>OX465598.1:259857500-261107500 GCA_950022295.1 Bromus sterilis | reverse complement strand
ACGAATTTTAAGTCCAAGGAAAAACTTCAATTCACCCATCATAGACATCTCATATTTCTTCGACATCATTTTGGCAAATTCTTCGCTGATTTCAGTGTTAGTGCATCCAAAAATGATATCATCTACATATATTTGACATACAAACAAATCACCATTATAAGATCGAGTGAAAAGCGTTGGGTCAGTTGTTCCTGGTTTGAAGCCTTTCTTCAGAAGGAAATCCTTCAATGTGTCGTACCAAGCACGAGGTGCTTGCTTCAACCCATAGAGGGCCTTGTGTAACCTGTACACCATGTCGGGTTTCTTCGGGTCTTCAAAACCTGGAGGCTGCATAACATACACTTCTTCCTCGATTTCTCCGTTAAGAAAATCACTTTTCACATCCATTTGATAAAGAAGAATACCATTGAAATTTGCAAAAGCAAGCATAACACGAATGGATTCGAGACGAGCAACTGGAGCATAAGTTTCGCCGAAATCGATACCTTTGATTTGGGTGTAACCTTGTGCTACCAGACGTGCTTTGTTCCTTACCACTATACCGTCTTCATCTTGCTTATTGCGAAAAATCCACTTTGTACCAATGATGTTGTGCTTTGTGGGATCAGGTCTATCAACTAAGGACCAGACTTTGTTTCGCTCGAACTGGTTAAGTTCTTCGAGCATGGCAGTTAACCAATCTGGATCCTTCATGGCTTCATCAAACTTTGAAGGTTCTAGCATGGAGACAAACGAAAAGTTTCCACAGAAGTTAGCCAAACGAGTACGAGAGCGAGTTGTGGGACGACCTGGTTGATGAATTTCTTCAAGGATTGAATCAACATCAACTCTTCTTCGAACTCGTGATAAGGTTGAATCATTAGCTTCAGGCTCAGCTTCTGCTTCAGGATCTGCTTCAGCTTCAGGATCTGCTTCACCTTCAGCTTCAGCATTTCCTTCGAGATTAGCATTTCCTTCGTTCCTTTGTTCTTCTTCGTCCTGTTCATCATTAGCTTCAGGATGTTGATCTCCAGCGCCCCGGGCTATGTGTGGGAACATTGGACCATCATCATCCCTATTAGCTTGACGAGCATTGGCTTCAACAGGGAGAATCTCTCCAATAGCCATGGACCTGATCACTTCATCAAGAGGTGGTTCATCTAGATTATGAGGCAAATGCTCTTTTTGAGAGCCATTAGTTTCATCAAACCTCACATTCACAGTTTCCATAACTTTCCCAAAGTGAGAGTTATAGACTCTGTAGGTGTGAGAGTTTGAGCCATAACCTAAAAGAAAACCTTCATGTGCCTTGGGGGCAAACTTGGAGCTATGATTCATATCTCTAATAAAGCATGGAGCACCAAATACCCTAAGGTATGAAACATTAGGTTTATTACCAGTGATAAGCTCATGTGAAGTTTTCTTCAGAAATTTGTGAAGGTAAACCTTGTTGATGATGTGACAAGCTGTGTTAATTGCTTCGGCCCAGAACCTAATAGGAGTCTTGTATTCAGCAAGCATGGTTCTGGCCAACTCAATGAGAGTTCTATTCTTCCTTTCAACAACACCATTCTGTTGAGGTGTATAAGCAGCAGAGAACTCATGAGTAAAACCATGATCATCAAGAAAATCTTCAATATGAGTATTTTTGAATTCAGTTCCATTATCACTTCGAATATGCTTCAGAGATAATTCATATTCTGTTTGAGATCTCTTGGCGAATGACTTGAATATTTCAACAACTTTACTCTTGTCATCTAAAAATAAAACCCAAGTATAACGAGAGAAATCATCAACAATAACAAGACCATATTTGTTTCCTCCCAGGCTTGCATAATTTTGAGGACCAAAAAGATCCATATGAAGCAATTCAAGAGGACGAGTGGAAGTCATGATAGTCTTCGCTGAATGATGTTTCTTCGTAATTTTACCAGCTTCACAAGCACTGCAGAGACGATCCTTATCGAATTTTACTTCGCTAAGGCCAATAACATGATTCTTCTTCACTAAGTTATGAAGATTTCTCATCCCTTCATGACCAAGTCTTCGATGCCATAACCAACCAGATGAAGCTTTTGCCATTAAGCATGTGGATACAGCAGGGCCCGAAGAAAAATCAACAATGTATAAGTCTCCTTTTCGGTAACCCTCGAAGACAAACGCATAGTCATCCTGTGAAAATACAACACAACGCAAAGCAGAAAATAGAACAAGCATACCCATATCGCATAACTTCGAAATAGACATTAGATTATATCCAAGGGATTGGACTAGCATAACCTTGTCAATGTGCTTATATTTCGATATGGCAACCTTACCCAAACCTAAAACTTTACCCTTATTGTTATCACCGAAGGTAATGTACTTCTGAGAAGAGTGAGATAATTTTTCTTCGGCGAATAACTCCTTGTCTCCGGTCATATGATTTGTGCAACCACTATCCATGACCCATTCGGATCCACCGGAGACATAGCCCTGCAGAAGAATTAGTTCTTCTTGACCACCCACAGGCGAGCAGGTGACTGAGAAGATGTTGAAGCACTGGTTGAAGCAATATTAAAGAGAACAAGAGTGTATTGCTTCGGTGTACCATCAATCACACCATAAATGTAAGTCCTCTGTGAATGGTTAGCATAAGAATGGGCATATGCAACCTTAGTATGATTATCATGAGGACGATAAGTATGACGACCAGTGCGATAGTATTGCTTCTGCGGAACATTTGATTCGGTCACCAGAGGATCATTTCTCATTTCAAGAGAATAGAAATGATTCGGTGGTACCGAAGACTTTCCCTGCATGGTATGGTTAGCAGGCAGTTTTTCCACAAGTTCTTTCTGCACTCATATCTTCCTCTTATAGAAGCCATTCTTAGGAGGAGTACCAACATACTCAGTTGTAACCTTTCCCTGTTCATCTTTGATGAGCTTGTAGTCAGAATCAAGTGATTCGTCTACAATAGCTTTGTTCATCTTGCAATCAAAACCTGAAAGGTTAGCTATATCAATGGGGTTTCCCTTCGCAAGGACCCAAACAGTCTTAGGATACTGCTCATGTTCCCAATAGGTTCCATCAGGGTTTATCTTTCTTTCGAAACCAACACCTTCATTCCTGGGATTCCTGTGAAGGAGAGCCTTCCTCAGGATATCATAGAGATACTGGTGGCCTTGCACACTTTTGAACATGCCTGTTTCAAATAAGTTTTTCAACCTGAGGATTTCCTCGGTAACAGCAGGATTTTCCTCATCAGAGGCATTAGTATCATCAATAAAAATAGGAGCTTTGCCTTTGGAATCAATTTTTCTTCGTTCCAAACAATCCAAACAAGGTGATTCAGTTTTATGATTTGCTTCAGAACCATGTTGAGCCATGAGAGAGAGATTGACATTTTCCAACTCTTCATGAGCCTCTTTCAGTTTTTCGAGAGCCATTTTCCTCTGAAGAAATTCATAGGTGAGCTTCTCATAATCAACTGAGAGAAGATCATGCCGAGAGGATAATTCTTCAAACTTTTCTTTCAGAGCTTCATGCTCATTAGTTAAAGTTTGACCTTTCTCTATCTCATCGATCAAGAGAGTTTCTGATTTCTTAATGGTTTTGCTTAGTGAATCAAGTTCATCTTATTGGATTGAAGCAATTTTAGCAAGTTTAGCATAGCTTATCTTTGAATCACTGTCATATGAGGAACAATTAGAAGTATCATAGTTAGATTTTGATGAAGATAACTTCGCCTTGGCCATGAAGCAATATGCAGGAGATTCATCTTCACTACTGTTGTTGGTGAAGAATGAGCTCGAAGCTTTTGTCGAAGCATCTGCTGAAGCGAATGCCAAACCAGCAACACCATCTGATTCGGACCCAGACCCAGACCTTGAGCCTGTTCAGCTTCAGACCCAGAGGCTTCGTCTTCAGAGTTCATCTCCTTTCCCAGATAGGCCTTGGCATAGTGAGAGATGCTTCGACAAGACGAGTAAGTCTTCGATGAAGAACCCTCACGCTTCTTGTGATACTTCTTCCTCTTGTCATCATCAGAATCTTTCTTCTTATCTCTTCTAGAACTGGAATCATGTCTCTTGGATTCATAGCTTCTGGAAGATCTGTGGGACTTGGTTGAGGAGTCTCTGAGCGAATGCTTTGCTTTGTTCTCAGCTTCCCACAGAGGGCAATCAGCAATGTAGTGACCTGGCTTCTTACACTTGTAGCAGCAGTTGTCCTTTGATGGAGAGCTTCTTGAGGATGAGCGGTGAGATGAGTGAGTTGAGCTTCTTGAAGAATAACTCTTCTTCGGTGAAGAAAAACCTTTTCTCTAGAAGCGGTTGAAGCGTCTCATGATCAGTGCTAAGTCTTTTCCAATGCTTGCAGGATCATCTGATTCGACACCTGAAGCAGAACTGACTTCGGGTGAAGAATGACGCGAAGATTTTGCTTTCAAGGCATGAGAATTTCTTCGAGATCCATTTATGTCACGTTTCTCATCTTCTTCCATTTCAAAGTTATTGAGTCTCTGAAGAATATCAGCGGCAACAAGACGTCTGAAATCAGTCCTTTCCTTGATCATCAGCACAATGTGATCAAACGAGTCATCCAATGAGCGAAGTAAAGTTCTTACAACTGAGTGAGGAGTAAATTCATCAGCACCGAGGGAAATCAACTCTTTAGCAAGAGCTGTGAGTCTGCTGTAAATGGAGCTGACTTTTTCATCCTCGTTTCTCTTGAAGCGATAGAATTTGCTTCGGAGTGTGTCAATTCTGGCATCTTTCTGGGTAGAAACACCTTCACCAATCTTTTCAAGATAGTCCCAGACACCTTTGGCAGTTGGAATATTCTTCACTTCATGATACTTTTCTGGTGTCAAGTGATTGGTGATGAAAACCCAAACTTCAGAATCAAGATCAATCGGTTTTGCTTCTTCAGGGGTGATGGCCTTCTCATCGGCAACAGTGACTCCATACAAGACAACTTGCCAGGCAGTCGAGTTGATAGCCATGATGTTTCTTTTCATCTTGTCCTTCCAGTAAGGGTAGTCCTTCCCATTGAAAACAGGAATAGGTTCGCCGGAGCGAATATCTGCGAAAGACATACTTGAAGACACTCCAAGAGGTTAATCCAAAACACACAGAGTGTAGGGAGTAACTAGCTCTGATACCAATTGAAGTCCAAGTATGTGATCGGAGGGGGAGGGGGTGAATGATCACTTCAAAATTTTCAATTGAAACTTTTGAAGTGAAGCATAAGTAGTGCGGAATAGCGAAGTAAAACTGGAAGCGAAACTAAATGCAGTGAATCAAAACACATTGAAGCATAACAGTGAAGCAAATGCAATACTGAAGGTAAATGCTTGAAGTAAAATGAACTGGGACTCGGCGATGTTTGTTCGACCAGTTCACGCTCTGCAAAGCGCTACGTCTGGTTGGAGGGACTAGTGATTGAACACCTGGAGCAAATCTCTCTTCGTCCGTTGCTCCACTGCACCAAACTCCTTGAGCTTGGTCAGTTCTTCACTCGTGGTTGATTATTGAGGAAATCACTGAAACCTTTGACAAACTGGACTTCGAGGCGACAATTACTCTTCGCTCTCTGAAGAACAACACTCTAACCGTCTAGGAGAATTGCAGTTCTCCAAGATAAAAAGGCTAGCAAGCTTTCACCTAAGTCATCTCAAATCTATTCAGATCAATGGGAGTTAGGCTTCAGTATTCTGGATTTTGGGTTTTGCTTCGGTGGCGTTTTTCGGGTGCTCTCTTCAATCTCTCTCAGGAATATTCTTGGAGCAGCCACCGTCAAATGGAGGAGGGGGCGGCGTATTTATAGTTGGTGATCCCGAGGTGTGGAATGACCAAACTGACCCGAGGTGACAGCTTGACACGTGTCCACAACGGTCGGATTTGTCATCAATGCGCAACTTTACTTGAGGAACAAGTAAAGCTGACTCACGGACTTGGTTCTGCTTCAGTAGCCAAAGAACGAAGTCTTTGCTACCGAAACTTAACTCATTGCACATGAGATATCTTCGCTCATGCTTCTCACTTGGTTTGGATTTGATTTGAGCAATTTCTCAATGACTTCGGTGTCCACAAACTAAATACCCCTCTTGATAGTACGGTTTGTCCTATGACTCAAAGAACCGAAAAAGAACTACACAAAAACATCTAAGTCTTGCGTCGTCCTCTTCATTTCCTTCAATGAGTAGAGCTTCAGGACACCTTCATTTTTGGGGGTCAACCTTCGTGATTAAGCTTCGCTCCGTGGGTTATGCTTCGATAACTTGAAGACCTTCCCTGAAGCTTTATCACTTAGCATGTCCTTCAGGAACCTATGCAACTGTTTACACTAGAAAACATTGTTAGTTCCTCTACTGTCTTGTCCAACAATATCCAAAACACACGGGGGCAAAACTTTGCTCTTGCAACCTCTTACCTTCTTACATGTGCACTGCTTTCTTTTTTTGTTATTTTTGTTTAGTGGAAGGCGATAGGGGACATTGTGTACAAGCGGACTGCAGCTGCTGAACTGCATCACAGCTTTTGTGAGCCTCTTGCTAGGGGTTCTCCCATCCGGCGGGTTGATGGTGTTGCTAGGGGTTCTCCACTTAGGCGGGTTCATGGCGCTGCTAGGGGGTCTGCTGGAGGTTCTCACGGCGAGGCTCATGATGACCGCAATATTTTCGTCCAGGTTGACGAGCTTCTTGACAGGGTTATTAATTTAACTTCAGATCTCCCAACATCTGGCGCTAGGGTGAGGAATATTGCTGGACTGTTTACTCCTGGCAAAGGACCTTCCGAAGCAGAAATCGATGCCGCTCACAACTTTGATTGTGGGCAGCTTCATTCCTTAATTTTTCAGTTTCGAATGTCAGGTCGGCATTTGTTCAGTTCAAGCATTCCCAGGATGTCAAGTGCGCTAGGTACGAGCAGGAAGCTGAGGCACTTGTGAAGGAAATGGACAGGTGGGAAAATGTTGTTAGGGCTTCCTTGTCTGATCGTGTTTCTGTTGATGTATGCTTCTTTATGTCATATGTGAACTTCTTTTGTATCAATATTTTCTTTGTTTTTAATATTATTTTATGTCATATGCGCCATTGACATTTGTTTTTGCATGCTTTTTTATTATTGCAGTGCAGAGGAGTCTTCTAACGCAAACGCGCTCCGCGATAATGACCCACACGACCACCATGCTTTTGATTCAGATATCACGTCTGATAGGCCGCAACCCCCCGTTGTTGATGTTGCCAGAGACAATCCTGTTGATGAATGTGTCTAGACAAGGTTTGAATTTTTTGTACCTTTTCTACTATACATTTTCATTTTGTTTTAATGTTTCTGTAGTGTCCAAATCAAAGATTCATATGTGGACTAGCAGCGGCAGTGAAATGCAGTTTATTCTTTTACGTAGTGTCTAAAAACAAAGAAGTGCAAATGCACAAGCAGTGGTAGTGAACTGCAGTTTATTGTTTTGCAGTTTAAAAAGCAAAGAATTATACATGCACCAGCAGCGTCAACGAACTGCATTTTCCTAAAAAAACATGTAACAGAGAAGGAGTAGCATTTTTTTCAACAGTGAACTACAATAATATGTTTATAGAACTGCATTTTTTATATAAATTTTTTATTTATGTTTTTGTTTTTTAGGATCGCGAAACAATTGTTGAAACTCATGGGAAGGAAGCAGACGATGGCGCCGACAAGGTTGATGAGGCTTACGTGTCCAGAGAGATGGAATGACACGTTGGTCTGGTGAGCACAAAGAACTGCATTCGTGTTATTATTATTATTTTGACGCGTGCTGCATTTTGTTTTTTCCGGTTTTTTCACTTAGTGAACTGCATCACCATAATTTATTCAATGTTTTGTTTTAATTCATCAGGAACGTGGGTTAAATGATGAAATCCAAGGGGAGCGCACTATAGAGGCTGACAATGTAGAAGCGAGAGACGGAGGGGATGCCAATGTGGAGGTTGACAAGACAGATTTTAGAGAAGTAGGCGAGGGTTCTGCCGAGGCGGAAAAGGCAGAAGAAAGAGAAGGAAGGCAGGATGTTGTTGTTGCTGATAATGCAGAAAGGACTGAAGGAAGGGAGGATGCAACGGATGCTTACAAGGCCTAAGAGAGAGAAGGATATCCTCGCGCTACAGCCGAAACTGCAGAAGAGAGTGAATGAGCTAGAGCTGTAGATGATGCTTCGGGCACAACTGCTGGCATTGATCGTGTTGCTGGGCCATCTGTTTTGTTGTCTGGCGATAATGTGCCCGAGATTTTTCATGTTGCCCCTCGCGCCATCGAGCAACCTCAAGGAAATCTGGCTGAGATCAACCTGGATGTTCCAGTTGAGACAAGCAAAGCCGCAGCTGAGACGGTTTTGATCGGCTCTGAAGAGGAACAACCAAGTAGTGTGTAGAACATGAGCATTCATTTTGTGGTTGTGATTGAGCTCAACATGTGCTATCACAAAGACATCCTTGATCTTTTTCACTCTTATTTTCGCCGTGCAGCCAGTTCTTTTCATTGTTTTATCTCGCTTTCTGTCATAATCTGACACAGTCTCTTGGTGGTTTCCCTCTCTTGAGCAAACTATGTAGTTGTTCGTCATGTGCGCCCCCCTTTTCCGTGTGCCGAAGCCTTCATGCCTCACATATGTTTTGTAGAACTCGTGTGCCACCGCGACAGAGGTGAACTGCATACCTTTCACAGGCACAAGTTCTTGCAGCAAGTTCTTGTTCTGCACCGCAACATGAAAATGATTTTCTTTTGTTAACGAAGAATGCGCGGGCTGAAAAAGATTTCATAAGCGAACTCCAGCAGTAAGTCCAGGAAGCTTACATGTGTGTACTGCTTATTCTCCATTGGTCTTTGCATCTCACCAATGTTTATTGGGCATGGTGGAGTTACAACAGACATGTGTAATCGAGGATCTCGGGGAGCAGAAGTGTTGAGAACTGTACTTTTCTTGTTGCCTTGTCTTTTTCTGATCCGGGGGCTGATCCATTTGATGCGTGGCAGGCGGCCTTGGCGGAATCCCACTGTTTCTGTGTCGACGAACCGGCTCATGTTCAATATTGGTTTCTGGAGGCGCAACGTTATTTTGTGGAGGCGCAATATCATCCATTCTTATCTGCTGACCAAATGTTTCAATAACGTCCGTGTACCTTGGCTGCATAACTGTTATGAGTTGCTCTTCATCGTCGTCATCATCGTCGTCTCGCTGCGCATGCTCCCCCATGTATATCAGATCATCGTCCTCCTCGTCTTGGCCGCTATGTTCTATTCCGTCTTCATCTTCGTCCTCTACATCTTCCTCCGTTGAGTATGCAGTCCTGTTTGTTGTGTTGAAAAAAACCTCTAGGTATCTCTGGTGTTATCCATGCGGCCATCTCCCACACTTCTCTCTCAACGAAGTTCAGGGGCTGATTGTCGTGAATCATTCGCTGCATCTTCTGGCTTCTCTGCACAACTTTATCCTGCATAGGAGAATAGGCAGTGAAGTGCACTTTAGTATCTAATCCAAAGTGGTACTTTTTTTATCTGTAGAATAGTGAACTGCACTGTATTTTTTTCCATACTATATGTCATTCTGTACGCAACAAGCAAAAACTGCACTGCACTGCATTGTTACTTTGCAGTTCAGTTACTGGGAAACTATTTTTTTGGTTGCAATGTACTCCACTAATGCATTCTGCATTCAATGTACTCCCATGCAGTTCAGTTCAAATACACAGTGCTCAACATATATAAACAATGTGCACTGCATTATTTTCACAAACTACTACATAATGTAAGCCATGGGGAGAGACACGAACGCATTTTTTGAGGCAAGAACGCACTGCATTGCAAACAAACAGAGCACTGCATTATGAATTCACGTAGTGGGACTTCTTACATTAGTTGGATGTGCCACCTTCCTCTTGAAAGCAGCTCTGCTATTTTGTAGATGCAGTTCGGGTTGTTGTTGACGTGCATCCTACCTGCGTTGCAGGAACACATGGGCCTTCTCAACCTGCGCCATCGTCGCCAGAGAAGGCTGTATGGGCGATATGACCATTGCAGTTCGTTCCCACAACGACTGCGAGTTCGCCGGAGGAGGCCTCCTTGCAGTTCGCTTCCCTCGACCATGCATCACCGCGGCTGGATGCCTCGATTTTCTGAATGCCGGCGGATCTCGCAGGCTAGGAGATCGGAACTGAGGCAGTGGTGGAGCTGTAGGTAGTGGCGGCGCTGAATCATGGAAGGATCCGCCGAATCTGCGCCGCATAGTGGCTCTCAGCGTCGTTCACCGCCGGCCTTGGTCGCTCCGCTCCAGGAAGCGGGAGGGGTGGGGGTCTCCGCCGGCCGCGGGCGCTGCCGCGCCAGGAGGCGGGGAGGGGTGGGGGTTGTCGTCGGCCGCGGGGGCTGCCGCGCCAGGAGGCGTGGAGGGGTGGGGGTCGCCGTCGGCTCGGGGCACTGCCGCGCCAGAAGGTGTTTTTAGAATAAGGCTTTTGTTGTTAGAATAAGGTCTTAAGGGGTGTTGTTAGAATAGACCCACCCTATATATATATATATATATACCATTGCAATCTACCACCGGAAATCAATTCCATATTCCTCTTGTCCTTAACAATTGGTACTCTTATATGTGGTAGAAATTATTGATCATATTTACGTTGGCTTGTTTATAATTGCAATATTATTTGCCAAGATATTGTTGTGGTTTTAACTCTCATTGTCTTCCATGCCACTTGTGGATCATTTGTTTTCGTGAACTTGTCTAGTGTTTCTCTAGATATAGTGAAAGTGGTAATCCCATCTTGTGCATTTTGTATTCTAATGAAAATTCTATCTAATGCTCAACTCTTGGGGGAGCTATCATCTTATGATCCCTATCAAGTGTGTGTTATTGGAAGGCATATTCTCTTTGGTGCTTTGTGTCATCATAAATTTGTTGAGGGCATAGTTTGTTTGGAATTGTGCTCTCCAATTGAGAGTTTGATATATCTTTCTTTGATATCTCTTATTTGGCATCGTTCTCTCCTTCAATTGGTGTGTGTTAATTGATATCTCATTTCTTGATGTTTTTTTGGTATCCTTCAAGTGATTAGTTCTCACTTTGATATTTTATTTTCACTTGGTACTTAAATTGATTTACTATTCAATCATGTGTTGATTGGGTTCAAATTCAATTGGTATTTCTTCTCATTTGTTGGTAAGTGTACGAACCGACCATGTGTTGGTTGCTACTTGTCTCCTATCATGTGTTGATTTGGATCTATGATATAATTTGGACAACCTTATGTTGTGTCACCCTTTGGTGTGCTTTCTTGGTTTACTTGGTGTTTTGTCCAAATTGTATGTCCTTTTGGTTCTTCAAAGTCTTGTGCACGCATTTTTGCTATATGTGTAGTTCCGATGTCATGTTTTCTTTCTTTGGTCCTATATATAGGTTAAACTCCTTCCACTTCTTTATTGGCTAGTGTGTGCATGAAATTCAATTTCAGGTCCATATGCACTTATTCTTGTGGATTTTGTCCTATGTACTTTTGTTCCTCTAACTCTTTGGGTCCCAATGAGTTTGGGTACCATTTTGTGTGTTAATGTTGTTCTAGGAACTTTGGAGATGCATTGGAGGATCGTCTTATTCAAGGAAGGCGTTGTCACCATGTGCCTTTTGGAGTCAAGCTAGGACGATCAATAAAGCTCTATCTACTGCATCATTCTCATGCTATCTCGGTAACAAGTATTTATATCGTGCATACATTTCTTGCATTCAACCGTGTGTAGGTTGAACCATGGCACGACATTCTTCATTTGCAATTTTTACGTTTCTTGAATTGTTCTAGAATTGCAAGATATATTATTTTGTTGCGATACTTGTTTACTTGTTGAAAGCATCCCAACTATCTCTTATTTGTTGGTAGTTGTGATGACTTTGATGGTTGTGTGTGTGAATTTCATTAATATACAATGAGATAATATTAAGCCATGGGCTATGCTTTCAAGAAAATATCTTATTGGTATATTCATGAGTTCCACTTGGATATATTGTTCTTTTCTTTTTGTAATTATTTCGTGTGTACATGCTTCTTTGTGGATATTCATCTACCTAGAATCTCATATACATGAGAAAAGTTACATCTAGTGGATATCCTTTTTCTTTCATGTCCACCTTTTATTTTTAAATGAATAGTTCTTTGGTGGATACATGAAAGTGGGTGTCGTTGAGTGCATGTCTTATTAGATAAGTGTGGAGGAACTCTAGTGCGACGAGGCTCGTAGGAAATTGTGTGGTTTCCATTTAGGGGAGAGGTAAGGATACTTTGTGTCATCGAGCTTCCTCCCTCCATGAAACTGGTGTGATTTTCCTGTGGAAACCCCGTGCCCACGGGGTCTACCGTGCGCACGCGGGGCAGATGGTGATACACGAGAGATGATAATTGCTTCTCGCCCTTCGTTGGTTACCCCAAGTGGAAGGTGAGATGCAGCGTAGCGGCAAGTTTCCCTCGGTGAAGATACCGAGGTTTGTCTCCAGTAGGACTACGGAGATGATAAGTAGGTGGTTCGGCAAGTGATGCGCCGTTTGAAGATAATCACTTTCTTCTCCTAGACCTGCACACAGATACTAATAACTTTGCTCCCAACGAAGTTCAGAGAGGTTGTCAATCTCTCCGGTCTTGTTGTTTACAAAGGATCAAAACACAAGGGATAATGATAATGATGATAGCAACTGGAAGTAAATATTGAAAAGTAAGTAAGCGTGTAAACAATGATAAGAATATGGACCGGGGTCCCGTGATGTTCACTAGTGATGTCTCTCTCCCAAAATACGATAAAACTGTTATGCGAGGTAAACAAATTACAGATGAGCAATTGACAGGATTATAAACGCACCGCAATGCTAACTATGCTACAAATAAAGGAAGAGGCTAAAAAGCATGGGCAGTATGCCAAAATAAGTAGACCGAAATCCAACTGCATCTACTACTAATCATCCACCTTGAGATATCTATCCAAAACATCTCGCTGGTTTAAGTTGAGAGTCCCACCCAAAGTGTAAACCCAAAGCAACAGACAACTGCATTAAAAAGAACTCTGGGTAAAGTAAACAATCCTTGCAACTGCGGTTACAAGCACCATTGTTTTCCCCCTTGTGGCAAAAACACATCCCCTAGACTCATGTTGCTTTCACTCAAGCGTGTCATCAGGGGGCATGAACCCACAATCGAGCATAATGTTCCCTCTTGGAGTCACTACCTACTACTTGGCCAAAGCAATAAACAACAACGGAGAACATGCAAGAATTACTTAGGAACAAAAATATAAAAGATAAGAACCAAATATATTACTCTATCACAATCTGAACATAATCTCATAATCCATCAGATCCCATCAAACTCAACATAGAAAAAGCAGAAAAATTACATATGTTCCTCGATCATGTAGGGCAGCTCACGAGGTCTAAACCATGAAGAACAAAGAGGGGAGGAGAACATCACATAGCTACTGATCACGGACCCATGGTCCAAAGGAAACTACTCACGGCACATCCTGGAAGCGTCCATGGTGGAGGGGAAGCTCCCGGAGGTCGATCCTCCCTCCGGCAAGGTGCTGGGAAGGGGTCTGCTGGTGCTCCCGATCTTGGAAGCGCGGCGGCGGCGGAACAGAGGCGATATCGCGAAAAAGGGTTCTGTCTTCGGAAGTTTCACGTCACGGGAGATATATAGGCGAAGGGGGCAGCCAGGGGGGTCCGGGCACACCCCCCTAGCGCGGCCAATCCCTAGGCCGCGCCAGCTAGGCGCCTGGGGCCCTGGTGGGTCCCACCTGGTTCCCCTTCGGAACTCCGGAAGGTTCCTTCACACTGATTTTTTATCTGATTTTCCTGAATTTTTGGAGCACTTTTAATATGGGGGAAAACTGAAATAAAAAACAGAAGAAAACATAAACTGGCACTGGGGTGCACTGAGTTAATAGGTTAGTCCAAATATGATCAAAAGTGTATGAAAGTGTATCTAGATCATAGCAATATCACACAAAACATGCATGGAGCAAGCAGAAATTATCGATACTTTTGGGACGTATCAACATCCCCAAGCTTAATTCCTGCTCGTCCTCGATTAGGTAAATGATAACAAGCATAATTTCTGTGGTGACATGCTAGCAACCATATAAGAACTTTGAAAAGTAAAGAAATTAAGGTATGTGATTCAATTCAAGTCATAACATGCAAGAGTCTATATTAACATTGAAACAAGCAACAAAAGAACATTAGGTGCAAGAGCTCTCGCTGTCCGTGACTCGAATGTCTCCAAATGGTGTTTGCGTGCAAGAAGAGGGATAGGGAATACGAGAAAAAAGTATTTTTGTGTTGAGAACTCAATCTACTAAAGTTTCACACTTGGTCTTCTTTGGAATCTTATCTTGACTCGTCCCCAGACCACTAGCCAGGTACAAGTCAATTTGATCCACTCCTTTTCGATATTTTGAGCACTCATGCAATGGATGAGCGTAAGCATGAAAGTTGACACTTAGGATGGCAAAGAGAGAAATATGGTGGAGGAGGAAGAAAAAAAGGATGAGAAAGGCTCACATCAATAAGGACAATCATAGGCGAGAAGGCCAAATGATATATATGATGTGAGGAGTAGGGATTAACATGCAACGGATGCACGTAAGAGCTAAAAATCTCTCCAATGGAACTAGTGGGGGTGCATCTAACTTGCTCGCTCATGAAGACCTAGAGATCTTTTTAGGAGGCTCATCCTTGGAATATGCAAGCCAAGTTCTATAGTGTGCAGGTACGCACATAACTATATGCATGAATGATCATCTCTATGGAGTACAAAGATATAGAGGGGGTACTAGTGTGGATCTTTCAAAAGGTTAGTAGTGTTACCCCTTTCTCTCTTTTTATTTCTTTTTTTGTTTTTTCTATGTTTTTGTATTTTTTTGGTGGCCTCAATGGCTCTTTCTATTTAACTCTCATTTGTCCTCTTTGGGATCTTTTATTTTGTCCACTTTGGGATCTTTTCCTCACTTAAGGGCAACACTCTAATTTTACAAGAGGGTATGGAAGATCTTTCGCACTTTACAAGGTACTCAAATCATAAAGAAGATGTAGCTCTCATGATGTATGCAATGTATGCCGCTGCCAGTGTAGCAGGAACATGTATGACATGAAGATCAAGTCATGAAGAGGTGGAAGTTGCATGTAAATATATCTTGGAAAGGCTATGGAAATGCCTTGATAGGTAGGTATGGTGGCTGTTTTGAGGAAATATATAGGGAGGTTTATGATGACAGAGCTATCATGCCAAGGGTTTGTATAAGCCCCGATATGCGGTGCTGTTCCAGATCTAGATGTTTCCATCCAGATCCGGGGACGAAGCACATATCGATCCCACTGTGACATATGACAATGCCATATGCCCCGGATTTCCAACATGATATCACAACATTACAGCTACATGAATACAACATCTCATACAATCGGCATACAACTGCCTTAATACAATACATCAGCGGAAGATACATGTCTATGTACAGACTACATTCAAATGCCTAGTGGCAAAGAGAAAAACATCGATCCCCATAACCACACGGGTCCAGGCCCTCCGTCGGGATCCTCCTAACTAGTCGTCGTCGAGTCTCCACGTGAAACGTCGATCCCCATACCTGTTGTCGATCAAGAACCCTGAAAAGAGTTTGGGGGTAGTATCATGAGTACAGAAGTACTCAGCATCCAACTTTAGTGGTCAACTGACCCATCAAGTGTTGGAAATATGCCCTAGAGGCAATAATAAAATGTTATTATATATATTTCCACGTTCGTAATTAATGTTTATATTTATGTGCTATAATTGCAATGACCTTGACTATGCGATTCAGAAGAAAACTCACTTGCATGTGTGGAAATGTAAACACCAAGAGTTCCTAGTTTAGCCTCTAAGACCAGCTCATGTGCTAACTGATGATTACGTTTTCTTAATCATGGACATTGTTCTTGTAACAAGGATGTCAGTAGCAATGGGAACATATTGTTAGCAGAACAATGATGTTGAACCGACCCCAGTATTGAATGATATACTTAGAGATCACATCGTAACAACGTTATAAGTCATATCATGAAATGTTATCATATACGTAATTCCTTAGACCATGAGAGTATCAAGTTGCGTCACACAGGAAGATGTGTTTTGGTTCTTAGATGAATCTTCCCGTTACTGGGAAGTAGTAAAATAAGTTCTGGGTACATTGGATAGTGTGTCTAGTAACTGTGATAGTTCAAGATTGGGATTTGCTCCTTCATGATGAAGAAGATATTCACTTCGGGCCCACTCGGTATGACGGTATCCATTATAGTCTTGCCAGACGCATTGTGATTCAGTCACGGGGATACCGGAATACGATAACGAGAAAAGGGACAAACGAGCAAAGAGGATAACGAGTGGCTTGTGTTCAAGAAGTTGTTACACATGGTTTCCAAACTTCTCTCCTCTAACTTTGTCATATATCACGAAGCAAAGGGAATGGTACATGACTAAACATAATGGTTCACTCCAAGTTTCTTCGTGTATGTACGGGAGTCAACATGGGTGTCCATGGCTCCGTTGTTGATTATTGGCTATTGACAAAAGGCTCTTGATCTATGTCCGGAAGATGTTCTGAGTCATGTCCGCATTATACCGAACCTATTGGGTCACACACTTAACGAGCAGTGGTCTGTTAGAATACTGGAATGGTAGAAGGTTTAGTGGAAGCAAAACGGAATAGTTCATACGGGTACCGGAAGTAGTTCCGGGTATTTATGGAATTGTTCATAAGGGCAACAAAAGAAGTTCTGCGTATTTAAAGATATGTCCGGATCACTCTGGAATAGTCCCAGGTGGTTCTGGAACATATGAGAATGGTACTGGGGAAGTCCTGGATCAACCGGAATAGTGTCCGGTTAATCGGTGGACGTCCTGAAAACGACTGACGAACCGACGCAGGGCATCGGGCAGGCTAGACCGTAACCCGGATCGTCCCGGAACCTATACATATAGTTCCGGAACGTCCGAAAACGGTCCCAAAAGGTCTTGGAAGTGTTCCAGAAGGTTCCGGAATGTCCCGAAACTATCCCGGAAGGTCCCGAAATGGCCGAGAATGGTCCCGGCGGGTCTTGGAAGGTCATGGAAGGTTCTGGAAGCTTTCGGAAGGTTCCACAAGGTTCCGGACAGTACCATATGCGCCTCACCACCCTTAGAATTGGGGGGGGGGGGCAAGGCTCCCCATAGGGGCTGGCCGAAATTTGGCCCTAGTCCTATTAGGACTAGGCTTTCCAAAGTGGGAAGGACTCCTCACAAGGAAGGAGTCCTAGGGGAAAGTTTTCCCACCAAGGGAGGAGTCCTGGAAGGACTCCACCCCCCTTATTTCGGCCAAGGGCCCTCCTGGCCACCTATATAATGAGGGGAGGGGGTGGGGGCGCAGCACACTTGATCCTCAATTAGACCCCGGTTTAGACACTTTTCTAGATCGAAATCCGTTAGGGTTTTCTCCCTCTAGATTTCTCGCTGGCGTTCTTCTCTGGACGGCGGAGCGCTGCTGGATTGCTGCTACGGGATGTGTGGATAACGGTAGAGGGATCATAACTTTGATCCTTCTTCGAGGAACTTCTTCTTCTTCTTCCTCAAAGATCTGTTCGAGGGAATTGCTCGAGGGATTCGTTCATGGGATAGATCGTGGGACGGATCGTGAGACGGATCGTGAGACGCATCACGAGATCTACTTCCACCCACTTCATCAACTCTTCTTCCGCTGCAACCGTTGGTGAGCAATGGCCTAAACCTTGTATGCCATCTTTCTTAGATGATCTTGGGATCTTGATTCGTAGGCACGAATTTTTTTGTTTTCTACTACGTTTCCCAATAGTGGTATCTGAGCGATCCTTGATTAGATGCATGTTTAGGTCTAGATCATATGTGTGATATGAGGCATTGATTTTCTTTTTGCTTCCCTGTCATGTGATTTTTTCTATGCTTGATGGCAAGTTGAGGTTTTGCTACAAGGATTGAGTTTTCCATCGATCCCTCTATGCTGCTTTCAGTATGCTGGTTGCCTTGATCATGGTCTACATCAAACTCCTTGGATCTCATCTTAATCTCGCAATAGAAGATTTAACATGGAGGGGCTTGTGGATTTTATGAACTCAAATCCACACGGGGGTCACGCGTTGAACGAAGTTTGGCTTGTGACATTAGTTGTTGCACGCACCCGGAACGTTAAACTATCAACAATGAAGTATCGTGTTTGGTTTGTATAGGGAACAACATTTGCATGTAACCTGCTAATCAACCACGATAAAAGTTGCAACAACCCGTGTAGATGGCGATCAACTCTTTTTTGCAGAATGTGCATGTGATGTGGTATAGCCTTCAAGATTTGCAATGTGTTTGTATGAGATGCTATATGTTATGTAATATTTATTCGCGACCTGCATGTCGTGGTACGGCATGATGACTGGAGTCATATGATTGTCACTTAATTATGGCCTGCGTGCCAGAACTGTTTATTAGCTCGAGGCAAAGCAATAGATAGATGCAAGGTGATGATCTACGATGCGGAGGTGGACCCCGACGCACATGCCGGAAGCCGTGGTGTTGGTCCCGGCGCCAAGGAGAAAGTTGGTGGAGACGGTGACTTCTACCACGACGACGTGAAGACAACAAAGACTTCACGAAGCAAAGGGCTATACTATATCACATAATTTTATGAACTGCATGTGATGTTTATCCCTTTGATGCACCCTTGTTTGATGCGTGGTAGTCGTATTTTATTAGGGTGATCTCTCGCGAAACAATATCAAGTTGTGTAACGACCCGGTTCATCACAAACCGGAGTCTCTGTGCATTCTGTGCTAGTCCCTGGATCAATAGCTAGCACACACAGTACATGATGTAATATCAAGAATAAACCACATGTCATTTATATTACATCGAAGATCCAGTATTACAATAAAGCATACCTGCATAGCTCAAGGCTAGCTTACAAATAGAATACAGCGGAAAAACAATAAAAGCTTCGTGGCGTCCATCAACTCCACCGGCATAGTTCAGTATAGACATCGTAACCCTACATCGCGAAAATTACTCGTCGTATACAATCCTGCAACACCGAAGGTTACAGCCTGACAACAGGTCAGTACATTTGAATGTACGGAAAATCATATCCCAGAAAGAGGTAAAATTCCTACAATACATGCAATTTGGCTGGTGGAGCTTCTACATTTATTTTTGCAAAAAGCTAAATTTTTCCTATGGAATAATAGTAACTAAGTTCTACAATAGCATACGATTGAGATGGAAAAATTCCACTCAATCTCTCCCAAAGTGATTAAACCAATAAATTAATTAAAGATGATGAGACAAATCAATATTACCATATCTAGTCGCTCAAAATGTCCATAACCGGGGACACGGCTAATCGATTAGTTTTATACTCTGCAGAGGTTTGTGCACTTTTCCCCACAAGACTCGATCGCCTCCTTTGTAGTTCGTCACACTGCATGGCGTATGACAACTGGAAGATCGAGACATGGTCTTTCAAAAGTGTTTCCCCTTAACCGCTGGATAACCGGTACACCTATAAAAAAATCTACATCTGCTAGTATATCCCGGAAAGAGGTCACACAACCTACTCAACTAAGCCAGAGCCCATAATAGCTTGTGGCTGCACACGTAAGCTTCTAGGTATGACAACACAATTAATCCCTTTGAGCCTGGGTGGCTTTCCACAGTCATCATTGGCCATCTCCAAGATACTCGCAACCATCCCACCCAGGTAGTTCATTAACTTTATCTTGGTCCTGATTACTACATTATCACTCATACGTCATAATGATTCAATTCCCAATCCACGTCTACTTAGCATAGCAATATCATAGTATACGATGGTGAAAATGATGTAAGGATCAAACCTACCTCAATGAACTACTGGGTGTAAAATAGCATAGCATAACCTATCATGCCATCTAAGGAAGAAGAACTAATGCACTGAAAACATAGGTAATAGGGAGTATGATCAAAGATATGACTTGCCTTATACGTTCGATGAAGATCTTCACTCTCACGTTCCAGTCAACTCTATTCGTCACACTCCGAGCAAATCTATCGCAAACGAAGGAACTCGAATAAGAAATCACACCACAAGGCAAACAAAAGATCAACAAACAAACACAAAGGTTTTAGCAACAAAACAAAAAGGCTTTGAAGTGCAAAGGTGTCGATGTGCTCGAAGGTGATAGGTGAAACGTGAACTCGAGAGAGTCCACAGATAAAGATTCATCGGTAAGTAATTGTGATCCTGGACATTTATGAATTCAAGGTGAATATCATGCCCACATGAAAAGTGTGTGAACCTTACCGATAACATGTCTCAAATGATCCGATATGCAAAAAGAATCACGTGAAACGGAATACTACAACGCAGGTCATAGCAAGTGCAAAATTGAATTGAATTTGAATTTAAACAGATCAAGAAACATTTGAATTTTTGTGTACAAACGCTATAGACAGAAAATACATGGAATGAGTGATCCAACGCAAAAAGAATCACTCGATTTGGATCAACGGTTTAAAAGATACGGCCACCAAAATTTGAATTTGAATTTGAAATAAATTCAAATTCAAAAGTGTGCAAAGTGTGCAAAAATTTATTCAATGCTAAAGTACAGAACAACACGAGCGTGTAGCAAAAAGTTTCACCTCAATCCGACGCACGGTGTGGGAGATATTGCGAGTACGGCGCCGGCGTGTTTTCTGCCAAAAGGACCTGTTCGCAAATATCTTTTTTTGCAAAAAGCAATCGGGTCCCTGGAGCGGTTGACCCAGATCTGGCCCGACTTTGACTCCGGCGAGGGCAACTCTGGCGACTCCGGCCGTGTTCCGGCGAGGGGAGGTGGTGGCCGGCGAGGGCAGAGGCAGCCGGCGACGCAGGGTGGCGCGGGCGGCGGCGCACGGTGACCGGGCGTCCGCGGCGCGGCGCGGCCGGGCCGAGTGGCGCGTGGCCGGCGGCGGCACGGCGCAAGATGGCCGGGCGGCGGAACGGTGGGGTCGACGGGGGGTGGCGGCCCGGTGGCGCGTTGGACGTGGTGGCGGGCGCGGCCGCGCGTCCGAGGCCGCGCGTGGGAGGCGGCGACGGCGGCCGGTTGGCCGGCGCGGCGAGTAGGGTGGCGGCGGCGGCGGCTCGCGATTCCGGCAAGGCGGGTCCCGCCCTAGGGTTTTCCAAAAAAAAGGAAAAAGAATTTTCTAAAAAACCTTAAATAGGCAGAGCAAAAGAAGAAAAAAAACCGACTCGGGCCTAATTGCTCTCGCGGCGGAAAAAGGCTACTGGGCAGGGGCTACGAGTTTTTTTTATATTTAAAATTCGAAACTTCAAACAATTCTAGAAAAATAATTACACGTCAGAAAAATATGAAATAAAATCCTAAATTCATCAAATAATACAAAGAAATTTATTTAATGAATACATTTTCCAAAAATGAAAATAAAAATAAAAGCATTTTCTAAATACTTTATTTAACATAAAATACTTTTCATAAATCAAATAAAATCCAATAAATTATTAAAAGTATTTTTATTTGGTCAAAAGCATTGACAAACCATTTGTAAATAATAAAATATAAATTTTAAAATTGTTACTCCAATAAATAAATTGGTAAAATAAAAATATCCCATTGGAATACTTCTTCAACTATTTTAAAATATTTAATAAATCATTTTAATGAAATAAAAACTCTCTTAGCATTATAAAATCCCTAAAATAATTTTAGAGTTATTTATAATACTCATAATAAGTTTTAAAAACTTTAAAGTAATATTCTAAATATTTTCCAACTTTATTAAAAAGGGGATAAGTCCTTTTATATCCTCTCAAATGAATTTCCTTGAGTTGAAAAATGTTTTGAATATTCAGAAGAATTCCAATAATGATTTAAAACATTTTCCAACCTTTTAATATGTTGAAGGAGTCATATTACCTTCTCTCATTTTGTTTTGTTGGTTTTCTTTTACATAATAAATTCCAAAAACATCAATTATGAATATTAGGGAAAGTCCTTTTATTCCCTCTCTTTTTAATATTCAATAAACTCAAAAAAATCCCATAGAAAATCAAACACATCAAGCAAACAATCACTATCTATTTAATTTTATTAACATTCCAAAATTTGGAGAATTTTGGGATGTTACACACTACCACCCTTAAAAGGAATCTCGTCCTCGAGATTCGAGAAGGCTAAAAAGAAAAAGGTTAGGGTTTGGGTCTTCATGACAGTCGCTCGATCCTCCGATGAGCTAGGGTGCTACCACCCTTAAAAGGTGAAAGGACGTGGATGTCGCCTAGAGGGGGGGTGAATAGGCTTTTAAAACAATTACGGTTTCGGCTTGAACAAATGCGGAATAAAACTTAACGTTTAATTTTCCAAGCAAGAAACCTAAATAAGCTAGGCTCAACTATGTGCACCAACAACTTATACTAAGCAAGATAAACAACTATGTGATAGCAAGATATATGACAAGAGCACTATGTCTATCACAAAGTAGGTGCACAAGTAAATAGGTTGACTAGAAGAACAGCCTATGGGACAAGCAATGTACAATAGTATGAGCAAGCACAAGATAAACAATGTAATAAGCTTGCTCAAAGTAAAGGTAGAGATAACCGCAAGTGGAGCCGATGGAGACAAGGATTTGTTACCGAAGTTCCTTCTCTTACGAGAAGTACGTCTCCGTTTGGAGAGGGTGAGGAGCACAATGCTCACACGAAGCCAACGAGGGCCACCCTATTTCTCCTCACGCTCTTACCAATGCAAGATGCCGTGATTCCACTATTAGGACACTTGAGGGCGGTCACCGAACCCGTACAAATGGCAACCCTTGGGGGCGGTCACCGAACCCGTACAAATGGCAACCCTTGGGGGCGGTCACCGAACCCGTACCAATGCTCGGGGCAATCTCCACAACCGAATTGGAGGCTCCCGTAGCGTCCCAAAGCTTTCCACCACAATGATTGAGCTCCGTAAAAACAAGCCTCTAGGTGCCAACGCACCCACGAGGTACAAGCTCTAGAGTGCCTATGCACTCAAGAGTAGCTATATTCTCAACTTCACTCACTACAAAGAATCCTCGGAGAGAACTCAAACCGATGCACCAAATGCAATGGCAAGAGCACACGAAGTGCTCAAGTCCCCAACTCTCAAATCCCACCAAAGCAACAAAATCTATGGAGGAATATGAGAGGAAGAACAAGGAGAACACAAAGAACTCCAAGATCTAGATCCACAAGGTTCCCCTCACTTAGAGGAGAGATGGCTTGGTGGAGAATGTGGATCTAGACCTCCTCTCTCTTTTCCCTCAAAAAGGAGCAAGAATCATAGGAGGGTAAGAGAGAAAGCAAGCTCAAAGAGGTCAACAATGGGGGGAAGAACTTGCACAAAACCGGTGGGGAAAAAGGAAGAAGAAGACCCCCTTTTATAGTCCCCCACGAATCCAGCCGTTCGGAACCGTTGGCAGCCCACCAACCACGGTACTACCGCTCGGAGAGCGGTACTACCGTGGTGCGGTACTACCGCTCGGAGAGCGGTACTACCGTGGTGCGGTACTACCGCACCGGGAGCGGTACTATCGCCCCCACGGTACTACTGAAGCCCAGTTCCGTGCCCACTACCGCAGAGTCCAGTGGACTTACGGTAGTGAGTGCGGTACTTGCCCGCGGTACTACCGTGGCACACCGCACTGGGAGCGGTACTACCGCCCCACGGTACTACCGGGGGCCAGTACCGTGCCCACTACCGCAAAGTCCAGTGGACTTACGGTAGTGAGTGCGATACTCACCCACGGTACTATCGTGGCACGGTACTACCGCTCCAAGAGCGGTACTACCGCCCTGGCAGAACCAGGGAGCCCAGGCCACACAACAGATGAGCCCGCCTCAAGTTGGAACATCTTCCTTGATTCCGCCGGCTCGATGAAGACTTGTAGATAGCTCCCCCATACTCCATTATGGGTGATCCTCTTTTAGGCACATCTTCACACGACCATTATCACCAAATGGTCGGCAAGCTCCAAGCATACGATATCTTCGTGATGCTCCTCTTGACCTTGCACACATCTACTTGACCAATCTTTGGATAGCTCCATGAAGAACACCTTGGTCAACACGTAATCTTCATCTTACAACCTTGAAGCCACCATATGATCTTCAAGCGTTGCCTATGGACAAACCTTAAAGTATAACTCAAGGAAACCATTAGTCCATAAATATTGTCATCAATTACCAAAACCAAATATAAGGGCACATGCCCTTTCAATCTCCCCCATTTTGGTAATTGATGACAAACACATTAAGAGGGTTTATATGATGAATTATGCTACTCATGCAAAGCAAGTATGCATGAGTAAGAGGGAAAATGCTTAAGAACAAAACCAAAGCATGAGCCTCCTCAAACAAAACCCTCTAACCTCTTCTCCCCCTTTGGCATCGATTGCCAAAATGGGCGGAAAAAACTTAGAAGGCCGATATAGAATGTGTTCCTCCCAAACGGGTGTATTTCTCAAGAAATGAGTGGAATAAAATACACATATCCAAAGTTATAAGATGGGAGGAACAACAAACTATATAGAGGATCCAAAGATTGCAAAAAAAATGAGATGGCACAAAGGCATAAGAAAAAGCAAGCAATCAAACGATCCAATATGCAAAAGATTATAAGATATTATGATTTGAGCATAGGAGTGTTCTAAAGAAAATAGAGAAGTTCCCCAAGATTTGTGCACTATTTAGAATCTTTGTAGTATAATACAAAGTTCACAAAAATTGGATCATCACTCCCCCAAAATCGATAGAAACACAACACATGTGCAAGTGTGCAAAGATATGAGACAAAGTCTAGCACTTGCAACAAACCAATGGTTGAGCAAATAGCAAAAGAGATAATCGTAGGAATAGGCTCAACCAACAAGATGTGTGTGAGTCATGGCGAAGCACTTGATATGACTAGTATAAGGATGACTATTTAAGCATCAACATAGTCTTGAAGAAATGCGACTCAAGATGCTAGACATGTCCTTCCAACATAAGTTAAGAAGATCACACACACAAACAACAAATGGGTTCACAAGCTTAAGTAAAATGCAAAGTAAAATCAAGGCTTGTGACAACCCCATGGTGAAGATAGATAATGATAGGCTCATCAAGACAAGCATGAGGACAACAATCTTCACCACCAAAAGAGTGCACCAATAAGAATAGAATTAAGACACGCACTCAACCACACACGCTTTCATGTAACCACCGAAGAATTTAACATTTAAAATAAAATAAAAGGTGGACATGAAAGACCAAGGATATCCACTAAAAGTGTAACTTCTCTCAAGTGTATAAGATTCTAGGTAGATTATATCCACAAAGAAGCATGTACACCCGAGATAGTTACAAAAGGAGAGAACACGATATCCAAATGGAAGTCATAAATATACGAATAAGATCTTTTCTTGAAAACATAGACAATGGCTTAATATTATCTTATTGTATAAGGATGAAATCCACACAAACAACCATCAAAGTCATCACAACTAGCAACAAGGTATCAAGAGATAGTTGAGATGCTTTGAACAACGAAACAAGTATCGCAACCAATAATATATCTTGCAATTCTAGAACAAATCAAGAATCGCAACAATTGCAAATGAAGAATATCATGCCATGATGCAACCTACACAAGGTTGGAAGCAAGAAAAGTATGCATGAGGTAGATACTTGTTACCGAGATAGCATGGGAATGATGTAGTAGATAAAGTCTTCAATGATCGTCCTAGCATGACTCCAAAAGGCACATGGTGACACCACCTTCCTCAAATGAGAAGATCCTCCAATGCATCTCCAAAGTTCCTACATCAACATTAACACACAAAATGGTACCCAAACTCATTGGGACCCAAGAGTTAGAGGAACAAACATACATAGGACAAACTCCACGGGAATAAGTGCATATGGACATGAAGATGAATTCCATGCACATATTAGCCAATAAAGAAGTGGAAGGAGTTTAACCTATATATAGGATCAAAGAAAGAAATCATGCATCGGAACAACACATAGAAAATATGCATGCACAAGACTTTCAAGAACCAAAAGTGAATACAATTTGGAAAAAACATCAAGTAAACCAAGATGGCACGCCAAAGGGTGACACAACATAAGGTTGTCCAAATTATATCAAAGGTCCAAATCAACACATGATAGGAGACAAGTAGAAATTAACACATGGTCAATTGCTACATTCACCAACAAATGTGAAGAGATACCAATTGAATCCCAACCCAATCAACACATGATTGTATAGGGAAAAAATTGAAAAGGATACCAAGTGACCATTAGATTCCAAAATAAGATTTCAACATAAACTTGTCACTTAGATTATACCAAATAAAAGATTCATCAAGGAATGGGGTATCAATTGACACACCAATTGATAGAGAGCATGATATCAAAATAAAAGATATCAAAGAAGGAGATATCAAACTCTCAACAAGAGAGCACAATCCCAAACAAACTATGCCCTCAACAACTTTATGATGACATAAGCACCAAAGAGGATATATATGCCTTCCAATAACACACACTTGATATGGATCATAAGATGCTAGCTCCCCCAAGAGATGTGCATTATATAGAATTTCCATTTGAAAACAAAATGCACACGATGGGATCATCACTTTCACTATATCTAGAGAAACACTAGACAAGATCACAAACACATGATCCACAAGTGGCTAGGAAGACACTAAGAGTTAAAACCACAATAA
The DNA here is from genome assembly GCA_950022295.1 of Bromus sterilis. Taxonomy (NCBI): domain Eukaryota; kingdom Viridiplantae; phylum Streptophyta; class Magnoliopsida; order Poales; family Poaceae; genus Bromus; species Bromus sterilis. The sequence continues at coordinate 261,080,718 of OX465598.1, read as the reverse complement.
AATCTTGGCGAGTAATAAGGCAATTATAAACAAGCCAATAGGTAAAGATGATCAATAATTTCTACCACATATAAGAGTACCAATTGTTAAGCACAAGAGGTATATGGAGTTACTTCCGGGTGGTAGATAGCATTAATATAAATTATCATCTTTACAACAACAACCATAAGCATGAAGCAAAGGATAAGAATTGATCACAATGCTTAAAAAGATATTCTTGATGGCTTCAAGTATGCATCCAATCATGCAAGCAATGATTGGAATAACTTGGAGCAAACGGTTCCCTCATAGAAAATACACGTTCATATTAGAGGGAAACCGTATCAAGAAAATCTCACAAACTCAAGATCCATAAGATGAGAAATGAAGTCAATTTAAGAAAATTGGAACTTGAGGAGCAACCATGCCACCTAGGAACTAGATAATTTACAATATCAACTCTAAGTGGCAAAACCCCAAATGTACACATTTTATAGGCGTGTAATATGCACAAAGCATATTACTCCCCCATAATGTGATATCCCAAATTTTACAACTAGAGGCAAATAAATACCAACAAGAGATAATTAATGGATACTTTAGAGTTGGAATTTCTCATGAGTACGACATACCACATAGTGACTAGATAATCTTATAATATCAATACTAGGTGGTATTCCTCATGTATACACATTTTAGAATCGTAAAGTGCACAAGGCACATCACTCCCCCAAAATGGGATGATCCATTAATCTCTCACAAGAGCCAACTAATATGCAAACAAGACGAAAATAGGCTCAATAAAACACTCACACATACATGGTGTGCAAACCAATATACACAAAATTGATTACTCAAGATATGTAGATTGGAAACACAACATATACAAACGCATGCAAGGTACAAAACCAAAACATGCAAAGGGGCAAGTAACTTTCAATGTAAACAATTTAAGTACAAGTTACCGTAAGGAGGCACATTGGATATAAGATAGACACAAGATAATCCATATGACTTGGCTTGAGATAATGTGAGTAATGAAGGTCCCTTAATTCTTCATAATGTAGCCAAGTCTTCTAATGCCCTCCACATCACCTATTGATCAAGTTTGAGCTTGTTGGTCCCCAACCAAGTTGGGTCCTAAGAGGTTAGTCACAATAGGCTTGGCAACCCAAATGGTGCTTTTCTTGTCACCACTTTGAGTGCCAACAAATTTGGCAACCACATTGCCAACCTTATCCTTCCGAAGAGAATAAACATCATCAACTATAATAGGGTTGGATAAGGTACCGTTCGTGCATGAAGAAGAAAGATGACCCTTCTCACGACATAAGTAGCAACATCTACTATTTCCTTTATTCATGGTTGATTTCTCAACATGAAGATCATTTACTTGAGTCTTCTTGGGAAGTGGCTTCACTTCACCTTGCGGTTGAACTTGAGGCCTCTTCCCTAGTTGCTTGTCACCAAGGAGCTTCTTCTTCAAAGGGCAAGATCTAACATGGTGCCCTTCAACCTTGCACTTGAAGCAAATAATTTTGGCCAAATTCTTGACTTGTGATTGGCCCTTCTTCTTGTTTAACATGGACGTCTTATTGTTGGAGTTGAATCCAAGTCCACCCTTGTCATTGGGGGATTTTTGTCCACACAACACCTTGTAAAGTGTAGACTTCCCTTCATGACCCTTTCCCAAGTATTTCTTCAAAGAAGTGACTTGGGCCTTGAGCTCTTTGATTTCCTCTACATGGTTAGTAACAAAACAAGTACTAGAGGAAGTAGAAGTTTCATTGTTAGAGCAACAAGGCAAGGAAAGTAATTCATCACAAGATGTAGCAACATTATGAGTGGATGAATTACAAGGACTAGCACATGGAAATATAGCATATTGAGTAGAATTAGTGCTAATGTCCACATGAGGAACTAATTTAGAAACCTTAGCCTCATGAGCTAACTTTAGCACATTATGGGAGACTAGAAGATCCTCATGAGAGCTTGAGAGCTTTTCATGACTTTCTTCCAATTTCCCATACTTGCTAGTTAGCAACTCAAGTTGAGCCTTTAGCTCAACATTCTCCTTTAGGATGGATGCTTCACAAGAAATAGAGTTAGTAGCACAAGCATCATCAAGAAAAACGGAAGGAGAAGAAGACATGGCAAGCTCTTTCAAATATGAAGCTTTTAGTTGAGCATGCGACTCGGTGAGTTTGATGAGCTCACCCTTAATGACCCGTGAGCCATTTCCGAGGTGCTCAAAATCCTCAAGGAGTTTAGCATGCGCAACCTCAAGCTTATTATGTTTAGTTTTGATAGAATTAGCCACCTCAAGGGTTCTATCAAGATATTCCTTTACTTTCGATAACTCTAAAGTAAAAGTCTCTTCAAGAGAGTCCTTGGTGGTTTTTTCACACTCAAGAGCTTGAGATAGGTCCGCAATTTCATTAGCGTAATCACGCTCATGGCTTTCCATTTTCTCAATGGTGGCCTCATTCTCTTCAATATGAGCTTCCAACTCCTCAATGTATTTCTTGCCCTCAATGGCAATAGACATGATTTCCATGAAGTTGGAGCAAGCAATTTTATTCTTATGAAGAGCTTTAAAAATCATTTCTCCCTTAATTTTTAAGGAACCAATATTATCATCCTCTTCAACATTATCTATATCATCATCATTACTCGATATGGTGGTCAAAGTAGGAGATACCTTTAACTCCTTCGCCATAAGGCAAAAGTGAGTAACACGAGATGATGATGTAGGATCTCTTGAGGCACCACTCAAGACCACATCTTGTTCCACGGACCGTTGATTTTCCTCTACATTGTTAGTATGATAACTAGAGGAAATAGAGGCATTCTTATCATGGCAACAAGATATAGCAAGCATATCATCATGAGGTTTATTCAAGTGATTTCTATATGATATGCAAGGACTATCAACACAAGCATGTAAGACATTTGTGGTGCTCGAAGTGTTGAGTTCCAACAAGGAGGCATTGCAATAAGATAGTGATAAAGAGTTATGAACAATAGGTTCACAATCATCATTGCAATGACTCACACTACTCACCATTTCATTACCTTTTGGAAAACCACATGCTGGTGAAGTAGAAGAAGTTGAGAAGGCATCGCGACCGGAGGTGGAGGGAGAACAATCATCCCCACAAATCTTGGACACACCATATTTATCTTGAAGCTTTGTCCACAACTCATGAGCATCCCGAAATGACATGAGTTGAAATAAGTCTACATTACTCAAAGCATCAACAAGCACATTAGAAGCTTGAGCATTGAGATAAGAGTTTTTCTCATCCACCAAGGATAGGTTTTGAGTACCCTTTGGAGGAGAAAAACCCATATCTACAATTTGCTCCATACACGGGTCAATGCCCCAAAAATAATTAAGCATGCGAATTTTCCAAGCATCAAAATTTGTGCCATCGAAACTAAGAGTGTCAATGAATCCTAATACCCTAGTCGACATCTTTACTCTCAAGGCGGTGAAGCCCTATTAAGAGAGACGAGGCTCTGATACCAATTGAAAGGACGTGGATGTCGCCTAGAGGGGGGGTGAATAGGCGTTTAAAATAATTACGGTTTCGGCTTGAACAAATGCGGAATAAAACTTAACGTTTAATTTGCCAAGCAATAAACCTAAATAAGCTAGGCTCAACTATGTGCACCAACAACTTATACTAAGCAAGATAAACAACTATGTGATAGAAAGATATATGACAAGAGCACTATGTCTATCACAAAGTAGGTGCACAAGTAAATAGGTTGACTAGAAGAACAGCCTATGGGACAAGCAATGTACAATAGTATGAGCAAGCACAAGATAAACAATGTAATAAGCTTGCTCAAAGTAAAGGTAGAGATAACCGCAAGTGGAGCCGATGGAGACAAGGATTTGTTACCGAAGTTCCTTCTCTTGCGAGAAGTACGTCTCCGTTTGGAGAGGGTGAGGAGCACAATGCTCACACGAAGCCAACGAGGGCCACCCTATTTCTCCTCACGCTCTTACCAATGCAAGATGCCGTGATTCCACTATTAGGACACTTGAGGGCGGTCACCGAACCCGTACAAATGGCAACCCTTGGGGGCGGTCACCGAACCCGTACCAATGCTCGGGGCAATCTCCACAACCGAATTGGAGGCTCCCGTAGCGTCCCGAATCTTTCCACCACAATGATTGAGCTCCGTAACAACAAGCCTCTAGGTGCCAACGCACCCACGAGGTACAAGCTCTAGAGTGCCTATGCACTCAAGAGTAGCTATATTCTCAACTTCACTCACTACAAAGAATCCTCGGAGAGAACTCAAACCGATGCACCAAGTGCAATGGCAAGAGCACACGAAGTGCTCAAGTCCCCAACTCTCAAATCCCACCAAAGCAACAAAAGCTATGGAGGAATATGAGAGGAAGAACAAGGAGAACAAAAAGAACTCCAAGATCTAGATCCACAAGGTTCCCCTCACTTAGAGGAGAGATGGCTTGGTGGAGAATGTGGATCTAGACCTCCTCTCTCTTTTCCCTCAAAAAGGAGCAAGAATCATAGGAGGGGAAGAGAGAAAGCAAGCTCAAAGAGGTCAACAATGGGGGGAAGAACTTGCACAAAACCGGTGGGGACAAAGGAAGAAGAAGACCCCCTTTTATAGTCCCCCACGAATCCAGCCGTTCGGAACCGTTGGCAGCCCACCAACCACGGTACTACCGCTCGGAGTTTTAATATGGGGGAAAACTGAAATAAAAAACAGAAGAAAACATAAACTGGCACTGGGGTGCACTGAGTTAATAGGTTAGTCCAAATATGATCAAAAGTGTATGAAAGTGTATCTAGATCATAGCAATATCACACAAAACATGCATGGAGCAAGCAGAAATTATCGATACTTTTGGGACGTATCAACATCCCCAAGCTTAATTCCTGCTCGTCCTCGATTAGGTAAATGATAACAAGCATAATTTCTATGGTGACATGCTAGCAACCATATAAGAACTTTGAAAAGTAAAGAAATTAAGGTATGTGATTCAATTCAAGTCATAACATGCAAGAGTCTATATTAACATTGAAACAAGCAACAAAAGAACATTAGGTGCAAGAGCCCTTGCTGTCCGTGACTCCAATGTCTCCAAATGGTGTTTGCGTGCAAGAAGAAAGATAGGAATACGAGAAAAAAGTATTTTTGTGTTGAGAACTCAATCTACTAAAGTTTCACACTTGGTCTTCTTTGGAATCTTATCTTGACTCGTCCCCAGACCACTAGCCAGGTACAAGTCAATTTGATCCACTCCTTTTCGATATTTTGAGCACTCATTCAATGGATGAGCGTAAGCATGAAAGTTGACACTTAGGATGGCAAAGAGAGAAATATGGTGGAGGAGGAAGACAAAAAGGATGAGAAAGGCTCACATCAATAAGGACAATCATAGGCGAGAAGGCCAAATGATATATATGATGTGAGGAGTAGGGATTAACATGCAACGGATGCACGTAAGAGCTAAAAAGCTCTCCAATGGAACTAGTGGGGGTGCATCTAACTTGCTCGCTCATGAAGACCTAGAGATCTTTTTAGGAGGCTCATCCTTGGAATATGCAAGCCAATTTCTATAGTGTGCAGGTCCGCACATAACTATATGCATGAATGATCATCTCTATGGAGTACAAAGATATAGAGGGGGTACTAGTGTGGATCTTTCAAAAGGTTAGTAGTGTTACCCCTTTCTCTCTTTTCATTTCTTTTTCTGTTTTTTCTATGTTTTTGTATTTTTTTGGTGGCCTCAATGGCTCTTTCTATTTAACTCTCATTTGTCCTCTTTGGGATCTTTTATTTTGTCCACTTTGGGATCTTTTCCTCACTTAAGGGCAACACTCTAATTTTACAAGAGGGTATGGAAGATCTTTCGCACTTTACAAGGTACTCAAATCATAAAGAAGATGTAGCTATCATGATGTATGCAATGTATACCGCTGCCAGTGTAGCAGGAACATGTATGACATGAAGATCAAGTCATGAAGAGGTGGAAGTTGCATGTAAATATATCTCGGAAAGGCTATGGAAATGCCTTGATAGGTAGGTATGGTGGCTGTTTTGAGGAAAGATATAGGGAGGTTTATGATGACAGAGCTATCATGCCAAGGGTTTGTATAAGGCCCGATATGCGGTACTGTTCCAGATCTAGATGTTTCCATCCAGATCCGGTGACGAAGCACATATCGGTCCCACCGTGACATATGACAATGCCATATGCCCCGGATTTCCAACATGATATCACAACATTACAGCTACATGGATACAACATCTCATACAATCGGCATACAACTGCCTTAATACAATACATCAGCGGAAGATACATGTCTGAGTACAGACTACATTCAAATGCCTAGTGGCAAAGTGAAAAACATCGATCCCCATAACCACACGGGTCCAGGCCCTCCGTCGGGATCCTCCTAACTAGTCGTCGTCGAGTCTCCACGTGAAACGTCGATCCCCATACCTGTTGTCGATCAAGAACCCTGAAAAGAGTTTGGGGGTAGTATCATGAGTACAGAAGTACTCAACATCCAACTGTAGTGGTCAACTGACCCAGCAAGTGTTGGAAATATGCCCTAGAGGCAATAATAAAATGTTATTATATATATTTCCACGTTCGTAATTAATGTTTATATTTATGTGCTATAATTGCAATGACCTTGACTATGAGATTCAGAAGAAAAATCACTTGCATGTGTGGAAATGTAAACACCAAGAGTTCCTGGTTTAGCCTCTAAGACCAGCTCATGTGCTAACTGATGATTACGTTTTCTTAATCATGGAAATTGTTCTTGTAACAAGGATGTCAGTAGCAATGGGAACATATTGTTAGCAGAACAATGATGTTGAACCGACCCCAGTATTGAATGATATACTTAGAGATCACATCGTAACAACGTTATAAGTCATATCTTGAAATGTTATCATATACGTAATTCCTTAGACCATGAGAGTATCAAGTTACGTCACACGGGAAGATGTGTTTTGGTTCTTAGATGAATCTTCCCGTTACTGGGAAGTAGTAAAATAAGTTCTGGGTACATTGGATAGTGTGTCTAGTAACTGTGATAGTTCAAGATTGGGATTTGCTCCTTCACGATGAAGAAGATATTCACTTCGGGCCCACTCAGTATGACGGCATCCATTATAGTCTGGCCAGACGCATTGTGATTCAGTCACAGGGATACCGGAATACGATAACGAGAAAAGGTACAAACGAGCAAAGAGGATAACGAGTGGCTTGTGTTCAAGAATTTGTTACACATGGTTGCCAAACTTCTCTCCTCTAACTTTTTCATATATCACGAAGCAAAGGGAATGGTACATGACTAAACATAATGGTTCACTCCAAGTTTCTTCGTGTATGTACGGGAGTCAACATGGGTGTCCATGGCTCCGCTGTTGATTATTGGCTATTGACAAAAGGCTGTTGATCTATGTCCGGAAGATGTTCTGAGTCATGTCCGCATCATACCGAACCTATTGGGTCACACACTTAACGAGCAGTGGTCTGTTAGAATACTGGAATGGTAGAAGGTTTAGTGGAAGCAAAACGGAATAGTTCATACGGGTACCGGAAGTAGTTCCGGGTATTTATGGGATTGTTCATAAGGGCAACAACCGCACTGGGAGCGGTACTACCGCCCCACGGTACTACCGGGGGCCAGTACCGTGCCCACTACAGCAAAGTCCAGTGGACTTACAGTAGTGAGCGCGGTACTCACCCACGGTACTACCGTGGCGTGGTACTACCGCTCCAAGAGCGGTACTACCGCCCTGGCAGAACCAGGGAGCCCAGGCCACACAATAGATGAACTCCAAATAAAACAGGCAAACCCTGAACTGCCACAACTTCTGCAAATGAACTCCGATTAAGGCAAACTCAAGCTTGATGGAAAGCTAACGAACAGATCTGCCTAATCACGAAATATTTAGAAGTAGCAGGGGAGAAATGTCAAACAAATAGAGGTGTGAAACCTCTAACCGAGACGACCCGACAAATCTCCCACATCGAAAAACATACGAGAAGACGCATATGAAATCCGTTTTCGATGAACAAGAGCTTGTCATGAAGAAGACCACAAGCTCCAAAACTCACACGGAGAAAAGCCAAACAAGAACCAATAAAGATGATGCCAAGGATGAAAAAGGTTTGAGCTCTCCACGAACGACTCGGCCTAGCCTATAACACGGTCTCCTAACTACTACCAAGAGACCGGTAAACTAGACACCTATCTAGTCAAACCTTTGTCTTGCGCATAATCCACTTGAGCTTGATGATGACGATCATGCCCGCCTCAAGTTGGAAAATCTTCCTTGATTCCGCCGGCTCGATGAAGACTTGTAGATAGCTCCCCCATACTCCATTATGGGTGAGCCTCTTTTAGGCACATCTTCACACGACCATTATCACCAAATGGTAGGCAAGCTCCAAGCATACGATATCTTCGTGATGTTCCTCTTGACCTTGCACACATCTACTTGACCAATCTTTGGATAGCTCCATGAAGAACACCTTGGTCAACACATAATCTTCATCTTACAACCTTGAAGCCACCATATGATCTTCAAGCGTTGCCTATGGATAAACCTTAAAGTATAACTCAAGGAAACCATTAGTCCATAAAGATTGTCATCAATTACCAAAACCAAACATAAGGGAACATGCCCTTTCAAAAGGAATGCGACGTGGTCTTCAAAATCTTACTCCATCGATGACCTCCTTCATAGAGATTTCACCAACTCCCTTGAGGTCTTGAATCCTTAGCAGAAGAGTGGTCTTCCAAATACCAAGCCTTCAGGGTTGACAAGTCAGGCGCCAATGCTAAGCAACTATCGATTTCCTCATGGTGGTCATCAAGAATACCTTTACGGGATACCTGCAGGAAATGGTCTTGGTCTATACTCACCGCATAACCTACTATTATTAACGATAATCTCTTATAGGGGTCAAGCATCGTACCATTCTATGGTTCGGGTTTAACGTCGTCGTCTCTTTGCTATAGGTAAGTCACTCAAGATTTACTATCCCGCATAGCAAGAGCGAATAATATGGGTAGTCGGCATGGGGGCCAATCCATTCCGCACCCAAATCATTAACTTGTATATGGTTGAGAGAATCTCGCAATCTAGCACTCGGTCATCCTCACAAGCATTGCAGAAAGTTCCTCTAGATCTTGAACTGCGTTCAGATAAATCCATTGGTTCTGCAAGCCAACCAAACATCTAACGTTTCTTCACAACACTCGGGTTTGCGCAAACTACTACAAAACGAGCACTGGTGAACTACAACTTGCTCCAGAGTCCTTCCTTCAGCAAGATTGTGCTTGATTGTGGTAGGATCCTGGCACCTGAGGTTAACTTTGAACTTGGCATTGGTTGCATCATCTTTATTCCAATCTTGACATTAGCATCCATTGTAGTAACTTCTTTAGTGTAGGATGAGGATGAGAGGGAATAGAATGCAGATAGAGATATATACCCATACAAACATCACACTAGTTTTGAAAATATAAGTTTTGATATGTAGCTGTCAGTAAAACACAAGAGATGACAGCTCACGGAAACGATCTAACGGTAGAAACGTTGATCTTCCAGGTCTTCAAGTCTTCTATGTTGGTGGCTTTAGTTTCGCGTTGCTGAAGCAATCTTCGTATCGTCGAGTCACTTGTCAACTTGTTCTTCTTGTTGTTGTTATGTCTCCTTCAGTCTTGAAGCATACTAAATAGATGAGGGGTCTAAGGAAACGTAACTTATTCTACTCACATAAAAGAAATGCAAAGCACCACACAATATCAATCAACGACATATCAGGGTCAAAGGGAACAAAAAAAACATGACATAACACATCTAGTCAATCCACAGCAAAACAATGCATCGATCCACATCTCTAACTAACATGAAAAGGTAACAACGTACACTTAGTGCACACCTACGAACGTTTATCCTCTAAATGCCAAACATAAGCTTCTTCAAAACCGTATCCTTGCTTCCGCGTTCACATCTTCTTCCTCTTCAATCCTGGACACATGTTGGCGTAGTGTCCCTTGTTCCTACACCGGTAACACTCAACTTGGCTAAGGTCCTTCTCCTTCTTCCTCACGGGTGCTTCCTTCAACTCCTGGATAATCTTCTTCATCCATCCCTTTCGTTGTTGAATCACTTGTTGTGTCATGGTGTAAAGGTGACATTGAACGGGGTAATGATCACTTCCTTCACACATAAAACATGTGACTTGAGTAGTGGGACATTCTTCACCCCAGTGTGTTTCTTCACAATAGGGACATCCATCTTGGTTTCCTTCATAGGAGTGTCCTGTTTCTCCGCAAATCTTGCAGGCACGGGGTCTCTTAAGGTTTACTGTCCTTTGTGTCGGGGTGACAAGGCGGGATCCCAACAAAATCTTTGTAAACTCCTTCCAAGTAATCTTCCTTCGTGATTCGTCAATTGCTTGGTGCATTCTCCACCAAGTAGCAGCCTATTCTACCAAGTACTTGACAGCATAGGGGACCATGTCCTCACTCCCAACCTTGTTATTCTCCATGTGTTCCTCCATTTTATGAATCCATTGTTCCACCTTCAGTCTCGACATCGCCCCAGAAAAGGCGAGTCCTACTTCATACTCCATCCATTAAACCCATACGACAAGGGTTAGGGAAAAACTATAACACCGACAAGACAACAACTAAAGAATACACCAAACCTATGCACTCAAACAAGAAAGAGGCAAAAACACCTACGCAAACAACCACATAACAACAATCACTCAAGTCACAAAAATCAAACCACACAAACAACTCCTAGAGTAAGGTCATATGTACAAGACATACGATCTCATCATACTACGCGAAATTCTTTCATCTAACTTCACCTAAAAGGTGGTGGTCTAATTCTAAGCTTCATCCTTCTCAGCTAAGCTGATCTTAAAGATTCCTCTCGTAGTGTCAAAACTTATTTATCCTCATAGGGTATTTTTATCGTTCTTGTGGTCATAACTTCAATTCATCCACGAGGTTGATGATGTACTTCTCAAATGTCTTGTCTTCAGGGGTAAGAAACTCAGAGGGGTATTTACAGCAAAACAAGATGAGGGGTTGTAGAATATGAATAATAGATGATAAATACTAGTGGAGAGAGTAAGTAATCAAAGAGTGATAAAATATTTTTGTTCCTATGGCTTTTCCTATCCATTTTCTAGGGTCACGACCTAAAGTCAACATGGGCTCTGATACCATCTGTAACGACCCGGTTCATCACAAACCGGAGTCTCTGTGCATTCTGTGCTAGTCCCTGGATCAATAGCTAGCACACACAGTACATGATGTAATATCAAGAATAAACCACATGTCATCTATATTACATCGAAGATCAGGTATTACAATAAAGCATACCTGCATAGCTCAAGGCTAGCTTACAAATAGAATACACCGGAGAAACAATAAAAGCTTCGTGGCGTCCATCAACTCCACCGGCATAGTTGAGTATAGACATAGTAACCCTACATCGCAACACTTACTCGTCATATACAATCCTGCAACACCGAAGGTTACAGCCCGACAACGGGTCAGTACATTTGAATATACGGCAAATCATATCCCAGAAAGAGGTAAAATTCCTACAATACATGCAATTTGGCTGGTGGAGCTTCTAAATTTATTTTTGCAAAAAGCTAAATTTTCCTAAGTTCTACAATAGCATACGATTGAGATGGAAAAATTCCACTCAATCTCTCCCAAAGTGATTAAACCAATAAATTAATTAAAGATGATGAGACAAATCAATATTACCACATCTAGTCGCTCAAAATGTCCATAACCGGGGACACGGCTAATCGATTAGTTTTATACTCTGCAGAGGTTTGTGCACTTTTCCCCACAAGACTCGATCGCCTCCTTTGTAGTTCGTCACACTGCATGGCGTATGACAACTGGAAGATCGAGACATGTTCTTTCAAAAGTGTTTCCCCTTAACCGCTGGATAACCGGTACACCTATAAAAAAATCTACATCTGCTAGTATATCCCGGAAAGAGGTCACACAACCTACTCAACTAAGCCAGAGCCCATAATAGCTTGTGGCTGCACACGTAAGCTTCTAGGTATGACAACACAATTAATCCCTTTGAGCCTGGGTGGCTTTCCGCAGTCATCATTGGCCATCTCCAAGATACTCGCAACCATCCCACCCAGGTAGTTCATTAACTTTATCTTGGTCCTGATTACTACATTATCACTCATACCTCATAATGATTCACTTCCCAATCCACGTCTACTTAGCATAGCAATATCATAGTATACGATGGTGACAATGATGTAAGGATCAGACCTACCTCAATGAACTACTGGGTGTAAAGTAGCATAGCATAACCTATCATGCCATCTAAGGAAGAAGAACTAATGCATTGAAAACATAGGTAATAGGGAGTATGATCAAAGATATGACTTGCCTTATAAATTCGATGAAGATCTTCGCTCTCACATTCCAGTCAACTCTATTCGTCACACTCCGAGCAAATCTATCGCAAACGAAGGAACTCAAATAAGCAATCACACCACAAGGCAAACTAAAGATCAACAAACAAACACAAAGGTTTTAGCAACAAAACAAAAAGGCTTTGAAGTGCAAAGGTGTCGATGTGCTCGAAGGTGATAGGTGAAACGTGAACTCGAGAGAGTCCACAGATAAAGATTCATCGGTAAGGAATTGTGATCCTGGACATTTATGAATTCAAGGTGAATATCATTCCCACATGAAAAGTGTGTGAAACTTACCGATAACATGTCTCAAATGATCCAATATGCAAAAAGAATCACGTGAAACGGAATACTACAACGCAAGTCATAGCAAGTGAAAAATTGATTTGAATTTCAATTTAAACAGATCAAGAAACATTTGAATTTTTGTGTACACATGCTATAGACAGAAAGTACATGGAACGAGTGATCCAACGCAAAAAGAATCACTCGATTTGGATCAACGGTTTAAAAGATACGACCACCGGAATTTGAATTTGAATTTGAAATAAATTCAAATCCAAAAGTATGCAAAGTGTGCAAAAAATTATTCCATGCAAAAGTAAAAAACAACACGAGCGTGTAGCAAAAAGTTTCACCTCAATCCGACGCACGGTGTGGGAGATATTGCGAGTACGGCGCCGGGGTGTTTTCTGCCAAAAGGACCTGTTCGCAAATATATTTTTTTGAAAAAATCAAACGGGTCCCTGGAGCGGTTGACCCAGATCTGGCCCGACTTTGACTCCGGCAAGGGAAACTCCGGCGACTCCGGCCATGCTCCGGCGAGGGGAGGTGGTGGTCGGCGAGGGCAGGGGTAGCCGGCGACGCAGGGAGGCGCGGGCGGCGGCGCACGGTGACCGGGCGTCCCCCGGCGCGGCGCGGCCGGGCCGAGTGGCGCGTGGCCGGCGGGGCTCGTGCGGCCGACGGCCGCGCGGCGCAAGATGGCCGGGCGGCGGAACGGAGGGGTCGACGCGGGGTGGCGGCCCGGCGGCGCGTTGGCCGTGGTGGCGGGCGCGGCCGCGCGGTCGAGGCCACGCGTGGGAGGCGGCGACGGCGGCCGGCTGACCGGCGCCGCGAGTAGGGTGGCGGCGGCGGCGGCGTAGACTCCGGCGGCGAGGGCGGATCGGGATTCCGCCGAGGCGGGTCCCGCCCTAGGGTTTTCCAAAAAAAAGGAAAAAGAATTTTCTAAAAAACCTTAAATAGGCAGAGCCAAAGAAGAAAAAAAACCGACTCGGGCCCAATTGCTCTCGCGGCGGAAAAAGGCTACTGGGCCGGGGCTAGGGGTTTTTTTATTTAAAATTCGAAACTTCAAACAATTCTAGAAAAATAATTACACGTCAGAAAAATATGAAATAAAATCCTAAATTCATCATATAATACAAAGAAATTTATTTAATGAATACATTTGCCAAAAAGGAAAATAAAAATAAAAACATTTTCTAAATACTTTATTTAAAATAAAATACTTTTCATATATCAAATAAAATCCAATAAATTATTAAAAATATTTTTATTTGGTCAAAAGCATTGACAAACCATTTCTAAATAATAAAATATAAATTTTAAAATTGTTACACCAATTAATAAATTGGTAAAATAAAAATATCCCATTGGAATACTTTTTCAACTATTTTAAAATATTTAATAAATCATTTTAATGAAATAAAAACTCTCTTAGCATTTTAAAATCCCTAAATTGATTTTAGAGTTATTTATAATACTCATGATAAGTCTTAAAAACTTTAAAGTAATATTTTAAATATTTTCCAACTTTATTATAAAGGGGATAAGTCAATTTAATTCCTCTCAAATGAATTTCCTTGAGTTGAAAAATGTTTTGAATATTCAGAAGAATTTCAATAATGATTTAAAACATTTTCCAACCTTTTAATATGTTGAAGGAGTCATATTACCTTCTCTCATTTTGTTTTGTTGGTTTTGTTTTACATAATAAATTCCAAAAACATCAATTATGAATATTAGGGAAAGTCCTTTTATTCCCTCTCTTTTTAATATTCGGTAAACTCTAAAAAAAATTAAATCCCATAGAAAATCAAACACATCATGCAAACAATCACTTTCTATTTCATTTTATTAACATTCCAAAATTCGGAGAATTTTGGGATGTTACAAGTTGATAGTGTTCTTCCAACTTTAGCACCGTCTATACTATGTTTCACATCGGAGCAGGTACATGGGTGCACACGGTGTGACGCATAAAAGGTGGGTGTGTTAAGAACACACTGCATTGACACTTGGTTGTCTTGACGGTTTGGATAAAAGTTTGCTACCGGAACACGCCCATCGAAAGATGAACAAGAATCACATGCGTTATGATTGGAAAGTTGGCCTACCTTTCGAGTCTAAGTCATCAGTGATGTCACATCAATGGCGGACGATTGGGTCAGATCTTGAATCACTCCAGCATCAATTACGGGAGATATTGATCTGAGTGGGAGCGCACTTAATAATTAAATTGATTAATCACAAGTGCAACTTAATTATGAAAAAAGTCTTAGTATTTGCATTATCGTTGTAGAATAATGGCTCTCGTTACCACCTTCCCAATTGATTTTTGATTAACTGTGTTATCTGGTAAAAACTTTACGATTGGTACCGTATTGTGAGGACTATCCTCAATAGTGTCGAGAAGGAGCTTGTCCTATCGCAAATTTTTGATGCTCTCCCGCTGATGCTATGGATGATGTGACTTACGTCCATAATCCAAAATGCTAGAATTCCACCACAGCTAAGTGCATTGTCTTCACCACCATGAAACCCGAATTTCGAAACGTTTGGGATAGTTATGTTATGTTCATGGAACTGAAAATTTGTTTTCAGTAGTAAGACAATTAATGTTGGATATAGGATATCTAGTACAATGTATGATTGTAAGCATTAGTGAAAATGTTCACTGTGCTCTAAACAAAACTGATAAGTGTGGGATCCAGAAGAGCACCGATCATATGAGGATGAGAATTAAGGGAAAGGAAGTCCAAAGGATGTTAGTAAGACTCACACGCCGGAAAGTCCATGGCATGCGCCACCCTTGATCATATGTGATCTTCTGTGAGTAGGAGTGACATTGGAAATAGAACTATGATACGTATAAAGGCAAAGCGAAAGAAGACTGGAATATCCAGCTCAGAAATGAAAGTCATACGAAGTTATGGATGAATTCATTACTGGTCAAAAGATGTAATTCTTGGGAATCATGATTAAGCGGTTAATCTTAATTCTTGTATATTGTGATTAAACTGTTGATCACTAGAATATCACTTCAATTGTATATCATTGCAAGTCGATGCAAGAAATACTATGGCCTTTATGACTAGCTAAATGATGAGTTTTGACACAAACGAGAACACGGTAAAAGGTTTACTATAATGTGTGTTGACTCTATGATTATCTTCATAATTCATTTTAGAGTTGAGTAAATTGTTACTACACTTTAGCCTTGTGGCAAAACATCATTTTGAATCATGTTTATTGCAAGAGAGTTGTTCAAAGCTATGAATAAAATAAAGGCCATACTTCTATTGTTAATAGGTTGTATGTTATGAATCTTGATAATAATGCTAAACATCCATAACACTGACGCTAAATGTCGCAAGACTAACAGAAATACCACAAGTGTGTGGCACTGCAGTTTGTCACAAGTGACATAACATGCATGAAGAATTTCCATAAGTGATGGACTTTTGAGTCATATGATTATGAATCACTTGACGCTGGCATACATTGTCTAAAAGAAATGTGATAAAACACCATTAATAGGCCATGCATGAACGGGCAACTAAATTATTGCAAATCATACATGATGATGTGTGTAGTCCAATAAGTGTAGTTGTGTGCAGTGGATTTTCTATCTTCACTCATGAATTGAAGTAAATATGTGGATATCTGTTCAATGGATACATACGTCTAAAATCTTTGAAACGTTCAAGGAAACTTAGAGTGAAATAGAAATGTATT
Source organism: Bromus sterilis (assembly GCA_950022295.1). Classification (NCBI taxonomy): domain Eukaryota; kingdom Viridiplantae; phylum Streptophyta; class Magnoliopsida; order Poales; family Poaceae; genus Bromus; species Bromus sterilis. The sequence continues at coordinate 261,064,223 of OX465598.1, read as the reverse complement.
GTAACAAGAAATAATGCTTCTGCAAATTAGATTGTAGAAAGTAATAATTGAGTTACAAGTTTAGCGAACATATGATGAGTTGTGAAGAAGTGTCATAACTTGTGCCTCCCGAAACACCACTATGAGTAAAGTGTTTGAGAGACATAATCAAGCCATGTATGACACGGTAAGATTAAACATGACGTTTATCAATTTGCCATTATACTTATTAAGTTATGCGTTAGTGACTACAACTTTTACACTGAAAAGAGCACCATCAAATTGATGAGGACATCCCTACTACCCTTGCACCTCCAACACCTAATGAAGAACCAATGATGATTAAGTCCAATGAAATCAGAATTGGACCTGTTACAAGAGCCCGTGCAAAGCTACTAGAACAACAGGTGAACTTATTCCTCATAGAATCTGATGTTTTACTTCGTGAGGATTTTATACTGCCTAAGTCCTCGTATATATGTGTTATCAGATACCAAGGAGTTATACAAGAGGAAGAGAAGGAAGAAGGGAAAGTTGCACGAGGAGAGAGTCGCGAGAATATCAAGCAAAAGGAGGAAGTGCTGAAGACGTCGGACGACCGGATTGCAAGTTGGACCGTCCGACCTCGGCCCGGACCGTCCGAGTACCAAGCCGGACCGTCCGACTTATGACGCCAAACATCAGTAGCATTTACGGCTTAGGTCGGACCGTCCGAGTAACAGGTCGGACCGTCCGTCCTGAGGCCGGACCGTCCGAGCTACAGGTCGGACCGTCCGACCTGCCCGATGCCTGCGCGCAGAATTAAGGGCTGCGGCCCATGTATCCCCGTTTGGACACCCTAGCTTATAAATATAGGACCCCCTACGTGATTTTAGGGCAGACCACGTTTAGATAAACCCTAGTTCTTGAGAATAGCTCCAAGCTTTGATCTTGAATCATATACTTCAATTCGTATCGATCTGAAGTGTTGCTACTGCAAGTTTTGTGTGATCTGTTGTTCCACTGGGAATTAGTAGATTGCAATTTACCGTCTCGTGGTCGACGGCTACGTTGCGCAAGTGTGTGAAGTTGTGAATATCCAAAGGGTAGAGATCTGTCGAATTGGCAACAGGGATCTAGCGAGGAGAGTTCATCAGCTACATACAAGTTATCTATCATCGCCCTCATATTCACCGTCCGCTTACTGAGAAGATCGGGCCACCCCATATCATCTTGGTATCAGATTTCCAATGTTCCCTCGGTAAGCATCCACCAAATCCCCCGTAGATCATTTTATTTCGTCCTATCCATAAAAATCCATACAAAAATATTAGGGTTTAGTGTGTTTGCCATAACCTAGAGTGCATCTTTTCCAAGTTTTAGTTGCTGATCGTCGTCCAGTTTGCGTATCTTGTTTTTCATCGAGTCTTCGTTTTCCTATAATTGTGTCTCACAAGTCGGAGTGTCTTTGTCGTGTTAGATTGGTTTGTGTCGAGTTCGTTTGTTTTCGTTGTCTTTTATCCCTCAGATTGTGTCTCTGTTTGTTCGCCATAGTTAGCCTTTCTTTGGTGTAGCACTTTCCTATTGAGACTAGCATATCCTTGCTCTTCGGGCTGCTCCTATAGGTTTTGAAGTGCATCAAGTGGTTTGTGCAAAGTTGAGTTGGGTTGCTGTTTACTTCACGTTGAGCCAGAAAATTCAAAAAAAAAAGAGAACGAGAAAAGAGGAAAATATTCAAAAAAAAGGAAAGAGTTGAGAAAAAAGCCTAGCAAAAAGAGACAGAAAAGGCAAAGTTGATTACATATTTGTGCAGCATTGAGTTCCTTTTCTACCACGTTCATAGCACTAGTAGATTGAGCAATCTTGTGCCCGTACACTTTGATCTTTTGCTAGAATTTATCTCTTGTGCAATTGCAACACGAGCATTACTCCGCCACACATATTGTGCGCTCAATTTCATAGTTGCTTTTGCCCAGTTGTTCTCCACCGCGTGTGTTCCTGTAGAACTTCTTGGCATACGATCAGCACTAGGATTTGTGAATTGGTGTAGTTAGGGTGCCATGCCTATAGCCCCACCACATATATCCTGCTTTGTCGTGTGTTCACTCTTTTACTCGGGTATTCACTTCATCACATCCGTGCACTAGTCCTCCATCCGAACGGGTACGCATTACTATTCACTTTGGAACGGTAAGATTCACCTTTTCTTGTCAATTTTGAGTGAGTTGTGAGTGTCCACCAAAATATTTTGATTTAGTGCACTAACCTACTAATCATGTCTCAAAGTGGTTTTGATGTGATGCAGAAACAGTACAAGGATGCGCCAGTTACATGGGAGGCATATGAAGGTCTCCGTGATCACTTGACTGGGCTGTTGACTAAATCCGCTGATGCGATTGATTCAAATGCTCAAGCGGTCCAACTGAAAGTGGACGCGACTGAAGCTGCAGTCACCACTATGCAACAACAACTTGCTGCTATACAGCAGAGTCTACAGCAAATGACAACATCTGTCACTGGCATACAAGCTATTGTACAACGCCAACCTGACGCTCAGGAAGATGATGGTAGTGTCCATGGCGACAATGCTGATTTGAGGGGCAATCAAGGCCGTGGGCGTGCTCAAGGGCCGGTTCGTCAACCTCCGCTTGGTTTTGGCGCGCGCCGTCTACCTATTCAGGAAGAAGATGTTTTGAGCAAGCCCAAGTTTAACATCCCAAAATTTGAAGGTTACACGGATGTGGAAGAGTACCTCACATGGGAGCTTAAGATGGAAAAATTATGGCGTTTGCATGATTATTTGGAGGACAAGAAGATCAAGATTGCTTCTTCCGAGTTTGACGGTTATGCCTTGCGTTGGTGGGAGAGTGTGTTGACCGAGATACAAGAAACCGATGGGCAGCCTATTCGTACATGGCGTGACATGAAGGCCACCATGAAAGCTCGGTTTGTTCCCACAAATTACTTACGGACAGTTTTTGATAAATTGCAACAATTGAAGCAAGGTACTATGTCCGTTGATGCATACTATATGGAGATGGAGATGTTGCTGCAGCGTGCACGCGTTCGTGAAGAGGTTGAGATGACTATGCAACATTTTCTCCATGGGCTAAAATTTAACATCAAAAGTATTGTGCGGCATCACCAATACTATAATATGAATGATCTATTGCATCTTGCAAGGGAGGCGGAATCACAGCTTGCAGAAGAGGCACAACTGAAGGCCAAATACACATCATCTAGAAGATTTTCTCCACGGACACAGTCTGTCGCGCCTATGGAGAACTATGGTGCCAATACTCGTGCTTCTTCTTCACTTTCCAAGCCAGCCTCCAATGGTTCTATGGCCAAGAAGCCGGCTGCTCCTGCCGCTAGTGCAGGCTCCAACATGTCTACAGCTCGCAATCGCGAGATGACTTGTCACTCTTGCGGTAATACAGGCCACTTCAAGAGAGATTGCCCGAACCGAAAGGTCATGTTCATTAATGAAGAAACCGGCGAGTATGAAACCTGTGATGATGAAGACCCAGCCGCGTTTGATGATGAAGGATACAACAGTGACGAAGGCATGGATGCTTTTCCGTCTCCTGCTCCTACTATTGTTGTGTCACAACGTGCTCTCACTGTGCAGCCACATGCTGATTCTCAGCGCTGTAATCTGTTTCAGACCAAGGCATTAGTTGGTCCCAACAAAGCTTGCAAAGTGATCATCGATGGAGGTAGCTGCCGCAACCTCGCAAGAAAGGAGTTATGTGCCAAGCTGAATCTGAAATACTTACCTCACCCAAATCCATATTATGTCCAATGGTTGAGTGACAGTGGTGAGATGAAGGTGAATCATATGGTGCGCGTGAATTTTGAGATAGGCCCATACCAGGATTCCATTGATTTTGATGTGGTGCCTATGACAGTTTGCCATCTTCTATTGGGTCGGCCGTGGTTATATGATCGCCATGTGCAACACAATGGCCGAGCCAATACATATCACTTAGATTTCAAGGGCAAGAAAGTTACTCTCCATCCTATGTCTCCACAGCAAATTGTGAATGAGTCTCGTCAGAAAGTTGAGGTTAATTTAGGACCCACACGAGAGAACAATGTAATAGCTGTGCGTGATTCTATAACGAAAAGTGCGAGAGAGTCTAGTTTGCTTATATTAGCCACCAAAGAAGACATGAGAGAATTTAGTGAGGATCCTACAGCCATGCCACTTGTGCTTATGTACAAAGGCGAGGTCTTGCTTTCTAACGATAATCATCCTCTTTCTCCTGGTGTGTCTAATGTTTTGCAGGAATTTGATGATGTGTTTCCGGCGGAGGTACCAGCGGGATTGCCACCATTACGTGGTATTGAGCACCAAATTGATCTTATACCGGGTGCTACACTTCCCAACCGGGCACCATACAGGACCAATCCCCAAGAGACGAAGGAGATTCAACAACAAGTACAAGCACTTCTGGATAAAGGGTATATTCGTGTCAGTCTTGGCCCTTGTGATGTGCCTGTTATTTTGGTTCCTAAGAAAGATGGTACATGGCGTATGTGCGTAGATTGTAGAGCTATAAATAATATCACTATTCGATATCGCCATCCTATTGCACGTTTAGAGGATATGCTTGATGAATTGAGTGGTGCTGCTATTTTCTCTAAAATTGATTTGCGTAGTGGATACCATCAAATTAGGATGAAAGAAGGGGATGAATGGAAAACTGCTTTCAAAACTAAGTTTGGTTTATATGAGTGATTAGTTATGCCTTTTGGTCTTACTAATGCTCCTGGTACTTTCATGAGATTAATGAACCATGTTTTGAGGAGTTTATTGGTCGTTTTGTGGTTGTGTATTTTGATGATATACTTATTTACAGCCGCACTGAATTTGAGCATGCTGATCATATTAGACAAGTTTTGCAAGTGTTGCGTGATGCTAAATTATATGCTAATCTTGAGAAGTGCACATTTCCAAAAGATAAGGTCATATTTCTGGGATATGTTGTCTCTAAGCATGGGGTAGAAGTAGATTCTTCTAAAATTGAGGCAATTCAAAATTGGCCTACTCCCATGAATGTTAGCCAAGTACGAAGTTTTCACGGTCTTGCTGGTTTTTATAGACGTTTTGTGAAAGACTTTAGTACTATTGCTGCACCTTTGAATGAATTGACCAAGAAAGGTGTACCTTTTGTTTGGGGTGTTGCCCAAGACCTTGCATTTGATGAGCTGAAACGTTTGCTTACTTCTGCACCATTACTTGCATTACCTGATTTTGCTAAGAAATTTGAAGTTGAATGTGATGCTAGTGGTATAGGCATTGGTGGTGTGTTGATGCAAGAAGGTAGACCTATTGCTTATTTCAGTGAGAAACTTTCTGGTGCTAGATTGAACTACCCTGTTTATGACAAAGAATTGTATGCACTTGTTCTAGTTCTTGAGGTTTGGCAACATTATTTGTGGCCAAAAGAATTTATCATACATTCTGATCATGAAGCTTTGAAATACTTGAAGGCGCAATCTAACTTGCATAGGCGTTTAGCTAAATGGGTTGAGTTCATTGAGTCTTTTCCCTACATCATTAAACATAAGAAAGGGAAAGATAATGTTGTTGCGGATGCTCTATCTAGGAAGAACATGTTATTGACACATCTTGATGTTAAAATTCCTAGTTTAGAGAGCTTGTGTGATTTATATGCAACTGATCCTGATTTTGCTGAACCATATCGTTTGTGTGTGCTTCGAAACGCATGGGACAAGTTCCACATACATGATAGATTTCTGTTTCGTGCTAACAAACTTTGTGTTCCAGAATCGTCTGTGCGTTTTCTTTTGTTGCAGGAATCACATGCTGGAGGTTTGATGGGTCACTTTGGGCATGAGAAGACGCTACTCATGCTTGCTGGTCATTTTTATTGGCCCAGGATGAGGCGTGATGTGGACAGGTTTGTTCGTCGTTGCATTGTATGCCACACATCAAAGTACAAGTTGAAGCCTCATGGTTTGTATACTCCACTATCGGCTCCTACCACACCTTGGGAAGATATTAGTATGGATTTTGTGTTAGGATTGCCACGTACTAAACATGGTCATGATAGTATATTTGTGGTAGTGGATAGATTTTCTAAGATGGCACACTTTATTGCTTGCCACAAGAGCGACGATGCGTCGCATGTTGCTAATCTGTTTTTCAGGGAGATTGTACGCTTGCATGGAGTGCCCAAGACAATTGTTTCTGACAGGGATGTGAAATTTGTGAGCTACTTCTGGAAGACACTTTGGGGAAAGCTAGGAACAAAGTTGACGTTCAGCACTACATGTCATCCTCAAATTGATGGTCAAACGGAGGTGGTGAATAGAACATTGTCACAATTGTTGCGCACTATGATCAAGAAAAATCTGCGTGAATGGGAGGAATGTTTGCCACATGTTGAGTTTGCTTATAACAGGGCAGTACACACTACTACTCAGCTTTGTCCTTTTGAGGTGGTGTATGGTTTTAAGCCCATTACGCCATTTGATTTGTTGCCTCTTCCATTGCAGGAAAGAGTTAATATGGAGGCATCCAAAAGAGCAGATTACGTGAAGCAGATTCATGAGAAAACTCGAGAGGCTATTGAGAAGCAAGGTAAGAACGTTGCTGCTGCACGGAACCAGTCACGGAAGGAAATTCTTTTTCAGCCTGGAGATAAGGTTTGGGCGCATTTGCGCAAGGACAGGTTTCCAGGGATGCGGAGTTCTAAGTTGAAGCCATGTGGTGCTGGTCCTTACAAAGTGTTAGCCAAGATCAATGACAATTCCTACTCGATTGATATACCCATTGCTGAGTTTGGAGGTGCTAGCAACAGTTTCAACGTTGCTGATTTGTCACCCTACGATGGAGATGACCTTGGAGCGTCGAGGTCGACGCCTTTTGAAGAGGGGGGAGATGATGAGGACATCCCTACTACCCTTGCACCTCCAACACCTTATTGAAGAACCAATGATGATTAAGTCCAATGAAATCAGAATTGGACCTGTTACAAGAGCTCGTGCAAAGCTACTAGAATAACAGGTGAACTTATTCCTCATAGAATCTGATGTTTTACTTCGTGAGGATTTTATACTGCCTAAGTCCTCGTATATATGTGTTATCAGATACCAAGGACTTATAAAAGAGGAAGAGAAGGAACAAGGGCAAGTTGCACGAGGAGAGAGTCGCGAGAATATGAAGCAAAAGGAGGAAGTGTTGAAGACGTCGGACGACCGGATTGCAAGTCGGACCGTCCGAGTACCAAGCCGGACCGTCCGACTTATGACGCCAAACATCAGTAGCATTTACGGCTTAGGTCGGACCGTCCGAGTAACAGGTCGGACCGTCCGTCCTGAGGCCGGACCGTCTGAGCTACAGGTCGGACCGTCCGACCTGCCCGATAACTGCGCGCAGAATTAAGGGCTGCGTCCCATGTATCCCCGTTTGGACACCCTAGCTTATAAATATAGGACCCCTACGTGATTTTAGGGAAGGCCACGTTTAGATAAACCCTAGTTCTTGAGAATAGCTCCAAGCTTTCATCTTGAATCATATACTTCAATTCGTATCGATCTGAAGTGTTGCTACTGCAAGTTTTGTGTGATCTGTTGTTCCACTGGGAATTAGTAGATTGCAATTTACCGTTTCGTGGTCGACGGCTACGTTGCGCAAATGTGTGAAGTTGTGAATATCCAAAGGGTAGAGAGATGTCGCATTGGCAACAGGGATCTAGCGAGGAGAGTTCATCAGCTACATACAAGTTATCTATCATCGCCCTCATATTCACCGTACGCTTACTGAGAAGATCGGGCCACCCCATATCACAAATCTGTTGAAATGACATCATATTAGATATGATATGGGAATGTTAAAACCATATTGTCTTTTTCTTAAAATTTGGGTATATGAGACATGTGTTTGACATGCTCAAAACACCAAATCAGATAAGTGCTGCTTTGTTAAGGTTATTCCAAAAGGTTTGGTATTCCTCTATCACTACACCAAAGCAAAAATGTTTGTTGTTTAGAACGGTGTGTTTTGACGAAAATAGTTTCTTGCAAAAGAGTGAGTGGGAGGACAATGCAGCTTGTTAAAAATTGTTGAATCTTCAAATAAGTGTGCAGCTGAACCACACAGGTTAGACAAAACTCGTACAAACATTCATTATATGTAAAACGAGATATTGTTGTTCGACAATGATAAACCTGTGATATACAAAGAAGCATTGATGGGCCCTGACTCGGGGATTTGGCTAAATGCCAAATAATCTGAGATAGTATCCATGGAAGTAAGTCAAGTTTTGAACTTGGTAAACCCTCTGAAAGACTAAAAGTCTGAAGAATATATATATGGATCTATAATTGATTTGGATGAAATTGTTTTATCCATAAATCTCAACTCGTTGGAAAATTGTTTTCTAGCAAGTTCAAAGGTTGAGTACGGCAAAATAGTTTCGACCGTAGAGATGCTTTAGTCAGTTCGGGTTATATTAGCAATTACTACATATCTCATTTATAGGATATGATAGAATGAACGTCAAAACAAAGTTCCTACACGGAAATATAACAAAGGTATGTGATTCAATTCTGTGGTGACATGCTAGCAACCATATAAGAACTTTGAAAAGTAAAGAAATCAAGGTATGTGATTCAATTCAAGTCATAACATGCAAGAGTCTATATTAACATTGAAACAAGCAACAAAAGAACATTAGGTGCAAGAGTTCTCGTTGTCCGTGACTCGAATGTCTCCAAATGGTGTTTGCGTGCAAGAAGAGGGATAGGGGATACAAGAAAAAAGTATTTTTGTGTTGAGAACTCAATCTACTAAAGTTTCACACTTGGTCTTCTTTGGAATCTTATCTTGACTCGTCCCCAGACCACTAGCCAGGTACAAGTCAATTTGATCCACTCCTTTTCGATATTTTGAGCACTCATGCAATGGATGAGCGTAAGCATGAAAGTTGACACTTAGGATGGCAAAGAGAGAAATATGGTGGAGGAGGAAGAAAAAAGGATGAGAAAGGCTCACATCAATAAGGACAATCATAGGAGAGAAGGCCAAATGATATATATGATGTGAGGAGTAGGGATTAACATGCAACGGATGCACGTAAGAGCTAAAAAGCTCTCCAATGGAACTAGTGGGGGTGCATCTAACTTGCTCGCTCATGAAGACCTAGAGATCTTTTTAGGAGGCTCATCCTTGGAATATGCAAGACAAGTTCTATAGTGTGCAGGTCCCCACATAACTATATGCATGAATGATCATCTCTATGGAGTACAAAGATATAGAGGGAGTACTAGTGTGGATTTTTCAAAAGGTTAGTAGTGTTACCCCTTTCTCTCTTTTTATTTCTTTTTCTGTTTTTTCTATGTTTTTGTATTTTTTTGGTGGCCTCAATGGCTCTTTCTATTTAACTCTCATTTGTCCTCTTTGGGATCTTTTATTTTGTCCACTTTGGGATCTTCTCCTCACTTAAGGGCAACACTCTAATTTTACAAGAGGGTATGGAAGATCTTTCGCACTTTACAAGGTACTCAAATCATAAAGAAGATGTAGCTATCATGATGTATGCAATGTATGTCGCTGCCAGTGTAGCAGGAACATGTATGACATGAAGATCAAGTCGTGAAGAGGTGGAAGTTGCATGTAAATATATCTCGGAAAGGCTATGGAAATGCCTTGATAAGTAGGTATGGTGGCTGTTTTGAGGAAAGATATAGGGAGGTTTATGATGACAGAGCTATCATGCCAAGGGTTTGTATAAGGCCTGATATGTTGTACTGTTCTAGATCTAGATGTTTCCATCCAAATCCGGGGACGAAGCACATATCGGTCCCACCGTGACATATGACAATGCCATATGCCCCGGATTTCCAACATGATATCACAACATTACAGCTACATGGATACAACATCTCATACAATCGGCATACAACTGCCTTAATACAATACATCAGCGGAAGATACATGTCTGAGTACAGACTACATTCAAATTCCTAGTGGCAAAGAGAAAAACATCGATCCCCATAACCACACGGGTCCAGGCCCTCCGTCGGGATCCTCCTAACTAGTCGTCGTCGAGTCTCCACGTGAAACGTCGATCCCCATACCTGTTGTCGATCAAGAACCCTGAAAAGAGTTTGGGGGTAGTATCATGAGTACAGAAGTACTCAGCATCCAACTGTAGTGGTCAACTGACCCAGAAAGTGTTGGAAATATGCCCTAGAGGCAATAATAAAATGTTATTATATATATTTCCACGTTCGTAATTAATGTTTATATTTCTATGCTATAATTGCAATGACCCTGACTATGAGATTCAGAAGAAAACTCACTTGCATGTGTGGAAATGTAAACACCAAGAGTTCCTGGTTTAGCCTCTAAGACCAGCTCATGTGCTAACTGATGATTATGTTTTCTTAATCATGGACATTGTTCTTGTAACAAGGATGTCAGTAGCAATGGGAACATATTGTTTGCAGAACAATGATGTTGAACCGACCCCAGTATTGAATGATATACTTAGAGATCACATCGTAACAACGTTATAAGTCATATCATGAAATGTTATCATATACGCAATTCCTTAGACTATGAGAGTATCAAGTTGCTTCACACAGGAAGATGTGCTTTGGTTCTTAGATGAATCTTCCCGTTACTGGGAAGTAGTAAAATAAGTTCTGGGTACATTGGATAGTGTGTCTAGTAACTGTGATAGTTCAAGATTGGGATTTGCTCCTTCACGATGAAGAAGATATTCACTTCGGGCCCACTCGGTATGACGGTATCCATTATAGTCTGGCCAGACGCATTGTGATTCAGTCACGGGGATACCGGAATACGATAATGAGAAAAGGGACAAACGAGCAAAGAGGATAACGAGTGGCTTGTGTTCAAGAATTTGTTACACATGGTTGCCAAACTTCTCTCCTCTAACTTTTTCATATATCGCGAAGCAAAGGTAATGGTACATGACTAAACATAATGGTTCACTCGAAGTTTCTTCGTGTATGTACGGGAGTCAACATGGGTGTCCATGGCTCCGCTGTTGATTATTGGCTATTGACAAAAGGCTGTTGATCTATGTCCGGAAGATGTTCTGATTCATGTCCGCATTATACCGAACCTATTGGGTCACACACTTAACGAGCATTAGTCTGTTAGAATACTAGAATGGTAGAAGGTTTAGTGGAAGCAAAACGGAATAGTTCATACGGGTACCGGAAGTAGTTCCGGGTATTTATGGAATTGTTCATAAGGGCAACAGAAGAAGTTCTGGGTATTTAAAGATATGTCCGGATCACTCTGGAATAGTCCCAGGTGGTTTTGGAACATATGAGAATGGTACTAGGGAAGTCCTGGATCAACCGGAATAGTGTCCGGTTAATCGATGGACGTCCCGAAAACGACTGACGAACCGACGCAGGCATCGGGCAGGCTAGACCGTAACCCGGATCGTCCCGGAACATATCCAGATAGTTCCGGAACGTCCGAAAACGGTCCCGGAAGGTCTTGGAAGTGTTCCAGAAGGTTCCGGAATGTCCCAAAACCATCCCGGAAGGTCCCGAAATGGCCGAGAATGGTCCCGACGGGTCCTGGAAGGTCATGGAAGGTTCTGGAAGCTTCCGGGAGGTTCCACAAGGTTTCGGACAGTACCATATGCGCCCCACCACCCTTAGACTTGGGGGGCAAGGCTCCCCATGGGGGCTGGCCGAAATTTGTCCCTAGTCCTATTAGAACTAGGCTTTCCAAAGTTGGAAGGACTCCTCACAAGGAAGGAGTCCTGGGGGGAAGTTTTTCCACCAAGGTAGGAGTCCTGGAAGGACTCCACCCCCCTTCTTTCGGCCAAGGGCCCTCCTGGACACCTATATAATGAGGGGAGGGGGTGGGGGCGCAGCACACTTCATCCCCAAGGCCTATGCGCCACCCTCCCTCCCTCCCTCTAAACCCCGTTGCTCCACAGTTAGACCCCGGTTTAGACGATGTTCTAGATCGAAATCCGTTAGGGTTTTCTCCCTCTAGTTTTCTCGATGGCTTTCTTCTCTGGACGGTGGAGCGCTGCTGGATTGCTTCTATGGGATGTGTGGATACCGGTAGAGGGATCATAACTTTGATCCTTCTTCGAGGAACTTCTTCTTCTTCTTCCTCGGAGATCTGTTCGAGGGAATTTCTCGAGGGATTCGTTCGTGGGATAGATCGTGGGAGGGATCGTGAGACGCATCATGAGATCTACTTCCACCCACTTCATCAACTCTTCTTACGCTGCAACCGTTGGTGAGCAATGGCCTAAACCTTGTATGCCATCTTTCTTGGATGATCTTGGGATCTTGATTCGTAGGCACAAAATTTTTTGTTTTCTACTACGTTTCCCAACAGCAAGGACATCGGCACTCGTCATTCTAGGACAACTAATAGTTTACGGTAAGGATGGGGTAAGTGGTGAGGTTGCTGCCGCACTAGCATTTATGAAGTGGCTAACGATCTAGAGAATAAGGTAAGAAGCAAAGCATTCGATGAGGAATCGCCTCCAACAAGTCTGCTATCCACCTACTTACGCAAGCATAACACTTATCCTATCCTTTTCCTTCTCTTCGCATCCCAACGAAGAAGAAGCAGTCAAGGCACACACACGTTGATCAAGTTATATTAAGATTATCTCAGTTGTTGTTGTCTATAAACAAGGAGTAGGTCTCAAGTCGTCCATAACCGTGGACACGACTTCTCGAAAAGATTTAACCCTGCAGGGGTGTACCAACTGCCCATTACAAGGCTTCGCACGCACACCCATCTCTCTCAGTTTCTACCCATCACAGGCATCCATTTTATGATTTAGTTCTGAGAGATCCGAAATGACAGGTCCCTCTAGCTAACAACGAACAAATCCTGGTGGCCCCCAGTGAGTCGACGTCCATCTCAGGAGTCAGCCGCTCTCTCGATCTGGTCTCTACCGTATGACTCGGGTTTGGATAGCCGGTGAATTCTCACATGAGTCCGGGTCCTCAGTCGTCCAGGTTGAACCAACAAGGAAACCATGTCCCCGCTGGTCCGGGTTGTTTTAAAGAATATCTGCCAGGAGCTACCCGACAGACACACACACACGTTTTCAAATGGTAAAATCAGCTTGGGCCACCACTAGAAATGTTTGAAGCTAGGTAGGTAAGAAAAGGGGACCCCATAGCATCCCACACGCGGTTAGGCACGCTCAGTCTTAAAACCAATACCAGGAACTCGGATCCTAGGTGACTCGAATGGAACAAAGCGTCGGGGCGAGATAGAATAGACCTTCCATCCTTCGTCGAGTATAGTCAACATTTATAATAATCATATCATCAACAACAATATAATAATGTGATATCCCAAACCAAGGAGTAACAAGGTAACATCGTAGCATCCTAAGCATGCATACTAAGCAGGGGCTGAGCTACGAGCTTAGCAGTACATGGTTTGCTGGGAGGGGACATGGTTGTATCGGTTTGAAAGAGGATGTAAACATGTGGTAGGATCAAACATCGAACCTATCCTAGACTAGCATGAAAACCGCTGGTTGAAATAGAATGGATCATAAGTAATGTATAGTCCTTGCCTGTTGATAAGTCGGGTTCCGAAGGTGTAGTTGATCGCAAGCTCGCATCATCTCCGGGAGGTACCCGCGGAAGCACACAAGAGGGTAAACACTGGAAATCAATCAACGAGCAAGCATATATTACTACGAAGCAAACACGAGCAAGCAATAACAAGAAGGCAACACGAGACAACGCAATACGATCGCATCTATCGTCGTGAGCGGTTACTAACAGGTTAAGTGGAGTACTCGTCTCACACGACGATACCGCACGTTTACGTTGGTTCAGGTTGTTTAGCTACAGGTGATCAACAAGGTTGTTAAAATGGAAAAGCACGGAAGCATGGCAAGAGGTGAAGCATAAGATAAACTATCTATGCTAGTCAATTTAAGTGAGGCACAACCTAAACATGGCATTCCACTTAGTGTCGCACGGCAATTGAAACATTTGGTACTGTTCTGTCCTAAACCATATTTTAGGTTGGTTAACAACAGCAAAAAATATCATAAACACAAATTACATGAAAAACTAATCAATTTACATATAAAGAACACTCCAAACGGAGTTACGGTTAAAAAGATATAAGCAAAACAAGTTACGGGCACAATCTGCCAACATCAGGAAGCACACTTTAGAGCAACAAATAAACAAGTAAAATGTTGCAAACATGCACAAAAATGATATGCAACTAAAGTAGACATGACAGGAAAGGCATGGCAAAAGGAATCATGCAAATAGGCATCATGGATCACTAGTTACAACCCAAGCAAAAAGCAATAAAACATTACTGGTCCAGGACTTAGTGAAAATCAGGAAAACAGGGCAGAAACTGTTATTTTTATGTTGTAGAAACAGGGGTATAACTATATGCAAAAGTACAGCAACATGACATAGCAATACATATAATGGAAGTAGACATGATGCTTAACAGTATGCAAAAAGAATCAATGCAATAGGCATCATGGATGAGTCACAATCATCATGCAAACTTGCAATAAAATAACAGCAGCAGCACATGACAGAGAATAATAGCAGTTAACAGTTTGATCCCCACTTCAACAGAGATTAACAACATCAAGATGGCCTCAAATCAAAATTCTCACGAAAGATGAACTGAAGTACACACAATTCTAAACAATTTTCCTTTTGGGCGCAACGTCATCCGGGCTACAGATTACTCGCAAATCTACTCGCAAAACTGAAACAACACACAGTTTTCTAAGACTTAGCAGAATTCAGAGACAAGAAAAAAAACAGACGAAATAAAAAAAAGGGCGCTGGGCTGGCTCACCATGGGTCGGCCCAAGAGTGGCGGCTGGAGAGGCCATGGGCCAGGGCGCGCGTGGCTGGGCCGTGCTGTTGGGCCGGGGCGCCAGGCCGGCCCACGCGGTCGGTGGAAAGGAGGCTGGCCGGCTCAGGGCTCCTCCCGAGCGTCTTGGCGGCTGCGTCCGTTGCCGGCCACCGGCGGCGAGGCAGGAGGCGAGGGAGGGCGCAAGAAGGCGCGCGGCGGCGGAGGAGGCCGGATCTGGCGGGCGACACGATTACCGGGTCGGGGCGGCGACGAGCTCCTCACCGGCCCTTCATGGCGCGGTGGCGGCGACCTCGTTAGAAAAAAAATGGCGGCGGCGGCTCGGGCGGGCTTTGACGCCCTTTGATCTGCAACGGAGGGAGAGGGGTGAGGTCAGAGGAGACGAGTAGGAGGAGATGGCGCGGCAAGGAAGAGGTCACCGGGCGGCGGCGCAGCCTTGGATGGTGGGAGGCGACGACGACGGGACTCCGCGGCCCAGATCGGGCCCGGAGCGGGCTGGCGGCGGCGGTTGCGGGCCAGCGGCCCGTTGTGCGGTGGAGGTCGGCTGGGGGCGACGTGGACGACTGGGAGCCCTCCGATCTGGATCTGACGGTCCAGATCGAGGGTTAGGGCTAGGGTTTCAAGAATTTTATGGCAGATTGGGCAGATCTGCGAATTTTCAAGAGGGTGGCTGCAATTTTTGGCTAGGGAAACCCTAGAAATGGGTGGGAGAGTGGTGGTCTTTATATAGCCAAGGTGGCTGGCATTTTGCAAAAACATCCCTGTTTTTCTCTCTCACGCGTGGTGTTTACGTTTCTGACCGCCGAGGGTCCGCAGGACCTCCGATTCGGGTAAAACTTCGAACTGCGCGAGCAGCGCGTCAAGCCGGCGGCGTTCACCTCGCGATGGAACCGTTCCTAGAACACTTTCCGGCGCGCTATAAAAATATCTCGTTTACTTATTAAACGGGGTTTTTCATTCCGTTGGCTACGGCTGGTCTGGTGTGGGTTTTCGCGACGGTGATCGGGTGAAACCCGGTGTCGCAAAGGTCGAGTGTTAGGGTGGCAAGGGTCGGTCTCCGTCCGGTACGAGATAATAGGGGGGGGTAATCATCGATCGATAAATCGGGGATGCAAACACCGCAAACAAATCAGACAATCAAACAATTCACACCGAAAACAAAATTTTTAATTTTTGTGAAATCTGGGCTGTTACAGTTTGGATGTACCGGCGAAGGTGGACGCCAACTCTCGGAGTAAGAAGGAGGCAATGCACGGCACAGGAGAGGCTAGAAAATATGAGGAGGTGGAAGTGTCAACTTTCAATACTTACATTAGTCCGAAGAACTCATGCACTTATTATCGGTAACTCTCAATCTAATAAGGAGGTTCACAAAGAGACAAGTACCCTGAGGAGGAGTGTATGGGGGTTTGTTTATCCTTGCGCATCCTCGACTCATGGTACGTGAGTGTACTCTAATATTCGATCCCTCCAAAGATTAGCGATCCATCTAGTAGCTAGAGTTCTCAACTAGTTTTGTAGGTTTTTGAAAATAAACACGGATTTCCCAAATAACGACACCTATCACTAATAGGCTAGAGCTCTTGACACCAAAAGTTCAAATATTACTCACATCAATGCCTCAAAACTAGTACTAAAATTAAATAGCAACCTCAATTACCTACTTTCAAGACAAGGCACAACCCAGTGCAACAACCAACTCTCTTAACAAGATAAACATGAAAACTAAACAGAGTTCCAGCAACAAACAAAACAAAAGCCAAGGCTCTTGCTAAAGACAAACTAAGACTAAAACTAAACATGGCAGTAGCTACGTAAAGATAAAGAACACACAATAGTGAAAATATAGGCATGAAAAATCCTATGATGTGTTCTAGATTTTGAAAGTGGAGCGTGTTTCTCTCCACACAAAGTAAGATGGTGTAACAGCCCAGATTTCACAAAAATTAAAAATTTTGTTTTCAGGTGTGAATTGTTTGATTGTCTGATTTGTTTGCGGTGTTTGCATCCCCGATTTATCGATCGGCGATTATTTTCCCCCCTCTTATCTCGTACCGGACGGAGACCGACCCCTTCCACCCAGACACTCGACCTTTGCGACACCGGGTTTCACCCGATCACCGTCGCTAAAACCGCACGAGACCAGCCGCAGCCAACGGAATGAAAACCCCGTTTAATAATTAAACGGGTTATTTTTATAGCGCGCCGGAAAATGTTCTCAGAACGGTTCCAGTGCGAGGTGAACGCCGCGGGCTCGACGCGGTGATCGCGCAGTTCGAAGTTCTACCCGAATTGGAGGTCCTGCGGACCCCCGGTGGTCAGAAACGTAAACACCGCGCGCGCGAGAGAAAAACCGGGGATGTTTTTGCAAACTACCAGCCACCTGGGCTATATAAAGACCACCACACTCCCACCCTTTTCTAGGGTTTCCCTAGCCAAAAATTGCAGCCACCCCCCTCACAATGTCCAGATATGCCCCAGTTTTGCCCCAAATCCCGAAACCCTAGCCCCTGGGCAGCCCAGAGCCGTCGGACCGCAGATCGGAGGGCTCCAGAGGCTGCCACGTCACCCAGGGTGGATCTGGCCAGCCTCCTCTCTCTCTCCTCCCTCCACGCCGCCTCCAGCCCGTGGGCGCCGCCGCCGCATGTCGCCGGCACGCCGTCGCGCTGTGCGCGCCCCGGTGAGCACCCACGACCACCCCGCGCCTCCGTCTCCTCCTCTCACCCCCTTCTCTGCCCCGCAGGCCGCCGCTAGCCGCCGCCTCGACCGCGATCCCGATTGGGATCGGGCGAGCAAGCCGCACCGGCCAGGTGGGCTGGCCCAGCCACGCGCCCACGCGGCCCACCTCCCTCCCGCGGCCCAGCTGCTAGCCGTTGGCCCAGCTTCCTCCTCGGCCAGATGGGCCAGGCCCGTGGTCAGCCGGCCTGCCTCCACTTCCTCTGTTTTTTTTCTTCTTTTCTTGTTTATTTATTTTGCAGATTGTATTATTTTTTGTGTTGCCCGTATCTTTTCACCGGTAGCTCCGATGGAGATGCTTTCTACATGAAAGGTTCTCCGTTTTGCGTGTAGATTAATAAAATGTTGCTTGTTTCCATGTTTGACTTTGTTTACATGTTGTTTACTTGCTAATTACATCGCATGCCACTGTAAACTGTAACTGCCATAACTTTTTAACCGTTGCTCCAATAAAAATGTTTCTTATATGTAACTTGATTAGTTTTTCGTGTACTTTGTGTTTATGCTATTGTTTGCTGTTGTTAACAAATATAAAATATGGTTTAGGACATAACAGTACCAAATCCTTTAATTGTTGTGCGGCACTTAGTGTTATGCCATGTTTAGGTTGTGCCTCACTTAAATTGACTAGCATAAATAGTTTACTTTGTGCTTGACCTCTTGTAATGTTGTGTGCTATGTTATGCTTGCTTGTGTTTTCCTCGTAGTAATAGATGCTTGCTCGTTGATTGCTTTCCAGTGTTTACCTTCCTGTGTGCTCCCGCGGATACCTTCAGAGACGATGCGAGCTTGCGATCCACTACACCTTCGGAACCCGCCTTATCAACAGGCAAGGACTATACATTACTTATGATCCATTCTATTTCAACCAGCGGTTTGCATGCTAGTCCAGGATAGGTTCGATGTTTGATCCTACCACATGTTTAAAGCCTCTTTCAAACCAATACAGCCATCTCCCCTCCCAGCAAACCTTGTACTGTTATGTTACTATTGCTCATTGCTCAGCCCCTGCTTAGTATGCATGCTTAGGATGCTACGATGTTACCCTGTTACTCCTTGGTTTGGGCTATCACATTATTATATTGTTGTTGATGATATGATTATTATAATGTTGACTATATTCGACGAAGGATGGAAGGTCTAGGCTATCCCGCCCCGACGCTTTGTTCCATTCGAGTCACCTAGGATCCGAGTTCCGGGTATTGGTTTTAAGACTGAGCGTGCCTAACCGCGTGTGGGATTTTATGGGGTCCCATTTTCTTACCTACCTAGCTTCAAGCATTTCTAGTGGTGGCCCAGGCTGATTTTACCTTTTGAAACCGTGTGTGTGCTGGTCGTACGCCAGTAGTTTTCCAACAAACCCGGACCAGTGAGGACATAGTTCCCTTGCTGGCCCACCTTGTTCGGATGAGGACCCGGTTTCCCATGTGTGATTAACCGGCTATCCAAACCCGAGACAGACGGTGGATACCGATTCAAGAGCGCGGCCGGCTTTTGAGTTGGATGTCGACTCACCAGGGGCCACCCGGATTTGTTCATTGTTAGTTAGAGGGACATGTCGTTTCGGATATCTTGGAACTAAATCATAAAATGGTTGCCTGTGATGGGTAGCAACTGAGAGAGATGGGCGTGCGTGTGGAGCCTTGTAATGGGCAGTTGGTACACCCCTGCAGGGTTAAATCTTTTCGAGAAGCAGTGTCCACGGTTATGGATGACTTGAGACCTACTCCTTGTTCATAGACAACAACAACTGAGATAATTTTAATATAACTTGATCAACGTATGTGTGTCTTGACTGCTTCTTCTTCGCCGGGATGCGAAGAGGAGGACAAGGATAGGATAGGTGTTATGTTTGCGTATGTAGGTGGATAGCAGACTTGTTGGAGGCGATTCCTCATCGGATGCTTGGCTTCTTATCTTACTCTCTAGATCGTTAGCCACTTCATAAATGCTAGTGCGGCAGCAACCTCACCACTTACCCCATCCTTACCGTAAACTACTAGTTTTCCTAGAATGATGAGTGATGAAGTCCTTGCTGGGTCAGTTGACCACTACAGTTGGATGCTGAGTACTTTTGTACTCATGATACTACCCCCCAAACTCTTTTCAGGGTTCTTGATCGACAACAGGTATGGTGATCGACGTTTCACGTGGAGACTCGACGACGACTAGTTAGGCGGATCCCGGCGGAGGGCCTGGACCCGTGTGGTTATGGGGATCGATGTTTTTCTCTTTGCCACTAGGCATTTGATTGTAGTCTGTACTCAGACATGTACCTTCCGCTGATGTATTGTATTTAAGGCAGTTGTATGCCGATTGTATGAGATTTTGTATCCTTGTATCTGTAATGTTGTGATATCATGTTGGAAATCCGGGGCATATGGCATTGTCATATGTCGCGGTGGGACCGATATGTGCTTCGTTCCCGGATCTGGATGGAAACATCTAGATCTGGAACAGTACCGCATATCGGGCCTTACAGATGGGGTCTAACTTGTTATGAACAGCAAGAAAAGATAAAGAAAATAAAAATAAAACCTAAAAGCGAGACGCTCCAAGCATAGCACATAACGCATGAAGTGATAAAAATATCTTGAGACGAAGGACGAACGTATGATTGTTAATGGAGAAGGGGATGCACAAGGGCATCCCCAAGCTTAGACGCTTGAGTCTCCTTGAATATTTATCGGGGATGCATGGGGGTATCCCCAAGCTTGAGTGCTTGACACTCCCGGATCTTCTTTCATCATCTTCCATCGCACGCTTGAAAACTCCCTTCATACATAACTCATCATAAGCTGATTAGAGAGGTTAGTACCCTTAATAAAATAATTTTTACCCACTGGATATAAAGATATTCTTGAAGATCTACTGTTTCTCAAGATTTCCAAAAGGTTTTTGCAAAGAAAAAGCAAGCTTAAGGTTTGCAAAAGTAAGGAGAGATAAAACCTGGCAGAATCTTTGAAAAACAGAATAGCATGTAGTAGAGAATTTTTTCGGGGTACTTCTGCAAATCAAATAAAAAAACTCAGAACATACGAAAGTTCCGAAATTGTATTTGTGTAAAAACTTCAGCTCAAAAATATGAACTGGTGATTTGATCCGATTTTTCCTATCACGAAGACAGAATCTTTTTTCTGGACAGCATGTCACAACTTTTGCTTCCCTTATCATATGAGGCTATAACTCGGCACAAAGCTTGAAAATAAAGATACAATGATGTTGCTACAGTAGTAACAATCATCAAGACCACTAAAAACTAAGAAAAACATCTTGGGTTGCCTCCCAACTAGCGCTTTATTTTACGCCTTTAAGCTAGGCATAAAGCAAAAGAAGAATCAAAGGTCTCCAAGATCGTCGGAATCACAAAAACCTTCAAATTGATTTTCAATAAGCTCATTCTTCTTCTTCCTAGGAAAGAGGTACTTACCTTTCTCCTTACCGCGTAAGCGTATATGCCCGTTACCAATATCAATGAAGCCTTTCATAGCTCGAAGGAAATCCCTTCCAAGCACGATGTTACTTTGGTTTGGCTCCATGATGAAGAAATCCATCGGTGCAATCCTATGAAGGAATGCAACTTGGACTTCTTTTACCTTTCCTTTAACCTCTGAAATATCTCCATTAGCATGTTCATGATAAGATGACAATTTATCCATATCTAGTTTCAAAGAATCATAAACTATTTTTGGCATAGTAGAAACCATGGATCCAATATCACAAAAAGCAAGGAAGCCTTGGTTAGAGATGCTAATCCTAACAAAGGGCTCCCAATCATCATCTATCTCCAACATTTCCTTCTTGTTGGACTTAAGTTCTTCTACCTTTCTTAAGTCTAGAGCATCCATCCTCTTTTCAATAGTGGCAAGTCTATCTATAACAGTATCAATACTACGATCATAAACAAAATAACTAGATAGACTATGCAAAATATCAAGAGCTCTAGCTTCATCACACTCTAAAAAGTCTCCTTCAGCTATAATATCAAGAGAGTGTTTACACCACTTAAAAACACCATGTAAAAATTTCTAAGCACAATTTTTATAGGTATCCAAGGCATAATTCTTTTATGTGCTTCAGAAATTCTGTCCCATGCCTTCTTCATATTTTCTCCATCCCTTTGATGGAAATCAAGAACTTCCAATTCCCGCAAAGCACCAAGTCCTAACATGTTCATCTAAACAAGGAGGACTACTAAAAGCAAGATAAATAAAAAAAATTGTGATTTTTGATATAAGACACAAAGATAAAACTGAAAGGTAAACTAACAAGACTAAAAAGTAAAGGTAAAAGATAGTGGGCAACTCCCCTATCTTATCACTCGGATTCCCCGGCAACGGCGCCAGAAATTTGCTTGATACGCAAGAGATGATAATTGCTTCTCGCTCTTTGTTGGTTACCCCAAGTGGAAGGTGAGATGCAGCGTAGCGGCAAGTTTCCCTCGGTGAAGATATCGAGGTTTGTCTCCAGTAGGACTCCGGAGATGATAAGTAGGTGGTTCGGCAAGTGATGTGCCGTTTGAAGATAATCACTTTCTTCTCCTGGACCTGCACACAGACACTGATAACTTTTGTCCCAACGAAGTTCAGAGAGGTTGTCAATCTCTCTGGTCTTGTTGTTTACAAAGGATCAAAACACAAGGGATAATGATAATGATGATATCAACTGGAAGTAAATATTGAAAATTAAGTAAGCGTGTAAACAATGATAAGTGTATGGACCGGGCTCCCGTGATGTTCACTAGTGATGTCTCTCTCCCAAAAGAAGATAAAACTGCTATGCGAGGTAAACAAATTACAGATGGGAAATTGAAAGGATTATAAACGCACCGCAATGCTAACTATGCTACAAAGAAAGGAAGAGGCTCAAAAGCATGGGCAGTAGGCCAAAATAAGTAGACCGAAATCCAACTGCATCTACTACTAATCATCCAACTTGAGATATCTATCCAGAATATCTCGCTGGTATTAAGTTGTGAGTCCCACCCAAAGTGTAAACCCAAAGCAACAGACAACTGCATTAAAAAGAACTTTGCGTAAAGTAAACAATCCTTGCAACCGCGGTTACAAGCATCGTTGTTTTCCCCCTTGTGGCAACATCACATCCCCTAGACTCATGTTTCTGTCACTCAAGTGTGTCATCAGGGGGCATGAACCCACAATCGAGCATAACGTTCCCTCTTGGAGTCACTACCTACTCCTTGGCCAAAGCAATAAACAGCAACGGAGAACATGCAAGAATTACTTAAGAACAAAAATATAAAAGATAAGAACCAAATATATTACTCTATCACAATCTGAACATAATCTCATAATCCATCAGATCCCATCAAACTCAGCATAGCAAAAGCAGAAAAATTACATATGTGCCTCGATCATGTAGGGCAGCTCACGAGGTCTAAACCATGAAGAACAAAGAGGGGAGTAGAACATCACATAGCTACTGATCACAGACCCATGGTCCAAAATAAACTACTCACGGAACATCCGGGAAGCGTCCATGGTGGAGGGGAAGCTCCCGGAGGTCGATCCTCCCTCCGGCTGGGTGCCGAGAAGGGGTCTGCTGGTGCTTCGGATCTTGGAAGCGCAGCTGCGGCGGAACAGAGGCGAGATCGCAAAAAAGGGTTATGTCTTCGGAAGTTTCACGTCACGGGAGATATATAGGCAAAAGGGGCAGCCAGGGGGTCCACCAGGGGTCCAGGCGCCCCCCTGGCGCGGCCAAGCCCTAGGTCGCGCCAGCGAGGTGCCTGGGGCCCTGGTGGGTCCCACCTGGTCCCCCTTCGGGACTCCGGAAGGTTCCTTCACGCTGATTTTTTATCTGATTTTTCCTGAATTTTTGGAGCACTTTTAATATGCGGGAAAACTGGAATAAAAACAGCAGAAAACAGAAACTGGCACTGGGATGCACTGAGTTAATAGGTTAGTCCAAATATGATCAAAAGTGTATGAAAGTGTATCTAGATCATAGCAATATCACACAAAACATGCATGGAGCAAGTAGAAATTATCGATACGTTTGGGACGTATCAGATGGTTCTAGCATTTTTTTTCCTCTATTCACCTTTGTGCACTCTTTTCGTGGTGAAGATTGTTGTTCTCATGCTTGTTTTAATGAGCCAATCATTTTCTATCTTCACCATGGGGTTGTCACAAGTCTTTATTGTACGTTCAATTTTATTAAGTTTGTGAACCCATTTATTGTTTGTGTGTGTGACCTTCTTAACCTATTTTGGAAGGACATGTCTAGCACCTTGAGTCTCATTTCTTCAAGACTATGTTGATAATTGATGATTATCCGCATATCAGTATTATCAGGTGCTTTTCCACAACTCACACACATTTTTTCGGTTGAGCCGATTTCTATGATTAACCCTTTTGCGTGTTGCTCAACCAGTTGTTTGTTTCAAGTGCCATACTTTTTCACATACCCTTGCACGTTTGCATTTGTATTGTGTTTCTATTGATTCTGGGGGAGATATGATCCAATTTCCGTGCACTTTGTATTCTAATACAAAGATTCTAAAATATTGCACAAATCCTGGGGAACTTATCTATTTTCTTTAGAACACTCCTATGCTCAAATCATAATATCTTATATTCATTTGGATTGTTGGATCTCTTGATTGCATTCATGTTTGTTTGCTATGCGTTTGTTCCATATCATCTTTTTTCAATCTTTGGATCCTCAATATAGTTTTTTTACCAACCAACTATGCATCTTGGGATGTGTGTATTTTATTCCACTCATATCTTGAGAAATACACCCTTGTTGGGAGGAAAACATGCTACATTGGCCTTCTAAGTCTTTCCGCCCATCTTTTGGCAATAGATGCCAATGGGGGAGAAGTTTAGAGGGTTTAGTTTAGCATCTTCTAACCCTTGTTGGGAGGAAAATATGCTACCCTTGTTGCATAATTTACTTAATTCATTATATAAACCCTCTTGATGTGATTGTCATCAATTACCAAAATGGGGGAGATTGAAAGGTCATGTGCCCTCATGTTTGGTTTTGGTAATTGATGACAATCTATATGGACTAATGGTTTCCTTGAGTTTTACTTTAAGGTTTGTCCATAGGCAATGCTTGAATATCATATATTGGCTTCAAGGTTTGAAGACGTGCCTAAAAGAGCTCACCCATAATGGAGTACGGGGAACAATCTAGTAGTCTTCATCAAGTCGGTGGAATCAAGGTTGAAAGGATGAAGATGTGCCTAAAAGAGGCTCACCCATAATGTAGTATGGGGGATCAATCTACTAGTCTTTATCAAGACTGCGGAATCAAGAAAGGTTTTCCAACTTGAGGCGGGCATGATCATCATCATCAAGGTCAAGTGGATTATGCGCAAGGCTAAGGTTTGACCTTGATAGGTTTCTAGTTTACCGGTCTCATGGTATTAGTTAGGAGACCGGGTTATAGGCTAGGACGCATCGTTCGTGGATATCTCAAACCTTGGCATCCTTGGCATCACCTTTATTTTTTCTTGTTTGGTTTTTCTCTTTGTGAGTTTTGGAGCTTACGATCTTCTTCATGACAAGCTTTTGTTCATTGAAAACGGATTTCATATGCATCTTCTCTTGTGTTTATCGATGCGGGAGATGTGCCAGTTTTTCTCGGTTAGAGGTTTGACATCTCTATTTGTTTGACATTTCTCCCTAGCCTCTTCTGAATATTTCCAATCGTGATTAGGGAGCTCTATCAAGAGGGACTAGCGGGTGAGTAACTTGATCATGTCGTATGTGGAGTGCTCAACCCTTTTCATGTTTTGCATCATCCTTTATTGTTAATCTTTGGTGGTTCTCTATGTGAGGACCTTGGGATTGTCCATAGCTTTAAAACGAGCCCAAGATCATCGAAATCGGAGTTCGTATGACAAAGTTATGCATGTTTCTGTTTCCTGCATTGGGTTGTCTCTGGGTACCCCGTGTGCACGGGGTTGCACACGGGGTCCCAGGGCAGTGGAAATGGGGTTAGCTGAGAAATTGACTGTATGACCCGTGCACACGGGCTTTAGCCCGTGCACACGGGGTCCAACGGGCAGATCTCACCTTCCCCGACCCAAGTACTATAAATACTCCCTTCTTCTTCCTCCTGTGACTAGTGTTCTTGAGCAAGATTTCCCCCGCCATTTTTTACCTCTTGTTCTTGCTTTCTCTCTATTCCTCCTATGATTCTTGCAACTTTTTGAGGTAAACAAGAGAGGAGATCTAAATCTATATTTCCACCAATCCATTTCTCCTCTAAGTGAGGGGAACCTTGTGGATCTAGATCTTGGAGTTCTTGGTGTTTCTCCTTGTTCTTCCTCTCATATTCCTCCGTACCTTTTGTTGCTTTGGTTGGATTTGAGAGTGAGGGATTTGAGAACTTCGTGTGTTCTTGCTCTTGCATTTGGTGCATCGGTTTGAGTTCTCTCCGAGTATTCGTGGTAGTAGAAGTTGAGCATTGAAATATTGTTACTCTTCGGTGCTCTGGAACTCTAGAGCTTGTTGCTCTTGGGTGCTTTAGCCCCTAGAAGCTTGGTGTTGTTGCGGAGCCCAATCATTGTGGTGTAAAGCTCCGGAACTCTACGGGAGCCGCCAATTAGGTTGTGGAGATTGCCCCGAGCATTTGTACGGGTACGATGACCGCCCCAAGGGTCTCCAATTGTACGGGTACGATGACCGCCCCAAAAATATGGGCTGCATGACTCTTCCGATGAATAAGAATTTTGGGAATTTTTTGGGAAATTTTCTGAGCAACTTCATTTTTGGACCTTTTGTGCATTGCAAAGATAAAACAGACAGAATCTAGCACTGGGCTCTATATTAGCAGGTTAGTCCAATAAATAATTCAAAAGCATGACAAAAAGATGTAGCAATGACACAAAATGAGCATGGAACAAGAAAAAATTATAGATACATTTGAGATGTATCAGCATCCCCAAGCTTAATTCCTGCTTGTCCTCGAGTAGGAAAATGATAACAAGATAATTTTTGATGTGACATGCTACTTAGGAGTAAAGGCAATCAATCTAATGTAATGAAGATACATAAGTCAAAGACAAACTGATATAAAGCAATAGTCTATAGTTTATATTAAAGCTAGCAATGAAAGAACATATAAACAATTGAGCTCTTGTTGTCTGTGAATCGAATGTCTCCATTCGGAGTTTCCGTGCTGGGGTGGGGAATTTTAGAGCATAAAAATACTGAATAGTTGTTTAGAACTCAATCTACTAAACTTCACACTTAGTCTCCTTCGGAATCTTATTTTGACTCGTCCCCAGACCACTTACAAGTCAATTCGATCCTCTCACTTTCGACTTTGAGCACTCATGCAATGGATGAGCGTCAGCAAGATACGTTGGCACTTAGGATGGAAAAATAGAATAATGAGGTGGATATGAAGTCAAAAAGTGAGAAAGGCTCACACCAATGAGGACAATCATAAGCGAGAGAAAGCCAAATGATAGATATGGTGTGAGGAGTAGGGGTTGCCATGCAACATGCGGATGCACAAAGAACTATAAGTGTATGAAAGCCCTCCAATGGAACTAGTAGGGGTGCATCCAACTTGCTTGCTCATGAAGACCTAGAGCTCTTTTGAGGAGGCGCATCCTTGGAATATGCAAGCCAAGTTCTATAGTGTAAGGATCCCCACATAGTTATGCATGAATGATATGAAAACTCTCTATGAAGTACGGGTGCTACTTTGAAGCACAAGTGTGGAATAAAGGATAGTAGTGCTACCCCCTCTCTCTCTCTCTCTCTCTCTTTTATTTTTTTATTTTTCACCTTTTTTGTATTTTTTGATTTTTGGTGGCCTCCATGGCTCTTTATTCTCTATTTTCCGTCCTGTTTGGGATCTTTTTTTGTGTTTCGTCCACTTTGGAATCTATTATTCGTTTCCTCACTGTAGGGGAAACACTCTATAAGAACATCAACACACTTTTATTTACTTACAACTTTGAATCAAAAAGTAATGACTCTACATGAATGCCTCTGCCAGTGTAGAAGTATGTGCAATGATCAAGCGCAACATGCAGCAAAAATTTGGAGAGGGCAAAGACCAACTACATGCAGGCTATGAGATCATGTAAGGCAATATGACAATGAAGGATAAGTCATATGGACATGAAGATCGATGGATGTTGCATGGCAATATATCTCGGAATGGCTATGGAAATGCCATCATAGGTAGGTATGGTGGATGTTTTGAGGAAGATATAAGGAGGCTTATGTATGACAGAGCATATCATGCCAAGGATTTGGATGCACCAGCGAAGTGTGCACCGACTCTCAAGGTGAGAAAGGACAATGCACGGTACCGAAGAGGCTAGAAAAATATGGATGGTGGAAGTGCCAACAATCGAATACTCGCATTAGTCCGAAGAACTCATGCACTTATTATCGGTAACTCTCTATCTAATCGGAGGTTCACAAATAGACAAGTACCCTTAGGATGAGTGTATGGGGGTTTGGTTATCCTTGCGCATCCTCGACCCATGGTACGTGAGGGTACTCTATATATTACAACCACGCAAGGATAGTGATCCTTTTAGTAGCTAGAGTTCTCAACTATTTTTTAGTTTTCAAAAATAAGGCTAGCCAAGATACGACACCTATAAATAATGGGCGCAAGCTCAATTGCATAATCATTACTCAATCAATACCTCAACGCTATTGCAAGATATCCTAAGCTAGACCTAGTAGTCTAGATTACCTATACACCACATATAAATCATACCATGAGACATATAAGACATTGCAACAAACAAAAATCTCTAAACAAATATAAGTGAAGCACGAGAGTTCTAAGCTTTCTACAAAAGAAAATAATTGCTCTCAAACAAGATCTAAGTGAAGCACAAGACCTAACAAACAGGCAGTAGATAAATTTAACACTGAACAAATATAAGTGAAGCTCTAGAGTGTTCTATGCGATAAAGCGGAGCGTGTATATCTCCCAATCAAGCATGCTAGGGTCCGACATTCTAATGACCAGCAAACAAAACAAAAAAACAAAAAGCAAATATAAAGACGCTCCAAGAACATCACATATCATGCGAAGTAATAAAAGTAAAGTATTGAGAGAGCCGACCTGATAATTGTTTGATGAAGAAGGGGATGCATGGGGGCATCCCCAAGCTTAGATGATTGAGTCTCCTCGAATACTTGTTGGGGGTGCCGGGGCTTCCCCAAGCTTGAGCTTTTTCCTCTGGTTTTCCTTCACATAGTGTGTTTTCATAAACTTATTAGAGCGGTTAGTACACTTTTAGATAATCTACCAAACATGACAGATTGTAAAGGTTGATTTTTTAGGTGCACTTCTGTAGCTCAAATAAGAAAACTCAAAACATATGGAAGTTTAGCAATTGTATAGAGCATTACGTGTAAAAAAAATTCAGCTCAAAAAGATGAACTGGTGATTTTAAAGATTTTTGCAATGAAGAAAACAGAATTTGTTTTCTGGACAGCATGTCATAGCTTTTGCTTCCCTTATCATAAGAGGCTAAAAATTGGCACAAAACTTGAAAATAAAGATACAATGGAGTGGCTACAGTAGTAACAACATCCAAGACAGAACAATAGCAAAAGAAACCTAATCCATTTTGGGCTGCCTCCTAGAAGCGCTTCTTTAAAGCTATTAGGTAGGCATGGGTGTAACGATGCTCACAAAAGAATAAAAGTGGAAGCACAAAAGAGAGCATCAAAGGAGCAAATATAAACCACATTTAAGTCTATCATGCTTCCTATGCATAGGCATCTTGTAAGAAAATAAATCAATGAAGCACAAAGTATCAAGCATAGGAAGGTAAAACAAGAGCACCTTCAAGATTTTCAACATGGAGAGAGGTGTTTTCCTAACATGGAAATTTTTACAACCAAATTTTCCTCTATCATAATAATTTTCAGTACTATCATGAACAAACTCAACAATATAACCATCACACAAAGCATGCTTTTCATGATCTACAAGCACATAATTCATATCAAGCTCCAAAATAGTGGGGTAAATATTAACTAAAGTCATGACCTCTCGAAACACACTTTTGAGAATATAGTAACAAGATGATTGATCACTCTCCAAATGTATGGGACTCCTTCTAGCTAAAGTCAAGACCTCTCCAATCTCATTTATATCATTATAATTTATATCATTAAGCAACATAGGACCATCATCTAAAGCATTATCATATAAACTTTCTAAGCAAAACTCCTCATTATCAAGAACATCCTTAGTAGGCATAAATAGAGGTTTATCATAAGATTTATCAAAATATCAAGGGTTATCACAAATAACAGTAGCAAAATCATCCTTGCAAATTTCATTCATAGGGGCATCATAGCCACAGGCATCAATTTCATCAAAAAGGGATATTTCAAAAGAATCCATAGGATCATAGCAATCAATGTATCATTCATCCTCCTTTGGTAAGCATGGAGGGCAATCATTGAAATTAAGAGTCAAAGAGTTACTCTCATCAGAAAGTAGAGATGGGTAGCTACTCCATTCTTCCTCCCTTTGTTCGTCACTCTCCTCCTCTTTTTCATCCAATGAGCTTTCAGTTTCAAAAATTTCTTCTTCCATAGAGTCGTGCAAAGCATTGGTCTCTTCCTCTTGTGGAGAGAACCTTTTGAGATAGTCAGTAATATAAGCATTATCATTAAAATTCTCAAAGCAATATTTAAGTATATCAAGACTCTCAGCTTTGTAAGGGGCATCGTCAATATACTCAACAAAGGAAGCAATTTCATAGGCACCCTTAAAGATAACAAATTCTTCTATTTGTGCTACATCAAAGAAATCATAATATCTCTTAGTATAAGAAGCCAAGGTTTCATTATCATTACACCAACATTGGCAAGGAAGGTGTTTAAACATCATGCAGCAACAAGATTCATCACAGCAAAAAGATTTATCATAATCACATCATAAGTTTCTAGCATATCTATCAAGTTGATTCATTATTTTCCATATAAATATCTCTTTTTCAGACAGGCGGTATTCCTTATAATATTTTTGTTGATCCTCAGTGAATTCACCTTGTCAATAAGATCTAGTTTTAAAGAATTTAACCATTGTAAGCAAACAAAGTAATAAGCAAAAGTGTACTTATCAAGTGAACTTATAAGTAGAGCTATGGTCCCCGGCAACGGCGCCAGAAAATAGTCTTGATAACCCACAAGTGTAGGGGATCGCAACAGTCTTCGCGGGTAGGTATAACCCAATTTATCGATTCAACAAAAGGGGAGCCAAAGAATACTTATAAGCCTTAGCGTTGACTTTTCAATTCAACCACACCTGAAAAAGCACTAGACAAGATATTTAGTAGCAACGGTGTGTTAACGGGTGTAGCCTTTAAGACTTCCCCAATCACCAACACCACAAAGTAGCAACAAGGTAGTAGCAGCAATAATGAGAGCAAAAGTAACAATGAAGGCAATGAAGATGATAGATGGACCGGGGTTCAAGGTTTCACTAGTGGTAACTCTCCAAGCAAAAGAACAAGTGTTGGGTGCACACATTACAGTTGGGCAATTGACAAAATTGCACTAACTCTAGCAAAAGAACAAACTAGAGCATCCTAGTCTAAGAACCAAACGTAGGCATGTATTCCATATATAGTTGTACGTGCTTGCAATAAAAACTTTGCACAACATCTTTTGTCCTACCATCCCGCTACCAACGGGGCCAAAAGGAACTTATGGAGATTAAGGTGCTCATGTCAAAGAGCATCGGAACAAAGCACTAACACTCTATGAACACATGTAATCCTCAAATTATAGCCCATCCCCTTTGGTGTCCCAAGCTGTCACCATTGAGATCGCAGGTTCCGTACTATAACAGGTGCATACAACCGTAGATAAGATCTAGAACAACAATTATAATCATGCAACCATAACATGCTCAAATCTGAAATCATGTTACTTGTGCACTCGTAACATGCATTAAGAAAAAAAAATTACAGTAACAATAATTCATAAACTTCTTAGGACTGAATAAGAAGGTAACAATTCATCGGATCCCAACAAACACAACACCAATGATATCATATGGATCTGAATCATGTAGGGAGGCTCATGAGAACTTTGTATTGAAGATCTAGGGGGAGAAGATACCACATAGCTACTGCCAAGAACCCGTAGTCCAAGGAGGGACTACTCAAGAAGCATCATGGAGCGAAGAGGGGTTGATGAAGATGACCCTAGGGGCCAAGGCCCTCCCGGGAAGGGTGCCGTAGCAGGATCCTGGTGACCCCCGAAGCTAGGTTTCGACGGCGGCAGAAATCGGGATTGCTTCTGGAAAATATGACTGAATATCTCGAGTTTTTGCGTCGGGGGGTAAATATAGGACAAAGGGGAGACCGAGGGGGGGCCACCTCGCCCAGGCGGCCCGGCAACGCGGGTCCCCCCCCCCCTGGTCGCGCCCAGAGGCCGCCTGGAGGGTGTGGGCCTCCCCCAAAGCTCCTCCTCCGGCTAGAGGACTCTTCCGATGAATAAGAATTTTGGGAATTTTCCGAGCAACTTCATTTTTGGACCTTTTCTGCATTGCAAAGACAAAAACTGGCACTGGGCTCTATATTAGTAGGTTAGTCCACTAAAAGATTCAAAAGCATGGCAAAAAGATGTAGCAATGACACAAAATTAGCATGGAACAAGCAAAAATTATAGATACGTGTGAGATGTATCAACGTCGCTGAGGTGTGTCGCCCTATCCCTTGCCCTCTCTCCGTTTGGTTGAGGTCTCCGGGTGGCCTAGATTCAGTTGGATCGGCATGATGGCGGCGTCCTCAACATCGTCTCTCCCTTGAGAGCATCACGTTTAGAGACTTGGCATGCGGTTCCTTGTTGTTTTCCTTTGGCTCTTTTCATTATCCAAGGTAGATGTTTCAGAGGCGCAATGCACGCCATCGCCGGTGAGTCCAAGGGGGTGCCTCTCTCGAGTTCGACCAAATCTCGCCATATACCTGCCACCTCTTCGGAAACAAGGGTGTATGGTGCGTCGATGAGGGAAGTTCAATTGAAGCTGTCACTCTTTGAAGGTGGCCGGCGTTGGTCGAGACGCGGCGATGTTTCTTAGCTTTGGGAAAGCTTTGTTGCTTTGTAGTTTTGATTTCGTGGTGGTTGTCTTTGCCAGAGGTGCAGTGTGTTCTACGCTCGATGTTCATAGCGAGTTGTGGCCATTGTGCTCCTTGGGTGTTGTCATGTTGTACAGGTGTGTCTGCTCTTTTATGAGCATGTAAATTTGTTCTTTCTATCAATGCATCCGAACGCCAAGCTTTTGCGTTTTCCCGAGAGAAAAAATCCCCAACTCTAGCCCACTATTTGCTTCTCCCGCTCGTGGTTCTCAGTTCTGGCGTAGTTTGGTTAAGATTAAAATCTTTTTTCGCGCCCATGTTAAGTTTTTGGTTGGCGATGTTGTGCTAAGATATTCTAGAAGGATTGGTTGTGCGGCCCGAGGCCGCTTGTGGATAAATTCCTCACGCTCTTCTCCTATTGCTCAGACCTCGATATTGTTATGTCCCCGGACATGGTCTCCTGGCCCCATTCAACTTTTGGCCATTTCTCGTTTAAGTCAATCTACTTCGTGCTCATTCAGAGCCCCCCCCCCTCCCTCTCGTAGGTTTTCTGGTGTGTGGAGAATCAAATGCCCTCTTAAGATTAGGATCTTTCTGTGGAAGGCGAGGCGTGGTCGCCTTCAGGCCTCTGACCAAATTCGTAGGCGTAGTGGCCCGAAGGCTGGTGCACGTGCCCTCTGTGGCCGAGTGGAGGAAATGAATCACTCCCTCTTCTCTTGTGATCTGGTGGCCGTCCTCTGTTCCTGCGTTCGATCCTGACTTAATGTCTCCTGGAATCCCCAGTCTTTCGTTGATATGTTTCCTTTGGTTGAGGCCCTCTCGGGACCTTCCAAGCGCCTATTTTGGTTTGGCCTTGGTGTGATGAGCTGGAATTTGTGCATCGTGCGCAACAATGTCACGATTGAACATGTTTTTCCTGCCAATTCTCCTGATGTGCTCTTAAAACTAACCATTTTCTTGCAGTAATGGATGCCTCTTGTTAAGCAGGCCGACCTGGACACCACGAACCTCCTCATTGCCAAAGTCAAGGCATCGGCGCACCTTCTGGATTCTTCGGTGTCGATCCCCTAGTTCGCCCCAAGTTCTCAGCTAGCGTCACCTTGTTGTTTTGATGCTTCCCTTTTAGTCTTATGTCCTAAACTTTTATGCGTTCGGTTGGAGTCGGCGTGCCTTGGTGTGCTACCATGTCAGTTGTATGATGACTGTTACTTGATCCCCACCCTGTGGCTTTATTAATTTAAAGTCAAGCCTTCTGTCCTTCTCTCTAGAAAAAATAATAACCATTATTATGTTTTCTTCCTCGTGACATGGCTTGATTTTCACGTGCTCGGCATAGATATTGATATGTCCCAAACGTATCTATAATTTCTGCTTGCTCCATGCATGGTTAGTGTGATATTGCTATGATCTAGATACACTTTCATACACTTTTGATCATATTTGGACTAACCTATTAACTCAGTGCACCCCAGTGCCAGTTCTTGTTTTCTGCTGTTTTTCTATTTCAGGTTTCCCCCATACTAAAAGTGCTCCAAAAATTCGGGAAAATCAGATAAAAAATCAGCGTTCCGGAAGCTTCCGGATTCACCGAATAAGGGCCAGAGGGGCCCCACCTGGTGCCCAGGCGGCCAGGTGGCGCGGCCTAGGGTGGGGCCGCGCCGGGTGGCCGCCTGGACTTCTGGTGGGCCCCCCGGTGCCCCCCTTTGGCTCTTATTTATACTCCCGTCGCGAAAACCCAGATTCCAGAACCCTTTTCTCCAAAAGCAATTCCGATCTCCGCCGCCATGGCCAACAAGCTTCGGGGGACCAGAATTCCTGTGTCGGCACCCTGCCGGAACGGGGAAGTGCCCCCGGATTCATCTCCATCGACATTGCTTCCTCCCTCCATGATGCGGGAGTAGTCCCTCCTCGGGGCTGAGGTTTCTACCAGTAGCTATGTGGTCAATTCTCTCTCCCATGATGTGATCTTTGTTGTGATCATAGGCTATGTTAATATAGGGTGATCCCATGATATTTCCCCTTTCTCTATGTATTGGATTGATGTACTCACTTGATCTTATCTAGTATAATCCCCGAGACCATGGAGACAGCGGTCTATTGGACATGGGTTAGAAGAATATTTTCATGAGTGATTTCCTCTTTTGTGTGTTGATTGAAGATTGAGAGTCTCTTGGTGCTTGTCTTTGACTATCCTTGAGATATGTTGTGGTGATTGTGGTACTCTCTTTGGATGGCCGCGGTGACACTGGGAAATCCATAGATTGAGAACAACGAACTCTGAGGTGTGCTTTTGTAGCCCTACATAATTCTCGTCCTCTCTTGACCACAAAGGAATGACCTCCGAGTACATCTCCATTGCATGTTTTATGGGAAATATCATGTGATTAGACTATGTTAATGTTGTTGGGAGTTATCACTAGTGAAAGTATGAAGCCTAGGCCTTGTTTCCACCATTGCAATACCGTTTGTGCTCACGTTTACCACTTGTTTGCTTGCTGCACTTTTTATTACAGAATTATATTACTTTGTTTTTCCACACCTATCACCCATATTTTACCTCGCCGAACTAGTGCACCTATACAACTCCTAGTTGTATTAGGTGTGTTGGGGACACAAGAGAGTTCTTGTATCTTAATTGCAGGGTTGCTTGAGAGAGACCATCTTCAACCTCTACTTCCCTGAGTTCGATAAACCTTAGGTCATCCACTTGAGGGAAATTGTTGATGTCCTACAAACCTCTGCGCTTGAAGGCCCAACATAGTCTACAAGAATAGAAGCTAGCGTAGACATCAGATACACGCACCACCACGCATAGATAATCACCAAAGAATCATGATGATGAGATGGTAACCATTCGTCCATAAGTGGCGTCCACCCCCTCTAATCCCCCAATTCCCAAGAAGAATGTTCGGATGGCCACACGGTTTCACCACCAACTATAAAGTCTGGTGGACATGCGGCCCCAATATGAAAGCCCTAGATACCTCCTCCCCTCCTATATCATCCATCGTCCAAGGAAATGTCGTCATGCAAGAATGCAGCCTATTGGCTTAACTTGATGTCGGAGGATGATCCCTGGTATACAAAAGTACCGATTCGACGTAATCGCCAGCTCCCGGCTGCCAGCTCGTCGGCTGCCCGCTCGCCGAACGGCTGCCAACTGCCTGTTGGCCGGCTGCCGGAAGTCAACCGGCGCGTCCCATCAGACACGACATGAAGACACTATGGCCTACATAACGCGTCACTTCACTGCGCTCCAACAGTGGCTCACTACAGCATGTGTCACACATCACTTCACGTGTCATCTCCAATAGTATAGTTGGCCATGTGGACCCCCACCCTTTGTACTCTCCTCCCTCACTCCTTTGTCCCCTTGCCACTAGGCTATAAAGTGGCAAGGAGAGCTCACGGTGAGGAGAGGCATCCATGAGCACACTCAACACTCCACTCTCTCCACACTTATTCATCCGAGAACACATATAGCAGTCGGATGAGAGATTTAGCTTGGACTTTCTCCGTAAATCATATACAGCTCCAGGAGCACCTTTGTACTACTATATACATCATAGTAAGACATGCAGGAGTAGGGATTTTACCTCCACCGCGAGGGTCCCAAACCTGGGTATTTCGCCATGTTCATCATTGTGCGCTTGTGCCCAATCCCGTCCGGCCGACATCGCACTAAGTGTCCCTCTATTTTAGCCATACTATGGCATCTATCGGTTTCAATACCACGCCGCTTGGCGGTAGAGCGGAACCTCCCATCTTAGACATCGTGCACCATGCAAACTTTCTTAGTGAAACACTAGTTGTGGTAGCCATTGGATCATCCTCCTGCGCGACAGTGAATCTGGTGGTTGTGGGGGATCCAATGCTTCCCGTGGTACCCACGACGCCCACGATGGATCCAACCCCCTCGGTCGGGTGAAGGAGGAGGAGGACGTCCGCTTCGCCTACACCCTTGAAACTTCTAAAAATTGGATACATAAATCTCATCTCTACTTCTACCACACATTGTGCTTATTGAATGCTCTTAATAATATCAAAATCATGTCAAACAATACATACATAAATAAAATACAAATACTCTCTCCATCCCACAATGTAAGATTGTTTTGCAAGCTAGTTTAGCTTACAAAATGATCTTTCATTGTGGGACGAAGGGAGTAGTACTTAACTATTACATAGGGTTATCAATACACAATTCGAACTTCAACACAGGTGTCCACAACACAAAGTGCATAAAACATAACACGAAACAAATAAGTAGGACTAATGGTCTTATTGCACATTCCACGTCCATCACTCAATGATAACTTGTTGACGACTATCATAACTATCCACATCTCAAATTTCTCAGGAAACTTGAAGAAAGTATCGGATGTGGTCTTCTCTTATACACAGATGCACCACTTTTCACTAGTAGGGAAAAGCTTATCTCCAACTTTAATTGTTGGGGCGCCCAATTTTCAACACGCCAGTGCAAAAAAATTCAAATAGTGATGGCGCCTCGCTTTTTTGTATGCCAATTTAACACTTTTAGTGCAGGCCTGAAATTTTAACTCAACACCAGCACTATGTATGCTCGGATTTGCTGGCCAGGGAAACATTTGTGGTCACATTGAATATATTTAAACGACATAGATATTTATGTAGCTAATGGCGCTGTACTAATTGTCACGTCACCACTATATTTTGTCTATATAAAGAGTGGTTGGCAATCCTATGTTCCTCACACAATTTCACATATCATTTCTCCATAATTAGATCTTCATTCTTCCATTTGTAGCTATGTGGCCGCCAATGGACCCACTAGAGTATGTAGAATCGACACCGCCCCGTGCGAGCCCACGTCAATCGAGGTGCCGAGAGCTGCTTGGGGCTCCGTCGCCTTGGCGGAGATCCCCCTACCCATAGTAGCTTCACCACAAGCTCTACACCATGGGATATGCAGTCGTCAATGTATGTTGAATCATCTTGCTATGGAAGTGAATCCTACACCACCGGGGGCATCATCAAAGAGTCTCGGAATCCGGCAAGTGCACACATGCTTCTTTGCGCCTGTCGCCGTCCTCTCGAAAAGAAAACTTCACACACAACATTTGATTCAGAACGAGAGTTCTTTATCTCCTCGTCGTGCAAAGGTATAAAAGTCCCTCTCGATCCATCTGTGTCAACAAATTTGTGCATCAAATGCACACGTTTCGTGCATATGATTATTATTTAATTTGTGTATACACACGATGTAGGAAGCAAGCTCTTGCCAGACATGGATATGGGTTGATCTCGTTCAAAAATACTTAAGCGGGATGTTGCAGTACTACCATGAATCACTGATACGACAACTGGGTGATATGCAGATCAAAATGATGAGACGCGAAGCCAAATTAGAAAGTTCCAAAAGCTTCGATATGCACTTCTTGCTAGTGTTATTATCGGACCCGTTCTTCTAGTGACGGTATTTCTTCTCGCGGGAATTGTTATAGTGATGATGTTCTTAGTTTAGGCACTTTCTGCTTAGGCACTAGTTTAACTATATATGATTGAGCTAACTAGCT
Organism: Bromus sterilis; assembly: GCA_950022295.1. Lineage (NCBI taxonomy): Eukaryota > Viridiplantae > Streptophyta > Magnoliopsida > Poales > Poaceae > Bromus > Bromus sterilis. The sequence goes on along the minus strand of OX465598.1, from coordinate 261,026,035 downwards.
AGCGCACCCGCGCTTTGAACTATATACATATATATGTATCTAGATCTATCGATTAATTAGTTACATTTTCTCTTAATTATTGTGTCTTCAACTATTTATATTAATATATATTCAATATTAATCAAACTACAATATAAATACATACAAAGCAAAGTATACATAAAAAATGTCAGCCAATTTCTTTTAAATGTAAAGAATATAGTGTTGGTGTTGGGCCTGCAAAATCCGACGCCAACAATAATTTGGCAGTTACCATAGCCGAGAACCGCTCTTTTTTACTTGGCAAGTTCACTTCTTCCCCTATCTTTCGATCACGTCGCCGCCCGTCCCCTCCTCCGTAGCGTCGCTCCCTCCCCCACCCTCGTACCCTCCTCCGTCGTGTCGCTCCCCTCCCCCGCCGCATCGCTCCCCTTCCCGTGCATCGCAGGTAAATCATCGGTCGTCCCCTCATCTGCCACCCTCCCCTCTTGGAGATCCTTTTCTTCTAATGCTTTCCCTCTCCCTCCTGCCGATCCGTCCACTCCCTCTCGTCAGTGGCCAACATCCCCTCATCGCCCTCCTCAAGCCACTGGCGGCCATGTCCAAGGTAAATTTTTTCAATCATTGCTAATTAATTTAATGGTAATTCTAGTTGAAGATTGTGTAATGTTAGTCTTAATTAGTTGTAGTCATGTAGATTCTAGTGTTAGTTTTAGTTCTAGATTGTGTGGTGCTAGTCTTAGTTGTAGGCTTATAGATTGTAGTTAGTTCTAGCTGTAAATTGTGTAGTGTTAATCTTAGTTGTACTATGCTTGTAGATTATAGTGTTAGCTAAATTTATTTGTATATTGTGTGTTACTAGTCTTAGTTGTGGTCTTCTACATTGTAATGTTACTTTTAGTTGTAGGTTTTTGTAGTGTTAGTTTCACTTTTTATTAACTTATATAAATTTGGTGTTTTGCATCGTCAGAGATGGCATCAAACTTTCGTGGTGTGCGTAAAAAAAGTGGCAAGTGGTATGCCACTATTAGGAAGGACAATGTGACGCACGAACTCGGTCATTGGAACACACCCGAGAAAGAAGCGCGTGTGTATGATGCTAGAGCTGTTGAGTTGTTTCAACATAATGCGTGTGTTAACTTCCCCGAAGACCGTGAGCACACACAGTTTCTTGCGCCCGGAGGGGTGCGAGTATGCACCAAGGCTGAGGAGAAGGAGAACCGCGAGTCCAAGAAGCATCTATTTGACCCTATGGTGAAGAGGTTGGCGACAAATGATAAACTCGTGGAGTTCAACAAGATTATGCTCATGCAATATCAATCCAAGAAGGAAGCAAAGGAAAATCCCATAGATTGGGATGAGTTCTTGGGGGAGTATGACGATGATGAGGCTAGTGTTGGGAATGTGCCCTAGAGGCAAATAAAATATGTTTGTTAGCATATTTCATTAGTTCATAATAACTTTTATACTGCGATATAACTGTATTAAGCGGAAACCTTAATACACGTGTGGTATACAAATAACCAAATCCCTAGTTAACTCTAGTATACTAGCTCATTGGGCAATCAATGATCAAGGTTTACTGATAATGAGGTACGAACCGCCTATTGACAATGAGGTCGTATCAATGGGAGAATGATATGATGGACACACACCCTCCAGAAGTGTTGCGATGTGATCAAGCCACATAAGTTCAACATTGCGATTACTATAACATAGTGACCAGATCCTTAGACCGTAATGATCATACGTAATTACTATCTATTAGGATGATTTAATTTACATCAACCTCCTGACTGAAATATGCTGGCCATAATGGTGTATTTTAGGTATTCCGAAGTAGATACGTTAATGAGTATGAAAATAGATCAAAGCGGGATTTGTCCATCCGACTGACAAATAGGTACTCTGGGCCCACTCGATGATAGTGCATCATAAAGTTTGCAAACGTGTGACTAGGTCACGAGGGTTGTAATATCACGGAAACGAGTAAACATGTTTGTCGATAACGAGGATGAACTAGGTATATTGGATACCGACGATCGTACCTCGGACAAGCAAAGTACCGTAGGACAAAGGGAACATGACTCAACGTTAACGGATCCAACAAAGATGAAGTTCATTCGATGGAAGTGCATGGGCCATTTAGGACAAAGGGAACATGACTCTACGTTAACGGGTCCAACAACGATCGATCGAATCCATTAAGATTCCATGCCAAATCAATTGCAAGTTCATGAAGATGCGTACGAGTGAGACGTTCCTTTGTCTTGTCACCAACGAGGCAAACTGCACCTATCTCAGGTGCGATGCTTGGAGAGCCCTTGTAGATGCATGCGGGGTGGTAGCTAGGGAGAGGATGACGTTCTACCTTGACTATGATAGTCTAGACGTCATGGTGTACTGCAATCCTGGTGGCAGCTCCGGTACAATTACTCTGCACTACGACCCTCAGTCCAACCGTCGTAGAGTCGATTAATAGTTAGTTAATTATTATCATTGTGATCAAGTATACGTGAGATCATCATTGGGTTGTCATTATTAATTAGTACTATGTTTACTCGCTAAATAATGTCACTTACCTTTTTTTAGTATTGTCACTCTTGTTGCGATCAATGATGTATGTTGTGATTCCAATAATACATGATGTGATTTGGCTGGGAAATGATTTTTTCCATATATTTTTAATTCGTGAAAATAAAATTGCTAGTGTGGGCATAAATAGAACGCCATTGGTATACATAAATTTTTTGGCGTAGGCACCCAACGCCATCACTATATTTTATCGTTGGCGCCATATTACTAGCCTCTGGTCTCCACGCCAGCAATGTACTTTTTGGCACGCCATAGAATAGATTTTCTCTACTAGTTTTTATCCTAAATTCATATTAAGAGTAATCCAAATTTTGGCCACACCCATGTTGGATGATCATATTGTGCAAGATCGGCCGCATTGGTGATGTACCAAAGGATATGTTGGTCCTAAAAATGAGTCAATCCTAGTACGGTAGAAAACTGGGCTTGCAAGATCCCAAATTTCATCTCCACATCCTTCCTAATAGTGGATTGAGCACTATGAAAATGAAGTTCTTTTTCTTAACTTGGGCTGGTAATTGACTTCACAAAGGTTGCTCACTTTGGGTGTATACCATAGGTAGTATCTCATGTTGTGTGAGGACATTTTCTTGAAACTCCATCGGTAGTGATTCCCCATTGGCTAAATTGCAAAGAGTGGTGATTCAGTGGAGCACATTTATGTCATTCCAAAATAGGCATTCCTGAATGCTGACCTGCAATGGCTTCAAGAATGATAGTGGGATCCTCACATTGTTGGTGAACTATTTGAGCCATGTATTAGGGGAGTTCTTCCGCCTCCAGCGCATACAATCAATTGAGCTAAGCATCCCTGGAAACTCCCGCTTAGACATCAAACTACAAAATGGCCTGAAAGACCTCGGCCATTTCTTCACTATTTCTCAATATCTTTAGACTTTTGGGTCCTCCAACCGCATCCATTTGGATCCTCCAATCCATTAGAGAGATAGTTGAAGATGATTTCAGAGCTTCCAGATGATTTCAGTTCATACCCTCCAAAGTAGTTGAAGATGCATATTTGTAGTACAGCCCGAACAGACGATCCACCTTGCCGCGGTTGTACGCTTGCTTCAGCCTGTCCTTGGAGTAAGCATAGTCTCCTTCATGCCTTGTACTAAACCCCTTGTAGCAACTATTCTTGAACCCCGACACTTGTGCATTGCACGCCTCCCATGAACTGTAAACCCCTGGAACCTTGCCATGGAACACCACATACCACCTCGTCTACACGAAACAAGTTCAAGCACACAAGGTAATGAAGCATAAGAGCAAAGTAAAACATGCATGATCAAGTTCATCCTAAACTACTGTGGTGTCATCCTACCACCACACAAAAGGGGTGTTATCCTAGCACCAGCATGAGGGCTTAGTATAAATACCACCTCAACAAGTTCGTCGCCACCATGAGGGATCGATACCACCTCACCAAAATATGCAGACCATTAGTTTTTTAGCCATAACTAAAGAAAATATACGTCCTAACGTCAGTGCCATCACCAGATCATGCACACGGTTACCACCGGCAGGGGCAACACTAGTTGTAGTAGTGCTTGGCCAGCCAGCTCTTGAGCCAGAGCACCCGGTGTGCATATTCCTTGGCAACAAAGCCAACACCCTGGGCCTTGTTGTCCAGCAGGTGGCTCAGAGCACACATCTTCCATGGCAACAAAGCCAACACACTGGGCCTTGTTGTCCAGCAAGTGGCTCAGAGCACACATCAGGGCCTCCGAGGTGAAGCCAATTTTCCACATGATGGCGCAGTACAGGTCAGGGTGGACATCCATGCCCTTGTTGTCCCTGATGGCGGTTGCCACCTCTGTCGCCTCGGTCATGCTGTTAAAGACGCTCAGCTCCTCCTCCACCAAGCCGACCCTCTTCATCTTCCTGTGAGTGACTAGGGCGTGCTCGGCAACCTTCTCAAAACCATCAAGGATGATGTTCTCTGAGTCCTGGGTGGTGGGGTCCTCGGGTGTACCGAGGGCCTCACCGAGCCCATGGCGTGCTTGCCGGTAGCCAGCACAAACGATAAGATGTGTTGCATTTGAGTGTAGTTCTGGATGAGGGTGTTCAGGAACACGGTGTCTTTGGGGTGCTCCTAGCAAAGAAGCACACCGTTGTTAGTACCTACAAGACAATGTTCAAGAGGGATAAACAAGGAAAAGGGGCGTGAACTAACCATGACATGGCCAGTGTAGTGCTCGGCCTCTAGAACAATGTTGCAAGTGGGAAAGGCACCGCTGAGGTCTCGGACCTGGATCCATTTACTCCTCCACTTTCGGAGGTGGTTGTACACCTGGGTCGAGGTCACCTCCACCCCCATAGAATTCCAACAGCTGCTTGGCCACGGTGTTGAGGTGCACCTCTTTGAACCCCTTGTCAGTTGAGATGAGGTCGCACATCTTGTTCGGCACGAACACGGACATGAAAGGCTGCCACTTCATGTTGTTACCCCTCCCTTTGCCTCTGGAGATGACTATTGTACGACGCCTTTGATTTTGGAGCTGACTGTTGTACAACGCCTTTGCTTTTGGAGTTGACTGTTGTACAACGCCAGCTTCATCAACTTCTTGCTGAGCTATGATAACTGCAATGGAGCTGAAAGGAGTAGCCTAGCTTTCAAGGACGAACACCTCCGCATTAGGAGACATCTGACTAAGGGATTAGGAGTCCTCCACGAATGATGGTTCGAACTGGCTATCGGACACCACTACAAGAGACTAACTCATGTTGTGCGTCTCTTTGCTCATCACCTACAATCGCATCACACATCGGCAATTAGCGACAACCACACATCGACAGTTAGCTACAAGCACACATCGACATGCACATGCTTGCTACAAATTGATCACAACTATCTACCATGCAAACATGCTTGCTACAAATGGATCACAACTATACACATGCTTGCTACAAATGGATCACAACTATACACATAATGCTTGGTACACATGGTTCACAACTGTACACATGCTTGCTACAAACAACATCACATCTAGCTCTAGCACTACCACAATCATTACCACAGCAGATCTAGCACAATCACTACCACATACCACATAGATCTAGCACTAAACACTACCACTACCACATCAAATCTAGATAGAACTATAGAGAGAAGGGGGATTTTGAACTCACAGATGCCATGGCAGCTCGCAGAGTGGTGGAAGAGGAACCTCCTCGGCTTGGACCACCGACCGGAGATGGGATGCGCCACTAACCTCGTCGGTGAAGGGGGATGCGCCTCGGCGGGGAAAGCCCAAAAAGGGAGGTAAGTGGTGGCAGGACTATCGGCGGTGAGGTGAGGGGGTTTTACAAGAGGCACCCAAATCAACGGGAGGTGACTCGATTTCCTCCCATCGTTTTTTCAAAGACGCGCGCGAGCTTACACAATCTCCCGTCACACGAGCTCGGTCGCCACGTTCCCCTCCCCTGCATCGCCTCAGCCTGGCTCGCTAAAACTAACTTTCACCGTGTTCTTAGCGGGTCTGGCTGATAGGTGTTTGATGTTCGTGCGGGTCAGAAATTGCATGCAGCCCAAGCAACCAAACAGGGTGAAATCATCTCGCACAGGCTGCTTGGACTATATGGAGGCAACCAAACGCGTTCTAAATGTATTAACACTGGAATGGCCTTACAACACACATGCAAAGGAGGATACGTTTTGTTCTACTAGTACCAGTAATAAGTCGAAGGCAGCCACGTTCACTAAGAATTGGAAGATAGAATTGCAGTATAACTTTACAAGAAAAAACAGTCCTTGCCTGAGCAGTTTCAGCTGCACCCTCAAATCTTAGTTTCTTACTGCTTCCTAGTTTACGAACTCAACAAAATAAAAGTTTAGTTTGAAACCCGCCAAGGCATCGAGGACTGCGCTAAGACTACGTACGATGTGTGTCCTACCTATATCAAATTTATTTGCATAAGAAAACTGTCATCTTCCCGTAGTTAACGAACATTCACAAACCAGTCACTTTCGTGGCAATGCTACTGATTGTCTTCCCAGGTAGGATTTTCATTTATATTAGCATGCATCACGCTGAAGCCCATTAAAATGACTAGCAGCAACGGGTTGCACTCGACCTGTGGGCTGCATGGAAAGCTTATAGCACAAGAGTGTTGACCCTGCGCAGTTTTCCCACTGCATCTCTTGTAGAAATAATCGGCAGCTCTGATCCTCTTGGAGAGGGGGTATAGGTCTCATCTTTGCTTGACTCGTGTCTATTTACACTAGATTATTTGTAAACTTTTTAGCCCTGCCCACCTTCCTCTTCGTCTGTGTTACAGTATGATAAGCTTGTTAAATCAACGTTAGTGCACAACGTTGTCTAGTGACTACAGAGTGAAGACATACCTCGACGTGATGATCTCCAGCAAGGCTTGAAATAGGCCTGGAGAGGTCTTACAGGAACTGGGATAAATTTTCCCACATAAGCCAAAGGCCAGCTGGAAACATCAAAGTAAGAAAACGAAGGTCAAAATATCACAAACTGTCCATAACGGGATTATAGTTGAGAAATGCATTATATTGTACATGCGGATGTCGATAAATACAAATATAAATCAGATGTTAGAACACCCTGGGAATGTCCCTAGTGCAAGTTAATATGAACCTTAACCTACTCACACAAAAAATGGAGGACAAATGGTAGTTGGATTAGTAAAATAACTGTATGACACATTAATTATGTAACCTTGAAAATTGTACTGATTGCAAACATTGCATAATTTAAATTTTCTTGTCTGTACCTTATGACGCCAATGGCAACTGAAACTAACCATAAGCTCCAGTTAAGTCTCACAATTTTGAAGAACTTCCCCAGAAACTCTACTATTAGTATCTGGCAAAGGAGACCAACTTTATCAGCACTTCATGGACAAGCATGATAGGACATTCAGTGCAAGAACCATGTATGTCATGTTACCTGAAACACAGTAGTTGTGCAAATTATTCCCATGAAGAGGTGGTTCTTTGTTACTCCTTTGAAGACATTCTTTTCCTCGGGCTTGCGCGCGTTGAACTCATTGAAGATCTGATATAAAACGCAAATCAAGTTTAGAAACCATTGTTCAGAACTACATAAAGCTAAAATCAGCAAGTACACTGAAGCGGTTTCTTGATCCTTGTTTTTTTTTTTTGGTAATGATAATCTTACATAGATCATAACACGCTCAGGATGGTTTACTTCAAACTGGGATTGGCACTGAATTTGACAAGAACGCACAATTATTTGTGCCCAAGGTTCTAAAATGGCATCAGACTGCCCAGTCACTGCATGGTAGAAACTAGTTCCCAGTCAACAATCAGGACTGCCAAGTTAACCATACATTTGCGGCCTACACAATGTTTGAAACAATGCTAGCACTTGTTGATAATCAATCAACACTATTCCGGCATTTACCGAGATGAGGCAATGTTCTGGCATCCCGCTTTCTCTGGTTTCATGAGAGAAATATACATAACTAGGCAACTAACAGTGGTACTTAACTAGGACGTCTCACCTAAACTAAGAGATCCACAAGCATCTGTGCACACGACAACCGACAATGAAGGCATATGCCTCTTTACACATCATGAAGACATTTTGAACTGGAGGAATTTATTTCACCTCAGAGCCTTGACAAAAGCCCTAGAATAGCAAATGGTCTCACAGTCACACCATGGAGCATAAGTAGCAATACCAATACTGTTTACACCATCTTAGGTCAGATACAGGCTAGCTAGTCACTCATCATGATGTCAGCTCCACATCAAGTCTAATATTTACAGAATGCAATTTACACTGATAGATCCTTTTCTAAGGAGTAACTCTAAGTTTACATGGTAGGGCAGTTTATTTAAGACCACAAACCACTGCCACTATATTACTCTTAACATGAATATTTATTAGATAAATCAAGTGCCAATATTGATCTGACTAAAAGAGCAACATTAGAATTTAACGTAACACCCTGTTACAGTTATAGAATCAGAAAACATCAGACCAACCTGGCAAAATACAAATATATTGAAGATAAACATTAGAATTTAACGTAAATTCCTGTTACAGTTATAGAATCAGAAAACATCAAACCAACCTGGCAAAATACAAATGTATTGAAGATAAATGTGTTCTTCATTTTCTCAGCGATATCTGGACTTTTATTCTGCAGCCGTAGAATCTTTGTTCCAGAGAAATTAAAGATAAGAAGGACTGCTATTTGGTAAATGGCCTGCGCAAAATTCCATGTAAATCAGAACAACAGAAGATTATGAAACAATATCTGTATGTTCTAGGTATACAAACAAATCACTCAAATTCAACCTGAACAAACAAGTTTCTCCACATAATATTGGTCACAAGTGGTTCCCTGAAGTAGAAAACAGGTAGAAATATTGTAAATTATGCATAAAACAGTTCGACTCATTTCATGAAACATGCAATGCAATACTCTAGATAGGTAGGGTAATATTACATGCCTTCGACCAACAGGCTGTCTTTTCATAAGGTTGTCTGTTGGTGGTTCAGTCGCTAAAGCAAGAGCTCCCAGTGTATCCATGATAAGGTTCACCCACAGAAGCTGCAAATTAGGAACATAATGCACTTAAAATTAAGATTTCAGCACATCTTTCATGCACAACAAAAATGGCCATGGCAGTAATGAAGATATTAGAGATTGATAAATAGTTGGAAGAAAAAAGGACAAGTCCCAACCTCAACAGCATTTAGAGGCACGTCACCAGATGACACAGCTGCAATAACATTAATCACAAGTGCAGCAACATTAACAGTAAGCTGAAACTGGATGAATTTCTGAATATTTGCATAGACAGAGCGTCCCCAGCGAACAACCTAAAAGAGAAAGAGAAATAAGAGGTGTAAGTGCGCCAAAATCTCAATTAGCAAACAGAAGGTTGACCCACCAGAATTTGTGCCTAAGCACAATCTACAAAGGATTTGCATACACTATGTTTAAGTATTAAAATGCCATGGCTATTCAGCAAAATGAGGCAGCATATAAGAACATGGACGGGCTTTTATGTGCTTCTCCATGAACTGTACTCTCTACACACTGTAAATCAATAGCCTTATTTTTCACTCTATGTTGCCAATGAAGCTGATAGCAATTAGCACAAAACATAATATCACTCGCAGGTTACTTTGATGGTATATTGCTGTCAAAGAACCATGCCGGTTCATTACAGAAGAAAAACTCCATCACAATTGCTCAGGAAAGTTATCCTTCATAAGAAAGATCTCTTCCAGAAAAACATCAAAAAGACTAACCTTCACAACAGATGTGAAGTCATCATCCAAGATTATAATGTCGGAGCTTTCTTTAGCTACTTCTGTCCCTGACAAGCCCATTGCAAGACCTATATCAGCCTATACAACAGATCAAGCATTAGACATAAGGATAAAACGGTAAGCTCTGCAATATCAAGATAAATGACTACACGTGTTACCTCATGCAATGCAGGAGCATCATTTGTGCCATCACCAGTGACAGCCACAACATGGCCTTTTCTTTTCAAAGCTTGGACAAGCAAAAGTTTGTCATTTGGAGATGATCTTCCCATGACCTGAAATTAAAAGTTAATTAGTTATTGAACAATCAGAAGAATGTCAGAAACTTCAAAGAAAACAACTTCCTGAAAAGGATAGAAAAACTAGGTTATACAAAAGAATTCACCACTTCAATTGACTTCACATTAGTCACAAGCATCATTGTATTTAGTACCAATAAAGCTTTACTTCAACAGAGTATAACACATATACACAAGGGACTCAAGAATGGAGGGAGTTACAGTTATCTTGTCAGCAATCTCTCCTCTTGCAATTTCAGACATCTCGCGGAAGACTTTTCCCTCTATTACAAATGGTTCTGAAATAACACCATTTGCATCTAGTATTCCGCATTCCAACGCTATTGCCTTTGCTGTTTCAATGTTATCTCCTGTGACCATGCGCACCTACATGTACAAACATAAGAAATATTAAAGCCAACAAAGAAGCATTAACATCAAAATGGTGAGAAAAAGAATCCATTTTAAGGAAACAAACCTGTTTTGCAAGGATTGACAAACTAACTAACAAGGTCAAACTTTACAATAATTCACATGTTTTACGAATAGGAAACAAACAATTGAACATCCACACAAAGGATCCAAAGTACTCTTATTTCTTCCAATGCATCGAAACGCAAAGATTTTGCGTTAGCTTTGCGTTTTCTCGAGAGAGAAAATACAAAATAAAGTACACGAATAGCATTATGGCATAGGAAGTAATGAAACTGAAATTGTGAGCTTGTGGCTAGAAAACTTGCTCAGCTACAAACATGACGAGACAACCCTATGAGAAGTAAAAGACTAGACCTAATTTCAAAACATGAGAAGTGCCATGGAGGATTTAGCTTCACGGTTCATTCCATTCATGACTAATGTAGATTCCCCATGAGAACAAGAATATTAAGCACGCGAGTAGATTATACCTTTACACCAGCATTTTTGCATAATTGTACAGCATTCCTCACTCCTGGGCGACATGGATCCTACAGGAGAAGAAACTCTTTGAAGCAGGAGTAATAGATGGATATTGTCATCAAGTAATGCAGTATGACTAAACAGAAGAAATTATGACTATGAATTATGATACCTCATATAAATAGAAGGCAATGAACCATTTAGAACTAATTATGATGCATACTAGTATGTTTCATGTTTCCGCAAAGCCAGAAAGCATGGATGGGTTGTGAAAATGAAAAGATGATGAATCAGATCGGCCATATACTATGCGTCAAACTGATGCACCCGTGAAATGTATGTTTGATTAACAGAATATCCTATGTTCCCAACACAGGCACTATAATCTATAAGCATTGAATATAACACTATACACAGATTGGGTATTGGAAGGAACACCAGTTATTTTTGTCCAAACTCAAATAGATACAATCAATCTGAAACTGAAAGTGAAACTACCGAAGAACAAGGACCAACCTTGATGCCCACGATACCAAGAAGAGTCAGGTCTTCCTCAGGTAACTTCCAATCAGCTATGTCTTCCTTGGGAATTATTTCAATATCACATTGACAATATGCAAAAGCAACACACCGTAGTGAACTCTTTGCCATGTCCTCAATTGATTTCTTGTACTCATTACGCTGTAAACATTTCGACATTGTAAGAGCGCATCAGAAATTGTGCAGGTGGTAAATTATGCATGGCACGGCAGTTACCTTCTGAGCACCCATTGGCTGAACTGAACCATCCAGAGAAAGCCAACTTTTGCAAGATGATAACACTAGCTCAGCTGCACCTTTCCAATGGATGTGGACCCCAGTATCTGACTGCAATCAATAACCAAAAATCCTTGAGGTAACATGAACAAAAACTGTGATACAAAACAATAGAACACCAGGAGTTTTTATCAACACAACATACACTTCAAATCACAGATTTTTGCATATTAAAAGACGTAAGGTCCAAAGTACACTCTTCTGATGCTATACTCAGAACAAAATGCTCAGTGGCATCCAATGCTCGTATCCAGAAGTAACTTGCCCAAAACATTCATCTGTGCCCTCAAAAGTAACTGGTCCTCACAGAAGGGGACTCTCAAAACCCTTCGGGTTACGGGGTTAGTATAATATTAAGCTTAAAAAACATTGAGAAACTGTTTGCCACTGGTAGATAACCCTATTTGAGTATTACAAGTGAGAAATTTGGCTGGTCCTTTAAGCCAAAGCCTGACAGATATCCAGTAGGAAAATAGCATCAGCCAACCAGGAACCCAAAGTTTTGAAGCTGTTAAACGTTATAACGTCAACTCTCACAACTCACAAGCACTGATAACCAAAACATCAATCTATTCCCAGCCACAGATGGTAAATTACAAGGGATTGGTATGAAGAAGCACCCAAAAATATAAATAAGCCTGAAAAGTGGTTAAATTCTTCATGGTGACACTCGTCTAATTTGTGGATTTGGATATACCAATGGTTCTAGATGCATATGTGCCATACTACCTGCACTGCGACACCACCTCGTTTCTTCTCTGAGTTAAACGGAAATACATGAAGAACTGAAGATTTTGATCGAACATCACTGAAATCCATCCCTATCTGTGCAAGGTGTAACTGTGTAAGGCCAAGTCAACAAAAGAAGCTTAAAGGAGATACTCTGTATGAAGCAAAATAAGTCGTACCTTAAGGCCCCAAGAAAGAATGGCTTTTTCAGTTGGTGAACCTGTAACATCGGCTGCTCCCCCATCCTACACATTGAAAAATAACAGATGAAATTGTGTGGAAGCAACATAGCAACTGATATATGTAGATGACAGTTAGCATTCTCCCTAGACTGCCTCCAGGCATCTGCCCAGTTCTGATTTCTGTCTGGTTATTGGCAGGAAATAATTAAAATGGGTAGTTTTATGGGATCACATCTTAAACTCGGACAGTACCAGAACAGGTAACCAGCTCGTTAACACCCAGTTTCCACACTGCTAAGAACCTCAGGTGAGCATAAATTTCATGCATTTGGTGGAACCAACAAAATGTTGACAGCTGATACATTGTTCTGGACTACATTGGATCTCATTTGAGATGTGATTCAATTCCAGTTGCTACTGTCAGAAAGTAGTTAGAGCATCTCCAACAGGCGCGCTAAACGGGCGCCGCGCGCTAAAAAATGGCCATATAGCGCGCGCTGGGCAAAACCGAGCGCTCCAGCAGACGCGCTAAACGAGCACGCGCTGGACTCGGCGCTGTGTATTTGGTGCGCCCGCTCCAGCGGGCTGGACAACGAAAACAGTTCACGCGAACGCAACCGCCACCTTCCCGCCTGCGCTTCTCCGTCGCCGCGCGCGCCTGCGCTCCTCCCGCGCCACCGCCGGCGATGGACACCAGCGACAGCCCTCTCACCCCTACGTACTTGCGCCATGGCCCGCTCGTTGGCGCGGGCGGAAACCCTAGCGCTCGGGTGACGCCTGGTTTCGCCGCCGGCCCGCACCAGCTCCTACCACCGGTCTCGCACGCGGGCTGTTCATGGCACCTCAGACGAGCTCCGTTGGTGGCGGCCGCGGCGAACCCGCGCAACGCGCTCGGCAAGCGACCGATTGCAGCGGCGACCGCACTTCAAAAGAAGAAGGCAAATGGGGATGGCGCAGCGAAGCAGAAGAAGCCCTCCTCGCGTCCGAGCGTGCATCCGCAGCCCCCTCCTCCATCGCCGGAAGCGCCCGAGTTGCACTTTGTTGAGCCAGCAGCCGACACGCGTAACGTGTTCGATGATATGCCCACAAGGTAAAAAAAATGTTCTCTTTTTTGCTCAATGTGAACATTTGGACCAATGATGTGTATTCAAATCTTGTAGTATGGCCGATGATGCATATTTGTCAACTATGAGTGTTGGTTCCAATAATTCTCATTGGTCTCAAACCAATGAGATGCATGAAGATGATCATGAATTTGAAGTGGATGAGGAGGGTGAGGGTTTGGTCGGTGCACCGACGAAAGGAAGGGCCTCCAACTACACCGTGGAAGAAGACATTTTGCTATGCAAGACATGGTTGAATGTGTCTATGGATGCCACCGTTGCAACGGATCAAACTAGAGATACATATTGGTGTAGGATGAAGGAGCACTTTGATGCACAAAATGTGAATGGAAATGAGCGCACCATTAGATCTCTTCGTTCCCGGTGGTAGTTGATCAACGGCGATTGTCAAAAGTGGGCGGCGGTTGACAAGATCAACCCGAGTGGTACTAATGATAGAGATAGGGTAAATACAATTTCTTATGCTTGTTTCATGCTTCACCTTTTGTGTTCCTAGTGGTACTAACTTTTTCTTTTGTTTGTAGCTAAATATTGCGCAAAACTTGTTTCGAGAAGACAAGAAGGCCAAGAATGGGAAGGTCAAGAAAGCAAGGGTATTTTTTATGTCCCAGTGCTTTGAGGTGGTGAAAGATGAAGAGTAATGGAAGACCCGTAGTGGACTAGAGGTGCCAAAGCAAGACAACTATTGATGCGGTGGTCTTAGATGAGGACGATGATGCATCAAGTGACGAGGGCAAGAGGAGCCCTACTCCAAACTCGATTGCCTACTCCAAGCCAATAAGACCAAATGGAGGCAAGCAAGCAAAAGAAAAGAAGAAGGGAGGAGATATTGAGCTCAAAAATGCTATGGACGCAATTGTGAAGGCAAGAAAGGAAGCAAACGAGGAGAGGAGGATGGCAAGGAGCCAAGTGACGGCGGCCGAGGAGAGGAGGTTTGCTGAAAGTACATGTAGTCCCCATGTGTGGTTTTGGTAATTAATGACAATCCTTATGGACTAATGTTTGCATTGAGATATATATTTGAAGGAAAGCTACATAGGCAATGCATGAAGAACATTGTTCATCAACACAAATGTATCCATTGTGGCTTGGTAATGAATGATGATTCCAATAAAGCAACAATGGTATCAAGTATCTATGAATGGATAATGCGAAGAAGAGTGGATGAATTTGCAATGAATACAATCAATAGTAGATCGATCTTTGGGTCACATGTGCTGAATACGACCTCGGAGTATGATGATTCAAAAGGGAATGTCATTCTCCTCGACAAGACGAAGAATATTCATGTCACCACTTGATCATAGAGTAAAGATAATTGTTGACCAAGATAAAGATGAAAGATTGAATTCTAGTTGGTCAATGCTCAAGCACAACTTATGTACCACATGGGATCTTGTGGCATGGTGATTCTCATGGGATTGCATTGAGAAAGATCACAAGTGCCCATGAGAGGATGACTCAAATGTATTCTCATGGGATTGTATCAAGAAAGATCACGAGTGCCCATGAGAGGATGGTCATCATGAGAAGATGGTCAAGTTCAAGATATGCATCCCAGAGGATTACATGCTTGAAGCTTGCGGATGATCTCGTGGTGGCACATATGAAGATGGCATATAATGCGAAGCTTTCCTCATGACTTACGAGGAAACTAATTGAAGTCTTCACCAATTTATGTGACCAATATTGCATGGACATCTTGAGCCAAGCATGACACCAACATCAAGCTCAAGTGGAATGCTCAAGTCAAAGGTATTGTGTCGTGGATTGTTGACCATCAAAAAGGATACATGCTCAAGAATGGATTTCCGGAAGCTATAGTATAGCTCTTTTATTATTCTTGAGTTATAGGGATCCCGCACTATTAAGAGGGGATCAAAGGGGTTTAGTAATGGACTTGCTCAAGTCAACAATTCCTAACTCAATTCCACTCCTATCCTTTATACCAAAAAGGGGGTAATCCAAAGCCAACTCATTCCCCAAATCCTATGGTATAGCCTTTACATATTTTGCACCTTCCATTTTGGTTTATCTTGGGTGGTTCTCTATGTGAGGATCTTGAGCTTTTCAATAGCTTTAAAATAAGCCCAAGATCATCAAAATCGGAGTTCGTATGTAAAAGTTATGCTCGGTTCAGTATTGAGTTCCTGCTGTTTTTTCTGGATTTCGGACGTCCGAAGAATTTCGGACGTCCGACATGTCGGACGTCCGAAACTTGTCGGACGTCCGAAATCCGCTGAAACTAGTCAGTAGCCCTCGCTCTTTTGGACGGAAATCCGACATATTTCGGACGTCCGACATGTCGGACGTCCGAAACGTCTCCGCCAGAATGCCCCAACGGTCACTTGGACAGTTGGGCTATATATACCCCTCTACCAATCCGGTAGAGGGTTGAGCAACACATCCAAAAACACATACAAACCCTAGAAAGCTCCCTCTCCTTCCTCCCACACCAAATCTTAGATCCCGGAGTGATTTGTGAGAGTTCTTGAGAGAGATTTCACCCATTGATAGATCCACTCCCTCTCCCTCTTTTGACCAAAGGAATTCGCGATTTGAGCAAGTCTTGAGCAATCCCCCCTTGATCTTGTTACTCTTGGAGGTTGGAGACTCCTAGGCGGTAGGAGTGCTCCGGTGAGGAATCAACTTGTGATTTGCCCCCCGGAAAGTTTGTGAAGGTTTGAAGGCCGCCTCAAGGTCTACCACTAGTGGTTGGGAATCGCCTTCGTGTGTGATATCCCAAGGGGAATAGGGTGAGCCTTCGTGGCGTTGGTGTGCCTTCGTGGTAACACCCACTCTCTCCAAACGGTGAGTAGCTTCCCTCCAAGGAAGTGAACATCGGGATACATCCTCGTCTCCGAGTCTTCGGTTATCTCTAACCCTAGCTCCCTACTTGTGGTTTACTTTAGTCACTTGACCTTGCATTCACTATATCTTGTTGTCCTCATTATATTGTGTTGGTTATCATATTGTTGTGATTGGTTTTAGGCCAACACATTATACTCCGTAATTCATATGTGCTACTATTCTCCATATTTTTCCTTGTGTGAATTGTTATATTGTATCTCCCATATCCACATCTTGTGATACATATATCTTGTGTAAGTTTGTGTAACTTACTTGTGCTTACTTGTATCCTCATTGTGTTCATATTGTTTAGAATAAAGTTGTTGGTGCACTTGGTTGAGCCTAGTATATTGAGGATTTGTACTTGATAAGTATCCGCTTAGTTTATTTCCGCATCCGGATATAGACAAATCCGTAAAAGGTTTAAAAAGCCTATTCACCCCCCCCCCTCTAGGCGACATCGTGGTCCTTTCATTTGCGGCCGAGGAGAGGAGGGTGGCGGCCGAGGAGAGGAAGGTGGCGTTGGAGGAGAAGAAATTGGCCATGGAGGAGCATGCTAAATTCTTGGAATATGAGAAGTTTATCTTCTTCATGGACACATCTAACTTCGATGAAAGGCAAAAAGAGTACGTCAACCTTTGTCGTGATCAAATCTTGATTCAAAAAAGATTGATGGGCTTGGGAAGCATGGGATCCACTATGGGAGGCATGGGCGCCATGGGAGGCATGAGAGCCATGAACGCTATGGGAGCCATGGGCACCATGGGAGGCATGGGCACCATGGGAGGCATGAGAGCCATGGCCACGATGGGAGGCATGGGAGGAGCCATGGGAGGGATGGGTGGAGCCATGGGAGGCATGAGTAGCATGGGTGGCATGGGAGGCTTGGGTGGCATGGGAGCCATGGGAGGCATAAGTTTTGGATCTCTCATGGGAGGCATGGGAGCACCTCCGGGACACATGGCTTCCGGTGTGCCTCAAATGCCTTCGGTTGATGGCTTTGGCTAGAGTATGAACACCGTCCGTCTTTCCAATGCAGACGATGCACGTGAGAACGAGTCCGATGAGGAGGAGGACAAGACTGATGATGAAGAGGAGGAGGAAGAGGAGAAGCATGAAGATGATGCATGAACTTTGAGGTGTTTTATTTGTTTGTATGAACTCTAAAATTTGCATCATTTTGTTTGTGGTGAAGTGATCTCGGACTATGCAATATTTTTCTCGTGGTCAAGTGATTCCGAACTATGAATGAACTCCAAAATTTGTTTGCATCTTTGCTATGTTGCTGTGCGCGCGCTGGATACAGCGCCTGTTGAAGCGCTACAGTAGCGCGCTAAATTTTAGCGCCTCTGAAATAGCACTCCCGCTGTCGCGCGCGCTAAAAGGCTATTCTCGCGCTGTAAAACAATTTTAGCGCGCGGCGCTGGAGCGCGCCTGTTGGAGATGCTCTTAGTAATCTCCTGCCTGACGCTTTCCCAGTTTATCAACATGCACAAGCAAGTGAATACGTGTACTGAAGAGAAACTAGAGAACATGTGTATTTCCAGCTGTAGGTGGAGGCCAGTTGCTTAGTGTCCACTGTTCACCACTTATATTTCAGACATAGAAGGACCGCGTGCAAAGTTCAATGACTCACTCCCAGGTGATTAGTACAGATACTAAGTTCAACTCTTAAAATAAAGTAAAAAAATCCTGAAAAACATTAAAATAATAAAGATGGGATGGGGGAAACTCCAAGGTTCCTCAAATAACATTATGGACCATCATGTTTTGCATAGAAAGTAAATAACAAATCTTTACAAAATGGTGGTCACCAGCCATAACTAATCAAAATTGCTGATCTGTTCAATTAAATCTAGGCTAGCTGGGTTTTCCATCAAATATTGGTAACATGTATGGTATTGCTTTTCTGAACAATACATAATGCATTTACCTCTAATATTATTAAAAGGAAGAAAAGTTGATATACCTCTGGCAAAAATACAGTTCCTGTAGTGTTTTGTGCAATTCCTTCAATAAGCAGTGCTGCTGAACTGCTTGAGATTGCCTTAAAATCATCACAAGGATCCAACCTTGTCCCGATAAAGTGGGCCTCCACAACTGTCATCTACATAATCAATAACATAAAGGATCACAAAATGAACCACGATGCCATGATCTTTAAAAAGCCACAAATGAAGACAGAATTAGCAGAAGATGTGCTCATGTAACTAACAACAATACAGAAATGTATTATCAGTACCCAAAGATCCTGACATCAAATTGGTGCTGTGTTTTTTTTTTTGGTTGTGTGTTGCTGACAGATATTTTCCAGGACAAAGTAAATGAAAAGAATTAGCATCTTGTCAGGGCAGCATATTGGGACTTGGAATTGCATCATGACAGATCTTCAAATGGTGTTTCATTGCACAAGCACCAGATTGACTTGACAAACCTTATTCAATGTGAGAGTTCCTGTCTTATCACTGCATATAGTAGTTGCAGACCCCATTGTTTCACAAGATGATAGCCGTCTCACCTAAATACAGAAAATATAAGGATAATAAAGTTTCCTATCATGTGAATGTTTTATACAGAAATAGGATTATTTTTACCAGCGCCTTGTCTCGCATCATCTTTCGCATTGAGTAGGCAAGTCTGAAACCAGAAAATTTAGGTAGTCATGTGACTGAAAATTTCAAGTAATTTGCACAGTAAGGAGATCCGTACGTCAATGTTACTGCCAGTGGAAGTCCCTCAGGCACAGCAACAACTACGATGGTTACCTATTGGTAAAATTACACAAAATTAAGGTCATCAAAAGATGAGAACTATTCAAGATATTACAAATTAGCTGTATAGTTATAATAAAGTTACATACGGCAATTGTTAAAATTCTGATTGCACCCATAAATCCTTGTTTGAGACCAGTAGTTCCAGCCCGAAATTGAACAGTCCCATCCGGATTCTTGGTATTTCCGGTAAAATATCTGTAGTCCAGTAAGTGGTTATAAAGAGTATATTTGTTGGTGTTGTACTATAATGCAAAGTACCTTATCGCAAGCACACCAAGTACAACACCAGCTACTGACAGACCCACCATGCCAATAAAAGTAGCAACACCATTCAAACGCACCTACTCCATGGTTAAAAGGGTCCCATCAGTACTCATTCATGCAAGAATATAGATGAGCCTGAACAGATATTAACCTGCAATGGGGTTTCTTCACCATTATCTTCACAAAGGTTAGCCATCAGCTTGCCCCATTCAGTGTTTATACCCACACCTGTTACCTTTGTATTTGATAGGCAAAGTGGATAAATATTATGATATATAGTCTAACCATTATAAAGGCAATAAAAAAAGCATAAATAAGGGAGATAAAATGTTATGTATTGTAACGCAGAAAACAGTAAGTCAACCTAACATGTTGCTTAAACACTTGAGATCGTCGTACTCACCAAGATAGAACCATAGCCATCTGCAACCTTGCAACCAGACATCAAGAACGGAGCCTTTTGATCCTTGTGTACCTATTAAAGTAATATCACATCATGAAAAACCGAAGAGGTGTGTTTGAGTCTCTCCACGAAAAAAATTGTTTGAATCGTCCAGATAAATGATAGATTTTGCATAGGAACTCACAGTTTTTGATTCCCCAGTCATACTTGATTCGTCTATTGCAAGAGAATGACCAGATATAAGGATACCATCAGCAGGAACCTAAATGTGAAATCATGGATGTAAGCAAATTATTCTAGGGTGAAAAGACAAACAGAATTGACAAATAATATACCATCTTACTTGGTCACCAATATTGAGGGGAACCACATCACCGACAACAAGATCAAATATTGAAGCTCGAAATCTTTTACCACCTCTAAGAACCTAATTAAAAGAGATAGTAAATCAGGAAAGTAAGCAATGAGTGGCAATTCATATCTGTAACTGCACCAAAATATAGTTACACATTAGCATACTCACCTCCACTTGTATGTTCTGCTTCTCCTCATTCAGATGTTGAAACTGAAGTGATTGCCTATAATCACTGGTTGCTAGATAGGTCAAAAAATAAATAAACAAATTAGATCGTAACAAGCAAAAGCTGGAGGCAAAAACAAAACAAATATAATAGGTAATGTGCAAACTCAAATCAATTACCGGTAACAAGTATCACAAGAAAAACAGCTAAAAAAATACTTCCCCCCTCATACCATCCTTCCTCGACACCCTAAATAAGAGAAAATAACAAATGCAGTTATAGTTATCCTTAAATCATGACAAATTCAAAACTACCATCGCTAAGGAAGACAACAGAAAAATGAAAGGCTGATCTAAGGGAAGAATTAAATGAAGAGGTAAAAATACCTCTGTGGCCATGCCCAACGTAAGAGATATGGCAGCAGCTACCATTAGAATGATGAGGGTTAAATCTTTGCATGCATCAAATACAAAACGCTGCAAATAACAAAATTCAGTATGGTTAATGTTCACAACAAATATGTTGAAGCATTGAAATTGATGTGATATTGTAATGAAATAAAGTGTCGTAGGACTGCTTTGTGATCAAGTTTCTAGTATGCAACATAGATGCACTTTAAATTTTGCAATATTAACCTTGGAATTTTCTAAGGAACTTATGCCAAAATACAACTTTTATGTAATTGGAGAGCTTAACCCTGCGCAGAGCCTCAGACGCACAAAAATCATACACAAAGAAAGGAACAATGAAGAGAACATGTGTAGATAATGAAGAGAACAGATGTCCCATTAGAAAACTGAAATTGCAAGTGACTAGAAACTTTCAAGATTGGCCTTGTGCAATTTACTTACAGAAATAACATACAAAATCTATACCAGTATGCTTTTTCTTTTCTTGCGTGGATATGTATTTGCTCCGAAAACATCCCTTCTTAGTAACAATTCATCCTCAGTTGGATTTATTCCCCTGTCTAAATTACTCTTTAATAAAGCTGACAGCCCCTTAACCTGAACAGAAGAGTGTCATTACACACAATTGAATAGCAGCAGGTGATGAAGTGACAAAATTAAAATTCTAGCTCGGTATTAACTTACCCCTCCAAATTCCTGAAGAAGAACACTATCATGCTCACTGTTTAAAGTTGCAAGCTTTTCCAGTTCAATTGGAAAACTGCGAGAGGCCGTTGCAAGTTTTATACCAGTATAAGCTTCTGCTCAGATGAAGAACATTAAAAATAGCACAAGAATATAAATTACATTGTATGCAAAATAAGCACAGGTACAATAGATAAGACTAATTGCAAGTATAAACTGAAAAGACAGCCCTCAAGAAAAATACAACTGAAAAGGCAACAATAAGACAAGGAAAATGATCAGGGAAAATATGGAGAATAAGCTGGTAAGATAAATAAAGATGGCGGCTGCATTGTACGAGATAAATGACCTGGAAATTTTGTTGTGATATTGCACATCCATAAGTAGCGATCAATTTAAAGAAGGAAAATCAGAGAAATCAATGACTATAACTACCAGTGAAATTTGGGAACAAATTTTCTTTCTTAATGTTTGAATATAACTCCACCATTTGGTACATTGTGGTTAAGAACCTCAGATGCAATGTAGGAAGGAAATGTAGAAGACCGAAGTTATTCTAGCGTTTTGTTCAGTGACATCCATAAACATGGCATGTTGCACACTTTGTCAGTCTGTATTTAAGAGAGGGGGGGAACAGGTGTCGTGTCAACAGGGATCAATCGTCATGAATCTCACGAACAATTATAGGAAGAAGCGGCATTACTTGAGCTAAGGCAGAGATACAAGAATCATTTTAATGATAACATAACAAACACTAAACAGAGGTTAATGGTATGAATGAGTACCTCTGTGGTTTTGTTCTCCAGCTTCTTTGAAAAGAAGTGCTGCCTGGAGAATTTAAAATTAGAATGAACAGAAGAAGACAGATGAAAGAGAAAATAGGTTGCATAAGCTGGGAAACTGACACATTACCCGTATCACTTGTACATGTCCTCGCATCTGTCTTCTTATAAGCTCTTTCTCTTCCTCCTTTTTAAGGTCTAGAGTATATCTAAAGCGACGTGAAGCATTCAGCACGAGAGCAGCTTGCTGAAAGGAGAGAATAACCATATTTACCAGAAGTAAATAATAAGTAAGGCTCATATTTGTGTACCGCGAAGGGTCCTTCACCCGTTGCCACAAATTCTAATGAAGCCAACTTACAGGTGTTATGCGAAACAAGTGTGGAGTGTCTAGTTAGCTGTAGTTTTAAGTGTAATTTTCTAGGTGTGGTATAAGTGTTACTGTTTGCTTCCTTTTGTAGCGGCCCCAATACTTGAACTACCCAAACCTGTGACTGTGAATACAACAAAAAATTGCTATTACTGTTTTCGCCCAGTTTTCTGTTAATTAACTGGGCAGCTCTCTTCTTTTTAATACGAATGTATGATAGACCTCTCTGTTTTCGGTATTTCTGCTCATGTTTTCAGTTTTAATACGAAAAGTTCTCTGCCGCTCTGCGAGTGTGCATAGCAGTAAAAAGGTAATGTGTCGGCAAACATGCCTTTAAAACGAAGGTAATATGTAGTACATCGGGTCAATGACATGGTCAGTACACCAGGTCAATGATATTTTGGGCATTTTACAAACCAGCACAGTTGGGCCTAGATCAGAGTCTGGCAGGAACGGGCGAGCGAAGGAAGGATCCCGTACCCTCCATCGGAGCAAGCTGTCGTGGGAGGGGTTCTTATGGGGTATATCGAAGGCGTCGCCGAACTCCTCCTCCTCCTCCTCGCCCTCCGCCTCCGCCGCCGCCGCATCCTCCGGCCTTTCCGGCTCCGGCGAGCGGATCTCCGGCGGCGTCGCCGAGCTCCCCGTCGCCATGCCCGACAATCAGACCCCAGCCGCCGCGTCCGCAGCGGCGCTCACAGGAGAGATGACACCGACGACCAGATGCCGCCGCCACCGACCCTGCACACACACACACACACACACACAAGAGAGAGAGAGCTCAGACAACCAAACCATGACAGGATGGATCGAGCGCCACGGGGATGATGAGTCGCCTCACCTCGCCTTCCGCACCGGCGGCGAAGGTTCCAGAAGGTTCCACGGGCGAGGAGAGTGGCGCAGCTGCGTTGCGGCTTCGCCACTGGTGTGTGCGCGGAGCTTGGGCGATTAGTTTTTTCTGTCTCTGCGCCCCGGATTTCGGTCGCGAATGGGGACTCGTTCTCGAGGAGATTGTTCAGGGGAAGCTTCCACGAAGCTGCGGCCGCCCCGCGAGCCCTCTCCCTCTCTGCCACGTGGGCCCGCCTGAAACCTCAGGGAGACCGGCCGGAGGGGGTAACGTGGGGGTGGCCCCTCTGTCAGTGAGAGTCGCGGCTAGGCGCGGGAGGCTCGGATCCGGGGGGTTTGGCGCGGGCGCGGCGGGTGTGGGCTGGCTGGTTTGAAATGGAATGGGTACGGGTCGCTGGGAGCCGTTGGATCGAGGCGACGGACGGCCGGATGTGACGAACAGAGTTCATCCGTGCGTGTCACGGTGTCAGAAACTTTCCAAGGGAAAAGTTAGAGATGATTGTCGCCTCTTGTATCTCGTGAGAGGCATAAATTTATATCTCGATCGTTGGGATGGTTTTTGAGTTGTTTAAAACATGGTAGATGTAGAAGCTACACATTTCACAAACAGTTAATTCTAGAAAAGCACATACAATATGAGAATCGTACTTCTACAAACACCTTTAAAAGATTAAGGGACAGTTCTTTTAAACCATGGCTTATACATAAGTTGTTGTGAGAAATTATCCCCTTACATCTTCTTACTTTGTGCGGAAGGACTCACAGCATTGATATCACATGAAGAGGAACTTGGGCGAATCCAGGGGGTGCAGGTCTGCCGAGATGCCCCATCCATATCGCATCTGCTATTCGCCGATGACTCGCTTATTCTTATGAGGGCTGATAACCAGAATGTTATTGCGCTCAAAAGTGTGCTAGATGACTATTGTGCTGCATCGGGTCAGCTAGTGAGTGCGGCAAAATCATCAATTTTCTTCAGCCCTAACACCTTGGTAAAGGAGAAGATGATAGTTTATGACTGAATCCCTATCTGATAAATACTTGGGTCTGCCTTCGATGCTAGGGGTGGATAAAGTTGATTGTTTTAAACATCAGATAGAGAGGATCCAGAAAATTGTAAACGGATGGAAGGAGAAAACTCTCTCCTATGGAGGAAAGGAGTCGTTAATTAAAGTTGTTGCCCAAGCCATCCCAACTTATGCGATGAGTGTGTTAAAATTTCCGAAGAAAATCTGCAAGGGAATCACTGACGCCATATCGCATTACTGGTGGGGTGATGGTGAAGATGATCGTAAGATGCATTGGTTCGCATGGTGGAAGATGTGTGTCCCCAAGGAGAAAGGGGGACTCGGGTTTCGAGACATTGGCAGTTTTAATCTAGCACTGCTAGTTAAACAATGTTGGAGGCTAATTGAAAACTTTGACTCATTATGTGCTAGGGTGTTGAGAGCGAGATACTACCCCTCTGGAGATATCTTAAACTGTCAATTGAAGAAAGGATCTTCGTATGTATGGCAAAGCATATGGGCAGGGATCCAAACGTTCAAGAAAGGATGTATTTGGAGAGTAGGTGATGGCTCAAAAATTAACATCTGGGAAGATCATTGGATCCCGGGCAGTACATCTCGTAAAATCATTACAGTAAGGGGAAATCGGATATTATCCAAGGTGAATGAGTTGATTGATCCAGTAAGTGGCGAGTGGGATGAAGCCCTAATCCGTGATAACTTCTGGGAAATCGATGCAGATAGAATCATGCAAATTCCGATTAACCATCATCAACAGGAGGATTATATTTCCTGGAATTTAACAAAGTCTGGGCATTTCACTGTCAGAACGGCCTATCATAAGCAATGGGAGGAGAGCTACATGCCTCGGGTGGATCGGGTTTCTCTTGCTCAACCGATCACCCGGTTTGGAAAAGAATTTGGAATCTGAAGTTACCAGGAAAAGTGAAGATTTTTATCTGGAGGTGTATGCATAATGCTATTCCATGCATGGGTGTGCTTGCAGACAGGCATATCGCGACGTCAGGGCAATGTCCGTTTTGTTCCACTTATGTGGAGTCCGTTAGCCACATGTTGTTCAAGTGCCAAAGAGCAAAGGAGGTTTGGAAGGGTCTTGGCTTACATGAAATAATAGACAAGCTGGTTGTTCCAAGGCACTCGGGAGCGGAGATCCTCGAGGTTATTCTCTGTGAGCCGGGCCACCAAGTCAGATACATGGAGGAGATAGATGTCCCTGAGCTTATGGCGGCGGCATGTTGGTATCTTTGGTGGCAAAGACGCCAGACCACGAGAGAGGAGGAGGTCCAGACAACTTTCAGAACTGCCCAAGCTATCCAAGCAATGACACTAAATTTCGTGAGGGCAAATGCAAGCGGGACGGCGACACCACGAGCAAACAAATGGCACAAGCCGGTGGCGGGACAATTGATCCTAAATGTTGATGCAGCTTTCTCAGAAGGCGAAAATATGGGAGCCTGTGGTGCCGTGGTTCGGGGTCATACTGGGAGATTTGTTGGTGCTTCCATGGCAAAGCTTTTCTATGTTCCCGACGTAGAATTCGCAGAAGCAGCAGGTCTTGTTGAAGGATTGAAGCTGGCTTCAAGCTTGGGAGCTCATAGGTTACTAATACAAATGGACAACCTGGTGATTGTGGAGGCCTTAAAATCTGGAGGTGGACAACACATGCTAGCTGGAACTTTGCTTGAAGAATGCAGGATTCGTTTTAATGACTTTGCTAAGGTGGAATTGGAACATTGCCTTAGAGAGTCGAATATGGTAGCTCATATTATTGCTCAACAGGGGCGTGTTGATCCTCCGGCCGTGTGGATGGACACACCTCCTGGTTTTATTTCTCTAACTTTACTGGATGATGTAGCAGTTATTTGAGTAATAAAGTCTTAAGGTTTAAAAAAAATAAGTTGTTGTGAGAATAAACCCCAAATAAGCTCTTGAGAAAAAGCCGTCCAGTTCTTTTTAGTTTCTGTGTCACCAGCTTATTTCTAATGTATCAATGAAAAATCTATAATGTCCTTGTGTTGTAATTTTTCCATTGTGCTTTCATCTATATATCATAATAACAATACAATTAGTTGCACACATATAGCTGCACACCTACTGGTGTAACACCCCCAGTTCCTAACCCTGTCATTGCCCTAATTAAGTGGTCTATTTAAATTAAGACATAAATTAAATCAATTCTAAATAAGCCCAAACTTTGTGAGCACCTTTAAAATATCGAATAATATTTATGAGTCAAATTTTAATGATCACCAAGTCAATCTGCCACTTGTCCAAAATCAAAGACAAATGCCAAATTTGGATTGCATGTTAAATATGTGCTTATTCTGTCATGCAATCAAAATAATACATTGTTTGGCAAATATTCTCTAAATATTTGTCATGTAGAAACCCACCTTGTTTGAAAATTTTAATTGCCCTAAGCCTATTTAAAATCAGGACCAACAACAAACCTTTGTCCTTTTGGAAAATAGACCGATACTAAGGTAATTCCAAATAATTCCCCAACTAGTGTGTGGCACCGTTGAGTTGCATTGCAAGTATGTGCTAAGCTTCACATTAAGCAACTTTCATTTGATAGTCCCAATACATAGGCAGTGGCCTAACCGGCCACATGCATCCACGCCACACCCATAGACTCACACACACGGGCACCCACACACAACTCGCACCAGACACGCAACACACACAACACACGCATACCATGGCCATGGCTGCCCATGGCCCTGCCCGTGACCTCCTCGTCGATCCCTGCAGCCGCTCGCCACCCCGAGTCGTCCGCTTGGACTGGAAGGACCATCGCGACCTCCTCTTCATCCCCGCCTAGCCACTCAAGCCGAGGCACAGTCAAGCTTCGGGATCGAGCACTTTTCCCCATCGGCCGACGCGGCCATTGCAGTCGAAGACGCAGCACCAGACCGTCCCCGGCCTCCCCGACCTCTCCATCGAGCTCGTGGTGAGCTCCTCCTCCGTTACCCCTCGCTCCTAGCCTCAATCCGTAGCCTCCATGGTCGCTCCGTGCTCGGCCTCCATGGCCGCCGGAGCTCAAGCTCCAGTGCGAGCTCGCGCGCTCCGCCCCCTGCTTCCTCCCACCCCCGCGCGCGACAAAGCTCCCCTAGTCGGCGCCCTGGCCGTGCCATGCGCCATGCCCCCATGCTCGAGCGTGGCCGGCCGCTTCCTGTCCTTGTGATTGCGCGAGCACGCCCGAGGCCGATGCGCCCACCCCAGGCCTCGCGGCTGCCCCGCCGCCGCCTAGCCGCGCAGTGGCGCCGTCAGCGTCGCCTGTAGGCCACGCCTTCCTCCCCCCACGCCAATGCGCCTTTCTCGCCATGGCTGCCGGCGGCCTTATCCCGTCCGAGTCCAGCCACGGGGAAGGCACGGTTGTGCCCCTGGCCAGTGGGCCAACTAGTTTTCTTAGGTGGCATTAATCCCCTTTATTATTAGTACCCCTTCACCTACAATGACAGTGGCCCCCATTGCTGGTAAACTAAATCTATTTAATGTATAAATGAATCTGAGTATATGACAAGTGGGACCCCCCTGTTAATTAGACTTTGATTAAAATAAAACTCTGTTAAAATAAATGTGACTATGACCTGTGGGCCCATGGGCTGGTTTTAATTAATAAATATGATTTATAATCCCTATGTGTATGACATGTAGGTCCCACCTGTCAGTGGCACTATTGTGGATAATGTTTTGGATAATGTTAGGTTTATTAATAAAAGAATTCTAATAAATGATTTAAACTCTAGAAAATCATATCTTTTAATCCGCATGTCAGATGAAATTATTTTATATATGAAAATTGATCAGAAAAATATAAAGAATACGGATACGCTACCCATACCCCCACCACACCCCTCTAACATACCGAACACATGACATTCCCCCTCCGGTTGCACTGTCCGATAATCACCCGGAGCCGGAAAAACTTGCCGGATGAAAATGTTCTGAACACGAAAGTTGTTCAGAATAGATCAACTAACACGGATACACCTTTCACATGTTTGTCAGATGTCCACGACACCTCCGGCATGATCCCTTCCCCCTCCGGACACCCTGTCTGGTAATCACCCGGAGCTGGTTGTTCATCCCCGGATGAATTCCCGCTCCGAGCAATACACCTTGCACTGCGTTAGAGCCCCGTTGCTTTGTATCTTCTATGTCATACATTTGTATTGCTATTCTTGCTGTGTATTTATTGTTTCTCCCCCCCCTTTATTCTCCGATAGACCTTGCTGCTATCGCCGACTACACCGCTGCCGGGTACGACTACTTCGTCGACGACCCTACTCCTACCGTCGAGCTTCCAGGCAAGAAGAGCCATTCTCTTCCCCAGATATCGCCTATCTTTCCGTACATTTCTTGCACTAGGCATTGTTACTGCTGCTGCTACGTTACAATCCTATTCAATTGCATAGCCTGATTTTGTCGCCCTTGATGTACCTTCCTTTATCCTATGCTGCCTATTGTTACTTATATAATATTCAGCAGTGAACCCTGCGCTTTGTTAGCTAGGATTAGATAGCGGGTCGTGACCACTCAGGGGAGTGACGCGGATACAAAATATATACAACTGCAACAGGTACGGTCCAATGCAGACGCCCTAGGGAACCTACAACGGCGAGACTCTGCCGAGTCGCTTCGAGTTTGACTTACGAGTGGAGTGGACTCGTATTTCACTCTCGTCGGCTCAGTAGCATAGCATCATTGGGATGATACGAGGGTATTCCTCTTTAGTTCATTGCGCTGGTGTCTCGGCACCACCGGGGTGATATGAGAATATTCCTCTTTAGTTCATTCCGGTGATGTCTCTGTCGAACCTCTTTAAGTGTACCATCGAGGGTGATACCTCCTAGTTTCACTTGATGGTAGGCACTCGAATCAACTAGTGTCCTTACAGGTAAGGAGTCGGGTGACCCAACGGTACCCGCGCAGGGTATCTTAGCGGAACGACAGGTCAGGTGTATTCCACCGGTGTGCGGCGGGCCTGGTACCGTTCGTGGCCGACAGATATCCTGTTGTACGAAAGTCGAGCTCTTCGGAGCAAACGCGAGACAAGGTAAGGAGACGGTTCACCTTGTTGGTAGCCGCACGAGTTGGTGGGACGTCAGGGCAGACACCGATGTTACTGGTGGACCTGGCTGCTGTCATTGTCCGCGACTCACCCGGATAGGGGCAACGATAACGGTTGCCCCGACAGATAATAATAAAATGCTAAATGGTTCGGCGGATGACTTGAGAGGCCCGTTGGTCTGTACGCACTACCTTCACGTGGGATAAGGAGTTATGGGCTCCCCTGCGTCGTAGTTTGTCCGAAAGCTCTTCAGACATCAGCAGTATCGCGGTCTGATTGCCGGGAAGCGGTGTGTCTTCTTCGCTCGAGCGGTGTATTTGGATTTGCTTTTGCTTCACCGGCCAGCCTCGCACCGTGCAGGAGCGTGCAAGGGTGAGGGACCTAGACCCCTTGGCGCATAGGATATAGTCCGGCGGATGGCCTCTCTGTTGAGCCTAGGATGAGCTGCGTCGTGTCGGATAGCTTTGGTGGAGCGTTCCCTAACATGGTTCCCGCCACCCTGGAGATCCGAGCGTGCAGGCTGAACAGTAGTGCACCCCTGCAGGGAGTTTAATATATTCGAATAGTCGTGTCCACAGTAACAGGACGCTTTATGCTGAAGCTGGATCTTACCACTAGAAACTATTACTATTAAACTGTATGGTTCCGGGTCTTTTTCCTCGCAGGGAGTCGAGGAAGGGAACTCGGAGGCATTATTATTAATTAATCATTACAACTTACTATTATACAATGTTACAGCAACTTCTGCTTCATTGTTACTTTATGCTTTACATAAATTGTTGGCTGATTCTCTTCTCATGCTGCAAGACATCGTCGGAAGATGCTAGTCTTCGATAGGCCTAGCTTCTTACCCTTATTCTGTTTTCTACCTTGCAGTCCACTATATACAGCCTCCCTTTTCCATTTGATACAAATGCATAATGCTTAGTAGCGGACGTAAGACTCGCGGGTATGCTAGATACTCACCCTGCTTTATTTCCTTTACTGTTTTGCCTGATCGGCCGCTGCAGTCGACGTTGGAGTCCAGGAGTAGGAGATCCCCGAGGTCGACCACCGCAACGTGAAGATCCCCGACGCCTTCTACGACGTCGAGTTCCCCTTTGACCATGAGTAGTTTGGCGGTTCCCAGGCAGGAGGCCTTGCCTTTTCAATCGAGTGTTGATTTTGTGCTAGCCTTCTTAAGGCAGATTATGTGTACCTTGTGTCTGTGCTCAGATACTATTGCTTCCGCTAACTTTGTGTTTTCGAGCTGTTATATTCGAGCCCTCGTGGCCCCTGGCTTGTATTAAACAGTTTGTATTAATTTATTTGTAGAGTTGTGTTGTGATATCTCACCGTGAGTCCCTGATCTCGATCGTGTACCTTGCGTGTATGATTACTGTACACGACCTGATTTTGGGGGCGTCACAACTGGACATCACCTAAAATCAAAAATTGCAACTGCACAAATTATATTTTTGAATTTACCTACACTAGTACAAATCACATAATAGCCACAAGAATTCTTTCATACATAAAAAAGAGAAACAAAAAATCTGATGAAATACAAGGGGCTGGCACGGGGAGAGCTTCAAGGCGGTCCTGCGTCGGGGAAGAGGATGGCGAGGGTCGGTGTCAGGGAAGAGGTAGGAGAGGGCCAGCGTCAGGGAGGCTGGCGTTGAGGGCCGGCGTCATACTGGACAGAGGAGGTTGTCGTTGAGGGTCGTCGTCACGGGAGGCGGGGTAGGTGCCCTCGAGCTCGGGGAGGAGATTCGGGGCAGAGGGAGAGGAGGTTCACCGGCGGTGGAGGGTCGCAGGGTCGGATGCGGCGGTGGGAGGCGGATGTGCGACGAACCCTAGAAGGGGTAGGCGGCGGGACAACAGGCGAGAGACGGAGGCCTAGGGGTTTCGGAGGGAGAGGAGTACCGTCGCCGGCGGAGGGAGGCGGGGTCAGAGGGAGAGGAGGACCAGCACCGGCGAAGGGGGCTGGCGGCGACGGGAGGCTGGGAGTGGGGAGAAGACGAGATGGGGACGGGGAGAGTGACGAGGTGATTCGCAACGGGGCTGTTTCGTTCGCTGGGGCTGGGCTGGGAGTGGCATTTTGTTTGTAATATCGAGTACATGCGAGGCCACTCTAATATACCGGTTGGGCTCTTTGCGGGAAGCCGCTGGAAGCTGCCTCACCCTAGCTTTTTTTCATTGTGAAGAGAAGCCTTGTGAAAATAAGTTAAGCCCATCTGTAAAAACCAGTTCTTTTGGGCTTCTGGCTTATTTTGGCAATAAGCTGCTATAAGCTCCAAAATAACTGGCCCTAAACCGATTGATCTTAAGATCGCATAAGCACCTTGTAGTCAAGGGCCACAATATATCATTAAAAAGACTACAAAGTCTAAAATAAATCTAACATATATGTTAGCATCTGTGTCAAAATTAAGAATGTTTGGATCGATTTTACAACAAAGAATTTGATTGACTCGGCTATGCTTAGTTTGCAAATTTAAAACAAATGTGAACTCTAAAAATACACTTGTACATATCACATGTATTGCCTTTCCCAAGTTAGGTGACATGTTTTTTCGGCAAAGCGTCTACAACTGGATTGAGAAAAATGGCCCTAAACTCTCGATCGACCTACTCGGGCGTTGCTCAAATATAATTTTGTCATCCAATCGGATTGGACATAATCGGTCTAAACACCGTGGATATCCGACAAGCCCCATATACAGCCCGTATGTGGGGCGGGTATGGGGACGCTTGGACACCGCTGCCACGCGGATCCGACCTAGTGTGGCCCATACCCCACTCGTCGTCGTTGGGCCCTAAACCTTAGCCTGCCTCTCTCTCTCTCTCTCTCTATATATATATATATATATATATATATCGCCCAATAGCTTCGCTTCACATGGCCCGCTCCGGCAATGAGCCGGATCTGATCGGCTGGGACACCCTCGCTAGGGGGGATCTTCGTCTCTAACATCGAGGCGTCGAATGGTGGGGACCCTGCACACTACATCTCTAATTCTTCATCGAGCGAAAACAAGGTCGACATGGACGAGAGCTTGAGCTCCACTCCATGCGCCGCTCCCTGATCTGTCGTGGCAATGTGGCGGACGGCGTCGACCTGTCTCGCTCGACGTTCCAGATCTGACATTGGGCTCTATTTCGCTAGGCAAATCCGGTTGTGGATGCTCTTGAGCTCCATACATGATCGCCCACGCTGGTTGTAGGCATATGTTTAAACTGCTCCCTTCATTCCATAACGTATTTTTTTTGCAATTTAAATTAAACTACAATAACATCTTGTATTGTGTGTGTGTGTGGGGGGGGGGCAGAGGTAGTATCTTTTTAAAAGAATCCATGTGTATCTCTAAAAGAATTCATGCATAGTCGCCACGCTTAGGGCTTGCTTGATTCATAGGGTAGGAAAATCATAGGAATAGGAAAAACATAGAATCGCAATGGCATGCCCACTCTAATCCTATAGAATTTTGCTTGCACCAAAGTTTGTTTGATTCCATCAAAGAAATTATAGAAAGAGGTTGAAGTGAATGTTAGGATTCCTATAGGAAGTAGTACAAAAATTTCTATGAAAAAAATTCCTATAGAAACAATTCCTATGAATCAAATGAGTAATGTAGGAAAAAATCCTATGAAATAAAATCCTACAAGAATCCTATGGAATTCTATGAATCAAACGAGCCACTAGGTCTCACAGAATACGTTGGATCTGGGGTCAAGTGGGCAACTAGTCACGGGCTGTTTGTCACCTTGCAACGAAATAGTTGGCTACTGTCAGAAAGAAAAGAAAAACGAAAGAGTTGGCCGGCTGGAACGTGGAATTCGTTGCTTCTTTCCCGGATAATTCCATCCATCATACAGTAATAAAATAGATCCGTCGCCTCGCTGGTCAACAATAGAGACACGACGGCCGTACCGGATTTCTCCCTCAGAAAAGAAAGCGCACTGCATTTGTCCGAGAAAAGAACGGCGCACCTACATAGTTCGCACTTCGCTCATTTTCTGTTGCGCACGCGCACTAGTCCACATCGCTTGGCTACTCACTAGTACGACCAACTATCCAACGCTGAATGAAAACACTCTAGGTCGTGTCTATCCTCGCAGAGTTGCCGTGGCTGAACGAGCCTCCGGTGGGCTAGCTGGGCGCTCAAAAATCAAATGAGATCCCAAGATCTCGATCTAGTACGAAAAGCTGCTGCACTAACCCTGCACATGGTTGGTTTTACAAAACGTGCAAACACCGACTTCTGAGCGGTTTTGATCAATCAGGGTCAGGGGTTCCATCTGCCAACCATTTTTGCCTGTATAAATTACAGATTGCATACACAGTGGGTGGGGAATATTTAGTCCGGATACGCCAGCAGCCACTCTACTTCTCTAGCTGGGGAAGAAGAAAATGGAAGAGCTACAAATTCTGCGAGAAATACAGACTTCCGCAACCGTGTTTACCAATGCAGCCCAATTGCTTTGGCTTTCATGTGGTTCATTTCAAAAGCACCTAAAAGGAAGTAGCAACATAACTCACGACACGAGGCACCATATCTCCGTGTTCCTAACACCGAGGTGAAACTAGAAATCAGCAAGGTCCTGTTGCAGTGGTAGCATTGCCTGCCTACAGTTTCCAAGATTAAAGGGTCGTACATCGCATGGCGGCTACAGGCTCCGGTAGTCCAACACGGTCACTTCATCTCCAGGAGCGTCCAGATCCTGATAGCTGCAAGTGAAGAGGCGGTGAAAGGTGAATGGCTGAAATATAATCTGGCAATGGCAAGGAAAAACTGTCTTGAACAAACGCTCAAATATCAAGTGTTGCTGCTAACTTGAAACCGAAAACCGATAACCACACATAGGAGGGTCAATGTTTACATTTTCTAATGATGAAGCGATATTGTTCACTCAAAAGCATAAAATTTGAAAC
This sequence comes from Bromus sterilis, assembly GCA_950022295.1. Taxonomy (NCBI): domain Eukaryota; kingdom Viridiplantae; phylum Streptophyta; class Magnoliopsida; order Poales; family Poaceae; genus Bromus; species Bromus sterilis. The sequence continues at coordinate 260,991,228 of OX465598.1, read as the reverse complement.
CCTGACATCCAGCAGTGAACATGCAACCTTTAAGCAAAAGGACAAACAATGTGTGATAATGAAATGCCTACAGGGAAACTGCTTTGCAAACACAAAAGCAATCTCTAACTTGGAACATTACTAGCTTTACAATCTATGTAATCTAATATTTATAAAAATAGGCAATAGGAATTCCTACTGTTTCCCAGCAATATCGGTAGCGGTTCAACATTCAGCGATTTTTTTGTTGGCCATGTTTCAGAATGTCAAAAATAAGCTAATGGTGAGAACTATTGAGGTGGCAAAAGTTCAATGAGATTGAGATTTAAATACTAACCTTCTTATTTTACGGGGATCTTGCATGCGTGGATCATGCATTAGAGGAAGAGCGGCATTAAGGATTGGTGATGGACCACCCATCGAGGGACCACCACCCCTTCCTGCTTTCCTAGGACGTGGACCAGCATTTGGCTCGAAAGGTGGAGGTGGCCCACCCTGCTCCCTCAACATACGCATTGCAACTTCCGGTGGTGCCGGAATAAATGGTCCTAGTGGGCTGCAATGACAAATGAAACAACAATAAGTAGACCATTGTGCAAAATAAACAGAAGTTGCAGACTTACCCAGCACCAGGCACAGGCATCAGCATTGGAGGAGCTGGAATATCTGGAGGAAAGGCACCATGTACAGCTTGATCACCATAAGAATCATACATTGGATCATCAGGGTTTTCACTGGATCCATCAGGGTTTGATGAATCAATATTTCTGTCGAATCTACGGCCACGCTCATCTCTCAGCCGACTCTCAATCGGTAGGCGCTGTCTGCCCTTTTCCTTCTGTAAATTTGACCAATAGCAAACAAATAGACATGAAATTTAATTGCTGTCAATTTACAAGTGAATATAAACCAGGCAATGAGGCTTACTGGAGCAGATTGTTGCATGATCGGTGTTCCCCCAGGCGCCTTGGGATCACTGCATCCAAGATAAAACACACCATGATCTTCTTGCAATGTGAAACATTATTTGACTAAAAAGGAAGGAAGATGCAGAAACATACTTCATATAGTTCTCAAAATAAATATCCTCTCTCACTTTTGAAGTTAGCTCCACCACAAAATCTGTATGCTTGAGTTTCAGATGCTTCGTGACGAACTCAGAAGCATGGAAAAGCTTTGTGCACCCCTTAGCTCCACAACCATATTTCCATCCATACTTCTCATCCCTTATTTTCCTGACAAATGGATCCAACACTTCACTAGCAGCTGCATCAATCTTCTCCTTTGCTTTAAAATTTTCCAATGGATCCTGACCTTGAATCCTGTCTTGCCAGAATGAATCAAGTTTCTCCTCCCATTCGGCTGTATTTGAGCTAGCCCCGTCATATGTCCTTGAGTCTGCTTTCACATGCCTTAGGCCTTTTGGCTCATTTGTCTCAGACATGCCATAATAATCCACACCATGGATACGCCACAAATAGGTGACAAGAGTGTCCAGCAACTCAACACCTTCAAGGCCCTTCACAGTAGATGCACCCCGTATTATTACAATTGGGCCCATTGAACCATGTGATCCACTGCCTGCTTTGTCGTCGTCACTATTGGATAGAACATTGTTCTCAATACCCTTCTCAGAATCAAGTTTACAGATGAGAGCTTGAGCTTGTTCAATGTCAATGCTAATTCGTCGAGGCTCGGAACTGACTGGGTGAGCCTTGGGAGCAGAATAATATAAATCATCGGGGTCCTTTCCAAGCCTCCCCTTTTTTCCATTTACATTCACGTCACTGTTTCCAGATTTGTTTGCTGCCAAACCCGTTAATCCTGGACCACTGCATGATGGGGAAAAAAGAAGGTAAAACAGTCACTTTCAAAGGGAGGGGCATGGGGGTTAGGAGTAGGGTGCTAGTGGTCGGGGGAGGAGATGGAGGAGGAGAACCATCTTACACGTCCAAATTTCCATTTTGCAAATCTTGGAAGAATTCGTTTGCAGTAGCTTTTGCAAGTTCGTTCCGTCTGCTTGTGCAAAGAAAGATAATATAACTATCGCTTAAATGGACTCCCAATAAAATGGTAATAAAAGAGATAGTTCACTACATAATTGCGGAAGTATATTAAGAAACTAGCTAACCTTTCCATAACAGATTCAAGGTTAGTAGGATGGTACTTGTTTCTCAACCTACAACAAAACAAAGAAATGGGCAAGTAAAATTTTCTGAAGAGAACTGGTCACAAGATGGCACATCGAACGGATGCAATCCAAAAAAAGAGTATTACCAATCTTCATTTTTATGAAGGTCAAAGTAAGCTTTCTTCTGAGTTGTGATATACTCTGACTTGTACTCCTCATATCTAGTAAAATGAACAGAACTATATGTCACACAAACCATAGTGAAAGTACACTGTCCACAACAAAATTAAACTTCTATCGCTACAAAGGGAGATAGACTAGCTGTAGTTGAACTATAAATCTGCCTCCACGAAAAGCAGTTCAGTATAGCACACCTGCGTTGAGTTTCAACAGGTGAAACATCATCTTCAAGCTCCTGCATGAACTGCTTGTAAGACATCAGGCCTTCCCTGTGGAGAATCAATGTTGGTCACGTCAGTACCAGGAAAAGGAAACACAAGTACTGCCAAATATATCTAAGGAAAAATGCGCTTTAGTCATCCCTGTAGTTTACCAATGGGCTGATTTGGCCCCTCTGCTTTATAATGTTCAAGTTGGTTCCTATAATTTCAAAACTGCTCGTGATTGGTACTCCTTAAAGAAAGATGGATGCAGACGAATTAAGCACAACATAGTGGTGCTTATACTTGAATGGAGATGGTGTGCACTCGTTTTCTATCTTTTATCAACTTGAGGAAGCATATATTTATGTTAACCAAACTAAGTAGGCATATCCTTTTACAGAATACATACACAATTGTCCAAGAGGTTATAATTGCATCTTTTCAATTATTTAATCCTCGTTCTGATAGTCTGATTTAAGAAAAAAATTGTAAGTGTATCATTTTAGGTGGATTGCAACGATGGTTGCTTCTTTTACCACTCAATATTGAGCACTTAGTTCAGGTCCTGTCTAGTACAGTAATCTTTTCAGTTATAATGTTTGCACAGGGAACTGCAAGTACTCCTACTCAAAAGTACAACAAGCTTGAATGCTCTTATAAGTTTGTAACTGGACCCCAGAAAAAATCAAGTTCTGAAATTTGTGTGATACAGAATGCAAAGTCTGTATTCATAATTATTTCATCTTAGCAGGTATAGTTAGCCACTTAATAACTTCGTGCGTGCATCATAAAAAATGAACGGAAGTTTTTTTTTTTGCGGAAAAAAATGAATGGAAGTTGTTTAGAATTACATCATCATTGCAGAATGTAAGGCGCCCACGCATCCCATGATTGAACTTTGACCAACAGTTAACACCAATAAAATGAAAGTTATGTGACACAACAGTGCTATCACTAGAAAATGCATTTGAATAAGAAGCCAACAGTATGTTCTTTTGTTACAATGAACCACATTTTATCGACCTAATCATTGGTCGAACTTAAACCCTGGCGTGTAAGAGCAACATACATTTTGCAATGGAAGTTGAACATGCTTACCTACGAGTGTTCCCTGATCCTTCGTTATATCCACCACGTCCAGAATCATGCCAATCTATAGAGTATGTTGGAAGGAAACGGAATTGCACACCATTAGCAAACAATTCCATCCATAATATACAACAGTAGACAAGAAATAATTTATGTGCCCATATGCTAGACATTTTTTATCGACTTCTCTTCATAGTTCTGCTAGACCCTAAGGTACAAAAGAAGTGTACCATCTTTGCTTTGGTTCATGGACCAGTCTGATGACTAGCATGGATCGCTCGTAAGTCTTGACGAATATCAGGACAGTCATGTCACTTATGAGGCAAATGAACACGAGCCAGACTTTCAATCTAATTGGAACTTAGAACTACCAGAGTATTAAATCTACTAGAGATCGTTTCAAATGATAATGAAAACTGCACAAACCTCCTCGACTAATGCATACCTGGTGCACGATTGTTGTGTCGACCCTGGCCCCCATGATCACTCCCAAACCTAGGAAACAAAAGCGCAGGAATTTTAAACACTGCAGCAGCGCTCAAAGGAACTTGTAAGCACGATAACCTGACACTGGTGGACACCCAAACAATCAAACTCCATGACTCTATGCTCATTGTTTTAACAAATGGTGGTTCCCAGATCAAGACAAAGCACGGAATCTAAGGCCAACTTGTAAGCTCAACGCTTCTTCGATTCACAGGATTGTAAAAACACAGGAATAGGAAAAACTTAGGATTGCAATGTCATGCCCATTTGAATCCCACAGGATCTTGCTTTGTTTGATTGTGTTACCAGAAAAACAAGGGATTCTTTCCAAGGATGTTAAAATTCCTGTGGAATGGAGTACAAAGGAATCCTTAGGGAACATTCCTATAGGATACAGTCCTACGAATCAAACAATCAACATTAAAAAAGTTGCTAAGCAATTCAATTACTATCTCTATCTCTTCTCTACTACTTAAAAAGAACCTAAGGTTCCATCTTTCATCCGTTTTCTTCCCACCACACCTTCATCCAACCTTCCATGTACAGCCCATTCATTCAACGTTTTTTCACATGATTTTTAAGGAAGGAATAAACCACGGCCTATAAACAAATAAATACTCCCTCCATTTCAAATTACTTGACATGGCTTTAGTTCAAGTTTAAACCAAACTTGAACTAAAGCCATGTCAAGTAATTTGGAATGGAGGGAGTAGCAGTTAATCTCTTATTTTTGGTAACTCAATAAATCAGATCAATCATGGGCGCATACCCATTTTGTCAGTTTAAGCAATGGCAAAAGTATATGTGTTTTATAGTCAAAACATAAACTTATTTTGTCTATTTTTTGCATTAAAATGTATTTTATATGTTTCTCTTGTATTAAAAAATATTTCATCCCCGTGGCAAACGCACGGGCACATACTAAACATAAATATAGAATCAGTCAGTGTAGAAGGAGCTCAGGATTTCTACAGTTTTATTGGGAATCAGGAACTAAACATAAGTATTAAGAAAATATGTCACTGCAATGCGGCGAAGAAATGTCCTTCCAGCCTGAAAGCCTAGCAATTGCAAAACATAGCGAACCTATAACCTTTTCACTCGCTTAGCCCCGAGTTAAAACCGCAGTAAGAAGAAATAGCTAAGCTTATTGCACACTGCAAATCGTGAACGCTGCACCTAAATAGTTCTAACCAATACGGGTACAACAATATAAGACCACGATTTCCAGTCAGCAGCGAACGATCTCGAGTGACAGCAACAAACAAGGATCCAAACAAGCTCCGGTTTGTTTGGTTCGACTACCAAACTGACCCCCCCCCCCCCCCAAACCCCACATCAAACTTTTCAAGTCAGGCTCTCACCTCCTGTCGTCCGGTCCGCTGCCAAGACGACGCCGGTCGAATCCACCTCCTTCTGCCCTGTGCCTCTTGTTTTGCGCCGACGGTGGAGGGAGGCCGGGGGGCGGCGGCGGGAGCACGGGAGAGCGGCCGCGCTTGCGGTCGCCGCTGCCGGCGGCGGAGGGAGGAGGGGAGGTGGAGGCACCGGGCGCCGCGCGGCGGGGCACGTCGGCGACCTCGGCCATGGGAGGTGGGTGGCAGCGTGGCCCTAGGCCTAGGCGATCTGGAGGATCTCCCGGTTCGGGTCGTGTCGGGTCAGGAAGGGAAAGGTGCGTGAGGAAGGAGGGAGGGGCGGGTCGTGAAAAGAGGAAATGTGAAGCGAAACGAAGAAAATGCGTGAGGTGGGGGCGTGCCCGACTAGTCAAGATCTTCCACTTAGGTCACTTTTTTTTAAACATACACTCACCCTTATGAAATATATATTCACCAGTGTTGCCCAGCACAAGGCATGACTTCCCATCTGGGACTCTCCAGCCCCTCCAAAGGCGAAGGTGCACATGTGGAGGATTGTCAAAAACGGACTAGCTGTTGGAGATGAACCGAGACGAAGGCACATAAAGGCTGGAGTATTCTGTGTTGCGTGTGGGCGTGAGGAAACAATCTGTCACCGGTTTTGGCGGTGCCCTTACTCGCTTCTCTTCTGAAAACACCTCCGGTCGTTGGTGTGCACTACGGTGACGACGCCATCGAATTCTGTGTGTAACCAGGGAGACCTGGCTGAGTGGCTCCTAAACTGGTTTTCTATGGCTAGTGGAGACGACCGTGCGGTGATGATTCAGGCAACTTATTGCATGTGGCTAGCAAGGAACAATGCTCGGGATGGGAAGAAGATTGCTGACGCCAAGGACATTGCAGCTCATGTGAAGTTCTATATTGAAGAATGGGAGGCGTCAAGGGGAACCCGGGCACCGACTGCTAGATCAGAATGCAAAGTAAAATGGACTCCCCCTGAGGAGGGCTGGACAAAGATAAATTGCGATGGAGCTACGGGGAAGAACAACGGTGTTGGCGGTGGGGGTGATGTCTTCAGAGATCACCTAGGCGCGTTCCGTGGAGGCTTATCTAGCCACTTCTCGGTTGTGTCTGACCCAGAAAACGCTGAGCCGCGTGCTTGCCGGGAAGCGCTAAAGCTAGCTGCAACGAGGGGGATTCAGGCTCTCCATGTGGAGATGGATTGCAAGACGGTTGTGACTAAGCTGAATGGAACTGGGAGGGACAGGTCTACAAATGGCTCACTTGTGGAGGACATCAAACAGGCTCTGAGTGGAAGGGAGCATAAAATCACATGGACCCCAGGTCGGCCAACAAGGCTGCTCATGTTCTGGCTAGGCGCGGCGTTGGATCGAGTTCTGATTGTGTCTGGTTGGAGTCTCCTCCAGATTGTATCTTGCCTTTAATTTCAGATGATGTAGTTAACTTTGCTGCTTAATTAAAGGTGTGTTTAAGTTCAAAAAAATATTCACCCTTATGAATACATAAATGCATAACATATTTTTATGAGCATCTTCGCAATACTGAGCCAGCACATTATCTTAAACACACACACAACATATTTCTATAAGCATCTTTGCAATACTGAGCCGAAACATCATCTTTAGATTAATGAATTCATCACCTCGTCTTCGACGGAAACGTCTCCTCGCACTGAAAGCACATCACCAAAAATCGAGAACTATATTGAGAAAAATGCGAGCATTAATGTCAAATCTGGGATTTTAACTCTGATGGGCTGGGATACAACTATCTTTCTAACCAACTCGAGTATACACTCACCCCTATGAACACACACACGCACAACATACTTCTATGAACATCTTCGTGATACTGAGCCGGCACATCATCTTGACATTAACGTAGTCACCACCTCATCTTTGACGGGAACGTCTCCTTCCACTGAAAGTATGTCACCAAAAATCCTAAACTATATTGAGAAAAATGCGAGCATCAATGTTAAATCTGAGATTTAAATTCTGTTGGGCTGGGGATACAACTATCTTCCTAATCAACACAACCACATGCATGCCAGTTCTTTAGAGGTGTGGCTTATGCATAAGCTTTTGTAAAAGTAAACTTCAGATAAAGTCATGTGAAAATAAGCCCATAAAAATAAGCCAGTGAGTTATGCTTAGTTTCTGCCTCTTCAGCTTAATTTTATTATTCCTAGTGAATCTTCTATATCTAAATAGCTAGCCCCCACTACTATATTTCTCTCAACATACAAGCATGCCACCTCATCATCAAACATGAATGAGAAAGACCCACCTTAATATGTTACTATGCATAATAAAAACCCACACGCAACATGCATGTATGTGAATTTTTATTCTATTTTGATATCTATATTAAATTTATATAATAGTTCAAATATTATTGTTTCAAATATACATGTTTCATTTAACCAAATATTTCATTGAAATATTTTGTAAAAATTCCCCGCAACAATGTGTGGGGCCTCATCTAGTAGTCTGTAATGCCTCAGCCGAACAAGGTGCATCAGGAAACTGCAGCAGGTCGCTGGAGTGAGGCGTCAGCATCCCTGGGTTGGGAAGAAGGATGGCTGATACGTCTCAAACGTATCCATGTTTTTGCTTGCTCCATGCTTTTTTGGTGATATTGTTATTTATAGACTCTTGCTTGTTGCAGGGGATTGAGTTCTCAACAACCACTAGTATTTTTATGCTCTAAACCTATTTCCCACTTTCTTGCACGGGAACACCGATTGGAGACATTCGAGGCACGGACAACGAGAGCTCTTGCACCTTTATGTTCTTACTTTACTAGTTTCAATACTATATATAGACTTTTGCTTGATATTGTCTTGACTTGAATTGCATACCTTACTTGTTGTACTTTAAAGTTCAAATCTTTGTTGATAGCCTGTCACCACATAAATTATCTTTGTTATCATTTACCTATTCGAGGACGAGCAGAAATTAACCTTAGGGATGTTGATACGTCTCAAAAGTATCTATAATTTCTTCTTGTTCCATGCTTATATTGATGATATTGTTCTATGTTTTGCTACACATTCATATCATTTACAACATACTAGATGATGCCCCGCACGTTGTTGCGGAACTTTTTTGCAAAATATTTCAGTGAAAATGTTTGGTTAAATGAAGCATGTATATTTGAAATAATAACTTTTGAACTAATATAGGATTTAATGTAAATATCATAATAAAATAAAAATTCCCACGCATGCATGTTGCATGTGGGGTTTTATTATGCATAGTGGCATATTGAGGTGGATCTTTCTCATGCATGTTGGATGATGAGGTGGCATGATTGCATGTTGAGAGAAATATGGTAGTGGAGGGTGATGTGGCATGCATGATGAGGTGGAGTGTGTGCATGTTGAGAGAATTGGTAGTAGTGGGGAGCAACTTCTTAAGAATGTAAGATTTGGGCTAACCTACTAACTCAGTGTCAGTTTTTGTCTGTTATTATCTGTGCATTGCAGGAAAATGTCAAAAATAAAAGTGCTCGGAAAAATCCAGAAAAATCAGATAAAAAATCAGCGAGATAAAAGACTCTGGAAGCCCGAAGGAGAGCCAGAGTGGGGCAAAACCCTGGCCAGGCACCCTGCTGGCGTGACCAGGGGGAGGTCGCGCCACTTAGTTGTCTGGTCAGGTGGGGGCTCCCCTCGGGCCCCCCTTTGGCCTATATGTACATCCCGAGGAGGAAACCCTCGAGAGGACCCCCTGTTACACGATTTCGTCCAGTGTTCCGCCGCCGGAGCGGTTCTGATCTCGGGATCGCCAGGAGAAGTTGTCTCTGTACCCTGCCGGAGGGAGGATTGACCTCCGGAGACCTCTCCACCACCATGATCATCTCAGGGATGTGTCGTGAGTAGTCCCCCTAGGACCATGTGTGAGCACCCCGGACTATATGTCCGAAGCGGCCAGTTGTGCATACCGTCATGCTCCCATGATCAGTGTCGCATGACGCACAACTCGACAATGGATATCACAGTCACAAGTTCATACATTACCGAATACAAAGTCATACAATAATATAGTCTTACATGGCCTCATCGGGCTTAAATAGCAGCGGAATAAGCAAAAACATGATAAGTAGTAGCGGCACAATCCACAGGGTAGTTCAGAGCATAACACGTCCTAGTAATTGTCAGTCGCATCATCGTCAAATACCTGCTCCTCCAAGCCTGGCCGATTGAATAACTAGGGACAAAGCTGTGAGTACATACAAAGTACTCGCAAACCACCTAAAGAAAAGAACAAAGATTTTTGTACATGAAAAATAATGGGATGGATATATGGTGGAGTTTGTTATGGGGGAACTTAGCTACTCAATATTAGCTAAGTTGGCAATATTTTATTATTGGCAATTTTTAATCCCACAATTATATTTACTTTAATCATGTCCAACCCTTTTTCATAATATCAACATTATCATCGTGAACCATAATCTTAGTACTAGAATTTCTCATCTATTCCCCACAAAGTGTGGCCTCACTAGCTGTCCATGACCGTGGACTCCGGTTACTCGAATAGTTTTCACTCTGCAGAGGTTGTACGCTTTACCCACAACATTTGATACATCCGCCGTGTCATCCACGGTTCGTCATACCTCAATATGAGATGTTCGGATAATCAACCGTAGCCTTCCACTTGCCTACCCTAGTACATGTGATCTATCCGATGCCCACAACCTGAACTGTCTGCGTGCAAGGTCATGCTCCTCTTGGACCCATGTCTTCACCGTAGTAAAGGTGCGGCAAAGTTCCGCACTGACACTGATACAATCCAGCGTATTACACCCCCGACGCATCGGCAAGATTCCGGCTTCTGGGTACAGTCGGGTACCTCACTCATATAGTTATAAGATCCCCGTACTAAGATAAGCAAGCTTCCAACTAGGCTTGTCCCATACCAGAGTATTGTGGTTGTACTGTAAGGCTAGGTTTTGACGACACTTATAGAGAGTCCCTCCAGACTTTGAACATGTTCAACGATGTTTCCAACAACCACAATCTTGGTCATCACATCTTCTTAGATGTATGCCATCACATTAGGGTGGAGCAAGATTAACCAAATTATTATGTTGTTATTAGTTCTTTAGCAAGGCTAGAGATATTACATCAAGATCATTAGTGTCTAATTCATTTCTCCCAAATAGGTACGGTATAAGGTATGTGGTGGTTCACCTAATAAAACTAATACAATCCCAACCCAAAATGGTATAATAATAACATGATACATAATATGGTATAAAGAAAGTAAAAATGTAGGGGAAGGGTTAAGTATTTGAAGATGGCTTGCCTTCCTCGATGATTTCTCCTGGTACAACTTCTTCGGCTTGGAAGGAGTCTTCACATGCAACATCAAGCGTCTCGTCTACACGTTGCAGAAAATAGCACACAATTACCATCACATCATTCATACCAAACATTCAACCGACAAAACAATCACTTAGTACTCAATCAAGACAACACATGAGTCATACCAACAAGTATATTCAGATTATCACATGTGGACAGAATTTTTAAGGGTGGTTTAACAAAGTCATAGGGCTAAGCAAGCATTAAGCAACACCCTACATAGGATTTTACACAAGTCATTTTTTGTCACCTTAGGTCATGTTTTTATTTAATAAATTCAATTCAATAACAACCATAATTAGCTACTGTCAAGAGAAAAGTATAACAAAATTTAAACATAATTAATTTTCTAACAGAGAATAAACTAAAATTACCCTAAACATGAAATGTTAGCAATAATAATAATATGACCCTTAAATTTATTTTTGCAAATAATAGTTCCATCTATACAGAAAAATAAACCATAAATACAGGATCACAATTTTTTTTCACATTTTTCTGATGTGTGGTTATTTTTCTAATATTATTTTAGTTCATCCCAGAATAAATAAAAACAAAGCAGTTCTGCACAGCCCAGGCATACATCTCGCTTAGGGTGAAATTTGTTTCTGCATGTTGGGGCTGTTTCAAGTGGTTATTGGATCTGTTATCATTTTCTACAAAACTTTTTCTCTAATGCAATTTAGTTATATAATAACCTAATAAATATCTACTGGTTAGGAATATTACTATATAATTTGACATCTAACCTATTTAATTATTAAAGATTTAACTAAATTATTACTAAGCATTAATGTGTACAACTATAAATAAAAGTATTCTAAAAAAATTATTTGTCTTATTTTTATTATTAAACTACACAATACTTAGATACTAAATATAAACAATATTAATAAAAAATGGTTTAAAAAATCATTAACAGAGGGTTTAAGCAACAAGTAATGCAATATTATATACTCCCTCCGATCCATAATAAGTGTCGCTCATCTAGTACAAAGTTTGTACTAACTTAGTACAAAATGGGCGATACTTATTATGGATCGGAGGGAGTAATAAACTACCAATATTTCAATTCAGAATTTAATAATTATAAACATATGAAAAAATGAAGCATAATAACAAAAGCAAAATAAAATTTATGGTACATTTTTCTGATGCTTAATGATTTTTACAAAATTATCTTAACTTGCGCGGTTTAATAAAACTGAAGAAAAGAAACGGGCCGGCCTATCTCTATGTCTCGCCCAGGGGCGCTATCTCTCTCTACAGGTTGGGCCTGTACGGGGCGCGGTTTCAGTTTTTTTTAAACGAAAGGGTATCTGCGAATGTGGGTTGTTGGATCTAGCCTGATCGGATGGCCGTGGATCATCTTCCCCACGAGCTCGGTCATGTGCGTGCATGGCGCATGTAGGGCATACAGGGGGCGTGGGGATGCTCACCGGTGGCCCTCTGAGCAACCGTCGGCGACGGGGATGGCCGGCGGGCGTGCGACTCGGCGGCGGGGTTCCGTTTTTGGGCTTGGTGGAGTCGTATGGGGTTGGGGACGTTGGGGACGACGGGGCGGTAGTGGCTTGGGCACGGCGTCGGCTCGGGGCAGAACTCGGGCAGCCGGTCCTCTCCTGGATGTCGTCGCGCCGGGTTTTGTCGGCATGATGCAAAGGAGAGGGGCGGCTCGCCGGCCTCCTCCTCTCCCTCCTCCTTCGCTCCTTCTCCTCTCCTCCTTCTTCTCGGCTCTTCCTCCTCTTTCTTCTGTTCGGGCTAGGCGAGTGACGTGGTGGTGGTATGGTGTGGGTGGTGGAGTGGGGTGAGTGGCGAGGGGGCTGCGAGGGGTGGTGGTTTTATAGACGGCGAGAGGGGCGAGCTGCAACGGGCGGGAAGGCCATGTTGGCGATCGGTGGCTTCGGCCACCATCGGCGACGACGGGCGGTGGGCGAGCTCGTGAGGGAAGAGGCGCGGGTAGGTTCCACCGTGGTTGTCGCCTTCCACGTCGAGAGCAACGGTTGGGGGTACGCGCATGGTGTCAGGCCACACTATCGATCCTCGGGGTCGACTCCGATTGGGCATGCGAGGGTAGCGAGGCTAACAGGTGGGGCTTGAGAGAAGAGAGAAGTTCACGGGGGGAGAGAGAGAACGAGAGAGAGATACGAGAGGCAGAGAACGTGAGAGGAAGCTCTCTCTACGTGAGGGAGAGGTTACGTGGGAGAGAGAGAGATTAGGGGTGGTTGAGGGATTATGGGAGGAGTAATTAGGCTAGTTAGGATTTATTTCCTATTTTTAAAATATATCCATATGTGTTTTATTAATGAAATCTAGTATTACAGAAAGTGCGCCCTAAGTGCTTGTGAAAATGCCTACAAGAAATATTTATTCGAATTTTTAATATTTGCGTTCATGAGATGAATTTAGATGGCCAAGGAATCATTTTATTATGATTTCCGTATTTAAATACTTTTATTTGATCAAGTTTTTAATTATTTGCACCAAGCACAAGTTTAAGGTCTTAGGGTTTTGTGAAAGTTGATTAATTCATTTATTTTTAATATAAGTATACCACATAGAATATATAAAGTTTTATATTCCTTATATATTTGTCTTACGAACAGAAACACAAGAAATTAAAAGGAATTGCAAGTTAAAATGCAAAGGAGCTAAATGAAAGTAGGGTTTGAGTGACTACTATGCTTAATCATGTTTGTTTTGATGTGATCATCTTAATATGATTTAGTTATGTGGGGGAAGAAATGATCTTGCCCAACTACTATATTTTCTAAGCACATGCAACAATTTTCATGATCACTACGACAAGAAGAACTCACACAATTTCAGACATTGAATCAAACAACATCACATTTCATGCAAGGTTTTTGTTGGCCCTAATTTTTGCTTATCTAAATTAACAAGAAGGCAAAAGTTGGGATATGACATGTAAGGCCCGATATGCGGTACTGTTCCAGATCTAGATGTTTCCATCCAGATCCGGGGACGAAGCACATATCGGTCCCACCGCGACATATGACGAAGTCATATGCCCCGGATTTCCAACATGATATCACAACATTACAGATACAAGGATACAACATCTCATACAATCGGCATACAACTGCCTCAAATACAATACATCAGCGGAAGATACATGTCTGGGTACAGACAACAAACAAATGCCTACTGGCAAGGAGAAAAACATCGATCCCCATAACCACACGGGTCCAGGCCCTCCGTCGGGATCCGCCTAACTAGTCGTCGTCGAGTCTCCACGTAAAACGTCGATCACCATACCTGTTGTCGATCAAGAACCCTGAAAAGAGTTTGGAGGTAGTATCATGAGTACAGAGGTACTCATCATCCAACTATAGTGGTCATCTGACCCAACAAGGACTTCATCACCCGTCATTCTAGGACAACTAGTAGTTTACGGTAAGGAAGGGGTAAGTGGTGAGGTTGCTGCCGCACTAGCATTTATGAAGTGGCTAACGATCTAGAGAGTAAGATAAGAAGCCAAGCATTCGATGAGGAATCGCCTCCAACAAGTCTTCTATCCGCCTACTACGCAAACATAACACCTATCCTATCCTTGTCCTCCTCTTCGCATCCCGACGAAGAAGAAGCAGTCAAGGCACACACACGGTGATCAAGTTATATTAAGATTATCTCAGTTGTTGTTGTCTATGAACAAGGAGTAGGTCTCAAGTCGTCCATAACCGTGGACACGGCTTCTCAAAAAGATTTAACCCTGCAGGGGTGTACCAACTGCCCATTACAAGGCTCCGCACGCACGTCCATCTCTCTCAGTTGCTACCCATCACAGGCAACCATTTTATGATTTAGTTCCAAGAGATCCGAAACGACAGGTCCCTCTAACTAACAACGAACAAATCCGTGTGGCCCCCGGGGAGTCGACACCCAATCCAAAAGCCGGCCACGCTCTCGGATCGGACTCTTCCGAATGGCTAAGGTCGGGGTTAGCCTCACCTATATAACAGAGGACTTCCCTAGCTCACCAGTGTGGACCAACAAAGGAACTCTGTCTCTGCTGGCCCGAGTTGTTTTAAAACCACTGGCTGCAGACTAGTTACGCACACGGTTTCAAATGGTAAATCAGCTTGGGCCACCTCTAGAAATGTTTGAAGCTAGGTACGTAAGAAAAGGGGACCCCATAAAATCCCACACGCGGTTAGGCATGCTCAGTCTTAAAACCAATACCCGGAACTCGGATCCTAGGTGACTCGAATGGAACAAAGCGTCGGGGCGGGGTAGCCTAGACCTTCCATCCTTCGTCGAGTATAGTCAACATTATAATAATCATATCATCAACAACAATATAATAATGTGATATCCCAAACCAAGGAGTAACAGGGTAACATCGTAGCATCCTAAGTATGCATACTAAGCAGGGGCTGAGCAACGAGCAATAGTAACATAGCAGTACAAGGTTTGCTGGGAGGGGACATGGCTGTATCGGTTTGAAAGAGGCTGTAAACATGTGGTAGGATCAAACATCGGACCTAACCTAGACTAGCATGCAAACCGCTGGTTGAAATAGAATGGATCATAAGTAATGTATAGTCCTTGCCTGTTGATAAGTCGGGTTCCGAAGGTGTAGTCGATCGCACGCTCGCATCGTCTCCGAGAGGTACCCGCGGAAGCACACAAGACGATAAACACTGAAAGCAATCAACGAGCAAGAACTCTATTACTATGAAGCAAACACGAGCAGGCATCAACAAGAAGGCAACACGAGACATCGCACCTACCGTCGAGAGCGGTTACTAACAGGTTAAGTGGAGTACTCGTCACACACGACGAATACCGCACGTTTACGGTGGTTCAAGTTGTTTAGCTACAAGTGATCAACCAACGGTTGTTAACATGGCATATCACTCAAGCATGGCATAACACACAAGCATGGCAAGAGGTGAAGCATAAATAAACTACCTAAGCTAGTCAATTTAAGTGGGGGGTAAAACCTATACATGGCAACTATTACAGACCCCACGATATTTATTGTATTTGGTACTGTTTTGCCCTAAACATAATTTTATTATTTTTATTAGCAAGCAAGAGCAGCATAAACACAATCTACATGCAACTCTAGTCAAGTTACATATAAAGAACATTTTTATCGGAGCAACGGATAAAAAGTTATTAAATAAACAATTTGCAGTGGCATGCGATGTAATTAGCAGTCAAACAGCATGTAAACAAAGTCAAACATGGCAAACAAGCACATTTTATTAAACTATACGAAAAACTAAGCAACTTTCATATTTAACGCGTCGCGATCCGAGCTACGAGCTAAAAGATACAGGCAATACAAATAAATAACACAATCTGTCCATTAAACTGCCCAGGAAAAAAAAACCAGGGCAATGGGCCGAATCTCTGCTGGGCCTAAACAGGAAAAAAAAGAAAAAAAGGAAAAAAAAGAAAAAAAAGGTGCTCACCGAGCTGGGCCGCGCTGGACCAGGGAGCCGGGCCTCTGGTGGGACTTGGCCCGCGGGTGCCACGCTGGCCCACGCAGCGAGCGGGCGGCCGGCTCGTGCTCGATCCCGCACGGGGTCGTCGGCGCCAGCGGCTGGCGAGCTCCGGCGGCCGGCAAGGGCAGCGGGGCTCCGGCGAACCGGATCCAGCGGCGGCGGCGAGGGTCTTCGAGGAGGGGCTCCCGCGGCAGGGGTGGCGTGGTGTCGCAGGCGGCGACGGTTGGAGCTTCGAGGGGCGGGCGTCCATGGAGGTCGATGCGAGCTCCGGCTGGACAGAGAAGAGGAAGATGGAGGTGAGAGGAAGGGCGAGGAGAGGAGGAAGAGGTCGCGGCGGCGGTGACCTGGGGCGGAGGTGGTCGCCGGCGGCGGGCTGCGGCTGCGGCTGCTCGCCGTGGACGGCGGCCGGAGGCGCACGGTAGGCAGAGGAGCTCCTCCACGGGGCTTCGGACGGCGGCGGCTTCGGGCCCAGATCCAGCCTGGGGCGGGCTGCGGCGGTGCTGGAGGGGCCCTGCGGGGCCCAGTTCGTCTTGAGGGTGGAGTTGGAGGGTCTCCGGGTGACGTGGCTACCCCGGGAGCCCTCGGATCTGCGATCCAACGACCACAAATGCTCAGGGGCTAGGGTTTCGGGTGCAATATGGACTGGAGGGGCAGATCTAGGTTTTTGCTAAGGGTGTGGCTGCAAATTTTTCATGGGGGAAACCCTAGAAGGCCTAGGGGAGTGTGGTGGTCTTTATATAGGGCAGGTTGGGTGGCCAGGTTACGCAAATACCCTCGGTACCCCTCTCGCGTGTCCGGTGATCGCGTTCGTGACCGCCGAGACTCCGTACGGACTCTGATTCCGACGAAATCTCGAACCACGCGCTCAGCGCGTCGAGCCCGTCGATCGTACCTCACTGCGGTGACATTCTGACAACATTTTTCGACGCCCCATAAAATAATCCGTTTATTAAATAAACGGGGTTTGCGATCCGGTGGCGATGGTTGGTCCTGTGCCGGTTGCGACGGTGCTCGGGTGGAACCTCGGTGTCGCAAAGTCGTGTGCCGTTGGGAAAAGGTCGGTCACGCATCCGATACGAGAATAAAGGGGGGGGGATATTCACCGATTATTATTTCGGTGAAGCAAACACCGCAAACAATACAGGCAATCAAACAATTCACACCGAAAACAATTTTTTTTAATTTTTGTGAAATCTGGGCTGTTACATGACACCATGGGTCCATGATCGATAGCTATGTGATTTCTTATCTCCAATCTTGTGCCTGAATTATTAGACCTTGTGAGGTGCCCTACATCATCAAGACACTTATGTATTAGGTTTTGTGTTGCTATGCTGTGTTTGCTGGGATCCGATGGATTATGAGATTATGTTCAGTTTGTGATGAGTAATATATTTAGTTTACCTTTATGTTTTAGTTCTTGAGTATTCTTGCATGTTCACCGTTACATTTGTTGCTTTGGCCAAGTAGTAGATTGTAACTCCAAGAGGGAGCGTTATGCTTGATTGTGGGTTCATGCCCCTCGATGTCTAGCTTGAGTGAAAGAAACATGAGACTAGGGGATGTGATGTTTCCATCAGGGAGAAAATATCGGTGCTTGTAACTGCGGTTGCAAGGATTGCTTACATTACACATAGAGTGATAATGCTATTGTCTGTTGCTTTGAGCCTACAGTTTGGCTGGGGTTCGCAACTTAATACGAGCGAGATGTTCTGGATAGATATCTCAAGGCGGATGATTAGTGAGTAGATGATGATGAATAAACAGTCTACTTGTTTTGGTGTAATTCCCATACGATTGAGCCTCTAGCTTTCTTGTAGCATAATTAGCATTGCGGTGTGTTTATAATTCTGTCTATTGCCCAGCTGTAATTTATTCACCCAACATAGTTGTTTATCGTCTTTTGGGAGAGAGACATCACTAATGAAAGTCATGGGACCCTGGTCCATATTTCCACCACACTTTACACCGTTCACCTTTACTTCTTTTATTTCCTTTCCGTTGCAATCACTATTATTATTTCCACCCTTGTGTTTGATCCTTTGTAAACAACAAGGCCGGAGAGATTGACAAACTCTCTTAACTCATTGGGAGCAAAGTTATTTGCGTTCTTGTGTGCAGGTCCAGGTTAAGTAAGCAACCTCAAGGTTGTAAACGACACCATTGTTTTCTTAGCCACCTTCTTGTTGCTCTTGGAATCCTACGGTAGACATAAACCTTGGTATCTTCACCGAGGGAAATTTACCGCTATCTGCATCATAACCTTCCACTTGGAGTAACCAACCAGGAGGTCTTATATGCACCCATCAATGGCCTGTAGGTGGATTTGGAGTGGGTCGCCGGTTGGAGTGGAGCTTTGCCTGGAATGGAGATGGAGCGTGGGACGACTTGGCCGGTGTCGGGATAAAGCTTGCCCGCCGGAGCAAAGGGAGGCGGCGCAACAAAGGAGAGTGGGGGACAAGGTATAGGGTGCGGGCGGAGGGTGGCGAGGTACGACATCGGCGACTCGAGGCTGGGTCAGAGGAGGTGGGTGACGAGGGGATACCCCCACGACTCCCCTCCGCGAGGGTAACCGGTGAGTGTCAAGACTTGTGGCCCACTAGAAGCCTCGGAGGGCCCAACATGAACCTGCCGAGCCCACCCGAGGCACCAACGATTGAACCGTCTTGGAGCCCAAGAACGACATGGAGTCCAAGACTTTGCGTACAAGACTAAGTAGAATAGGAAACCTCTCTGTAATCCTGGACGGACTCCTCGAGACCTAGCCTAGTATATAAAGGCTGGGAGAGGGGACGTCTGGGCACATCCAAGACATGTCGCAACACCGTCGGCCTGAGCAATCTTGCCGGATCCACCACTATAATCGCCACCTTTTCATATAATACATCGAGCAGGAAGTAGGGGTTTTACCGATCGAGGGGCCTAAACATGGGTAAATATCTATCTCCTGTTAGCCGACGAGATCACCAAGTACGCACTCCTTCACCTTCAATCAACCCAGGGTACCTAACCATGGTATTTACCGAGGACCACCATCGTCAGCTGGGTAGGCTGCGGCGGGGTAACCCTAGAGGCAGCGGCGGTGGGAGACGCGAGATGGCGAGGGGATGCGAACGAGCGAGGAGGGGATGTGGGTGAGAGAGGAGCGACACAGGCCTTTTTCCAACGGGTGTCTTCGGTGGCAATTCGATTGTAATATTCTCCCAGTGTGTGGGCCAGGGGATATACCCCTTCGTTACTTTGCAGGAAGTTGATGGGTGTAGATAACACCTCCTCGTTGGTTACCTCAAGTGGGAGGTTAGGATGTAGTGATGGGTTTAGGTATCACCTCCTCATTGGTTACCCCAAGTGCAAGGTTAGGATGTAGTAGCATCAAATTTCCCTTACACGAGGACTATAAGGTTTATCGAACCAGGAGGACTCCTAGCTCAACGAGAAGGTGGTGAAACGAGCAATGCTCCTTTTGAGGTATTACTCGCTTAACCTGGACCTGCACACAGATGAAAATAACTTTGCTCCCAACGAGTACAGAGAGGTTGTCAATCTCTTTGGCCTTACTGTTTACAAAGGATCAAACACAAGGGTGGAAATAATAGTGGTGTAACTGAAAAGGAAAGTAAAAGAAGTAAAAGTGAATGGTGTAAACTATGGTGTAAATATGGACCGGGATCCCATGACTTTCACTAGTGATGTCTCTCTCCCAAAATACGATAACAAACTATGCTAGGTGAACAAATTACAGCTAGGAAATTGACATAATTATAAACCCACCGTAATGTTAATTATGCTACTAGAAAGTAAAGAGGCTCAATCATGTGGGCATTACACCAAAACAAGTAGACCATTTATCCATCAACATCTACTCACTAATCATACACCTTGAGATATCTATCCAGAACATCTCACTGGTATTAAGTTGCGAACCCCAACCAAATTGTAGGCTCAAAGCAACAGACGACTGCCTTAACACTCTATGCGTAATGTAAGCAATCCTTGCAACCGCAGTTACAAGCACCACTGTTTTCTCCCTGGTGGCAACAACACATCCCCTAATCTCATGTTTTTGTCACTCAAGCTAGACATCAGGGGGCATGAACCCACAATCATGCATAACGCTCCCTCTTGGAGCAACAAACGTAACGGGGAACATGCAAGAACACCCAATAACTAAAATATAAAGGTAAACCAAATATATTATTCATCACAAACTGAACATAATCTCATAATCCATCGGATCCCAACAAACATGACATAGCAAAACAGGAGCTAATACATGGATGCCTTGATCATGATAGGCAGCTCACAAGGGCTAAACATTGAAGCACAATATTGGACAGAAGACAACACATAGCTACTGGTCATCGACCCATGGTCCAAGGGGGACTACTCACGACACATCCCGGAGGAAATCATGGTGATGGAGAGGCCTCCGGAGGTCAATCCTCCCTCATGTAGGGTGGCGGGACAGGTTCTCCTGGCAATCCCGAGATCGGAACCGCGGCAGCGGCGGAACAGTGGACGAAATTGCGTAACGGGGTTGTGTAACAGCCCGAGATTTTCACCCAAATTAAAAATTTCGTTTGCTATATTATTTTTTTGATTGCTAGCATTGTTTGTAGTATTTGATTCGCCAATTTGTTAATTGGTTATTATATTTACCCCTCCTTATCATACCTGCACGCGTGGCCTAACCTTTTCCACCATGGCACACGGCCTTTGCGACACCGGGTTTCACCCGAGCACCATCGCAACTTCCTGCACAAGTCCAGCCATCGCCATCGGAACGAAAACCCCGTTTATTTAATAAACGGATTATCTTATTGGGCGCCGGAAAATGTTCTCGGAACAGTATCGAAGTGAGGTAGGAGTGACCGGCTCGTCGGCTGAGCGTGTGGTTCGAGATTTCGTTCGAATCAGAGGTCGTATGGACTCCCGGCGGTCAGAAACGTAAACACGGGACGCGCGAGAGAGAAACCGGGGGCGTTTGTGTAGCGCTTCGAGCCAACCAGCCCTATAAATAGACCACCACTCTCTCCTAGCCCTTCTAGGGTTTCCCCTAACACATATTACATCCACCCCTCCTAAATTCCAGATCTGCCTCCCTCCACAGCCTCTCCCTCGAAACCCTAGACCCTGGTCCTCCAGAGCCGTCGGATCCGAGATCCGACGCTCCACGTGCAGCCACGTCGCCCTCCAACTCCGGCAGCAGCCTCCTAGACCGAATCGGGCCTCGAAGGGCCCTTCCCTCTGCCGTCGGCCTGCCTGTGCCCTGATCTCGGCGCCGCTCAAGCCTTCCCGCGGAGGGGCTCCTCCTCCACGCCCGAGCGCCGCCATGCCCCGGCAGCCGCTCCGCCGTCCGGCGTCCAGCCCCGCCTCCCAGGCCAGCCGGGCCACCTTCCTGTCCTCCTTCCCTCTTCCTCTCATCCCCCTCTGTCTCCCCGCAGGTCTCCGCCACCCGCACAGGAACTCGCGCCTCGCCATGGATGGCCGGCGAGCTCGCGCCGCTCTTCGCCCCCGCCGGCGACCGAATCCGGCCACCACGTTCGCCTTCGCGCCCCCTCGACCACGCGTGGGCCACGTCCTCCCCGCGTCCCCTTCACACGGTTGCCGTAGGCCATCCGGCGAGCTCTACCGCCGCCGCACGCCACCGTCGCTGCCTGGATCGGGAGGATCCAGCAGTCGGAGCGCCCGCATCGCCCTTGTGGGCCGGCGCGCCCCACACGGCCCAGCCCCGCCAAGGCCCAGTTCGCCCCGGCCTGCATCGCCCCAGCCTAGCACCGCGCGTCTCGGCGGTGCTATCCTTCGCCCACGAGCGCTCGACGCTATCCATCGCCTCCCTTTGTAGTTGGGCCGAGCCCCGCTAGGTGAGCCTCGCCCCTTTATTTTATTTTCCACTTCAGCGTGTTGGACTTGGCCTAGTAGTGTTGCGAATGTGTAGCGCCATGTGCATCATTTAGTTATCCTGCGCCCCCTTGTTTCGGCCCGTTTACGGTAGATTCGGCCCAGTAGCTTATTTATCCTTTTCTGGTTTATTAAAATGACATATTGCGTTGTAATTTTGTGATGCGCGTAGCTCGGATGTAGACACTTTCTACATGAAAGTTGCTCCGTTTTTCACGTAGATTAATAAAATGTGCCCCTTTGCCATGTTTGCACTTGTTTACATGTTGTTTACCTGCTATTTACACCGCATGCCACTGTAAACTATTTATTTAATATCTTTGTAACCGTAACTCCGTTTGAGGTGTTCTTTATATGTAACTTGACTAGAATTGTGTGTAGATCTTGATTATTTTGCTCTTTCTTGCTAATAAAAATAACAAAATATGGTTTAGGTCAGAATAGTAATAAACTATTAATTATCATGGGGTAGTTAGTGTTATGCATTGCTTAGGGTTACCCCGCTTAACTTGACTAGAGTAGATAGATTTCTTATGCTTCACGTCTTGCCATGATTATGTGACATGCCATGCTTGTGTGAGATGCCATGTTAACAAACTTTGCTCATGTTGTGTAGCTAAACAACTTGAACCATTCTAAATGTGCAGTATCGTCGTGTGTGACGAATACTCCACTTAACATGTTAGTAACCGATCTCGACGATAGATGCGATACCGTAGTGCGTTGTCTCGTGTTGCCTTCTTTATGTTGCTTGTTGGTGATTGCTTCGTAGTAATAGTTGCTTGCTCGTTGATTGTCTTTCTAGTGTTTCCTTCTTGTGTGCTCCCGCGGTTACTCTCGGAGACGATGCGAGCTTGTGATCGACTACACCTTCGGTTTCGTCTTCTCATCAGGTAACTTTCAGCTCACTTTCCCAGGTATAGAATAGAACGATTGCTTGATCATACCACCTCATATTTGTGCCTCTCAAATAAACCCAAACAACCATGTCCCCCACATCCTAGCGAACCATTGTTTGGCCATGTACCTTGCTTGCTTAACCACTGCTTATATGCATGCTAGGAAGCTATCATGTTACCCTCTTACTCCTTGGATTGGGCCATCACATTATTATATTCTTGTGGATGATATGATTATTATAATGTTGACTATATTCGACGAAGGATGGAAGGTCTAGGCTATCCCGCCCCGATGCTTTGTTCCATTTGAGTCACCTAGGACCCGAGTTCCGGGTATTGTGTCTCTTGGCGAGCGTTCCTAACCCCGTGTGGGATTCTATGGGGTCCCCTCTTCTTACCTACCTAGCTTCAAACATTTCTAGTGGTGGCCCAAACTAGTTTACCATTTGAAAACCATGCATATATGTCCGTCGGGTCGCTCCTAGCAGACATCCTTTAAAACAACTTGGGCCAGCGGAGACATGGTTTCTCTTGTTGGTCCACACTTGGAAGTTAGGTGGTGCCCACATGTGAGGGGATCCGTTACCTCGACCTCGTCCAGACGGAATAGTCCGATCTGAGAGCGCGGCCGACTTTTGGATTGGGTGTCGACTCTCCGGGGGCCACCCAAATTTGTTCGTTGTTAGTTAGAGGGATTATGATGTCCGGATCTCTCAGAACAACTCTTCAATGAGTGCCTTTAACGGGCCCGACTGAGAGAGTTGGCGTACATGCGGAGCTTATAATGGGCAGTTGGTACACCTTTGTAGGGTTAAATCTTTTCGAGAAGCCGTTTCCACGATTATGGACGACTTGAGACCTACTCCTTGTTCATAGACAACTACAACGGACATAATCTTAATAACTTGATCAACGTGTGTGTGCCTTGACTGCTTCTTCTTCATCGGGTGATGAAGGGGAGGACAGGGATTGGATAGGTGTTATGTTTGCGTAAGTAGCTGATAGCAAGACTTGTTGGAGGCGATTCCTCATCGAATTCTTGGCTTCTCATCTTACTCTAAATAGAACGTTAGCCACTCATATAATGCTAGTGCGGCTGCAACCTCACGACTACCCCCATCTTAAAAATGATCTTGGACTATAGAGGACCTCGACGACCCTTCTTCTGGACGCCTTCACGGAGACTCGGCGATGACTAGTTAGGCGGATCCCGGCGGAGGGCCTGGACCCGTGTGGACGTGGGAATGGTGTGTTTTACCTTTGCCATTAGGCATTTGATTGTAGTCTATACCCAGGCATGTACCTTCAGCTGATGTATTGTATTATGCAGTTGTATGCCGATTGTATGAGATGTTGTATCCTTGTAGCTGTAATGTTGTGATATCATGTGGGAAATTCGGGGCATATGGCAGTGTCATATGTCGCGGTGGGACCGATATGTGCTTCGTCCCCGGATCTGGATGGAAACTTCTAGATCTGGAACAGTACCACATATCGGGCCTTATAGATTGCTCTCGAGGGTTTTCAAAGCGAGAGGTAAATATAGGATGAAGGGGGGCCTGAGAGGTGCCCCCCTGGCCTAGGCGGCCAGAGGGAGCTTCCACCCCCTGGCCGCGCTAGGCAGCCGCTTGGCTGGGGGGTGGCCCCCCTCGGGGCCTCCTTCCAGCTTCTGATGTCTTCTTTCTTGCATATTTTTATATATGTTTTTTCTAGAATTTTTTGAGCACTTTTATTTTTGACATTTTCCTGCAATGCTCGAACAATAGCAGATAGAAACTGGCATTGGGCACTGAATTAGTAGGTTAGTCCAAAATTTATTGTGAATGATATGAAAGTGCATCAAAACATATAGAAATATAACCAACATAAGCATGGAGCAAGCATAAATTATAGATACGTTTGGGACGCATCAACATCCCCAAGCTTAATTCCTGCTCATTCCCGAGTAGGTAATGACAAAAAAGATAATTTTTATGGTGACATGCTACCAACAAATTTTTTAACTTTAAAGTACAGATAGTAAGATATGCAATTCAAGTCAAGACAATAACAAGCAAGAGTCTGTATCTAGTATTGAAACTAGCAAAGTAAGAACATAAAGGTGCAAGAAGCTCTCGTTGTCCGTGACTCGAATGTCTCCAATCGGTGTTCCCGTGCAGAAAGTGGGAGATGGTTTAGAGCATAAAAATACTGAATAGTTGTTGAGAACTCAATATACTTAAACTTCACACTTAGTCTCCTTTGGAATCTTATTATGAATCGTCCCCAGACCACTGGCCAGGTACAAGTCAATTCGATCCTCTCCCTTTTGACTTTGTGCACTCATTCAATGAATGAGCGTGAGCAAGATTAGTCAGCACTTATGATGGCGAAGAGAATAAATGATGGGGAAGGAAGACAAAAAGGTGTGAAAGGCTCACATCAACGAGGAAAATCATAGGCGAGAGAAAAGCCAAATGATAGATATGATGTGAGGAGTAGGGATTTCCATGCAACGGCTGCACATATGAGCTATGAATATGAAAGCTCTCCAATGGAACTAGTGGGGGTGCATCCAACTCGCTTGCTCACGAAGACCTAGAGCTCGTTTGAGGACACTCATCAGTGGAATATACAAGTCAAGTTCTATAGTGTAAGGTCACCACATAGTTTTGCATGAATGATATGAAAACTCTCTATGAAGTACAAATGCTACTTTGAAGCACAAGTGTGGATCTTTAAAAAGGAATAATATTGTTGCTCCCTTCTCTCTTTTTATTTCTTTGTTTGTTTCTCTTTTTTCAATTTTTTGTATTCTTGTGGCCTCTTTGGCTCTTTATATTTATCTCTCATTTGTCCTTTTCGGGATCTTTTGATGTGTCCTCTTTTGGGATCTTTTATTTGTGTCCTCTTTGGGATCTATTCCTCACTTAAGGGCAACACTCTATATTTTACAAGGATGTTGAAGATCACACACTTTACAAGAAGTACTCAACATAAAGAAAATTGAAACTAAATCATGATGTATGCAAATGTATGCCTGTGCCAGTGTAGCAGGATATGCAATGATACTAGCGCGTCATATAGCAATTATAAGGGCAAGGCCCAACTAGCATGCGGCTCTACGATCAAGCAAAAGCATGTATGCCAACAAAAGATCAAGGCATGAGAAGATGGATGTTGCATGGCAATGTATCTTGGAAAGGCTATGGAAATGCCTTGATAGGTAGGTATGGTCACTACAGGAAACATGAGTTTTGCCGTCAGCCAAAGCTGACGACAAACATATGAAAATCTGACGGCAAAGCCTTTGCCGCCAGCTCCCGGTCGGCAACACGTTTGTCAGCTATTTAGTCGGCAGCGAGCCGCATTGCCGTCTGCCAAAAATTGACCGACGACAAAGGCTTTGTCGTCAGCCTTCTGTACCGACAGATGGCGGCACAGCTTGTACGGCCAGCCGTGGACTTAACCCCATAAAGGGGTTAACGGAGTGCGTTGCCGTCAGCCGTCCACGGGGCTGACGTCAAAGAAATTGGCTGGGTCCCGCATGTGAGTCCAATGCCGTTAGCTACATTGGCAGCTGACGGCATAGAAGTAGCTCTGGGCCCGCGTGTCTGCCCGAGATTTGCCGTCAGCTGGATCGGGGCAGACGGCAACCATCCTGGCTGGGCCAGCCTGTCAGTTCTTTGCCGCCAGCTTGTAAGCTAGCTGACGGCAAAGTAGTGACCATATGGTCACTCCCACAACCCCAGGAAGCACAGGTGATCGCCATGTGTCCTCTTTGCCGTCAGCTAGTGATACGTCCCAAACGTATCTATATTTTTTGCTTGTTCCATGCACTTTTATGTGACATTGCTACATGTTTTGCTACACTTTTATATAATTTTCCACATATTTGGACTAACCTACTAACTCAGTGCACCCAGTGCGAGTTCCTGTCTGTTGATGTCTTTAGTTGCAGTGATTTTTCCCCAATATAAAATGCCAAAACTTTTCTGGAAAATCAGAATAAAAATCAGCATCAAGGAAGCTTCCGGAGCCACGGAAGGAGAGCCTTAGGGGGGCCACCCCCTCCCAGGTGGTGCGAGCCCACCCTTGGCCGCGTCACCAGGGCGCCTGGGAGGTGGGCCCCACCTCTGGTGCCCCTCTTCGGCCTATTTTTACCCCTCGTCGTAGAAACCCTCGAGGAGAAGCCCGCATGGCGAATTACCTCTTTGTTCCACCGCCGCCGCGCTTCCAAGATTTGGAGCGCTAGAAGACCTCTTCCCGGCACCCTGCCGGAGGGAGGATTGACCTCCGGGGACCTCTCCACCACCATGGACGCCTCCCGAATGTGCCGTGAGTAGTCTACCTTGGACCATGGGTCCATGACCAGTAGCTATGTGATGTCTTCTCTCCACCCTTTTTCTGCAATGTTTAGACCTTGTGAGCTACCCTACATGATCAAGGCACCTATGTAATTTTCCTGCTGTTGCTATGCTATGTTTGCTGGGATCCGATGGATTATGAGATTATGTTTAGATCATGATGAGTTATATATTTTGTTTAGGACAAGAGAGTTTTTCTTTTTCCTCTATTTTTTCCAATAAGAACAAGAGCTATATTTTTATTTCCGTAATTATCCAAAGATTAGAATTGATCAGGTCGCCAAATATTTATTCGGTGTTTGTAAATACTCATTTTGATGCTACTCGATGAGGCAAATGCAACAATGGTGTTTAGAGGAAAATTAATAAAGATATTCGTCACATATCCGTTTTGTTCATAATATGTTTTATACTGTGCTAATAACTGTATTACTTGGAAACACTAATACATGTGTGGTATAAAACACAAGTCCCTAGTTTAACTCAGGTATACTAGCTCATTGGGCAATTGATTGATCAAGGTTTCGTGATCATGGCGACACTTAAATCCATTGACAATGAGGTCATATCATTGGGGAATGATGTGATGGACACACACCCACCTAAAGCATTGTAATGTGATCGAGTCACATAGTTCAGCATTGCGATGAATTATATTTAATAATATTTAATTATTTAATTATCTGAATTAAATATTAAAATATAATTAAATTAATTAAAAAGGTGAAAAGTCTTAATGGGCCATATGGGCCCATTAGGGGGGGAGGATGGCACCCCCTTGGCCTATATAAGGAGGGGTACACCCCCTTTTTCCAACACACAAAAATCTCTCTCCCTCTCCTTCTCCTACCTAGAGCGGACTCCCCTTGTTTGGAGTTTGCACCTAGTTTGGAGTTCTCCACCATATAAGGTTGTCGCTCTGCCGGAGTCGGGATCCGAATCCGTCTTTCTTCCGCTGCTCGCCTGGTTCGGGGCCCGGAGGGAACATCGATTGTACTGTACGTTGATATGCCCCAAACGTATCTATAATTTCTGCTTGCTCCATGCATGTTTTGTGTGATATTGCTATGTTTTATATACACTTTCATACACTTTTGATCATATTTGGACTAACCTATTAACTAAGTGCACCCGAGGTTTCCCCCATATTAAAAATGCTCCAAAAATTCTGGAAAAATACAATCAAAAAATTAGCGTACCGGAAGCTTCCGGAAGAGCAAAAGTGGGGCCAGAGGGCCACCACCAGGGCCCCAGGCACCCTCCCGGCAATCCCTAGAGTGGGTCCGCGCCAGGGGACCGCTTGGACCCCTGGTGGCCCCCCTGGTGGCCCCCCTGGCTGCCCCCCTTCGCCTATATATTCTCCGTCACGGGAAAACTCGGAAGACAGAACCCTTTTTCGCGATCTCGCCTCTGTTCCACCGCCACCGCGCTTCCAAGATCGAGAGCGCCAGCAGACCTCTTCCCGGCACCCTGCCGGGGGGAGGATTGACCTCCGGGATCTTCTCCTCCACCATGGACGCTTCCCTGATGATTCGTGAGTAGTCTACCTTGGACCATGGGTCCATGATCAGTAGCTATGTGATGTTCTCCTCCCCTCTTTGTTCTTCATGGATTAGACCTTGTGAGCTGTCCTACATGATCAAGGCACATATGTAATTCTTTCTGCTGTGCTATGCTGAGTTTGCTGGGATTTGATGGATTATGAGACTATGTTCAGATGGCGATTGAGTAATATATTTTGTTTTTATCTTTTATATTTTTGTTCTTGAGTAATTCTTGCATGTTCTTCGTTGTTGTTTATTGCTTTGTCCAAGTAGTAGGTAGTGACTCCAAGAGGGAACGTTATGCTCGATTGTGGGTTCATGCCCCCTGATGACTAGCTTGAGTGACAGAAACATGAGTCTAGGGGATGTGCTGTTGCCACAAGGGGGGAAAACAACGGTGCTTGTAACCGCGGTTGCAAGGATTGTTTACTTTACGCAAATTTCTTTTAATGCAGTTGTCTGTTGCTTTGGGTTACACTTTGGGTGGGGCTCGCAACTTAATACCAGCGAGATGTTCTGGATAGATATCTCAAGGTGGATGATTAGTAGTAGATGCAGTTGGATTTCGGTCTACTTATTTTGGTGTACCGCCCATGCTTTTGAGCCTCTTCCTTTCTTCGTAGCATAGTTAGCATTACGGTGCGTTTTTAATCCTGCGAATTGCCCAGCTGTGATTTGTTTACCTCGCATAGCAGTTTTATTGTCTTTTGGGAGATATACATCACTAGCGAACATCTTGGTACCCCGGTCCATATTCTCATCACTGTTTACACGCTCAAATTTTTTCCTGCTTTTACTTTCTAGTTGCAGTCACTATTATCCTTTATCCCTTGTGTTTGATCCTTTGTAAAAAACAAGGCCGGAGAGATTGACAACCTCTCTGAAGTTTGTTGGGAGCAAAGTTATATGTATTGTGTGCAGGTTCGCGTCAATTGGCCCGTTGACACCTACTTTTAGCTTTCGGAGTCCTACGGGAGATAAACCCTATCCTCTACGTTAGGGAAAATTTGCTGCTACCCTACATCTCACCTTCCACTTGGGGTAACCAACGAAGGGCGAGAAGCCATTATCATCTCTCGCGCATCAAGAAAATGTCTGGCGCCGTTGCCGGGGACTCCAATCTACAAGATAGGGGAGTTGCACACTATCTTTTACCTTTGCTAGTTTAGTCTTGTTAGTTTACCTTTCAGTTTTTATCTTAGTGTACTTTATCGAAAACTACAAAAAAATTATTTACCTTTCTAGTATTTGTCATCATGTCTGGTCCCTTTGCCTTTGTTGAGACAGAGGTTCTCACCTTTAAACAAAAAGGTGGTGAAAGTTTAAAACATGCTTGGTATAGAATTAACGATTCTCAGAAAAGAGCCACCAAGAAGCAATCCACCACTATCCTGCTTAGAAATTTGTATGTTGGGATTAATCCTTGGAATAGGTTCGTTCTAGACACTGTTATCAATGGGAATTTCCTAGAAGCCCCAATTTGGGAGTCACTTAATGTTATTGAATATCTTGTTGGAAATCTCCCTGTTGCTAGGATATCACTCAAGTTCACATTATGAAAAAACTTGAAAAGATAGAGTTAGAAACACCAAGCATAAGTAGGATAAATGAGTTGGATCGCAAGATTCAAGGGAATTTGAATAGACTCGATAGCTCCATGCGAAAAATTAATAAAACTTTGGAGACTGTCAAATCCCATGATTTGGATCCTTCTAGGATAAATAAGATTGAGGAAATCATTGACACTTTAGGAACTACTTTCTCCTCAATCAAACCAAAAAAGGTAGAAACTCCGGCAAGGAAGGAACCTATGTTCAATTATGTCCGTAAGGTTCCCCGACCTAAAAATAATCCACTCATTGCCAAGGGAGTTCAAACCGGGAAAACTTTGGAAGAAATACCCCTCTTAGATAAATTTATAAATGAAACTCCAATTGATTTTTTGCCTATTGGTTTTATCCCTAGAAGTATCTTCATTAGGCCTTTATTTGAAAGACCTCTTAAAACTAGTTGTACAATTGAAGAGCTCTTTGATGATCTTGATGATGGTTCGATTGATACAACGTGATTCTTCCTTTTGCTTCTTGCCTAGCTTAAAGGCGTAAAAGAAAGCGCTTGTTGGGAGGCAACCCAAGATGTTTTTATTTCTGCTTTTAGTGGTATTGATGATTGTTACTACTGTAGCAACATCATTGTATCTTTATTTTCAAGCTTTGTGCCAAGTTTAGCCTCTGATTGCAAGAAAGTTCAAAAGTTGTGACATGCTGTCCAGAAAATAGATTCTGTTCTCGGATTGAAAAATTAGCCTGAAATCAACAGATCATCTTTTTGATCTGAATTTTTTGACAGCGTGCTCCATACAATTGAATTTCAAGCGTCTATTATGAGTTTTTTTTATTTGAGTTGAAGAAGTACCCCGAAAAAATTATTTACTACCTGATGTTCTGTTTTTCACAGATTTTGCCACGTTTTTCCTTTCCTCACTTTTGCAAACCTTAAGCTTGCTTTTCTTTGCATTTTTTCTGGCAATCTTGAGAAACACTAGCTCTTCAAGAATATCTTTGTTTCCAGTAGAGGAAAATTATTTTATTAAGGGTACTAACCTGTCTAATCAGCTTATGATGAGTTATGTATGAATGGAGTTTTCAAGTGTGCGAGGGAAGATGATGAAAGAAGATCCGGGAGTGTCAAACGCTCAAGCTTGGGGATGCCCCCCTTGCATCCCCAATAAATATTCAAGGAGACTCAAGCGTCTAAGATTGGGGATGCTGATAACCCACAAGTGTAGGGGATCGCAACAGTCTTCGCGGGTAGGTATAATCCTAATTTATTGATTCAACACAAGGGGAGCCAAAGAATACTTATAAGCCTTAGCAGTTGAGTTGTCAATTCAACCACACCTGAAAAAGCACTAGACAATATATTTAGTAGCAACAGTGTGTTGACGGGTGTAGCCTTATAGACTTCCCCAATCACCAACACCACAAAGTAGTAACACAGTAGTAGTAGCAGTTTTGAGAGCAATAGTAACAACGAAGGCAATGAAGATGAAAGATGGACCGGGGTTCAAGGTTTCACTAGTGGCAACTCTCCAAGCAAAAGACAAGTGTTGGGTGAACAAATTACAATTGGGCAATTGACAAAATTGCACAAACTCTAGCCAAAGAACAACCTAGAGCAATCCTAGTCTAAGAACCAAACGTAGGCATGTGTTCCGTATGTAGTTGTATGTGCTTGCAATAAGAACTTGCACAACATCTATTGTCCTACCGTCCCGCTACGAACGGGGCCAAAGGGAACTTACATAGATTAAGGTGCTCCTGTCAAAGAGCACCGGAACAAAGCATTAACACTCTATGAACACATGTAATCCTCAAATTATAGCGCATCCCCTTTGGTGTCCCAAGCTGTCACCATTGGGATCGCCGGTTCCGGACTATAATACGTGCATACAACTGTAGATAAGATCTAGAACAACAATTATAATCATGCAACCATAACGTGCTCAGATCTGAAATCATGCTACTCGTGCACTAGTAACAAGCATTAAGAACAAAAAATTTGCAGCAACAATAATTCATAAACCTCTTAGGACTGAACAAGGTAACAATTCATCGGATCCCAACAAACACAACACCAATTACATCATATGGATCTCAATCATGTAGGGAATCTCAATAGAACTTTGTATTGAAGATCAAGGGGGAGAAGATACCACATAGCTACTGCCAAGAACCCATAGTCCAAGGAGGAACTACTCACGATCCATCATGGGGTGAAAAAGAGTTGATGAAGATGGGCCCGGGGGCCAAGGCCCTCTCCGGCAGGGTGCCGGAGCAGGATCCTGGTGACCCCCAAAGCTAGGTTTCGATGGCGGCAGAGATCGGGATCACTTATGGAAAAGACGTCTGGATATCTCGGGTTTTTGCATCACGGAAGAATTTATAGGCCAAAGGGGAGTCCGAGGCAGTGCCCAGGTCACCCAGGCGGCCACCTGGCGCGGGTGGGCCCTAGCCGCGCTGGGAGGGCGCCTGGGGGTCTGGGGCCACCTCCTGACTCCGTCCTCCGGCTGGAGGACTCTTCCGATGTAGATATTTTTTGGTATTTTTTTGGGAATTTTCTGAGCAACTTCATTTTTAGACTTTTTCTGCAATGCAAATACAAAACAGACAGAAACTGGCATTGGGCTCTATATTAGTAGGTTAGTCCAATAAATGATTCAAAAGCATGGAAAAAATATGTAGCAATGACACAAAGAGGGCATGGAACGAGCAAAAATTATAGATACGTTTGAGACGTATCAGATGCCCCCGTGCATCCCCTTCTGCATCAACAATCATCAGTTCGTCCTCCGTCTCACAATATTTTTATCACATCATGCGTTATTGGCTATGCTTGGAGCGTCTCGCTCTTAGGTTTCCTTTTTAGTTTTCTTTATCTTTGCTTGCTGTTCATAAGAAGTTAGAACCCAACTTACTTTTTGTGGGAGATAAACACGCTCCACTTCAAACTAGAACACATCATAGGATTTTCATGCTTATCTTTCTTCTGTTGTGTGTTATTTATCTTTTCATAGCTGCTGCCATGTTTAGCTCTTAGTTTTCATGTTTATCTTTCTCAAGAGCCTTAGATTTTTGTTTAGTTTGTTGCTGGAACTCTCTTTAGTTTTCGTGTTTATCTTGTTAAGAGAGTTGATTGTTGCACTGAGTTGTGTCTTGTATTGAAGTAGGTAATTGAGGTTGCTATTTAATTATAGTAGTAACTTGCAATAGTTTTGAGGTATTGTTGTGAGTAATGTTTGAACTTTTGGTGACAAGAGATCTAGCCTATTAGTGATAGGTGTCGTATTTTGGGCAATCCATGTTTATTTTCAAAAACTACAAAAACTAGTTGAGAACTCTAGCTACTAGATGGATCACTAATCTTTGGAGGGATCGGATATTAGAGTACACTCACGTACCATGAGTTGAGGATGCGCGAGGATAACCAAACCCCCATACACTCCTCCTCGGGGTACTTGTCTCTTTGTGAACCTCCTTATTAGATTGAGAGTTACCGATAATAAGTGCATGAGTTCTTCAGACTAATGTAAGTATTGAAAGTTGACACTTCCACCTCCTCATATTTTCTAGCCTCTTTGGTACCGTGCATTGCCCTCTTCTCACTTCGAGAGTTGGCGGTCACCTCGCCGGTGCATCCAAACCCTTGGCATGATACACTCTTTCATAATAAACCTCCTTATATCTTTCCTCAAAACAACCACCATACCTACCTATCAAGGCATTTCCATAGCCTTTCCGAGATATATTGCCATGCAACATCCACCTTCTCACGACTTGATCTTCATGTCATACATGTTCCTGCTACACTGGCAGATGCATACATTTGCATACATCATGATAGCTACATCTTCTTTATGTTGAGTACCTTGTAAAGTATGAAGATCTTCTATACTTCTTGTAAATTAGAGTGTTGCCCTTAATTGAGGAAAAGATCCCAAAGAGGACAAATTAAAATATCACAAAGAGGACAAATGAGAGTTAAATAGAAAGAGCCATTGAGGCCACCAAAAAATACAAAAAAAAGAGAAAAAGAAAAAAAAAAGAGAGAAGGGGGCAACACTACTATTCCTTTTGAAGATCCACACTCGTACTCCCTCTTATGTCTTGTACTCCATAGAGATGATCATATATGCATATAGCTATGTGGGGACCTTCACACTATAGAAATTGGCTTGCATATTCCAATGATGAGCCTCCTCAAACGAGCTCTAGGTCTTCTTGAGCGAGCAAGTTGGATGCACCCCCACTAGTTCCATTGGAGAGCTTACCTTAGCTCGTATGTGCATCTGTTGCATGGCAATCCCTACTCCTCACATCATATCTATCATTTGGCCTTCTCGCCTATGATTGTCCTCATTGATGCGAGCCTTTCACACCCTTTTTGTCTTCCTCCTCCACCATATTTCTCTCTTTGCCATCCTAAGTGTCAACTCTCGTGATTACGCTCATCCATTGCATGAGTACTCAAAATATCGAAAGGGAGTGGATCAAATTGACTTGTACCTGGCTAGTGGTCTGGGGACGAGTCAAGATAAGATTCAAAAGAATACTAAGTGTGAAACTTTAGTAGATCGAGTTCTCATAAACTAAATATTTTTTCTCGTATTCCCATCCCCCACTTCTTGCACGCAAACACCATTTGGAGACATTCGAGTCACGGACAGCGAGAGCTTTTGCACCTTTATATTCTTATGTTGCTTGGTTCAATGCTAATATAGACTCTTGTTTGTTATGACTTGAATTGAATTACATACCTTGATTTCTTTACTTTCAAAGTTCTTATATGGTTTTTAGCATGTCACCACAGAAATTATGCTTGTTATCATTTACCTACTCGAGGACGAGCATGAATTAAGCTTGGGGATGTTGATACGTCCCAAACATATCTATAATTTCTGCTGCTCCATGCATGTTTTGTGTGATATTGCTATGTTTTAGATAAACTTTCATACACTTTTGATCATATTTGTACTAACCTATTAACTCAGTGCACCCCAGTGCAAGTTCCTGTTTTCTGCTGTTTTTCTATTTCAGGTTTCCCCCATATTAAAAATGATCCAAAAATTCCGGAAAAATACAATAAAAAATCAGCGTACCAGAAGCTTCCGGAAGAGACAAAGTGGGGCCAGAGGGCCACCACCAGGGCCCCAGGCGCCCTCCTGGCGTGCCCTACGGTGGGGCCGCGCCAGGGGGCCGCCTGGACCCCTGGTGGCCCCCCTGGCTGCCCCCTTCGCCTATATATTCTCCATCACAGGAAACCTCAGAAGATAGAACCCTTTTTCACGATCTCGCCTCTGTTCCGACACTGCCGCGCTTCCAAGACCGGGAGCGCCAGCAGACCTCTTCCCGGCACCCTGCCGGAGGGAGGATTGAGCTCCGGGAGCTTCTCCTCCACCATGGACGCTTCCCGGATGATCCGTGAGTAGTCTACCTTGGACCATGTGTCCATGATCAGTAGCTATGTGATGTTCTCCTCCCCTCTTTGTTCTTCATGTATGAGACCTTGTGAGATGCCCTACATGATCAAGGAACATATGTAATTCTTTATGTTGTTGCTATGCTGAGTTTGCTGGGATCTGATGGATTATGAGACTATGTTCAGATTGTGATTGAGTTATATATTTGGTTCTTATCTTTTATATTTTTGTTCTTGAGTAATTCTTGCATGTTCTCCATTGTTGTTTATTGCTTTGGCCAAGTAGCAGGTAGTGACTCCAAGAGGGAACGTTATGCTCGATTGTGGGTTCATGCCCCCTGATGACTAGCTTGAGTGATAGAAACATGATTCTAGGGGATGTGTTGTTGCCACAAGAGGGAAAACAATAGTGCTTGTAACCGCGGTTGCAAGGATTGTTTACTTTATGCAAAGTTCTTTTAATGCAGTTGTCTGTTGCTTTGGGTTTACACTTTGGGTTGGGCTCGCAACTTAATACCAACGATATGTTCTGGATAGATATCTCAAGGTGGATGATTAGTAGTAGATGCAGTTGGATTTCGGTCTACTTATTTTGGCGTACCTCCCATGCTTTTGAGCCTCTTCCTTTATTTGTAGCATAGTTAGCATTGCGGTGCGTTTTTAATCCGGTCAATTTCCCAACTGTGATTTGTTTACCTCGCATAGCAATTTAATCGTCTTTTGGGAGAGAGACATCACTAGTGAACATCATGGGACCCCGGTCCATATTCTCATCACTGTTTACACGCTCAAATTATTTACTGCTTTTACTTTCTAGTTGCAGTCACTATTATCCTTTATCCCTTGCGTTTGATCCTTTGTAAACAACAAGGCTGGAGAGATTGACAACCTCTCTGAACTTAGTTGGGAGCAAAGTTAATTGTATTGTGTGCAGGTTCGCGTCAATTGCGCCGTTGACACCTAGTTGTAGCTTTAGGAGTCATACGGGAGACAAACCCTATCCTCTATGTTATGGAAAATTTGCTGCTATCGTACATCTCACCTTCCACTTGGGGTAACCAACGAAGGGTGAGAATCTATTATCATCTCTCGTGCATCATACGTGTATTATATCTTCTAGGCGCTACACTCGTGGTGCTACTTCATCACTAGAGGTCAACCGGGAGTCTCCAT
This sequence comes from Bromus sterilis, assembly GCA_950022295.1. Taxonomy (NCBI): domain Eukaryota; kingdom Viridiplantae; phylum Streptophyta; class Magnoliopsida; order Poales; family Poaceae; genus Bromus; species Bromus sterilis. The sequence goes on along the minus strand of OX465598.1, from coordinate 260,954,101 downwards.
CGCCTGTGGTCTTCAACACGACAGGGAGGTCGTAGTTCTGAGTCTATGCTAGCCACGTCCGCAAGAACGTTTCCCTCTTTCGGTCTTCGAAGGTATGAACTCCGATTCCCTCTGTTACTTTACATCGCCATAACATAGATCTTGGGTTTGGGTAACGTAGGTATGAAAAATTTGTGTTTTCTGCCCCGTATCCCAACAGTGGTATCAGATCTAGCTATGCGTAGATGTATTGTACGGGTAGAACACATGTACGATGTGGGCATCGAATCTTTATTCGTTACCCTCCCACGTGTACTCATTTAGCATTGCGTCAATGTCCTGATGAAGCGGCCCCGACCGACCTTACGCGTTTACGCGAGACTAGTTCCACGCTTGACATATGGCTTGTACCATATAAGTGGCTGGGGGTGTCTGCCTCTCTAACATTAGCGATGCGAAGATGTTTGCAACGGAGGGCCCCCGAAAGGGGTGTAATAGAGACGATTGGGGAATTGGAGTTGTGGCATGTTTTTCGCAGGATAGAAACGGTTCTCTCTCGAAACCCCTAGCAGCCACGTAAAACTTGCATAAGCTAAAGTAGAAAAGCGTTTAACTTTGCTTTGCATGAAGGGGGATCATAGCTTGTATGATTTACAGTTTTACTTCCTGTTTCTGCTAATATTCTAGATATATCGATGGTAGCATAAATAGGACCATCTCTCACAATACCAACATTGTGTTCTCCCTTGGTGGGCACCGCCTGGAAGGATCTCCCATATGGCCGACATTCCGTACATATCGGGTGTCACACATATTAAATGGCGTTCGCATGAGGTTGGGTTCGGAAAGTCTGGCATATGAAGATATGGCCTTGCTGAACAACTAACATCAAGGTTGGATTGGCAGGCTTGACGTATGTAGATGCGGGCCTGGAACACAGTAGATCGGATGATCGAGAACGAGTCACATACCTGATGTGATTGTCATAGTGGCCTACCTGAACCACATACTGATGGCCGTGACGATCGGGGAAGGTATGGGGGTTTGGGATTGTGTAATCACTTAGTTAAGTTGAGAGGCGTTTGTCTAAGTGGGAGCTTTCTAGAATTTAAATATTAAATTGAAAACTCCACATTATGAACAAAAGTCTAAATATGTATCTTTGTGAATCACCATTGTAGATGGAAGCACCACACCCCTCGTTCAACTTAGGGTCGTTCCTAGAGAAAGACAAACTGAAAACTGATTGGTCAAACTTCACCAACTGGTTCCGCACTCTGAGGATTCTCCTCGTTCCCCTCAAAATGGCATGCGTACTAGAGGCCGCGTTAGGTGACGCACCAGAAGATGATGCTAGTCAGGATGAGAAAAATGTCTATCTCTCCAAGACTGATGATTACAACCTTGTACAAACTGGCATGCTCTACTCCATGGAGGCTGAGCTGCAGAAGCGCTTTGAGAGGATGGGTGCATATGAGATTATCAGCGACCTCAAGGAAGTCTTTGCACCTCAAGCCAGGGCTGAAAGATACGAGGCTTCTAAAGCCTTCTTCTGGGCCAAGATGGACGAGCACATCAGTGTGAGTGAGCACGTGGTCAAAATGACTGGCTACGTTCAATGCTTGAATGCTCTAGAATGTCAGATTCCAGATGAACTTGCAGTTGATAGGATGTTGCAGTCGCTTCCCCCTAGCTACAAAGGCTTTGTGATGAACTACAACATGCAGGGGATGACTAAGACTCCTTCTGAGTTGTTCGCCATGCTGAAAAGTGCTGAGGTTGAGATCAAGAAGGAGCACGCTGTATTCATGGTCAACAAGACCACTGAATTCAAGAAGTTAAGTAGACGGGAAAAGGGAAAGAAAGGAAGCCCCAAGAAGGATGGCAAGTCAGTTGCCATTCATCCTAAGGCACCTAAACCCAAGCCCGAAGTCGAGTGCTTCTACTGCAATGGTGAAGGTCACTGGAAGCGCAACTGCCCCAAGTACCTAAAGGACAAGAAGGCTGGCAAGGTTGCCAAGAGAGATGAAGGTATATTTGATATAATATTTTTGATCTTTTCTTAACAAGCGCCGGGAACACATCCTGGATACTTGATACAGGATATGTCGCTCATATTTATAATTCCGTTCAGGGACTAAGGATTAAGAGACGCTTGCTGAGAGATGAAGTGACGATGCGAATGGGCAACGGCTGTCAAGTTGAAGTATTGGCGGTCGGCATGATGCATCTTAGTCTCCCTTCGAGATTAGTCTTGGTTTTGAATAAATGCTAGTATGTACCCACATTGAGTGTGAACATCTTTAGTGGTTCTTGCTTGAAGCGAGACCACTATTCTTTTAAGTCTGATACAATTGGTTGTTCAATTTGTAAGGATGATGTGTTTTATGTTCATGCACCGGAGCAACGTGGTTTATTCGTACTTGATCTCGATGGTGACGTGTGTCACGTATACAATATAAAGGCCAAAAGATTAAAGCGTAGTGGCTAAGAGCACATGACGATGTGGCATTGTCGACTTGGTCATATTGGTATAAAGCGCATGGAGAAGCTCCATAAAGATGGACTTCTTGAGTCACTGGATTTTGGATCCCTTGATACATGTGAACCATGCCTCATGGGCAAAATGACAAGGATTCCATTCAATGGAATAATGGAGCGTGCAGATGAATTATTGGGGATCATATATACTGATGTGGGTGGACCCATGAATGTCCCCACACACAATGGTCTTCGTTACTTCGTGATCTTTACCGATGACTTGAGTAGATATGGGTATATTTACTTGATGAAGCACAAGTCTGAATCCTTTGAAAAGGTCAAGGAATTTTAGAGTGAGGTCAAGAATCAACTCGAGAAAAAAATCAAGCACCTTCGATCCGATCTAGGTGGCGAGTATTTAAGTCACGAGTTTGGCAATCATCTGAATTCTTGTGGCATCATACCACAGCTTACGCCGACAGGCACACCTCAAAGGAACGGTGTAGCCGAATGACGTAATCGAACCCTATGGGATACTGTGCGATCGATGATGTCTCATACCGACTTACCTGTGTCATTCTGGGGGTATGCATTAGAAATTGCCGCTTACGTTCTTAATAGGGCACCATCCAAATCCATGAAGACAACACCATTGGAGGAATGGCATGGCACGAAACCAAAGTTGTCTCACCTGAAGATTTTGGGTTGTGAGGCTTATGTGAGGAAACTACAGCCTGACAAACTCGAATCAAAGGCGGATAAGTGCATCTTTGTGGGCTATCCAACGGAAACTTGTGGATACACCTTCTACAATCAGTCTAAGGGCAAAACTTTTGTCGCCAAGACTGGGCACTGTCTTGAGAAAGAGTTTCTCTCGAAAGAGTTGAGTGGGAGGAAAATAGACCTCGATGAAGTGACTGACCAATCACTCCAAATGGAAGAACCGGCAACAGAAATTGTTCTGGAACCATCTTCCACAGTGGGAGCTGAAGAGAATGGCCAGGACAACATTCATAATGATCACGACATGCATGATGATCATGATGAGAATGAAGAGGAACCTATTTTTCCATGTAGGTCATAAAGAATCCGTCAAGCTCCTACGTTTTACGGACAACTTGTGAATGCAATATCGGCTGTTGAGCCAGATGAACCTACGAGTTACGAAGAAGAAATGGAGGGACCCGAGTCCAAGAAATGGCTAGAAGCCATGAAATCCAAAATATACTCCATGTACACCAACAAAGTTTGGACTTTGGTGGATATCCCGAGGACCGCAAGGCCGACGAGAATAAGTGGATATTCAAGAAAAGGACTGATGCGGATGGAAACGTTTCTGTCTACAAGGCTCGACTTGTTTCAAAAGGGTTCCGACAAATTCAAGGAGTTGAATACGAGGAGACATTCTCTCCTGCAGCGATGATCAAGTCTATTTGGATCCTACTAGCAATAGCTGCATATCATGATTACGAGATATGGCAGATGGACGTGAAAACCGCATTCCTTAATGGCAACATTGAGGAAGAGTTGTATATGATGCAATCAGAATGTTTCATTGATCCAAGGAATTACTAAGGTGTGCAAGCTTCAACGGTCCATCTATGGGTTGAAGCAAGCGTCTCGGAGCTGGAACCTTCGATTTGATGAGGTCATTAAAGCTTTTGGATTTATCCAAAACATCGAAGAGTTCTGCGTCTATAAGAGGCAGAGTGGGAGCTCTATAGCATTCCTTGTGTTATATGTAGATGACATATTACTGATAGGGAACGATAGAAAATTCTTAGAAGGAGTGAAGGAATATCTGAATGGACAATTTTCCATGAAGGACCTAGGTGAAGCTGCGTACATATTAGGGATTAAGATCTATCGCGATATACCTAATCGCCTATTGACTTTGAGTCAAAGAACTTATATTGATAAGATATTGAAAAGGTTCACTATGGATAACGCCAAGAGAGGTCTCTTGACAGTTATAAAAGGTATCAAATTAAGAATCAATGTCCAGCAACAACAACAGAAAAGGGGGAGTTTTCCTCAAAGCCCTATGCCTCAGCCATAGGTTCTATCATGTATGCTATGTTGTGTACCCGACCGGATTTAGCGCTGGAAATTAGTATGACTAATCTCTACCAGAGTAATCCTAGAATGATCCATTGGACCGCAGTAAATAACATCCTGAAATACTTACGAAGGACGAAGGATCTCTTTATCGTTTATGGAGGAGTTGATGAGGAGCTTACCATAAATGGTTACGTTAACGCTAGCCTCGACTCTGACCTAGATGACTCGAAATCCCAGAAGGGATATGTGTTAATGTTGAACGATGGCGCAATTAGCTGGAGGAGCGGAAAACCGTCAGTCGTCGCCCAATCTTCAATTGAGTCGGAGTATATTGCCGCTTGCGAAGCGTCAAACGAAGCGCTTTTGCTGAAGAAGTTCGTGATCGAGCTTGGCGTCTTTCCCAGCTGCAATGACCCCGTGGGAATCTTCTGCGACAACACGGGCGCCATTGCTAACGCGAGAGAACAAAGAACTCACTCTACAGCCAAGCACATTCTCTGAAAGTTCCATATGACGCCAGACTACGTCAGGGATGGTCATACTAGGGTTCACAAAATACATACGGATCTAAATGCAGCAGACCCAATGACTAAACCTCTTCCACATGGAAAGTTTGAAGAACACCGATAGACTATTGGTGTTAGATACATACCTGATGTAAACTAGTGTAATTTGTACTCTAGTGCAAGTGGGAGACTATTGGATATGTGCCCTAGAGGCAAATTAATAAAGATATTTGTCACATATACATTTTGTTCATAATACGTTTTATACTATGCTAAGAACTGTATTACTTGGAAACACTAATACATGTGTGGTATAAAACACAAGTCCCTAGTTTAACTCAAGTATACTAGCTCATTGGGAAATTGATTGATCAAGGTTTCCTGATCATGGTGACACTTAAGTCCATTGACAATGAGGTCATATCATTGGGGATTGATGTGATGGACACACACCCACCTAAAGCATTGTAATGTGATCGAGTCACATAGTTCAACATTGCGATGACTTTGTAACATATGGCTTAGTTCTTACACCGCAATGATCATACGTAATTGTCATCTATCAGGAGACTTTGATTTGCATCTACCGCCTGACTGAAATATGCTAGCCATAACGATGTAATTTGGGTATTCCGAAATAGATGGTTGATGAGTATGTTAATAGATCAGTGCGGGATTTGTCATTCCAAGTGACGGATAGGTACTCTGGGCCCACTCGGTGATATTGCATCAATAGCTTGCTAGCAAGTGACTAGGTCACAGGAGATGTAATAGGAACGGACGAGTAAACTTGTTTGTTGTGAACGAGATGTGAACCCGCTATGTTGGATACTGACGATCAAACCTCGGAAAAACAAAGTACCGCAGCACAAAGGAATTATGTCGTATTGTTAAAGGTTTCCAAAAGCGATTGAATTTCATTCGATGGAAGCGCAGGGACTGTCAAGGATTTTAACCAGGTCCAACTAACTAGTCATTGGTCAATGAGAATGTCTCGATCATGTCTGTTGTTTCCCGGACCATAGGGTGTTACACTTAAGGTGCAATCGATGAATTGGGATAGATTTGGGATCATCAGTGAATTAGGAGATATCACTGGAATAGTTCCGGGGGAGAACGGAAGTTGTTCCGAATATTTTGAAAGATTCAAAATAAAGTTTAATTCTATTTAATACTCCCTCCGTTACTTGATATAAGGTGCCTAAGGTTTTGAGAAAAATTCCAAAAGACATGGCATATTAATATTATACCACCCGTCTAGGCAAATATACCTACGGAAAGAGATAGAACGGAGGTCCCCTTTCCTATTATTGGCGGATTCAAAAAAAATTCTCCCCATTTTTTCCATGGAAAGATCAATCCAATTGTAGCATTATATGTATGCGTTAATATACGTGCAAAAACCTTAGGCACCTTATATCAAGGAACGGAGGGAGTATTGTTTTATTATTTAATTATCTGAATTAAATATTAACATATAATTAAATTAATTAAAAAAGTGGAAAAAGCTCTTAATGGGCCTTATGGGCCCATTAGGGGAGGAGGGGGTTTCCCCCTTGGGCTTAGCGCCAAGGGTGGGGCCCATCCCCCCTCCCTGGCCGGCGCACCTCCCCCCTTGGGAGTTTAGTCCCACCTCGGGGAGGGGAGGAGGATGGCTCCCCCTTTGCCTATATAAGGAGGGGTACACCCCCTTTTTCCAACACACAGAAATCTCTCTCCCTGTCCTTCTCCTACCTAGAGCGGACTCCCCTTGTTTGGAGTTTGCACCTGGTTTGGAGTTCTCCAACATAGCAGGCCGTCGCTCTGCCGGAGTCGGGATCCAAATCCGTCTTTGTTCCGCTGCTCGCTTGGTTCGGGGCCCGGAGGGAACATCGGTTGTACTGTATGTGTATAATCTCTTCGAGGCGGTACACCTGTGGCGCTAATTCATCGTAGGAGGTCAATCAGGAGTCTCCATCACAGGTGGTCTTCAACACGACAGGGAGGTCGTAGTTCCGAGTCTACGCCAGCCACGTTCGAACGTTTCCCTCTTTCGGTCTTCAAAGGTATGAAATCCGATTCCCTCCGTTACTTTACATTGCCATAACATAGATCTTGGGTTTGGGTAACGTAGGTATGAAAAATTTGTGTTTTCTGCCCCGTATCCCAACAGGTGTCAAATTTTCCATATGAGCCGTGGTAAAAAGTTCGAAGCTTGGTCAACACCCTAAGTTATTTTAAAATCAAAATTTGTAAATTTCCGGATATTACCATATGTCCAGAACATCTCACTGGTATTAAGTTGCGGGTGATGGATATGTGCCCTAGAGGCAAATTAATAAAGATATTTTTCACATATCCGTTTTGTTCATAATAGGTTTTATACTATGCTATAACTGTATTACTTGGAAATACTAATACACATGTGGTATAAAACACAAGTCCGTAGTTTAACTCGGGTAAACTATCTCATTGGGCAATTGATTGATCAAGCTTTCCTGATCATGGCGACACTTCTATCCATTGACAATGAGGTCATGTCATTGGGAGAATGATGTGATGGACGCACACCCACCTAAAGCATTGTAATGTGATCGGTCACATAGTTCAGCATTGCGATGACTTTGTAACGTATGTCTTAGTCCTTCGACCGTAATGATCATACGTAATTGACATCTATGAGGAGACTTTGATTTGTATCCCACCGCCTGACTGAAATATGCTGGCCATAACGGTGCACTTTGGGTATTCCGAAATAGATGGTTGATGAGTATGTTAATAGATCAGAGCGGGATTTGTCAGTCCAAGTAAGGGACAAGTACTCTGGGCCCACTCGGTGACATTGCATAAATAGCTTGCAAGCAAGTGACTAGGTCACAAGAGATGCAATAGGAGTGGACGAGTAAACTTGTTTGTTGTGACGAGATATGAACACGGTATGTTGGATACCGATGATCAAACCTCGGACAAACAAAGTACGGCATCACAAAGAGATTACGTCGTATCGTTACCGGTTTCCAAAAGCGATTGAAGTTCATTCGATGGAAGCGCGGGTGTGACGCCCCCAAAATCAATCCGTGTACAGTAATCATACACGCAGGGTACACGGCTGAGATTAGGGTGCCACAGTGATAATACCACAGCACAACGCTAAACACAAAAGGATAAACAAATATATTACAATAGAGGGGGGTCATGCAGACCCGAATACATAAGTCATACAAGCCATAATATCTGAGTACAGACATAGTTAGTCAAGTTTTGCCTTAAGAAGGCTAGCACAAATCACATTAGAGATACAGATCGAAAAGGCGAGGCCTCCTTCCCGGGATCCACCGAACTACTCCTGGTCAACGGGGAACTCGGCGTCGTAGTAGGCGCCTCCGGGGTACTCCTGCTCCTGGGCTCCCACGTCGGCTGCAGCGGCCGCTCAGGCAAAACAATAAAGGAAATAAAGCAGGTGAGTATCTAGTATACCCGCGAGTCTTACGTCCGCTACTAAGCATTATGCATTGTATCAGCGGAAAGAAGAGGCTGTGTATAGTGGACTGAAAGACAGAAATCTAGAGCAAGGGTAAGAAGCTAGGCCTAACGAAGACTAGCATCTTCCGACGATGTCTTGCAGCATGAGGTAAGAATCAGCCAACAGTTTATATAAAGCATAAAGTAACAATGCAGCAGAAGTTGCTGCAGCATTGTATAATAATAAGTTGTAATAATTAACAATGCCTCCAAGTTCACCTCCTCGACATCCCCGCGAGGAAGAAAACCCGGAACCATACAGTTTAATAATAATAGTTTGTAGTGGTAAGATCCGGCTTCAGCATAAAGCGTCCTGTTACCGTGGACACGGCTATTCGAATAGATAATTTTTCCCTGCAGGGGTGCACTTGTGTTACGCTACACGCACGGATCTCCAGGGTGGCGGGAACCTTGTTAGGGAACGCTCCACCGAGGCTATCCGACACTTCATAGCCCATCTTTCAAACTCAACAGAGAGGCCATCCGCCGGTCTACATCCTAAGTACTCAGGGCCTTGGACCCCAACCCTGACGTACTCCTGCGCGGTGCGTGGGTGGCCGGGAAGCCGTAACAAAAACAACACAGCTCGAGCAAAGAAGACAACGCACTTCCCGGCAATCAGCCCGTGGTACTGCTGACGTCTGAAGAGTCCTCGGACGACACTACGAAGCAGAGGAGCCCATAAACTCGTAATTCCCACGGGTAGGTAGTTCGTACATGGCATATAGCCAACTCAAGACATTCACTGAACCATTTAGCATTTTAATTAACCTGCGTGACAACCGTTATCGTTGCCTCGACTTAACTGAGCCGCGGACAACGACAGCAGCCAGGACCACCAGTACATCGGCGCCTGCCCTGTCGTCCCACCAAGTCACTGTGGTTACCAACAAGGTGAACCGTCTCCTTACCTTGTCTCGCGTGTGCTCCTGGAGGAGCTCGACTGCCGTGGTTTGGTAACTCTCGCGGCCAACGATCAGGGGCCAAGCACACTGGCACACTGGTCGTACCCTCCCTGTCGTCCCGTCGCAATACCTCTCGCGGGCACCGTTGGGTCGCCCGACTTCTTACCTTTAGGACAACCGTTACTCAGGTACCTAGAGCGGCTATACAGAATCATCAACGAGTGGAGTAAAAGGATTACTACTTGATAGCTCACACTTGATGGTGGCTCGGCAGAGCCGAGCTAGGGGGCCTCAGGCGGTGTCTACTTTGTACCGAACCTATGCAGTTATAATAACTGTATCCGCGTTCACTCCCCGGAGTGATCACGACCCTCTATCTAATCCTAGCTAACAATGCGCAGGGCTCACTGCTGAATATCATATATATATATATATTTATAGGCAGCATAGGATAAAGGAGGTACATCAAGGGGCGACAAAAACAGGCTATGTAATTGAATAGGATTATAACGTAGCAGCAGCAGTAACAATTCCTAGTGCAAGAAATGTACGGAAAGATAGGCGATATCTGGGGAAGAGAATGGCTCTTCTTGCCTGGAAGCTCGACGGTAGTAGTAGGGTCGTCGACGACGTAGTCGTACTCAGCAGCGGTGTAGTCGACGGCAACAGCGGGGTCTACCGGAGATTAAGGGGGGGGAAGAAAACAGTAAATACAAAACAAGCACATACAAACAGATGCATGACATGACAAATGAAAAGTTAACGGGGTTCTAACGCAGTGCAATGCACGTTGCTCGGAACAGAAATTCATCCGGGGATGAACTGTCAGCTCCGGGTGATTATCGGACAAGGTGTTCGGAGGGAGAAGGATCAAGCCGGAGGTGTCGTGGGTACCGGACAAACATAAGGGGGTGTATCCGTGCTAGTTGATCTATTCCGAGAAACATTCGTGTTCGAAATAAATTCATCCGGGTACTTTAGCAGTACCGGACAATTTATCGGACAGTCGGTCCGGAGGGGGACGATTCGATGTTCGTTGTGTTAGAGGGGTGTGATAGACATACAGATAGCGTATTCGTATTCGTTATATTTTTCCGATCAATTTTCATGTATAAAGTTTTTGAATCTGAGTTACGGTTTAAAAGTTATTGAATTTCAAAGTTTTAAATCATTTAAATGATTTTCTGATCTTCTTTTATTATTATAACAACATTATCCAGAACATTATCCAAAACATTATCCAAAACAGTGCCTGACAGGTGGGACCCACATGTCAGCCTCTGTTAATATATAAAACATTTTAATAAATCAAAATAGCCTCTGGGCCCACATGTCAGCCACTGGAATTTTCTTTTAAATTCTTTTAAAAATCAAACTAACGAAGGGGGCCCAGGTGTCATTGACTCCAGTGCTAATTAAACTTGTTTAATTAAGTTAAATGGCCAGGGCCCACTGTCAGTGAGACATATTAACCAAATGGTTATTTTTATGTTTGTCCTAACAGAGATAATTAGCAGGAGGTGGGGCCCGGTTGTCAGTGGATCATTAGCCACTAACAGAGAACCCGACAGGGAGGACCCACCGGTCAGCGACTCCGGTGAGCTCGTCGGAGGCTCGCCGGCGGTGAGGTCGAGCTAACTCGCGATTCCGAGCGCCGTTTGAGACGCCGCTTGATGCAGTCGACGAAGAACTCGATGCTGCGTCGATCTGGAGTGTTCCCGGGGGCTGGGACGCACGGAGGTGAGTGCAGCTTCAACAATGGCGGCGAAGGGCATCGGGCTCCAATGGCGAATGCACATACGAGACGAAATCGAGCTAACGGTGTAGCCAAAATGTACATACGGAATCCTAGCAACGCAATGGAGCCACTGGCGCGGTCTGTGGTGCATGAGAGCTCGAGTTAGGTCGTCAATGGCGGCGGCCAGAGCTCGGCCATTTGGGGCTTTTGTCCACGGGCAATGGCGGCGACCACGGATGGGTGGGGGTGATGCGGGTGCTCACCAGGAGCTAGTAGCCGTGAGAGTGGGCTCGGGGGCGAGGTGGAGTAGCCGGAGTCGGTCGCGGATCCCGCCGGAGCCGAGGTTGAAGATGAAGACGTAGTCGTCATAGAGAGGCACCACGGCTCGATTCCTCGCGGTGGGTGAGGTAGTCGACGTCGATGTAGCCCCTGGACAACACGACGAGGCGGCGTGAGCACGTTGGCCGCGCTTGGCCACGGTAATGGCGACGACGACCCTCGGTGGATTTTCCCCGAGGCGTGTGAGAAGAGGAGGAGGGGAAAGAGAGGGGGAGGATGTCCAGGGGGTTGGCTGGGGTGGCCTTATCGCGTCGGCGTCGGGAGGGAGCAGGTGGAGGCGGGGCCGGCCTGGCAGCGGCGCGGCGAGCTCGGCCGCCGTACGGGAGCAGGTGGGGGAGTGGTTGGGGAAGAAGACAAGCCGGGGGTGGGCCGAGCTGGGCCATCGCCCTGGGCGGGCTTTAGAGTTTTCTTATTTTATTGTATTTTGCATTCTGTTCTCTCTGTTAGTAATTAATTTAGTGCCTTTTGCATTTTTGTAAAATGTGTTACCTGGTCCATAATTAGTCATATATATTCCTAGGGTGCCACAAAAAGTTTAGGCTTAAAATAAAACCATTTACTATTTCTTTATAATATTCAATTGTCAAATGGGGCTGTTTTGCTTGGTGTTTGAATTATTTGAATTTTTCAGTGGCAAAATCAAATACCATAACCACATGGGCATGACCCAATGATTATTAGTGATTTTATAAAAGTGGTCCCATGATTTTAGGGCAAAGTTTAATTGCAACATATTTTGCATAGCAACCAAAAGGCATTTCTGAATATGATCAAAAGCAAAGTGGGTCATGGCATGGTTTGCATAGTGATTAGCAACAGTGATTAGTCCACAGTAAAAGTGATTACTGTTACAAACAACTGAGGGTGTTACAAATCTCCCCCACTACAAGAATTCTCGTCCCGAGAATTTAAGTGGTAGCGAGGAAAAGATCGGGGTATTCATCGCAAAGGCGATCTTCGCGTTCCCAAGTGGCTTCATCTTCAGAATGATTCGACCACTGGACCTTGAGGAACTTGACGGTATTGTTGCGGGTTCGACGCTCAGACCGGTCGAGAATGCGGCTCGGATGTTCTCGATAAGTCAAGTCTTGTTGCAGCTCGATCATATCATGCTCCACTTCGCGGATGGGGTCCTTGAAGCAGCGACGGAGTTGCGACACGTGGAATACATCGTGGACTTGGGAGAGGTTCGGCGGCAATTCTAACCGGCATGCCACGGGTCCACTCCTGGAAAGGATACGGAACGGGCCAATGTATCGAGGAGCCAACTTGCCCTTGATACCGAAGCGATGAGTGCCCCTCATGGGAGTGACACGGAGGTAAGCGTATTCGCCAGGTTGATAGACCATTTCCTTGTGCTTGCGATCATAGTTGCTCTTCTGACGGGACTGAGCAGCTTTCAGGTGTTCACGGATAACGCGAACCTGATCTTCGGCATGCTGAATAACATCCGGACCAATGAGAGTTCGTTCTCCAGTTTTTGACCAATTCAGAGGGGTTCGACACTTACGTCCATAGAGGACTTCAAAGGGTGCCATCTTCAGACTAGCTTGATAGCTATTGTTGTATGAGAATTCAGAAAATGGAAGAGATTCCTCCCATTTCTTACCGAATGAGATGACACAAGCTCGGAGCATATCTTCAAGCACTTGGTTGACTCGTTCGACCTGTCCTTGCGACTGGGGGTGATAAGCGGTGCTGAAATTTAGATGAGTTCCCATAGCTTCTTGGAAACTATCCCAGAATCTTGAGGTGAAAATGCTGCCACGGTCTGAACTGATCTCCAGCGGAATACCATGGAGGGACACAATTCTGGAAACATACAAGTCTGCTAACTGACTAGCAGAGATCGTCTCCTTGACTGGCAGAAAGTGGGCAACCCTGGAGAATCGGTCGATGACGAAAAAGATGGCATCATGACCCTTCTGTGATCGGGGAAAACCGGTGACGAAGTCCATCTCGATCTTCTCCCACTTCCATTCAGGTCTTTGATGTTCTGCCTTGACGCGACGGCAAACGTCACATTCAGAAACATATCGGTCCATGTCTTGCTTCATGTTAGGCCACCAGAATTGCTGACGAATGTCTTGGTACATCTTGGTGCTTCCAGGATGAATGGACAACGGGGTATCGTGAGCCGCTCTCATGACCTTCGGGGTCATATCCAGTTTCTCATGCCTGCCCTTGCTGTGATTAACCACTAAACGGTTCTGGTAGAACACCGCACCTTTGCCATCAATGGTGAAGGGTGAGGGTCTCCCATTGGCGATATCGCGCTTAATCTTGTGTACGAAATAATCATAAAACTGTATACCCTTGACGGATTTGACGAGATCCGGTTCGATAACCAGGTTATTAGCATAACCTTGAGGAACAATCTCGAGGTTTAACTTTTGAAAATCTTCATACAGAGGTGGTTGGTCTAGTTGCACCTCAAGTTCACTACAGTAAGCTTTACGGCTCAAAGCATCGGCCATCACATTAGCCTTGCCAGGGGTGTAATGAATATCCATGTTGAAATCGACTATTGTCTCGAGCCATCTTTGTTGGCGGAGATTTAGGTCGGGCTGAGTAAACAAGTACTTCAGGCTTTGGTGGTCGGTGTAGATCTCGCAACGGTTACCAACGAGGTAATGTCGCCACAGCTTCAATGCATAAATTACTGCTGCCAATTCGAGATCATGTGTGGGATATTTGTCTTCGTGATCACGCAACTGACGAGAGCCATAAGCAATCACTTTGCGCTCTTGCATTAGGACACAGCCTAATCCTTGACGAGACGCGTCGCAATATATCACGAAGTCCTTCTGAGTATCCGGGGGAGCGAGCACCGGGGGAGAAGTTAGTTTGTCCTTGAGCGCTTGGAAACTTTCTTGACATTTATCTGTCCACTCAAACTTGACACCTTTGTGAAGCAGGTTAGTCAGAGGCCTGGCAATCTTGGAGAAATTCTCGACGAAATGGCGGCAATAGCTAGCGAGCCCGAGGAAACTGCGGACTTGCTTGACGGTCTTGGGAGGAGTCCAGTCAAGAATAGCCTGGATACGTTCTGGGGTGACGGCAATGCCATCCTTGGAAATCACATGGCCAAGGTAGGTTACTTCGGGAAGCCAGAACTCACACTTCGAATACTTAGCGTAGAGTTTGTGTTCTCGAAGCTTCTCCAGTATAAGACGAAGATGTTCAGCATGTTCTTCTTCATTCTTGGAATATACCAATATATCATCCAGATAAACCACGACGAACTGGTCGAGGTACTCCATGAAAATATAATTCATCAATCTGGAGAAGGTGGCTGGAGCATTGGTTAAGCCAAAGGACATGACGGTGTACTCGTATGAACCATAGTGAGTAAGGAAGGCAGTCTTCGGAATGTGCTCATCACGAAATCGGATTTGGTGATAACCCAACCTCAAGTCGAGTTTAGAAAACACCTTGGCTCCGGCAAGTTGATCGTACAGATCGTTGATCCGGGGGAGTGGGTATTTGTTCTGGATGGTGGCTTGGTTAATGGGCCGATAATCTTGGACCAATCGGTTTGTCCCATCGCTCTTCTTGACAAAAAGCGAAGGTGCTCCCCAAGCTGAGGAATTGGGGCGAATGAATCCTTTCTGAAGTGCCTTGTCGATTTCCTCCTTAAGCTCAAGGAGTTCATGTGGCGGCATCTTGTAAGGACGCTTGGCAATAGGGGTGGTGCCGGGCTTCAAGTCGATGAAAAATTCAACTTCTCTGATTGGGGGTATTCCCGGCAGTTCTTCTGGGAAGACGTCGGGAAAATCGCGAACGACTGGAATGTTCTCGATGCCTTCGAGGGGGGCGGCATTCAAAGCATTCATCATGAATATCTGTGTTTCAGCATTACGGGTAACTCGGGTGGTGTGGTTAACAATCTCGCCGATGGGGTGAAAAAGTTGGACAGACTTGGTGCCACAATAGAGTGCGGCATCGTGAACTTTCAACCAATCCATGTCCAGAATTAGGTCTATGGTGGAGGTTTTCAGGATGATGGGGGACACAAAGAATATAATCCCTTCGACGTCAATGGTGACATCGCGTACCATCATGGAGGTTTGGCAACGGCCTCCAGGGGTGCGGACAACCATCGGTGGGTTCATCTCCTCAAATGTAATGTTACACGATAATGCAAATGCTTCCGACATGAATGAATGCGATGCTCCTGAATCAAATAAAACAGTAGCAGGTGCGGAATTAACGAGAAGGGTACCCATCACGGTAGCGGGTTGTTCCTGAGCTTCTTCCACATTAACGTTGTAAGCATGTCCACGAGCATGAGCAGCAGACCCAGTATTATAGTTGGGGGTCCTGTTGTTGCCACGACCATTTCCACGGCCAGCGGGGTGAACTACCAGTTGCTTCTGTTTCTGGGGGCACTCCCTGGAAAAATGCCCAGGTTGGCGGTACGTGAAGCATAATCCATCCTGAGGACGAAGGGGGTTAGCATTGGGTGGTGCAGGCAGAGCTCTTGGCATCTGCGGTGGCGGAGGCAGACGGGGTGCAGCATAAGACGGCCTTGGAGCAGGGACAGATGAATGGTTCACACTCGTAGGGAGCCAGATACGACGCTTCTGCGTTGCGCCCGAAGATGAGCCAACGTCACGATAACGCTTCAGAGAGTTCTTGTGCTCCATCTGGGCAGTCTCGACGGTGATAGCCTTGTTCACCATGGTGGCGAAGTTGGCGAAATCATGAACACCAAGAGCGAGCCTGAGGTCTGGGTTGAGGCCACGACGGAACTTCTGCTGCCTGCGAGCATCAGTGGTGATCTCTCCTTCCGCATAGCGAGAGAGGTTGAGGAACTCGCGCTGATAGGCTTCGACAGTCATGTCGCCCTGAGTGAGGTTACGGAATTCTTCCGCCTTACGATCCATGATCCCCTGAGGAATGTAGCGGGCGCGAAAGGCAGACTGAAATTCATCCCAAGTGATGAATTCTCCGACTGCCAGTGAACGCTTGTGGGTGCTCCACCACTGAGCAGCGGCGCCTTTCAGATGATAAGACGCAAAGTTCACATAGTCGGCTGGATCGACATTAGCAGACTCCAGCTCGTGAGTGATGTCGCGAATCCAGTCATCAGCATAGAACGGCTGAACAGTGTTGCGGAACATAGTGGGGTTGAGGCGGGTGAAGTCGTTCAGAGTCACGGTGGCATGCTGATGGTGGTACCCATTCTGATTCGGCTGGGGGAACTGAGCCATGATATTCTGCATGAACTGACAGTTCATCTCGAACTGCTGCATCATCGCGGCCATGTAATCCGGCGGCGGAGGTGGGTCGTTGGCAGCACGACCACGACCACGACCACCACGACCAGCCATCCTGCTAGAATTTAACAGGGGTATTTCAGCGATGAAAATTTAACGAGATACCGGAATCAAGCCTGAAGTAAAAACGACAACGAAAAGGAGGCGCAGATATGTATAGGAGTAGTCATATAAGACATACACATTCACACACAGAGTCAATCGAAAATCAGGCAGCGTAACGTCGTAGAAATTAAGGAAAAAGGACTCACTAGGCGGCGCGCAGACCACGGTTAGGATTACACGACGCGACATAGATTCCACTATGTCAATCACGCCGCAAGAAAACTGTTGGCCACAGGAGTTCATGCCAGAGGACGCGCGGCCTGCCCAGGATGAGAATGGGATCCGCGGTCCGGGAACTGGGGTATGACTCCTGCGACACGACTCAATCAATGGGGGAAGCACCAAAAATGCCGGGTGGAATCAAGAGGACGTGATCCTAATGTCAGATTTTGTAAAACTTACCAGCAAGGATAAGAGAGCAGATTCCCAGAGCATAGGTAAGGAGAAAAGGATCCAAATACCATAGATATCACACGTAGTGACATCAATGTGGGCCCGTAAGCCAAATATTAAGTTAGCAAAATAGTTTTTCAAAGTCTAGACTCAACTTCGACCAAGTAGTGGTGGGGTGCCTTCCTACAGGCAGTCGGCTCTGATACCAACTTGTGACGCCCCCAAAATCAATCCGTGTACAGTAATCATACACGCAGGGTACACGGCTGAGATTAGGGTGCCACGGTGATAATACCACATCACAACGCTAAACACAAAAGGATAAACAAATATATTACAATAGAGGGGGGTCACGCGGACCCGAATACATAAGTCATACAAGCCATAATATCTGAGTACAGACATAGTTAGTCAAGTTTTTCCTTAAGAAGGCTAGCACAAATCACATCAGAGATACAGATCGAAAAGGCGAGGCCTCCTGCCCGGGATCCACCGAACTACTCCTGGTCAACGGGGAACTCGACGTCGTAGTAGGCGCCTCCGGGGTACTCCTGCTCCTGGGCTCCCACGTCGGCTGCAGCGGCCGATCAGGCAAAACAGTAAAGGAAATAAAGCAGGTGAGTATCTAGTATACCCGCGAGTCTTACGTCCGCTACTAAGCATTATGCATTGTATCAACGGAAAGAAGAGGCTGTGTATAGTGGACTAAAAGAAATAAATCCAGAGCAAGGGTAAGAAGCTAGGCCTAACGAAGACTAGCATCTTCCGACGATGTCTTGCAGCATGAGGTAAGAATCAGCCAACAGTTTATATAAAGCATAAAGTAACAATGCAGCAGAAGTTGCTGCAGCATTGTATAATAATAAGTTGTAATAATTAACAATGCCTCCGAGTTCACCTCCTCGACATCCCCGCGAGGAAGAAAACCCGAAACCATACAGTTTAATAATAATAGTTTGTAGTGGTAAGATCCAGCTTCAGCATAAAGCGTCCTGTTACCGTGGACACGGCTATTCGAATAGATTAATCTTCCCTGCAGGGGTGCACTTGTGTTACGCTACACGCACGGATCTCCAGGGTGGCGGGAACCTTGTTAGGGAACGCTCCACCGAGGCTATCCGACACTTCATAGCCCATCTTTCAAACTCAACAGAGAGGCCATCCGCCGGTCTACATCCTAAGTACTCAGGGCCTTGGACCCCAACCCTGACGTACTCCTGCGCGGTGCGTGGGTGGCCGGGAAGCCGTAACAAAAACAACACAGCTCGAGCAAAGAAGACAGCGCACTTCCCGGCAATCAGCCCGCGGTAATGCTGACATCTGAAGTGTCCTCGGACGACACTACGAAGCAGAGGAGCCCATAAACTCGTAATTCCCACGGGTAGGTAGTGCGTACATGGCATATAGCCAACTCAAGACATTCACTGAACCATTTAGCATTTTAATTAACCTGCGTGACAACCGTTATCATTGCCTCGACTTAACTGACCTGCGGACAACGACAGCAGCCAGGACCACCAGTACATCGGCGCCTGCCCTGTCGTCCCACCAAGTCACCGCGGTTACCAACAAGGTGAACCGTCTCCATACCTTGTCTCGCGTGTGCTCCTGGAGGAGCTCGACTTCCGTGGTTTGGTAACTCTCGCGGCCAACGATCAGGGGCCAAGCACACCGGTACACTGGTCGTACCCTCCCTGTCGTCCCGTCGCAATACCTCTCGCGGGCACCGTTCGGTCGCCCGACTTCTTACCTTTAGGACAACCGTTACTCAGGTACCTAGAGCGGCTATACAGAATCATCAACGACTGGAGTACAAGGATTACTCCTTGATAGCTCACACTTGATGGTGGCTCGGCAGAGCCGAGCTAGGGGGCCTCAGGCGGTGTCTGCTTTGTACCGAACCTGTGCAGTTATAATAATTGTATCCGCGTTCACTCCCCGGAGTGATCACGACCCTCTATCTAATCCTAGCTAACAATGCGCAGGGCTCACTGCTGAATATCATATATATATATTTATAGGCAGCATAGGATAAAGGAGGTACATCAAGGGGCGACAAAAACAGGCTATGCAATTGAATAGGATTATAACGTAGCAGCAGCAGTAACAATGCCTAGTGCAAGAAATATACGGAAAGATAGGCGATATCTGGGGAAGAGAATGGCTCTGCTTGCCTGGAAGCTCGACGGTAGTAGTAGGGTCGTCGACGACGTAGTCGTACTCAGCAGCGGTGTATTCGACGACAGCAGCGGGGTCTACCGGAGATTAAGGGGGGAAGAAAACAGTAAATACAAAGCAAGCACATACAAACAGATGCATGACATGACAAATGAAAAGTTAACGGGGTTCTAACGCAGTGCAATGCACGTTGCTCGGAACGGAAATTCATCCGGGGATGAACTGTCAGCTCCGGGTGATTATCGGACAAGGTGTTCGGAGGGGGAAGGATCAAGCCGGAGGTGTCGTGGGTACCGGACAAACACAAGGGGGGTGTATCCGTGCTAGTTGATCTATTCCGAGAAACATTCATGTTCGAAATAAATTCATCCAGGTACTTTAGCAGTACCGGACAATTTATCGGACAGTCGGTCCGGAGGAGGACGATTCGATGTTCGTTGTGTTAGAGGGGTGTGATAGACATACGGATAGCGTATTCGTATTCGTTATATTTTTCTGATCAATTTTCATGTATAAAGTTTTTGAATCTGAGTTACGGTTTAAAAGTTATTGAATTTCAAAGTTTTAAATCATTTAAATGATTTTCTGAATTTCTTTTATTATTATAACAACATTATCCAGAACATTATCCAAAACATTATCCAAAACAGTGCCTGACAGGTGGGACCCACATGTCAGCCTCTGTTAATATATAAAACATTTTAATAAATGAAAATAGCCTCTGGGCCCACATGTCAGCCACTGGAATTTTCTTTTAAATTCTTTTAAAAATCAAACTGACGAAGGGGGCCCAGGTGCCATTGACTCCAGTGCTAATTAAACTTGTTTAATTAAGTTAAATGGCCAGGGCCCACTGTCAGTGAGACATATTAACCAAATGGTTATTTTTCTGTTTGTCCTAACAAAGATAATTAGCAGGAGGTGGGGCCCGGTTGTCAGTGGCTCATTAGCCACTAACAGAGAACCCGACAGGGAGGACCCACCGGTCAGCGACTCCGGTGAGCTCGCCGGAGGCTCGCCGGCGGCGAGGTCGAGCTAACTCGCGATTCCGAGCGCCGTTTGAGACACCGCTTGATGCAGACGACGAAGAAATCGAAGCCGCGTCGATCTGGAGTGTTCCCGGGGGCTGGGACGCACGGAGGTGAGTGCAGCTTCAACAATGGCGGCGAAGGGCGTCGGGCTCCAATGGCGAATGCACATACGAGACGAAATCGAGCTAACGGTGGCACCAAAATGTACATACGGAATCCTAGCAACGCAATGGAGCCACTGGCGCGGTTTGTGGTGCATGAGAGCTCGAGTTAGGTCGTCAATGGTGGCGGCCAGAGCTCGGCCATTTGGGGATTTTGTCCACGGGAAATGGCGGCGACCACGGATGGGTGGGGGTGATGCGGGTGCTCACCAGGAGCTAGTAGCCGTGAGAGTGGGCTCGGGGGCGAGGTGGAGTAGCCGGAGTCGGTCGCGGATCCCGCCGGAGCCGAGGTTGAAGACGAAGACGTAGTCATCGCAGAGAGGCACCACGGCTCGATTCCTCGCGGTGGGTGAGGTAGTCGACGTCGATGCAGCCCCTGGACAACACGGCGAGGCGGCGTGAGCACGTTGGCCGCGCTTAGCCACGGTAATGGCGACGACGGCCCTCGGTGGCTTTTCCCCGAGGCGTGTGAGAAGAGGAGGAGGGGAAAGAGAGGGGGAGGATGTCCAGGGGGTTGGCTGGGGTGGCCTTATCGCGTCGGCGTCGGGAGGGAGCAGGTGGAGGCGGGGCCGGCCTGGCAGCGGCGCGGCGAGCTCGGCCGCCGTACGGGAGCAGGTGGGGGAGTGGTTGGGGAAGAAGACAAGCCGGGGGTGGGCCGAGCTGGGCCATCGCCCTGGGCGGGCTTTAGCGTTTTCTTATTTTATTGTATTTTGCATTCTGTTCTCTCTGTTAGTAATTAATTTAGTGCCTTTTGCATTTTTGTAAAATGTGTTACCTGGTCCATAATTAGTCATATATATTCCTAGGGTGCCACAAAAAGTTTAGGCTTAAAATAAAACCATTTACTATTTCTTTATAATATTCAATTGTCAAATGGGGCTGTTTTGCTTGGTGTTTGAATTGTTTGAATTTTTCAGTGGCAAAATCAAATACCATAACCACATGGGCATGACCCAATGATTATTAGTGATTTTATAAAAGTGGTCCCATGATTTTAGGGCAAAGTTTAATTGCAACATATTTTTCATAGCAACCAAAAGGCATTTCTGAATATGATCAAAAGCAAAGTGGGTCATGGCATGGTTTGCATAGTGATTAGCAACAGTGATTAGTCCACAGTAAAAGTGATTACTGTTACAGACAACTGAGGGTGTTACAGCGGGGACTGTCAAGGATTGTAACCAGGTCCAACTGACTAGTCATTGATCAATGAGAGTGTCTCGATCATGTCTGTTGTTTCCCGGACCGTTAGGGTGTTACACTTAAGGGCAATCGATGCATGGGGATAGATTCGGGATCATCGTTGAAATAGGAGAAATCACTGGAATAGTTCCGGAGGAGAGTGGAAGTTGTTCCGGACATTTTGAAAGGTTCAAAATAAAGATTAGTTGTATTTAATAATGTTTTATTATTTAATTATCTGAATTAAATATTAAATTATATCTAAATCAATTTAAAAATTGGAAAAAAGGCTTATTGGGCCATATGGGCCCATTAGGGAGGAGGGGGTTTCCCCCCTTGGGATTTGCGCCAAGGGTGGGGCCCATCCCCCCTCCCTTGGCCGGCGCACTCCCCCCTTGGAGTTTAGTCCCACATGGGGAGGGGAGGAGGATGGCACCTCCCTTGGCCTATATAAGGAGGGGTACACCCCTCTTTTTCCAAGACAACAAAATCTCTCTCCCTCTCCTTCTCCTATCTAGTGAGTGGACTCGCCTTGTTTGGAGGCTACACTTAGTGTGGAGTTATCCACCATAGCAGGCCGTCGCTCTGTCGGAGTCGGGATCCGAATCCGTCTTTCTTCCGCTGCTCGCCTGGTTCGGGGCCCGGAGGGAAAATCGATTGTACCGTACGTGTATAATCTCTTCGAGGCACTACACCTGTGGTGCTACTTCATCGCTGGAGGTCAACCGGGAGTCTCCATCACCGGTGGTCTTCAACACGACAGGGAGGTCATAGTTCTGAGTCTACACCAGCCATGTTCCCAAGAGCGTTTCCCTCTTTCGGTCTTCAAAGGTATGAACTCCTATTCCCTCCGTTACTTTTCATCGCCATAGCATAGATCTTGGGTTCGGGTATCGTAGGTATGAAATTTTTGTGTTTTCTACCCCGTATCCCAACAGTGGTATTAGAGGTAGCTATGCGTAGATGTATTGTACGGGTAGAACACATCTAGGATGTGGGCATCGAATCTTCATTCGTTACCCTCCCACGTGTACTCATTTAGCATTGCGGCAATGTCTGATGAAGCGGCCCCCAACCGACCTTACGCATTTACGCGAGACTGTTTCCACGCTTGACATATGGCTTGTACCATATAAGTGGCTGGGGGGGTGTTTGTCTCTCTGCATTAGCGATGCGAAGATGTTTGCAATGGAGGGCCCCGTCAGGGGTGTAATAGAGACGATTGGGGATCGGTGTTGTGGCATGTTTTTTTCGCAGGATAGAAATCGGTTCTCTGTCTCGAAACCCCTATCAGCCACGTAAAACTAGCACAAGCTAAAGTAGAAAGGCGTTTAACTTTTCTTTGCATGAAGGAGGACCATATCTTGTATGATTTACAGTTTTACTTCCTGTTTATGCTAGTACGCTAGATATGACGAAGGTAGCACAAATAGGACCATCTCTCACAATACCAACATTGTGTTCTCCCTTGGTGGGCACCGCCTGGAAGGATCTCCCATATGGCCGACATTCCGTACATACCGGGTGTCACACATATTAAATGGCGTTCGCATGAGGTTGGGTTCAGCGAGCCTGGCATATGCAGATATGACC
Organism: Bromus sterilis; assembly: GCA_950022295.1. NCBI lineage: Eukaryota > Viridiplantae > Streptophyta > Magnoliopsida > Poales > Poaceae > Bromus > Bromus sterilis. Next base: position 260,930,666 of record OX465598.1, on the reverse strand, counting down.
TTGCTGAACAGCTAACATCAAGGTTGGATTGGCAGGATTGACGTATGTAGATGCGGGCCTGGAACATAGTAGATCGAAAGATTGAGCACGAGTCACATACCTGATGTGATTGGCTTAGAGGCCTACCTGGATCGCATACTGATGGCCGTAACGATCGGGGGAGGTATGGGGTCTGGGATTTTGTAATCACTTAGTTAAATTGAGAGGTGTTTATCTATGTGTGAGATTTATATACTTTTGAAGATTAAATTGAAAACTCCACATTATGAAAAAAAGTCTAAATATGTATCTTTGTGAATCACCATTGTAGATGGCAGCACCACGCCCCTCATTCAACTTAGGCCCATCCCTAGAGAAAGACAAACTGAAAACTGATGGGTCCAACTTCACCAACTGGTTCCGTACCCTGAGGATTCTCCTTGTTCCCCTTAAAATGGCATACATACTAGAGGGCGCGTCAGGTGACGCACCAGCAGATGATGCCAGTAAGGATGAGAAGAATGTCTATCTCTCCAAAACTGATGATTACAACCTTGTCCAGAGTGGCATGCTCTACTCCATGGAGGCTGAGCTGCAGAAGCGCTTTCAGAGGATGGGTGCATATGAGATTATCACCGACCTCAAGGCCGTCTTTGCACCTCAAGCCAGGGCTGAATGGTACGAGGCTTCTGAAGCCTTCTTCTCACCTAAGATGGACGTGCACAACAGCGTGAGTGAGCACGTGGTCAAAATGTCTGGCTACGTTCAACGCTTGAATGCTCTGGAATGTCAGATTCCAGATGAACTTGCGGTTGATAGGGTGTTGCAGTCGCTTCCCCCTAGCTACAAAGGCTTTGTGCTGAACTACAACATGCAGGGGATGAATAAGACCCCTTCTGAGTTGTTCGACATGCTGAAAAGTGCAGAGGTTGAGATCAAGAAGGAGCATGCTGTATTCATGGTCAACAAGAGCACTGAATTCAAGAGGTCAAGCATACGGGACAAGGGAAAGAAAGGCAGCCCTAAGAAGGATGGAAAGTCAGTTGTCGTTCCTCCCAAGGCACCTAAGCCCAAGCCCGGAGTTGAGTGCTTCTACTGCAAGGGTGAAGGTCACTGGAAACGCAATTGCCCCAAGTACCTAAAGGACAAGAAGGCTGGCAAGGTCGCCAAGAGAGACGAAGGTATATTTGATATACATATTGTTGATCTTTTCTTGACAAGCGCTGGGAACACATCCTGGATACTTGATACAGGATCTGTCGCTCATATTTCTAATTCCACTCAGGGACTAAGGAATAAGAGACGCTTGCTGAGAGATGAAGTGACGATGCGCGTGGGCAACGACTGTCAAGTTGAAGTACCGGCGGTCGACACGATGCATCTTAGTGTCCCTTCGGGATTAGTTTTGATTCTGAATAAATGCTACTATGTACCCGCATTGAGTGCGAACATCGTCAGTGGCTCTTGTTTGAAGCGAGGCCACTATTCTTTTAAGTCTGATACAATTGGTTGTTCGGTTTATAAGAATGAAGTGTTTTATGTTCACGTGCCGGAGCAACGTGGTTTATTCATACTTGATCTCGATGGTGACGTGTGTCACATTAACAATATAGAGGCCAAAAGTTAAAGTGTAGTAGCGAAGAGTACATGACGATGTGGCATTGTCGACTTGCTCATATTGGTATAAAGCGCATGGAGAAGCTCCATAAGGATGGACTTCTTGATTCATTGGATTTTGGATCCCTTGATACATGTGAACCATGCCTCATGGGCAAAATGACAAGGACTCCATTCAATGGTGTAATGGAGCGTGCTGATGACTTATTGGGGATCATACATACAGATGTATGTGGACCCATGAACGTCCCCACACGCAATGGTCTTTGTTACTTCGTGACCTTTACTGATGACTTGAGTAGATATGGGTATATTTTTAATGAAGCATAAGTCTGAAACCTTTGAAAGGTTCAAGGAATTTTAGAATGAGGCCGAGAATCAACTCGGGAATAAAATCAAGCACCTTCGATCCGATCGAGGTGGCGAGTATTTAAGTCACAAGTTCTTGTGGCATTGTACCACGACTTACGCCGGCATGCACACCTCAGAGGAACGGTGTAGCCGAATGACGTAATCGGACCCTATTGGATAGTGTGCGATCGATGATGTCTCATACCGACTTGCCTGTGTCATTCTGGGGGTATGCGTTAGAAACTACCGCTTACGTTCTTAATAGGCTATCCAAAGAAAACTGGTGGATACACCTTCTATAATCAGTCCGAGGGCAAAACGTTTGTCGCCAAGACTGGACACTTTCTCGAGAAAGAGTTTGTAACATCCCAAAATTCTAAATTTTGGAATGTTATAATAATTAGATAATTATGATTGTCTTGTTTGATTTGTGTGAATTCGATCTGAGTGAGATAGACTAGGATCTGAAACTTTTGGAGTTTAAATGAATATTAAAAATGAGAGGGAATAAAAGGACTTTCCCTAATATTCAGTTTTGTTCTTTTACATTCCTTATTTAAAAACAAATCCAACAAATAAAAATAGAGAGAAGGTAATATGACTCCTTCAATAAATAAAATAAAATTGGGAAAATGTTTTAAATAAAAGTGTCCATTTTATTTTATTGGATCTTATTTTGAATACTCTTATACTTAAAATAAAAATAATTAAATGAGGGAAGATAACATGACTTCTTCAATTTCATTTGAAAATGATTTAAAACTTTGCTTGAGTTTTATTTGGGTTTATTAGAATTTTTTTTGAATATTTTTATTTTGAATAAAAATTTATTGAATATAATATTTAAATTTTTCTAAGATTTTAGAAATTTATTTGGGAATCTTTGGAGTTATAAAATTATTTTACAAAACTCTCTAAAGTTGTGTTAAAAATAAGTAAATAAATAAATATATTTTATTTTTTTTATTTAAAAAAATATTGCGTTATTTTTTTTAGAGTTATTTTTTTTTAAATATCTCTAAAGTAAGTTTCTCGAAAAAAAAATTCGTAAAAAAAAAGAAACCTGGCGCCGTCCACCCGGACCAAAGCCGGCCCAGCCAGCGGCCAGCCAGGCGCGGGCCGAGCAGCCAGCGGTCCAATACAGCACGCACGGGCGCATGCACGCTCTTTTTTCTCGAGGCGCGTACATGAACACGAGTTCGTGTCTGACTCCAGCGCGCACGACCGTCGCATCCGTAACTCAACTCCGGTTGCCCGTTTGCCAAGTAAACTTGTCCAATAAATACCCCACGTCTTTTTCCACCGATTCCCCACAAAAATTTCGCAGCAAACCGTTCCAAATTCGAGCTAATTTCGGGGTAGATCTAAGTCCAACGGAGCTCCATTGTTGGACGAATTTCGTCACCGGTGAGCCTCCCCTTGACCTCAAATTCTGCATACCGACTCCTCTCTTCGTTGTGCATCTAATTGACATCTTTTTTCCTCTTCTTTTCTTGCGCAAGATTGATCCCCAAATTGTACACGTACTGCGGGAGTTCATCGGAGCGCGCTCGGTTCACCGCGTTGCCACGCCCGTACGGACGACGTTGGAGATCATCACCACCACCATTGTGATCTTCTAATCAAGCCCTACATCCTAGACGTTCTCGTTGACGCCGAAGATCGCCGGAGTTGTCGTCTTCGTCCTGTCTAATCTACACGTCGCGGTTAGTAAAAGCGCCGTATTTTTTTTATTCGTTGCTCCGTTTTAGACGAAACCAGCGGCCAAATCGTTGTTTTGAAACCCTCTAAATATTGTGTACTATAGATTCAAGTTTTGAGAAAATTATTTTTCCGTTTGATAAAAAAAATCCTAAATCCTATGTAGATTGTTCTTGTAATATCTTTTTTATCGTAGATCCATTTTACGCGATTCCAAAGCCCACGGTTTTATTTTGAAATCTTCTATCCAATACAACCCTAAAATTTTATCTTTGATTTTCGAAAATAATCAAATCCGATCAGATTTAAATTCAAGTTCCTTTTGATCGTATCTCCTACTTTACAACCCGGATTTGATTGATTCTTTTTGCAAACTAAAACCCTAGCTAAACCCTATATTCTAGACACTTTGCAACCCACTTTTTGAAATCAATCTTGATCTGTTTTACAAAATCTTTTATTCGGATTTTATTTTGGAGTTCTTGAACATTGTTTTGCTTTTGGTTGTGTATTGATTGTGTGTATCTTTGATTGCTCACGATAGATTGTCCGGAGTGCGAAGCAGAGTACCACCAATCTTTAGAGTTCTGCAATCAACAACAAGGAAAGTCATATCTTTGACCATACTCCCTATTACCTATGTTTTCCATGCATTAGTTCTTCCTTCTTTAGATTGCATGATAGGTTATATTATGCTATTACACCCAGTAGTTCATTGAGGTAGGTCTGATCCTTACATCATTGTCACCACCGTATAATAGAATATTGCTATGCTAAGTAGACGTGGATTGGGAAGTGAATCATTATGAGGTATGAGTGATAATGTAGTAATTAGGACCAAGATAAAGTTAATGAACTACCTGGGTGGGATGGTTGCGAGTATCCTGGGGGTGGCCAGTGATGACTGCGGAAAGCCACCCAGGATCAAAGGGACTAATTGTATTGACATACCTAGAAGCTTACGTGTGCAGCCACAAGCTACTATGGGCTCTGGCTTGGTTGATCAGTTGTAGGGACTCTTACTAGGTAGCGCTACGAAAGTAGTTGTGAGTAGGTGGGATGGGTGCTACCGGAGTAAGGGAAACTCTTCTGAAAGACCATGTCTCGATCTTCCAGTTTTCATACACCATGCAGTGTGACAAACTACAAAGGAGGCGATCGAGTCTTGTGGGGAAAAGTGCGCAAACCTCTGCAGAGTGTAAAACAAATCGATTAGCCGTGTCCCCGGTTATGGACAATTTGAGCAACTAGTTGTGGTAATATTGATTTATCTCATCATCTTCAATTAACTGATTGGTTTAATCACTTTGGGATAGATTGAGTGGGGGTTCCCATCTCAATCGTATGCTATTGTAGAACTTAGTTATTATTATTCTATAGGGAAAATTAGCTTTTTGCAAAAATAAATGTAGAAGCTCCACCAGCCAAATTGCATGTATTATAGGAAATTTTACTTCTTTCTGGGATATGATTTGCCGTACATTCAAATGTACTGAACCGTTGTCGGGCTGTAACCTTCGGTGTTGCAGGATTATATACGACGAGTAAGTGATATGATATAGGGTCGTGAAGTCTACACTCAACTTTGCCGTTGGCGTTGATGGGACTCCACTTATATATTGATTGTTCTGCTATGTATTCTAGCCCAAGGGCTGTAAGGTAATAAATACCATGTATTTACGTTAATTTATGACATGTGATACTATGGTATTTCATCGAGTACCTGTGTGTGCTAGCATACTGATCCAGGGATAGCATAGAAGCACAGTAGACTTGGTTCCCTTCGGGACCGGGTCGCTACAAGATGGTATCAGAGCACATGTTGACTGTAGGTCGTGACCCTAGAAACCGGAAAGCCATAGGAAATTCTATTGCTAAAAATATTATTTTGAAAAATAAAAATCCATTACTTCTCATCTTTTCCGAGTTTTATCAAACACCCCCTCTTACCCCAAACAAGTTAGACTATTCCCATGCCACTTGACTATTTGGAAGGATCATCTTACGCTACACCGAGAAGGACAAGTTATTGGACTCATGATCAATTAAGTGTAAAGGAGATTATACCGTGCATTGGAAGAATGGAAGTTACCAACTAGAAGTATCAAAGATTTTGAAGACTCGAAGATTTTTTTTTGAAGACTCTGAAGATCCCAAGACTACCCATGACCTTTAGAGGACTAAACCCCTATTATATGCTCACGTTAGATGCGGTGATTTGTGTATTATCTTTTGTGTTGTTCTCCCCCTCCCCTCCAAGCTTATCCCCTAAACCCAATACCCTTGGACCCCATAGATGGTGTATGGAGATGAACTCATCTTTTCCGGAGCGATGACTCGGTTGGAGACCGAACAATGGATTCAGAACATGGAGGATCACATGAAGGATAACAGTGTTGGAATAAACGACATGGTGCAGTATGCTCTTAAGTACTTTACAAAAGGTGCTGCTACTTGGTGGAGGATGTACCAATCTATCAATGGATGGCGAGAAGAAATCACTTAGGAGGAATTCAAACTGACTCTACTAAGATCTCGTCTTGTCACCCGAACAAGGAAGGCTAGTATAAACGATCTGAAGAAACCATGCGCATGCAAGATCTATGGAGATATAGGACACACCCACGAGGAACATCAGGATGAATGCCCTTATTGTGAAGAAACTCACCCAAACTGAAGAATGTCCCACTAGGCAGGTTACCTGTTTCTTGTGTGAAGGAACTACCCATTACCCCGCCCAGTGTAACTTATACCCCATGGTACAGAAGGTGATCCAACAACATAAGGAAGGGATGAAGGAATCTCTTAGTAAACAGATATAGGTACTCATGATGAAGGGAGATGTTAAGGACCCTCTTGAAGAAACATCAACCCCAGTTTGCATCAAGTCATGCTATTCATGTGGAGAAGAAGGACATATTTCATAAAATTGCACGAATTAGGGGGACGAGTATATGGGTAAATTCCCGACAATAGAAGTGGAGTATGACCAACAAGAAATAGAAGATTGGAGCAACATAGAAAAGTCGAGAAAGAAACACAAGGTGTTTGGAAGTGTCATGTGTTGGCATTGTCACAAGGATGGACGCTATGCACCAGGTTTCTCCTGTAAAGACTACGACCTTCTCGCAAGAAGAAAAACCCAGACCAATAAGAAGAGGACGCCTCAAGATTCACAAAAGAAGCCTTACACCCGAGAGAACACTGCGTGTTTTAAATACGTCAAGAATATAGAGGAGACGAATGCATCTCAGAAATCCAAGGATGAAGATGATGAAAGCAGTGTGTATCCCTAGAAGAACCAAATTTCGGCAAAGAAGGATCGGAGTCAAGTCATTTGTTTTAGGTGCAGAGAAGTAGTGCACTACTCTACCAAATGCCCCGAAAGGAAGACAAAGCCTCAAGGAGCTTAAATAAACACAATGAGACCCCGAGACTAGAAAGGAGAAATTTGTTTTGCTGCAATGAGAAAGATCACTTTGCCGGAGAATATCGTAATGGATAGAAGTCTTATGCCGAGATATTAGATATGAAGCATGCAATAAGCGTAGTAGGAATTTTTTTGTAAAATAGAAACGTCGGATTGAGATGTGTAATTTGAGAATCAATGAAGCCAGTATGTGCCTTTGGTCAAAAAATAAACCACTCACGTGAATTGGATATTTATGAGAAGTAACACTACAATCAAGGAGAAGTGTTTCAGAAGCTAATGAAGAGACCCTGGATTTTCATTTTTAAAGGTGGTAGTATCTTGTATTACTACCTGAAGAATGATCGAAGTGTTAACTACATCGGACCTCATAGCGAAGTTTGACAAGTAAGTGATGAGTCCGTTTGAAGATGTGATAGTTTGCATTAAGATATTAAGAAGGAGTATAGTCGGATTTTAAGAATGAGAAGGAAGACTTATGTTTGAGATGGAAAATATTTTCAACCCAAGGAGGATTTAAGATTTGCAATAGATGAGGTGGGCCATAACCCCCAAGACACCGCCGCGCTTCCAAGATCGGGAGCACCAGAAGACCTCTTCCCAGTACCCTGCCAGAGGGGGGAACCACCTCCGGGAGCTTCTCCACCACCATGGATTCTTCCCGGATGAACCGTGAGTAGTCCACCTTGGACCATGGGTCCATGATCAGTAGCTATGTGATGTTCTCCTCCCCTCTTTGTTCTTCATGGATTAGACCTCGTGAGCTTCCCTACATGATCGAGGCACATATGTAATCTTTCTGCTGTTGCTATGCTCAGTTTGCTGGGATCAGATGGATTATGAGATTATGTTCAGATTGTGATTGAGTTATATATTTGATTCTCTTCTTTTATATTTATATTCTTGAGTAACTCTTGCATGTTCTCCGTTGTTGTTTATTGCTTTGGTCAAGTAGTAGGTAGTGACTCCAAGAGGGAGCGTTATGCATGATTGTGGCTTCATGACCCCCGATGACTAGCTTGAGTGACAGAAACATGAGTCTAGGGGATGTGTTGTTGCCACAAGGGGGAAAAATGGTGCTAGTACTTGCGGGTGCAAGGATTGTTTACTTTACGCAAAGTTCTTTAATGCAGTTGTCTGTTGCTTTGAGTTTGCACTTTGGGTGGGATTCGCAACTTAATACCAGCGAGATGTTCTGGATAGATATCTCAAGGTGGATGATTAGTAGGTAGATGCAGATGGATTTCGGTCTACTTGTCTTGGCGTACCGCCCGTGCTTTTGAGCCTCTTCCTTTTTGTTTTGCATAATTAGCATTGGTTTGCCCACATAATCCTGTCAATTGCCTAGCTGTAATTTGTTTACCTCGCATGTATATTTTATCGTCTTTTGGGAGAGAGACATCACTAGTGAACATCATGAGATCCCGGTCCATATTACCACTACTGTTTATGCTATCAATTTACTTTCAGTATTTACTTTTCCGTAGCTATCACTATCATTATTATCCCGTGCGTTTTATCCTTCGTAAACAACAAGGCCGGAGGAATTGAGAACTCCTCTGTGCTCGTTGGGAAGCGAAGATATCTGTGTGTGTGCAGGTCCAGGTAAAAGTTAGCAACCTCGGTTGTAAACGGCGCCATTGTTCACTTCACCACCTACTTGTATCTGTTGGAGTCCTACTGGTCTGACACTCAACCTTAGCATCTTCGCTCAGGGAAACTTGCCGTTACGCTACATCTCACCTTCCACTTGGGGTAACCAACGAGGGCGAGAAGTTATCTTGTGTATCACGGACCAATCACTCCAAATGGAAGAACCGACAACATAAATTGTTCTGGAACCTTCTTCCACAGTGGGAGCTGAAGAGAATGGCCAGAACGACATTCATAACAATCATGACATACATGATGATCATGATGAGAATGAAGAGGATCCTATTTTTCCACGTAGGTCATCAAGAGTCCGTCAAGCTCCTAAGTTTTACAGACAACTTGTGAATGCAATCTCGTCTATTGAGTCAGATGAACCTACGAGTTGATGGAGGAGTTTAAAAAAGGATCTCTTTCTCGTTTATGGAGGAGTTAATGAGGAGCTCACCGTAAAGGGTTACGTTGATGCAAGCCTCGGCTCAGACCTAGATGACTCGAAGTCCCAGGCGGCATATGCATTCATGTTGAACGGTGGCGCTATTAGCAGGAGGAGCGGCAAATAGTCAGTCGTCGCCCAATCTTCAATGGAGTCGGAGTATATTGCCGCTTGCGAAGCGTCAAATGAAGCGCTGTGGATGAAGAAGTTCGTGATCGAGCTTGGCGTCTTTCCCAGCTGCACTGACGCCGTGGGTATCTTCTGTGACAACACGGGTGCCATTGCTAATGCGAAGGAACCAAGAACTCACTCTACAGCCAAGCACATACTTCAGAAGTTCCATGTGACGCGGGATTACGTCAGGGATGGACACACTAGGATTCACAAAATACATACGGATCTGAATGCAGCAGACCCGATGACTAAACCTCTTCCACAAGGCAAGTTTGAGGAACACCGCGAGACTATCAATGTTAGATACATACCAGATGTAAACTAGTGTAATTTGTACTCTAGTGCAAGTGGGAGACTGTTGGATATGTGCCCTAGAGGCAAATTAATAAAGATATTTTTCACATATCCGTTTTGTTCATAATAGGTTTTATACTATGCTATAACTGTATTACTTGGAAATACTAATACATGTGTGGTATAAAACACAAGTCCGTAGTTTAACTTGGGTAAACTATCTCATTGGGCAATTGATTGATCAAGCTTTCCTGATCATGGCGACACTTAAGTCATTTGACAATGAGGTCATGTCATTGGGAGAATGATGTGATGGATGCACACCCACCTAAAGCATTGTAATGTGATCGGTCAGATAGTTCAGCATTACGATGACTTTTGTAAGGCCCGATATGCGGTACTGTTCCAGATCTAGATGTTTCCATCCAGATCCAGGGACAAAGCACATATCGGTCCCACCGCGACATATGACATAGCCAGATGCCCCGGATTTCCAACATGATATCACAACATTACAAATACAAGGATACAACATCTCATACAATCGACATACAACTGCCTTAAATACAATACATCAGCGGAAGGTACATGTCTGAGTATAGACTACAATCAAATGCCTAGTGGCAAAGAGAAGAACGTAGATCCCCATAACCACACGGGTCCAGGCCCTCCGCCGGGATCCGCCTAACTAGTCGTCGTCGAGTCTCCACGTAAAACGTCGATCACCATACCTGTTGTCGATCAAGAACCCTGAAAAGAGTTTGGGGGTAGTATCATGAGTACAGAAGTACTCAGCATCCAACTGTAGTGGTCATCCGACCCAGCAAGGACTTCATCACTCATCATTCTAGGACAACTAGTAGTTTATGGTAAGGATGAGGTAAGTGGTGAGGTTGCTGCCGCACTAGCATTTATGAAGTGGCTAACGATCTAGAGAGTAAGGTAAGAAGCCAAGGATTCGATGAGGAATCGCCTCCAACAAGTCTTGCTATCAACTACTTACGCAAACATAACACCTATCCTATACTTGTCCTCCTCTTCGCATCCCGACGAAGAAGAAGCAGTCAAGGCACACACACACATTGCTCAAATTATAGTTATGATTCAGTTGATGTTATATATGAACATGACGTAGGTTCCAAGTCGTCCATAACCGTGGACACGGCTTCTCGAAAAGATTTAACCCTGCAGGGGTGTACCAACTGCCCATTACAAGGCTCCGCACGCACGCCCATCTCTCTCAGTTGCTACCCATTATAGGCAACCATTTTATGATTTAGTTCCGAGAGATCCGAAACGACAGGTCCCTCTAACTAACAACGAACAAATCCAGGTGCCCCCCGGTGAGTCGACAACCAACTCAAAAGCCGGCCGCGCTCTCGAATCGGTCTCTACCGTCTGTCGCAGGTTTGGATAGGCAATTAATCTCACATGGGAAACCGGGTCCTCAGCCGAACAAGGTGGACCAACAAGGAAACCATGTCCCCGCTGGCCCAGGTTGGTTTGAAAACTACTGGCGGCCGACCAGCACACACACAGTTTCAAATGGTAAATCAGCTTGGGCCACCACTGGAAATGTTTGAAGCTAAGTACGTAAGAAGAGGGGACCCCATAAAATCCCACACGTGGTTAGGCACGCTCAGTCTTAGAACCAATACCCGGAACTCGGATCCTAGGTGACTCGGATGGAACAAAGCGTCGGGGCGGGATAGCCTAGACCTTTCATCCTTCGTCGAGTATAGTCAACATTATAATAATCATATCATCAACAACAATATAATAATATGATAGCCCAATCCAAGGAGTAACAGGGTAACATCATATCATCCTAAGCATGCATACTAAGCAGGGGCTGAGCAACGAGCAATAGTAACATAGCAGTACATGGTTTGCTGGGAGGGGACATGGCTGTATCGGTTTGAAAGAGGCTGTAAACATGTGGTAGGATCAAACATCGAACCTATCCTAGACTAGCATGCAAACCGCTGGTTGAAATAGAATGGATCATAAGTAATGTATAGTCCTTGCCTGTTGATAAGTCAGGTTCCGAAGGTGTAGTTGATCGCAAGCTCGCGACGTCTCCGAGAGGTACCCGCGGAAGCACACAAGACGATAAACACTGGAAAGCAATCAGCGAGCAAGCATCTATTACTACGAAGCAAACACGAGCAAGCATCAACAAGAAGGCAACACGAGACATCACACCTACCGTCGAGAGCGGTTACTAACAGGTTAAGTGGAGTACTCGTCACACACGACGATACCGCACATTTAGAAAGGTTCAAGTTGTTTAGCTACACAAGGTGATCAAAGGTTATTCACATGGCATATCACTCAAGCATGGCATATCACACAAACATGACAAGAGGTGAAGCATAAGATAAACTATCTATGCTAGTCAATTTAAGTGAGGCACAACCTAAACATGGCATAACACTAAGTACCCCACGACAATTAAAATATTTGGTACTGTTCTGTCCTAAACCATATTTTAGGTTGTTTAACAACAGCAAAAAATGGCATAAACAAAAAGTACACGAAAAACTAATCAAGTTACATATAAAGAACACCCCAAACGGAGTTACGGTTAAAAAGATATAAGCAAAACAAGTTACGGGCACAATCTGCCAACATCAGGAAGCACACTTTAGAGCAATGCATAAGCAGGATAATGAATGAAAACATTCTCACAAATGATATTCAAAAAAAGTAGACATGGCAGGGAAGGCATGGCAAAAGGAATCATGCAAAAAGACATCATGGTTTACTAGTTATAAGCAACACAAAAAGCAATAAAACATTACTGGTCTAGGACTTAGTGAAAATCAGGAAAACATGGCAGAAACTGTTATTTTTATGCTGTATAAACAGGAGCAAAGCTATATGCAAAAGTGCAGCAACATGACATAGCAATATATGAGCATGAACTAGACATGATGGTGATCAGGTGAAAATAAGAAGCAAGGTCATATGCATAACAGATCAAACGATATTAAGCATGCAACATGGCATCGGAAAGTTACAGACTTAGAGAAAACAGAGGTGGCTGTCAAAAACAGTGGCATAGCAACTTTGGAGCTAAAAATAACTATGACCAGGAATGCAAACATGACAATGCAATACGTGTAATGGAAGTAGACATGATGCTTAACAGTATGCAAAAAGAATCAATGCAATAGGCCTCATGGATGTGTCACAATCATCATGCAAACTTGCAATAAAATAACAGCAGCATCACATAACAGAAATTAATAGCAGTTAACAGCCTGATGCCCACTTCAACACAGATTTGCACCATCAAGATGGCCTCAAATAAAAATGCTCACAAAAGATGAGCTGAAGTACACACAATTCAAAACAAATTTCCTTTTGGGCGCAACACGATCCGGGCTACAGATTACTCGCAAATCTACTCGCAAAATTAAATCAGCAGCAAAATTTACAGGAATTAGAAAGATTCGCAGGGTGACAGAAAAAAAAACGGACGAGGCCTCACCCTACTGGGCTCGGCCCAAGGACAGGGAGTTGTTAGGCTGGCTTGGTGGCTTGCTTGAGCTGGGCGCCTGGCAGGCCGGCTGGGCCTAGCGCTGGAGATTTGGCCCACGTGGCCACGGGGGTTGGGACGCCGATCCCATCCCGTCCCGACGGCACGAGGCCGCGCCACGGCGGCGCTCTCCAGTGAGGGCGAGCGGGCGGAGGGGCGCGGTGAGGGCGGATCCAGGATGAGGCCGGTCCGATCCGGCGATGGGGCGGCGGCGGCAAGGTCCCGGCGGCGCGGCGCGGCACAGGGCCGAGCTCGAGGCCGGCCGGCCATGGAGATGGCAGCGGCTCCGGCGACTTGCTGTCTGCGAGGAGGGGAGGGAAGGTGAGAGAGAGGAGACGAGGGAGGAGAGGAGAAGGCGCAGCGCGAGCTCACCGGAGCGGCGCGGCTGCCAGAGGCGCTCGGCGGCGTGGCGGTCCGCTCGGGCTGGAGGCGGCGGCGCTTGCTGCGTGGAGAGGGGAGAGAAGGCTGGGGGCGCGATCTGAAGCGTTGATCTCCAGGTCCAACGGCTGGGATCGCCTGGATGGCTAGGTTTTCGGATTTGGGGTTTTTTTTTTGGACAAATCTGGGCAAAACAGAGGGGTGTGGCTGCAATTTTGTGGCTAGGGAAACCCTAGAAAGAGGTGGGAGTGTGGTGGTCTTTATATAGCCCAGGTGGCTGGCAGTTTGCAAAAACATCCCCGGTTTTTCTCTCGCACGCGCGGTGTTTACGTTTCTGACCACCGGGGGTCCGCAGGACCTCCGATTCGGGTAAAACTTTGAACTGCGCGATCAGCTCGTCGAGCCAGGGGCGTTCACCTCGCGCTGGAACCGTTCCGAGAACACTTTCCGGCGTGCTATAAAAATAACTCGTTTAATTATTAAACGAGGTTTTTCGTTCCGTTGGCTGCGGCTGGTCTCGTGCGGTTTTCGCGACGGTGATCGAGTGACTCCCGGTGTCGCAAGGTCGAGTGTTAGGGTGGCAAGGGTCTGTCTCCGTCCGGTACGAGATAGGAGGGGGGGGGAATAATCTCCGATCGATAAATCAGGGAGGCAAACACCGCAAACAAAGCAGGCAATCAAACAATTCACACCGAAAACAATTTTTTTTTTGTGAAATCTGGGCTGTTACAACTTTGTAACGTATGGCTTAGTCCTTCGACCGTAATGATCATACGTAATTGTCATCTATGAGGAGACTTTGATTTGTATCTCACCGCCTGACTGAAATATGCTGGCCATAACGGTGCACTTTGGGTATTCCTAAATAGATGGTTGATGAGTATGTTAACAGATCAGAGCGGGATTTGTCAGTCCAGGTGATGGACATGTGCTCTGGGCCCACTCGGTGACATTGCATCAATAGCTTACAAGCAAGTGACTAGGTCACAAGAGATGCAATAGGCATGGACGATTAAACTTGTTTGTTGTGAACGAGATATGAACACGGTATGTTGGATACCGACGATCAAACCTCAGACAAACAAAATACCGCAGCACAAAGGGATTACGTCGTATCGTTAACGGTTTCCAAAAGCGATTGAAGTTCATTCGATGGAAGCGCAAGGACAGTCAAGGATTGTAACCAGGTCCAATTGACTAGTAATTGATCAATGAGAGTGTCTCGATCATGTCTGCTGTTTCCCGGACCGTTAGGGTGTTACACTTAAGGGCAATCGATGCATGGGGATAGATTCGGGATCATCGGTGAAATAGGAGAAATCACCGGAATAGTTCCGGAGGAGAGCGGAAGTTGTTCCGGACATTGTGAAAGGTTAAAAATAAAGATTAATTGTATTTAATAATGTTTTATTATTTATTTATCTGAATTAAATATTAAAATATATTTAAAACAATTTAAAAATTGGAAAAAGGCTTATTGGGCCATATGGGCCCATTAGGGAGGAGGGGGTTTCCCCCCTTGGGCTTTGCGCCAAGGGTGGGGCCCATTCCCCCTCCCTTGGCCGGCGCACTCCCCCCCCTTGGGGTTTGGTCCCACATGGGGAGACGAGGAGGATGGCACCCCCCTTGGCTTATATAAGGAGGGGTACACCCCCTTTTTTCCAAGACAACAAAATCTCTCTCCCTCTCCTTCTCCTATCTAGTGAGTGGACTCCCCTTGTTTGGAGGCTACACCTAGTGTGGAGTTCTCCACCATAGCAGGCCGTCGCTCTGCCGGAGTCAGGATCCGAATCCGTCTTTCTTCCGCTGCTCGCCTGGTTCGGGGCCCGGAGGGAACATCGATTGTAACGTACGTGTATATTCTCTTCGAGGCACTACACCTGTGGTGCTACTTCATCGCTGGAGGTCAACCGGGAGTCTCCATCGCCGGTGGTCTTCAACACGATAGGGAGGTCATAGTTCTGAGTCTACACCAGCCACGTTCGCAAGAACGTTTCCCTCTTTAGGTCTTCAAAGGTATGAACTCCAATTCCCTCTGTTACTTTACATCACCATAGCATAGATCTTGGGTTCGGGTATCGTAGGTATGAAAATTTTGTGTTTTATGCCCCGTATCCCAACAGCGAGCCCCACCCAAAGTGTAAACCCAAATCCATAGACAACTGCATTAAAAGAACTTTCTGTAAAGTAAACAATCCTTGCACCCACATGTACAAGCACCGTTGTTTTCCCCCTTGTGGCAACAACACATTTCCTAGACTCATGTTTCTGTCACTCAAGCTAGTCATCAGGGGGCATGAACCCACAATCATGCATAACGCTCCCTCTTGGAGTTGCTACCTACCATTTGGCTAAAGCAATAAACAGCAACGGAGAACATGCAAGAATTACTGAAGAACTTAAATATAAAAGGAGAAGAACCAAACATATTACTCAACACAATGTGAACATAATCTCATAATCCATCAGATCCCAGCAAACTCAACATAGCAACAACAGAAAGAATTACATATGTGCCTTGATCATGTAGGGCAGCTCATAAGGTCTAATCAATGAAGAGCAAAGGTGGAGAGAAGACATCACATAGCTACTGATCATGGACCCATGGTCCAAGGTGGACTACTCACGGCTCATTCGGGAAGCGTCCATGGTGGTGGAGAAGCTCTTGGAGGTCAATCCTCCCCCCCCCGGCAGGCTGCCGGGGCAGGGTCTCATGGCGCTCCCGATCTTGGAAGCGCGGCGGCGGCGGAACAGAGGGGAGATCACGAAAAAGGGTTATGTCCTCGAGGGTTTAGGGACAAGAGGTAAATATAGGCGAAGGGGGGCAGACAGGGGGCACCAGAGAGTCTAGGCGGCCTCCCGGCGCGATCTAGGGTGGGGTCGCACCCCCTGGCTACCCTTCGGGCATCTGGAAGCTTCCGTAACGCTATTTTTTCTATATATTTTTCCTGGAATTTTTCTGTCACTTTAAGTAATGGGAAAACCTGAAATACAAAAACAGCAGAAAACAGAAACTGGCACTGGGGTGCACTGAGTTAATTGGTTAGTCCAAATATGATCAAAAGTGTATGAAAGTGCATCAAAATCATAGCAATATCACCCAAAACATGCATGAAGCAAGCAGAAATTATAGATACGTTTGGGATGTATCACCTAGTCACACGTTTGCAAACATTTTAATGTAATATCACCGACTGGGCCCAGAGTACCTATCCGTCACTCGGATGGACAAACCCGTTCTGATCTTTCATACTCCTCAACATATCCACTTCGGAATACCCAAGATGCACCTTTATGGTTACCCTATTACGGTGTAATGGTTGATACACTCAAAGCATCCCCCGGAGATAGCAATTACATATGATCATTACGGTCTAAGGATCGGGTCACTAAGTTACTAAGTTATCGCAATGTTGAACTATGTGACTGGATCACATTGCAACACATTAGGTGGGTGTACTTCCATCATATCATTCTCCTAATGACATGACTTCATTGTCAACGGACGTATGTGTCTTCATGATGAGGAAACCTTGATCATCAATTGCCCAATGAACTAGTTACTAGAGTTAACTAGGGACTTGGTTGTTTATGTACTACACGTGTATTAATGTTTCCCCTTAATACAATTATAGCATAGTGTAAAACTTATTATGAACTAATGGAATATGCTAAAAACATACTTTATTATTTTCCTCTGGGTATATTTCCAACACTTCTCACACACCAACATTAAATATTACCGGATCAAAAAAATTCCAATGGTGACGCTGCGCCGCGCTCGCCGGTGATGGTATCGCTGCTCACCACTGATGATGAGAGAGTTGACGAGTGCAACGTCTCTCCTCGTTGGTTACCCCAAGTGGAAGTTGAGATGTAGTATAACGACAAATTTCCCTCGGTGAATATACGAAGCTATGTCTCCAATAGGACTCCGGAGATGATAAGTAGGTGTCAATGGCGCAATTGACGTGGACCTGCACACAACACAAATAACTTTGCTTCCCAACGAGTACGTAGAGGTTGTCAATCTCTGTGGCCTTGATGTTCACAAAGGATCAAAGCAACGGATAATAATGATAGCAGCTAGAAAATAAAAACAGGAAAGTAAATGAGCGTGTAAACATTATTGAGAATATGGACCGCGGTCCCGTGATGTTCACTAGTGATGTATCTCTCCCAAAAGACGATAAAACTGCGATGTGAGGTAAACAAATTACAACTGGGAAATTGACAGGATTAAAAACGCACCGCAATGCTAACTATGCTACAAAGAAAGGACGAGGCTCAAAAGCATGGGCGGTACGCCAAAATGAGTAGACTGAAATACAACTGCATCTACTACTAATCATCCACCTTGATATATCTATCCAGAACATCTAGCTGGTATTAAGTTCCGAGCCCCACCCAAAGTGTAAACCCAAAGCAACATAAAACTGCATTAAAAAGCACTTTGCGTAAATTAAAAAATCATTGCAACCGCGGTTAGAAGCACCGTTGTTTTCCCTCTTGTGGCAACAACACACCCCCTAGACTCATGTTTCTGTCACTCAAGCATGTCATCGGGGGGCATGAACCCACAATCGAGCATAACGTCCCCTCTTGGAGTTACTACCTACTACTTGGCCAAAGCAATAAACAGCAACGGAGAACATGTAAGAATTACTTTGGAACAAAAATATAAAAGATAAGAACCAAATATATTACTCAATCACAATCTGAACATAATCTCATCATCCATCAGATCCCAGCAAACTCAGCATAACAAGTTAAGAACAGCAGAAAATTACATATGTGTTTCGATCATGTAGGGCAGCTCACGAGTACTAAACCATGAAGAACAAAGAAGGGAGGAGAACATCACATAGCTACTGATCACAGACCCATGGTCCAAGTGAAACTACTCACGGCACATCCGGGAAGCGTCCATGGTGGAGGGGAAGCTCCCGGAGGTCAATCCTCCCTCCGGCAGGGTGCCGGGAAGAAGTCTGTTGGCGCTCCCGATCTTGGAAGCGCGGCGGCGGCGGAACAGAGGCGAGATCGAGAAAAAGGGTTCTGTCCTTGGAGGTTTCGCGTCACGGGGATTAAATAGGCGAAGGGGGCAGCCAGGGGGTCCACCAGGGGTCCAAGCGCCCAGGTGGGTCCCCTCTGGCCCTCCTTCGGGGTTCCGTAAGCTTCCGTTGCGCTGATTTTTATCTTATTTTTCCCGAATTATTGGAGCACTTTTAATATGGGGGAAAACTGAAATAGAAAGACAGCAGAAAACGGGAACTAGCACGGTGGTGCACTGACTTAATAAGTTAGTCCAAATATGATCAAAAGTGTACGAAAGTGTATCTAGATCATAGCAATATCCCACAAAACATGCATGGAGCAAGCAAAAATTATAAATACATTTGGGACATATCAACATCCCCAAGCTTAATTCCGGCTCGTCCGCGAGTAGCTAAATGGTAACAAGCATAATTTCTGTGGTGACATGCTAGCAACCATATAAGAACTTTGAAAAGTAAAGAAATCAAGGTATGTGATTCAATTCAAGTCATAACATGCAAGAGTCTATATTGGCATTGAAACAAGTAACAATGAGCGTGTAAACATTATTGAGAATATGGACCGCGGTCCCGTGATGTTCACTAGTGATGTATCTCTCCCAAAAGACGATAAAACTGCGATGTGAGGTAAACAAATTACAACTGGGAAATTGACAGGATTAAAAACGCACCGCAATGCTAACTATGCTACAAAGAAAGGACGAGGCTCAAAAGCATGGGCGGTACGCCAAAATGAGTAGACTGAAATACAACTGCATCTACTACTAATCATCCACCTTGATATATCTATCCAGAACATCTAGCTGGTATTAAGTTCCGAGCCCCACCCAAAGTGTAAACCCAAAGCAACATAAAACTGCATTAAAAAGCACTTTGCGTAAATTAAAAAATCATTGCAACCGCGGTTAGAAGCACCGTTGTTTTCCCTCTTGTGGCAACAACACACCCCCTAGACTCATGTTTCTGTCACTCAAGCATGTCATCGGGGGGCATGAACCCACAATCGAGCATAACGTCCCCTCTTGGAGTTACTACCTACTACTTGGCCAAAGCAATAAACAGCAACGGAGAACATGTAAGAATTACTTTGGAACAAAAATATAAAAGATAAGAACCAAATATATTACTCAATCACAATCTGAACATAATCTCATCATCCATCAGATCCCAGCAAACTCAGCATAACAAGTTAAGAACAGCAGAAAATTACATATGTGTTTCGATCATGTAGGGCAGCTCACGAGTACTAAACCATGAAGAACAAAGAAGGGAGGAGAACATCACATAGCTACTGATCACAGACCCATGGTCCAAGTGAAACTACTCACGGCACATCCGGGAAGCGTCCATGGTGGAGGGGAAGCTCCCGGAGGTCAATCCTCCCTCCGGCAGGGTGCCGGGAAGAAGTCTGTTGGCGCTCCCGATCTTGGAAGCGCGGCGGCGGCGGAACAGAGGCGAGATCGAGAAAAAGGGTTCTGTCCTTGGAGGTTTCGCGTCACGGGGATTAAATAGGCGAAGGGGGCAGCCAGGGGGTCCACCAGGGGTCCAAGCGCCCAGGTGGGTCCCCTCTGGCCCTCCTTCGGGGTTCCGTAAGCTTCCGTTGCGCTGATTTTTATCTTATTTTTCCCGAATTATTGGAGCACTTTTAATATGGGGGAAAACTGAAATAGAAAGACAGCAGAAAACGGGAACTAGCACGGTGGTGCACTGACTTAATAAGTTAGTCCAAATATGATCAAAAGTGTACGAAAGTGTATCTAGATCATAGCAATATCCCACAAAACATGCATGGAGCAAGCAAAAATTATAAATACATTTGGGACATATCAACATCCCCAAGCTTAATTCCGGCTCGTCCGCGAGTAGCTAAATGGTAACAAGCATAATTTCTGTGGTGACATGCTAGCAACCATATAAGAACTTTGAAAAGTAAAGAAATCAAGGTATGTGATTCAATTCAAGTCATAACATGCAAGAGTCTATATTGGCATTGAAACAAGTAACAAAAGAACATTAGGTGCAAGAACTCTCACTGTCCGTGACTCGAATGTCTCCAAATGGTGTTTGCGTGAAAGAAGGGGGATATGTGAATACGAGAGAAAAGTATATTTGTTGATAACTCAATCTACTAAAGTTTCACACTTGGTCTTCTTTGGAATCTTATCTTGACTCGTCCCCAGACCACTAGCCAGGTACAAGTCAATTTGATCCACTCCCTTTCGATATTTTGAGCACTCATGCAATGGATGAGCGTAAGCACGAGAGTTGACACTTAGGATGGCATAGAGAGAAATATGATAGAGGAGGAAGACAAAAAGGGCGAGAAAGGCTCACATCAATGCTGACAATCATAGGCGAGAAGGCCAAATGATAGATATGATGTGAGGAGTAGGGAATGCCATGCAAGAGACGCACATATAAGCTAAGAAAATCTCTCCAATGGAACTAGTGGGGGTGCATCCAACTTGCTCTCTCATGAAGACCTAGAGCTCGTTTGAGGAGGCTCATCCTTTTAATATGCAAGCCAAGTTCTATAGTGTGAAGGTCCCCACATAGCTTTATGCATAAATGATCATCTCTATGGAGTACAAGGATAAGAGGGAGTACTACTGTGGATCTTTCAAAAGGATAGTAGTGTTGCCCCTTTCTCTCTTTTTATTTTCTTTTTCTCTTTTTTCTATTTTTTCTATTTTTCGGTGGCCTCAATGGCTCTTTCTATTTAACTCTCATTTGTCCTCTTTGGGATCTTTTATTTTGTCCACTTTGGGATCTTTTCCTCACTTAAGGGCAACACTCTAATTTACAAGAGGGTATAGAAGATCTTTCACACTTTACAAGGTACTCAAAACATAAAGAAGATGTAGCTATCATGATGTATGCAATGTATGCCTCTGCCAGTGTAGCAGGAACATGTATGACATGAAGATCAAGTCATGAAGAGGTGGATGTTGCATGGCAATATATCTAGGAAAGGATATGGAAATGCCTTGATAGGTAGGTATGGTGGCTGTTTTGAGGAAAGATATAAGGAGGCTTATGATGACAGAGCATATCATGCCAAGGGTTTGGATGCACCGGCGAAGGAGGACGCTAACTCTCGGAGTGAGAAGAGGTCAATGCACGGTACAGAAGAGGCTAGGAAATATGAGGAGATGGAAGTGTCAACTTTCAATACTTATATTAGTCCGAAGAACTCATGCACTTATTATCGGTAACTCTCAATCTAATGAGGAGGTTCACAAAGAGACAAGTACCCCGAGGAGGAGTGTATGGGGGTTCGGTTATCCTTGTGCATCCTCGACTCATGGTACGTGAGTGTACTCTAATATCCGATCCCTCCAAAGATTAGCGATCCATCTAGTAGCTAGAGTTCTCAACTAGTTTTGTAGGTTTTTGAAAATAAACACGGATTTCCCAAAACACGACACCTCTCACTAATAGGCTAGACCTCTTGACACCAAAAGTTTGAACATTACTCACATCAATACCTCAAAACTATTGCAAATTACTACTACAATTAAATAACAACCTCAATTACCTACTTTCAAGACAAGACACAACTCAGTGCAACAACCAACTCTCTTAACAAGATAAACATGAAAGCTAAAGAGAGTTCCAGCAACAAACTAAACAAAAGCCAAGGCTCTTGCTAAAGACAAACTAAACTAAAGCTAAACATGGCAGTAGCTACGAAAAGATAAAGAACACACAACAGTAAAAAGATATGCGTGCAGAATCCTATGATGTGTTCTAGATTGGAGTGGAGCGTGTTCAAGCTGGGGTCTAACTTGTTATGAACAGCAAGCAAAGCTAAAGAAAACTAAAAAGTAAACCTAAGAGCGAGACGCTCCAAGCATAGCACATAACGCATGAAGTGATAAAAATATAGTGAGATGAATGACGAACTGATGATTGTTGATGGAGAAGGGGATGCATGGGGGAATCCCCAAGCTTAGACGCTTGAGTCTCCTTGAATATTTATTTGGGATGCATGGGGGCATCCCCAAGCTTGAGCGCTTGAGACTCCCGGATCTTCTTTCATCATCTTCCCTCGCACACTTGATAACTCCCTTCATACATAACTCATCATAAGCTGATTAGAGAGGTTAGTACCCTTAATAAATTTATTTTTCCCCACTAGTATAAAGATATTATTGAATAGCTACTGTTTCTAGAGATTTTCAAAAATTTTTTGCAAAGAAAAATCAAGCTTAAGGTTTGCAAAAGTAAGGAAAGGCAAAACGTGGCAGAATCTGTGAAAAACAGAACAGCAGGTAGTAGAGAATTTTTTCGGGGTACTTCTGCAACTCAAATAAAAAAACTCAGAACATTCGAAAGTTTCACAATTGTATGGATCATGCTGGGTAAAAAATTCAGATCAAAAATATGAACTGGTGATTTGTTTTTATTTTTTCCGTCAAGCAGACATTATCCTTTTTCTGGACAGCATGTCACAACTTTTGCTTCCCTTATCATAAGAGGCTATAACTTGGCACAAAGCTTGAAAATAAACATACAATGATGTTTCTACAGTAGTAACAATCATCAAGACCCACTAAAAACAGAAGTAAAAACATCTTGGGTTGCCTCCCAACAAGCGCTTTCTTTTACACCTTTAAGCTAGGCATAAGGCAAAAGAAGAATCAAGTTTTATCAAGAGAAAGAGAATAGCTAGCCTGTGTAACGGACTCAAATGGTAACTTGATTTTCTTTCTCGGGAAGTGTTCCATCCCATTTTTGAGAGGGAATTGAAATTTTATATTCCCCTCTTTCATTTCAATAACAGCAACAACGGTGCAAAGAAAAGGACGTCCCAAAATAATTGGACATAAAGGTTCACACTCTATATCCATAATAATAAAATCAACGGGAACATAGTTGTCATTGACAATGATAAGAACATCGTCGATCTTCCCCAAAGGTTTCTTTACGGAAGAATCAACAAGATGAACACCAAAAGCACAAGACTAAGAAGTTTCAATCCAAACATATCATACATTCTTTTGGGAATGACGGAGGTACTAGCTCCAACGTCACATAAAGCATAGCAAGAGAAGTTATTTAATTTATTTTTTTATCATAGGGCCCCAACCATCGTCTAGCTTCCTAGGTATGGATGACTCTATCCTAATCTTATCCTCCTAGATTTGATGAGAGCATTTGTGATATGCTCCATGAAGGCAAGATTAAGTGTGCTAGTGTGGGGGTCTCTAGACATTTTGTGTAGCAAGCTAATAACTTTTGAGATGGTGCAACTATCAAAAATAAATATCACTACTATCAAAGGTGGTGGTAGTGTCATCTAGGCTCACTTGTTTGAAACCCTCTATGTTCATAGGAGTTTCTTCTTCTACCTTTGAGGTATTAGCATCACCATTAATAGGTCCAATGGGACTAGGAGTGCATTGGGTGCTAATAGTTTGAGTGTCCTCAACAATTTGGATAAGTGGCAACTGTGTGGTGTGTAGGAAGGCTCTTATTTCTATCCTCTTCCTCTTTTTCTCTAGACCATCTTTCTTTAAGTTTAGCCATCATCCTAATATTTTAATTGATTTGTAATTGGATAGCATTAATAGGAGTGCCTTCCTCTCCTCAAGGGGAGGGGTTCTAATTTTTAGCATCTCAACATCAAGGGCTAAGCTATCTACCTTCAAAGAGAGACTATCTAACTTTGCTAATTTCTCTTCTACATTATTGTTGAAGGCTTTTTGGGTAGTGATAAAGTCTCTAATCATGTTTTCTAGTTCAGAAGTGGGGTTCTTGTTGCTAGGATAGGTGTTGTTGTTCCCATAGTTGGATGGAAACGGTCTAGGATTACTAGCAAAATTTCCCCTATAAGCATTATTGTTGAAGTTGTTTCTAGCAATAAAGTTCACATCTACTTGTTCTTGAGAAACCAAAGAATTTAAAGGAACATCATGAGGATGAATAGAGGGTTGCTTGGTAAGTAGAGACATAATCAAGTCAACTTTTTCATTTAGGGAGGTAATCTCCTCGACAGAGTTTACCTTCCTACCTGTTGGAGCGCGTTTGGTGTGCCGTTGGGAATAGTTGGTCATCATCTCATCGAGAAGTTTTGTGGCAGCACCAAGTGTAGTTGACATAAAGGTTCCTCCCACAGTCGAATCTAACATGTTCCGCGAGGTAAAGTTCAAGCCTGCATAAAAAGTCTGGATAACAATCCAAGTAGTCAAACCATGTGTAGGGCATTTCTTAACAAGAGATTTCATTCGTTCCCAAGCTTGGGCAACGTGTTCATTATCCAATTGATTAAAATTCATAATGTTACTCCTCCATTGGATAATTTTAGCAGGTGGGTAGTACTTCCCAATAAAAGAATCTTTGCACTTACCCCAAGAATCTATGCTATTCCTAGGCAAAGATTGAAACAAGATTTTATCTCCTTCCCTCAAGGAGAATGGAAAAAAGCTTAAGCTTAACAACATCACCTTCTACTTCTTTCTACTTTTGCATATCAAATAACTCAACAAAATTGTTCAAGTGTAAAGCAGCATCATCTCCAGCACCAGAGAATTGATCTCTCATAACAAGGTTTAGCAAAGCAGGTTTAATTTCATAAGAGGTGGCTGAAGTGGCAGGTGTGGAAATAGGAGTGCAGATAAAGTCTTTATTGTTGTGACTAGTGAAGTCACACAACTTTGTGTTTTCAGTGGAACCCATAGTAGCAGCAAGTGTGGCAGATTTTTTTTGTAATTTTTGATATAAGACACAAAGATAAAAACTGAAAGGTAAACTAACAAGACTAAAAAGCAAAGGTAAAAGATAGTGGGCAACTCCCCTATCTTAGCACTCGGAGTCCCCGGCAACGGCGCCAGAAATTTGCTTGATGATGAGAGAGTTGACAAGTGCAACGTCTCTCCTCGTTGGTTACCCCAAGTGGAAGGTGAGATGCAGGATAACGACAAATTTCCCTCGGTGAAGATACCAAGGTTTTTCTCTAGTAGGACTCCAGAGATGATAAGTAGGTGTCAATGGCGCAATTGACGTGGACCTACACACAACACAAATAACTTTGCTTCCCAACGAGTACAGAGATGTTGTCAATCTCTCCGGCCTTGCTGTTCACAAAGGATCAACACAACGGATAATAATGATAGCAGCTAGAAAGTAAAAACAAGAAAGTAAATGAGCGTGTTAACAATATTGAGAATATGGACCGGGGTCCCGTGATGTTCACTAGTGATGTCTCTCTCCCAAAAGATGATAAAACTGCTATGCGAGGTACACAAATTACAGCTGGGCAATTGACATGATTAAAAATGCACCGCAATGCTAACTATGCTACAAAGAAAGGACGAGGCTCAAAAGCATGGGCGGTACGCAAAAATGAGTAGACTGAAATCCAACTGCATCTACTACTAATCATCCACCTTGAGATATCTATCCAGAACATCTCGCTGGTATTAAGTTGCGAGCCCCACCCAAAGTGTAAACCCAAAGCAATAGACAACTGCATTAAAAAGCACTTTGCGTAAAGTAAACAATCATTGCAATCGCGGTAACAAGCGTCGTTGTTTTAACCCTTGTGGCAACAGCACATCCCCTAGACTCATGTTTCTGTCACTCAAGCGTGTCATCGGGGGCCATGAACCCACAAACGAGCATAACGTTCCCTCTTGGATTTACTACCTACTACTTGGCCAAAGCAATAAACAGCAACGGAGAACATGCAAGAATTACTTATGAACACAAATATAAAAGATAAGAACCTAATATATTACTCAATAAAAATCTGAACATAATCTCATAATCCATCAGATCCCAGCAAACTCAGCATAGCAACAGCAGAAAATTACATATGTGCCTCGATCATGTAGGGCAGCTCACGAGGACTAAACCATGAAGAACAAAGAGGGGAGGAGAACATCACATAGCTACTGATCACAGACTCATGGTCCAAGGGAAACTACTCACGGCACATCCGGGAAGCGTCCATGATGGAGGGGAAGCTCCCGGAGGTCATTCCTCCCTCCGACAGGGTGCTGGGAAGAAGTCTGCTAGCGCTCCCGAGCTTGGAAGAACGATTGCAGTGGAACAGAGGCGAGATCGCGAAAAAGGGTTCTGTCCTCGAAGGTTTCATGTCACGGAGAGTAAATAGGCGAAGGGGGGTAGCCAGGGGGGCCACCAGGGGTCCAGGCGCCCTGGTGGCGCGGCCAAGCCCTAGGCCGTGCCACCTGGCCGCCTGGGTACCAAGTGGGGCCCCTCTGGCCCTCCTTCGGGGTTCCGGAAGCTTCCGCTGCGCTGATTTTTTATCTGATTTTCCCGAATTTTTGGAGAACTTTTAATATGGGGGAAAATTGAAATAGAAAAACAGAAGAAAATAGGAACTGACACTGTGGTGCACTGAGTTAATAAGTTAGTTCAACTATGATCAAAAGTGTATGAAAGTGTATCTAGATCATAGCAATATCACACAAAACATGCATGGAGCAATCAGAAATTATAGATATGTTTTGTGCGTATCAACCATTCGCTGCTTCGGCGCTGCTAACGACGCTTTTCGCTCGCCGATGTTGGTGTCGCCGCTCGCCGCGTCGGTGCCGCTGTCGCCCGCTTTTCGATCACTGATGCCGGTGTCACCGCTCGTCGGCGTAGCTGTTATCGCTCGCTGATAGCAACGACGCCAAGAATTAGCTTGATGACTTCCCCGCTCCTCGTTGGTTACACCAAGTGAAAGGTTAAGAAGAAGACATCAGAAAGTTTCCCTCGGTGAAGGTATCAAGGTTTGAGTCGACCAGTAGGACTCCATATTTTTCAAGTAGGTGGCAAGAAAACAATGGCGTCGTTTACAACCAAGGTTGCTTACTTAACCTGGACCTGCACACAAAAGAAAATAACTTTGTTCCCAACGAGTTCAGAGAGGTTGTCAATCTCTCCGGTCTTGTTGTTTACAAAGGATCAAACACACGGTGGAAATAGTAGTGGTGATTGCAACGGAAAGGAAATAAAAAGCATTAAATGATTGAGGTGTAAACAATGGTGGAAATATGGACCAGGGTCCCATGATGTTCAATAGTGATGTCTCTCTCCCAAAAGACGATAAAACAACTATGCTGGGTGAAACTATTACAGCTAGGCACTTGATAGAATTATAAACGCACCGCAATGCTAACCATGCTACAAAAAAGTTAGAGGCTCAATCGTATGGGCAGTACGCCAAGACAAGTAGACCGTTTATTCATCAACATCTCTCCTTAATCATCCACCTTGAGATATCTATCCAGAACATCTCGCTGGTATTAAGTTGCGAGCCCCATCCAAAGTGTAAACTCAAAGCAACATACAACGACATTAACAAACTATGGGTAAGGTAAACAATCCTTTCAACCGCAGTTACAAGCACCGTTGTTTTCTCCCTGGTGGCAACATCACATGACTTTGTCTCATGTTTCTCTCACTCAAGCTAGACATCGGGGGGCTTGAACCCACAATCATGCATGACGCTCCCTCTTGGAGTTCCAATCTACTACTTGGCCAAAGCAATACAAATAAACGGAGAACATGCAGGAATTACTCAAGAGCTAATATATAAAAGGAGAACCAAATATATAACTCATCACAATCTGAACATATTCTCATAATCCATCGGATCCCAACAAACACAGCATAGCAACATAGAAACTATTACATAGGGTCCTTGATCATGTAGGGCAGCTCACAAGAGATAAGAATTGAATCACAAGATTGGAGAGAAGACATCACATAGCTACTGGTCATGAACCCATGGTCCAAGGGGGACTACTCACGGCACATCCGGGAAGCGCTCATGGTGGTGCAGAAGCTCCAGGAGATCGATCCTCCCTCCGGCATGGTGCCGTGACAAGGTCTTCTGGCGATCACGATCTCGGGATCATGGCGGCGATGGAACAATAGTGAAATTCGCGATACAGAGTGCCTCCCGGGGGTTTACGGAATGGTGGCTAAATATAGGCCAAAGGGGGGCTCGAGGGGAGGTCCCACTCCTCGAGGCGGCCTCCTGGCGCGGCCTAGACTGGGGTCGCGCCACCTGGCCGCCCCGGAAGGGGGTGGCCCCCCCTCCGGCTCTCCTTCGGGCATCCGGAAGCTTCTAAACTGCTGATTTTTTATATATTTTTCCTGGAATTTTCCGAGAACTTTAATAATTAGTATTTTTTCTGCAATGCACGGACAACAGCAGACAGAAACTGGCACTGGGGCAGTGAGTTAGTAGGTTAGTCGAAATATTTTGAAAAAGGTATGAAAGTATAGCAAAACACATAGCAACATCACCCATATAAGCATGGAATACGCAGAAATTATAGATACGTTTGGGACGTATCAACATCTCCAAGCTTAATTCCTTATCGTCCTCGAGCAGGTAAATGATAACACACATAATTTATGTGGTGACATGCTACCAACACATATGAACTTTAAAGTAAAGCAAGAAAGATATGCAATTCAAGTCAATAAAATAACAAGCAAGAGTCTATATCTTGTATTGAAACTAGCAAAGTAAGAACATAAAGGTGCAAGAGCTCTCGCTATCCGTGACTCTAATGTCTCCAAATGGTGTTTGCGTGCAAGAAGTGGGAGGTGGGTTTAGAGCATAAAAGTACTATATAGTTTAATTGAGAATTCAATCTACTAAAACTTCACACTTGGTCTCCTTCGGAATCTTATGTTGACTCATCCCTAGACCACTAGTCAGGCATAAGTCAAACTGATCCTCTCCCTTTCGACTTTGAACCCTCAGGCAATGAATGAGCGCAAGAAAGATATGTTGGCACTTAGGATGGAAAAGAGAATAATGATGGGTAAGGAAGAAAAAAAAAGGTGTGAAAGGCTCACATCAATGAGGACAATCATAGGCGAGAGAAAGCCAAATGATAGATATGATGTGAGGAGTAGGGATTGCCATGCAACGGATGCACATATGAGCTATGAAAATCTCTCAAGTGGCACAAGTGGGGGTGCATCCAACTTGCTTGATCACGAAGACCTAGAGCTCATTTGAGGAGGCTCATCCTTGGAATATGCAAGCCAAGTTGTATAATGTAAGGATCCCCACATAGTTATGCATGAATGATATGAAAAATCTCTATGGAGTACAAAAATACTTTGGAGTACGAGTATGGATATTTCAAAAGGAATAGTAGTGTTGCCCCCTTCTCTCTCTTTTCTTCTTTTGTTCTTCTTTCTTTTTTCTATTTTTTTGTATTTTTGTGGCCTCATTGGCTCTTTCTATTTATCTCTCATTTGTCCTCTTTGGGATCTTTTAATTTGTCCTCTTTTCAGATCTTCTAATTTGTCCTCTTTGGGATACTTTCCTCACTTAAGGGCAACACTCTGTATTTTACAAGAGTAGAAAGAAGATCTCACACTTTACAAGAAGTACTCAACATAGAGAAAACCAAAAAACTATCATGATGTATGCAAATGTATACCTCTGCCAGTGCAGCAGGATATGCAATGATACTAGCACGTCATGTAGCAATTATAAGGGCAAGGCCCAACTAGCATGCGGCTCTACGATCAAGCAAAATCATGGATAACATGAAGATCAAGTCATAAGATGATGGATGTTGCATGGCAATGTATCTCGGAAAGGCTATGGAAATGCCTTGACAGGTAAGTATGGTGGCTGTTTTGAGGAAGGATAAAATGAGGTTTATGATGACAGAGCGTATCATGCCAAGGGTTTGGATGCACCTGCGAAGTTTGCGCCAACTCTCAAGATGATAAAGGACAATGCATGGTACCGAAGAGGCTAGCAAAATATGGATGGTGGAAGTGCCAACAATCGAATACTCGCATTAGTCAAGAGAACTCATGCACTTATTATCGGTTACTCTCTATCGAATCACGAGGTTCACAAAGAGACAAGTACCCCGAGGAGGAGTGTATGGGGGTTTGGTTATCCTTGCGCATCCTCGACCCATGGTACATGAGGGTACTCTATATATTCCAACCCCTCCAGAGGTTAGCGATCATCTAGTAGCTAGAGTTCTCAACTGTTTTTTTGTAGTTTTCGAAAATAAACATGGATTGCCCAAAATACGACACCTATCACTAATAGTGTAAGAGCAAGTTTTGCCCCCGAAGGTTTTGGACATTGTTGGACAAAGCAGAAGTGGAACTAATATTGTTTTCGAGTATAAACAGATACTTAGGTTCCGAAAGAATGGAGTTTGCAAGTTGAAGGTCGAAGGACAACTCACTGCAGCAAAGCTGCAGTCATCTACCGAAAACTTTGAAGGAAGACGACCCCTAAAAATGTTGTCGAAGAAAAAGTCTCTCTCGAGTAAAAGCGCAACGAGGAGAAAGTTGAAGCTGGTCGAAGACTTAGTATTTTTACTAGTTTCTCTTTATATTCTTGAGTCGTAGGAAAAACCGTACTATTAAGAGAGGTTTGCTAGTGGAGATCTTAGTCGAAGTGAATTTATTCTGCTCAACCTAAACCCTCAAAATCCTACCGAGAGAAATCTTACTGAGTCGAGTGAATAGCTCGAAGGCAAAGTCATCGCACTTCGTGCCTTCGAGAGAGAACTCGTTCGGTAAGTCAGCTTACTTGTTCCTAAAGTAAAGTTGCGCAATGATTGGAATCCGACCGTTGTGGACACGCGTCAAGCTGTCGCATCGGGTCACTTCAGTCATTTTACCCATCGGGATCGCCAACTATAAATACCCCGCACCTACCCGCCATTTCGGGTTGGCTGCTCCACTGAAGATTCTAAGACAGAAGTGTGTGAGCATCCCAAGAGATATTCATCGAGAGAAAACCAAAACCCAAGTCTGAACTGAGTTGAGCAATTCAATGAGACTTAGGTCGAGATTAGCCGATTTTTTTATCTTGGAGAACTGCAAGTCTCCTAGACGGTTAGGCAGGAGTAATTGTCAAGCAGTCGAAGAGTAATTGTCGCTGCTGAAGGAAGTTTGTAAAGGTCTCAGAGATGTCCTGAATCATCTACCACGAGTGAAAACTGGACAAGCTCGAGGAGTTTGTTGCAGTGGAGAATAGGACGGAGAGAGTTTTGCTCCAGGTGTTCAATCACCAGTCCCTTCAACCAGACGTAGCACTTTGCAGAGTGTGAACTGGTTTACCAAACATCGTCGTGTCAGGCTCATTTTCCTTCATGCATTTAAATTAAGTATTTACTCGTTGCCTGTTTGCCTTCGATGTTTTCCTTCGTCATCAATCCTTTCGAGCCATGCATTACTTTCGATACTGTATTTCCTTCGAGATGCCTTAGTCCTTCGCAGTTTGCATGAATTCCTTCTAAGTTCGTTAGAATTTTTAGAAGTGATCATTCACCCCCTCCCCCTCTGATCATTCTTGAGCTTTCAATTGGTATCAGAGCTAGGCACTCCCTACGCTCTACGTATTTTGGTCTAACAACCTGGAGTGTTGTCAAGAATGTCGTTTGCAGCTGTTCGCTCGGGGGAACCAATTCCTATCTTCAATGGGAAGGACTATCCCTATTGGAAGGACAAAATGAAGAGGAATATCATGGCTATCAACTCTGCCGCTCGGGAAGTTGTCAAGAATGGTGTAACTGTCAAAGACAAAAATGCTATCACTCCTGAAGAGGCAAAGAAGATAGAGCTAGATGCTGAAGTCTGGGTCTTCATTACAAATCATCTGATTCCAGAGAAATATCATGAGGTCAAGAATATTTCTTCGGCCAAAGGTGTTTGGGACTATCTCGAGAAGATTGGTGAAGGAGTCTCTACTCAGAAAGATGCTCGTATTGACACCCTTCGAAGAAAGTTCTATCGTTTCAAGAGGCACGAGGGAGAAAAAGTTATCTCCATATACAGTAGACTCACTGCGCTGTCAAATGAACTGATTTCCCTCGGCGCCGAAGACATTACCAATCGGATTATTGTCAGAACTTTGATCCGTTCCCTTGATGATTCCTTCAATCACATTGTGTTGATGATTAAGGAAAGGACTGATTTCAAGGATCTAGTTGCCGCTGATATTCGTGAGAGACTCAATACATTCGAGATGGAAGAAGATGAAAAACGAGATGTTAATGGGACTCGAAGAAAATCTCATGCACTAAAGGCCAGAGCTTCACATCACTCCTCTCCTGACCCAGAGAACATTGGAAAAGATCTGGCACTGATAATGAGAAGATTCAACCGCTTTCAGAGAAGGAACTCCTCTTCACCAAAGAAAAACTACTCTTCAAGACATTCGAGCAATTCATCACAGCATCGATCATCATCCAGAAACTCTTCAGCGAAAGATAACTGTTGCTACATGTGCAAGAAGCCAGGTCACTTCATTGCTGATTGTCCTCTCTGGGAAATTGAACATAGATCAAAGCATTCTCACAGCAACTCTTCGAGCAATTCTCACGGATCGAGCAAAAACTATGAGTCGAAGAGATATGATTCAAAGTCCAGAAAAGACAAGAAAGACGGTTCTGATGATGAAAAGAAGAAGAATTATCACAAGCATCGAGAGAGTTCTTCCTCGAAATCACATTCCTCTCGACGAAAGAATTCCCACCGTGCCGAAGCCTATCTGGGTAAAGAGATGAACTCTGAAGATGAAGCATCCGGTTTCGAAGCTGAATCAAACCCAAGATCTGGTTCTGGTTCTGGTTCATAATCTGATGGTGTTGTTGGTTTAGAATTTTCTTCAAGCAAGACTTCAAGTTCATTCTTCACCAACCAAAGTAGCGAAGATGAATCTCCAGCTTACTGCTTCATGGCCAAGGCTAAGGTATCCTCATCAAAGAATTCCTACGATACTTCTGATGGATCTGCTTATGAAAGTAACTCTAGGATAAGCTATGCTAAACTTGCCAAAATTGCTTCTATCCAACAAGATGAGTTAGATTCTCTAAGTGAAACTATTCAAAAATCTGAGACGTTGTTGATTGATGAGATTGAGAAAGGTCAAACTTTGACAAATGAGCATGCTGCTCTGAAGGAAAAGTATGATGAGCTTTCCTCTCGGCATGATCTTCTCTCAGTGGACTACGAGAAGCTAATCTATGAAGAAAATGGATCTCGAGAAACTGAGAGAGGCTAATGAAGAGTTGGAAAGTGTCAATCTCACGCTCATGACTCAACAAGGCTCAGAAGCTAAAAATGAATCTACTTCACCATGCTTAACTTGTTTGGAACGAAGTAAAATTGAGTCTATTTCTGAGAGATCGAAAGGAAAGCAACCTATTGTTATTGATGATACTAACCCCTCGAACGAGGAAACCATTACCGAGGAACTCCTCAGGTTGAGAAATTTATTTGAAACAGGCATGTTCAAAAGTGTGCAGGGACACCAGTACCTATGTGATATCCTACGAAAGGCTCTTCTTCACAGGAATCCACGAAACGAAGGATTTGGCTTCGAAAGGAAAATCTATCCTGATGGAACCTACTGGGAACCCGAGCAGTATCATAAAACTGTCTGGGTTCTTGCGAAAGAAAAACCCATTGATATTGCTAATCTTTCAGGTTTCAGTTGCAAAATTGACAAAGCTATTGTTGATGAATCACTTGATTCTGACTACAAGCTTTTCAAAGATCAGGAAGGAAAGGTGTCGGCTGAATTCGTTGGTACTCCTCCGAAGAATGGTTTCTATAAGCGACAGATTTGGGTTCGCAAATCTCTCGTAGAAAAACTGCCCCCTAACCATTCTATGCAGGTAAAATCCTCGGTACCTCCGAATCACTACTATTCTCTCGAGGATAGAAATGAACCCTTGGTGCCTGCTTCAAGTGTTCCCCAGAAGGAATACTATCGTGTCGATAGAAATGTTTATCGTCATCGTAACAATAACACCAAAATTGCAGTTACCCATCAATACTCTAACCCCTCGTCGAGGAATTATATTTATGGTGTGCTTGATGGTCCAGATCGACAATGCAATCCTGTTCGCTATAATATCGCTGCCCCATCTAGCTCTTCCATGCCTTCTAAGTCACCTGCTCGTTTTTGGGTGGTTAAGAAGAACTAATTCTTCTGCAGGGCTATGTCTCTAGTGGATCCGAATGGGCCATGGATAGTGGATGTACAAATCATATGACCGGAGACAAAGATTTGTTCACCGAAGACAAACTCACTGAATCTTCACAGAGATACATTACCTTCGGTGACAACAACAAAGGAAAAGTACTTGGTTTGGATAAGGTTGCTATATCGAAGGATAAGCATATTGATAAGGTTATGCTTGTTCAATCTCTTGGATATAATCTTATGTCTATCTCAAAACTTTGTGATATGGGTATGCTTGTACTGTTTTCTGCTTCTCGTTGTGTTGTCTTTTCACAGGATGATTATTCCTTCGTGTTCGAAGGATATCGCAAAGGTGATCTTTATATCGTTGATTTTTCTTCGGGACCTGCAGTGTCCACATGTTTAATGGCCAAAGCCACTTCTGGTTGGTTATGGCACCGAAGACTTGGTCAAGCAGGAATGAAAAATCTTCAAACTCTTATCTCGAAGAAGAACATCGTTGGAATTGATAATGTGAAATTCGATAAAGATCGTCTATGCAGTGCCTGTGAAGCAGGAAAGATTGCCACGAAACATCACTCAGCAAAAACTATAATGACTACTACTCGTCCTCTTGAATTACTTCATATGGATTTATTCGGTCCTCAAAATTATGCTAGTCTTGGAGGTAACAAGTATGGTCTGGTTATTGTTGATGATTTCTCTCGATATACTTGGGTTTTCTTTCTAGATGACAAGAGCAAGGTTGTTGAAATTTTCAAAACCTTCGCAAAGAGAGCTCAGACTGAATATGAATTATCTCTCAAGCATATCAGAAGTGACAATGGTACATAATTCAAAAACACTCATATCGAAGAATTTCTTGATCGATATGGCTTTACTCATGAATTCTCGGTTGCTTATACACCGCAACAAAATGGTGTGGTCGAGAGAAAGAATCGAACACTTATTGAAATGGCCAGAACAATGCTTGCTGAATACAAGACTCATATCAGGTTCTGGGCTGAAGCAATCAATACTGCATGTCATATCATCAACAAGGTTTATCTGCACAAATTTCTGAAGAAAACTTCACATGAACTCATCACTGGTAAAAAGCCAAATGTTTCATATCTCAGGGTTTTTGGTGCTCCATGTTATATCAGAGATATGAATCACATCTCCAAGTTTGCCCCAAAGGCACACGAAGGTTTTCTCCTAGGTTATGGTTCCAATTCTCACACTTACAGAATTTACAACTCACATCTTGGCAAAGTTGTAGAAACTGTAAATGTTCGATTTGATGAAACTAACAGCTCTCAAAAGGAGCAATTACCTCTTAACCTGGATGAGCCACCATTGGATGAAGTTATCAGGTACATGGCTATTGGAGATATTCGACCCGTCGAAGGAAATGCATGTCAAGCCAACAAGGATGATGATGGTCCAATGTTCCCACACATAGACCGGGGCGCTGGAGATCAACATCCTGAAGCAAATGATGTACAGGTCGAAGGAGAACGCATAAATGAAGAAAATGTCCAACCCGAAGGAGAAGCTAAGCCCGAAGGAAATGATCCCGAAGGACAAGCTGATCCCGAAGGTCAAGTTGATCCCGAAGAACAACCGGATCCACAAGATGATGAAGGAGTTTTACCTCGTGTTCGAAGAAGAGTGGACGTCGACTCAATTATCGAAGAGATTCGTTTACTAGGTCGTCCCACCACTCGTTCTCGTACTTGATTAGCTAACTTCTGTGGAAATTTTTCGTTTGTATCCATGCTAGAACCATCGAAATTTGATGAAGCCATGAAGGACTCAGACTGGATGACTGCAATGCTCGAAGAACTTAATCATTTCGAGAGAAATAAAGTTTGGTTCCTTGTTGATAGACCTGATCCCAAGAAGCATAATATCATTGGTACGAAGTGGATTTTTCGCAACAAGCAAGATGAAGATGGCATTGTGGTAAGGAATAAAGCTCGGCTGGTTGCTCAAGGCTACACCCAAATCGAAGGTATTGATTTCGGTGAGACTTATGCTCCAGTTGCTCGACTTGAATCCATTCGTGTCATGCTTGATTTTTCCAATTACAATGGTATATTGCTATATCAAATGGATGTCAAAAGTGCATTTCTTAACGGTGAAATCGAAGAAGAAATATATGTTATCCATCCACCAGGTTTTGAAGACCCGAAGAATCATGATAAGGTGTACAGGTTGGACAAGGCCCTATATGGGTTAAAGCAGGCACCTCGTGCTTGGTATGAAACACTGAAGGATTTTCTTCTGAAGAAGGGCTTCAAACCAGGAACAACTGATCCGACTCTTTTTACTCGTGCATACAAAAATGATCTTTTTGTGTGTCAAATTTATGTCGATGATATTATTTTTGGCTGTACTAACCCTGATATTAGCGAAGAATTTGCTCGTATGATGTCGAAGAAATATGAAATGTCTATGATGGGTGAATTGAAGTTCTTTCTCGGGCTTCAAATCCGTCAACAGAAGAATGGGACTTTCATCTCTCAAGAGAAGTATCTCAGAGATTGCCTGAAGAAGTTTGATCTTGTCAGTTGCAAAACTATCAAGACTCCAATGCCTACGAATGTTCATCTAGATGCAGATGAGAAGGGCAAACCTTTCGATCAGAAGAAATATCGCTCGATGATCGGTTCACTTCTTTATCTTTGTGCATCTAGACCTGACATTATGCTATCAGTTTGTATGTGTGCTCGTTTTCAGGCAAACCCGAAAGAATCACATCATATTGTTGTCAAGCGAATTCTTCGATATCTTTCTCATACACCAACTTTGGGACTTTGGTATCCCAAGGGTGCCCAGTTTGATCTCGTTGGATATTCTGATTCTGACTGGGCTGGTGATCGATTCGACCGGAAATCTACCTCGGGCACATGTCATTTTCTCGGTAGATCTCTTGTCTGTTGGGCTTCGAAGAAACAAAATTGCGTATCTATTTCTACGGCTGAAGCCGAGTATATTGCTTCCTGTTCATGCTGCACTCAGATTCTGTGGCTCAAGCAAACACTGAAAGATTATGGTATTCTTGTGAAGAAAATTCCATTGCTATGTGATAACGAGAGTGCTATCAAGATTGCCCATAACCCTATGCAACACTCTCGAACGAAGCATAT
The DNA here is from genome assembly GCA_950022295.1 of Bromus sterilis. Classification (NCBI taxonomy): domain Eukaryota; kingdom Viridiplantae; phylum Streptophyta; class Magnoliopsida; order Poales; family Poaceae; genus Bromus; species Bromus sterilis. Next base: position 260,892,969 of record OX465598.1, on the reverse strand, counting down.
TGACATTCATCATCATTTTCTTCGTGATCACGTTCAGCGAGAAGATATTGTTATCAGCCATGTTCGCACCGAAGATCAATTGGCTGATATCTTTACGAAGCCCTTGGATGAAAAGAGGTTCTGTGCACTAAGGTGTGAGTTAAACATATTGGACTCTCGCAATGTGCAGTAAGATCATAACTATCGGTACTATGTATTATACGTTTTTCTTTCTATGTTGTTTACTTACATTAATTTTCTATCGTGTTTCTTTTTCGTTTGTCTTAGTTCGTTTGGTGTTGTCCTATACACTTACCAGTCCGAGTTTATCACTGTTTTCCCCTCGGATTGATTAAGCATCGGACCCTGTTTTCCCTCTATTCTATCCCTACCCCGTCTTTTATTTTCTCTCGTGAACATGTATATTTGTACTCGATTAAGATTCCCTTCGAATGTCATTGATTCCGAAGGAAAATCTATCGAACGTTTATCTACTTTTATACTCGATGTTCGATGAGTTTGGTCTTGGACGTGGAGCAACTTTCTTTCGGTTCTTGGGATTTTCCCGCGATTACCGCCACAAAATCCGTCTGTTGAATGCGGAGAGACGCGAAATCTACGCCGTTGGATCAGATCTGACAGTTATGTCAGACCCCTCCCTTATAAGTACTGATCCACCCCACCGGTTCAGTACTCGCAATTCTCTCGACTTCATCTCTCTGCTCCCGAAGTTCTCTCTCGCGCGCCACCGTGCTGCTCGTCGCCGTCGACTCCCTCGCCGCTTTGCTGCCGGAAGGAAGCTGCCGGAGACCTTCCCGTCGACGAGGAACTTCATCCACGTCGCCCTAGTCGCCGCACATCACCAAGTTAGGGTATGTGTGGCTCTGGACGCGATTCCAATCTCATCTGTTCATTGTATCCAGATTTGTTCTTGATTTTTCTCTCATTTTATTAGGTCTGTTTGATCTTTTTGGATCATTGAATCTTGGGAAATCTGTTTCTAGTGTTTTCTGTCGATTCCCCATCTGAGCTAGGTAAGAAATCCCTCGGATTCTCTCACTTAGACAATTTCCTCATAAGCGTATCGATGGGTTTGCACTTGTGCACTTATTTCACTCAAGTTCTTCGTTAGATTTGCACCCGATGGAAATCTAGCCTAGCACTTTCATGAAAACTTGCATCAAGAAAAATTTCTCGATATGTTTACTGCATTCAAAATGTTTTTCCTCGAAATTTGCTGGTACTTGTTCACAACTTCCTATATTCCCTCGTACCTATCTTTTTCGCAGGAAAATGTCTGGGCTCGAAGGAAATGTCAGAGCACCCAAGCGTGTAGGAGGCCGAACAAGAATCACCAACAACTCTGAAGGTCTATCAGAGGAATTGATAATAGAAAAGAAGTTGAGAACGCCGCCAGGTTCTGAAGATGAATGCACGAGAGAAAATCGTCTGCAAGAAATTTGAAGACTCCAAGCTCTTCGTTGGTATGAGTACATGTCTCTAATGCCTTGCTGGGAGAGGTTGTTTGATTTGAAAAATCCTTGGTCTGATGTCAAATCATTAAGGCCCAAGTGGACGAAAGATAATCGACCACCTCCTCCAGCTAATGCTCATCCATCCTCTCTGAAAACGCCTGCCGACTTTCAAGATCTGGTTGATGCTCGGGAAGCTCGAGCACAAAAATACAAAGAGGCTAAAGCAAGAAAGGAGGCTGTTGCTGCTGAAGGTGCCGAGGAAGTTGGCCCAAGTGCTAAACCGAAGGCTGGCAAGAAATCATCCAAGCGAAAGAAAAAGGTGGTAATTGTCTCGCCACCAGATGCGAGCTCCAAAGAAGAAGAAAATTCTGATGATCAAGACCCTAGCACTGAGGCTGATGTCGAGGACATTCCTCAGAAGAAGAAGCCGAGCAGTAAAGGCATTAGGATCCAGGAGCCAGCTACACAGGCTCCTCGAGCAATAATTGATATGACCAGTTTGGTCACTGATCCGCCCATTTCATCTGCTCCACCAGTTCAAGCTCGCAGGGCAAAACCTTCGGCCAAATCGAAGGGAAAGCAAGCTCAAGTTGCTAAGGATGATGAAACACTTGTTCAACGAAAAGAAAGGCTGGCAAAACAAAAAGAACAAGAAGTAAAAGACTTGACAAATTCCAAGCTCCTGAACTTTCACAGTCAGCCAGAGCATAAAAAGTCCCAGGTTGCTCAACAGCTTGGCATTTTACATCTGGTCAGTGAAAAGTATCGATGACAGATTGCGGAAGGCACAATTACTAGTGCTCCGAAGAAAAAGGTTGTGGCCCCTAGCGCCACCGAGCAAGTTGCGACTCCCATAGTCACGAAGGAAAAGGATGCAGCTGCAAGTGCTGCGAAGAAAATCGCTGAGGCCCCAAGTGCCTCGAAGGATAAAACTACGGTCCCTAGTGCCGTATCAAAACCCATTACTACTGCCAAGGCCACCAAGGAGGCCGAGAAGAAAGCCAAGGAGGCTAGGAAGAAGGCTCAGGCTGTTCCAGTTCCTCGAGCCGCACCAGCTCCTGCACCTGCCCCTGCTGCACCTGTTGTTTCCGGCCCTCGTGCCGATGAAGAGAGCTCCAACAAAGGAGATTCTGGTGCCCATGCTCCTTGGGATGCTACTAATATTTCTCATATCCTCTGGAAGATGGCTACCACACCGAGCAAAGTCACTGCCGAGGATGATGTCCCTGCTGAGATCCAAGAGCATGTTGCTCGATACATGATTCGCTGGGAAGGGTATCTCACCCAGGATCGCAAGGACAAGGAGCAAGTGAGATTTTACACCAGGCAACTTCAAGAAGAAACCGAGGACATTGAGTCCCGAAAGTTTTTCAAATCCAAGATTGCCACCGCTGAAGCATCCAGAAGGGCACAGAAGGAAAACTTGACCGATGTGTGTGAAAAGGTTCGACAAATTGTGTCTGCCGTATGCAAAGAGCACAATGATGCCCTGTACAAGAGACAATCTCGTAAGAGAAAGTCTGCTGCCCCAACCTCTGTGCGTGGGACGCCAGAGATCGAGAAGAATGCCAAGAAGGCCAAGTCTACCGAGGTCGTTGCTGCATCAGGATGAGAGGAAACTGCACCAACCCCCACCAAGCAACCCACTCCTCCTCGTAAGAAATCTCCACCCCCTCGCCAAGCTACTCCACCCCCTCGCCAAGCCACTCCTCCACTTCGCCAACAAACACCTCCACCTTGTCAACCATCACCACCAAAAGCCTCGTCGCCACCACCAAAACCATCATCACCACCGCACATCATTCCATCAACCACCCCAGCCATCGAGACCCAAGCCCAAGCAGAGACCGAGCAACTTGCTCAGGTCGAGCAAGAAACTCAAGCCCCCATCTCCTCTGCTCAGAAAGATTACTCCTCTGCCCAGACTCTGCATGAAGGAGAATACGCTGATGTTGATATCACAACAGTTTCTTCTCGTCAAGATGTTGTTAAAGAAAATAGCTCTGGAGATGGCAGTTCTAGTGACAGTTCCTCCTCCTCCTCATCAAATTACTCGAACGAAGAAATGATTGATGCTTTCGCACAACTGGACGAAGATTTGGAGGCCATGGAAACTGAGGAGGCCGCCCAAAATGCCCCTGCCGACGAAGGAGTTGCCGTCGAAGCACGGGCCGAGGAAAATGCTCCTGCAGCCATCCCAGCTCAGGATATTGTAAACGTTCCATCTTAAATTCCTCGCCCTGCTGACCCAGTTTTCCAGATGCCAGACAATGCTGCCGAAGTTTTTCCTGTTGATGAGCTGCTCCATTCTGCTCATCCGAGAGAAATGCTGCCCCTGTTCCGCTCAGATGTTCCTCGAGGAGGCCCCATCTTCAAAAGGCGTGAACACAAGCCATTTTTCTTCGGGACCAATCCCTACGGGAAGCCCAGAAGTGCATATTCTCTTCGGTTTTGGACCCAAGAGCAAGCCATATACTACACCCGTGTGTTGTACAACAAGGCAAGAGTTTTCCAACATCAATATCTTGATATGCCTTCGGTGTACTCCACTTCTTGTTTCGAGAATGTTGCTGAAACAATTGATGGTCTTCACGCTCACAAGATGTTTGCTCTCGATTGTGGCTACAATCCCGAGCTTATCAAGCAATTTTATACAACACTTTATGTCACTGGTGATCCCGAGAACTCGAAGACGTGGAAATTTGATTATATGATCCAAGGCCAAGTATTCCATATGACTGTCGACCAATTTCTGGCCATCATCAATTTACCTCGGTTCGAAGGATTACCACACAAGCTTCATGACTTACCTGCTCCAACTCCTGCTGAATTTTCTACGCTCATGAATCCAGATGTCGTAGGAGATAACTACCCGGCTGAGCCCAAGCCGAGACATTTGGTATTTGAAGCAAAGGCATGGTTTTATATTCTTTCGAAGACCTTGATGCCAATGCTCGATGTGCACGATGATTTTCCCATTCCCAATGATGTGAAACTTGCTCTGTTGAAGTTAGTCCATGGTCATCCTTTTGATTTTGAAGACTACTTCATCATAACTTTGGTGTCTTGTGCTGATGATCACAATTCCCACAAGTCGTATGCACCATGGCTGATGGCTATCTGCAATTACTCTCGGGACGTTCCATTCCTCGTGTCAATTTTCCTGAAGATTTTCACTCCACCTGTTAGGGAAGTATTGCAGATTGTTGCTCGACCCAACGATCAATATGCTGAGCACACTGGCATCCGCGCCCACTTAACTGAGCGTAATGTTCGCTCGAAGTTTATCAAGCCAGTGCATCACATGGAAATTTCTCTTCGGTCCCAGCAAATGCTTCAACATCACATCGACCAAGATTCCATTCAGAAGCAAGCATTGATGGACGAGATAAATCATTCGCGCAATATTACCATGAACAAAAATCAGATGCTGCGTGAATGCCTTCGCCGAGATTGGAAAGGACTGCGGAAATTCAATTCCCTCGGTCAACTTCAACGATGTGGCTTCAAAGAATATCCTCCCCATCTGAAAAGGAATTGGACCAATGATGATCGAGTAGATCGCCCGGATCCCAATATCCCTTGGTTGCCGAAGAACAGAGATGTGCTTAGTGTCGATGACTATTATCACATCACTTTGAACACCTTCTCCTCCGACTCCGAGAAAAATGAAGCCCCTCAACGCCAACCGAGAGTTTACACTCCACTTCCTCGAAGCCCCAGGACCCCGCCGGAATCGCAGCTGGAATTTTCTGGAGATCGCCACTCCTTCCGCACGACGACCACTCCTCCAGGCGCTCGCCCAATTCGTCATGCTCCAACGCTCGCCGAATCTTCTCGTCGTCGCCGGAGCCATTCAAGCGAGTAGGGATTTCTTTCGACCCTATTCTCTCGACTTTTTGTACGTTGTGACAAAAAGGGGGAGATGTAGTGGCATCAAAGAAATTAGTTTGCCTTTGGGGTTAAGGGCTTTGCTTTTCGTTCAATAAACTTTTGAACTTTGAGGTTTCTGAGTAGTTTCAACAAACTTTTGATTCATATTCGATCTGGTTGTAACTAACTCTAAGTAGGTCTGTGAACTGCTATCCTTTTCGTAAGATATCTATCTGCTGCTTGTGATACTTAACATTTTTGCAGGAAGTTATCTTTCATATAAGTTCATAGGTCATTCGAGGAGATTGCATATTTCTTATTGGATATTATCTGAAATGCAATTTCACTCGCTAAGATTATTGATGTTTTTCCCTCGATTCTACTTGTCAAATATGCACTTCACAGGAAACTCTTATCTTCCGTGCATACATCAAGGGGGGGTATTTCATCGATCTTAGCACTGGTTTATCAGCGAAAACTCAAAACTTTTTCAATTATTTATCGATTCCTTTTTTGTCAACAATCGTCCAAAAAGGGGGAGATTGTAAGAGCAAGTTTTGCCCCCGAAGGTTTTGGACATTGTTGGACAAAGAAGAAGTGGAACTAATATTGTTTTCGAGTATAAACAGATAATTAGGTTCCGAAAGAATGGAGTTTGCAAGTTGAAGGTCGAAGGACAACTCACTGCAGCAAAGCTGCAGTCATCTACCAAAACCTTTGAAGGAAGACGACCCCTAAAAATGTTGTCGAAGAAAAAGTCTCTCTCGAGTAAAAGCACAACGAGGAGAAAGTTGAAGCTGGTCGAAGACTTAGTCCTTTTACTAGTTTCTCTTTATATTATTGAGTCGTAGGAAAAACCGTACTATTAAGAGGGGTTTGCTAGTTGAGATCTTAGTCGAAGTGAATTTTCTTTGCTCAACCTAAACCCTCAAAAGCCTACCGAGAGAAATCTTACTGAGTCGAGTGACTAGCTCGAAGGAAAAGTCATCGCACTTCGTGCCTTCGAGAGAGAACTCGTTCGGTAAGTCAGCTTACTTGTTCCTCAAGTAAAGTTGCGCAATGATTGGAATCCGACCGTTGTGGACACGCGTCAAGCTGTCGCATCGGGTCACTTCAGTCATTTTACCCATCGGGATCGCCAACTATAAATACCCCGCACCTAGCCGCCATTTCGGGTTGGCTGCTCCACTAAAGATTCTAAGACAGAAGTCTGTGAGCATCCCAAGAGAGATTCATCGAGAGAAAACCAAAACCCAAGTCTGAACTGAGTTGAGCAATTCACTGAGACTTAGGTCGAGATTAGCCGATCTTTTTATCTTGGAGAACTGCAAGTCTCCTAGACGGTTAGGCGTCGCCTGTCAAGCAGTTGAAGAGTAATTGTCGCTGTTGAAGGAAGTTTGTAAAGGTCTCGGAGATGTCATGAATCATCTACCACGAGTGAAAACTGGACAAGCTCGAGGAGTTTGTTGCAGTGGAGAATAGGACGGAGAGAGTTTTGCTCCAGGTGTTCAATCACCAGTCCCTTCAACCAGACGTAGCACTTTGCAGAGTGTGAACTGGTTTACCAAACATCGTCGTGTCAGGCTCCTTTTCCTTCATGCATTTAAATTAAGTATTTACTCGTTGCCTGTTTGCCTTCGATGTTTTCCTTCGTCACCAATCCTTTCGAGCCATGCATTACTTTCGATACGGTATTTCCTTCGAGATGCCTTAGTCCTTCGCAGTTTGCATGAATTCCTTCTAAGTTCGTTAGAATTTTTAGAAGTGATCATTCACCCCCTCCCCCTCTGATCATTCTTGAGCTTTCAAATAGGCTCAAGCTCTTGGCACCAAAATTCCAAACATTACTCAAATCAATACCTCAAAACTATTGCAAGTTAATACTATACTTATAATAGCAACCTCAATTACCTACTCATGTCAAGACACACAACTCAGTGCAACAAACCAACTCTCTAAACAAGATAAGCATGATAACTCAAGAGAGTTCCAAAAGTAACAACCTAAATAAAATCTCTTAAAAAGATAAGTATGAAAAACTAAGAGTTAAGAATGACATCAACTATGAAAAGATAAAGGACACACATCAAAGATAAGCATGAAACCTATGTTGTGTTCTAGGGTGGAGTGGAGCGTGTTTCTCCCCCAGATAATGTAGGCTAGGGTCCAACTTGTTATGAACATCAAGCAAAACTAAATAAACTAAAAAGTAAAGAGCGAGACGCTCCAAGCACAGCACATAACGTATGAAGTGATAAAAATATATCATGGAGAAGAATGAACTGATGATTGTTGATGGAGAAGGGGATGCACGGGGGCATCCCCAAGCTTAGACGCTTGAGTCTCCTTGGATAATTCTTGGGGGTGCATGGGGGAATCCCCAAGATTGAGCTTTTGACACTGCCGGATATTCTTTCATCATCTTCCTTCACATACTTGAAAACTCCCTTCATACGAAACTCATCATAAGCTGATTAGAGTGGTTAATACCCAAAATAAAATAATTTTTCCTCTACAGGAAATAAAGTTTTTTCATGAAGAGATACTGTTTCTCATTATTTAAAAAATGGTTTTTCAAAGAAAAAGCAAGCTTAAGATTTGCAAAACGCAGAAAAGGCAAAACGTGGCAGAATCTGTGAAAAGCACATCAGCAGGTAGTAAATATTTTTTTAGGGGCACTTCTGCAACTCAAATCAAAAAATTCAGAACATATGGGAGAAATTGATTTGTATAGAGCATAGTGTCAAAACAATTCAGATCAAAAAGATGAGCTGGTGATTTTAGAGAATCTTTGCAATGGGGCAAAAGTTTCTGTTTTATGGACAACCTGTCACAAATTTTGATTTTTCTTGCAATTGGAGGCTAAAGTTGTGTGACGCCCCCAAAATCAATCCGTGTACAGTAATCATACACGCAGGGTACACGGCTGAGATTAGGGTGCCACGGTGAGAATATCACAGCACAACACTAAACACAAAAGTATAAACAAATATTTTACAATACCAGGGATCACGAGGATCCGAATACATAAGTCATACAAGCCATAATATCTGAGTACAGACATAGTTAGTCAAGTTTTGCCTTAATAAGGCTAGCAAAAATCACATCAGAGATACAGATCGAAAAGGCGAGGCCTCCTGCCTGGGATCCACCGAACTACTCCTGGTCGACGGGGAACTCGACGTCGTAGTAGGCGCCTCCGAGGTACTCCTGCTCCTGGGCTCCAACGTCGGCTGCAGCGGCCGATCAGGCAAAGCGAAAAAGGGGAAATAAAGCAAAGGTGAGTATCTAGCATACCCGCGAGTCTTACGTCCGCTACTAAGAATTATGCATTGTATCAACGGAAAGAAGAGGTTGTATATAGTGGACTGAAAGACAGAAATCCAGGGCAAGGGTAAGAAGCTAGGCCTATCGAAGACTAGCATCTTCCGACGATGTCTTGCAGCATGAGATAAGGATCAGCCAACAGTTATATAAAGCATAAAGTAACAATGCAGCAGAAGTTGCTGCAACATTGTATGATAATAAGTTGTAATAATTAACAATGCCTCCGAGTTCACCTCCTCGACATCCCCGTGAGGAAGAAAACCAGGAACCATACAGTTTAATAATAATGGTTTGTAGTGGTAAGATCCAGCTTCAGCATAAAGCGTCCTGTTACCGTGGACACGACTATTCGAATAGATTAATCTTCCCTGCAGGGATGCACTTGTGTTACGCTACACGCACGGATCTCCAGGGTGGCGGGAACCTTGTTAGGGAACGCTCCATCGAGCTATCCGACACTTCATAGCCCATCTTTCAAACTCAACAGAGAGGCCATCCGCCGGTCTAAATCCTAAGTACGCCGGGCCTTGGACCCCAACCCGAACGTACTCCTGCACGGTGCGTGGCTGGCCGGTGAAGTTGAAGCAAATCCAAATAAGACACCACCGCGCGAGCAAATAAGACAACACCACTTCCCCGCGCAGGCCGCGGTACTGCTGACGTCTGAAGAGTCCTCGGACGACACTACGAAGCAGAGGAGCCCATAACTCATAATTCCCACGGGTAGGTAGTGCGTACATGGCATATAGCCAACTCAAGACATTCACTGAACCATTTAGTATTTTAATTAACCTGCGTGACAACCGTTATCGTTGCCTCGACTTAACTGACCCGCGGACAACGACAGCAGCCAGGACCACCAGTACATCGGTGCCTGCCCCGTCGTCCCACCAAGTCACTGCGGTTACCAACAAGGTGAACCGTCTCCTTACCTTGTCTCGCGTGTGCTCCTGGAGGAGCTCGACTTTCGTGGTTTGGTAACTCTCGCGGCCAACGATCAGGGGCCAAGCACACCGGTACACTGGTCGTACCCTCCCTGTCGTCCCGTTGCAATACCTCTCGCGGGCACCGTTGGGTCGCCCGACTTCTTACCTGAAGGACAAACGTTGCTCAGGTACCTAGAGCGGCTATACAGAGTCAGCAACGAGTGGAGTAAAAGGATTACTCCTTGATAGCTCACACTTGATGGTGGCTCGGCAGACCCGAACTAGGGGGCCTGAGGCGGTGTCTGCATTGTACCGTACCTGTGCAGTTATAATATTTGTATCCGCGTTCACTCCCCTGAGTGATCACGGCCCTCTATCTAATCCTAGCTAACAATGCGCAGGGCTCACTGCTGAATATAATATATATAATAGGCATCATGGGATAAAGGAATGTACATCAAGGGCCGACAAAAACAGGCTATGCAATTGAATAGGATTGTAATCGTAGCAGCAGCAGTAACAATGCCTAGTGCAAGAAATGTATGGAAAGATAGGCGATATCTGGGGAAGAGAATGGCTCTGCTTGCCTGGAAGCTCGACGGTAGGGGTAGGGTCGTCGACGAAGTAGTCGTACTCAGCAGCGGTGTAGTCGACGGCAGCAGCGGGGTCTACAAGAGATTAAGGGGGGGGGGGAATAAACAGTAAATACAAAGCAAGCATATACAAACTGATGCATGACATGACAAATGAAATGTTAACGGTGTTCTAACGCAGTGCAAAGCACTTTGCTCGGAACGGAAATTCATCTGAGGATGAACTACCGGCTCCGGGTGATTACCGGACAGAGTGTCCGGAGGGGGGGAAGGATCAAGCCGGAGGTGTCGTGGGTACCGGACAAACATAAGGGGGTGTATCCGTGCTATTTGATCTATTCTGAGAAACATTCGTGTTCGGAATAAATTCATCCGGGCACTCTAACAGTACCGGACAGTTTATCGGACAGACGGTCCGAAGGGGGACGGTTCGATGTTCGTTGTGTTAGTGGGGTGTGATAGACATACGGATAGCGTATTCGTATTCGTTATATTTTTCTGATCAATTTTCATGTATAAAGTTTTTGAATCTGAGTTACGGTTTAAAAGTTATTGAATTTCAAAGTTTTAAATTATTTAAATGATTTTCTGAATTTATTTTATTATTTATTCAACATTATCCATAACATTATCCAAAATAGTGCCTGGCACGTGGGACCCACATTTCAACCTCTGTATTTTCTTTAAATCTTTTTAATCAATAAAAACTGACAGTGGGGCCTAGTGGTCAGTGACACATAAGCTAATTAAATCGTTTTAATTAAGTTAAATGGCCCGGGGGCCCACAGGTCAGTGTCCAAGGAGGGGGTTAACTTTTCTGTTAAGTTAACAAAGAGATTAGCCGGAGGGGACCCACATGTCAGTGACTGGGGTTGCCCAGTCAGCACAGTTGACTGGTCAACCCAGTCAACTGGTCCACGGGGCGCACTGGCAGAGACCGTGAGGCTCGTAGGAGGCTCACCGGCGACAGAACGCCGACGAGGCCGACGCTGCCCTCGCTGTGGTGCACGGGAGGAGGCGCGGCTGGTACCAATCGACGCGGACGACTACGGGGAGGAGTTTGGTGGCGGTGTTGTGGCTTGGGGTGGACAGGCACGAGCTCGAGCTCAAAAATGGCGGAGGGGGGTCTCGGGCTCCAATGGCACTTGGCTATACGCGACGAAACTGAAGGCGCTGCGGGGTGGGATCGAACCTACGATCCACGGGGAACATTTTGGTGCAACCGGCGTGGGCTGTGGTGGCCAGGGGACAAGGCTACGACGACAAACCACGGCGGCCGGAGCAAAGCGGAAGAGGGGAAACGCCTACGGGTCTATCGAGCACCTATGGACAGTTGGCCATGACAGAGGTGCTCACCACGAGCGCGTCGGGGTTGGCAGCGGGCTCGGGGAGGGGCTGAGGCGGCGTGAATTGGACGACGATCTCGCCGGCGGCGAGGAAGAAGACGACGATATGGCGCACCGTGCAGTGGCTCCGGGCTCGATTCCTCGCACGGGGTGAAGTAGCCGACGTCGGCGAACACGTAGGACACGTTGGCGTGGCGACGCGAGCTCACTGGCCACGTGAGCTCACGGCCATGGCGACGGCGGCTCGTCGGGATTTTTCCCCGACGACTGCGAGGCGAGAGAGGGGAAAATCAGAGTGGGGGATATCCAGGGGGTGGTTGGGGTTGTTCTTATCGCCACCGCGCGCAGAGGGGAGGTGGGGATGGCCGGGAGAGACGCCAGCCACGGCAAGCTTGCCACGGCGACGGGGGCAGGTGGGGATGGGATGGGGGCAGTTGGAGAAGAAGGGGCCTGGGCTGGCCTGTCGCCCGAGGCGAGTTTTAAGCATTTTTCAATTTGTTTTCCTTTTTGCATTATGTTCTTTCCTTTTGTATTGGTTTTAATTGCTTTAATATTTTTGTAAAATGTGTGACCTGGTCCATAATTAGTAGTGTATATTTCCAGAGTGCCACAAAAAGTTTAGGCTTAAAATAAAACCAGTTACTATTTCTTTATAATATTCAATTGTCAAATGGTGCTGTTTTGCTTGGTGTTTGGATTTTCCAGAGGCATAATAAAATACCATAACCACATGGGCATGACCCACTGATTATTTGTGATTTAATAAAAGTGGTTGTATAATTTTTGGACATGTTTTATTTGCAACATTATTTTTAATATCAACAAAAGGCATTTTGGATTTGATTTGATTCAAATTTGATCATGGCATGATTTAGCAACAGTAATTGTCATTAGCAAAAGGATTACTGTTACAGACATCTAAGGGTGTTACAAATCTCCCCCACTACAAGAATTCTCGTCCCGAGAATTTAAGTGGTAGCGAGGAAAAGATCGGGGTATTCATCGCGAAGGCGATCTTCGCGTTCCCAAGTGGCTTCATCTTCAGAATGATTCGACCACTGAACCTTGAGAAACTTGACGGTCTTGTTGCGGGTTCGACGTTCAGACTGATCGAGAATGCGGCTCGGATGTTCTCGATAAGTCAAGTCTTGTTGCAGCTCGATCATATCATGCTCCACTTCGCGGATAGGGTCCTTGAAGCAGCGACGGAGTTGCGACACGTGGAAGACATCGTGGACTAAGGAGAGGTTCGGCGGCAATTCCAACCGGTATGCCACGGGTCCACTCCTGGAAAGGATACGGAACGGACCAATGTAGCGAGGAGCCAACTTGCCCTTGATACCGAAGCGATGAGTGCCCCTCATGGGAGTGACACGGAGGTAAGCATATTCACCAGGTTGATACTCCATTTCCCGGTGTTTGCGGTCATAGTTGCTCTTCTAACGAGACTGTGAGGCCTTGAGATTTTCTTGCACAATGCGAACCTGATCTTCAGCTTGTTGGACAAGATCCGGTCCGAAGTAGGGTCGTTCCCCAGTTCCTGACCAATTCAGGGGGGTTTGACACTTACGTCCGTATAGAACTTCGAAGGGGGCCATCTTCAAGCTAGCCTGATAGCTATTGTTGTACGAGAATTCCGCGTACGGGAGAGATTACTCCCATTTCATGCCGAATGAAAGGACACAAGCGCGAAGCATGTCTTCCAGCACTTGATTGACTCGTTCAACTTGGCCTTGCGACTGGGGGTGATAAGCGGTGCTGAGAGACAGACGAGTCCCGAAGGCTTCCATGAAACTATTCCAGTATCGTGAGGTAAAAAGGTTGCCACGGTCTGAACTGATCTCCAGCGGAATACCGTGGAGTGACACAATCCGGGAGATATACAAGTGTGCTAACTGACTAGCAGTGATCGTCTCCTTGACCGGCAGGAAGTGAGCAATCTTGGAGAATCGGTCGATGACGACGAAGATGGCATCGTTACCTTTCTGTGACTTTGGAAAACCGGTGACGAAGTCCATCTCGACTTTGTCCCACTTCCAATCAGGAGGAGGGAGTGGTCGCAACCAACCAGCAGGTTTCTGATGTCCGGCTTTGACGCGACTGCAAACGTCACATTGAGAGACATAACGGGCGATGGCTTGCTTCATGTAAGGCCACCAGTACCGCTAACGAAGGTCTTTATACATCTTGGTACTGCCAAGGTGGATTGACAAGGGAGAATTATGGGCTTCTTCCATGATATCCGGACCACAGTTAATGATGGTCGGGCTCACAGGAACAACCAAGTGGCCCTTGAAGTACACAGTATCACTATCATTGGCATCAATGGTAAAAGAGGAGGGTTTTCCTTCTGCGATGTCTTGCTTGATCTTCACAATGTCAGGGGCCAGAGATTGTCTACTCTTGATGAGGTTGTCGAGGCTTGACTCGATAACCAGGTTATTGACGTAACCCTGAGGAACAATCTCGAGGTTCAACTTGCGAAACTCTTCATACAGAGGTGGTTGCTGCACCTGAACCTCAAGTTCAGAACAGTAATCTTTGCGGCTCAAGGCATCGGCCATCATGTTAACCTTGCTCGGGGTATACGAAATATCCATGTTGAAGTCGGCTATTGTCTCGAGCCATCGTTGTTGACGGAGATTCAGATCTGGCTGAGTAAACAGGTACTTCAGACTTTGGTGATCGGTGTAGACCTCGCAACGATTACCGACGAGGTAATGTCGCCACAGCTTCAATGCATAAATTAATGCTGCCAATTCGAGATCATGTGTTGGATATTTGTCTTCGTGAGTGCGCAACTGAGGAGAGCCATAAGCAATCACTTTGCGCTCTTGCATTAGGACACAGCCTAATCCTTGACGAGACGCGTCGCAATATATCACGAAGTCCTTCTGAGTATCAGGGGGAGTGAGCACCGGGGGAGAAGTTAGCTTGTCCTTGAGCGCTTGGAAACTTTCTTGACATTTATCTGTCCACTCAAACTTGACGCCTTTGTGAAGCAGATTAGTCAGGGGGCTGGCAATCTTGGAGAAATTCTCGACGAAACGGCGGCAATAGCTAGCGAGCCCGAGGAAACTGCGGACTTGCTTGACGGTCTTGGGAGGAGTCCAGTCAAGAATAGCCTGGATACGTTCTTGGGTGACGGCAATGCCATCCTTGGAAATCACATGTCCAAGGTAGGTTACTTCGGGAAGCCAAAACTCACACTTAGAATACTTAGCATAGAGTTTGTGTTCTCGAAGCTTCTCCAGTATAAGACGAAGATGTTCTGCATGTTCTTCTTCATTCTTGGAATATATCAATATATCATCCAGATAAACCACGACGAACTGGTCGAGGTACTCCATGAAAATATAATTCATCAATCTGGAGAAGGTGGCTGGAGCATTGGTTAAGCCAAAGGACATGACGGTGTACTCGTATGAACCATAGCGAGTAATGAAGGCAGTCTTCGGAATATCCTCATCACAGACTCGGATTTGGTGATAACCCAACCTCAAGTCGAGTTTAGAAAACACCTTGGATCCGGCAAGTTGATCATACAGATCGTTGATCCGGGGAAGTGGGTATTTGTTCTGGATGGTGGCTTGGTTAATGGGCCGATAATCTTGGACCAATCGATCTGTCCCGTCGCTCTTCTTGACAAAAAGCGAAGGTGCTCCCCAAGCTGAGGAACTGGGGCGAATGAATCCTTTCTGAAGTGCCTTGTCGATTTCCTCCTTAAGTTCAAGGAGTTCATGTGGCGGCATCTTGTAAGGACGCTTGGCAATAGGAACAGTACCTGGCTTCAAGTCGATGACGAATTCAACTTCTCTGATCGGGAGTATTCCCGGCAGTTCTTCTGGGAAGACGTCGGGAAAATCGCGAACGACTGGGACGTTCTCAATGCCTTCGAGGGGGGCGGCATTCAAAGCATTCATCATGAATATCTGTGTTTCAGCATTACGGGTAACTCGGGTGGTGTGGTTAACAATCTCGCCGGAGGGGTGAAAAAGTTGGACAGACTTGGTGCCACAATAAAGTGCGGCATCGTGAAATTTCAACCAATCCATTCCCAGAATGAGGTATATTGTGGAAGACGTCAGGATGATGGGGGAAGCAAGGAATTCAATTCCTTCAATTTCAACGATGGTTCCGGGCACTATCTTGGTGGTTCGGCATTGGCCTATCGGGGTGCGAATAACCATTGGTGGGTTCATCTTTTCCAATGCGAAGTTATGCGACAACGCAAATGCTTCCGACATGAATGAATGCGATGCTCCTGTATCAAATAAAACAGTAGCAGGTACGGAATTTACGAGAAGGGTACCCATCACGGTAGCGGGTTGTTGCTTAGCTTCTACAACATTGACGTTGTTAGCATGTCCACGAGCATAAGAGGCAGACCCAGTATTATAGTTGGGGGTCCTGTTGTTGCCACGACCATTTCCGCGGCCAGCAGGGTGAACTACCAGTTTCTTCTGTTTCTGGGGGCACTCCCTGGAAAAATGCCCAGGTTGGCGACACGTGAAGCATAATCCATCCTGAGGACGAAGGGGGGTAGCATTGGGTGGTGCAGGCAGAGCTCTTGGCATCTGCGGTGGCGGAGGCAGACGGGGTGCAGCATAAGACGGCCTTGGAGCAGGGACAGGTGAATGGGTCACACTGGTAGGGAGCCAGATACGACGCTTCTGCGTTGCGCCCGAAGATGAGCCAACGTCACGATAACGCTTCAGAGAGTTCTTGTGCTCCATATGGGCAGTCTCGACGGTGATAGCCTTGTTCACCATGGTGGCGAAGTTGGCGAAATCATGAACGGCAAGAGCGAGCCTGAGGTCTGGATTGAGGCCACGACGGAACTTCTGCTGCCTGCGAGCATCAGTGGTGATCTCTTCTTCCGTAGCGAGAGAGGTTGAGGAACTCGCGCTGATAGGCTTCAACAGTCATGTCGCCCTGAGTGAGGTTGCGGAATTCTTCCGCCTTACGATCCTGAGGAATGTAGCGGGCGCGAAAGGCAGACTGAAATTCATCCCAAGTGATGACTTCTCCAACTGGCAGTGAACGCTTGTGGGTGCTCCACCACTGAGCAGCGGCGCCTTTCAGGTGATAAGACGCAAAGTTCACATACTCGGCTGGATCGACAATAGCAGACTCTAGCTCGTGAGTGATGTCGCGAAGCCAGTCATCAGCATCCAACGGCTGAACAGTGTTGCGGAACATAGTGGGGTTGAGGCGGGTGAAGTCGTGCAGAGTCACGGAGGCATGCTGATGGTGGTGCCCATTCTGATTCGGCTGGGGGAACTGAGCCATGACATTCTCCATGAACTGACGGTTCAGCTCGAACTGCTGCATCATCCCGGCCATGTAATCCGGCGGCGGAGGTGGGTCGTTGGCACCACGACCACGACCACGACCACCACGACCAGCCATCCTGCTAGAATTTAACAGGGGTATTTCAGCGATGAAAATTTAACGAGATAACGGAATCAAGCCTGAAGTAAAGCGACAACGAAGAGGGGGCGCGGATATATATAGGAGTAGTCATATAAGACATACACATTCACACACAGAGTCAATCGAAAATCGGGCAGCGTAACGTCGTAGAAATTAAGGAAAAAGGACTCACTAGGCGGCGCGCAGACCGCGGTAAGGATTACACGACGCGACATAGATTCCACTATGTCAATCACGCCGCAAGAAAACTGTTGGCCACAGGAGTTAATGCCAGAGGACGCGCGGCCTGCCTAGAATGAGAATGGGATCCGCGGTCCGAGACCTGGGGTAGAACTCCTGCGACACGACTCAATCAATGGGGAAGCACCAAAACCCCGGGTGGAATCAAGAGAACGTGATCCTAATGTCAGAGTTTGTAAAACTTACCAGCAAGGATAAGAGAGCAGATTCCCAGAGCATAGGTAAGGAGAAAAGGATCCTAATACCATAGATATCACACGTAGTGACATCGATGTGGGCCCGTGAGCCAAATAATTAAGTTAGCAAAATAGTTTTCAAAGTCTAGACTCAACTTCGACCAATTAGTGGTGGGGTTGCTTCCTACAGGCAGTCGGCTCTGATACCAACTTGTGACGCCCCCAAAATCAATCCGTGTACAGTAATCATACACGCAGGGTACACGACTGAGATTAGGGTGCCACGGTGAGAATATCACAGCACAACACTACACACAAAAGGATAAACCAATATGTTACAATAAAGAGGGGTCACGCGGACCCGAATACATAAGTTATACAAGCCATAATATCTGAGTACAGACATAGTTAGTCAAGTTTTGCCTTAAGAAGGCTAGCACAAATAACATCAAAGATACAGATCGAAAAGGCAAGGCCTCCTGCCTGGGAGCCTCCGAAACTACTCCTGGTTCTGGTCAGCGGGGGTCTCGACGTAGTAGTATCCGCCTCCGGGGTACTCCTGCTCCTGGGCTCCAACGTCGACTGCAGCGGCCGATCAGGCAAAACAGTAAAGGAAATAAAGCAGGTGAGTATCTAGTATACCCGCGAGTCTTACGTCCGCTACTAAGCATTATGCATTGTATCAACGGAAAGAAGAGGCTGTATATAGTGGACTGCAAGATAGAAATCAGAATAAGGATAAGAAGCTAGGCCTATCGAAGACTAGCATCTTCCGACGATGTCTTGCAGCATGAGGTAAGAATCAGCCAACAGTTCATATAAAGCATAAAGTAACAACGAAGCAGAAGTTGCTGCAACATTGTATAATATAAGTTGTAATGATTAACAATAATAATAATGCCTCCGAGTTCACCTCCTCGACATCCCTGCGAGGAAGAAAACCCGGAACCATACAGTTTAATAGTAATAGTTTCTAGTGGTAAGATCCAGCTTCAGCATAAAGCGTCCTATTACCGTGGACACGGCTATTCGAATAGATTAATCTTCCCTGCAGGGGTGCACTGGCGTGACTCTACGACGCTCGGATCTCCAGGGTGGCGGGAACCTTGTTAGGGAACGCTCCACCAAAGCTATCCGACACAAAGTAGTCCATCCTTCGGCAATCAACAGAGAGGTCATCCGCCGGACTATATCCTATGTACGCCGGGCTTTGGACCCTAACCCGAACGTACTCCTGCACGGTGCGTGACTGGCCGGTGAAGCAAAATCAAAGCAAATACAAATACACCGCTCGAGCAAGAGAAGACAACACCACTTCCCGGCAATCAGCCCGCGGTACTGCTGACGTCTGAAGACCCTCGAACGAGACTACGATGCAGGGGAGCCCACACTCCTCGTCCCACGTGTAGGTAGTGCGTACAAGCCAAAAGGCTACTCAAGACATCCGCCGAACCATTTAGCATTTTAATTAACCTGCGGGACAACCGTTATCGTTGCCTCGACTTAACCGACCCGCGGTCAACGACAGCAGTCAGGTCCACCAGTACATCGGTGCCTGCCCTGTCGTCCCACCAAGTCACTGCGGTTACCAACAAGGTGAACCGTCTCCTTACCTTGTCTCGCGTTTGCTCTTGGTAGAGCTCGACTTTCGTGGTTTGGTAACTCTCGCGAGATACGAGCAGGGGCCAAGCACGCCAGTAACGTCGGTCGTACCCTCCCTGTCGTTCCCGACGATATACCTCTCGCGGGCACCGTTGGGTCGCCCGACTTTCTTACCTTTAAGGACAACCGCTGTCCAGGACCCTATGGCGGCAAGACAAAGTCAGCCTCGGGTGGAGTACAAGGATTACTCCTGGATAGCTCACACTTGAGGTGACTAGGCATAACCCAAATAGGGGCCTTTGGCGGTGTCTGCTTTGTACCGTACCTGTGCAGTTGTATATATTGTATCCGTGTTCACCCCCTGAGTGATCACGGCCCGCTATCTAGTCCTAACTAACAATGCGCAGGGTTCACTGCTAAATAATGCATAAATATAATAGGCAGCATAGGATAAAGGGGGTACATCAAGGGGCGACAAAATCAGGCTATGCAATTGAATAGGATTGTAATCGTAGCAGCAGCAGTAACAATGCCTAGTGCAAGAAATGTACGAAAAGATAGGCGATATCTGGGGAAGAGAATGGCTCTGCTTGCCTGGAAGCTCGACGGTAGGGGCAGGGTCGTCGACGAAGTAGTCGTACCCGACAGCAGTGTAGTCGGCGGTAGCAGCAGGGTCTACCGGAGATTAAGGGGGGGGAGGAAACAGTAAATACACAACAATAATATACGAACATATGCATGACATGATAGATGGAATGTTAACGGTGTTCTAACGCAGTACGATGTATCAGGCTCAGAGCGGGAATTCATCCGGGGATGAACTACCGGCTCCGGCTGATTACCGGACAGGGTGTCCGGAGGGGTAAGGGTTCATGCCGGAGGTGTCGTGGGTACCGGACAAACATAAGGGGGGTGTATCCGTGTTAGCTGAACCATTCCGGACAACTTTCGTGTTCGGAATAAATTCATCCGGGTACTTTTTATCGGTACCGGGAATTATCGACAGACAGCCCGGAGGGGGGGAATGTCGATGATCGGTGTGTTAGGGGAGTGTGGTGAGGGTATGGATAGCGTATTCTTATTCGTTGTATTTTTCTGATCAACTTTCATGTATAAAGTTTTTCGATCCGAGTTACGGTTTAAAAGATATTGAATTTCTAATATTTAAATGATTTTTGGAATTTTTGGAATTTCTTTTATTATTAAAATCAACATTATCCAGAACGGTGTTGTTTGACTGGTCAACTCTGACCAGTGGGTCCCACTGGTCAGCCTCACATGCTAAAAAAACATTTTAATTAAATCTAATTACAGTGGGGACCCACATGTCATTGACTGATTAACTTAACTAAACAGTTTTAATTAAATTAACAAGGGGGTGGGGTTCAGGTGTCATTGACCTAATTAAAATCAACAGTTTTTCTTTTATTTTAAATAGGCAGTGGCCCCACCTGTCAGCCACTTAGGGGGGGGGGGGTTCTGCTAATTATTGTTAACATGGGATTAGGGGGTGGGGCCCCTTGGTCATAGAGGCAAAGGGGGTTAGCCCTCTGTTGCCCGGACCCCATCGGTCAGTGGCCCGTGGGGGGCTCGCCAACGACGGCTGCACGGCGAGCACGTCGGGGCAGTCCGCCCAGACCACGGGAGGGCACCGGGCTGGCTCACAAGCGTGCTAGGGAGCGAGGCGCATCCGTGGGTGCTATTGGCGCGAGCTGGCGCGGCCCATGGCGACGGCTACGTCGCCCGCGGCGACGGCCGGAGCAAGCGGCGGGGAGACGGAGAACGGGGCGGCGGGGGAAGGCTAGCGGGCATACGGAGGCGCGGGGAAAGCTCACAGTGGCTGTAGGGGGCGGCAGCGGGCTCGGGGCGTGAGGACGACGGCGAATTTGTCGCCGGAAGCCGGCGGTCGTGGTGGGGGAAGTCGAACGGGGCGGCGTGTACGGGGCGATTCAGCGCAATTCCTCCGGTGAGAAGATGAAGACGACGACGAGGAGCAGCCCGGACAGCTTGGCGAGGCTGGTGGAGCATTGTGGACGCGCAAGCTTACGGGCGGGCGTCCATGGCGGCTCGGGAGTGAAAGGCAGAGAGGGAGGGAGGCGATGGGGGGGGGGGAATTCGGTCCAGTGGTCTAGGGTTAGGGCACAGGGGAGGGGGCCTCTTGTAGGTGGTCGGGGGTCGCCGGATGGCCTCCACGGCGTTGGAGATGGGCGTGGAGCCGCGGGATGGCCTCCACGCCATGGCTCCGGTTCCTGTAGCGGGAGGTAGGGGATGGTCGGGGTGGGCTGTGGGCTGGTTGGGGTAGTGGGCTAGTTGCTAGGTGGGCTGGGTTCTGGCCCAGGGGGGTGAGGGGGTTTTAGCTAGGTTTAGCTTTCTTTTATTTTTATTTTTTTCTTTTCTGTAATTTCCTTTTTGTAATTATTTTAAATACCTTGGCATTTTTATAAAATGTGGCATGTGACCCATAATTGTTTTTATACCCTAGGCTAGTGCCACAAAAGATTTGGGGTCAAAAGAAAATCATTTAAGATTTGATTTAAATATTAAATGATTAAATTGGGGTTTTTAGCTACTGTTTCGATTTGTTTGGAATTTTCTATAACTCAATAAATACACAAACCCATATGGATTTGGTCCAGTGATTATTTGGGATTTTATAAAAGTGGTTCCAAGATTTTTGGAAAAGATTTATTGTCACCATATTTTTAATATTCATCAAAAGGCATTTTAGGGTTTGTTTGAATTTTATTTCAAATGGCTTGGACTTTGTTTTCATCCATGATGATCAAGGCCCATGGTTCACTTTGCTTGCAACAATATCAAAGGATAATTTGAATTTGAACTGAACCAGTTGATCAACAAAAGTTTTTGAACATTACAGATGAACAGTAACAGTGATTACTGTTCACTGACAGTGAGGGTGTTACAAATCTCCCCCACTACAAAGAATTCTCGTCCCGAGAATTAAAAGGTAGTGTAAGGGGTAGAGTTTTGGTTTCGTATTCTAGCGAATCTTCTGATTCCTGTTGTCCTTCTCGAAGAAGCTTATCCTTCTCGTTGACGTCTTCACTCCCATGTATCAGTGCATATTGATGGGTTGTCATCCTTCATTCATGGTCTTCATCATACTTACGAATAGGCTCGGGTTAAACTCAAGGGGTCGGATCGGTACAAGGCTAATCAACCGAGATGGTCCAAGTGAATGGGGTACAAAGTATCTCACGAGTTACACTCAGGGAGATACATCGAGATAAACAAGAGAAGGCATGAGACGTTTTCAAGCGGATAGGCATGCATTCGATGCCGATGACGGATGATGGACAGGGGTTCAGAGCATTAGGCATAAGCATGATATTGGGCCGAATATCGCAAGGTAGATGACAAGAGTCAGGTTTCGATCCTGTGGAACTGTGGGTTATGGGCCCACATTGGATAAGAAGGGTGGAGACAAACAATGCGATCAAGTTGCAAGGTAAGTCAGAGAACAGCTTGTTAGCTAAGTTGGCAACAACGTCGGTACCAAGGGCGAGGGACAAAGGGAACCATTTTCCTGCTCGTTAAGACGAGGCGGACCAGTAGGCAAAGTTCTCATCCATCGGGGGTTGCCGAAAGGTTATCAACAATAGTAACAGGTTGTACGGACAAGGTAGTACACCGAAGTGTTTACATAAGCAGGGAATTATCACTGCTCAGATAATTGATATTAAAAGAAAGGTCAAACAGACCAATGGAAATGAAATTGTGATGATACACCGGTATCAGGTGTATATCTTTCCCAAGGGAAAACAGAACAAGTAACACATGATCAAGTTTGTATTGGCAGGGAGTCAAAGGATGTCGTCGATGACAACCCAAATCGTCGAGGGCAAGGATGGTATTTCACACGATGAGTCCAATTAACACTTGGAAGAGGCAAAAATGATGATGATGACCACGACACTTTATGTCGAGAGATTTCAAGAAATACAATCGAACAACGGCGACATCAAGCAAAAGGAATGGTGAAGCAAGAGTATTCGGTGTTCCCGGTTGGCGACAACCCAGAACCATGAAATAGCTATGACAGGGACAGGCATTGTTTCATCACAATTTATAAGATGTAGTGCAAAGGCATGATATCCTCGAGATACCAGGAGTAATACCCGAAGGTAAAATGGTGGATCATAGGTGTAAAAGAATTTACACCAAGGGGATAATTTCCTTTACAAGAAGATCTCATGATCAGTTCTACATCATATCCATGGGCATGAACACAAGTTTAAGGTCGACTCCCACTTCTTCAATGCATAACCTTTCACACACTTCTCGCTCGCATGAAGGTTGTAGGATTGCAAGATCATCCGACGGAAGTCCAGTAGAGTATAACCCGCATAAAATTTGGGTTCTTCAGATTAGGGGAAGCATAGGGTTAACCCATCGGGCATTTTGAAACCCATACAACAAATATCATAAGCAAGGGATACAAGTTCGAAAGCAGAAGGCTGACGTCATGGAGCAGACGATATCATTTGCCAAGGGCATTTTATATCAGGGGAAATTCGTCAATGATTTAGGACACAAGGGGACGGCAGTAAATAACCCACCAAAAAGGTCAGGCGGCGTACAGAGAGTCTGGTGCGAGTATCGATACTCAACCCTAAGATGAAGGGATGCGAAGGCATCGGATGGTAAAAGCATCAGAATAATTCGATGCTTAATTACAAAGGAATTACGATTCCCATAACGGTGTATCAGATTCAGATACATCGATCAAACATGGATAAGTTGAATATAAGCTTGACGTTCAATCAATTCAGTTTTGATTTACCGAGATCCGGCTCATGTCCGGAATGACGTCTGAGCCGGAAGAATGAATTCATAAGGATCAACAGATGATTGCGTGCACTAGCACACACGATGATTCAACAGATCAGAATGGCAATGGCAAGGGAGGTCATCAAAGTCTATAAGACAAACGGGATTAATCATAGTGCAAGCAGGTAAGAAGAATCTCCAAAGCAGTAGGCTGCCGAGGATTGTCGCGAGATCGAACAGTATTTCAAAGTATTTTGGGAATCACAGGAACAACTTAGGATGAACGGATCCTCGATAAATATGAGGAATTATCCGCAGGGTGAAAAGAAGCTGCAAGACAGTATGCACAAAGGATTTACCAATCAACGGAGATTATATCGAGGCATCTTGTAAACACAAGAGCATCTGGGATTGAATGGATGAACGAAAGGTGTATGTGGTTATACATACGGACTTATCGGTGGCAGGGAATTGTAAAGGTGATCGGCACCTATGGTCTCGGGAATTCTATCAGAAAGTAATCTTTGGAATCTTCTCGTGAATCAAGCGATCATCTGGAATGAGGGGCTCTCCGGGAGGAAGTAGTCACGAGAACCTAATGTCAGAGTTAGCAAAATCTTTAACCCGAAAGGAAGAGAGAGCAGAGTCCCAGAGTAAAGGTACGGAGTAAAAGATCCTAATACCACCTAGTTGGCGACGTGGGCCGATAAGCCACACGACACTGTTAGAAAAGTAGTTTTGCAAATACTAGACTCAACTTCGACCAAGGAGTTGGAAGGGGGTCTTCTACAGGCAGTCGGCTTTGATACCAACTTGTGACGCCCCCAAAATCAATCCGTGTACAGTAATCATACACGCAGGGTACACGACTGAGATTAGGGTGCCACGGTGAGAATATCACAGCACAACACTAAACACAAAAGGATAAACCAATATGTTACAATAAAGAGGGGTCACGCGGACCCGAATACATAAGTTATACAAGCCATAATATCTGAGTACAGACATAGTTAGTCAAGTTTTGCCTTAAGAAGGCTAGCACAAATAACATCAGAGATACAGATCGAAAAGGCAAGGCCTCCTGCCTGGGAGCCTCCGAAAATACTCCTGGTCCTGGTCAACGGGGGTCTCGACGTAGTAGTATCCGCCTCCGGGGTACTCCTGCTCCTGGGCTCCAACGTCGACTGCAGCGGCCGATCAGGCAAAACAGTAAAGGAAATAAAGCAGGTGAGTATCTAGTATACCCGCGAGTCTTACGTCCGCTACTAAGCATTATGCATTGTATCAACGGAAAGAAGAGGCTGTATATAGTGGACTGCAAGATAGAAATCAGAATAAGGATAAGAAGCTAGGCCTATCGAAGACTAGCATCTTCCGACGATGTCTTGCAGCATGAGGTAAGAATCAGCCAACAGTTCATATAAAGCATAAAGTAACAACGAAGCAGAATTTGCTGCAACATTGTATAATATAAGTTGTAATGATTAACAATAATAATAATGCCTCCGAGTTCACCTCCTCGACATCCCTGCGAGGAAGAAAACCCGGAACCATACAGTTTAATAGTAATAGTTTCTAGTGGTAAGATCCAGCTTCAGCATAAAGCGTCCTATTACCGTGGACACGGCTATTCGAATAGATTAATCTTCCCTGCAGGGGTGCACTGGCGTGACTCTATGACGCTCGGATCTCCAGGGTGGCGGGAACCTTGTTAGGGAACGCTCCACCAAAGCTATCCGACACAAAGTAGCCCATCCTTCGGCAATCAACAGAGAGGTCATCCGCCGGACTATATCCTATGTACGCCGGGCTTTGGACCCTAACCCGAACGTACTCCTGCACGGTGCGTGACTGGCCGGTGAAGCAAAATCAAAGCAAATACAAATACACCGCTCGAGCAAGAGAAGACAACACCACTTCCCGGCAATCAGCCCGCGGTACTGCTGACGTCTGAAGACCCTCGAACGAGACTACGATGCAGGGGAGCCCACACTCCTCGTCCCACGTGTAGGTAGTGCGTACAAGCCAAAAGGCTACTCAAGACATCCGCCGAACCATTTAGCATTTTAATTAACCTGCGGGACAACCGTTATCGTTGCCTCGACTTAACCGACCCGCGGTCAACGACAGCAGTCAGGTCCACCAGTACATCGGTGCCTGCCCTGTCGTCCCACCAAGTCACTGCGGTTACAAACAAGGTGAACCGTCTCCTTACCTTGTCCCGCGTTTGCTCTTGGTAGAGCTCGACTTTCGTGGTTTGGTAACTCTCGCGAGATACGAGCAGGGGCCAAGCACGCCAGTAACGTCGGTCGTACCCTCCCTGTCGTTCCCGATGATATACCTCTCGCGGGCACCGTTGGGTCGCCCGACTTTCTTACCTTTAAGGACAACCGCTGTCCAGGACCCTATGGCGGCAAGACAAAGTCAGCCTCGGGTGGAGTACAAGGATTACTCCTGGATAGCTCACACTTGAGGTGACTAGGCATAACCCAAATAGGGGCCTTTGGCGGTGTATGCTTTGTAACGTACCTGTGCAGTTGTATATATTGTATCCGTGTTCACCCCCTGAGTGATCACGGCCCGCTATCTAGTCCTAACTAACAATGCGCAGGGTTCACTGCTGAATAATGCATAAATATAATAGGCAGCATAGGATAAAGGGGGTACATCAAGGGGCGACAAAATCAGGCTATGCAATTGAATAGGATTGTAATCGTAGCAGCAGCAGTAACAATGCCTAGTGCAAGAAATGTACGAAAAGATAGGCGATATCTGGGGAAGAGAATGGCTCTGCTTGCCTGGAAGCTCGACGGTAGGGGCAGGGTCATCGACGAAGTAGTCGTACCCGGCAGCAGTGTAGTCGGCGGTAGCAGCAGGGTCTACCGGAGATTAAGGGGGGGGAGGAAACAGTAATTACACAACAATAATATACAAACATATGCATGACATGATAGATGGAATGTTAACGGTGTTCTAACGCAGTACGATGTATCAGGTTCAGAGCGGGAATTCATCCGGGGATGAACTACCGGCTCCGGGTGATTACCGGACAGGGTGTACGGAGGGGTAAGGGTTCATGCCGGAGGTGTCGTGGGTACCGGACAAACATAAGGGGGGGTGTCCGTGTTAGCTGAACCATTCCGGACAACTTTCGTGTTCGGAATAAATTCATCCGGGTACTTTTTATCGGTACCGGGAATTATCGACAGACAGCCCGGAGGGGGGGAATGTCGATGATCGGTGTGTTAGGGGGGTGTGGTGAGGGTATGGATAGCGTATTCTTATTCGTTGTATTTTTCTGATCAACTTTCATGTATAAAGTTTTTCGATCCGAGTTACGGTTTAAAAGATATTGAATTTCTAATATTTAAATGATTTTTGGAATTTTTGGAATTTCTTTTATTATTAAAATCAACATTATCCAGAACAGTGCTGTTTGACTGGTCAACTCTGACCAGTGGGTCCCACTGGTCAGCCTCACATCCTAATAAAACATTTTAATTTAATCTAATTACAGTGGGGACCCACATGTCATTGACTGATTAACTTAACTAAACAGTTTTAATTAAATTAACAAGGGGGTGGGGTCGAGGTGTCATTGACCTAATTAAAATAAATAGTTTTTCTTTTATTTTAAATAGGCAGTGGCCCCACCTGTCAGCCACTTAGGGGGGGGGTCTGCTAATTATTGTTAACATGGGATTAGGGGGTGGGGCCCCTTGGTCATAGAGGCAAAGGGGGTTAGCCCTCTGTTGCCCGGACCCCATCGGTCAGTGGCACCGGGCTGGCTCACAAGCGTGCTAGGGAGTGAGGCGCATCCGTGGGTGCTATTGGCGCGAGCTGGCGCGGCCCATGGCGACGGCTACGTCGCCCGCGGCGACGGCCGGAGCAAGCGGCGGGGAGACGGAGAACGGGGCGGCGGGGGAAGGCTAGCGGGCATACGGAGGCGCGGGGAAAGCTCACAGTGGCTGTAGGGGGCGGCAGCGGGCTCGCGGCGTGAGGACGACGGCGAATTTGTCGCCGGAAGCCGGCGGTCGTGGTGGGGGAAGTCGAACGGGGCGGCGTGTACGGGGCGATTCAGCGCAATTCCTCCGGTGAGAAGATGAAGACGACGACGAGGAGCAGCCCGGACAGCTTGGCGAGGCTGGTGGAGCGTTGTGGCCGCGCAAGCTCACGGGCGGGCGTCCATGGCGGCTCGGGAGTGAAAGGCAGAGAGGGAGGGAGGCGATGGGGGGGGGGGGAATTCGGTCCAGTGTTCTAGGGTTAGGGAACAGGGGAGGGGGCCTCTTGTAGGTAGTCGGGGGTCGCCGGATGGCCTCCACGGCGTTGGAGATGGGCGTGGAGCCACGGGATGGCCTCCACGCCATGGCTCCGGTTCCTGTAGCGGGGGATGGTCGGGGTGGGCTGTGGGCTGGTTGGGGTAGTGGGCTAGTTGCTAGGTGGGCTGGGTTCTGGCCCAGGGGGGTGAGGGGGGTTTAGCTAGGTTTAGCTTTCTTTTTATTTTATTTTTTTTCTTTTCTGTAATTTCCTTTTTGTAATTATTTTAAATACCTTGGCATTTTTATAAAATGTGGCATGTGACCCATAATTGTTTTTATACCCTAGGCTAGTGCCACAAAAGATTTGGGGTCAAAAGAAAATCATTTAAGATTTGATTTAAATATTAAATGATTAAATTGGGGTTTTTAGCTACTGTTTCGATTTGTTTGGAATTTTCTATAACTCAATAAATACACAAACCCATATGGATTTGGTCCAGTGATTATTTGGGATTTTATAAAAGTGGTTCCAAGATTTTTGGAAAAGATTTATTGTCACCATATTTTTAATATTCATCAAAAGGCATTTTAGGGTTTGTTTGAATTTTATTTCAATGGCTTGGACTTTGTTTTCATCCATGATGATCAAGGCCCATGGTTCACTTTGCTTGCAACAATATCAAAGGATAATTTGAATTCGAACTGAACCAGTTGATCAACAAAAGTTTTTGAACATTACAGATGAACAGTAACAACGATTACTGTTCACTGACAGTGAGGGTGTTACATATAGCCAACTCAAGACATTCACTGAACCATTTAGTATTTTAATTAACCTGCGTGACAACCGTTATCGTTGCCTCGACTTAACTGACCCGCGGACAACGACAGCAGCCAGGACCACCAGTACATCGGTGCCTGCCCCGTCGTCCCACCAAGTCACTGCGGTTACCAACAAGGTGAACCGTCTCCTTACCTTGTCTCGCGTGTGCTCCTGGAGGAGCTCGACTTTCGTGGTTTGGTAACTCTCGCGGCCAACGATCAGGGGCCAAGCACACCGGTACACTGGTCGTACCCTCCCTGTCGTCCCGTCGCAATACCTCTCGCGGGCACCGTTGGGTCGCCCGACTTCTTACCTGAAGGACAACCGTTGCTCAGGTACCTAGAGCGGTTATACAGAGTCAGCAACGAGTGGAGTACAAGTATTACTCCTTGATAGCTCACACTTGATGGTGGCTCGGCAGAGCCGAACTAGGGGGCCTGAGGCGGTGTCTGCATTGTACCGTACCTGTGCAGTTATAATATTTGTATCCGCGTTCACTCCCCTGAGTGATCACGGCCCTCTATCTAATCCTAGCTAACAATGCGCAGGGCTCACTGCTGAATATAATATATATAATAGGCAGCATGGGATAAAGGAATATACATCAAGGGCCGACAAAAACAGGCTATGCAATTGAATAGGATTGTAATCATAGAAGCAGCAGTAACAATGCCTAGTGCAAGAAATGTACGGAAAGATAGGCGATATCTGGGGAAGAGAATGGCTATGCTTGCCTGGAAGCTCGACGGTAGGGGTAGGGTCGTCGACGAAGTAGTCGTACTCAGCAGCGGATTAGTCGACGGCAGCAGCGGGGTCTACCGGAGATTAAGGGGGGGAAGAAACAATAAATACAAAGCAAGCATGTACAAACAGATGCATGACATGACAGATGAAATGTTAATGGTGTTCTAACGCAGTGCAATGCACTTTGCTCGGAACGGAAATTCATCTGAGGATGAACTACTGGCTCCGGGTGATTACCGGACAGAGTGTCCGGAGGGGGGGGAGGATCAAGCCGGAGGTGTCGTGGGTACCGGACAAACATAAGGGGGTGTATCCGTGCTAGTTGATCTATTCTGAGAAACATTCGTGTTCGGAATAAATTCATCCGGGCACTCTAACTGTACTGGAGAGTTTATCGGACAAACGGTCCGAAGGGGGACGGTTCGATGTTCGTTGTGTTAGAGGGGTGTGATAGACATATGGATAGCGTATTCGTATTCGTTATATTTTTCTGATCAATTTTCATGTATAAAGTTTTTGAATCTGAGTTACGGTTTAAAAGTTATTGAATTTCAAAGTTTTAAATTATTTAAATGATTTTCTGAATTTCTTTTATTATTTATTCAACATTATCTATAACATTATCCAGAATAGTGCCTGACATGTGGGACCCACATGTCAGCCTCTGTATTTTCTTTAAATCTTTTTAATCAATAAAAACTGACAGCGGGGGCCAGTGGTCAGTGACACATAAGCTAATTAAATCTGTTTAATTAAGTTAAATGGCCCGGGGGCCCACAGGTCAGTGTCCAAGGGGTTAACTTTTCTGTTAAGTTAACAAAGAGATTAGCCGGGGAGGACCCACATGTCAGTGACTGGGGTTGCCCAGTCAGCACAGTTGACTGGTCAACCCAGTCAACTAGTCCATGGGGCCCACTGGCAGAGACCGTGAGGCTCGCCGGAGGCTCACCGGCGACAAAACGCCGGCGAGGCCGACGCTGCCCTCGCTGTGGTGCACGGGAGGAGGCGCGGCTGGTACCAATCGACGCGGACGACTATGGAGAGGAGTTTGGTGGCGGTGCGGTGGCTTGGGGTGGACAGGCACGAGCTCGAGCTCAAAAATGGCGAAGGGGGGTCTCGGGCTCCAATGGCACTTGGCTATACGCGACAAAACTGAAGGCGCTGCGGGGTGGGATCGAACATACGATCCACGGGGAACATTTTGGTGCAACCGGCGTGGGCTGTGGTGGCCAGGGGACACGGCTACGACGACGAACCACGACGGCCGGAGCAAAGCGGAAGAGGGGAAACGCCTACGGGTCTATCGAGCACCTATGGACAGTCGGCGATGACAGAGGTGCTCACCACGAGCGCGTCGGGGTTGGCAGCGGGCTCGGGGAGGGGCTGAGGCGGCGTGAATTGGACGACGATCTCGCCGGCGGCGAGGAAGAAGACGACGATATGGCGCACCGTGCAATGGCTCCGGGCTCGATTCCTCGCACTGGGTGAAGTAGTCGACGTCGGCGAACACGTAGGACACGTTGGCGTGGCGACGCGAATTCACTGGCCGCTTGAGCTCACGGCCATGGCGACGGCGGCTCGGCGGGATTTTTCCCCGACGACTGCGAGGCGAGAGAGAGAGGGGAAAATCGGAGTGGGGGGATGTCCAGGGGGTGGTTGGGGTTGTTCTTATCGCCACCGCGCGCACAGGGGAGGTGGGGGCGGCCGGGAGTGATGCCAGCCACGGCGAGCTTGCCACGGCGACGGGGGAAGGTGGGGATGGGATGGGGGCAGTTGGAGAAGAAGGGGTCCGGGTGGGCCTGTCGCCCCAGGCGAGTTTTAAGCATTTTTCAATTTGTTTTCCTTTTTGCATTCTGTTCTTTCCTTTTGTATTGGTTTTAATTGCTTTAATGTTTTTGTAAAATGTGTGACCTGGTCCATAATTAGTAGTGTATATTTCCAGAGTGCCACAAAAAGTTTAGGCTTAAAATAAAACCATTTACTATTTCTTTATAATATTCAATTGTCAAATGGTGTTGTTTTGCTTGGTGTTTGAATTGTTTGGATTTTCCAGAGGCATAATAAAATACCATAACCACATGGGCATGACCCACTGATTATTTGTGATTTAATAAAAGTGGTTGTATAATTTTTGGACATGTTTTATTTGCAACATTATTTTTAATATCAACAAAAGGCATTTTGGATTTGATTTGATTCAAATTTGATCATGGCATGATTTAGCAACAGTAATTGTCATTAGCAAAAGGATTACTGTTACAGACATCTGAGGGTGTTACA
Source organism: Bromus sterilis (assembly GCA_950022295.1). Classification (NCBI taxonomy): domain Eukaryota; kingdom Viridiplantae; phylum Streptophyta; class Magnoliopsida; order Poales; family Poaceae; genus Bromus; species Bromus sterilis. Next base: position 260,861,099 of record OX465598.1, on the reverse strand, counting down.
AGTTGGCACATCAATACCACTAAAAACTGAAAGTATTAACATTTTTGGTTGCCTCCCAATAAGCGCTTTATTTTATTCCTTTGAGCTAGGCATGAAGATTTTAAAAGATGTTCTCACAAGAATAAGAATTGAAGTAAAAGAGAACATCAAGAAGAAAATATGAAACACATTTAAGTCCAATCAACTTCCTATGAATAGGCATCTTGTAAGAAAATAACTCAAAGAAGCACAAAGCGACAAGCATAGGAAGGTGAAAGAAGAACAACTTCAAAACTTTCATAAAAAAGAGAGGTGTTTTAGTAACATGGAAGTTTCTACAACCAAACCTTCCTCTCTCAAAATAATTTTCATTAGCATCATGAACAACATAAAGAATATAACTATACAATAAAGCATGTTGTTCATGACCTACAAAGACATGTATATTGTCTTCAATACATTCTCTAGGATCATAAGATAAATGCATCCCATCACATTGAGCCTTAAGAAGAGCAAAATTATCCGAAATATGATTTGGAGATTTAAAAAGGATAATAGGACGATCAAATGTGGGTGCAATAGCAACAATTTCATGTTTAACATAAGGAACTATAGCAAGTTCATCTTCGTAAGCATCATCCGTAGTGGCATCATGGTCATAAGTATAGAAGGCATCAACTTCATCAAAAAGGGACATTTCAAAAGAATCCATAGGATCGTAACACTCATCCGTATAGCATTCATCCTCCTTTGGTAAGAATGGAGGGAAATCATATAAAGTAAGAGTCAAAGAGTTACTCTCATTAGAAGGTATACATGGATGGCTCCATTCTTCTTCCTTTTGTTCGTCACTCTCCTCCTCTTTTTCATCGAAGGAGCTTCCAGTTTCAACAATTTCTTCTTCCGTAGAGTCCTGTGAAGCATTATTCTCTTCCTTTGGGGGAGAGATTCTCTCAAGATAAACAGTAATACAATAATTTTCATTTTAATTTTCAAGGCAATACTGAAGTATAGCAAGGCTCTCAGATTTGTAAGGGGCATCATCAATATTTTCAAGAAAAGAAGTAATTTCATAGGCACCCTTAAAAGCAACAAATTCTTCTATTTGTTCTACATCATCATTGTACTCACATTGGAAAGTAAGGTGTTTATGCAACATAAAGCAACAAGATTCATCCCTGCAGAAAGATATATTATATATTGAACACAAGTTTCTAGCATACTCATACGATTGATGTATTAGTCTCCATGAGTGTATCCCCTTTTGAGACAAACGATATTCCTTGTAATATTGTTGTTGATCCTCAGTGAATACTCCATGCCAATAAGATCTCGTCTTAAAGAAGTTAGACATTGATGGCAAGTAAGGAATTAGACATACCGACTAGATAGAAAAAACAACTAAAAGCAAGATAACTAATTTTATTGTGGTTTTTGGTATAAGACTCTAAAGTAAAAAAACTAGAAAGTAAACTAACAAGACTAAAAAAGAAAAGGTAAAAAATAGTGTGCAACTCCCCTATCTTGTAGACTGGAGTCCCCGGCAACGGCGCCATAAATTTCTTGATGGCGAGTTAACGGGAATATACTTTTGTAGAGCGTCTCCAACAACGATGCCAAGAATTAGCTTGATGACTTCTCGCCCCTCATTGGTTACCCCAAGTGAAAGGTTAAGAAGTAGACAACATCAAGTTTCCCTCGGTGAACATATTGAGGTTAGAGTCGACCAGTAGGACTCCAAGTTCTTAAAGTAGGTGGAAAGAAAACAATGGCGCCGTTTACAACCAAGGTTGCTTACTTGACCGGGACCTGCACACAAAAGCAAATAACTTTTCTCCTAAAGTTCGGAGAGGTTGTCAATCTCTCTAGTCTTGTTGTTTACAAAGGATCAAACAAACGGTGGAAATAAATAGTAGTGGTGATTGCAACGGAAAGGAAATAAAGCAGTAAATGATTGAGGTGTAAACAATGGTGGAAATATGGATCGGGGTCCCATGATGTTCACTAGTGATGTCTCTCTCCCAAAATACGATAAAACATCTATGTTGGGTGAACAAATTAGGGCTGGGCAATTGACAGAATTATAAACGCATTGCAATGCTAACCATGCTACAAGAAAGTTAGAGGCTCAATCGTATGGGCAGTACGCCAAGACAAGTAGACCATTTATTCATCAGCATCTACTCAGTAATCATCCACCTTGAGATATCTATCCAGAACATCTCGCTGGTATTAAGTTGCGAGCCCCACCCAAAGTGTAAACTCAAAACAACATACAACTACATTAACAAACTATGCGTATGGTAAACAATCCTTGCAACCGCAGTTACAAGCACCATTTTTCTCTCCCTGGTGGCAACATCACATTGCCTAGTCAAATGTTTCTGTCACTCAAGCTAGACATCGGGGGGCATGAACCCACAATCATGCATAACGCTCCCTCTTGGAGTTCCAATCTACTACTTGGCCAATAAAAAGCAACGGAGAACATGCAAGAATTACTCAAGAACTAATATATAAAAGGAAAGCCAAATATATAACTCATCACAATGTGAACATAATCTCATAATCCATCAGATCCCATCAAACATAGCATAGCAATATAGAAACTATTACATAGATGCCTTGATCATGTAAGGAAGCTCACAAGAGCTAAGAATTTAATCACAAGATTGGAGAGAAAACATCACATAGCCACTGGTCATGGCCCCATGGTCCAAGGGGGACTACTCACGGGACATCCGAGAAGAGCTCATGATGGCGGAGAAGCTCCCGGAGATCGATCCTTCCTCCGGCAGGGTGCCGGGACAAGGTCTTCTAGCGATTCCGATCTCTGGATCGCGGCGGCGGCGGAACAGTGGTGAAATTCGCGATACGGAGTGCCTCCCGAGGGTTTACGGAACGAAGGCTAAATATAGGCCAAAGGGGGCTCGAGGGGAGGTCCCACCCTTCGGGGCGGCCTCCTGGCGCGGCCTAGGGTGGGGCCGCGCCACCTGGCCTCCCCGGAGTGGGGGTGCCCCCTCCGACTCTCCTTCGGGCATCCGGAAGCTTCTGAACTGCTGATTTTTTATATATTTTTCCTGGAATTTTCCGAGCACTTTAATAATTGGTATTCTTCCTACAATGCACGGACAACAGCAGACAGAAACAGACACGGGAGCACTGAGTTAGTAGGTTAGTCCAAATATGTTGAAAAAGGTATGAAAGTGTAGCAAAACACATAGCCCACACCGATCTAAGCATGGAAGAGGCAGAAATTATAGATACGTTTGGGACGTATCACTCGCCACTCGGAGATACGTCCCAAATGTATCTATAATTTTTGTTTGTTCCATGCTTGTTTTGTTGACTTTGCTATATGTTTTGATGCAATTTTATAACTTTTTACAATATATTTGGGACTAACCTATTAACCTAGTACCTAGTGCCAGTTTCCGTCTGTTATTGTCCGTGCATTGTAGAAAAAGGTGAAAAATCAATATTGCCGGAAATTCCAGAAATTCTTATATGAAGGAAGCTTCCAGATACCCGAAGGGGGGCAAGGGGAGCCACCCCTGGCCAGGCGGCCACCTGGCACCCTTGGCCACGTGGCCAGGTGGGTCCACCCTTGGTGCCCTACCTTTCCCTTATTTTGTCCCATCTTTTGAAACCCCCGAGGGAGGACTCCTTTTCCATGTTTTCGCCAATGTTCCGCCACCACCGTCATCCCGAGATCGGGATCAACAGAAGTTCCTCTCTCGGCACCCTGCCGGAGGGAGGATTGATTTTCGGTGGCTCCTCCATCACGATGATTGCCTACGAGATGCTTCGTGAGTTGTTCCTCCTTGGATCTAGGGGTCAGGGAAGAACAAAGATAGTTGATGTATTCTCTCCAATCTTGTGCTTCAATGTTTAGTCCTTGCGAGCTACCTATCATGATCAAGGCAGATATGTTATAGTTTTTGTGTTGTTATGCTGTGTTTGCTGGGATCCGATAGATTATGAGATTATGTTCAGCTTGTGGAAGTAATATATTTAGATCTCTTTTATATTGTATTGTTGAGTGTTCTTGCATGTTCTCGTTGTAATTTATTGCTTTGGCCAAGTAGTAGATTGTGACTCCAAGAGGGAGTGTTATTCTAGATAGTGGGTTCATGTGTCCTGATGTCCAGCTTGAGTGACAGAAACGTGGGACTAGGGAATGTGTTGTTGCCATTCGGGATAAAATAGCGGTGCTTGTGATTGCGTGTCACAAGTGTTGCTTACATTACGCACAGAGTGTTAACACAATCGTTTGTTGCTTTGGGTTTGCAACACATAGTTGTGGCTCACAACTTAATATTAGTGGAATGTTCTAGATTAGATATCTCAAAGTGGATGATTAGTAAGTAGATGTTGATGAATAAACGGTCTATTTATCTTGGTGTAATGACCATACAATCGAACTTCGCACTCTCTTCTAGTATAATTAGCATTGCGGTGCATTCGTAATCCTATCAATTGCCCAACTGTAATTTGTTCAACCATCATAGTTTTTATCGTCTTTTGGAAGAGAGACATCACTAGTGAGTGTCATGAGTCCCCGGTCCATATCCTCATCTTATATTTACACTGTTGCAATTTATTCCGTTTTACTTTCCTTTTCAGTTGCACCTGTTTATTACCTCTTGCGTTTAACCCTTTGTAAACAACAAGACCGGAGAGATTGACAACCTCGTTGTCTCGTTGGGAGAAAAGTTAGTTGAGTCTTGTGTGCAGGTCCATGTCAACTTACACACCAGCATAATTTCTGGCATTGTGGTTTGCCACCTACTTGTCATCTAGAGAATTCTACGGGAGACATAAACCTTGGTATCTTCACTGAGCGAAATTTGCTTCTATCTACATCATAACGTTCCACTAGGGGGTAACCAGCAAGGAGGTGTTATCTACACCCATCACCGTCCACTGCGACCGACTTTGATGCTCAACCAGTCGAGAGCCCCGGTCTTTGTGCATGTTCAATGCAAAAGAGACATGGCGGGACGACCACTCGTTAGTCGTTTGCCGACATTAAACCATCGCGATGGTCATGAAACCCACTCCAGTGCCCCGCATTCAAACTAGCTCCTCGGCTCCCCTACCCGGCGTCGACGATTTAAACGGACCCTCGCAAGACACACCACTCACACTCCTTCCCCTTTCTTCTTCCTCCTCCTCCATTGCTCCTCCGCTCCCCTAGCCATTACTCCAAGCTTTAAGCTCTTGTGGGATAGAGGTCGGTTCGACGACCGAGCAACATCGATTGTGGATAGCAGCTCTCCTCAAAAAGCCCGGTGCAATAATGGTCTGGTCGCCCATTATGCGCAGCAACTCTTCTCGTCGAAAGGGTTGCGCGACAAGTGCATATGGCCATCACTTCATACTTCGATCTCTCTCTAGAAGCGGCCCATGCATGGCGGCCTACTGGGATGACCTTCTCCTTGGTTTGGCATCCCACATCTTCACCATTGGCAAGCCCGCAGATGAGGCAACTTGGTACAGAAGATCAAGCTACCGCGCCTTCTGTGCCGTCTACCCCGAGCTTCTTCGCCGCCATGCTGACGTCTAGTCCGACAACTAGAACGACCGAAATCGTTCGGTTTGCATGAAGGTCACGACGATCGTTGTCTATGCCGACAACCTGGAACTAGCGGACGCGGCTGCAAATCATGTAGCTCCTCACGGCCGCCATTGTAGTTTTATACTAGGTTAAGGTCCTTTTTATGAAGATCGTTTGGTTTGCATGAAATACATCTGATTTATGTAAATTATATCCGAATTTAAATTAATTCCTTCCAAGTTTGTGCGAATTTGAATGAAATATGTTGAACTGTTAGCGAACGGATACAGGTAAGGTTGAATGGCCGACTCCCGCATCAGTGTCCGTGGACCGATCCAGACTGGTCCGAGGACGGATGCAACATTCGTTTTAGGGGATAGCTTTGGAGATGACCTAATATATATTTCCCAATAAAAATCACTAAAAAGAGACGATTTCATCATCATGATTAGAGCTATTTTTTAGAACTTGGAATTTAATTGAACCCGTTGGTTTTGTCATTTAAGTGTTTTTCTCATGTTAATAAAATCTTTCTTTTGATGTCTTGCTAGTTCTATGTTTTGACTGAAGGCATATAGGTATGTTGTTCAAGCTAATTTTTGAGCCAAGAAACAAAAAAAACAGTTTTTAGGTCTTGGAGGAAACTGTAAGCGGACTATAAACCTGCTAATATACTTGTTCTAACGAGGATTTAGCCATTTTCATCATTTTTTCTGTGGGTAGCTATTTTAGTACTCCCTTCAATCCATAATAGATATCACGCATTTTATATTAAATTAATATAAACTTTGTATTACATGAGCGATACTTATTATGAATCAAAGCGAGTATAATGCTAGATTATTAACCTTAGTCAACTGAACACTTTTCACAACATCGGAACAATAACACTGCACGGCCGCAAAAGTATTTACAGTGCACTGTTGTACTGTATATACAGTTCCAGGAGTACGACAAAGCGATCAACATGCCAAGAGAAATACTCCCTCCGTTCCAAAATAACTGTCTCAACTTTGTACTAGAACTAGTACAAAATTGTACTAAGGCCATGACAGTTATTTTGAAACGGAGGGAGTACTCCACATAATTTAGTAGTATCAAAATCATCAGAAGCATATTCAAACTTAAAGTTGAGTCCAGATGCTAATGCTTCATAGTCGAAATAACTATGCCAGGACACAGGAACCGAAAGCTTGTCCAACAAAAGTGTCCAGCTTCCATGAGCACAGGCTGCACACCATAGCTTCACTACATTTCAAGCCATCCAAGCATATGTGTACAATATATGGGGACTACTTGCCTGAGAGTTTCTCATTATTAAAGAGAAATCATCTTATTTTGCATCTGTGTCCGCTAGATTACACGATCAATAGTTCTTTTTTTGTCGAAACACGACACAAGCTTGCAGGGCTGGTGAAACCAAGTGCAGGTTCGTGCGTGATCTTCACTTTATTTGCTGCTTGTTTTGATTATCTTATTTAGTGCGCTCTTGGCCTCCTCTAGAGTCTCCACCTTGTATGGTACATCAAATGCAAGCCTCTGAATGTTGAACTGCACAGAACAAATTGCAAACTGAAGTTCATGGAGAGAAAATTTTCTTCCTCAGATAATAGCCTTTCTAGTAGTGACGGCAGGCTGCATAAAGTTTACCTGTGCACCCTGGCGAACCCTTATGTCTATCCCCTTGCTGTCTACGGATATAAGAGCAGCATCATCAATTTCTCCTTCAGCAGACATGAACTCTCTAAGTGGTTTAGAGAAAATCGTGTTCAACTCCTACATGTACATCATCAATCAAAACTGGTAAAGATCTTAGTGTACTTACATTTTATATGTACAGGAACATAAATAATACTCCCTCCGTCTCAAATTACTTGTCGTAGAAATGGATGTATATAGAACTAAAATACATCTAGATACATTCATTTGTGCGGCAAGTATTTCGGGACAGAGGAAGTATGATGACCCAGTTAATCTGGTGGTAATGTTATAAGTTTACCTTTAAATATTGTTCGCCGCCATCAACTGCTATCTTGTCAGGTTGAATAGTTTCATACTGTTTCACATCTACCCATGCAACAGTGCCAAAGCCTCCAATAAAGTATATGTCACTGTGATTACCAGAAATAGTTCGTCACAAATCATAAGTTACACAAGCATCTACGTAAAGTTTTTTTTCTGCATAGGAAGGGAGAAGACACTATTTCCAGCTGTGCATCTGTGTAAACGATAAATGGATTTGCCAACCTGAAATGATAGAAGAGTATAACTGATGAAATGTCACAGACCTGATGTTCTGCATCCTGTAGTAGTAAAAATTTCCCCACTGTTGAGAGGCCCATTGTTGATGTTTTGCGACGTATTGCTTATGAGCCCACTCCTGGCAGATACACATGCATGCACCGTCACTTTATGAAATCTTTTAAAACCACAAATGGAAAAATAAATCAGTATTCTCTCTTAATGGTCATGCATGAAACCAACTATTTTCTTTACGCCCATGCCATGAGAAAAGTGCAACAAAAATAAAATAAAATAAAATAGGGAAGACCAAAAACCACTTTCAACAAAAACCACTAACTTGGAGAATTCATTAATTTGAGATCTCAGTCCACATATGGGTTTTACACAATAGGATCAGACAAATTCAAAATGATTGAATGTCAGTTATCCATAGAAAAGAGAAAAAGCATGCGAGTCTCGAATGGATGTACAATCTCACCACATGGTACAAGTCCTCACATACCCATATTTAGGCTGCTATTTATACTTTTGCAGCTTTCCTTACAGTTCTCTTTAAAAAAAATAGCATATAAAAGTATTTACCTAGATGACTACATTATCAATTCTCAAGTAAAAAGGCAGCTAAATATAAACCTGTTGTTCGGCTGGCAAAGGGTAGACATCACCAAATATGGTGACACGGGCATTAGAAAGTCCACTCCATCCAGGCACCTGTAATGAAGGGCTAGATGCTGTTATCCTATTATTAGCAAGTAAGGAGCCTTTATACTCCAGTAAGACATACTGGGAAACTTCATACCTGAACAACGAGTGTGCATCTTGGATCGGAGAGCAAGTTTCTAGTGTGGATTGCTAAGGGCGACAGAGAAAATATTGGGTCTGCACAAAAATATCAACACAAAATAATTAACTAAGAAGTCCTAACCGAGCATATCAACTCTAATCCAAAATTTAACCAAGTAACTATCTTACGGCCCATTGAATCATTAGCAAAGTCAACTAGTGAACCAAACGGATATCCAGCACGTCGATGGTGCATGCCAGACATGACAGTGCATAGATGAGCAAATCGCGCCTAGTAAGCACAGCAAGGCAGGAATAAGCATCCAGCAGACCAAAAAACAGCTCAAGGGCAAGGGGATAATGAACAGAAGCTACCTGTTCCATCAAATTGCGAACAGCCAAAGCCGGTGGAGGTAAACCATGGGCAAAAGTTGCGCTCTGCACACCACCAGATATAGGGGTTCTGAACAAACCAGCTCTGGATCCACTTGAATCAGGAGTTGTATTGGTTGATGAGGTTGTGCGTGACTTTTCAGTTGTGACCGGACTGAGAGCTCCATTTTGACTTGGATCAACCTTCGACTGTTGGGCAATAATTAGTACTCCCTCCGTTAATAAATATAAAATGTTTTGGATATTCTAATATAGACTATGAACTGAAACTAGTGAACAAGCATTCTAAAATGCGCCTATATACATTCGATGCAGAAAAAAGTTAAAGCATCTTATAATTGTGAACGGAGGGAGTAGAAACAAAAGTCATGTGACCCATTATATGCAAACTTCCAAGAGTGGAATCACTCTTTCAATGTTAAGCAGCAGTTGGTACAAACCAAACATGTGTTACCGATCAAAAAGCAAACTAAACGAAAATGAACGGATTCACCTTATTCATATATTTTTTTCCTTTCAGGAAACGGCAGGAGCACTGCCCATTCACCCCTGGGTTTTAAGAAATAATTAGAGGACCTCCTTATTCTTTTACCAACAGGAAGCTAAATAATATCTTTACAAACCCGTGTGCATAGACATGGTTATCAACTAATTCATCATTCGCATGTTCTAATTTGATTGTTCCGAAATGAAGTCTATTTTCATGACATCCACAAAACTTGCCGACCGATTTCAAAGATATCAAGCTTCGAAACTTAAGTCACGCCTCGTACGAACATAACGGAACAACCCAGAAATAGTTATTCGGATGTTCTAATTTCTAGGGACGCCCCGGGCCACGCATCCACTCCAGCATCTGACAGAAATCCCTCAACCCAACAACATTTCCTAGACTGCCAGACCCATCTACTCAGTAATTCCAGCAACCAATACCCAGAAAAAATCCCCGTTACCTGTTACACCGCATCACATAAGAGTACCTTGATGACGGGAGTCCCGTTCGGCTTGACGGCGTCGTCCTTGCCGCCGCCGCCGCCGCCTGGCGCGCCGGCCGCGCGGAGGGGGCCGCAGGGGCGGGCGCGGAGTGCTACGCGGGAGTGGGGCTGGTGGGCGGGGAAAGTGGGGAGGAGCGCGGACGAGGCGGCGGCGGCGCCCGCTAGAGCCTCCATTGAGCAGGCGCGGAGGAGAGAGAGGGGGACAGAAAGTATGGGCGCACGCGCGACGGTGGGGAGAGAGAAAGAGCGGCCGCTGCGGGGGCCCGAAGGAAGGCGGCTAGAGAACGTGGGAGAGGGATTTTAGAGGGGAGGTGGGAAAGAGAAGGGGACGTGTCTTATCTGGAGCCGTTGGATTGCAACTGGACGTGGATCCGTTGCCCAACTGGTTCTTTTCCCTTTCCCTTTCCCTGGGCTGAAGGGAATCATAATGGGTTCAGTGAAAAATTTACACGCTTAGGTCAAAAAGGTTTGTTTTCATTTTTAGAAAAAGAAAAAGGAAATTGCGTACCTAGGTTTCACCAAAATGCCAATCTCAAAAGGGAAAACATTCAAAGCTTTCAAAGCTTAGAGCCTCTCTATAGCAAGCATTTCTAACCGAATCATTATCATATAATCTCTTATGAGAAAATATTCCCATTCAGCCTTTATAGGCATTGATGCATCTTCCTCTCTTTTTTAGCAATATTTTTCCATTCGGCCTTTTATGAGGATTTTCATCCTCCTCCTCATCTTGATCAATGGATATACAAATTGTTGTCTTTTTGGTGTGGTTTCGTAGTTTCTCTGTATCCACTTGTCATTGCAAACTAGCTCATTTGTAGCAAGGTGCAACACGAATGGCTTGTCACTGTGCTTCTTGTTGTGTTGCTTGTATAAGGCTTGGATGATATGCACATACTCATTGATTGACACCCTATCCTGTGGTGCAATGTTGACTTGATCAACATATCTGGACCATCGGTTGCATCGCTCTTATTTTGGTGGGAAAGAGAGACTTGAGTGTGTCGACGAACAATCACATTGTTAGATTACCAGTCTTCACTTCTATGCCAAAAATTATCTTTCGTTTGATAAATAACAACCGAGTCATCAAGCGAGACAGTCATTCAAACAAGACACAAAGCAATGTCATATTGGGTACAGTAGTTCACTGAACTTGATTTCTTCATGTTCTTTTGTGTCTCCACGAGATCATCGATGTCCTTCACTTAGGGATACTTCTACTCCCTATCATGATATTCACACCTCTCACGGTATCGGTCATGGACAAGTCTATGTCATTGAGGCCGAGCATGTGAGATTCACCCGATTGAGATATGAAACTTGCAACATCATATTCATGTCATAGAATCTTCACCGCATTGCATCACCAAAATTTGTGGCTAAAAAGAAAATTTTCATATGTCTACCTTTTGGGCATTACGTCAGACACTTAGTGAGCATGAACCTCGCCGGCGTCCCGCGATGTACTTATGTGGCGACTATAAGAGAAAGTTTTGCCCCCAAAGGTTTTGGAGATTGTTGGACAAAGCAGTAGTGGAACTAATATTGTTTTAGAGTATAAAAAGATACTTAGGTTCCGAAAGAATGGAGTTTGCAAGTAGAAGGTCGAAGGACAACTCACTGCAGCGAAGCTGCAGTCAACTACCGAAACCTTTGAAGGAAGACGACCCACAAAAATGTCGTCGAGAAAGAAGATGCTCTCGAGTAAAAGCGCAACGAGGAGAAAGCTGAAGCTGGTCAAAGACTTAGTATTTTAACTAGTTTCTCTTTATTTTCTTGAGTCGTAGGAAAAATCGTACTATCAAGAGGGGTTTGCTAGTTGAGATCTCTATCAAAGTGAAATTGCTCCGCTCAACCTAAACCCACAAAAAGCCTACCGAGAGAAATCTTACTGAGTCGAGTGAATAGCTCGAAGGCAAAGTCATCGCTCTTCGTGCCTTCAAGAGAGAACTCCTTCGGTAAGTCAGCTTACTTGCTCCGCAAGTAAAGTTGCGCAGTGATTGAAATCCGACCGTTGTGGACACGCGTTAAGCGTTTGCATCGGGTCACTTTAGTCATTTTACCCATCGGGATCGCCACCAATAAATACCCCGCACCTACCCGCCATTTCGGGTTGGCTGCTCCACTGAAGATTCTAAGACAGAAGCACTGTGAGAATCCCAAGATAAGTCGAGAGAAAACCAAAACCCAAGTCTGATCTGAGTTGAGCAATTCACAGAGACTTAGGTCGATATTAGCCGATCTTTTCATCTTGGAGAACTGCAAGTCTCCTAGACGGTTAGGCGTTGCCTGTCAAGCAGTCGAAGAGAAATTGTCGCTGCTGAAGAAAGTTTGTAAAGGTCTCGGAGATGTCCTGAATCATCTACCACGAGTGAAAACTGGACAAGCTTGAGGAGTTTGTTGCAGTGGAGAATAGGACGAAGAGAGTTTTTCTCAGGTGTTCAATCACCAGTCCCTCCAACCAGACGTAGCACTTTGCAGAGTGTGAACTGGTTTACCAAACATCGTCATGTCAGGCTCGTTTTCCTTCCTGTATTTACATTCAGTATTTACTCGTTGCCTGTTTGCCTTCAATGTTTTCCTTCGCTCCCAATCCTTTCGACCCATGTATGTCTTTCGATACTGTATTTCCTTCGAGATGCCTTTAATCCTTCGCAGTTTGCATGAATTCCTTCTAAGTTCCTTAGAATTTTTAGAAGTGATCATTCACCCCCTCCCCCTCTGATCATTCTTGAGCTTTCAATTGGTATCAGAGCTAGGCACTCCCTACGCTCTGCGTATTTTGGTCTAACCACCTGGAGTGTTGTCAAGAATGTCGTTTGCAGCTGTTCGCCCAGGCGAACCGACTCCTATCTACAATGGGAAGGACTATCCTTACTGGAAGGACAAAATGAAGAGGAACATCATGGCCATCAACTCTGTAGCTTGGGAAGTTGTAAAGAATGGTGTAAATGTCAAAGACAAGAGTGCTATCATCCCTGAAGAGGCGAAGAAGATGTCCCTCGATTCTGAAGTCTGGGTGTTCATCACAAACCATTTGACTCCAGAAAAATATCAAGAGGTCAAGAATATTTCTACGACCAAAGGTGTCTGGGACTATCTCGAGAAGATTGGTGAAGGTGTCTCTACCGAGAAAGATGCTCGTATTGACACCCTTCGAAGCAAATTCTATCGTTTCAAGAGGCACGAGGGCGAAAAAGTTAACTCCATATACAACAGACTCACTGCTTTATCAAATGAACTGATTTCCCTTGGTGCCGAAGACATTACCAGTCGGATTGTTGTCAGAACTTTGCTCTGTTCTCTTGATGATTCCTTCGATCACATTGTGCTGATGATCAAGGAAATGACTGATTTCAAGGATCTTGTTGCCGCTGATATTCTCGAGAGACTCAACACATTTGAGATGAAAGAAGAAGAAAAATGAGATGTCAACGGAACTCGAAGAAAATCTCATGCACTCAAGGCCAAAGCTTAACATCACTCCTCTCCTGGAGCTAGTTTTGAATCTGGAGGTGCCTCAGATGACCCCGAGAATATTGGAAAAGATCTGGCACTGATAATGAAAAGATTCAACCGCTTCCAGAGAAGGAATTCCTCTTCACCAAAGAAAAGCTACTCCTCCAGACATTTGAGCAATTCATCACAGCATCGATCATCATCCAGAAACTCTTCAGCGCAAGATAACTGTTGTTACAAGTGCAAGAAGCCAGGTCACTTCATTGCTGATTGTCCTCTCTGGGAAATTGAACATAGATCCAAGCATTCTCACAACAACTCTTCGAGCAAGTTACACAGATCGAGCAAAAACTATGAGTCAAAGAGATATGATTCAAAGTCCAGAAAAGACAAGAAAGATGGTTCTGATGATGACAAGAAGAAGAAGTATCACAAACATCGAGAGAGTTCTTCCTCGAAATCACATTCCTCTCGACGCAAGAATTCTCACCGTGCCAAGGCCTATCTGGGTAAAGAGATGAACTCTGAAGATGAAGCCTCTGGTTCCGAAGCTGAATCAAACTCAAGATCTGGTTCTGGTTCTGGTTCTGAATCCGATGGTGTTGCTGGTCTAGCTTTTGCTTCGAACAAGACTTCAAGTTCATTCTTCACCAACCAAAGCAGTGAAGATGAATCTCCAGCTTACTGCTTCATGGCCAAGGCTAAGGTATCCTCTTCTAAGAATTCCTACGATACTTCTGATGGATATGCTTATGAAAGTCACTCTAGGATAAGCTATGCCAAACTTGCTAATATTGCTTCTATCCAACAAGATGAAGTAGATTCTTTAAGTGAAACTATTCAAAAATCTGAGACCTTGTTGATCGATGAGATTGAGAAAGGTCAAACTTTGACGAATGAGCATGCCGCTCTGAAGGAAAAGTATGATGAACTTTCCTCTCGGCATTATCTTCTCTCAGTGGACTACGAGAAGCTAACCTATGAATTCCTTCAAAGGAAAATGGCTCTCGAGAAGTTGTGAGAGGCCCATGAAAAGTTGGAAAATGTCAATCTCACGCTCATTACTCAACAGGGTTCAGAAGCTAAAAATGAATCTACTTCACCTTGCTTGACTTGTTTGGAACGAAGTAAAATTGAATCTATTTCTGAGAAATCGAAAGGAAAAGAACCTATTGTCATTGATGATGCTAACCCCTCGAACGAGGAAACTGTTACCGAGGAACTCCACAGGTTGAAAGATCTATTTGATACAGGCATGTTCAAAAGTGTTCAGGGACACCAGTACCTATGTGATATCCTAAAGAAGGCTCTTCTTCATAGGAATCCTCGAAAGGAAGGTGTTGGTTTCGAAAGGAAACTCAACCCTGATGGCACCTACTGGGAACCTGAGAAGTATCCTAAAATTGTCCGGGTTCTGGCGAAATAAAAGCCCATTGATATTGCTAACCTTTCAGGTTTGAACTGCAAAATTGATAAGGCTATTGTTGATGAATCACTTGATTCTGACTACAAGCTTATCAAAGATCAGGAAGGAAAGGTGTCTGCTGAATTCGTTGGTACTCCTCCGAAGAATGGTTTCTATAAGCGACAGATTTGGGTTCGCAAATCTCTCGTAGAAAAACTGCCCCCTAACCATTCTATGTAGGAAAAATCTTCGGTACCACCGAAACACTACTATTCTCTCGAGGATAGAAATGAACCCTTGGTGCCTGCTTCAAATGTTCCACAGAAGGAATACTATTGAGTTGACAGAAATGTTTATCGTCATCTTGACAATAACAACAAAATTTCTTTTACCTACCAGTACTCTAACCCCTCATCGAGGAATTATGTTTATGGTTTGCTTGATGGTCCCCCTCGCCAATATTATCCTGTTCGCTATAATACCGCTGCTTCATCTAGCACTTCCATGCCTTCTCAGTCACCTGCTCGTTTGTGGGTGGTTAAGAAGAACTAATTCTTTTGCAGGGCTATGTCTCTGGTGGATCCAAATAGGTCGTGGATAGTGGTTGTACAAATCATATGACCGGAGACAAAGATTTGTTCACCGAAGACAAACTTACTGAATCTTCTCAGAGATATATTACCTTCGGTGACAACAACAAAGGAAAAGTACTTGGTTTGGGTAAGGTTGCTATATCGAAGGATAAGCATATTGACAAAGTTATGCTTGTTCAATCTCTAGGATATAATCTCATGTATATCTCAAAACTTTGTGATATGGGTATGCTTGTACTATTTTCTGCTTCTCGTTGTGTTGTCTTTTCACAGGATGATTATTCCTTCTTGTTCGAAGGATATCACAAAGGTGATCTTTATATTGTCGATTTCTCTTCAGGACCTGCAGTGTCCACATGCTTAATGGCTAAAGCCACATCTGGTTGGTTATGGCATCGAAGACTTGGTCATGCAGGAATGAAAAATCTTCAAACTCTTATCTCGAAGAAGAATATCGTTGGAATTGATAATGTGAAATTCGACAAAGATCGTCTATGCAGTTCTTGTGAAGCAGGAAAGATTGCCAAGAAACATCACTCAGCAAAGACTATCATGACTACTACTCGTCCTCTTGAATTGCTTCATATGGATTTATTCGGTCCTCAAAATTATGCTAGTCTTGGAGGTAACAAGTATGGTCTGGTTATTGTTGATGATTTCTCTCGATATACTTGGGTTTTCTTTCTCTATGACAAGAGCAAGGTTGTTGAATTTTTCAAAAATTTCGCAAAGAGAGCACAGACTGAATATGAATTATCTCTCAAGCATATCAGAAGTGATAATGGTACAGAATTCAAAAACACTCATATCGAAGAATTTCTTGATGAATATGGCTTTACTCATGAATTCTCGGCTGCTTATACACCGCAACAAAATGGTGTGGTCGAGAGAAAGAATCGAACTCTTATTGAAATGGCCAGAACAATGCTTGCTGAATACAAGACTCCTATCAGGTTCTGGGCCGAAGCAATTAACACTGCTTGTCATATCATCAACTAGGTTTATCTGCACACATTTCTGAAGAAAACTTCACATGAGCTTATCACTGGTAAAAAGCCAAATGTTTCATATCTCAGAGTTTTTGGTGCTCCATGTTATATCAGAGATATGAATCACAACTCCAAGTTTGCTCCAAAGGCACACGAAGGTTTTCTCCTAGGTTATGGTTCGAATTCTCACACTTACAGAGTTTACAACTCTCATCTTGGCAAAGTTGTAGAAACTATAAATGTTCGATTTGATGAAACTAACGGATCTCAAAAGGAGCAATTACCTATTAACCTAGATGAACCACCTTTGGATGAAGTTATCAGGTACATGGCTATTGGAGATATTCGGCCTGTCGAAGGAAATGCACATCAAGTCAATAAGGATGATGATGGTCAACATCCTGAAGTTAATGATGTACAGGTCGAAGGAGAACGCATAAACGAAGAAAATGCTCAACCTGAAGGTCAAGCTGAACCCGAAGGAAATGATCCCGAAGGACAAGATGATCCTGAAGGCCAAGCTGATCCCGAAGAACAACCGGATCCTCAAGCTATCGAAGGAGCTTTGCCTCGTGTTCGAAGGAGAGTGGACGTCGACTCAATACTCGAAGAGATTCGTCTACCAGGTCGTCCTACCACTCGCTCTCGCACTCGTTTAGCTAACTTATGTGGAAATTTCTCGTTTGTATCCATGCTAGAACCGTCGAAATTCGATGAAGCCACGAAGGACTCAGACTGACTGCAATGCTCGAAGAACTTAACCAGTTCGATAGAAATAAAGTCTGGTCCCTTGTCGATAGACCTGGTACCAAGAAGCATAATATCATTGGTACGAAGTGGATCTTTTGCAACAAGAAAGATGAAGATGGTATTGTTATAAGGAATAAATCTCGACTGGCTGCACAAGGTTACACCCAAATCGAAGGTATTGATTTTGGTGAGACTTATGCTCCAGTTGCTCGACTTGAATCCATTCGTGTCATGCTTGCTTTTGCCAATTACAATGGTATACTTCTATATCAAATGGATGTCAAAAGTGCATTTCTTAACGGTGAAATCGAAGAAGTATATGTTATGCAGCCACCAGGTTTTGAAGACCCAAAGAATCCTGATAAGGTGTACAGGTTGCACAAGGCCCTATATAGGTTAAAGGAAGCACCTCGTGCTTGGTATGAGACACTGAAGGATTTCCTTCTGAAGAAGGGCTTCAAACCAGGAATAACTGACCCGACTCTTTTTACTCGTGCATACAAAAATGATCTTTTTGTGTGTCAAATTTATGTCGATGATATTATTTTTGGTTGTACTAACCCTGATATTAGCGAAGAATTTTCTCGTATGATGTCGAAGAAATATGAAATGTCTATGATGGGTGAATTGAAGTTCGTTCTCGGACTTCAAATCCGTCAACAGAAGAATGGGACATTTATCTCTCAAGAGAAGTATCTCAGAGATTTCCTGTAGAAGTTTGATCTTGTCAATTGCAAAACTATCAAGACTCCAATGCCTACGAATGTTCACCTAGATGCAGATGAGAAGGGCAAACCTTTCGATCAGAAGAAATATCGCTCGATGATCGGTTCGCTTCTTTACCTATGTGCATCTAGACGTGAGATTATGCTATCAGTTTGTATGTGTGCTCGTTTTCAGGCAAACCCGAAAGAACCACATCATATTGCTGTCAAGCGAATTCTTTGATATCTTCCTCGCACACCTACTTTAGGACTTTGGTATCCCAAAGTGCCCAGTTTGATCTCGTTGGATATTCTGATTCTGACTGGGCTGGTGATCGAGTCGACAGGAAATCTACCTCAGGACGTGTCATTTTCTCGGTAGATCTCTTGTTTGTTGGGCTTCGAAAGCCGGATATATTGCTGCCGGTTCATGCTGCACTCAAATTCTGTGGCTCAAGCAAATTCTGAAAGATTATGGTATTCTCATGAAGAAAATTCCATTGCTATGTGATAACGAGAGTGCTATCAAAATTGCCCATAATCCAGTGCAACACTCTCGAACGAAGCATATTGATATTCGTCATCATTTTCTTCAAGACCACGTTCAGCGAGAAGATATTGTTATCAGTCATGTTCGCACCGAATATCAATTGGCTGATATCTTTACGAAGCCCCTAGATGAGAAAAGGTTCTGTGCACTTAGGTGTGAGTTAAACATATTGGAATCACACAATGTGCAGTAAGATCACAACTATCGGTACTTTGTATTAAATGTTTACTTTCTAGAAGTAGTTTACTTTCGTTGGTTTTTCAATTATGTTTCTTGTTCGTTTTTTTTGTTCGTTTGGTGTTGTCCTACACACTTATCACTCCGAGTCTTCTTATCGTTCGTTTTCTCTTGGATTGATTAAGTATCGGACCCTGTTTTCCCTCTATTCTATCCCTACCCCATCTTTGCCTTTCTCTCGTGAACATGTACATTTGTACTCGATTAAGAGTCCCTTCGAATGTCATTGATTCCGAAGGAGTTTTCTATCGAACTTTTATCTACTTTTATACTCGAGGTTCGATGAGTTTGTTCTCGGATGTGGAGCAACTTTCTTTCGGTTCGTTGGAATTTTTTCGCGATTACCGCCACAAAATCCGTCCGTTGAATTCGGAGAGACGCGAGATCTGCGCCGTTGGATCAGATTTGACGGTTACGTCAGACCCCACCTCTATAAATACCGATCCACCCCACCAGCACAGACCTCGCATTCCCTCGACTTCGTCTCTTCCATCTCGCCCCCGAGCTCTCGCGCGCCGCCGTGCCGACTTTGTCGTCATCGATTCCCTCGCCGCTTCACTGCCGAAAGGAAGTCGCCGGAGGCTTTCCCGTCGACGAGGATCATCATCCGCACCGCTGTAGCCACCGCACATCACAAAGTTAGGGTTTGTTTGATCCGTTCAGATCATTGAGCCTTGGGAAATCTGTTTCTAGCGTTCTCTGTCGATTTCCCATCCGATCTAGGAAAATGTTTGAGAACGAAGGAAACTTCAGGGAACCCAAGCGTTTAGGAGGCCGTGAGAAAATCACCAACAATTCTGAAGGCCTGTCTAAGGACTTGATTATTGAAAAGAAGCTGAGAACGCCTGAAGGTTCAGTGGAAGATGCTCGAACGAGAGAAAACAGACTACAAGAAATTCGAAGGCTTCAAGCGCTTCGATGGTATGAATACAAGGAAATTATCCCTCGTTGGGAGACATTGTTTGCTCTGAAGAATCCCTGGTCTGATGTCAAGGCTTTAAGGCCCAAGTGGACGAAAGAAAATCGACCTCCTCCTCCGCCCAATGCTCATCCATCCACTCTCAAGACCCCTGCCGATTATCAAGAGTTGGTTGTTGCTCGAGCTGAACGAGCAGAAAAACGAAAGGAAGCCAAGGCCAGGAAGGCTGCTGCTGCTGCTGAGGAAAACGAAGGAGTTGCCGAGGATGTTGGTCCTAGTTCCAAGTCGAAGGCTGGAAAGAAATCTGCCAAGCGACAGAAAAAGGTCGTTGTTGTTTCTCCACCAGAGGCAACTTCTGACGAAGAAGTCAGCACCGAAAGACAAGACCCTGGCACAGAGGCAGATCTCGAGGACATACCTCTGAAAAAGAAGCTGAGAAAAAAGGGCGTCAGGATCCAGGAGCCAGCTGCTGCGGCTCCTCGAGAAACTATTGACATGACTAATTTGGTCACTGATCCGCCAATTTCCTCTGCTCCCCCGGTGCCACTTCGTAGACAAAAACCCTCGGCCAGGTCCAAGGGAAAGCAAGCCAGAGTGGCCGAAGATGATGAAACCCTAATCCAACGAAAGGAAAGGTTGGTCAAGCAAGAGGAAGTTGAAGCACAAGACTTACTTAAGTCCAAGCTTCTTAACTTTCATAGTCAGCCCGAGGATAAGAAGGCAAAGGTTGCTCAGCAGTTGGGCACATTGCATCTGGTGAATGAGAGATACAGACACCAGATCGAAGGTATTCAGGCCCCCAGTGCCCCGAAAGAAAAGGTCATGACCCTTAGTGCCACCGAGAAAGTGGTGACTCCCACAGTCACGAAGGAAAAGGTTGCAGCCTCAAGTGCTGCGAAGAAAATTGCTGAGGCCACTAGTGCCTCGAAGGAGAAAGCTGCGGCCCCAAGTGCCGTTACAAAACCTGTCGCTGCTACAAAGGCAACCAAGGAGGCCGAAAGGAAAGCTAAGGAAGCTCGACAAAAAACCCAAGCAGCTTCAATCCCTCGTGCTGCTCCGGCACCCGCTGCCCCTGCTGCACCTGCTGTGTCCGGCCCTCGTGCCGATGAAGAAAGCTCCAACGAAGGAGATTCTGTTACCAATGCTGCATGGGATGCAGTTCAAATTTCAAATGTTCTTTGGCGTATGGCCACCACTCTCAGCAAGATAACTCCCGAGGATGATGTTCCTGCTGAGACCCAGGACCGAGTTGCTCGCTACATGCGTCGATGGGATGGTTATCTCTCCCAAGACGAAAGGACCGTGAGCAAGAAATTTTCTATACCCAGCAACTTTGAGAAGAAACTGAGGACATGGAGTCCCGAAAGTTTTTCAAGTCCAAGCTCGCCACACTTGCTGAATCCAGAAGAGCTCAGAAGGAAAATATCACAGCTGTCAATGACAAAGTTCGACAGATTGTGACAGAGAAGTGCCAAGAGCACAATGCTGCCCTCACCAAGAAACAATCTCGAAAGAGAAAGTCTGCTGCCTCATCCTCTGTGCGTGGGACGCCAGAGATCGAGAAAATTTCCAAGAAGAAGAAGTCTGCCGAAGTCGATGCTGCACCAGCTCGACAGGAAACTGCACCAACCCCCGCCAAACAACCCACTCCACCCCGTACAATAACACCACCACCTCCGCGCCAACCCACTCCATCAAAAGCCCCATCACCCGCCCCTTCACCATCTCGAGAAGTTATTCCCTCTACCACCCCAGCTCCAGATGTGACCGAGAAAAATGCTCCGGTCGAGCAAGAACCACCTGCCCCAATTCCATCGGTGCAGAAGGACTATTCCTCTGCCAAAACACTGAAAGAAGGAGAGGATGCGCACGTGGATGTAACCACGGTTTCGTCCCGCCAAGAGGCACCGCCTGCTCCAGAAGAGGCTGCTGCCGAAGAAGAAAGTTCTTCTGACTCCGGTTCATCTAATAGCTCCTCTTCCTCCTCAAGTTCTTCGAACAAAGAAATGATTGATGCTTTCGCACAACTTGATGAAGATCTTGATGACATGGAGACTGAGGGGGCCGAGCAAAATGCTAATGCCGACGAAGGAGATGCCGTCGATGAGTATGCCGAGGAAAATGCTCATGCACCTATCCCAGCTTAGGACATCGTAAATGTTCCTTCATCTATACCTCGTCCTGCTGAGCCCTTTCTCCAAATGCCAGAAAATGCAACTGAAGTATTTCCAGCCGATGATCTGCTTCACTCTGCGCACCCGAGGGAAATGCTACCTCTATTCCGCCCAGATGTCCCTCATGGAGGCCCTATTTTCAAGAGGCGAGATCACAAGCCATTTTTCTTCGGGACCAATCCCTACGAGAACCCAAGGAATGCATATTCTCTTCGGTTTTGGACCCAAGAGCAAGCCATTTATTATACTCGCGTGCTGTACAACAAGGCTAGGATCTTTCAACATCAGTACCTCGATATGCCTTCGCTGTACGCCACATCATGCTTCAAAAATGTGGCCTAAACAATTGATGGCTTGCACGCTCACAAGATGTTTGCTCTCGACTGTGGCTACAATCCAGAGCTCATCAAGCAATTTTATGCCACACTGTATGTCACTGGTGATCCTGAAGACTCAAAGACTTGGAAATTTGATTATATGATTCAAGGCCAAGTGTTCCACATGACCGTCGATGAATTTCTGGCAATCATTAATTTACCTCGTTTCGAAGGATTACCACACAAACTGCATGACCTGCCTGCTCCAACTCCAGTTGAATTCTCCTCGCTGATGAATCCAGATGTCGTAGGAGATCACTACCCCGCTGAGCCCATGCCCAAGCACCTAGTCTTTGAAGAAAAGTCATGGTTTTACATTCTGTCGAAGACTTTGATGCCAATGCTCGATGTGCACGACAATTTTCCCATCCCCAATGATGCACAACTTGCTCTGATGAAGTTAGTCCATGGTCATCCCTTCGATTTTTAAGACTACTTCATTCGTATGATGGTTTCTTGTGCTGATGATCACAATTCTCACAAGCCATATGCACCCTGGCTGATGGCCATCTGCAATTACTCTCGGGACGTGCCATTCCCCGTATTAATTTACCCAAAAATCTTTACTCCACCAGTGAGGGAAGTGTTGCAGATTATTGCTCGACCCAACGATCAATTTGCTGAGCACACTAGCGTCCGCGCTCATATGACGGAGCGAAATATTCGCTCGAAATTTATTAAGCCAGTGCATCACATGGAAGTATCTCTTCGGTCTCAGCAAATGCTTCAACATCACATCGACCAAGACTTCCTGCAGAAACAGAAGATGATGGATGAAATCAACCATCTGCGCAACATCACTATGAACAACAATCAGCTTCTGTGTGAATGCCTTCGCCGGGACTGTAAAGGACTGTGCAAGTTCAATTCCCTCGGTCAGCTGCAGCGTTGCGGATTCGAAGAATATCCTCCGCATCTGAAGAGGCAATGGACATATGATGATCATGTTGATCGACAAGATTCAAACATTCCATTGCTGACGAAGAACAGGGATGTACTCAGTGTAGATGATTTCTACCATATCACGGTAAACACCATTTCCTCCGACTCCGATCAAGATGAAGTACCTCGACGCCAAGCGAGAGTTTACTCTCCACTCCCTCGAAGCCCCAGGACCCCTCCGGAATCGCAACTGGAATCTTCTGGAGATCATCATTCCTTCAGAACGAAGATTACTCCACCAGGCGTATGCCCCATTCGATGTCCTTCCACGCTCGCCGAATCTTCTTGACGTCGCGAGTGCCACTCAAGCGAGTAGGGATTTCTTTTGACCCTATTCTCTCGACTTTTTGTACGTTGTGACAAAAAGGGGGAGATGTAGTGGCATTGGAGAAATTAGTTCGCTATCGGGGTTAAGGGATTTGCTTTTTGGTCGTGAACTTTTGAACTTTGAGTTTCTGAGTAGTTTCAACAAACATTCGATTCATATTCGATCTGGTTGTAACTAACTCTAAGTAGGTCTGTGAACTGCTATCTGATCGTAAGATATCTATCTTCTATGCTTGCGATACTTAACCTTTTGCAGGAAGTTATCTTTCATATAAGTTCACATGTTATTCGAGGAGATTGCATATTTCTCATTGAATATTATTTGGACTGCAATCTTGCTCGCTAAGATTATGAAGTTTTTCCCTCGACTCAATTCTTGTCAAATGTGCACTTCAGTGGAACTTTACATCTTCCATGCACACATCAAGGGGGAGTATTTCATCGATCTTAGCACTGGTTTAGCACAGATTGTAAGAGCAAGTTTTGCCCCCAAAGGTTTTGGAGATTGTTGGACAAAGCAATAGTGGAACTAATATTGTTTTCGAGTATAAAAAAATACTTAGGTTTTGAAAGAATGGAGTTTGCAAGTAGAAGGTCAAAGGACAACTCACTGCAGCAAAGCTGCAGTCAACTACCGAAACCTTTGAAGGAAGACGACCCCCAAAAATGCCGTCGAGAAAGAAGATGATCTCGAGTAAAAGCGCAACGAGGAGAAAGCTGAAGCTGGTCGAATACTTAGTCTTTTTACTAGTTTCTCTTTATTTTGTTGAGTCGTAGGAAAAACCGTACTATCAAGAGGGGTTTGCTAGTTGAGATCTCTGTCGAAGTGAAATTTCTCCGCTCAACCTAAACCCACAAAAATCCTACCGAAAGAAATCTTACCGAGTCGAGTGAATAGCTCAAAGGCAAAGTCATCGCACTTCGTGTCTTCGAGAGAGAACTCCTTTAGTAAGTCAGCTTACTTGCTCCGCAAGTAAAGTTGCGCAGTGATTGAAATCCGACCGTTGTGGACACGTGTCAAGAGTTTGCATCGGGCCACTTCAGTCATTTTATCCATCGGGATCGCCACCTATAAATACCCCGCACCTACCCGCCATTTCGGGTTGGCTGCTCCACTGAAGATTCTAAGACAGAAGCACTGTGAGCATCCCAAGAGAAGTCGAGAGAAAACCAAAACCCAAGTCTAAGCTGAGTTGAGAAATTCACAGAGACTTAGGTCGACATTAGCCGATCTTTTTACCTTGTAGAACTGCAAGTCTCCTAGACGGTTGGGCGTTGCCTGTCAAGCAGTCGAAGAGAAATTATCGCTGCTGAAGGAAGTTTGTAAAGGTCTCGGAGATGTCCTGAATCATCTACCACGAGTGAAAACTGGACAAGCTCGAGGAGTTTGTTGCAGTGGAGAATAGGATGGAGAGAGTTTTGCTCCAGGTGTTCAATCACCAGTCCCCCCAACCAGACGTAGCACTTTGCAGAGTGTGAGCTAGTTTACCAAACATCGTCGTGTCAGGCTCGTTTTCCTTCCTATATTTACATTCAGTATTTACTCGTTGCCTTTTTGCCTTTGATGTTTTCCTTCGCTCCCAATACTTTTGACCCATGTATGTCTTTCGATACTGTATTTCCTTCAAGATGCCTTTAGTCCTTAGCAGTTTGCATGAATTTCTTCTAAGTTCCTTAGAATTTTTAGTCCTTAACATTTGGAGGAGAAAACACGTGAGTCAATGGTTGTAGAGAAGGCGTCAACATGGACGATTTATTCCTCCTTTTCGTTGATGCCCCGTCGAGGGCCTTGCACATAGGTGAAAGCTCAAGAATGATCAGAGGGGGAGGGGGTGAATGATCACTTCTAAAAATTCTACGAAACTTAGAAGGAAATCATGCAAACTGCAAAGGACAGAAAGAATCTCGAAGGAATTGCAATAACGAAGGACATGTCTAAGTCGAAGGAATGGAGATGAGGTGAAACATCGAAGGCAAACAGGCAATAGAGTAAATATTGAATGTAAGTGCTAGTAAGAAAACGAGCCTGACATAGCGATGTTTGGTAAACCAGTTCACACTCTGCAAAGTGCTACGTCTGGTTGGAGAGACTGGTGATTGAACACCTAGAGCAAAACTCTCTCCGTCCTATTCTCCACTTCAACAAACTCCTCGAGATTGTCCAGTTCTTACTCGGGGTAGATGATTCAGGACATCTCCGAAACCTTTACAGACCTCCTTCAACAGTGACAATTTCTCTTCGACTGCTTGACAGGTGACGCCTAACCGTCTAGGAGACTTGCAGATCTCCAAGATAAAAAGATTGGCTAATATCAACCTAAGTCTCTGTGAATAGCTCTCAGTTTGGGACTTGGGTTTGGTTTTTGCTCGAAATCTTTCTCGGGATGCTCACCGCTCTTGTCTCAGAACATTCAGTGGAGCATCCAACCGCAAATGGCGGGTAGGTGCGGGTATTTATAGGTGGCGATCCCGATGGTGAAATGACTGAAGTGACCCGATGCAACCGCTTGACGCGTGTCCACAACGGTCGGATTTTCAATCACTGCACAACTTTTCTTGCGGAGCAAGTAAGCTGACTTACCGAACGAGTTCTCTCTCAAAGGCACCAAGTACGATGACTTTTCCTTCAAGCTATTACTCGACTCAGTAATATTTCTCTCGGCAGGCTATCTTTGGGTTTTAAGTTGAGCAGAGCAAATTCACTTTGACTAAGATTCAACTAGCAAACCCCTCTTGATAGTACGGTTTTTCCTACGACTCAAGAAAATGAAAGAGAAACTAGCAAAAAGACTAAGTCCTCATCCAGCTTCGGCTTTCTCCTCGTTGCGCTTTTACTCGACAACATCTTCTTTCTCGACGCCAATTTTAGGGGTCGTCTTCCTTCAAAGGCTTCGGTATAGGACTGCAGCTTTGCTGCAGTGAGTTGTCCTTCGAGCTTCTCCATGCAAACTCCATTCTTCAGGAACCTAAGTATATGTTTATACTCAAAAAAACAATATTAGTTCCTCTACTGCTTTGTTCAACAATCTCCAAAACCTTCGGGGGCAAAACTTGCTCTTACAATCTCCCCCTTTTTGGACGATTGTTGACAAAACAGGCATCGATAAATAATTGAAAAGTTTTGAGTTTTCGATGATAAACCAGAGCTAAGATCGATGATATACTCTCCCTTGATGTATGCACGGAAGATGTAAATTTCTAGTGAAGTGCATATTTGACGAGGATTGAGTCGAGGGAAAAATATCATAATCTACGTGAGCAAGATTGCAGTCCAAATGATATCCAATGAGAAATATGCAATCTCCTCGATTAACCAGTGAATTTATATGATAGATAAATTCCTGCAAAAAGTTATGTATCGCAAGCATAATAGATAAACATTTTATGATAAATGTAGCAGTTCACAGACCTACTTAGAGTTAGTTACAACCAGATCGAATATGAATCGAATGTTTGTTGAAACTACTCGGAAACTCAAAGTTCAAAGTTCAACGACCAAAAATGCAAATCCCTTAACCCCGCTGACGAGGGGGTGACCCCACGAATCCTGCATGTGAGGATACCTGGTGCATACGAAGACAAGAGGCCCGATGGAAGCTTCGACAGGCCCACGACTGGCCCGCTCTGAGCACCGACGTAGGAATCCGCGATCAATATGGAAGTCAAGACTTGGCGTTTAAGGCAAGGCTAGAATTAGGCAATCATCCCTGTAACCTGAGACGGACTCTCCGAGATCCGGCCTAGTATATAAAGGCTGGGAAGTGGGACATCTCAGGACATCCAATCTACAATCAACACCCCCGGTCTTGCGCGAACTCGCCTAGACTTCCACTGTAATCGCCCCCTCGCATAATACAATTGAGCAGGAAGTGCTTCTCCTGTTAGCCGACGAGTATCGCCAACCTGTTCCTGCTCTACGATCTAACCCAGGGTCCCTGACCATGGGATTTGCCGAGGCCGTCTGTGGGAACGACACAGGTTGGAATCACGATCTCGGCGGTCCCATCTCCAGCAAGTCGAAACTCAAGGATCGAACAAGATCCAACCCACTCGAGGAATTCAAGCTCATCGCAAACCTCTCCATCGCACCACCAAGATCGCTCGGCCCGCAGTTGGACCAAGTCCAATACTTTGGCGACTACCAAAGTCATCATCGAGGGACAAGAACTCGACGACGCAGAAGGTGAGCACAAACCACGACCGCGAAGCCGACCAGGACGCCGGAACAAGTAAAAGAGTTCTTCGCATAATTCCCGCTCGAGGAGTCACAACGTGTGATAGAAGCCTTTCCAGCCACTCAAAGACCCGCCGCCACCCGGACACCCGCCGCGGGGCAGGACAGCGACTCCGAAACTCAGAATGGCGAGTACTACGACCCAGATCTAAGACCAGATGAATTCGCCAAATTTATCAGGAACCACTCGATCAACGATGGAATAGAAATCGACCCAAGGTTCCACTCCCGCTCAGAAGACCACTCACAGTCGTTCCAGGTCATGCGAATAAGAAGGCACACCGGCTCAAGCAAAATCTCAACCAAAGAACAACCGGATGGACCCTGTACAATTCACTGTTTCGGATGACTAGGGACGCCTTAGAGCAATCCACACCCTAAGAGATTGTCATCTGTTCACCGAACTCTCCAACAACCTCAAGGAGGAGAAGCAGCGCGAAGCCAAACGGGCCCGAGGAACCGAGCAGTCTCCAGCACCAAATACGGAAGAGCAATACCGCACGTCCCACGGACGAGTCTGCATGATCCAAGAAGGACGACCCTCAAAAGCAAAACAGGACGCCCACACACTGCAGACCCGAGCAGCCGAGGGCCTCCAAACAGCAGAAACCTACCAACTGTATGGCTGATACGTCCCAAACGTATCTATAATTTCTGCTTGCTCCATGCATGATTTGTGTGACTTTGCCATGTTTTGCTTGAACTTTCATACACTTTCTATCATATTTGGACTAACCTATTAACTCAGTGCACCCAGTTGCCAGTTCTTGTTTTCTGCT
Organism: Bromus sterilis; assembly: GCA_950022295.1. Taxonomy (NCBI): domain Eukaryota; kingdom Viridiplantae; phylum Streptophyta; class Magnoliopsida; order Poales; family Poaceae; genus Bromus; species Bromus sterilis. The sequence goes on along the minus strand of OX465598.1, from coordinate 260,832,703 downwards.
GTTTTTGTATTTCAGGTTTTCCGGCCATTAAAAGTGCCAAATAAATCCTGGAAAAATTATATAAAAAATCAGCGACCCGGAAGCTTCCCGAAGAACTAAAGATGGAAGGGGGTGGACCCACCAGGGCCCTAGGAGGGTCCCTGGCGCGGCACCACCCTAGGCCGCGCCAGGAAGCCCCCTAGCTGCCCTGTGGCCCTTCTCGGTGCCCCCTTTGGCCTATATTTAGCCCCCATGACAGAAACCCCTAATATTGATTTTCTATTCCCGTTCTCCTCTCTGTACCGCCGCCACCGCCGTTTCAAGATCGGGGCTGCCAGGAGAAGCTACTCCGGCACCCTGCCGGAAGGAGGAATCCCCTCCGGGAGACCATCCATCACCATGGACGCCTCCCGGATGTCTTGTGAGTAGTCCCCCTTGGACCATGGGTCCATGACCAGTAGCTATGTGATGTTCTCCTCCCTTCTTTGTGCTTCCACTTTCGAGACCTCGTGAGCTGCCTCACATGATCGAGGCACCTTTGTAATTTTTGTGTTGCTATGTTGAGTTTGTTGGGATCTGATGGATTATGAGATTATGTTCAGATTGTGATGAGTAATATATTTGGTTCTCTTTTATATTTGTGTTCTTTAGTAAATTCTTGCATGTTCTCTGTTGCCGTATTTTACTTTGGCCATGTGATTTGTTGCAACTCCAAGAGGGAGCGTTATGCTTGATTGTGGGTTCAGCCCCCTGATGTCTAGCTTGAGTGACAGAAACATGAGATTAGGGGATGTGCTGTTGCCGCCAGGGATGAAACAACAGTGCTTGTACTTGCGGGTGCAAGGATTGTTTACTTTACGCATAGTTCTTTTAATGCAGTTGTCTGTTGCTTTGAGTTTACACTTTGGATGGGATTCACAACTTAATACCAGTGAGATGTTCTTGATAGATATCTCAAGGTGGATGATTCGTAGTAGATGCAGATGGATTTCGGTCTACTTACCTTGGTGTACTGCCCATTGCTTTTGAGCCTCTTCCTTTCTTTTGTAGCATAGTTAGCATTGCGGTGTGTTTATAATCCTGTCAATTGCCCAGCTGTGATTTGTTTACCTCGCTAGCACTTTTATCGTCTTTTGGGAGAGAGACATCACTAGTGAACGTCATGGGACCCCGATCCATATTTCCACCATTGTTTACATCTTCAATTTACTTCCAGTCTTTACTTTCAGTTGCCACTATTATTATCTCTTGCGTTGAGCCTTTGTAAATAGCAAGGCCGGAGGAATTGACAACTCCTCTGTACTCGTTGGGAGAAAAGTTATTTGTTGTGTGTGAAGGTCTAGGCGAAGTTAGCAACCTCGGTGCCACTGTTCACTTTACCACCTTCTTGTATCTCTGCGAGTCCTACGGGAGACAAACCCTATCCTCCACATATGGGAAATCTGCTGCTACGCTACATCTCACCTTCCACTTGGGTAACCAACGAGGAGTGAGAGAACTATCTTCCTCACCGTATCAAGCAAATTTCTGGCGCCGTTGCCGGGGACTCCAGTCTACAAGATAGGGGAGTTGCACACTATCTTTTATCTTTGCTTTTTAGTCTTGTTAGTTTACTTTTCTGTTTTTTCTTTTGTGTCCTTTATAAAAAAATACCAAAAATACCTGCTGCTACTATGGGTTCCAATGAAAAAACCAAGTTGTGTGACTTCACTAGTCACAACAACAGTGACTTTATCTGCACTCCGATTGCTCCACCTGCCACTTCAGCACCTTCTTATGAAATTAAACCTGCTTTGCTGAATCTTGTTATGAAAGATCAATTCTCAGGTGCTGGAGAGGATGCTGCCTTGCACTTAAATAACTTTGTTGAGCTTTGTGATATGCAAAAGTACAAGGAAGTAGATGGAGACATCGTCAAGCTGAAGCTTTTTCCTTTCTCCTTGAGAGGAAGAGCCAAGGAGTTGCTGCAATCCTTACCTAAGAATAGCATTGATTCTTGGGACAAGTATAAGGATGATTTTATTGGGAAGTACCATCCCCCTGCTAGAATTATCCAGTTGAGAAGTAACATTCTGAATTTTAGGCAATTGGATAATGAGCACGTTGCCCAAGCTTGGGAACGCATGAAATCTCTTATTAAGAACTGCCCTACACATGGTTTGACTACTTGGATGGTTATCCAGACTTTTTATGCAGGCTTAAACTTTACCTCGCGGAATCTGCTAGACTCGGCCGCGAGAGGAACTTTTATGTCAACCACACTTGGTGCTGCAACGAAGCTACTTGATGAGATGATGTTGAACTACTCTCAGTGGCACACCGAACGATCTCCAACTGGTAAGCAGGTAAATTCCGTCGAGGAGATCTCCTCTCTTAATGAAAAGGTTGACTTGATCATGTCTTTACTTACCAAGCAAGCTCCTATTGATCCTCAGGATGTTCCTTTAAATTCCTTGGTTGCTCAAGAACAAGTAGATGTGAACTTTATCTCTAGAAACAACTTCAACAATAATGCTTATAGGAGTAATTTTGGTAGCAACAATCCTAGACCTTTTCCATCCAACAACTATGGGAATGGCAATAGCAACTCCTACAACCAAACTTATAGGGAAAGAGACCTACCTAGTTATGAGAAACTAGTAGAAATAGAAAAAGCCACCAAAAGCTATATGCACACACAGTTTGAACAAAACAAGGCTTTTTCCAGACAATTAGATGAGCACTCTTCTATCCTGAACAACTTGTGTGTGAAGGTCTAGGCGAAGTTAGCAAACAACTTGAGAGCCTGAACAGTGACATCTCCAGTCTCCAAACTAGACTCACTACCACTGAAACCTATGTTTCAAACATGTCTCACACCCAATCTACCTTGATAAACCAGATGGCAGCAAATCCCGAAGTTACTCCCGAGAAGAGGCACGCCACTCCTATGAATGCTATCCAAGTCCAAATTAATGAAAACATTAGGATGTTGGGCAAACTTAAAGAGAGATGGGCTAGATAAAAGGAGGAAGAAGAGAGAGTCAAGAGCCTTCCTACGTACCACACCGTAGCTACTATCCAAGTTGTTGAGGATGTCCAAACTATTAGCACCCATCACACCCCTAGTCCACCTGGACCTATCAATGGTGATGCTACCACCTCAACCATAAATGACGAAACCTCTATGAACGTAGAGGCTTTCAAACAAGTGAGCCTTAATGATATCACTACCTCCTTGATAGATAGTATTGACTTAGACTTTGACAACTGCACCTTACCTGAAGTTATTGGTTTCCTACACAAGATGTCTAGAGACCCCCACACTTAACCTTGCCTTCACAGAGCATATCACCAATGCTCTAATCAAAGTTAGGGAGGAGAAGCTTAGACTAGAAGCCTCCATACCTAGAAAGCTAGAGGATGGTTGGGATCCTATGATAAAAATCAAATTGAATAACTTCTCTTGCTTTGCTCTTCGTGATGTTGGAGCTAGTACCTCTGTTATGCCCAAAAGAATGTATGATATGCTTGAATTGAAACCTTTTGATCCTTGTTCTTTTGGTGTTCGTCTTGTCGATTCTTACGTAAATAAACCTTTGGGGAAGATCGATGATGTTCTTATCATTGTCAATGAAAATGATGTTCCCGTTGATTTTACTATTATGGACATTGAGTGTGAGCCTTCTTGTCCAATTATTTTGGGACATCCTTTTCTTCGCACCGTTGGTGCTGTTATTGACATGAAAGAGAGGAATATCAAATTCCAATTCCCTCTGAAGAAAGGAATGGAACACTTCCCTAGGAAAAATATTAAGTTGCCTTTTGAGTCCATCACACGGGCTAGTTATTTTCTTGATAAAACTTGATCTTTTGCTTTATGCCTAGCTTAAAGGCATAAAAGAAAGCGCTTGTTGGGAGGCAACCCAAGATGTTTTTTTTTTCTGTTTTTAGTGGTCTTGATGATTGTTACTACTGTATAAACATCATTTTATCTTTATTTTTCAAGCTTTGTGCCAAGTATTGCCTCATATGACAAGGGAAGTGAAAGTTGTGACATGCTGTCCAGAAAACAGATTCTGTCCTCGTGACGGGAAACATCATAGAAAATTACCAGTTCATCTTTTTGAGCTGAAGTTTTTACACAGCGTGCTCAATACAATCACGGAACTTTCGTATGTTCTGATTTTTTTGATTTGAGTTGCAGAAGTACCCCTAAAAAAATTCTTTACTACCTGCTGTTCTGTTTTTCACAGATTCTGCCACGTTTTGTCTCTCCTTACTTTTGCAAACCTTAAGCTTGCTTTTTCTTTGCAAATACTTTTTGGAAATCTTGAGAAACAGTAGATCTTCAAGAATATCTTTATTTCCAGTAAGGGAAAAATTATTTTAATAGGGTACTAACCTCTCTAATCAGCTTATGATGAGTTGTGTATGAAGGGAGTTTTCAAGTGTGCGATGGAAGATGATGAACGAAGATCTTGGAGTGTCAAATGCTCAAGCTTGGGGATGCCCTTATGCATCCCCAATAAATATTCAAGGAGACTCAAGCGTATAAGCTTGGGGATACCCCCGTTCATCCCCTTCTTCATCAACAATTATCAGTTCGTCCCTCGTTGCACTATATTTTTATCACTTCATGCGTTATGTGCTATGCTTGGAGCGTCTCGTTCTTTACTTTTCTTAGGTTTGTTCTTGCTTCGTTTGCTGTTCATAACAAGTTAGACCCCAACTTTCTTTTGTGTGGGAGAGAAACACGCTCTGCTTGAATTAGAACTCCTCATAGGATTTGCATGCTTATTTCTTTAGCTGTGAGTTGTTCTTTTTCTTTTCTTAGTTGCTGCCCTGTTTAGTTATAGTGCTTTAGTTTTCTTCTAGAGCTTTTATTTTGTCTTAGGTTGAACTTTCTATAGGTTGCATGTTTTACCTTGTTTAGAGAGTTTGCCTGTTGCACTGAGTTTTGTGTCTTGACTAGAAAGTAGGTAGTTGAAGTTGCTATTCTCTTTGTAGTAGTAACTTGCAATAGTTTTGAGGTATTGATTAGAGTAATGTTTGAACTTATGGTGTCAAGAGCTTTAGCCTATTAGTGATAGATGTCGTATTTTGGGCAATCCGTGTGATTTTCGAAAACCGAAACCCCTGTTGAGAACTCTAGCTACTAGATGGATCAGTAATCTCTGGAGGGTTCGAATATTAGAGTACACTCACGTACCATGAGTCGAGGATGCACAAGGATAACCAAACCCCCATACACTCCTCCTCGGGGTAATTGTCTCTTTGAGAACCTCCTGATTAGATTGAGAGTTACCGATAATAAGTGCATGAGTTCTTCAGACTAATGTGAGTATTTGAAAGTTGACACTTCCACCTTCCCATATTTGCTAGCCTCTCCTGTGCCGTGCATTGCCTTCTTCTCACTCCGAGAGTTGGCGTCCACCTTCGCCGGTACATCCAAACCCTTGGCATGATACGCTCTGTCATCATAAACCTCCTTATATCTTTCCTCAAAACAGCCACCATACCTACCTATCAAGGCATTTCCATAGCCTTTCCGAGATACATTGCCATGCAACATCCACCTTCTCATGACTTGATCCTCATGTCATACATGCTACTTGCTTGATCGATGAGCCGCATGCTAGTTGGGACTTTCCCTAATCATTGCTACATGACGCGCTAGTATCACTGCATATCCTACTATCCCGGCAGAGGCATACATTTGCATCATGATAGTTACATTTTCTTTATGTGAGTACCCTTGTAGAGTGTGAAAGATCTCCTATATTCTTGTAAAATATAGAGTGTTTCCCCTAAAGTGAGGAAAAGATCCCAAAGAGGAAAAAAAATCAAAAGATCCCAAAGAGGACAAATGAGAGAAATATAAAGAGCCATTGAGGCCACCAAAAAAATTCGAAAAAATAGAAAAAAGAGAAAAAGAAAATAAAAAGAGAGAAGGGGGCACACTACTATTCGTTTTGAGAGATACAAACTAGTAGTTCATCCTCTATCCGTTGTACTCCATAGAGATCATCATACATGCATATAGCTATGTGGGGACCCTTCACACTATAGAACTTGGCTTCTATATTCCAATGACGAGCCTCCTCAAATGAGCTCTAGGTCTTCTTGAGAAAGCAAGTTGGATGCACCCCCACTAGTTCCCTTGGAGAGCTTTTAGCTCACATGTGCATCCGTTGCATGGAAATCCCTACTCCTCACATCATATCTATCATATGACCTTCTCTCGCCTATGATTGTCCTCATTTGTGTGAGACTTTCACACCTTTTTGTCTTCCTCCTCCACCTTCTTTCTGTTTCGCCTTTTTAGGTGTCAACTTTCTTGATCACGCTCATCCATTGCATGAGTGCTCAAAATATCGAAGGGAGTGGATCAGTTTGACTTGTACCTGACTAGTGGTCTGGGGATGAGTCAAGATAAGAATCCAAAGGAGACTAAGTGTGAAACTTTAGTAGATAGTAGTTCTCAACAACTATTTTTTATCTCGTATTCCAATATCCCCCTTGTTGCACGCAAACACCATTTGGAGACATTCGAGTCACGGACAGCGAGAGCTCTTGCACCCTTTGTTCTTTTTTTGCTTGTGTCAATGCTAATATAGACTCTTGCTTGTTAAGACTTGAATTGAATTGCATGATTTGATTGCTTTACTTAAAAGTCCTTATATGGTTGTGTGGCATGTCGCCACAGAAATTATGCTTGTTATCATTTCCCTACTCGAGGACGAGCAGGAATTAAGCTTGGGGATGTTGATACGTCCCAAACGTATCTATAATTTCTGCTTGCTCCATGCATGATTTGTGTGACTTTGCCATGTTTTGCTTGAACTTTCATACACTTTTTATCATATTTGGACTAACCTATTAACTCAGTGCACCCAGTTGCCAGTTCCAGTTTTCTGCTGTTTTTGTATTTCAGGTTTTCCGGCCATTAAAAGTGCCAAATAAATCCCGGAAAAATTATATAAAAAATCAGCGACCCGGAAGCTTCCCGAAGAACTAAAGATGGAAGGGGGGTAGACCCACCAGGGCCCCAGGAGGGTCCTTGGCGCGGCCCCACCCTAGGCCGCGCCAGGAGACCTCCTGGCTGCCCTATGGCCCCTCTCGGTGCCCCCTTTGGCCTATATTTAGCCCCCGTGACGGAAACACCTAATATCGATTTGCTATTCCCGTTCTCCTCTCTGTACCGCCGCCGCCGTTTCAAGATCGGGGCTGCCAAGAGAAGCTGCTCCGGCACCCTGCCGGAAGGAGGAATCCCCTCCGAGAGACCATCCATCACCATGGACGCCTCCCGGATGTCTTGTGAGTAGTCCCCCTTGGACCATGGATCCATGACCAGTAGCTATGTGATGTTCTCCTCCCTTCTTTGTGCTTCCACTTTCGAGACCTCGTGAGCTGCCTCACATGATCGAGGCACCTTTGTAATTTCTGTGTTGCTATGTTGAGTTTGCTGGGATCTGATGGATTATGAGATTATGTTCAGTTTGTGATGAGTAATATATTTGGTTCTCTTTTATATTTGTGTTCTTTAGTAAATTATTGCATGTTCTCCGTTGCCGTATTTTACTTTGGCCAAGTGATTTTTTGCAACTCCAAGAGGGAGCGTTATGCTTGATTGTGGGTTCAGCCCCCAGATGTCTAGCTTGAGTGACAGAAACATGAGACTAGGGGATGTGTTGTTGCCACCCGGGATAAAACAACGGTACTTGTACTTGCGGGTGCAAGGATTGTTTACTTTACGCATAGTTCTTTTAATGCAGTTGTCTGTTGCTTTGAGTTTACACTTTGGGTGGGATTCGCAACTTAATACCAACGAGATGTTCTCGATAGATATCTCAAGGTGGATGATTCATAGTAGATGCAGATGGATTTCGGTCTACTTACCTTGGCGTACTGCCCATTGATTTTGAGCCTATTCCTTTCTTTTGTAGTGTGTGCAGGTCCATGCGATGTTAGCAACCTCGGCGCCACTGTTCACTTTACCACCTTCTTGTATCTTTGCGAGTCCTACGGTAGACAAACCCTATCCTCCACATAGGGGAAATCTACTGCTACGCTACATCTCACCTTCCACTTGGGGTAACCAACGAGGAGTGAGAGAACTATCTTCCTCACCGTATCAATGGCGCATAAACCAACATCACCTTTTCACAAAGCGATCACCCACCCGCAATTCCAAGACCAGGGCACGCACCACTGGTCGTTAACGCTCAGATCAGCGGCTACGACATGGACATATTTTTCATGAACGGAGGCGGCAACTTAAACATAATATTCACCAACACCTTACGCGAGATGCTGATTCCACGATCAGTCTGGAAGAAGTCTGACGTCACAATCTACGACGTAGTGCCAGGCGAAGCAACCACCTCCCTCGGAACAATCGAGCTTGATGTCATCTTCGGCAGCAAGGGCAACTTCGCAAGAAAATTCCTCGGGTTCGAAGTAATCGACTGGCAGTCCCAATACCACGCCATACTGGGACGACCCACATTTGCGCAATTTATGGCGGTCCCACACTATGCGTACCTCAAGCTCAAGATGCCAGGACCCTCAGGGGTCATCACAGTCGATGGAAGTTTCATCAAATCAGACCAGTGTGACCGTGATTTTCACGAAGTTTCTGACACTTTTGGAGCCTAGCAACAACTCGAAGAGATAGCCATGGTAACAGACAGGAGCATCTTTCTACTAGCAAGCAGAAGAGAGTCAAAAGAATTCAATCACGACTTCAAGATCGACAGCAACACAGTCACCCATCAAGTTCACCCAACGGACCCGGACAAGACGGTCCGAATCTACGCACACCTCCCAGAAGATTAAGCAACTGCCCTCATGGTCTTCCTCCGCGAAGAGTGGAAAATCTTCGCCTGGTGCCCAGCCGACATGCCTGGAATACCAAGAGAGTTTGCAGAACACACGCTGCACATACATCCAAACACCAAACTAGTAAAGCAGGCGTTGCGCCGATTCTTAGAACCCAAGCGCAGAGCCATTGGAGAAGAGATCAACCGACTACTCGACGCACAATTAATTCGGGAGACGAAGAAGGCCACCTGGATCGCAAACCCAGCCTTGGTACCTAAAAAGGACATCGACGTACTACGGATGTGCGTCGACTACGGGCCCGTCAACAAACACTGCCCGAAGGACCACTTTCCCTTGCCGAGGATAGACCAGATAATCGACTCTACCGCAGGATGCGATCTCCTATCCTTCCTCGACGCCTACTCAGGATCCAACCAAATCAGGATGAAGGAAGAAAACGAAGAACACACCTCGTTCATCACCCCCTATGGCGTATTCTGCTACAGAACAATGCCCTTCAGATTGAAAAACGCCGGAGCCACGTACCAACGGATGATGCAAGCATGCTTGAGAGACCAAATCGGCAGAAACGTCCAAGTATACGTCGACGACATCGTCATCAAAACTTACAGTGCAAGCACACAACTCGACGACCTCCGCGAAACCTTCGCAACTCTCAACAAATACAGAATCAAGATCAACCCAAAAAAGTGCGTGTTAGACGTCCCAGCCGGAAAACTGCTCGGATACATGGTCTCCACTCGAGGAGTCGAAGCAAACCCTGAAAAAGTCCAAGAAATCGCCAGATGCAAGAACCAGTCAACATCAAGGGAGTACAACAACTCACTAGAAGACTCGCAGCACTGAGCCGCTTCATCAGCAGACTGGGAGAAAGGACCCTGCCATTCTACCAGTTGCTCAGAAAAGGAGAAAAATTCGAGTGGACCGAGGAAGACCCTCTCGACACCACCAATCCTGGCGGTGCCCAAGGAGCAAGAACCCCTTTACCTCTATGTAGCGGCATGCAGCAGCGTAGTCAGCACGGCGCTCGTCGTCGAGCGCATGGAAGAAGGCAAAATCCAGAGCTTACAAAGGCCAATCTACTACCTAAGCATGCTCCTCAAAAAATCTCAGTAGCGGTACCCGCACTACCAGAAGCTCGTATACGCCATCATCATGACTTCAAGGAAAGTAACACATTACTTCGACGAGCATCTCATCACGATCGTGAGCAGCGCACCACTCGCGGACATCCTCAACAACCCCGGAGCAACCGGCCGAGTCGCCGAATGGAACTTCGAGCTCAGCCCCCGCGACCTATAGTTCAAACACCCAACGACGATCAAAGCCCAAGTACTCCCAGACTTCCTGGTCGAGTGGACAGAAGTGCAAACACCCGCCCCCAGACATGTCCTACTCATGGATAATGTTCTTCGACGGGTCAAAAAGACAGCAAGGAGCCGGAGCAGGCGCCGTACTAAGCTCGCCCAAAGGAGCCAAACTCAGATACGTGCTCCAGATCAACTTTAGCAATGCCTCAAACAATGAAGAAGAATACGAGGCACTACTCCATGGCATGCGCATGGAAAAAGCTTGCGGCGCCACTCGTCTCTCAATCTACGGCGACTCTAACCTCGTCGTCCAGCAGACAATGAGAGACCGTGAAGCAGTCGTAGAAAACATGATGGCTTACCAGAAGCTCTACAACACCCTGGAAGGAGGATTCGACGACTGCGAGCTAAACTACGTCACAGAGAAAATAACAGAGACGCAGAAGAGCTCGCAAAAATCGGATCAACCCGAGGACCAATCCCTCCAGGCGTATTTCTCGAAAGCATCAGACAGAGATCAATCAAAACAAAGGCACTCGCGCCGGAGGCAGCCGCAGAGGACGACGACTCAATTGAACCAGCACAAGTGGCGGCCGCGAACCCAACAGATGACACAGGCACCAAAGCAGTCGAAGAGGCAGAACCAGCCGCACCTGAAGGTCCAGCCTGGACAAAACCGTTCCTTCTATTCCTAGTCGAAGGTACCCTACCACAAGACGTTGCAGAAGCCCGACGCATCAGTCGATGATCTAAAGCGTTCACAGTAATCAACGGACAGCTCTACAAGCGCAACATCTCTCAGGTCCTCCAAAATTGCATCGAGGAAGAAGACGGCAAAGCCCTATTGCTCGAGATCCACGAAGGGACTTGCGGGCATCACGCAACCATACCGTTATCATGGCCGTTCGCCACCTGGGGACTCGACATGGTAGGTCCACTCAAGAAATCTTGAAAGGGAGGTCGAACACATCTACTGGTAGCGGTGGAAAAGTTCACCAAGTGGATCGAGGCAGTACCAATCACCAGCTCAACAGCCCTCACGATAGCCAACTTCATCAAATCCATCATCTTCAGATTCGGCATACCACATAACATCATCAAGACAATGGCACAAACTTCACAGCAGCCGGATTTCAGAACTTCTGCCAAGATCTGGTGATGTGGAGCATCCGACGGACATCACCATGTTACGCTCCCCTTCATCAAGAGACATGTGTGGCTTACACATATTACACCTAAAGGTGAATCTTCTCCTTTACACATGTCTACTTGGTGCTCTTGAGGATGGTATACTACTTGACCCTCCTACGTTGTGCACTTATAGGTTGGAGCCACATGACGAACGTGCAATGGAGGAGGTCGGACATAAGAGAACGACTACACCACCCGCGAGAGAAGCTTGGAAGAGAAGATGAAAGAGAGGAGATGAAGCCATTCTACAAGGGCAAGCCGCACCGGGAGATGAGGCAGATGCTCCTGACCACCCCGGGTGCCCGGTCCATCCAAGTCAAATCTAGGAGGCTACTGACCACCCCGAGTGCCTGGCGTGTCGACCCCCGGGTGCCCGGTCTAATCGACTCAACACACCCCGCGCGCCCGGAGTAAAGGCCCCGGGTACCCGGTCCCCTGCCTGCGTGCAGCCTTGGCCAAGAGGCCTTGTATCTTCCCATTTTGCCCTCACTTACCCCTTCACTTCTCTTGGGATATATATACCCCATCCCCTCCTTCATTCTAGGGTTAGCAAAGATTAGACTAAACTTGAGAGAGCTTTGCTCATCTTTCTTCCCCCTTGGGGATCTTCCCCCTTCTTGAGATCTACTACTCCTGAGGGAGAGAGGGTTCTTCTGCGGTTGAGCCTTAGACCTCCATGTTATAGCACATGGAGGAAGACTAGATCTACCTATCTCTCTCAAGCTTCCATCTCTCCTAGAGATTTGGATGAACTACCCTTGTATCTTTACTCATGTTGTTGTTGAACCTTGTGTGTTTACTATGTGTGTGATTGAGTGTTTGTGTTAGTGGATCTTGTTCCTTTCCTCTTGTTTGTGTTGATTCCTTGCGGATCCCCCCTGTGTTCTTCGTGAAATCCACCTCCAATTTGTGAAGATCGGGCCAATCCATAGGTTTGCCCTATATCAGTTGGTATCATGAGCAAGGTTGCCACGAATTTGGAGCCCCTCCCCCCACTTTTCTAGCCAATTTTTTGCTTTGTTCTTCCCTAATTCGAAAATTCCCAAAAAAATAGCCTACACCCAATTTCTTGTGATTTTGTGCGAATTGGTTGGTTTTGATCCATGGATCTCATGCTATACTAGTTGATCTACCTTCCTTTGAGTTCCCATGGCCTAATTTTTCTTTCCCCCCCATCAATTTGACCCCCAAAATCCCCAATTTCCGCCAAAAAACGGGTCCCCGAGGTCAACCCCTGTGTCCCTGACCACCCCGGGCACCCGGAGTAAATACCCCGGGCACCCGTTCCCTGGACCACGGGCACCCGGTCTCAAGGATCCCGGGCACCCGTAGTACACATGAGCGTTTGATAACCCTCAACTGTAGGGGATCGAGATAGTCTTCGCGGGCAAGATAACCCAATTTATTGATTCGACACTTGGGGACACAAAGAATACGTACATGCTTTGACAATTGAGTTGTCAATTCAACCGCACCTGAAATAAACACTTGCTTGCACAAAGGTATTAGTAGCAACTATGATACGGTGGTAGTAGTGGTGGTGATTGTGGTGGTGAAACAACAAAAGTAAACAACTAGTAACCAGCAGGAAAGAAAACACTGTGGGCTAGGGAGATGGATGGTTGGGCGCTGCTTGGATGAGAACGCACATGTAATAGATTCTAACACGGGCAAGGCTCACAGAAAAGAAAGGATCATCTAGGCAAATATCAAACATCAGGCGTGTATCCCAGGGTAGTTGTACGTGCTTGCAATAAGAAGTTTGCACAACATCAATTGTCCTACCCTCCCGCTACAAACGGGGCCAAAAGGAACTTAGGGAGATTAAGGTACTCCTGTCAAAGAACACCGGAACAAAGCATTAACACTTCATGGATACACGGAATCCTCAAATTATAGTCCATCCCCTTTGGTGTCCCAAGCTGTCACCATTGGAATCGCCGGTTCCGGACTATAATAGGTGCATACAACTCATATATAGGATTAAGAACACCACAAACTCAAGAAACAAAAGGGTGATCAGATCTGAAATCATGGCACTCGGGACCAAAGTGACAAGCATTAAGAGCAACAAGTTGTAACAGAGATGATAAACACCAAGTAGATGATAGGCAACATGCCCCCAACAATCTGATTGAACTATTACATGATCTAACTCATCCAATCCCTACCATCCCCTTTGCCTACAACAAGTAATTACTCACACATGAGAGAGGAAGTCATGGAGGGGTGATGGAGAGGCGATGATGATGACGATGGCGATGATTTCCCCTCACCGGAGGCCAAAGCAGCTTCCAGATTAGCTCTCCCGGAGAAGAACAGAGGGTTGCGGCGGCTCCACGACGTAGATTGGAAAAGCGACTTCTGTTCTGGGGTTTCTGCGTCGGGAGAATAAATAGGGCCAAAGTGTGGCACCGGGGGATGTGGGACCAAGCCAGGAGGGCAGGTGGCGCGGTCGCGCCAGGCACCCTTCTGGCTGCCCCCTGGCTGCCCTGTGGCCACCCTTTGGACTTGCGGAAGCTTCCGGAATGCTGATTATATATATATATTTTTGGATTTTCCCAGCGTACCTAAATATCCAGAAACCTGCACACAAAAAACAGCACTGGTAGCTTTGCTGAAAACAGCGTCAGTCCGGGTTAGTTTCGTTCAAATCACGCAAGAATGAAGCCAAAACAATAGCAAAAGTGTTTGGAAAAGTAGATACGTTTGAGACGTATCAACTCCCCCAAGCTTAGCTATTGCTTGTCCTCAAGCAATTCAGTTCAATGAACTGGACGCGACAAAGAAAACTTTGACAAACTCTTTTGCTTCATTAGATGTATATAAGCATGCACTACGAAAGAGTTTAGCAAGTTTTGACATCATGCTACAAGGACAATGCACGAAGCAATCCTTCTTTCATGTAATCAGTCACAAACAAACAAAAAGTAAATAATATGCTGTTGAGAATATTTTTAAGATCACAATGCACATAGCATGAACATATCAGAGTGGTATCTCGCCAGCCTCCATGAGTGAAGCAAAACATAAATGCAGAAACTCCTCCGGAGTTTTAAAGGAGACTAGAACTCAGAACTCAAAGTAAGAAACATCACAAGCATGCAGAAGACAATGTGATACTTTGGGACAATGCATGTTACACTAAGAATGACAATTATGCTCTCATAGTTGGTGCTTTGGAGAAAGGAAGGTGGAGACTCTCGAACCGTGGCTTTTGATGGCAAGGTTGAAAACCCGTGAAAGGAAGCAAAGACTAAACATGTGCCAGAGCTCTTGGTTTTGAAAACAGAGATGAAACTCTTTTGAGAAGTGCAACTTTCCAGTCAACGGTGAACGGTAAAGGTCTCTCAATATCTCCCATGCCAACCATATTAATGCCTTTTGCTTACACATGTTCCCTTATCCATAAATCCTTTGATGGTCTATGGAACCTTTTATTTTGCCTCAAGTATGGAAGGAGGGTATCGTTCCATCTATCATAAGCAGCATTTGGTCCATTTCATTCCATCATCAAGTATGGGGGAGGTGTAACTCTTATATTTTTTTAATTGACTAGTTAGAACTTCCGTCAAAATATTTTTGGCATGGTAGATACTGATTTTCCCTTACCGCACCATGAGCTTGTACAGTTGCAAAAGGGAAGCTTTTGAATAAATTTCGAGATGGCACAATAAAGTCTAAGTTAGGAGTGGCCGGTAAATACCACATATAGGTAGGTATGGTGGACTCAAATGGAACAACTGGGTTTAGAAAGGTGATTGTGGAAGCACAAGCAGAATTCCGCTTGGTGCTGGAGGAAGGCTAGCAAAAGACGGGGAAGCGACCAACCAGAGAGCATAACGGTCATAATCATCCAGAGCGACAAAGCAACATTGAATCGGGCATGAAAGTGATATAGCTCACTCTGAAGTAAAAAGATCATCAAGGCAGAACATACTTTTTAGTCTTAACATGCGTGAACATGTGCGAAATCAATCCAAGAATCCCCCGGAGGGAAATACCACTTCAATATGCCACACCATGAACAATGCAATGCATGTCAATCATTTCAAGCAACACATTATAAACTCTAGATATTTGAGACTAACCACAAAGAAAGCATGAACTACTAGGAAAGCATTGTAAACATAGCACTATGTCGCTACAAGTTGGTCTCTAATCATAAGTACAGGCATATGTACAAAAATAGAAACAAAAAGAGTTCATACCGGCTTTCTTGTTGCATACCTTCCGTCGATCTTCGTTATTACTGCCTTGTCACTTGCACGATCGAGCGTAGGAAATTATAATCATCACGGATTCGAGCTGAACTCTCAAACAAAGCAAACTAAAGAGCAAAGGAAACATTTTTTTGGGTTTTTTAAGGTTTAATGAAAGCAAAAGAAAGGAGAAATATTTTTGGGGTTTTGCAAACTAAAAGAACAAAGAAGAACAGGCAAAAACTTGCAAAAAGATAAAAGAGAACCAACGGTAGATACAATGGAAAGGGGAGAAGAGCACATACTCCCCCAAGCTTAGGCTTTTGGCCTAAGTTGAGGCTCGTCTACTGCGGTCCTGAGGAGCCTCCTGCTCCCGGGTAGTACTAGTATGCCCATGGGTCGTATGCGTTCTCCGGTGCGTACTGTAATAGCCCAGATTTCACAAAAATTAAAATTTTTGTTTTCGGTGTGAATTGTTTGATTGTCTGATTTGTTTGCGGTGTTTGCATCCCCGATTATTTCCCCCCTCTTATCTCGTACCGGACGGAGACTGACCCTTTCCACCCTGACACTCGACCTTTGCGACACCGGGTTTCACCCGATCACCATCGCGAAACCGCGTGAGACCAGCCGCAGCCAACGGAACGAAAAACCCCATTTAATAATTAAACGGGATATTTTTATAGCACGCCGGAAAGTCTTCTCGGAGCGGTTCCAACGCGAGGTGAATGCCGCCGGCTCGACGCGCTGATCGCGCAGTTCGAAGTTTTACCCGAATCGGAGGTACTGCGGACCCCCGGCGGTCAGAAACGTGAGCACCGCGCGCGCGAGAGAAAAACCGGAGATGTTTTTGCAAACTGCCAGCCACCTGGGCTATATAAAGACCACCACACTCCCACCCCTTTCTAGGGTTTCCCCTAGCAAATTTGCAGCCACACCCCCAGTTTTGCCCCCAATTTTCGCATCCCTAGCCCAGATCTGTTTGCAGCCGTTCGATCGGGAGATTGGAGGGCTCCGAAGGTGCCACGTCATCCTCCTCTCCCTCTCCCTCTTCCTCTCTTCTCCCTCTCCCTCTAACCTCTCTCTTTTCTCCTGTCCGTGAGATGCCGCCATGGACGGCTCAAGTGGAGCAGCCGCGCCGCCTCCAACCACGGCCGGCGAGCCGCCCGCTGCCGACGAGCCCCCGCGGAGCTCCTCCTCTCCCTGCCCGCGCGCACCTCCTCCCTTCCCGCACAGGTCCGTCGGCGTCTCCATGCACCACGGGAGGCCGCCGCCGTGCGCCATGGAGCCACGTGCCCGAGCTCCGCCGCCTGGACGCCGCCGCCTCCCGGACCTCGGCCACCTGCGCCCCTCACCGGACCTCCCCTCCTCCCGCGCCTGTCCCGCCTCCTCAGCCTGCCCTGCGCCGCCCCTCCCTGCGCCGGAGTTCGCCGCCGGTCAGGAGGCCGCCACCGTCCTCGGGACGAACCGGCCGAGCCGGCGCCCGCTAACCGCCTGGACGGCCAGGTGGGCCAAGTCCAGCCCATCCCCAGCGACCCAGCCGCCAACTCCCCAGCCGGCCTGGGCCTAGGCCCACACGATGAGTTTTTTTTTCTTTTTTTTTCTGCAGCAGTAGTTGGGCCGGCCCAGGATACGTTAGTTTTTTTCTTTCTTTCTCTCTGTTTATTAATTTTGCAGATTGTATTAGTTATTTTTGCGGTGCCCGTAACTTTTTAACCGTAGCTCCGATCGCGACGCGTTAAATATGAAAGTTGCTTAGTTTTGCGTGTAGTTTAATAATTTGTGCTTCTTTGCCATGTTTGACTTTGTTTACATGCTGTTTACCTGCTAATTACATCGCATGCCACTGTAAACTGTAATTGCAATAACTTTTTAACCGTTGCTCTGTTTAAATGTTTCTTATATGTAACTTGACTAGAATTGCATGTAGATTGTGTTTTTGCTGCTCTTGCTTGCTAATAAAAATAATAAAATATTGTTTAGGGCAAAACAGTACCAAATTCCCTTTTTATCGTGGGGTCCGCAATAGTTTGCCATGTCTAGGATTTCACCCCACTTAAATTGACTAGCTTAGGTAGTTTATTTATGCTTCACCTCTTGCCATGCTTGAGTGAGTTGCCATGTTAACAACCTTTGTTGATCACCTGTAGCTAAACAACTTGAACCCTTATAAACGTGCGGTATCGTCGTGTGTGACGAGTACTCCACTTAACCTGTTAGTAACCGCTCTTGACGGTAGGTGCGATGTCTCATGTTGCCTTCTTGTTGATGCTTGATCGTGTTTGCCTCGTAGTAATAGAGTGCTTGCTCGTTGATTGCTTTCCAATGTTTACCCTCTTGTGTGCTTCCGCGGGTACCTTCGGAGACGTTGCGAGCTTGCGATCAACTACACCTTCGGAACCCGACTTATCAACAGGCAAGGACTATACATTACTTATGATCCATTCTATTTCAACCAGCGGTTTGCATGCTAGTCTAGGATAGGTTCGATGTTTGATCCTACCACATGTTTACAGCCTCTTTCAAACCGATACAGCCATGTCATCTCCCAGCAAACCTTGTACTGCTATGTTACTATTGCTCGTTGCTCAGCCCCTGCTTAGTATGCATGCTTAGGATGCTATGATGTTACCCTGTTACTCCTTGGTTTGGGATATCACATTATTATATTGTTGTTGATGATATGATTATTATAATGTTGACTATATTCGACGAAGGATGGAAGGTCTAGGCTATCCCGCCCCGACGCTTTGTTCCATTCGAGTCACCTAGGATCCGAGTTCCGGGTATTGGTTTTAAGACTGAGCGTGCCTAACCGCGTGTGGGATTTTACGGGGTCCCATTTTCTTACCTACCTAGCTTCAAACATTTCTAGTGGTGGCCCAAAATGATTTACCATTTGAAACCGTGTGTGTGCTGGTCGGCCGCCAGTTGTTTACAAACCAACCTGGACCAGTGAGGACATAGTTCCCTTGCTGGCCCACTTTGTCTGGCTGAGGACCCGGTTTCCCATGTGTGATTAACCGGCTATCCAAACCCGCGACAGACGGTTGAGACCAGATCGAGAGCGCGGCCGGCTCCTGAGATGGATGTCGACTCACCGGGGGCCACCCGGATTTGTTCGTTGTTAGTTAGAGGGACCTGTCATTTCGGATCTATTGGAACTAAATCATAAAATGGTTTCCTGTGATGGTTAGCAACTGAGAGAGATGGACGTGCGTGCGGAGCCTCGTAATGGGCAGTTGGTACACCCCTGCAGGGTTAAATCTTTTTGAGAAGCCGTGTCCACGGTTATGGACGACTTGAGACCTACTCCTTGTTCATAGACAACAACAACTGAGATAATCTTAATATAATTTGATCAACGTATGTGTGTGCCTTGACTTCTTCTTCTTCGTCGGGATGCGAAGAGGAGGACAAGGATAGGATAGGTGTTATGATTACGTAAGTAGTTGATAGAAAGACTTGTTGGAGGCGATTCCTCATCGAATGCTTGGCTTCTTATCTTACTCTCTAGATTGTTAGCCACTTCATAAATGCTAGTGCGACAGCAACCTCACCACTTACCCCTTCCTTACCATAAACTACTAGTTGTCCTAGAATGACGAGTGATGAAGTCCTTGCTGGGTCAGTTGACCACTACAGTTGGATGCTGAGTACCTCTGTACTCATGATACTACCCCCAAACTCTTTTCAGGGTGTTGATCGACAACAGGTATGGTGATCGACGTTTCACGTGGAGACTCAACGACGACTAGTTAGGCGGATCCCGGCGGAGGGCCTGGACCCGTGTGGTTATGGGATCGATGTTTTTCTCTTTGCCACTAGGCTTTTGATTGTAGTCTGTACTCAGACATATATCTTCCGCTGTTGTATTGTATTTAAGGCAGTTGTATGCCGATTGTATGAGATGTTGTATCCTGTATCTGTAATGTTGTGATATCATGTTGGAAATCCGGGGCATATGGCTTTGTCATATGTCGCGGTGGGACCGATATGTGCTTCGTCCCCGGATCTGGATGGAAACATCTAGATCTGGAACAGTACCGCATATCGGGCCTTACACGTACACTGAAGTCCTGGGTTCCTCCCACGTGGAAGAGGAAGGTCCCGCCCCCCATCCAGAGGAAGACCCTTCACCCCAAGGGGTGACGGTCTCCTCCTGAACTGATGGATATACCACGTGCTCCTCCTGAATGGGCGGATACACGACGCGCTCCTCCTCGTCTGGCTCGACCCCCTCCGTGGGGTCGTGAAACTGGCATCTCCCCGTGATCTCATCAAACTCGGCCACTGAAAAACGATATCCGTTCCTGCGAGAAAAATCAAACACAAGTGGTGCAGGTAGACGGACAGTGCGTGCCACACCGTCTTTAAACCGCAAAATATAATCAAGTGTATAGCGGTCAGTGGTCTTAGTAACAAAGAAATGCCTCTTCATGGCAGCCAAGTCAAGGCTAACAAAAGGAAAGTTTGCATCATCTGGGTGTGGTTCTCCTTGGAGAAACTGCAAAAGAAGTGTGGCATAGACGCCACCAAAGAGGCCCCCTTGTTACTATTGGTAGCAAGGCGTTTCGCAATAAGCGAACCCACATGATACTCGTGCTTCCCTGAGAGGGAATTCGCCATGATAGCAGTATCAGGCGTAGAAGTGCTGCTCGTGTTGTATCGAACCAACACTCCTCTAGCAATATAATAGGAGAAATACCTGAGGTGAGGGAACATAATGTTGGAAATCTTCTGACGGTTGGATGGCCTCACTTCAGTGTTACAGAACGAGTCGAGGAGGGTGTTGAGTGCAACAGTTTGGACATTTTTCCTCTTCTTCTTCTCAACCAAGCCTGGCAAACCTAAAGCTTCACAAAATATACTCATAGGCATGGTCAGCAATCTTTCATAAAGTCGAAACACCACAGTATCATTGTCAGAATAAAACCTCAAACTGTTAACAAAAATAGCGTTGAGTGTCTCGTACTGTGGTACACGGCTCGTAACAAGCCGTGTCCAACCTGCATTGTCACACATAGCATAGAACTCTTCTTGTATGCCGACATCCTCCATGAAATCTTCGCATGGAAATGCCATGGCTTTCGCGGGTGACGCGTCCAACATCTCTATGGGTACGATATCTTCATTGTAGCTCACCCTCGTGGTCGAAGATGAAGCCGCGGAACGCGTAACACGGCTAGAGCGCTCGGGTTTCTTCTTCCCAAGCCACTTTCCTAGCCTCTCCATTTCTGAAATTTTTAACAATTCACAAAAACAAAGATTTAAGCAAAACTAGTTTGGGCAAAACATTCTACTTACTTTACCAAGGCTCAAACTAGCAACAAAACTTGAAAAATAAATTTCTACACAAACATTTAAGCTCAACCAAACAGCACCAAGAACCACTAAATACTTACTAATGAAGCCACCAACTAGAAAACTAATTGGAGGGGCGAGGGAGTCACATACCAGAGAGTATTTGTTCCAAATTTCAGCTCAAATGAGTGGTTGTAGAAGGAGATCGAGGTTTCGTTCTCAAGAACAGCAAGAACAGCAGAACCAGAGCAAGAACACGAGTTTTTGGGAGGAAGGAGAGAGAGTGAGGGAAGAGAGGCCACCAGGGGGTGCCCGTGGGCCCCAGGAGGGTGGGTGGCGCGGCCAGGAGCTGGGCCGCGCCACCTGGCCTCCTGGGCCAGGGGTGGACCCCCCTGGTCAGCCTCAGGTGCCTCCTGATGGATTTTTACCTGGAAATTTTGATTTTGATTTTTTTGGAATTTTCTGGGCAACTTCACCGTAGAGAATTTTTCAAAGTTCAAAAAGCTGCAAAAACTTTCGTGAACTTAAGACAAAAGTTAGAACAAGTGAAGCTTTAAACACAAAAACTTGGGTACATCAAGGAGAATAAAAGCTAAAGGAAATTAAAACATAACAAGCTCAACCTTTTACCTATATAAAACATGCTAGTTAGCAAGGTTGATCAAGTCTTACCAACAAACCTGTGGTATATAGCGAAGAAAGTCTCGCCTCTTATGAAGTGATCATTACACTCTCACTTTAATGGACATTGTCCCCACCATAATTGTCTTGTATTTATGGTATACATGTAGTGGACAATCCCATTCTCCAATCTTCACGGTCTCGATATTCTCAATGGAGTTAAGGCCATGCCTTCTGTCGATCTTCTTCGGAAAATACACCGTGTGTTCCTTGTCATTCACGTTGAAGGTAACCTTCCCTTTATTGCAATCAATAACAGCACCTGCGGTGTTAAGAAAAGGTCTACCAAGGATAATGGACATGCTCCCATCCTCGGGCATGTCAAGCACAGCAAAATCAGTAAGGATTAAACAATTAGCAACTTCAACGGGAATATCCTCACAAATACCAATGGGAACGGCTGTTGACTTGTCAGCCATCTGAAGAGAGATATCTGTAGGGATTAGTTTTTCTAAACAAAGCCTCTTGTAAAGAGAGAAAGGCATAACACTCACTCCTGCTCCAAGATCACATAAAGCAGTCTTGACATAATTATTCTTTATGGAACAAGGAATGGTGGGTATACCTGGGTCACCGAGCTTCTCAGGAATCTTGCCACTGAAAGAGTGGTTAGCAAGCATAATAGATATTGCCTCATTAGGGACTTTTCTTTTATTAGTAACAATATCTTTCATATATTTAGAGTAAGGAGGTAACTTAATAGCACCAGTCAAAGGGATTTGATGAAAAAGAGGTTTCATCCACTCACAAAACTTGTTGTGGTGCTCTTCTTCTTTGGTTTTGACGAACTTGCTTGGGAAAGGCATGGGTTTTTGTACCCATGGTTCTCGTTCCTTCCCATGTCTCCTTGCAAGAAAGTCTTCTCTAGTATACTTCTTGTGCTTATCGGGTGCTTCTTCTTCACGAACCTCGGGTGGATCATTCTTTTCAGCATCTTTTTCAGGTTCAGCACCATCTTCAGTCTCAGCATCCAAGGTAGATATGCTGTTTGGATCAACAACTTGTTCTTCTTCTATTGGATTATTGGAATTGTCAGCTTCCTTAGGTTTCTTTTTCTTCTTCTTCTTCTTCTTTGGAGAGCTAACAATTTCTTATTCCTGCACTTGAGAATCTTGCTCGATCGTCTTTGGATGCCCTTCTGGATATAGAGGGTCCTGGGTGTGTGTTCCACCCCGGGTTTTTATACCATAAGCTTGTAAATTGTCATGTTTGGCATTATTAGCAAGAAAATATTTTTGCACATTAGAAATTTGTTCAAGCTGAGTTTGAACCATATTAAAATGCTTCACAAGAAATTTAACATCATTAACTGTTCTTCCTAGAACATCAAGAAAACTTTTGATAGCAAGAGTATTATCATGCAACTGACCTTGTATCTTCTCATTGAAGTGACTATGCTTCATAATAAAATTACAAAGCTCATCTAAACATTGGTCAGGACGTTTACCTTTAGGGATGTCACTTGCATTGAAATCTAAAAGAGAGTGTACCTCTACCATAGGTGGGTGAGTGGTAGGCTCACAGAACTTCTCAATTGGGGGTAGATTCTTCACGTCTTTAGCTCTAATTCCTTTCTCTTTTATAGACTTGTTTGCTTCTTTCATATCTTTGTAACGACCTGGTCCCGAAGGGAACCAAGTCTACTGTGCTCCTGTGCTATCCCTGGATCAATATGCTAGCACACACAGTACTCGATGAAATACCATAAATCACATGTCAAAAAGTAACGTAAGTACATGGTATTTATTACCTTATAGCCTTTGGGATAGAATACACCGCGAAAACAAACAATATATATGTGGAGTCCCATCAACACCAACGGCAAAGTTGAGTGTAGACATCGTAACCCTACATCGCATCACTTACTCGTCGTATACAATCCTGCAACACTGAAGGTTACAGCCCAAAATGGGTCAGTACTTTGAATGTACGGCAAGTTACTCCCAAAAGAATATATAACAGACCTATCTTCTACATGCAATTTGGATGGTGGAAAAGTTCTAAGAGTTTCAGTTTGCATAAAGCTGATTTTGTCCTACTCAAAGAGTATCATAGTAGTACTACGAAGCTCATAATATGATTGAGTTGGTTTCTCCAAGTCAATCTATTCCCAAATTTGATTAAACCCAATTGATTAATTAAATATGATGAGATCCGTCAACATTCCCACTTCTAGATGCTCAAAGTTGTCCGTAACCGGGGACACGGCTAATCATGATCAGTTTGTACACTCTGCAGAGGTTTGTGCACTTTTCCCCACAAGACTCGACCACCACCTTTTTAGTTCGTCACACTGCATGTTGTATGAGAACCGGAAGGTCGAGACATGGTCTTTTAGAAGAGTTTCCCTCACTCTGGCGGTGCCCATCCCACCTACTCATAACTACGTTCTTAGCACCACCTAGTAAGAGTCACTACAACTAATCAACCAAGCCAGCGCCCATAATAGCTTGTGGCTGCACACGTAAGCTTCTAGTTATGAAAAATATGATTGATTCCTTTAAGCCTAGGTGGCATTCCGCAGTGATTACTGGCCATCTCCGGGTCACTCAGGCAAATCCACTGGTTCCTCCAGGGTGCCCCCAACCATTCCACCCAGGTGGTTCATTAAGATTATCTTGTTCCTGTTTACTACTTAGTCACTCATACCTCATAATGGATCACCTCCCAATCCACATCTACTTAGCAAAGCAGTATAATTCTACACGGTGGCGACAATGATATAGTGTTCGGACCTACCTCAATGAACTACTGGGTGTAATAGCATAGCATAATATATAATCCTATCAATGCATAATATTTAAGTTGGACTACAATGCATATAAAAAATATAGGTAATACTGGAGCATGATCAAAAGAGTAACTTGCCTGGATCCTGAAGATGAAATATTCTACTCGTAGTCGTCTCTCCTTCTTGTTACAATATATCTAACGGTAGAAGAGAAATACTTCAACACGCAACACAAATCCAAATTGAAGATCCAAATAAAAATACAATTAACAACATAAATATTTAGTTGTTACTATTAATAAAATAATTACTATGGCGGGGCTTGGTTGAGATAGAATCATGTTGGCTTGGATGGAAATATGATGCAAATCATATTCCTTGGATTTGATCAAGTTGATACAAGTTAGAATTAAGGTACGATGAAACTAGCTTAAGTATAAGTTCAAACGGATTGTGAGTATGTCAAACCCAGTTGGTTTGTCCATAAGAATATTTTAATAGGAAATTTATTCTTGGATTGGATTCAAAAAGATCCGATAGAAATCGTGATGACCTTGTTGAGAAGATTGATTTTTTTATAGCCAAATTTATAAAAGAAAGAGATATAATTAAATGGAATCTAAGACAAAGGTTTGAGGTCAAAATAGAGTATTAATATGATGGAAAGAATGTGACAAATGCCCAAACAGAAAGATGTGATTCTAAGGATCAAATTTGATGAAGAAAACATTTCAAAATAAATTATAGAATAAGATGTATATCAAATATACTCAAATTACAAAAATAAATTTGAGGTAGATTTCGAATTATAAAAAGTGGAATATTACTGTACCAAAATAAAGTACATTTTCCAAGGAATCCGTAGATATAAAATTTGTCAAATTCCGACTTACGGGCTAGAAGATATGGATTTTTGAAGTTTGGGCATTTTTCTGAAATTTAATTACGGGATAATAGTTTGGATGCCACGTGTCAACATCTGATAGGCCGATACCTGTTCGTTTTAAACAGAAAAAAATGACGAACAGAAACACGAGAGCTTACCGGAAAGTTCGCCGGAGTTTAGAGACTAAGGTCTCCGGCATCAAAGAGTGTCCGAACGGTGTAGAGGATGACGCGGGACACTTGCAGGACAAGATTACATTTTCGGGTTGGTCCTAGGATGGCCTTAAAATGTCGCCGAAGTTGAGAAGTACGCCGGCGGATCACGGCTCCGCGAACTACTCGCCCCGGCTGAGAAAAAGGATCCCAATTCTTGTCAAATGGAAGCACAATATCTAAATATAGAGATAGGAAAAGAATTAGGTCCGGAATCACCTTGTATGTGTCGGTATCTACGATGAACGATGGCGGCACGGAGGAACTCCGGCGAGCAATTGCTCGAAGCACGGGAAGAATTAGAGGGGGATTTTCTGGGAGGTGGCTGAGGACTGTGAGGCTCGCACACGGTCTTATTTATAGGTGCTAGGGAGGTCTATACATGGAGATCCACACAAAAAATTTGGAAGGTTTTAATGGTGTTCATGGAGAAATTTCTGGACATTTAAAGCATTAAAACGCGTGTTTGTTTTTCTGAATGGATTTCTCATGAACTTGCCCACAATTTTTGTGTAGGTTCTTAAATCGATCAAGGATGGAGTAGAATGGAGGGAAGGAATTTGTCCAGGTTCATGGTGTTCGTGTGTGTTCGTTCACGTACACAGAAAAGAAGGAGGGAGGAAGAAGAAGGTCAGGGCTATGGGCCTTAGCGGGAGGATAGGCCCAAGACGGAAAAAAAAGAAAGAGAAAAGAGATGGAAAAAAGATATGGGCTCGACCCAATAGATTTAGGATTTCAGTTTCTTATTTTTAACTTTGAAATAATAACTCTCAAATAAATCATAAAATTTATATAGACCAAATAAAATATAGAGAGTTTAGGAAAATATATTTCCTCTCTGAATAAATTTTATAAATAGATTTTTAATAACAAAAACTCATTGAAGACATTATTAAATATTTCCAATACATTTTGTTTTTTTGGAGAAGTCATATTATCTCCTCTTATTATATTAATTGAGTTATTGGAAATATTTAAATATCTATTGAATGTTGATATCAAATAAACTCCAATAAGAATTCAAGAATGATTATAGGACCACAATAAATTTGAGAAAGTCATTTTATTCTCACTCTAAATATTTAATTGTGGTTCCTACCAAACTTCAAAAAGACAAAAGAAAGAAAATCATTATTTGAATTTTCAATAAACCTCACAACCAAGATTTTTATTATTGGATAAATGATTATCCAAAATTTATTAAATGGTTTGTAAAGGTTTAAACAAAAACTCAAATGAAAAGTTTCCATTTACTCTAAAATTCAAACAAGTCAATCAATATTATATTATTTATTAACATTCCAAAATTTGAAAATTTTGTGGATGTTATAATCTTCGGGGCTTAGGATAAGCATGCCCCTCTTCTTTGGTGGTGGAGATGGTTCAGGCACGGACCAATCTTCATGGTTTTTGGCAATCTTGCCCATCAATTATTCCGCATCGTCCGGTGTTTTTTGCCTAAAAACACAACCAGCACAACTATCTAGATAGGATTTAGACCCATCGGTTAGATCAGCATAAAATATATCAAGTAATTCATTCTTAGGGATCTCATGTCCCGGTCTAGCCTTCAGCAAACTGCAAAATCTCCCCCAAGCTTTAGGGAGATGCTCATCCTGCATCTGTTTAAAGTTATAAATTCTTTGCAAAGCAGCATGTTGCATATGAGCAGGAAAACACTTATCAACGAAAGATATAGCCATATCTTGAGGACTTTGAATGGAACCACATGGTAGTGCATCATACCATGCTCTAGCATCTCCTTTCAAGGAAAAAGGAAGAAGCTTGGTCACATAAAAGTTTCGGATCCTTTCATCAGTAGTAAACAAGCCACCCAACTCAGTGAGTTTGGTCAGGTGCTCGATAGCATCATCATTTTCTCTGCCATAAAAGGGATCAGCTTCAACTGTGGATATAAGTGAAAGGTCAACAGAGAAATCATAATCAGGATCAGTGATGCATATAGGAGACGTAGCAAAAGTAGGATCAGGAGTAAACTTGTTCTTCAGGGAGTGCTTTGCTAGCAACTTCTTTATAGTAGCAGGGCCGGAATCAGCACATTCATTAAGCTTCCTGCAAAAATCATCATCAAGCGTAATATAATCATCCTCAAGGAGTTTCTCCTTAAGGCCAGCAAAGTTATGAGTTTTTCCAATAGGTGTTTGGGTAACAGGAATTTCAACACCCGAGAATCGGGCAGCGGCAGCAATCTATTCTTCAATAAAAGAACCAAGTGAACCTGTAGTCTCAAAGGTAGTAGAAGCATTATCAAAAGTATCTGACATATTGCCAGACTCAGCAGAAGTAGCATGTAATTGAGGTGAATCAAACTGACTCATAACTGTAGGTGAATCAAGTTTAGCACTAGTGCTAAGAGCAGTACCTCTTCTCGTACGGGATGGTAAGATCAGAACTTTGGGGTCTCCTTTCTTACCCATAGTGGATAGCGTGCAACAGGTAGGATACTTCAAGTAGACCTGTAAATAAAGCTATGGTCCCCGGCAAGGGCGCCAGAAAACAGTACTTGATAACCCTCAACTGTAGGGGATCGAGATAGTCTTCGCGGGCAAGATAACCCAATTTATTGATTCGACACTTGGGGACACAAAGAATACGTACAGGCTTTGACAATTGAGTTTTCAATTCAACCGCACCTAAAATAAACACTTGCTTGCACAAAGGTATATTATCAACTGTGATACAGTGTTAGTAGTGGTGGTGAAACAGTAAATGTAATACAGCAAAAGTAAACAACTAGTAACCAGCAGGAAAGAAAACACTGTAGGCTAGGGAGATGGATGGTTGGGCGCTGCTTGGATCAGAACGAACATGTAATAGATTCTAACACGGGCAAGGCTCACAGAAAATAAAGGATCATCTAGGTGTAAGGCCCGATATGCGGTACTGTTCCAGATCTAGATGTTTCCATCCAGATCCGGGGACGAAGCACATATCGGTCCCACCGCGACATATACATAGCCATATGCCCCGGATTTCCAACATGATATCACAACATTACAGATACAAGGATACAACATCTCATACAACTGGCATACAACTGCCTTAATACAATACATCAACGGAAGATACATGTCTGAGTACAGACTACAAGCATATGCCTAGTGGCAAAGAGAAAAACATCGATCCCATAACCACATGGGTCCAGGCCCTCTGCCGGGATCCGCCTAACTAGTCGTCGTCGAGTCTCCACGTGAAACGTCGATCACCGTACATGTTGTCGATCAAGAACCCTGAAAAGAGTTTGGGGGTAGTATCATGAGTACAGAAGTACTTAGCATCCAACTGTAGTGGTCAACTGACCCAGCAAGGACTTCATCGCTCGTCATTCTAGGAAAACTAGTAGTTTACGGTAAGGATGGGGTAAGTGGTGAGGTTGCTGCCGCACTAGCATTTATGAAGTGGCTAACGATCTAGAGAGTAAGATGAGAAGCCAAGCATTCGATGAGGTATCGCCTCCAACAAGTCTTGCTATCAACTACTTACGCAATCATAACACCTATCCTATCCTTGTCCTCCTCTTCGCATCCCGACGAAGAAGAAGCAGTCAAGGCACACACACATTGATCAAGTTATATTAAGATTATCTCAGTTGTTGTTGTCTATGAACAAGGAGTAGGTCTCAAGTCGTCCATAACCGTGGACACGGCTTATCGAAAAGATTTAACCCTGCAGGGGTGTACCAACTGCCCATTACAAGGCTCCGCACGCACGCCCATCTGTCTCAGTTGCTACCCATCACAGGCAACCATTTTATGATTTAGTCCCAAGAGATCCGGAACGACAGGTCCCTCTAACTAACAACGAACAAATCCGGGTGGGCCCCGGGGAGTCGAAACCCAATCCAAAGGCCGGCCGCGCTATCGGATCGGACTCTTCCGGCTGGACGAGGTCGGGTTATCTACCCAAACAGATGTGGGCAGCCCCCTAGCTTCCAGGTGAGGACCAACAAAGAAACCATGTCTCCGCTGGCCCGAGTTGTTTGAAAATCTGCTGGGAGCTCACCAGTCACACACACGGTTTTCAAATGGTAAAACCAGCTTGGGCCACCTCTAGAAATGTTTGAAGCTAGGTAGGTAAGAAAAGGGGACCCCATAAAATCCCACACGCGGTTAGGCTCGCTCAGTCTTAAAACCAATACCCGGAACTCGGGTCCTAGGTGACTCGAATGGAACAAAGCGTCGAGGCAGGATAGCCTAGACCTTCCATCCTTCGTCGAATATAGTCAACATTTATAATAATCATATCATCCATAACAATATAATAATGTGAAATCCCAAACCAAGGAGTAACAGGGTAACATCGTAGCATCCTAAGCATGCATACTAAGCAGGGGCTGAGCAACGAGCAATAGTAACATAGCAGTACAAGGTTTGCTGGGAGGGGACATGGCTGTATCAGTTTGAAAGAGGCTGTAAACATGTGGTAAGATCAAACATCGAACCTAACCTAGACTAGCATGCAAACCGCTGGTTGAAATAGAATGGATCATAAGTAATGTATAGTCCTTCCCTGTTGATAAGTCGGATTCCGGAGGTGTAGGTGATCGCGGGCTCGCACCGTTAATGAGAGTATCCGCGGGAGCACACAAGAAGTAAACACTGGAAAGGCAATCAATGAACATGCTTCTATTACTACAGAACAAGCAAGTGCAATCAATTAACAAACAAGCATGATCAATATGATGCATGTCATTTTAATGTCATGGCATGAGAATAAGAACGAGCAAGTTTAAAAGAAGCATCGGGAAGCAAGGGTGCAATGCTACCGACAACCTCTATGTGCATTACGTAGCTGATTTACGGATCCGAAGGATCCTTATGTTAAAGTTATCATAATGCATGATAATGGCATATGCGGGGATTGAACAAGACATGAACAAGAATTTCCCACTTGTGAAGATAGACCTCACGTTGGGATTCCTCAACATAAACATAGATGCAATGACATGGCATGGTGTATGATGCACCTAATGCATTCTACGACAGACAATAAAATAAGGAGAAGGACAACGCTATCGGAAACTACGGTCATCGCGATATCTACGACGCATCAAAACAAGTGATATGAGTGCCAACGAAGAAGAGAAGTGATGTCGTATCACCTATGGAATAGGTGGACAACATCAATTATCGGGTGGTGCAACAAGATTGTTGGTCATGAAGTGAGCAACAATATACGGGGATCACAAGATATCATCCACTGAACTATGCATGTATCTCGTGAGGATTTAGAAAGAATGGCGAACACACATGCTACACGGGACCCCCTCAAGCATATACGGAAACAATATGTCAAGGTGGTCCCTTTACATGAATGGAACACAACATGGCGGAAAAGGTTTGGTGAATGGCACTCGGTGCAATATCCCGAAATAATGCATGCCCATATTGCAAAATGAACAACATCATCGCGTTCCTCACGGAATTCTACCCCAAAAGCATAGATAACATGGTATATTTTGGGGGCAAGGAGGCACATGTTACAAGCAACGCAATAAGAAGACAAATTGGAAAGAATTTGAAGCAAACTAAAAAAAAGGAGGGAAACCTCCAGGAAAAAGATGGATTTAATCGACCCCAGGGGAATCGAACCCATAACCCCACGAATGCAACACAAGTTGCACTGCCACTGAGGTACACTAAAGGAACTTGACAGAATGTCAGTTCGACTCTAGATAAAACATTCAGCGAGCTACTCAAAACACACAAAACAGAAATAAAAGAAGCACCTTGAGTTGAAGGGGTTTCGAACCCAGGAGCTACTATAACAAATCCACGGTGCTCAACCAGCTGGACTACAGCTCGAACCTTGCCACAGTTCAAGACCGAAGCAACAAGTAATAGTACCGCGCGTTAACTGAAACTCAAAACGCAGAGCACGACAGCTTGAGCCTGAAGAACAGAAGTTGCGCACACAAAATAGGATAAAAAGGGGAGCCTTGAGTCCGATGGGAATTAATCCCAGGACCTCTCAGCTGCAGATCGAAGCCACGCTACCACTGCACCATGAAGACCCGCTGGACAAGAATCGATACTACATCAAGAAGATCAAACAGACGCAGCTATCTCTGAATGTGGAGTTCCACAGACTGCGCACCGGGCGGCAGAGGAAAACCAGCGCGACGACGAGAGGGCTGGGCTGCGCCCTTACCAGCCAAAGGTGAGTCCTTGGGGGTTCGGGGCATGCCACAACACACATCCGTGTGCCCCGGCCACGACCCGGACGGACGGGGCGCCGGTGAGAGCACGGCGGCTCCACGACTACGACGACGAACAGCGGAAGGCGGCCGCGGGAACACGACGACGGACGGGGGATAACTGCGGCTACCTACGATTTCCTAATGTGCCCTGCTGCTACTCGCGACGAAGGAAAGGGAGCAAGGGCGAGGCTCACAGAGGGGGAACACAGAGGAGTTGATCGGAGTCGAAGGCGACGACGACGCACGAGGGGGAAGCAGACGCGGACGTCCCCGATCAGCTCGAAGACGACGACGAGGACGCGGAAGAAGATGAGGATGTCGACGGCCACATCCTTAGCGATGATGATCGGGCGCAGGCGCTGGGGAAATTGATGGCATGGACCTCCTGTCCATGGAGGGATCCACGGAGGAGAAGAAAGGGGAAGAGGAGAAGGAGGGTGGCGGCGCTAGGAGGGAGAGGAGAGGGGCTAGGGTTCCTGGAGGGGGAGAGATGTGGCTTAAAGGGGAGCGCCGGGATGGCTGCCGGGAGGGATCCACCTCCTCCCACGGCCGTGGCTGTGAGGAGGGGACCTCCACGTGCAGGGGAAAAATGAGAAGGGAACGGTTGGGTTGGGGCTTGGGAGAAGGTTAGGTGGGCTGAAAAAAGAGAGGCCCAAGAAGCCTAGGAGGAATTATCTGCATTTATTCTTTTAATAAAAACAAAGCAGAAAATGCAATAGAATAAATACAAGTGAATGTTCAAACATCATATAAAAATATGATTCCTCATCCAAAATATTTATAAGAATTTTAGAAAATGATTTGGGTAAAAATATTTATGTAATTCAAAGGCATCTAAATTCATTCAAATGCCATTTTGAACTACAACCCCATTTTCTGGACATGATCAAATCATGAAAATTGAAAGGGGTCTTTACCATGGAAAAACATGATGGAATCCAAAAGGGCTTGCTCAAAAGATCAAAGACGATCATCGGAGAAAATGGCAAAGCCTAGGAAAGGAAGAAAGAAAAGAAATGCAAATAATCCTTTTACATAATCAGAAAAATGTTTCGGCATTTTTCTGTCACATGGATTATGGCAAACAATAAATGTGCAAATTATTATCCCCAATGGGAAAAAATAAAAGTGCAAATTTTTCTGGATTTGCTAGTTTTGGGCTGTTACACTAGGCAAATATCAAACATCAGGCGTGTATCCCAGGGTAGTTGTACGTGCTTGCAATAAGAACTTTGCACAACATCTTTTGTCCTACCCTCCCTCTACAAACGGGGCCAAAAGGAACTTAGGGAGATTAAGGTACCCCTGTCAAAGAGCACCGGAACAAAGCATTAACACTTCATGGATACACGGAATCCTCAAATTATAGTCCATCCCCTTTGGTGTCCCAAGCTGTCACCATTGGGATCGCCGGTTCCAGAATATAATAGGTGCATACAACTCATAGATAGGATCAAGAACACCACAAACTCAAGAAACAAAAGGGTGATCAGATCTGAAATCATGGCACTCGGGCCCAAAGTGACAAGCATTAAGATCAACAAGTTGTAACAGAGATGATAAACACCAAGTAGATATTAGGCAACATGTCCCCAACAATCTGATTGAACTATTACATGATCAAACTCATCCAATCCCTACCATCCCCTTTGCCTACAGCAGGGAATTACTCACACATGAGAGAGGAAGTCATGGAGGGGTGATGGAGAGCCGATGATGATGACGATGGCGATGATTTCCCCTCACCGGAGGCCAAAGCAGCCTCCAGATTAGCTCTCCCGGAGAAGAACAGAGGGTTGTGACGCCTCCGCGACGTAGATTGGAAAAGCGACTTTTGTTCTGGGGTTTTTGCGTCGGGAGAATAAATAGGGCCAAAGTGGGGCACCGGGGGACGTGGGACCAAGCCAGGAGGGCAGGTGGTGTGGCCAGGGGCTGGGCCGCGCCAGGAACCCTCTTGGCTGCCCTGTGGCCCCCCTTTGGACTTACGGAAGCTTTCGGAACGCTGATTTTTTATATATATTTTTGGGATTTTTCCAGCGTACCTAAATATCCAGAAACCTGCACAAAAGAAAAAAACACTGGTAGCTCTGCTGAAAACAGCGTCAGTCCGGGTTAGTTTCGTTCAAATCACGCAAGAATGAAGCCAAAACAATAGCAAAAGTGTTTGGAAAAGTAGATACGTTTGAGACGTATCAACGTTTTTCAGAAATTTCAGCCTTCAGTTGTTTCGTATTTCCACCATAACTTCTTCATCCGGAGTCCGTTTCTGACGTTCTTTAGCTCGTTTTGTAGCCCTTAACATCCCCCATCTATCTAGATAGGTTACCTACCTTTTTCTTCCATCAATTTTTCGCATTTTTGGCATCGTCTCCTAGCCATTTGAGCACGAAGGCTCGAAACCGTGCATCTTCGCCGGTTTTCAACTATCGGGATCATCACCAACAACAAGGAGTGCCTCTCCATCGCCTACATCAACCAACGAGATTCATCATCGACGACGACCATCAATCCTTCAAACCCTTCAACCGGAAGCAAGGCCGGTCATCCCCAACTTCGCAAGGTTAAGTGTGACGAAGGTATCCATTCCTTCAAAAACTTTTCCTTCCCTTGCCATTACCTTTGTGAGCCACTTCTTACTTTCGTGATACCTTATACCTATTGAGCCTAGCTTATCGAGTATTTTCGGGCATCGTACACTTGCGCGCAATAGGGACATCGTCACCATATACATTCTTGCTATCTTGAGCATTGCATAGTAGGATCATTGGTATCTACTTTGCGCTTCACTTGGTATCTTGTGTACAGGTTAGACATATCTCATGCTTGGTAGTTGTGTATCTTGGTATTCGTATTGGCACACGGAAAAAGGCAAAAGAAGAGAAAAGAGCCAAAAAAAAGAGAGAGAGGAAAGCAAAGCTTATAAGCAAGAAGAGAAAGAGCAAAAGAGATACAAGTGCAAAGCATACTTCATATAGGAAAACGTCAAGTTTGTGAATCGATAGAGTGGTGCCAAGTTTCGAATCCATTGCCCTCTCCGTGCAATCAAACTAGCGTCTCTCCTTGCGTTTGTGCAACACGAGCTTAGTCTTCGTTAGGCCAAATATTTGTTTGCTCATTCCTTTGGTTGCACAAGCCCCATTATCTTTGTGTGTGTGTCCCTCTTGTTTTCTTCTCTACATTTGAGATCAACTTGCATTGCTTTGAGTTCATTTGGATCTTACCCAATAGTTTCAATATCTTGATCCACTTATTGCTTGTTTTTGATGCCACTAACCTTACCGAGCTCCACTATAAGCCTTTGGTTGTAGGTGTGTGTTAGAACAAGGTTCACTACCTAGGACACTATTTTCCATTCACCAAGTACTACACCGTTTGATTCTTCATCAACTTGGGGAAAAGGTAACTTTGGTATTGTTCTTTCCATTTCTACTCACATCTACCACGAGTGCTATGATGGATAGGGAAGGTACATGTCTCGATCTCATGACCACCACGCTCACAAGCTACTTAGACTCCGACGACGATGTTGAGCTCCACTTCCATGGTACTCATGACCCGGAGGAGTACCTTAAGTGGGAGGAGATGTTGGAATCCTACTTCACGCATCACCAAGTAGACTTTTAAGAACATGTGGAGCGTGCCACAAGACACTTCTTCGACTACGCGTTCACATGGTGGGTGCACCAATCTTCGCCGAGCCCACACATGAGTTGGTCCATGTTGAAGGGCGCTATGCGGCAAGAGTTTGTGACTCCAACACTTTCCGAAGATCTTCGCCACCATTTGGAGAACACTACTCAAGGATGCAAGCCACTTGACGAGTACTTCTTGGAGATGAAGCAAGACTTGCAACGAGCCGACGAGGATGACCCCGCTTGGATGAAGCACCACTTCCTTATTGGTTTGAAGGACCAATCCATCATCGAGGCTATGCTACTCCGGATCCACTACTCTCTTGATGACCTATATCATGATGTTCTCATGGAGACGAGTGATGATGTGCCTCCTTCTATGGCCTTCATTCATGGTGATGGGGACGAGATTGTTGAGCATGGGAATTTCCCTTCAACCACGGCGGCGTATGGTGATGATTTGCGAGACATATACACACATATTGAGAGAGTGAGAGAGTTCGCCACTAGCCCCACTTATGATGAGTTGCCACCTTTCACATGTGAGGCGAGCCACCACCACAATCACAAATACAACCACCTCCACTTGAGTGACTCCACCATATGTGATTTGGAGAGCATCCACCTTGAGCGAGTGAGTGAACCACCACCACATGAGGTGAGTGAGGTAGTTGATAGGTCATGTGAGACCATGTACCATTCTAACAACATAACCTGTTCCTCTATTGTGTCTTCTCCCTTGGTGGTAGGTCTCGTGGATGATGACGGTGACCACAAGATGGTCTTTTCCACCACACCTACTTCACATGAGCGGGACAACAAAGGTATATTAGGTGATGGTGATGTGTTTGTCCCACTAGTGGACATAGGTTGCATGCATGATATTGTTGCTCCTTTTTCCATGCATCATGCTATTTGGTCTTCTACATGCTTTGATTTGACTTCCATATACCGTGAGCATGTGATGACAAGTAGTTGTGCTAGCATGCTACATAGGACATCTTGCGCTAATTCTATATGCCATATCATGTTTGCCATTCCCCAACCCTTGTCATATGCTATGAATGAGCTCCCCCATATCACATCTTTGAACTCATTTCTTAGTGTCTATGCCACCCCAATTAAATTCCACTTCATATGTGAATATGGCATACATGACATTTGCTTGGTTCATGGTATTTGCATATGTTGTGATGATATTGGCATGTTATCTTTGAATTCTATCAATACACTTCACATGCCTTGCCCTGACCACCTCGTTTTGGACATGCTTCGATCCTCATGTAATCCATATTCTCCATGTTCTTTTATCTTGTGGAAACACCCATAGTTTCCTCATACACATTAGGAGATTTGGATTCATTTTCTATGTTGCATGATCCCCATATTGGTGTGCGCCCTATGCTAAATGTTGATATGCATTCCATGACCTTTAACATTGATGCACCATATTCGTGCTACACTTTGCATCTTCATGTTGAGCCTAATATATACCATTGCATGATGGATGATGTCTTCTTATACCGGGCATCAAATTTATTTCCGCCTTGCATATCTTGTGCTAACACTCACGTGCACATACACATCATGATGGATGATGTGTACATCTACCATGCACGCACTCTGTTTCGTTTGTGTCTATGGTTTGTAGGTACTCACCCATACTTGTCAACTTCGACATCCCATGAGTTGACAAAATGAGCTCTTGAGAGCAATGAAGCTTTGGGACACTCCGGAGCACTAGTTCTCCATCCCTCTTCAAGCAAGAACTTCGCGCATTCCTTCTACATGGCTCTCACATGGATATGGGTTCTATACCACTTTTTACTCAATGCCCATTTTTCCATGTTCACTTTACATGTTATGCTAGTTCCCCTTCATATGACATGCTCGTGTGACCCATGCTTGCATTTACACATGTTTCACCATTCTATGTCTTGTATGTGTACGTGCATGCTTGGTGGAGATTCTCGCTCTTATTGCCATGTTATTGGTATAGCCCATACTTTGCACATGTTATGCTTTGATTGTCCCACAACTAGTTTCCATGTGAAGCATGCTTGTTTGTCTTCCTTGCACCATATTCCTAGTGCCATGATTATAAACATTGATGCATACTCTTATCCATGCACTTCTATGACTAATGATAATACGCAAGTGAAGAGGCACATCATATTCGATGATGTGTTCATCTACCATGCACACACTTTCTTCGTTATGTCTCGTGCATGTGTAGGAAACGTCGCCCACGTGTCAACCACTACTCATGAGTTTACAATTCAAGCCCTTGAGAGCGAGCTATGGATGGTGTCCATTGACACGTTTCTCCGGCACATATGCTTCGTCCATGACATTATGAAGGGAGCACAAGGACAAGCTTTCAAGGTGACATCCTTCTCGTTTAAATGTGTTGCTTCCACCATGATACACTTTGGTCATCTTGGCCATACACTTGCTCACATGCTAGATACCATCTTGCTCACATGCACCTAAGTTGTCTTAGCCCTATGCATTCTTGCTATTGTTTTGAGGTAGATGATTTGTCATTCATCACACATCTTCAGTCTACTACCTCAACTTTGCATGTTCGACCTCATAGTTTGGTTATGCTTGTTGCCCATATGCCTATTTCCTTTGAATGTGCTCATTTCACATGTGTTGACATGTTAGAACTCCTTCACACTACACATGATATGCATGATAACTCCACATGTCCGGTGAATCACCACTTGAAGGTTTGGTTTTGCACTAACGCTAACCGCTTTATTTTTTTCAAGTGTTTGTTGTGCTTCATGGTTTTGAAGGAATCACACGGCGATGCGACTTTGGCATAAGGACATCTGGTGCATCTTGATGGCAAGTATTTGGTGAGCGTCACATACCATACGCCGACGCCATCTTTTTCCCATGGTGATAAGGATCTTGATCCGAGGACGGATCTTCCCCAATGGGGGGGGAGATGATGCGGAGCATCCGACGGACATCACCATGTTACGATCCCCTTCATCAAGAGACATGTGTGGCTTACACATATTACACCTAAAGGTGAATCTTCTCCTTTACACATGTCTACTTGGTGCTCACGAGGATGGTATACTACTTGACCCTCCTACGTTGTGCACTTATAGGTTGGAGCCACATGACGAACGTGCAATGGAGGAGGTCGGACATAAGAGAACGACTACACCACCCTCGATAGAAGCTTGGAAGAGAAGATGAAAGAGAGGAGATGAAGCCATGCTACAAGGGCAAGCCGCACCGGGAGAGGAGGCAGATGCTCCTGACCACCCCGGGTGCCCGGAGTCATGGACCCCCGGGTGACCGGTCCATCCAAGTCGAATCTAGGAGGCTACTGACCACCCCGGGTGCCCGCCGTCTCGACCCCCGGGTGCCCGGTCTACTCGACTCAACACACCCCGGGCGCCCGGAGTAAAGGCCCTGGATACCCGGTCCCCTGCCTGCGTGCAGCCTTGGACAAGAGGCCTTGTATCTTCCATTTTGCCCTCACTTACCCCTTCACTTCTCTTTGGCTATATATACCCCATCCCCTCCTTCATTCTAGGGTTAGCAAAGATTAGACTAAACTTGAGAGAGATTTTCTCATCTTTCTTCCCCCTTGGGGATCTTCCCCCTTCTTGAGATCTAGTACTCCTGAGGGAGAGAGGCTTCTTCTGCGGTTGAGCCTTAGACCTCCATGTTATAGCACATGGAGGAAGACTAGATCTACCTATCTCTCTCAAGCTTCCATCTCTCCTAGAGATTTGGATGAACTACCCTTGTATCTTTACTCATGTTGTTGTTGAACCTTGTGTGTGTATGCTATGTGTGTGATTGAGTGTTTGTGTTAGTGGATCTTGTTCCTTTCCTCTTGGTTGTGTTGATTCCTTGTGGATCCCCTCCTGTGTTCTTCGTGTTCTTCGTGAAATCCACCTCCAATTCGTGAAGATCGGGCCAATCCATAGGTCTGACCTATATCATCTGGGCATCAAAATCAACTACGCGTCAGTCGCGCACCCACAATATAATGGACAGGTGGATAAAGCAAACGGCTTAGTATGCGGAGGAATAAAAAAGCGGCTCCTCGCACCACTCCAACAAGCTGCAGGTAATTTGGTCGAAGAACTCCCCGCAGTCCTGTGGAGCCTGTGCACCACCCCCAACGCCTCAAACCACTACACACCCTTTTTCATGGTATATGGGGCCGAAGCGGTGCTCCCGCACGACCTAAAGTTTGGAGCTCCTCGAATCTCGGGATACAAAGAAGAAGATACAGAGGAAGCGCTACAGGAAGATAAAGACACCACATACGAAGCAAGGGACAAAGCCATAGCAAGGTCAGAAGGTTACCAGGATAAACTACGCACGTACCAAAGCAGTCGCTTACGGACTAGAACTTTTCTCAAAGGAGATCTTGTCCTGCGACTAATACAAGAAAAAGTGCACAAGCTCGCCCCGCAGTGGGAAGGACCATTCATAATCTCAGAAGTCATAGGAGGAGGTGCATACAGGCTCAAGAACCCGAAGAACAATGAAGACGTGGGAATCCCGTGGAACGTAGCAAACTTGCGCCTGTTCTACCCATAGTCTACCTATAGACACTGTTGGCAGCATCGGTAGCAGCACCGATCGGCAACCCATGTAAAACCTGAAGCAATAAAAAGGTGTTTCCCAAATAATAACACTAAATGCGCTCGGGGGCTCGAGCATAAACTCCCCCTGAGAGACGCTATCCTCGCCTACGCGACGCCACTAAAAGCGCTCGGGGGCTCGAGCATAAACTCCCCCCGAGAGACGCTATCCTCACCTAAGCGACGCCACTAAAAGCGCTCGGGGGCTCGAGCATAAACTCCCCCCGAGAGACGCTATCCTCGCCTACGCGACGCCACTAAAAGCGCTCGGGGGCTCGAGCATAAACTCCCCCCGAGAGACGCTATCCTCGCCTACGTGACGCTACTTAAAGCACTCGGGGGCGCGAGCACAAACTCTCCCCGAGAGACGCTATCCTCGCTTATGCGACACTACCTAAAAGCACTCGGGGGCTCGAGCACAACCCCCCCCCGAGAGACGCTATCTTCACCTACGCGATGCTACTTAAAGAACTCGGGGGCTCGAGCACAAACTCCCCCCGAGAGACGCTATCTTCTCTTACGCGACACTACTTGAAGCACTCGGGGGCTCAAGCACAAACTCCCCCCGAGAAACGCTATTCTACACGACGTCGCCTAAAACTGGAGAACTCAAACCCAGATTCCCCCAAAAGAAACGCTATTTTGACTTACACAAAGCCTTGGGGGCTCAAGAATCGCCTCTCCCGCACAAGGACCAATTAAAGTTTTCCCGCAGCAGCGTAATTTACTCCCCAAGGATAAGGACAAAAGGCACTGGACAAATAAAATTCTTTAGTCTTCACCTGATCACAATTGATCACCTAAAGAAAAATCTAGAGCAATCAAGGAGCTAGAAGAAAAGGACTCGAAGACAGTTCCCATTACAAAGGACTCGAGGACAGTCCTCATTACAAAGGACTCGAGGACATCTCTCATTACAAAGGACTCGAGGACAGTCCTCATTACAAAGGACTCGAGGACAACTCTCATTACAAAGGACTCGAGGGCAGTTCTCATTACAAAGGACTCAAGGACAGTTCTCATTACAAAGGACCCGAGCAGCTAAAGGAAGGATTACAGTACCAATTATCCCAAGGAATTATGACTTCTACATGTCTTCCCATGCTGAGATAATTGGCACTTTCGGACCACAACTTGACGAGCATCACCACAGACAAAGTAAAAACTAAGCCTGCGAAGAAGCAAGTCGCCGCCCTCCAGTTCTACAAGGTCCCTTTCTTAATGATGCGCCCGCTTGATGGGCGGCTTAACGTCAAGCTCCTACTTAGAACTAGAAGAGCAAGCACCACCAGCCGAAGAGTCAGCCGAAGATGAAGACACTTGAGAAGCAGATGAAGGATTTCTAGACCCACCAGAACTGTCGTTGCTTGTCTCCTTCCAGTACGGATCCAGAAGATTGCCACCAGTATCAAATGCACGAACAGTGAGAGTATCTTTGCCATCAAAACGACAACAAAGGCTATCCCCGTCACTCAGATTCAACCGACGAGAGAACGCCCTCCAGCCAGATCCAAGAAAAATCAGGGATGAATTATCAACTTCCAACTCCACCCAAGAAGAAGAACGAGCACATCCTTGAAGATGGAGCCAGAGACCCCTCAAATTAAGCTCAGAAGCAATGGAGGCAAACGAGAACGGAAGAGGAATACGGGCAGCGGTCCGGCTAAGAACACGCAAAAGGAAATCATAGCGCCAAATGCCCTCCTCCATGGAAGAAGAGGAAGGCGCCGACGTAGCACCACGACGTCCACCGCGCGAAGAACGAGGCATGAGGCCACCACGGCCACGGCGTCCACGACCTCGGCTAGTCACACCACCACCACGCTTGGGCGCTATATGAACAAGAAGCAGAAGAGAAAGGCGAAGAGAAGAATGGATGCCGAGGCCAGGCGAACAACAGGAGGCATTTATAATACAACCCAAGGGCAAACTAGGAAAACTTGTAGAAGCCCAGGTGACACCATCATTATCTCAAAGACCAACACACTGGGCGTTACGAATTCCAAGAAGAGATGCCTTCACACGGTCAGCACTATTTAAAAGACACGTCAAATCACGCGTGTTTCCCATACACGCCTTGGAAATCTAACGGGCAGCAGCAGCACGACGTCCAAGTCGTCATTATGACTGACCAGGAGACGCGACGGATCGAAGGCCAAGCGTCATCATCGGTCACCAAAAGAGCATTATTAAAATTCTTATCACCGCGACATTCCAAGAAGGATAGATTAAGATAAAAGAAATTGGAACAAACAAAAAACCACATGTCTCCTGGTGCCAAAATACTCTGATTTCCGATCCAAAATCTTTTACTCCCATCGGGAGTACCCTTATTAAAAACAGAGCAAGATCTACAAAACAGAGAGTTCAGGTGCTCCCTCACCTAGAAGACAAAGGTGTGCTCATGTGATCACTCGCACCAGCAGTAATCATGACATCTACAAAGTTTCGGGTGCTCCCTCACCCAGAAGGCAAACATGTATTCGAGTAACCACTCGCCCTAGCAGGGACGATGCAATTTCAGAGTTCGGGTGATCCCTCACCTTGAAGACAACAAAGCGCTCGAGTAACTACTCGCAAGACTCAAGCTAGTATTCGGAAATTTTATCTACACACGCACTCGACGACTTTCCGAGTGGGTGCCGCCTTACTCGATTCCTCGCTTAAGCTCGCAAAAGCTCCGCGGGTGACCACTAAAAGCTCACTTGATTGTTTATTCCAAGTGGGTGCATCTCTAACCAGGCTCCGTGCCTCTATAAAAATGATGCCTGGGCTGCGACTGGCTGTACCCAGATGCCACGCAAGCTTAGCGTGTAGGTAGGACCCCGCTGCGCAGACGGCCGGGCCGGGAGTTTCCACAGCGCGACTTCACTCCCGATGTTTTCCATGCGCTCGCATGATGGAAAGATGAGCCGATAATGGACGCGTTAAG
Source organism: Bromus sterilis (assembly GCA_950022295.1). Lineage (NCBI taxonomy): Eukaryota > Viridiplantae > Streptophyta > Magnoliopsida > Poales > Poaceae > Bromus > Bromus sterilis. The sequence continues at coordinate 260,789,969 of OX465598.1, read as the reverse complement.
GTTATTTACTGGGGCCGGCAACATTGATCCTATAAGACCTGCATCGGCATGAACTTTGCTAGACACCGGTCGTTCCCAAGTTCGTGTCGAGGGACACGGGCTTGATTGGGTTACTGAGGTATTTGCCACTAGCGCAATTCACCAAGGCTCGACCAGTCGACTAACTTGGGCCCTTTCAGCTTAGCGTCCCTCAAAATAAACTTTGTCATGGCTAAAAGCTGCCAACGGCTCGCAGCCGCGCTGCGCATATGAAAGCAAAAGACGATTCGAGTCCCTGCGCTACTCTTCGAGTCCCCCAGGCACTCGGGGGCTACTGACGAGGGGGTGACCCCACGACTCCTGCATGTGAGGATACCTGGTGCATACGAAGACAACAGGCCCGTTGGAAGCTTCGACAGGCCCACGACTGGCCCGCTCTGAGCACCGACGTAGGAGTCCGCGGTCAATATGGAAGTCAAGACTTGGCGTTTAAGGCAAGGCAAGAATTAGGCAATCATCCCTGTAACCTGAGACAGACTCTCCAAGATCCGGCCTAGTATATAAAGGCTGGGAGGGGAGACGTCTCAGGACATCGAATCTACAATCAACACCCCCGTTCTTGCGCGAACTCGCCTAGACTTCTACTGTAATCGCCCCCTCGCATAATACAATTGAGAAGGAAGTGCTTCTCCTGTTAGCCGATGAGTATCGCCAACCTGTTCCTTCTATACGATCTAACCCAGGGTCCCTGACCATGGGATTTGCCGGGGCTGATCCTCGTCACCCGCAGACGAACTATTTCTTCGATGCCACTACATCTCCCCCTTTTTGTCACAACGAACAAAAAGATGGAGAATAGGGTCGACAGAATTCCTACTCGCTAGAGCGGCGACGACGAGAAAATTCCGCGTGCGAAGCTCGTGCCTTGGACGCTGATGTGCGGAAGTGATAATGGCTTCTCGCCCTTCATTGGTTACCCGAAGTGGAAGGTGAGATGTAGGATAGAAGCAAATTTCCCCTATGTAGAGGATAGGGTTTGTCTCCCGTAGGACTCCTGAAAGTGATAAGTAGGTGTCAACAACGCTAGTGTGATAAGTAGGTGTCAACAACGCTAGAAATTTAGCGATTGACGTGGACCTACACACACAAGAAATATCTTTGCTCCCAACGAAGTTCAGAGAGGTTGTCAATCTCTCCGGCCTTGTTGTTTACAAATGATCAAACGCAAGGGATAAAGGATAATAATAGTAGCAACTAGAAAGTAAAGCAGAAAATAAATTGAGCGTGTAAACAGTGATGAGAATATGGACCAGGGTCCCGTGATGTTCACTAGTGATGTCTCTCTCCCAAAAGACGATAAAATTGCTATGCGAGGTAAACAAATCACAGCTGGGCAATTGACAAGATTAAAAATGCACCACACTGCTAATTATGCTACAAAGAAAGGACGAGGCTCAAAAGCATGGGCGGTACGCCAAAATAAGTAGACTGAAATCCAACTGCATCTACTACTAATCATCCACCTTGATATATCTATCCAGAACATCTCGCTGGTATTAAGTTGCGAGCCCCACCCAAAGTGTAAACCCAACGCAACAGACAACTGCATTAAAAGAACTTTGCGTAAAGTAAACAATCCTTGCAACCGCGGTTACAAGCACCGTTGTTTTCCCCCTTGTGGCAACAACACATCCTCTAGACTCATGATTCTGTCACTCAAGCTAGTCATCAGGGGACATGAACCCACAATCGAGCATAACGTTCCCTCTTGGAGTCACTACCTACTACTTGGCCAAAGCAATAAACAGCAATGGAGAACATGCAAGAATTACTCAAGAACAAAAATATAAAAGATAAGAACCAAATATATTACTTAATCACAAACTGAACATAGTCTCATAATCCATCAGATCCCAGCAAACTCAGCATAGCAAAAGCAGAAAATTACATATGTGCCTTGATCATGTAGGGCAGCTCACGAGGTCTAATCCATCAAGAACAAAGAGGGGAGGAGAACATCACATAGCTACTGATCACGGACCCAAGGTCCAAGGTAGACTACTCACGGATCATCTAGGAAGCGTCTGATGTCTACGCACGCTTCTATTCTTGTAGACTATGTTGGGCCTCCAAGCGCAGAGGTTTGTAGGACAGCAGCAATTTCCCTCAAGTGGATGACCTAAGGTTTATCGAACTCAGGGAAGTAGAGGTTGAAGATGGTCTCTCTCAAGCAACCCTGCAATTAAGATACAAAAAGTCTCTTGTGTCCCAAACACACCTAATACAACTAGGAGTTGTATAGGTGCACTAGTTCGGCGAAGAGATGGTAAAATATGGGTGATAGGTGTAGCAAAGCTAGGTAATATAAATCTGTAATATAAAGTGCAGCAAGCAAACAAGTAGTAAACGTGAGCGCAAACGGTGTTGCAATGGTGAAAACAAGGCCTAAGCTTCATACTTTCACTAGTGGCAACTCCCAACAACATTGACATAGTCTAATCACATGATATTCTTCATAAAACATGCAATGGAGACGTACTCGGAGGTCATTCCTTTGTGGTAAAGAGAGGAAGAGAATTGTGTAGGGCTACAAAAGCACACCTCAGAGTTCGTAGTTCTCATCTATGGATTTCCCAATGTCACCGCGGCCATCCAAAGAGAGTACCACAATCACCACAACATATCTAAAGGATAGTCATAGACAAGCACCAAGAGACTCTCAATCTTCAACCCACACACAAAAGTGGAAATCACTCATGAAAATATTCTTCTAACCCATGTCCAATAGACCGCTGTCACCATGGTCTCGGGGATTATAATAGATAATATCAAGTGAGTACATCAATCGAATACATAGAAGAAGGGGAAACATCATGGGATCATCCTAGATTAACATAGCCTATGATCACAATCAAGATCACATCATGGGAGAGAGAGAAGACCACATAGCTACTGGTAGAAACCTCAGCCCCGGGGAGGAACTACTCCCGCATCATGGAGGGAGGAAGCAACGTCGATGGAGATGAATCCGGGGGCACTTCCCTATCCCGGCAGGGTGCCGACACAGGAATTCTGGTCCCCCGAAGCTTGTCGGCGATGGCGGCGGAGATCGGAATTGCTTCGGGAGAAAAGGGGTCCGGAATCAGGGTTTTCGCGTCACGAGTAAAAATAAGGGCCAAGGGGGCAGCCAGGGGGCCCACCAGGAGTCTAGGCGGCCTCCCGGCGCGGCCACCCCCTAGGCCGCGCCCACTGGCCGCCTAGGCACCAGGTGGGGCCCCTCTGGCCCCCCTTCGGGCGTAAGGAAGCTTCTGGAACGCTGATTTTTTATATATATTTCCCGGAATTTTCTGAGCACTTTTAATAATGGGAAAACCTGAAATACAAAAACAACAGAAAACAGAAACTGGCACTGGGCTGCACTGAGTTAATAGGTTAGTACAAATATGATCAAAAGTGTATGAAAGTGTATCTAGAACATAGAAATATCACACAAAACATGCATGGAGCAAGCAGAAATTATAGATAAGTTTTTGACGTATCAGCGTCCATGGTGGAGGAGAGGCTCATGGAGGTCAATCCTCCCTTCGGCAGGGTGCCGGGAAGAGGTCTGCTGGCGCTCCCGATCTTGGAAGCGCGGCGGCGGCGGAACAGAGGCGAGTTTGCAAAAAAGGGTTGTCTTCGGAAGAATTCCGTCACAGAGATTAAATAGGTGAAGGGGGGCAGTCAGGGGGCCAACCAGGGCGCCTGGACCCCTGGTGGTGGCCCTCTGGCCCCACCAAGGTGATTCTGGAAGGTTCTTCTGCGCTGATTTTTTATCTGATGTTTCCCGAATTTTTGGTGCACTTTTAATATGGGGGAAAACTAAAATAGAAAAACAACAGAGAACACGAACTGACACTGTGGTGCACTGAGTTAATAAGTTAGTCCAAATATGATAAAAATGTATGAAAGTGTATCTAGATCATAGCAATATCACACAAAACATGCATGGAGCAAGCAAAAATTATAGTTACGTTTGGGACGTATCAGATGCAAGAAGATGTCTGATGGGGAGACCACCTCGAGGAGTAATCTTCGTGCGAAAAGAGTGTTGATCACCTGAAGATTCCAACTGCGATTCTGGAGGGGTCTTGGGGCTTCGAGGCAATGGCGAGTAAACTTTTGCAGTGCGCCTTTCTTCTACGTGGTCGGAGTCGGAGGAGACAGTGTCCATGGTGATGTGATAATAGTCGTCCACGCAAAGTATATCTCTGTTCTTAGGCAGCATCAGAATGTTGGAATCTGGTTGATCAACTCGATCATCATTAGTCCATTGCATTTGCAGATGCGGGGGAAATTCTTCCAATCCACAGCGCTGCAGCTGATCGAGAGAATTGAATTTCCTGACTCCTTTCCAATCTCGACGAAGACATTCACGAAGGACTTGACTACTATTCATAGTGATGTTGTGCAGATGGTTGATTTCAGTCATCATCTTTTGCTTCTGGACGAGATCTTGGTCGATGTAGTGCTGAAAAATTTGCTGCATACGAAGGGAAATCTCCATGTGATGAAATGGCTTGATAAACTTCGAGCGAATGTTGCATTCAGTCATATGGGCCCTTATGCCTGTGTGCTCAGCAAATGGATCATTGGGTCGAGCAACAACCTGCAAACCTTCCCTAACAGGTGGAGTGAAAATCTTTGGGTAAATTGATACGGGGAATGGCATGTCCCGAGAGTAATTGCAGATTGCCATGAGCCAAGGTGCATAGGGCTTGTGAGCAATATGATCATCGGCACACGAGACCATGGTGCGAATGAAGTAGTCCTCAAAATCGAAGGGATGACCATGGACTAGCTTCATGAGGGTGAGTTGCACATCATTGGGAATGATAAAATCATCGTGCACATCAAGCATTGGCATCAAAGTCTTCGACAGAATGTAAAACTAAGATTTGGCTTCGAAGATTAAGTGCTTTGGCTTTGGTTCAGCAGGGTAATGATCTCCGACAACATCAGGATCCATTAGCATAGAGAATTCCGTGGGTGTCAGAGCAGGCAGATGATGCATCTTGTGAGGTAATCCTTCGAAACGAGGAAAATTGATCACTACCAGAAATTCATCGACAATCATGTGAAAAACTTGGCCTTGAATCATGAAGTCAAATTTCCAAGTGCTCGAATTGTTGTGATCGCCTGTGACATATAATGTGGCATAGAAATGTTTGATGAGCTTAGGATTGTAGCCATAGTCGAGAGCAAACATCTTGTGTGCATGAAGACCATCAATTGTGTTAGCAACATTCTCGAAGCACGTTGTGGCATACACCGAAGGAAGATCAAGATACTGATGTTGGAACATTCTCGCCTTGTTGTATAGCACACGAGTGTAATACACTGCCTGTTCTTGGGTCCAAAACCGAAGAGAATAAGCATTCCTTGGTTGACCGTAGGGATTGGGCCCGAAGATAAACGGTTTGTGTTCACGCCTCTTGAAAATGGGACCTCCTCGAGGAACATCAGAGCGGAACATGGGCATCATTTCTCTAGGATGTGTTGAATGCAGCATATCGTCGACTGGAAGCACTTCGGCGACATTCTCTGCAAGTTGCAGGCTTGGAGCCTCAACTCGAGGTTGTGAGGATGGAACATTGACAGTGTCCTGGGCTGGAGCCGCAGCAGGAGCATTTTCCTCGGCCTGATCTTCGACGAAATCTTCTTTGTCGGCATTGTGAGCTTCTTCGGCCTCTTCTGTTTCCATAGCTTCGAGGTCCGCATCAAGCTGATCTGCAACATCCACCATCTCTTCATTCGAGGAAGAAGATGAGGATGAGGAGCTGTCATCTGAACTCTTGTCGCCAGAGCCATCTTCTTCTGCATCGACCTCATTAGTTGCAGGCGGTGCCTCTTGGCGAGAGGAAACTGTGGTAACATCCACCTGTTCTTCTTCATCTTCGTGCTCGGTGCGGGCAGAGGATAGATCCTTCTGCACTGATGGAGGTGGAGCAGGGACTTCTTGCTCGACCTGAGCATTCTGCTCGGTCACAACTTGAGCACTAGGATCAGCAGCATGGTGAGGTGTAGGAATAGCTTGTCGGGGTGGTGAAGGGGCAGGTGGTGGCAATGGTGCTTTTGGTGGAGTTGGTTGGCAAGGTGGAGGAGTTGGTTGGCGGGGAGGAGGAGTTGGTGCTCTTGGTGGAGTAGGTTCTCTGGCAGGGGGTGCAGTTTCTTGTCGTGCTGGTGCAGCAACGACTTCAACAATCCTCTTCTTCTTCGAGGTCTCTGGCATCCCACGCCCAGAGGATGTGGCAGTATTCTTGTCCATAGAATTTCTCTTTTGAAATTGTCGCTCGGCGAGGGCAGCATTGTGATCTCTGCACATGTCGGCCAAAACTTGGCGGACCTTGTCATGGACAGCGGTGATATTGTCCTTCTGAATTCTTCTTGATTCAGCAAGTGCAACGAGCTTGGACTTGAAGAATTTTCTCGACTAAACATCTTCAGTTTCTTCTTGAAGTTGATTTGTATAGAAGGTTTCTTGTTGATGATCTTTTCGATCCTGGGTCAGATACTTGTCCCAGCGGACCATGTATCTATCCACTCGATCTTGAATTTCCTTTGGAACAAAGTCCTCGGGAGTCACATGCTTGGGAGAGGTGGCCATCTTCAGTAGAACACTGATGATCTCAACAACATTTCACTCGGCCAAATTTGAAGAGTTTCCTTTGTTTGAGCTCTCTTCATATGCTCGAGATCCCGGAACAGCAGGTACAGCTGGGGCAGTAGGTGTCGGAGCAGCACGAGGAGTTTGAGAAGCCTGAGGTTTCAGTCTCGCCTCCTTGGTTTTCCTCCCGGCCTCCTTTGTGGCCTTAGCATTTGCAACATCTTTATTTACAACACTAGCGGTCGCAACCTTATCCTTCGAGGCACCAGTAGCCTCAGCATTTTCCTTCGCAGCACTAGTGGCTGCAGCTTTTTCCTTCGTGGCACTGGGGGCCACAACTTGCTCGGTGGCACTAGGCGCCACAACCTTTTCTTTCGTTGCACTGGGGGAAGACTTTTTCTCGAGCTGAAGTCGATACTTGTCAGAAACCAAATGCAATATTCCCAATTGCTTGGCAACCTCAGCTTTCTTTTCCTCGGTCTGGCTGTAGAAATTCATCATCTTTGCTTTCTCTAAATCTTTGGCCTCAAGTTCGTGTTGCTTGGCTAGCCTTTCCTGCCTCTATCTCAGAGTCTCTTCTTCTTCGACCGCAGCCGATTGCTTGCCCGTGGACTTTTCCGAGGGTTTTGATCGACGAGGGGAAGAGGTGGCAAGCGGTGGATCCGTGACTAAATTAGTCATGTCAATTTTTGCTCGTGGAACCGCTTCAGCTGGTTCCTGGATCCTTATGCCCTTGTGGACTGATTTATTTTTCGGTGCGGGAGGAGGATGATCAGCTTCGACATCTGCCTCAGTACCTTGATCATGTTGCTCGGTACTAGTTTCCTCTTCATCATCGGATGTTTCTTCCGGAGGAGACACAACATCAGCCTATTTCTGTCTCTTGGAAGACTTCTTGCCTGATTTCGGTTTGGTACTGGGGCCAACTTCTTCGGCACCTTCCTCGGTGCCCGTAGCAGCAGCAACAATAGCCTTTCGGGCTTTGGCCTGCTTCCTCTTTTCCGCTCATGCAGCCCGAGCAACAATTATCTCTTTGAAGTCTTCAGCCGTTTTCAGAGTGGACGGGTGAGCATCGGGAGGTGGACGAGGTCTTGCAGCTTTGGTCCACTTGGGCTTGAGGGCAGTGACATCTTTCCACGGGTTTTTCAGTGCAAACAACATCTCCCAAAGAGGTATATTTCTTTGTATTCATACCATCGAAGGGCTTGTAACCTCCTAATTTCCTGCAGTCTGCTATCTCTTGTCTTTGCATCTCCGATGGAGTTTTCTGGCGCTCTGAGCTTCTTCTCGATTATCAGTTCTTCAGACAGGCCTACAGAATTTTTGGTGATTTTTGTTCTGCCTCCAGCACGTCTGGGCTGCCTAGCATTTCCAGCATTATCAGCCATTTTCTGACGAAAAGGAGAGGTACGAGGGAAAATAGGAAAGATATGAACATGTACCAGACATTTTCGAAGAAAATCCTTTTGAACGCATCAATCATATAGAGGGATTTATCTTTGAAACCAATTTTCTTACGAGTGCTAAGCTAGATTTCCATTGGGTGGAAGCCTAACAAAGAACTTGTATGAATGAAGCGCTCAAACTGTAAATGTATCAATATGAATCTGAGAGATTTTTCGTGAGAAATTCCACGGGACGAGGGATTTCTTACCTAGATCTGATGGGAATTCGAGTGGAAACGCTAGAAACCGATTTCCCAAAGTGCAAAGATCCAAACGGTTCAAATAGACCTAATAAAAAGAAAAGGAAATCAAGAACAAATCTAGAACTCTAAGAACATATTGGACTGGATTCGAGTCTAGCCCCGCACATACCCTATCTTGGTGATGTGAGAGATCTATGGCAGCGCGGATGTAGATCCTCGTCGACAGGTTTGTCTCCAACGACTTCCTTACGGCAGCGAAGCGGCGAGGGGGTCAACGACGACGGAACAGCATGGTGGCGCGCAAGAACTTGGGGGCGAGAGCGAGAGAGACGCAGTCGAGGGAATGTGAGGGATGTGACGGTGGGTTGGATCGGTATTTATAAGGGGACGACTGACATAACTGTCACATCCGATCCAGCGGCGCAGATCTCGCGTCTCTCCATTTAACGGACGGATTTTGTGGCGGAGATCGCGGGAAAATCCCAACGAACCGAAAGATATGTGCTCCATGTCCGAGAACAAACTCATCGAACATCGAGTATAAAATTAGACAAAAGTTTGATAGATTTTCCTTCGGAATCAATGACATTCGAAGAGAATCCAATCGAGTACCAATATACATGTTCATGAGAGAAAAGCATAGAGAGGGTAGGGATGGAATAGAGGGAAAACAGGGTCCGTTACTTTAATCAATCGAGGGAAAACCAATGATAGAAAACTCGAAATGACAAGTGTATAGGACAAACACCAAACGAACAAAAACAAATACAAAAAAGAAACACAGGAGAAATCCAGCGAAGGTAAACAATTGCATATGTACATAGGATAGACGAGTTAGATCTTACTGCACGTTATGTGAGTCCAATATGTTTAACTCACACCTTAGTGCACATGACCTTTTCTCATCCATGGGCTTCATAAATATATCAGCCAATTGATCTTTGGTACAGACATGGCTAATAACAATATCTTCTCACTGAACGTGATCTCGAAGAAAATGATGGCGAATATGAATATGCTTCGTTCGAGAGTGTTGCACAGGATCATGTGCAATTTTGATAGCACTCTATTATCACATAGCAGAGGAATTTTCTTCACGAGAATACCGTAATCTTTCAGCATTTTTTAAGCCACAGAATTTGAGTGCAGCATGAACCAACAACAATATACTCGGCTTCAGCCGTAGAAATTGATACACAATTCTGTTTCTTCGAAGCCCAACAGACAAGAGAACTACCGATAAAATTACATGTGCCTGAGGTAGATTTCCGGTCGACACGATCACTAGCCCAGTCAGAATCAGAATATCCAACGTGATCAAACTGGGCACCTTTGGGATACCAATGTCCCAAGGTAGGTGTATGAGCAAGATATCGAAGAATTCGCTTGACAGCAATATGATGTGATTCTTTAGGATTTGCCTGAAAACGAGCACACATACAAACTGATAGCATAATGTCAGGTCTAGATGCACAAAGGTAAAGGAGTGAACCAATCATCGAGTGATATTTCTTCCGGCCGAAAGGTTTGCCCTTCTCATCTGCATCTAAGTGTACATTCGTAGGCATTGGTGTCTTGATAGTTTTGCAATTGACAAGATCAAACTTCTTCAGGAAATCTCTGTGATACTTCTCTTGAGAGATAAAATTCCAATTCTTCTATTGACGGATTTGAAGTCCGAGAAAGAGCTTCAATTCACCCATCATTGACGTTTCGTATTTCTTCGACATCATTCGAGCAAATTCTTCGCTGATATCAGGATTAGTACAGCCAAAGATAATATCATCGACGTAAATTTGACACATAAAAAGATCATTTTTGTATGCACGAGTAAATAGAGTCAGGTCACTTGTTCCTGGTTTGAAACCATTCTTCAGAAGAAAATCCTTGAGTGTTTCATACCAAGCACGAGGTTCTTGCTTTAACCCATAGAGGGCCTTGTGCAACCTGTACACCATATCTGTATTGTTCAGGTCTTCAAAACCTGGTGGCTGCATAACATATACTTTTTCCTCGATTTCATCATTAAGAAATGCACTTTTGACATCCATTTGATATAGCAATATACCATTGTAATGTGCAAAAGCAAGCATGACAGGAATGGATTCAAGTCGAGCAACTTGAGCATAAGTCTCACAGAAATCAATACCTTCGATTTGGGTTTAACCTTGTGCAACCAGTCGAGCTTTATTCCTTACCACAATACCATCTTCATCTTTCTTGTTGCGAAAAATCCACTTTGTACCAATGATATTAAGCTTATTGGGATCAGGTCTTTCAACAAGGGACCAGACTTTATTTCTCTTGAACTGATTAAGTTCTTCGAGCATGGTAATCATCCAGTCTAAGTCCTTCATGGCTTCATCAAATTTTGACGGTTCTAGCATGGAGACAAACGAGAAATTTCCACAAAAGTTAGCCAAACGAGTACGAGAGCGAGTGGTGGGACGACCTGGTTGACGAATTTCTTCGAGGATTGAGTCGACATCCACTTTTCTTCGAACTCGAGAAAGTGCTACTTCATTTGCTTGTGGCTCAGGTTCTCCTTCGGGATTAGCTTGACCTTCGGGGTTAGCATCTCCTTCGGGATCAGCTTGTCCTTCGGGTTCAGCTTGTCCTTTGGGTAGAGCATTTTCTTCGTTCATGGGTTCTTCTTCGTCCTGTTCTTAATTGTCTTAAGGATGTTGATCTCCAGCGCCCCGGGCTATGTGTGGGAACATTGGATCATCACCATCCCTGTTGACTTGATGTGCATTTCCTTCGACAGGACAAATATATCCAATGGCCATGGACATGATCACTTCATCCAAAGGTGGTTCATCTAGATTAAGAGGTAAATTCTCCTTTTGAGAGCCGTTAGTTTCGTCAAACCTAACATTTAAAGTTTCTACAACTTTACCAAGATTGGAGTTGTTGAAATGTCTCAAACGTATCTACTTTTCCAAACAGGTATGATATTGTTTTGCCCTCATTCTTGCATCATTTGAACTAAACTAACCCGGACTGGCGCTGTTTTCAGCAGAGCTGCCTGTATGGTTTTATTGTGTGCAGGAAAATGGATTTTTAGGTATCTCAGAAAATTCCAGGAAAATTCATAAAAAATCCACGCACCCGAAGCTTCCACGGACCAGAAGTGGGGCCAGAGGGGGGGGGGCACACGGGCTCCAGGCGCCCTGCTAGCGCGGCCCCACCCTTGGCCGCGTCGGCTGGCCTCCTGGGGCCTCCACCCTCCTCTGGTGCCCTTCCAAGGCCCCTATTTATCCCCGTGACGGGAATACCCCGAAACAGAAGTCGATTTTCCAGAACCCGTCGCGGAGCCGCCGCCACCCTCTGTTCTTCCTCGGGAGGGCTAATCTGGAGGCTGATTTGCACTCCGGAGAGGGGAGATCGTCGCCATCGTCATCACTATCACTACTCCATCCTCCCTCCATGACTTCTCTTCTCATGTGTGAGTAATTCCCTGCTGTAGGCCAAGGGGGTGGTAGGGATTGGATGAGTTTGATCATGTAATAGTTCGTCAGATTGTTGGGGGCATGTTGCCTATCATCTACTATGGTGTTTATCATCGTTGCTACAACTTGTTGCTCTTAATGCTTGTCACTTTGGGCTCGAGTGCCATGTTTTCAGATCTGAACCACTTGTGTTTTCATGAGTATATTTATGTTCTTGATCCTATCTATGAGTTGTATGCACCTATTATGGTCCGGAACCGGCGATCCCAAAGGTGACACCTTGGGACACCAAAGGGGATGGTCCATAATTTGAGGATTCCATGTATCCATTGAGTTTATTGCTTTGTTCCGGTGCTCTTTGACAGGAGCACCTTAATCTCCATAAGTTCCCTTTGGCCCCATTCATAGCGGGATGGTAGGACAAAAGGTGTTGTGCAAGTTCTTATTGCAAGCACACACAACTACCTACAGGATACATGCCTAATGTTTGATATCTGCAGAGATGATCATTGCTTTTCTGTGTGCCTTGCCCCGTGTTAGAATCTATTACATGTTCACTCTTATTCATGCAGCGCCCAACCATCCATCTCCCTAGCCTACAGTGTTTTAATCCTGCTGGTTACTACTAGTAATTTACTTTTGTTGTTTTACTTTCGCTGTTATCACTATCACTATCATACCACAGTTGCTATTAATATTTTGTTGCAAGCGAGTATATTTCAGGCGCGGTTGAATTGACAACTCAACTGTCAAAGCTTATAAATACTCTTTGGCTCCCCTTGTGTCGAATCAATAAATTGGGTTAACTTACCCGCGAAAACGCTACAAACGATCCCCTACAGTTGAGGGTCATCAAGTACTATTTTCTAGCGCCGTTGCCGGGGAGCATAGCAATATTTACAAGTCTACTTGAAGTATCCTTCCTGCTACACTTCATCCGCAATGGGTAAGAAAGGAGACCCCAAGGTTCCGATCTTACCATCCACTACAAGAAAAGGTGCCGTTCTGAGTACCAGTGCTACGCTTGATTCAACTTCCGTTATAAGTAAGTTTGCTTCACCACTACCACCACATGCTACTTCTACTGAATCTGTTACTATGTCTGATACTTTTGATGATGCTTCCACTACTCTTGATGATGCTAGTTTTCTTGGTCACTATCTTGAAGCTCAGATTGCTAAGGTTGCAGCACAGTCCGAAACTGAGACTCCTGCTACCTATATTCCTATGTGCAAAGCCTTTGGTTACCCAGATTTAGATGAACTCAAGGAGATAATCCTAGACGATGATATATTACTCTTGATGATGATTTTTGCAGGGAACTCAAAGAGTGTGTCGACTCTGACCCTGGTGATGTTAAGGAGCTGCTTGAAAAGCACTCCATGAAGTACATGATTACTCCTGATCCTAAATTTTCTACATCTCCTATATACATCACTAATCCTAATTATGATTTCTCTGTTGATCTTTCACTTATATCTACGGTCGAAGCTGACCCTTTTTATGGCAGAAAAAATGATGATGCTATAGCACACCTGACCAAATTCACTGAGTTGGGTAGTTTATTTACTACTGAAGAGAGGATACGAAACTTTTATGTGGCTAAGATTTTTCCTTTTTCTTTGAAGGAAGACGCTAAAGCATGGTATGATGCACTACCTTATGGTTCCATTGAGAGTCCTCAGGGCTTAGTTCAATTCTTTGTCGATAACTATTTTCCTGCTCATATGCAACATGCTGCTTTATAAAGAATTTATAACTTTAAACAATTGCATGATGAGCACCTCCCTAAAGCTTGGTGGAGGTATTGTGGTTTAATTAAGGCTAGCCTAGGACATGAAGTCCTGAAGAATGATTTACTTGATATATTTTATGCTGGTCTAACCGATGAATCTAGATCCTATCTGGATAGTTGTGTTGGTTGCGTTTTTAGGGAAAGGACACCGGATGACGCTGAAGAATTAATGGGCAAGATTGCCATGAACCATGAAGATTGGTCCGTCCCTGAACCACCTCCACCACCAAAGAAGAGGGGCATGCTTGTCCTGAGCCCCGAAGATATGCAAGAAGCAAAGAAGTCTATAAAGGAGAAAGGCATTAAAGCCGAAGACGTGAAGAAGCTACCTCCTATTGAGAAGATGTGTGAGCCTACTACTCATCCTCCCTTGGTAGAGGTACACTCTCTATTTGATTTTACTGAAAGTGACATCCCTAAAGGTAAGCCTCCCGATCAATGTTTAGATGAGCTTGATAATTTTATTATTAAGCAAGACCATTTTATTGAGAGGATGCAAAGTCAGTTGCATGATAATTCCCTTGCTATCAAAAGTTTACTTGGTGTTCTTGAAAGAACTGTCAATGATGTTAAATGTCTTGTTAAGCATTTTCATATGGTTCAAACTCAGCTTGAACAAATTTCTAATGTGCAAAAATATTTGCTTGATAATAATGCCTAACAGGATATTCATGCTTATGGCATCAAAACCAGGGGTGGAACACACACCCAGGACCCTCTCTATCCTAAGGGGCATCCGAAGAGGATCGAGCAAGATTCTCAAGTGCAGGTAGAAGACGAGATTGTTAGCTCTCCAACGAAGAAAAAGAAGAAGAAGAAACACAAGGAAGCTGACAACTCCAATGATCCTATTACAAGTGAAGAACATGTTGTTGATCCTATCAGCATATCTACCTCCGATGCTGAAACATAAGACGGTGCCGAGCCCGAAGAAAAGGATAAGGAGAAGGATGATCCTCCCGAGGTGCGACAAGAAGAAGCACCCGATAAACGCAAGAAGTAAACAAGAGAAGACTTCATCGCAAGAAGACACGTGAAGGAAAGAGAACCATGGGTACAAAAACCCATGCCCTTTCCAGGTAAGTCTCTCAAATCTAAAGAAGAAGAGCACTATAATAAATTTTGTGAATGATTAAAACCTCTTTTTCTTAGAATTCCCTTGACTGATGCTATTAAGTTACCTCCTAATTCCAAATATATGAAAGATATTGTTACTAACAAAAGAAAAGTTCCTAATGAGGCAATATCTACTATGCTTGCTAACTATTCTTTCAGTGGCAAAATTACTGAGAAGCTTGGTGATCCAGGTATACCCACTATTCCTTTATCCATAAAAAATAATTATGTCAAAACTGCCTTATGTGATCTCGGAGCAGGAGTGAGTGTTATGCCTTTTTCTCTTTACAAGAGGCTATGTTTAGATAAGCTAATCCCTACAGATATCTCTCTGCAGATGGCTGACAAGTCAACAACCGTCCCGATAGGTATTTTTGAGGATGTTCCCGTTAAAGTTGCTAATTGCTTAACTCTTACAGATTTTGTTGTGCTTGACATGCCCGAGGATGGGAGCATGTCCATTATTCTGGGTAGACATTTTCTTAACACCGCAGGTGCCATTATTGATTGCAATAAAGGAAAGGTTACCTTCAACGTTGATGATAACGAACACACAGTGTATTTTCCAAAGAAGATCGACAAAAGGCATGGCCTTAACTCTATAGAGAATATCGAGACCGTGAAGATTGGAGAATGGGATTGTCCTCTACATGTGTGCCACAAATATAAAACCATTATGGTGGAGACAATGTCCATTAAAGTAAAGGTGCAATGATCACCTCATGAGAGGGGAGACTTTCTACTCTATATATCGCCGGTTTGTTGGTAAAACTTGATCAACCTTGCTAGCTAGCATGTTTTATATAGGTAAAAAGTGGAGCTTGTTATGTTTTCATTTGCCTTAGCTTTTATTCTCTTTGCTGTACACTGTTTATATGTTTTTGAAGATTCACAATTCTAATCACTACTTCAAGTTTTCAGAAAGTTTCACAGCTTTTTGAACTCCGAATTTTTTTCAACAGCGAAGTTTTTAGAAAAATTCTAGAAAAATTAAAATTAAAATTTCCACGACGAGAGTGACCCAGGCCCCCCTGAGGCTGACCAGGGGGCCCACCAGTGGCCCAGGAGGCCAGCTGGCGCGGCCAGCCCCCTGGCCGCGCCCACAGGCCCCACCTGCAGGTATTTCTTCTTCCTCTTCCTTCCTCTCTCTCCAAAAAACACGAGTTCCGCCCCTATCGTGTTCTTGCTGTTCTTGGAGAGGATTTTCGATCTCTTTATACAACCCATCATTTGAGCTGAGATTTTGAGCAAATACTCCCTGGTATGTAACTCCTCCACCCCTCCAATTAGATTTTTGATTGGTGGCTTCATTTGTGAGTATTTAGTAGTTGTTGGTGTTGTTTATATGAGCTTGCATGCATGTGTAGAAATTTATTTTCCAAGTTTTGATGCAAGTTTATATCTTAGGTAAGTGAGTAGAGTACTTTGCCTCAACTCATTCTTGTTTTTGCGAATTGTCAAAAATTTAAAAAATGAGTTTGCTAGGAAAAGCAAAGGGGTGGCTTGGGAAGAAGAAGCCCGAGCGCTCCGATCGAGTTACTAGAGATGCAGCTTCACCCTCAGCTGCTAGGGTGAGCTACAACGAAAATCATGTGCCCCTAGAGTTGTTGGAAGACACGAGTCCATCATGCGCAATGATTTATCTGTGCGATGATTTTCTTGAAGCTGCAGGAATCAAGGAGGAATTTTATGGCCTTTGCGCCAATGCGGGTTTGACACGACTAGCACTATGCCGTGTGGTACAATATAAGAAACTCACCTGCTGTTTCATTAATAGTTTTTACTATAGTCAGGAGGCTGGAACTATTGAGTTCAAAATTTATGATAAGCTTATGACCATGTCTTTGGCAAGATTTTATGAAATAATAGGTGTGCCAAACGCTGGTCAGACGGCAAGGATGAACTCTTAGCCCATCGAGTTGAGGACTCTCTTTGACTCCCTTTGTAGCCAGGAGACGATGGATATCCGGCGTACAAAGATTTCCCACATTTTATTCCCCCATCTCAGGTATTTTGCATATTTTATTGCCAAAGGGGTGTTGGCTCGTGACAACACGAGCAACGGTTCTGCACCAGATTTTGCTATCTATGCGAATGCCCTCTCTGGTAGGAATGATTATAATGTGCGTGCCTTAATTGCTCGCCGCCTTGCTATGAATGCTAACAAGGGTGATTTATTTGGTGGCGTTTACGCCACACTTATCCTTGAGTCTCTTGATGGCACCCCACATCCTAATGATGTTCCCTTTTCATACACAAGTATTGATCTTCTTGCTATGAAGAGGCATAAGTTTGTTACCAAGACTTCCTAGTTTGGTAACCTTGTTTATATTTTAAGGTTTGAAAATACTATTACTCGAGAGATCCGTCTACCTGCACCACTTTTGTTTGATTATGCCCGCAAGAAATCATGGTCCTTCAATGATACCCAGTTTGACGAGTTCATGGCCCAGTATCAGTTGCATAACACCATGGAGGGGGTTGTGCCCGACGAGGAGGAGTATGGTGAGTTCCCATCTTTCCAGGGGGAGACCGTCACCCAGTATGGTGAGGGGTCTTCTTCTGCTTGGAGCGCAGGACCTTCCTCATGGGAGGACCCGAGGACTTCAGTGTATGCACCGGAGGGCACGTACGACTCTTGGACTTACCATCACCACCCAGAGCAGGAGGCTCCTGGGGCAGTAGCTGCTACCAACTTAGGCCAAAAGCCTAAGCTTGGGGGAGTACGTGCCCTTCTCCCTTTTCCATTGTATTATCCATTTTATTTTGTTCGCTTTGATCTTTTCGAAGTTTTTGCCTTTTCTTCTTTGTTCTTTTAATTTGCAAAAACAACAAAAAGATTTCTCTTTTCTTTTGCTTTCGTTAAAACCTTTGAAAAAACCTAAAAATATTTTCCTTTCTCTCTTTAGTTTGCTTTGTTTTCAGAGTTCAGCTCTAGTCCGTGATGGCATTTCATTATATATTTCCCATGTTCGGTCATGCAAGTGACAAGGCAGTAATGACGAAGATCGACGGAAGGGAAGCAACAAGGAAAACCGGTATGAGCTCTTCTTGTTTCTGCTTTTGTACATATGCCTTTACTTATGATCTAGAGACCAGCTTGTAGCGACATAGTGCTATGTTTACAATGCTTTCCCAGTGTTCATGCTTTCTTTGTGGCTGATCTCAAATAGCTAGAGTGCATAATGTGTTGTTGAAATGATTTACATGCATTGCATTGTTCATGGTTTGGCATATTGAAGTGGTATTTCCCTTCGGAGAATTTTTGGATTGACTTGGCACATGTTCACACATGTTTATGACTAAAATGTCTATTTTGCCTTGATGATATTTTTGTTTCAGAATAGTTATATTACTTTCATGCCCGGTTCAATGTTTCTTTGTCGCTCTGCATGATTATGAAAATTATTGCTCTCTAGTTGGTCTCTTCCCAGTCTTTTGCTAGCCTTCACTCACACTAAGCGGAATTCTGCTTGTGTATCCAAAATCCTTTTTCAAACCAGTTGTTCCACTTGAGTCCGCCATACCTTCCTATATGTGTTATTTACCGGCCACTCCTAACTTAGACTTTCTTGTGCCATCTCAAAATTTATTCAAAAGTTTCCCTTTTGTAACCGGACAAGCTCATGGTGCGGTGAGGGAAAATCAGTATCTACCATGCCAAAAATATTTGACGGAGTTTTTAACTAGTCAAAAAGAGAGAGAGAGAGAGTTACACCTCCCCCCATACTTGATGATGGAATGAAATGGACCAAATGATGCTAATGATAGATGGAACGAGAACCTCCTTCCATACTTGAGGCAAAATAAAAGGATCCATAGACCGTCAAATGATGGATGGATAAGGGAACAAAAGTGTAAGCAAAAATCATTAATATGGTAGGCATGGGAGATATTGAGAGACCTTTACCGTTCATCGTTGACTGGAAAGTTGCACTTCTCAAAAGAATTTTATCTCTGTTTTCAAACTAAGAGCTCTGGCACATGTTTAGTCTTTGCTTCCAACCACGGGTTTTCAACCTCGCCATCAAAAAGCCACGGTTCGAGAGTCTCCCCTTCTTTCTTCAAAGAACCAACTATTGAGAGCATAATTGCCATTCTTAGTGTAACATGCATTGTCCCAAAGTACCACATTGTCTTCTGCATGATTGTGTTATTGCTCTTCTGAAATTATTACTTCTAGTCTCCTTTAAAACTCCGGAGGAGCTTTTGCATTTATGTTTTGCTTCACTCGTGGAGGCTAGCGAGATACCAATCTAGTATGTTCAAGCTATGTGCATTGTGATCTTGTTTTGATTTTCGGCAACATATTATTTACTTTTGGTTGTTTTTGATTGATCACTTGAAAGAATAATTGCTTCTTGCATTGTCCTCATAGGCTAATCTTGGGGGAGTTGATACGTCTCAAACGTATCTACTTTTCCAAACACTTTTGCTATTGTTTTTCCCTCATTCTTGCATGATTTGAACTAAACTAACCCGGACTGACGCTGTTTTCAGCAGAGCTGCCTGTATGGTTTTATTGTGTGTAGGAAAATGGATTTTTTGGACATCTAAGAAAATTCCCAGAAAAATTACAAAAAATCCATGCACCCGAAGAAGCCCGGAGCCAGAAGTGGGGCCAGAGGGCCCCCAGGCGCCCTGCTGGCGCGGCCCCACGCCTGGCCACGCCAGATAGCCGCCTGGGCGACTCCCACCGCCTCTGGTGCCCTACCTCGACTCCAATTTATTCCCGTGATGGGAAAACTCCGAAATAGAAGTCGCTTTTCCAGAACACGTCGCGGAGCCGCTGCTACCGTCTGTTCTTCCTCTGGAGGGCTAATCTAGATGATGATTTGTCCTCCGGAGAGGGAGATCGTCACCATCTCCATCACCATAACCTATCCATCCTCCCTCCATGACTTCTCTTCACATGTGTGAGTAATTCCCTGCTGTAGGCAAAGGGGATGGTAGGGATTGGATGAGTTTGATCATGTAATAGTTCGTCAGATTTTTGGGGGCATGTTGCCTATCATCTAATGTGGTGTATATCATCTTTGCTACAACTTGTTGCTCTTAATGCTTGTCACTTTGGGCCCGAGTGCCATGTTTTCAGATCTGAACCACTTGTGTTTTCATGAGTATATCTATGTTTGAGATCCTATCTATGAGTTGTATGCACCTATTATGGTCCAGAACTGGCGATCCCAAAGGTGACAACTTGGGACACCAAAGGGGATGGTCCGTAATTTGAGGATTCCATGTATCCATTGAGTTTATTGCTTTATTCCGGTGCTCTTTGACAGGAGCACCTTAATCTCCAAAAGTTCCCTTTGACCCCGTTCGTAGCAGGATGGTAGGACAAAAGATGTCGTGCAAGTTCTTATTGCAAGCACGCACAACTACCTACGGGATACATGCCTAATGTTTGATATCTGCCTAGATGATCATTGCTTTTCTGTATGCCTTTCCCCGTGTTAGAATCTATTACATGTTCACTTTTATTCATGCAGCGCCCAACCATCCATCTCCCTAGCCTAAAGTGTTTTAATCCTGCTGGTTACTACTAGTTTATTTCTATTGTTTTACTTTTGTTGTTACCATAATCGCTACCACTATCATACCACATTTGATATTAATATTTTGTTGCAAGCAAGTATATTTCAGGTGCGGTTCAATTGACAACTCAACTGTCAAAGCTTATAAATATTCTTTGGCTCCCCTTGTGTCGAATCAATAAATTGGGTTAACTTACCCGCGAGAACACTACAATCGATCCCCTACAGTTGAGGGTCATCAAGTACTGTTTTCTGGCGCCGTTGCCGGGGAGCATAGAAATATTTACATGTCTACTTGAAGTATTATGTCTGGCACACTTCATCCGCTATGGGTAAGAAAGGAGACCCCAAGGTAACATCCCTTCGACCCGCGCACCCTCCTGTGCCCCTGCGCCGCTGTCCGCCCTCGCCGGAGTATGGCCACCGTCCTCGTCGAAGGGATCGGCGAGATCCTGATCGGGACTGCACAGCCGTCGTGGCCCAGCGCCTCGGCCCAACGTGGCCTCGCGCCCTCAACGGCCAACCTGCAAATTGGCCCAGCCACCCAAATCCTCGCCCATAGGCGCCCAAGCGCTATCTTGCGCCCACAACCGTCATGGGCCAGGATCACTCGGTGAGCCGGCCAGCGCCCTTTTTTTAAGTATTTTTCTGCTGCTGCTGTTGGGCCGGCCTGATGAGAAGTTCGGCCCAGTGCCTGGTTTAGTTTTTTTTCGGATAGATTAAATTGGCAGATTATAATAGAGATTAAATTGGCAAATTATAATAGATTTTTGCGGTGCCCGTATCTTTTTAACGGTAGCTTGGATCGCGACGCGTTAAACATGAAACTTGCTTAGTTTTTCATGTTGATTAATAAAATGCACTCTTTTTTCATGTTTGAACTTGTCTATATGATGTTTACCTGCTATTTACACCGCATGCCATCGTAAATTGTTTCTTTAATAACTTTTAAACCGTTGCTCCGATTAAAATGTTCTTTATATGTAAATTGACTAGAATTGCATGTAGAATATGTTTATGCTATTTTTTGATGCTGTTAACAAATATAAAATATTGTTTAGGGTAGAACAGTACTAAAGGCTTAATTATCACGGGGTAATTAGTGTTGTTCCATGATTAGTAGTTTACCCGCTTAACTTGACTAGTATAGGTAGGTTACTTATGCTACACTTCTTGCCATCTTTGTGTGTTATGCCATGCTTGAGTGATATGCCATGTTAATAACCTTTGCTCATATAGTGTAGCTAAACAACTTGAACCTTAATAAATGTGCGGTATCGTCGTGTGTGACGAATACTTCACTTAACCGGTTAGTAATCGCTCTCGACGGTAAATCTGTATCGTATTGCCGTGTCTTGTGTTGCCTTCTTGTTGATGCTTGCTCGTGATTCCTTCATAGTAATAGATGCATCTCCGTTGATTGTCTTTCCAGTGTTTACTTCTTGTGTGCTCCCGCGAGTACTCTCGGAGACGTTACGAGCTTACGATCGACTACACCTTCGGTTTCGTCTTCTCATCAGGTAAGGGGGAGCATATATAATGCTTATAACTTTCAGCTCACTCGCGCCTAGGTGTAGGATAGAACGATTTCTTGATCCTACCACTTCATATTCATGCCTCTCAAATAAAACCGAACAGCCATGTCCTCCACATCCCAGCAAACCTTGTTCGACTATGTAACTTTTTCTCGCTGCTCAGCCACTGCTCAGTATGAATGCTAAGATGTTATCAACTATTTACTCCTTGGATTGGGCTATCACATTATTATATTGTTGTGAATGATATGATTATGATAATGTTGACTATACTCGACGAAGGATGGAAGGTCTAGGCTATCCCGCCCCGACGCTTTGTTCCATTCGAGTCACCTAGGACCCGAGTTCCGGGTATTGTGTCTCTTAACGAGCGTGCCTAACTGCGTGTGGGATTTTATGGGGTCCCCTTTTCTTACCTACCTAGCTTCAAACCTTTCTAGTGGTGTCCAAAGCTGATTTACCATTTGAAAATCGTGTGTGTGTGTCTGTCGGGTCGCTCCTAGCAGACTTTCTTTAAAACAACCCGGACCAGCGGGGACATGGTTTCCCTGTTGGTCCACCTTTGGCCGGTGAGGGCCCGGGACCTCACGTGAGGTGTCCCGGTAACCCAAACCTTGTTGAGACGGAAGAGGCCGATCCGAGGGCGCGACCGGCTTTTGGATTGGATGTCGACTCCCCCGGGGCCACCCGGATTTGTTCGTTGTTAGTTAGAGGGACCTGTTGTTTCGGATATCTCGGGACTAAATCATAAAATGGCTGCCTTTGATGGGTAGAAACTGAGAGATATGGGTGTGCGTGCGGAGCCTTGTAATGGGCAGTTGGTACACCCCTGCAGGGTTAAATCTTTTCGAGAAGCCGTGTCCACGGTTATGGACGACTTGAGACCTACTCCTTGTTCATAGACAACAACAACTGAGATAATCTTAATATAACTTGATCAACGTGTTTGTGCCTTGACTGCTTCTTATTCGTCGGGATGCGAAGGGGAGGACAAGGATAGGATAGGTGTTATGGTTGGGTAAGTAGCTGATAGCAAGACTTGTTGGAGGCGATTCCTCATCGAATGCTTGGTTCTCATCTTACTCTAAAATAGACCGATAGCCACTCATATATTGCTAGTGCGACTGCAACCTCACCACAACCCCCCATCTTACCCGTGAGAAGTTAGTTACAAGACTTTTGATATAGCTCACCTCTTTCTTTTCTCTTCTACGCACGTTATGCAACGATCTTGGACTTCAGAGGAGCTCGATGACCCTTCTTCTGGACGCCTTCACGAAGACTCGACGACGACTAGTTAGGTGGATCCCGGCGGAGAGCCTGGACCCATGTGGTTACGGGAATGGTGTGTTTTACCTTTGCCACTAGGCATTTGAATGTAGTCTGTACTCAGACATGTATCTTCCGCTGATGTAATGTATTTAAGGCTGTGGTATGCCGATTGTATGAGATGTTGTATCCATGTAGCTACAATGTTGTGATATCATGTTGGAAATCCGGGGCATATGGCTTTGTCATATGTCGCGGTGGAACCGATATGTGCTTCGTCCCTGGATCTGGATGGAAACATCTAGATTTGGAACAGTACCGCATATCGGGCCTTACAACTTGGTATCCGAGCCTTACCGACCGTAGGATCCCTTCTCTTGCCGAAGTCGAGTCTAGACAAAAACTTTTTTGTAGTTACTAAGATAGTTATCGGAGAGTACGATTCTTTTCCTCCTTACCCCTGCTCTTTTCAGGTCAAGTTTCGTAAGAGTTTTAATTCTGGCCTCATCCCCTTCAAACTCTAGGATCTCGAGTAAGTGGAGTTTCGGAATAGTTACAATGCCTTGCTTGCAGCGTATTGTCTCGGTTCCGATCTTAGGTTTGGGATATCCAGTAGTACCTATAGACTCCAACTCTGGTGCACATCTTTGTCACCCATTACCATCCATCCTTTCGCCCAGTGTTTTCACGACTTGCGTCGAAAAACACTGTTCTTTGATCCATCTTTCACTGTCGTTCTCCCTCTTGACGCTGACGGTTTCGTATTTCCGACGATGTCGTCTCTCTGCGGAAAAATCTCTCGACGGAGTTCGTTGTTCGACATGGAGCAGAGTCCCTTGTTGGTGGTGTTGAAGCTCGTCGACTCTTTTTTCTCCCCCTTCCCCTCTCCCCCGGATCATCCTGGATCTCGGGACGAGATCCCTTGTTGGTGGTGTTGTATTGTAACAGCCCAGATTTCACAAAAAATAATTTTTTTTGTTTTCTGCGTGAATTGGTTGATGGTCTGATTTGTTTGCGGTGTTTGCATCCCCGATTTATCAATCGGCGATTATTTTCCCCCTCTAATATCGTACCGGACGGAGACCGGCCTTTTCCACCTTGACACTCGACCTTTGCGACACCGGGTTATGCCCGATCACCGTCGGAAAACCCGCACAAGGCCAGGCAACGCCAACGGAACGAAAACCCCGTTTAATAATTAAACGGGTTATTTTTATAGCGCATCGGAAAGTGTTCTCGGAACGGTTCCAGCGCAAGGTGAACGCCGCCGGCTCGACACGCTGATCACGCAGTTCAATGTTTTACCCGATTCGGAGGTCCTGCGGACCCCCGGTGGTCAGAAACGTAAACACCGCGCGCGCGAGAGAGAAACCGGGCATGTTTTTGCAAACTGCCAGCCACTTGGGCTGTATAAAGACCACCACTCTCCCACCCCTTTCTAGGGTTTCCCCTATGCACCTAGCCAGCCTCCAGCCCTAGATCTGGCCCCAAAATTCCTCATTTTCGCACATTTTAACCCCAGATTTTAGCAAACCCTAGCAAGATCCATCCTGGACCGACAGATCCCACGATCCGACGGCCCAGGAAGCTCCCCACCCACTGCACCTCCTCTCTCGTCCCGTGGAAGCCGCCCGAGCCGCAGGGCCTCTCTCCGCCGCCGCGGCCCGCCTGGGCCCGATCTGGGCCGAGTCCGCCGCCGCGGCCCGCTTGGGCCCGATCTGGGCCGAGGCCGCCGCCGCGCGCAACCGTCGTCCGTCGAACTCCCGCAAGCCGCCGCTGCCAAGCTCCGGTGAGCCACCGGCGAGATGCCGCCACAGCCGCGCCCAGTTCGCCCTCCTCCCTCTCCTCTTCCCCTGCCTCACCCTCACCGTCGCATTTCCTTCCTCCTCGCAGGTCACCCACACCGTTGCGCGCCCTGGCAGTGGCTTCCCAAGCCGAGGAGCTCGCTGCCGCCGCCGTCCTTCCCGTGCCGCCCTCCACCACCAGGATCCGGCGACCCAACGCCGCCTCCGCACCGCTCCCCTTTGACCCGCACACCCTCCTATGCCCCTGTGCCGCCGTCCACCCTCGCCGGAGGCCGGCCACCGTCCTCGTTGACGGGATCGGCAAGATCCCGATCGGGAATGCACAGCCGTCGTGGCCCAGCACCTTGGCCCAATGCGGCCTCGCGCCCCCAACGGCCCACCTGTAAATCGGCCCAGCCACCCAGATCCTCGCCCATAGGCGCCCAGGCGCTATCTTGCGCCATAGCCGTCATGGGCCATGCCCACTCGGTGAGCCGGCCAACGCCCTTTATTTTTTTAAGTCTTTTTCTGCTGCTGCTGTTGGGCCGGCCCGATGAGCAGTTCGGCCCAGTGCCTGGTTTAGTTTTTTTTCGGATAGATTAAATTGGCAGATTATAATAGATTTTTGCAGTGCCCGTATCTTTTTAACGGCAGCTCGGATCGCGACGCGTTAAACATGAAACTTTCTTAGTTTTTCATGTAGATTAATAAAATGTGCTCTTTTTCCATGTTTGAACTTGTCTATATGTTGTTAACTTGCTATTTACACCGCATGCCACCGTAAACTGTTTCTTTAATAACTTTTTAACCGTTGCTCCTATTAAAATGTTCTTTATATGTAAATTGACTATAACTGCATGTAGAATATGTTTATGCTATTGTTTGCTGCTGTTAACAAATATATAATATTATTTAGGGCAGAACAGTTCTAAAGGCTTAATTATCACGGGGTAATTAGTGTTCTTCCATGATTAGGAGATTACCCCGCTTAACTTGACTAGTATAGGTAGGTTACTTATGCTACACTTCTTGCCATGTTTGTGTGTTATGCCATGCTTGAGTGATATGCCATGTTAATAACCTTTGCTCATATAGTATAGCTAAACAACTCGAACCTTCGTAAATGTGCGGTATCGTCGTGTGTGACGAATACTTCACTTAACCGGTTAGTAATCGCTCTCGTCGATAGATCTGTATCGTATTGCCGTGTCTTGTGTTGCCTTCTTGTTGATGCTTGCTCGTGATTGCTTCGTAGTAATAGATGCATCTCCATTGATTGCCTTTCTAGTGTTTACTTCTTGTGTGCTCCCGCGGGTACTCTCGGAGTCGTTGCGAGCGTACGATCGACTACACCTTCGGTTTCGTCTTCTCATCAGGTAAGGGGGAGCATATATCATGCTTATAAAATTCAGCTCACTCGCGCCTAGGTTTAGGATAGAATGATTGCTTGATCCTACCACTTCATATTCATGCCTCTCAAATAAACCCAAATAGCCATGTCCTCCACATTCCAGCAAACCTTGTTCGGCTATGTTACTTTTGCTCGCTGCTCAGCCACTGCTTAGTATGCATGATAGGATGTTATCAACTGTTTACTCCTTGGATTGGGCTATCACATTATTATATTGTTGTGGATGATATGATTATTATAATGTTGACTATACTCGACGAAGGATGGAAGGTCTAGGCTATCCCGCCCCGAAGCTTTGTTCCATTCGAGTCACCTAGGATCCGAGTTCCGGGTATTGTGTGTCTTGACGAGCGTGCCTAACCGCGTGTGGGATTTTATGGGGTCCCCTTTTCTTACCTACCTAACTTCAAACATTTCTAGTGGTGGCCCAAGCTGAGTTACCATTTGAAAACCATGTGTGTGTCTGTCGGGTCGCTCCTAGCAGACATTATTTAAAACAACCCGGACTAGTGGGGACATGGTTTCCCTGTTGGTCCACCTTTGGCCGGAGGCTTTTGGATTGGATGTCGACTCCCCGGGGGCCACCCGGATTTGTTCGTTGTTAGTTAGAGGGACCTGTCATTTCGGATCTCTCGGGACTAAATCATAAAATGGCTGCCTGTGATGGGTAGAAACTAAGAGAGATGGGCGTACGTGCGGAGCCTTGTAATGGGAAGTTGGTACACCCCTGCATGGTTAAATATTTTCGAGAAGCCATGTCCACGGTTATGGATGACTTGCGACCTACTCCTTGTTCATAGACAACAACAACTGAGATAATCTTATTATAACTTGATCAACGTGTGTGTGCCTTGACTGCTTCTACTTCGTCGGGATGCGACGGGGAGGACAAGGATAGGATAGGTGTTATGTTTGCGTAAGATCGAATGCTTGGTTTTCATCTTACTCTAAAATAGACCGATAGACACTCATATATTTCTAGTGCGACTACGACCTCACCGCTACCCCCCATCTTACCCGTGAGAAGTTAGTTACAAGACTTTTGATATATCTCACCTCTTTCTTTTCTCTTCTACGCATGTTATGCAACGATCTTGGACTTCAGAGGAGCTTAAAGACCCTTCTTCTGGACGCCTTCACGAAGACTCGATGACGACTAGTTAGGTGGATCCCGGCGGAGAGCCTGAACCCGTGTGGTTACTGGAATGGTGTGTTTTACCTTTGCCTATAGACATTTGAATGTATTCTATACTCAGACATGTATCTTCCGCTGATGCAATGTACTTAAGGCAGTTGTATGCTGATTGTATGAGATGTTGTATCCATGTACCTGTAATGTTGTGATATCATGTTGGAAATCTGGGGTATATGGCATTGTCATATGTCGCGGTGGGACCGATATGTGCTTCGTCCCTGGATCTGGATGGAAACATCTAGATCTGGAACAGTACCGCATATCGGGCCTTACAGTGGCCCCCCTGGCTTCTCCCTTCGCCTATTTATTCCCCGTGACGCGAAACCCCCAAAGACAGAACCCTTTTTTGCAATCTCTCCTCTGTGCCGCAGCCGCCGTGCTTCCAAGATCGGGAGCGCCAACAGACCTCTTCCTGGCACCCTGCCGGAGGGAGGATCGACCTCTGGGAGCTTCCCCTTCACCATGTACGCTTCCCAGATGTGCCGTGAGTAGTTTCCTTTGGACCATGGGTCCGTGATCAGTAGCTATGTGATGTTCTCCTCCCCACTTTGTTCTTCATGGTTTAGACCTCGTGAGCCGCCCTACATGATGGAGGCACATATGTAATCTTTCTGCTGTTTCTATGCTGAGTTTGATGGGATCTGATGGATTATGAGATTATGTTCATATTGTGATAAAGTAATATATTTTGTTCATATCTTTTATATTTTTGTTCGTAAGTAATTCTTGCATGTTCTCCGTTGCTGTTTATTGCTTGGGACAAGTAGTAGGTAGTAACTCCAAGAGGGAACATTATGCTCGAATGTGGGTTCATGCCCCATGATGACACGCATGAGTGACAGAAACATGAGTCTAGGGGATGTGCTGTTGAAACACGAGATCGCTTCTCGTCCCTCGTTGGTTACCCCAAGTGGAAGGTGAGATGTAGCGTAGCGGAAAATTTCCCTTGGTAAAGATACCAAGGTTGAAAAGATCGTCTCCGGTAGGACTCCAACAGATACAAGTAGGTGGTGAAGTGAACAATTGGCGCCGTTGACAATCTAAGGATTGCTAACTTCACCTGGACCTGCACACACAACAGATAGCTTTGCTCCCAACGAGTTCAGAGGAGTTGTCAATTCCTTCGGCCTTGTTGTTTACAAAGGATAAAACGCACGGGATAATAATGATAGTGATAGCTACGGAAAAGTAAATACTGAAAGTAAATTGAAGGTGTAAACAGTATTGGTAATATGGACCTGGGTCCCATGATGTTCAGTAGTGATGTCTCTCTCCCAAAAGACGATAAAATAGCCATGCGAGGTAAACAAATTACAGCTGGGCAATTGACAGGATTATGTGTGCAAACCAATGCTAATTATGCAAAACAAAAAGGAAGAGGCTCAAAAGCACGGGCGTTACGCCAAGACAAGTAGACCGAAATCCATCTGCATCTACCCAATAATCATCCACCTTGAGATATCTATCCAGAACATCTCGCTGGTATTAAGTTGCGAATCCCACCCAAAGTGTAAACTCAAAGAAACAGACAACTGCATTAAAGAACTTTGCGTAAAGTAAACAATCCTTGTGGCAACATATCTCAAGGTTCATGTCCTTGTACTTTGCGTAAAGTACAAGCACCGTTGTTTTCCCCCTTGTGGCAACAGCACATCCCCTAGACTCATGTTTCTGTCACTCAAGCTAGTCATCGGGGGGCATGAACCCACAATCATGCATAACGCTCCCTCTTGGAGTCACTACCTACTACTTGGCCAAAGCAATAAACAGCAACGGAGAACATGCAAGAGTTACTCAAGAACATAAATATAAAAGAAGAGAATCAAATATATAACTCAATCACAATCTGAACATAATCTCATAATCCATCGGATCCCAGCAAACTCAGCATAGCAACATCAGAAAGATTACATATGTGCCTCGATCATGTAGGGCAGCTCACGAGGTCTAATCCATGAAGAACAAAGTGTTGGATATGTGCCCTAGAGGCAAATTAATAAATATATTTGTCACATATCTGTTTGTTCATAATACGTTATATATTGTGCTAGAACTGTATTAAGCGGAAAAATTAATACACGTGTGATATATAACAACCTGGTCCCTAGTTAAACTCAGGCATACTAGCTCATTGGGCAATTGATGATCGAGGTTTCCTGATCATGAGAACATAATAGTTTATTGACAATGAGGTCATATCATTAGGAGAATGATGTGATGGACACACACCCACCTTAAGCATTGCAGTGTGATCAAGTCACATAAGTTCAGCATTGCGATGACTTAATAACATAGTGACTGAATCCTTAGACCGTGATGATCATACATAATTGCTATCTATTAGGATGCTTTGAGTGCATTAACCGTTACACTGAAACATGGTAACTGAAAAGGTGTATCTTGGGTATTCCAAAGTAGATATGTTGAGGAGTATGAAATAGATAAGAGCGGGATTTGTCAATCCGAGTGACGGATAGGTACTCTGGGCCCATTCGGTGGTGTTGCATCAATAGCTTGCAAGCAAGTGACTAGGTCACAAGAGATGTAATATTCACAGACAAGTAAACGTGTTATGTCGGAGACGAGGAAGAACTAGGTATTGGATACCGATGATCATACCTCGGACAAACATAGTACCAAAGCACAAAGGGATCAAGTCATATTGTTAACGGTTCAACAGCGATGAAGTTTATTCGATGGAAGCGTAGGGGCACATCAAGGATTGTAACCAGATCCCACATGATGGTCATTGGTCAGAGAGTGTCTCGATCATGTATACTGTTTCCCGGACCGTAGGGTGTCGCACTTAAGGGCAATCGATGCATTAAGGATTGATTCGGGATCATCGGTGAAAAGAGAGAAAACACCGGAAATGTACCGGGAGGTGCCGGAAGCTGTTCTGGATATTTGAAAGGTTCAAAATAATATATATTAATGTTTAAATATGTTTTATTTTTTAATTAACAGAATTAAATATTAAAAATGATTTAAATAATTAATTAAAAAGGTGAAAAGGTATTTGGGCCTTAAAATGCCCATGAGGGGAAGGGGGAGCCTCCCCCCTTGGGCTTGGCACCAAGGGAGGGGCCCATCCCCCCTCCTAGCCGCACCACTACCCCCCTTGGGGGTTTAGTCCCACATGGGGGAAGGGGAGGGGGTGGAGCACCTCCTTGGCCTATATAAGGAGGGGTGGGGGTGCCTTTTTCAATACAACATTGAGTTTCTCTCTCTCTCTCTTTCTCCGACCTAGAGCGGACTCCCCTGGTTTGGAGTTTGCACCTGGTTGGGGGTTTCACCATCATCCGGACGCCGTCGCGCTGCCGGAATCGGGATCCGGATCAATCTTCTTTCCGCTGCTCTTCTGGTTCGGAGCCCGGAGGGACGTCGGTTGCACCGTACGTGTGTACTCCCGCGAGGCACTACACGTGTGGTGCTACTTCATCGTCGGAGGTTCTTCAACACGACAGGGAGGTCGTAGGATCATAGTCTACGCCAACCACGTTCGAGGAACGGTTCCCTCTTTCGGTCTTCAAAGGTATGTACACCGATTCCTTCCGTTACATACATCAGCATAGCATAGATCTTGGGTTCGGGACTCGTAGGTAAGAAATTTTTTGTTTTCTGCGCCGATCCCCAGCAGTGGTATCATGAGCAAGGCTATGCGTAGATTTATTGTACGGGTAGAACACATCTAGGATGTGGGCATCAATTCTCCAATTGTTACCCTCCCACGTGTACTCGTTTAGCGTTGCGGCAATGTCCTGATGAAGCGGCCCCGACCGACCTTACGCGTTTACGCGAGACTGGTTCCACGCTTGACATATGGCTTGTACTATATAAGTGGTTGGGGGTGTCTGTCTGTCTAACATTAGAGACGCGAAGATGTTTGCAACGGAGGGCCCCGATAGGGGTGTAATAGAGACGATTGTAGGATTGGTGTTGTGGCTTGTTTTCGCAGGATAGAAAGCGGTTCTCTCTCGAAACCCCTTAGCAGCCACGGAAAACTTGCAAAAGATAAAGTAGGAGGCGTTTTAACTTTAATTTGAATGTAAGGGGAGATCATAGCTTGTATGATTTAGAGTTTTACTTCCTGTCTTGATAGTATGCTAGATATGTGACGGTAGCATGATAGGATAATCTCTCTCAATAACATGATTGTATTCTCCCTTAGTTGGCACCGCCTGGAAGGATCTCTTTATGATAGGCAGGCTGTGACGATCGGGTGTCATACATACATTAGCGACTGCATGAGGTTGGTTTTGGCAAGCCTAGCATATGCAGATATGGCCTTGCTGAACGCCATACACTAAGGTTCGACTGGTAGGCTTGACATATGTAGATATGAGCTTGGGATACAGATGACCGAAAGGTTAAGCATGAGTCATATAACGGATATGATTGGCATGATGGATTACCTAGGGAGATGTGTCGTCGGCCGTGTGATATTCGAGGACGATCATTCAAACTAGGATTATGTTAATCACTTAGTAAATTTGGAGAGATGTTTAACAAAGTGGGAGTTTTAGAATTAATTAAAATTGAACTCCAATTCTGAACAAAGTAAAAATATGTGTTTTGCAAATAACCATTGTAGATGGCTGCACCTTGCCCCTCATTCAACTTAGGGTCATTCCTAGACAAAGACAAACTGAAAACCGATGGGTCAAACTTCACCAACTGGTTCCGCACTCTGAGGATTCTCCTCGTTCCCCTCAAGATGGCATACGTACTAGAGTCCGCGTTAGGTGACGAACCACCAGCAGACGCTAGTCAGGATGAGAAGAATGTCTACCTCTACAAGACGGATGATTACAACCTTGTCCAGAGTGGAATGATGTACTCCATGGAGGCTGATCTGCAAAAATGCTTTGAGAGGATGGGTGCATCTGAGATAATCACCGACCTCAAGGTCGTATTTGCACCACAAGCCAGGGCTGAACGTTATGAGGCTTCTGAAGCTTTCTTCTCAGCAAAGATGGATGAGCATAGCAGTGTTAGTGAGCATGTGGTCAAGATGTCTGGCTACGTTCAACGCTTGAATGCTCTGGAATGTCAGATTCCAAATGAACTTGCTGTTGATAGGGTGCTGCAGTTGCTGCCCCCTAGCTACAAAGGCTTTGTGTTGAACTACAACATGCAGGGGATGACTAAGACCCCTTCTGAGTTGTTCGCCATGCTGAAAACTGCTGAGGTTGAGATCAAGAAGGAGCATGTTGTATTCATGGTCAACAAGACCGTTGAATTCAAGAAGTCTAGAAAGAAGGAGAAGGGAAAGAAGGGAAGCCCGAAGAAGGGTGACAAGCCATTTGTCACTCCTCGTAAGGCACCCAAACCTGGACCCAAGCCCGGCGTTGAGTGCTTCTACTGCAAGGGTGATGGTCACTGGAAACGCAACTGCCCCAAGTACCTAGAGGATAAGAAGGCTGGCAAGATTTTCAGAAGATACAAAGGTATATTTGATATACACGTTATTGATCTTTTCTTAACAAGCGCTGGGAACAAATCCTGGATATTTGATACAGGATCTTTGCTCATATTTCTAACTCCTCTCAGGGGCTACGGAATAGGCGACGCTTGATGAAAGATGAAGTGACGATGCGCGTGGGAAACGGCTTCGGATTGAAGTGGTGGCGGTTGGCACGAAGCATCTTAGTCTCCCTTCGGGATTAGTTTTGATTTTGAATAAGTGCTACTATGTACCCGCATTGAGTGTGAACATCGTTAGTGGTTCTTGCTTGAAGCGAGACTACTATTCTTTTAAGTCAGATACAATTGGTTGTGCGATTTATAAGGATGACGTGTTTTATGTTCACGCACCGGAGAAAAATGGCTTATTCATTCTTAATCTCGATTGTGATATACTTCATATTGATAACGTAGAGGCCAAAAGATTAAAACCTAGTGGCGAAGAACACATGACGATGTGGCATTGTCGACTTGGTCATATTGGTGAAAAGCGCATGAAGAAGCTTCATGGTGATGGACTTCTAGAGTCATTGGAATTTGGATCCCTTGACACATGTGAACCATGCCTTATGGGTAAGATGACAAAGACTCCATTCAATGGAACAATGGAGCGTGCGGAAGACTTGTTAGGGATCATACATTCAGATGTATGTGGACCTATGAACGTCCCCACACGCAATGGTCTTCGTTACTTCGTGACTTTCACAGATGACTTAAGCAGATATGGGTATATCTACTTAATCAAACATAAGTCTGAAACCTTTGAAAGGTTCAAGGAATTTCAGAGTGAGGTCGAGAATAAACTCGGGAAGAAAATCAAGCACCTTCGATCCGATCGAGGAGGCGAGTATTTAAGTCACGAGTTTGGCGATCATCTTAAGACTTGTGGCATTGTACCACAACTTACGCCGGCAGGAACACCTCAGCGTAACGTTGTTTCTGAGCGACGTAATCAAACTCTATTGGATAGCGTACGATCCTTGATGTCTCATACTGACTTACCTGTGTCATTCTGGGGGTATGCATTAGAAATTGTTGCTTACATTCTTAATAGGGCACCGTCCAAATCCGTAAAGACAACACCATTTGAGGAATGGCATGGCAAGAAACCAAAGTTGTCTCACTTAAAGATTTGGGGTTGTGAGGCTTATGTTAGGAAACTTCATCCTGACAAACTCGAATCAAAAGCGGATAAGTGCATCTTTGTGGGATATCCAAGGGAAATCGTTGGATACACCTTCTACAACCAGTCTGAGGGCAAAACGTTTGTCGCCAAGACTGGATGCTTTCTTGAGAAAGAGTTTCTTTCGAAAGAATTGAGTGGGAGGAAAATAGACCTCAACGAGATGATTGACCAATCACTCCAAGTGGAAGAAATGGAAATGGAAGTGGTTCCGGAACCATCTTCCGTAGTGGGAGCTGAAGAGAACGGTCATCATGATATTCATAACGATCGTGACATACATGATGATCATGATCAAGAAGAAGAGGATCCTATTGTACCCCGCAGGTCATCAAGAGCCCGAGTAAAAACTCAGTTTTATGGGCAACTTGTCAATGCATTCATGTTAAATGAATCTGACGTACCTACGAACTACAAAGAAGCAATGGAGGGACCCGAGTCCGAGAAATGGCTGGAAGCCATGAAATCCGAGATAGACTCCATGTATGCCAACAAAGTATGGACTTTGGTGGATATTCCCGAGGACCGAAAGGCCGTCGAGAATAAGTGGATATTCAAGAAAAAGACTGACGCAGATGGAAACGTATCTGTCTATAAAGCTCGACTTGTCGCAAAAGGTTTCCGACAAATTCAAGGAGTTGACTACGAAGAGACTTTCTCTCCCGTAGCGATGCTAAAGTCTATCCGGGTATTGCTAGCAATTGCTGCCTATTACGATTATGAAATATGGCAGATGGATGTGAAAACCGCGTTCCTAAATGGCAACATTGAGGAAGAGTTGTATATGGTACAACCGGAAAGTTTTATTGATCCTAAGGACGCTGGTAAGGTATGCAAACTTCAACGGTCCATATATGGGTTGAAGCAAGAATCTCGGAGCTGGAATCTTCGTTTTGATGAGGTGATCAAAGCTTTTGGATTTGTCCAAAATGAAGAAGAATTATGTGTTTATAAGAAAGCGAGTGGGAGCTCTGTGGCATTCCTAGTACTATATGTGGATGACATATTATTGATAGGGAATGATGTGAAATTTCTAGAGGGGGTAAAGGAATATTTGAATGGACAATTTTCCATGACGGACCTAGGTGAAGCTGCATACATATTAGGCATTAAAATCTATAGATATAGATCAAGACGCCTATTAACACTGAGTCAGAGAACTTACCTTGAGAAGATATTGAAGAGGTTCAATATGGATAACGCCAAGAGAGGCCTCTTGCCCGTTATGAAAGGAATTAAATTGAGTGTGCCTCAATGCCCAGCAACAACAAAAGAAAGGGAGGAAATGTCCTCAAAGCTCTATGCCTCAGCCATAGGTTCTATCATGTATGTTATGATGTGTACTCTACCAGATGTGGCCCTGGCGGTTAGTCTGACTAATCGTTTCCAAAGTAATCCTGGAATGGATCATTGGATTGCAGTGAAGAACGTCCTTAAGTACTTCCGAAGAACTAAGGATCTGGTTCTTGTCTATGGAGGGTGTGAAGAAGAGCTCGCCTTAACAGGTTACGTCGATGCCAGTCTTGGTACTGATCCCGATGACTCAAAATCCCAGACGGGATACGTGTTTATGTTGAATGGTGGTGCGATTAGCTGGAGAAGCGGCAATGTAACAACCCAGATTTCACAAAAATTAAAAATGTTGTTTTCGGTGTGAATTGTTTGATTGTCCGATTTGTTTGCGGTGTTTGCATCCCCGATCTATCGATCGGCGATTATTTTCCCCCCCTCTTATCTCATATCGGACGGAGACCAACCCTTGCCACCCTGACACTCGACCTTTGCGACATCGGGTTTCACCCGATCACCGTCGTGAAAACCGCACGAGACCAGCCGCAACCATCGGAACGAAAAACCCCGTTTAATAATTAAACGGGATAATTTTATAGCGTGCCGGAAAGTGTTCTCGGAACGGTTCCAGCGCGATGTGAACGCCTCCGGCTCGACACGCTGATCGTGCAGTTCGAAGTTTTACCCGAATAGGAGGTACTGCGGACCCCCGGCGGTCAGAAACGTGAGCACTGCACGCGTCAGAGAAAAACCGGGGATGTTTTTGCAAACTGCCAGCCACCTGGGCTATATAAAGACCACCAGACTCCCACCCCATTTTAGGGTTTCCCTAGCCACAAAATTGCAGCCACACAGCAAGTTCTGCTCCAAATTTTTGTCCAAAGGTCCCTCTCCCCGAAACCCTAGCCCCTAGCCTTCTAGAGTCGTCGGATCTGAGATCCGACGCTCCAGAGGCGTCCACGTCATCCCAGCCTCTCTCCCAGCCGTTCCGGGCCCCGCAGGGTCGGATCTGGGCCCGGAAGCCCGCCTCGCCGCCGCCTCACCATGGAGCACCGTCGGCCGCCTCCAACTCCGGCAGCCGCGTCCTTCCGCTCTGGTGAGCCGCCCCACCTGCGCTGCGCCTCTCTTCTCACCCCTCCTCCCTCACCTCGTCTGCCCTCTCTCTCCCAGGAGCGCCGTCATGGCCGGCCGGCCTCGAGCTCAACTCGCGCCGCCGCATGGTCGCGCGCGCACGCACGCCGTCGTCCTCCGCGCCGCGGGGCTCGCCGCCTTGCCGTCAAGCCCGTCCGGGCCCTCCTCCCGTCCATCCTGTGCCACTCCATCGCCGGAGATCGGCGTTGCGCCGCTGCCATCCACCGGTGGCCGGAGCCGCCGCCGACGGCCCCGATCCGATCTGGATCGGGCGAGCCAGGCCGGCCACCGCCCCGTGGGCCTCCCAGGCCCAGTCAACGCACCCGCGGCCCAGCGCGCCAGCAGGCCGCCAGCCTTCAGCGCCGCCTCGGCCAGATGGGCCTCGGCCCAGCAGGTCTTTTTTTTTCCTTTTCTTTTTCCAATTTTGCTAAGTCTGAGAAAACTGTGTGCTAATTCATGTTTGCAACGTTAATTCCCGTTGATCCGTAGCTCCGATGAACGTGCCCCCAAAACGATAATTGCTTAGAATTGTGTGTACTTCAATCCATCTTTTGTGAGATTTTTCATTTGAGGCCATCATGATTGTGTAATTGTGTGCTCAAAAGGGCATCAGATCATTAATTGCAAACTGTTGTTTCACTGCTGCTGAAACTGTTGCTTGGTTGAAACTTCGGGCGACGGTTGCTTCGCAACCGTGCGTCGGAATTGAGTGATTCCTGTTGCGTTGCGTTAAGCATTGTTTCTACTTCAGTTTCTTGCAGTAAAATGCCATAATTGCTTGCTGCATCATGATTGTATCTTGCTCCAAAGTAGCTACCCTGCTGTTAGTGTGCTGCTGTTTATATTTTGTTGCAATTTCGGTCGACGAGTGTGTCGCGACCGTTTATCGGAATTGAGTGATTCAAATTGCATATTGTTAAGCATCATGTCTAATTTAATTACATGTATTGCATCTTCATGTTAGCATTCCTGGTCATATAGATATTGAGCTCCAAAGTTGCTATGCTGCTGTTTTTGACAGCCACCTCAGTTTTTCTCTAAGTCTGTAACGTTCCGATGCCATGTTGCATGCTTAATATCTTTTGATCTATGATGCCTTTTTGCATGATTCTTTTGCCATGCCTTCCCTGTCATGTCTAATTTAGTTCCATATCATTTGTGAGCATGTTTGCATTGATTATCCTGTTTATGCATTGCTCTAAAGTGTGATTCCTGATGTTGGCAGATTGTGCCCGTAACTTGTTTTGTTTGTATCTTCTTAACTGTAACTCCGTTTGGAGTGTTCTTTATATGTAACTTGATTAGTTTTTCATGTACTTTGTGTTTATGCTATTGTTTTATATTGTTAACCAACCTAAAATATGGTTTAGGACAGAACAGTACCAAAATTTTTAAATCATCGTGCGACACTTAGTGTTATGCCATGTTTAGGTTGTGCCTCACTTATATTGACTAGCATAGATAGTTTACTTTGTGCTTCACCTCTTGATATGTTTATGTGCTATGCCATGCTTGCTTGAGTTGCCATGTTAATAACCGTTGGTTGATCACCTGTAGCTAAGCAACTTGAACCACCGTAAACGTGCGGTATTCGTCGTGTGTGACCGATACCCCACTTAAACTGTTAGTAACCATTCTCGACGATAGATCCGTATCGCGTTGCCATGTCGTGTGATGTCTTCTTGATCTTGTGTTGCCCCGTAGTAATAGAGTGCTTGCTCGTTGATTGCTTTCCAGTGTTTATTGTCTTGTGTGCTTCCGCGGGTACCTTCG
Source organism: Bromus sterilis (assembly GCA_950022295.1). Taxonomy (NCBI): domain Eukaryota; kingdom Viridiplantae; phylum Streptophyta; class Magnoliopsida; order Poales; family Poaceae; genus Bromus; species Bromus sterilis. The sequence goes on along the minus strand of OX465598.1, from coordinate 260,751,759 downwards.
GAGACGTTGCGAGCTTGCGATCAACTACACCTTCGGAACCCGACTTATCAACAGGCAAGGACTATACATTACTTATGATCCATTCTATTTCAACCAGCGGTTTGCATGCTAGTCTAGGTTAGGTTCAATGTTTGATCCTACCACATGTTTACAGCCTCTTTCAAACCGATACAGCCATGTCCCCTCCCAGCAAACCTTGTACTGCTATGTTACTATTGCTCGTTGCTCAGCCCCTGCTTAGTATGCATGCTTAGGATGCTACGATGTTACCCTGTTACTCCTTGGTTTGGGATTTCACATTATTATATTGTTATGGATGATATGATTATTATAAATGTTGACTATATTCGACGAAGAATGGAAGGTCTAGGCTATCCCACCCCGACGCTTTGTTCCATTCGAGTCACCTAGGATCCGAGTTCCGGGTATTGGTTTTAAGACTGAGCGTGCCTAACCGCGAGTGGGATTTTATGGGGTCCCCTTTTCTTACCTACCTAGCTTCAAACATTTCTAGTGGTGGCCCAAGCTGATTTACCATTTGAAAACCGTGTGTGTGTCTGTTGGGTCGCTCCTGGCAGATATTATTTAAAACAACTTGGTCCAGCGGAGACATGGTTTCTTTGTTGGTCCACCCTGGGAGCTAGGGGGCTGCCCACATCTGTTTGGGTAGCTAACCCGACGTTGTCCAGACGGTAGAGGCCAATTCGAGAGCGCGACCGGCTTTTGAGTTGGATGTCGACTCACCGGGGGCCACCCGGATTTGTGTGTTGTTAGTTAGAGGGACCTGTCGTTCCGGATCTCTTGGGACTAAATCATAAAATGGTTGCCTATCATGGGTAGCAACTGAGAGAGATGGGCGTGCGTGCGGAGCCTTGTAATGGGCAGTTGGTACACCCATGCAGGGTTAAATCTTTTCGAGAAGCCGTGTCCACGGTTATGGACGACTTGAGACCTACTCCTTGTTCATAGACAACAACAACTGAGATAATCTTAATATAATTTGATGTGTGTGTGTGCCTTGACCGCTTCTTCTTCGTCGGGATGCGAAGAGGAGGACATGGATAGGATAGGTGTTATGTTTGCGTAAGTAGTTGATAGCAAGACTTCTTGGAGGCGATTCCTCATCGAATGCTTGGCTTCTTATCTTACTCTCTAGATCGTTAGCCACTTCATAAATGCTAGTGCGGCAGCAACCTCACCACTTACCCCATCCTTACCATAAACTACTAGTTGTCCTAGAATGACGAGTGATGAAGTCCTTGCTGGTCAGATGACCACTACAGTTGGATGCTGAGTACCTCTGTACTCATGATACTACCCCCAAACTCTTTTCAGGGTTCTTGATGGACAACAGGTATGGTGATCGACGTTTCACGTGGAGACTCGACGACGACTAGTTAGGCGGATCCCGGCGGAGGGCCTGGACCCGTGTGGTTATGGGGATCGATGTTTTTCTATTTGCCAGTAGGCTTTTGATTGTAGTCTGTACTCAGACGTGTATCTTCCGCTGTTATATTGTATTAAGGCAGGTGTATGCCGCTTGTATGAGATGTTGTATCCTTGTATCTGTAATGTTGTGATATCATGTTGGAAATCCGGGGCATATGGCAATGTCATATGTCGCGGTGGGACCGATATGTGCTTCGTCCCCGGATCTGGATGGAAACATCTAGATCTGGAACAGTACCGCGTATCGGGCCTAACAACTTGGTATCAGAGCCTTACCGACCGTAGGATCCCTTCTCTGGCCAAAGTCGAGTCTAGAAAAAACTATTTTGTAGTTACTAAGAAAGTTATCGGAGAGTAGGATCTTTTTAATCCTTACCCTTGCTCTGGTCAGGACAAGTGTCGTAAATGTTTTATTCTCGACTTACCTCCCCTTCAAACTCTAGGATCTCGAGTGTGTGGAGTATCGGAATAGTTACAACGCCTTGCTTGCAGCGTATTGTCTCGATTCCGAGCTCAGGTGAGAATTCATGTAGTACCTTCAGTTTCTCCGGTTTCGGATATCATTTGGGTCGTCCTTTGCCCTCCCTCCTTTTTCCCGGTGTTTTCACGACTTGCGTCGAAAAGCACTATCCCTTTGACCAGGTTTTAGCTGTCGTTCTTCCTCTTGACACTGACGGTTTCGTTTTTTGACGATGTCGTCTCTCTGCGGCAAGAATCTCGACGGAGTTTGGCGTTCGACATGGAGCAGAGTCCCTTGTTGGTGGTGTTGAAGATCGTCGTCTTTCTTTTCTCTTCCCCTCTCCCCCGGATCTTCATGGATCTCGGGACGAGATCCCTTGTTGGTGGTGTTGTATTGTAACAGCCCAGATTTCACAAAAAATAAAAATTTTGTTTTCGGTGTGAATTGTTTGATTGTCTGATTTGTTTGCGGTGTTTGCATCCCCGATCTATCGATCGGCGATTATTTTTCCCCCCTCTTATCTCGTATCGGAAGGAGACCGACCCTTGCCACCCTGACACTCGACCTTTGCGACACCGGGTTTCACCCGATCACCGTCGTGAAAACCGCACGAGACTAGCCGCAACCATCGGAACGAAAAACCCCGTTTAATAATTAAACGGGATATTTTTATAGCGCGCTGGAAAGTTTTCTCGGAACGGTTCCAGGGCGAGGTGAACGCCTCCGGCTCGACACGCTGATCGCGCAGTTCGAAGTTTTACCCGAATCGGAGGTACTGCGGACCCCCGGCGGTCAAAAACGTAAGCACCGTGCGCGCGAGAGAAAAACCGGGGATGTTTTTGCAAACTGCCAGCCACCTGGGCTATATAAAGACCACCACACTCCCACCCCATTCTAGGGTTTCCCTAGACACAAAATTGCAGCCACACCCCAAGTTCTGCTCCAAATTTTCGTCCAAAAGTCCCTCTCCCCGAAACCTTAGCCCCCTAGCCTTCCAGAGCCGTCGGATCTGAGATCCGATGCTCCAGAGGCGTCCACGTCGTCCCAGCCTCTCTCCCAGCCATTCTGGGCCCCGCATGGGTCGGATCTGGGCCCGGAAGCCCGCCTCGCCGCCGCCTCACCATGGAGCACCGTCGGCCGCCTCCAACTCCGGCAGCCGCGGCCTTCCGCTCTGGTGAGCCGCCCCACCTGCGCTGCGCCTCTCTTCTCACCCCTCCTCCCTCACCTCGTCTGCCCTCTCTCTCCCAGGAGCTCCGTCATGGCCGGCCGGCCTCGAGCTCAACTCGCGCCGCCGCATGGTCGCGCGCGCATGCACGCCGGCGTCCTCCGCGCCGCGGGGCTCGCCGCCTTGCCGTCAAGCCCATCCGGGCCCTCCTCCCGTCCATCCTGCGCCACTCCATCGCCGGAGATCGGCGTTGCGCCGCCGCCATCCACCGATGGCCGGAGCCGCCGCCGCCGGCCCCGATCCGATCTGGATCGGGCGAGCCAGGCCGGCCACCGCCCCGTGGGCCTCCCAGGCCCAGTCAACGCACCCGCGGCCCAGCGCGCCAGCAGGCCGCCAGCCTCCAGCGCCGCCTCGGCCAGATGGGCCTCGGCCCAGCAGGTCTTTTTTTTCCTTTTCGTTTTCCAATTTTGCTAAGTCTGAGAAAACTGTGTGCTGATTCATGTTTGCAACGTTAATTCCCGTTGATCCGTAGCTCCGATCAACGTGCCCCCAAAATGATAATTGCTTAGAATTGCGTGTACTTCAATCCATATTTTGTGAGATTTTTCATTTGAGTCCATCTTGATTGTGTAATTGTGTGCTAAAAAGGGCATCAGATCATTAATTGCAAACTGTTGTTTCACTGCTGCTGAAACTGTTGCTTGGTTGAAACTTCGGGCGACGGTTGCTCAACCGTGCGTCGGAATTGAGTGATTCCTGTTGCGCTGCATTAAGCATTGTTTCTACTTCAGTTTCATGCAGTCACATGCCATAATTGCTTGCTGCATCATGATTGTATCTTGCTCCAAAGTAGCTACCCTGCTGTTAGTGTGCTGCTGTTTATATTTTGTTGCAATTTCTGTCGACGAGTGTGTCGCGACCGTTTATCGGAATTGAGTGATTCAAATTGCATATTGTTAAGCATCATGTCTAATTTCATTACATGTATTGCATCTTCATGTTAGCATTCCTGGTCATGTAGATATTGAGCTCCAAAGTTGCTATGCTGCTGTTTTTGACAGCCACCTCAGTTTTTCTCTAGTCTGTAACGTTCCGATGCCATGTTGCATGCTTAATATCTTTTGATCTATGATGCCTTTTTGCATGATTCTTTTGCCATGCCTTCCCTATCATGTCTACTTTAGTTCCATATCATTTGTGAGCATGTTTGCATTGATTATCCTGTTTATGCATTGCTCTAAAGTGTGCTTCCTGATGTTGGAAGATTGTGCCCGTTACTTGGTTTGCTTGTATCTTCTTAACCGTAACTTCGTTTGGAGTGTTCTTTATATGTAACTTGATTAGTTTTTCATGTACTTTGTGTTTATGCTATTGTTTTCTATTGTTAACCAACCTAAAATATGGTTTAGGACAGAACAGTACCAAAAAATTTAAATCATCGTGCGACACTTAGTGTTATGCCATGTTTAGGTTGTGCCTCACTTAAATTGACTAGCATAGATAGTTTACTTTGTGCTTCACCTCTTGTTATGTTTATGTGCTATGCCATGCTTGCTTGAGTTGCCATGTTAATAACCGTTGGTTGATCACCTGTAGCTAAGCAACTTGAACCACCGTAAACGTGCGGTATTCGTCGTGTGTGACCGATACCCCACTTAAACTGTTAGTAACCATTCTCGACGATAGATCCGTATCGCGTTGCCATGTCGTGTGATGTCTTCTTGATCTTGTGTTGCCCCGTAGTAATAGAGTTCTTTCTCGTTGATTGCTTTCCAGTGTTTATTGTCTTGTGTGCTTCCGCGGGTACCTTCGGAGACGTTGCGAGCTTGCGATCAACTACACCTTCGGAACCCGACTTATCAACAGGCAAGGACTATACATTACTTATGATCCATTCTATTTCAACCAGCGGTTTGCATGCTAGTCTAGGTTAGGTTCAATGTTTGATCCTACCACATGTTTACAGCCTCTTTCAAACCGATACAGCCATGTCCCCTCCCAGCAAACCTTGTACTGCTATGTTACTATTGCTCGTTGCTCAGCCCCTGCTTAGTATGCATGCTTAGGATGCTACGATGTTACCCTGTTACTCCTTGGTTTGGGATATTACATTAGTGTATTTTTGTTGATGATATGATTATTATAAATGTTGATTATATTCGACGAAGGATGGAAGGTCTAGGCTATCCCGCCCCGACGCTTTGTTCCATTCGAGTCACCTAGGATCCGAGTTCCGGGTATTGGTTTTAAGACTGAGCGTGCCTAACCGCGTGTGGGATTTTATGGGGTCCCCTTTTCTTACCTACCTAGCTTCAAACATTTCTAGTGGTGGCCCAAGCTGATTTACCATTTGAAAACCGTGTGTGTGTTTGTTGGGTCGCTCCTGGCAGATATTCTTTAAAACAACTTGGTCGAGCGGAGACATGGTTTCTTTGTTGGTCCACCCCAGGGAGCTAGGGGGCTGCCCACATCTGTTTGGGTAGCTAACCCGACCTCGTCCAGACGGTAGAGGCCAATTCGAGAGCGCGACCGGCTTTTGAGTTGGATGTCGACTCACCGGGGGCCACCCGGATTTGTGTGTTGTTAGTTAGAGGGACCTGTCGTTCCGGATCTCTTGGGACTAAATCATAAAATGGTTGCCTATCATGGGTAGAAACTGAGAGAGATGGGCGTGCGTGCGGAGCCTTGTAATGGGCAGTTGGTACACCCATGCAGGGTTAAATCTTTTTGAGAAGCCGTGTCCACGGTTATGGACGACTTGAGACCTACTCCTTGTTCATAGACAACAACAACTGAGATAATTTTAATATAATTTGATGTGTGTGTGTGCCTTGACCGCTTCTTCTTCGTCGGGATGCGAAGAGGAGGACAAGGATAGGATAGGTGTTATGTTTGTGTAAGTAGTTGATAGCAAGACTTCTTGGAGGTGATTCCTCATCGAATGCTTGGCTTCTTATCTTACTCTCTAGATCGTTAGCCACTTCATAAATGCTAGTGCGGAAACAACCTCACCACTTACCCCATCCTTACTGTAAACTACTAGTTGTCCTAGAATGACGAGTGATGAAGTCCTTGCTGGGTCAGATGACCACTACAGTTGGATGCTGAGTACCTCTGTACTCATGATACTACCCCCAAACTCTTTTCAGGGTTCTTGATCGACAACAAGTATGGTGATCGACGTTTCATGTGGAGACTCGACGACGACTAGTTCGGCGGATCCCGGCGGAGGGCCTGGACCCGTGTGGTTATGGGGATCGATGTTTTTCTCTTTGCCAGTTGGATTTTGATTGTAGTCTGTACTCAGACGTGTATCTTCCTCTATTATATTGTATTAAGGCAGTTGTATGCCGCTTGTATGAGATGTTGTATCCTTGTATCTGTAATGTTGTGATATCATGTTGGAATACGGGGCATATGGCAATGTCATATGTCGCGGTGGGACCGATATGTGCTTCGTCCCCGGATCTGGATGGAAACATCTAGATCTAGAACAATACCGCATATCGGGCCTTACAGGCAAGCAGTCAGTCGTCGCCCAATCTAGATGGAGTCGGAGTATATTGCCGCTTGCGAAGCGTCAAATGAAGCGCATTGGCTGAAGAAGTTCGTCATCGAGCTTGGCGTATTCCCTAGTTGCACTGACCCTGTTAGCATTTATTGCGACAATACGGGTGCCATTGCTAACGCAAGGGAGCCGAGGACTCACTCTACAGCCAACCATATTCTCCGGCGTTTCCATGTGAAGCGGGACTACGTCAAGGATGTTCATACTAGGATTTGCAAAATACATACGGATCTAAATCCGTCAGACCCAATGAATAAACCTCTTCCACAAGCCAAGTTTGAACAACACCGAGAGACTATTGGTGTTAGATACATACCTGATGTAAACTAGTGTAATTTGTACTCTAGTGCAAGTGGGAGACTGTTGGATATGTGCCCTAGAGGCAAATTAATAAAGATATTTGTCACATATCTGTTTGTTCATAATACGTTATATATTGTGCTAGAATTGTATTAAGCGGAAACATTAATACACGTGTGATATATAACAACCTGGTCCCTAGTTAAAATCAGGCATACTAGCTCATTGGGCAATTGATGATCAAGGTTTCCTAATCATGAGAACATAATAGTCTATTGAAAATGAGGTCATATCATTAGGAGAATGATGTGATGGACAGACGCCCACCTTAAGCATTGCAGTGTGATCAAGTCACATAAGTTCAGCATTGCGATGACTTAATAACATAGTGACTGAATCTTTAGACCGTGATGATCATACATAATTGCTATCTATTAGGATGCTTTGAGTGCATTAACCATTACACTGAAACATGGTAACTGAAAAGGTGTATCTTGGGTATTCCGAAGTAGATATGTTGAGGAGTATGAAATAGATCACAGCGGTATTTGTCAATCCGAGTGACGGATAGGTACTCTGGGCCCACTCGGTGGTGTTGCATCAATAGCTTGCAAGCAAGTGACTAGGTCACAAGAGATGTAATATTCACAGACGATTAAACGTGTTATGTCGGAGACGAGGAAGAACTAGGTATTGAATACCGACGATCATACCTCGGAAAAACATAGTACCAAAGCACAAAGGGATCAAGTCGTATTGTTAATGGTTCAACAGCGATGAAGTTTATTCGATGGAAGCGTAGGGGCACATCAAGGATTGTAACCAGATCCCACATGATGGTCATTGCTTAGAGAGTGTCTCGATCATGTCTACTGTTTCCCGGACCGTAGGGTGTCACACTTAAGGGCAATCGATGCATTAAGGATTGATTCGGGATCATCGGTGAAAAGAGAGAAAACACCGGAAATGTACCGGGAGGTGCCGGAAGCTGTTCCGGATATTTGAAAGGTTCAAAATAATATATATTAATGTTTAAATATTTTTTATTATTTAATTAACAGAATTAAATATTAAAAATGATTTAAATAATTAATTAAAAGTGCGAAAAGGTATTTGGGCCTTAAAAGGCCCATGAGGGGAAGGGGGAGCCTCCCCCTTTGGGATTGGCGCTAAGGGAGGGGCCCATCCCCCCTCCTAGCCGCACCACTCCCCCCCTTGGGGGTTTAGTCCCACATGGGGGAAGGGGAGGGGGTGGAGCCCCTCCTTGGCCTATATAAGGAGGGGTGGGTGTGCCTTTTTCAATACAACATTGAGTTTCTCTCTCTCTCTTTCTCCGACCTAGAGCGGACTCCCCTGGTTTGGAGTTTGCACTTGGTTGGGGGTTTCACCATCATCCGGACGCCATCGCGCTGCCAGAATCGGGATCCGGATCAATCTTCTTTCCACTGCTCTTTTGGTTCGGAGCCCGGAGGGACGTCGGTTGCACCGTACGTGTGTAACTCCGCGAGGTACTACACGTGTGGTGCTACTTCATCGTCGGAGGTTCTTCAACACGACAGGGAGGTCGTAGGATCATAGTCTACGCCAACCACTTCCGAGGAACGTTTCCCTCTTTCGGTCTTCAAAGGTATGAACACTGATTCCTTCCATTACATACATCAACATAGCATAGATCCTGGGTTCTGGACTCGTAGGTAGGAAATTTTTTGTTTTCTGCGCCGATTGTAATGACCCGGTCCCAAAAGGAACCAAGTCTACTATGCTTCTGTGCTATCCCTGGATCAGTATGCTAGCATGCACAGTACTCGATGAAATACCATGAATCACATGTCAAAAAGTAACGTAAATACATGGTATTTATTACCTTATAGCCTTTGGGCTAGAATACAACGCGGAAACAAACAATACATAAGTGGAGTCCCATCCACACCAACGGCAAAGTTGAGTGTAGACATCGTAACCCTACATCGCATCACTTACTCGTCGTATACAATCCTGCAACACCGAAGGTTACAGCCCAAAATGGGTCAGTACTTTGAATGTACGCCAAGTTACTCCCAAAAAAATATATAACAGACCTATCTTCTACATGCAATTTTGGCTGGTGGAAAAGCTCTAAGAGTTTCAGTTTGCAAAAAGCTGATTTTGTCCTACTCAAAGATTATCATAACAGTACTACAAAGCTCATAATATGATTGAATTGGTTTCTCCAAGTCAATCTATTCCCAAAGTTGATTCAACCCGATTGATTAATTAAATATGATGAGATCCGTCAACATTCCCACTTCTAGATGCTCGAAGTTGTACATAACCGGGGACACGGCTAATCATGATCAGTTTGTACACTCTGCAGAGGTTTGTGCACTTTTCCCCACAAGACTCGACCACCTCCTTTTTAGTTCGTCACACTGCATGTTGTATGAGAACCGGAAGGTCGAGACATGGTCTTTTAGAAGAGTTTCCCTCACTCTGGCGGTGCCCATCCCACCTACTCATAACTACGTTCGTAGCACCACCTAGTAAGAGTCACTACAACTAATCAACCAAGCCAGAGCCCATAATAGCTAGTGGCTGCACACGTAAGCTTCTAGTTATGAAAAATATGATTGATCCCTTTAAGCCGGTGTGGCATTCCGCTGTGATTACTGGCCATCTCCAGGTCACTCAGGCAAATCCACTGGTTCCTCCAGGGTGCCCGCAACCATTCCACCCAGGTGGTTCATTAAGATTATCTTTGTCCTGTTTACTACTTAGTCACTCATACCTCATAATGGATCACTTCCCAATCCACGTCTACTTAGCAAAGCAGTATAATTCTACACGGTGGCGACAATGATATAAGTTCAGACCTACCTCAATCAACTACTGGGTGTAATAGCATAGCATAATATATAATCCTATCAATGCATAATATTTAAGTTGGACTACAATGCATATAAAAAATATAGGTAATACTGGAGCATGATCAAAAGAGTAACTTGCCTGGATCTTGACGATGAAATATTCTACTCGTAGTCATCTCTCCATCTCGTTACAATATATCTAATGGTAAAAGAGAAACACTTCAACACACAACTCAATCCAAAGTGAAGATCCAAATAAGATACAATTACAACATAAATATTTAGTAATTACTATTAATAAACTAATTACTATGGCATGGATAGGTTGAGATAGGATCAAGTTGGATTGGATGGAAATATGATGGAAATCATATAGCCGAGGATTGTAAAATCAATTGGATATGTTGGAGGTTGATTATAAAATCAATTGGATGGAGAGTATGTCAAACTCAGTTGGTTTGTCCATATGAATATTTGAATAGGAAATCAATTCTTGGATTGGATTCAAAAAGATCCGATAGAAATCGTGATGAACTTGTTGAGAAGATTGAATTTTTGTAGCCAAATTTTTATAAAAAAGAGATATAACTAAATGGAAGCTAAGACGAAGGTTTGAGGTCAAAATAGTGTATTTATATGATGGAAAGAATGTGACAATTGTCCAAATAGAAAGATTTGATTTAACGGATCAAATTTGATGAAGAAAATATTCCAAATAAATTATAGAATAAGATGTATATCAAATATACTCAAATTATAAAAATAAATTTGAGTTAAATTTCGAATTATCAAAAGTGGAATATTACTGGAAAATAATAAACTACATTTTCCAAGGAATCCGGGGATATAAAATTTGTCGAATCCGACTTACGGGCTAGAAGATATGAATTTTTTTGAAGTTTGGATATTTTTGCTAAAATGAATTACGGGATTAATAAAAGGATGCCACGTGGCGAGTTCTGATAGGTCCGCACCTATTCATTTAAAAAAAATGATGAACAAAGGGGAGAAAATCTTACCGGAGATCTCGCCGGAATTTTGCAAAAAGGTCTCCGGCGTCAACGAACAGCCGAACGGGGTAGAGGATGATTTGGGCGACTCGATGGACAAGGTTATAGCTCCATGTTCGCCTTCGGATAGCCGAGAAGTTCCGCCGGAGTAGAGAAGAACGCATGACGAGCACAATGACACGGACGGCGTGCTCCGGCCTTGTAATCGAGAGGAAAAATATGTCGCAACGGTGCGCATCGGCAAGGGGAAGAAACTAGAGGAAGAAATATGGACTAGGTACCTTTCATGGCGACAAAAATCTTCACCGGAAGTGTGGATGCATCTTTACTCCGACGAGAAATTGCGCACGAAGGAGAGGGATTTGGAGAGGGACTTTATGCGTGGGGATGTGTGGTTCAAAGGGGTCCTAGGGGCGGTATTTATAGGGTCATGGGAGGTCCATAGAAGGAGAGTGGGTGAGGTTTTAGAATGGAGTTAATGGCATTCATGGAGAAATAATGAACATTAAAAGCGAGGTTTTGGAAATAGATTTAATGGCATTCATGGAGAAATAATGGGCATTAAAAGCATTAAAACGCGTGTTTGTTTCCATGAATGGATTCCTCATGAACTTGTCCACAATTTTTGTGTAGGTTCTGAAGTGAATCGGTCAAAAGAGTAGATGGGAGGAAAAGAGGAAGAGCTTCGGTTGCCATGGCCATTTGCTTCTGTGTTCACGTACACATGAACGAACGAGAGGAAGAAGACAGCTCGCTCGGGCTATAGGCCTTAGTGCAAAATTTGTCCCAAGATAAAGAAAAAGGAAAGAGAGATAGAGGGAAAAAATTAGATAGGTGACCTCAGTCCAATTGACTTAGGAATCCTATTTTGGGTTAAACAATCTCAAATAAAATTGTATAGGACAAATAAAACATAAAGAGCATATGAAAACTATATTTCCCTCTCAGAATAAATTTTAGAAATATATTTTTATGAAAAAAAAACTCATTAACGACATTATTAATTTTTTCCAATACTGTTTTTGGAGAAGTCATATTATCTCCTCTCATTTTATTTATTAAATTATTGGAAATGTTTAAATATCTCTTAAACGTCAATATCCAATAAACTCCAAAATAAGAATTCGAGAATGAGTATGGGACCACAATAAATTTAAGAAAGTCATTTTATTCTCACTCGAAAGTATTTAATTGTGGTTCGTACCAAATTTCAAAAGGACAAAAGAAAGAAAATCATTCTTTGAAATTTTGAATAAAGTTCACAACCAAAATTTTCATTATTGGATAAATGATTATCCAATTTTATTAAATGGTTTGTAAAGGTTTAAACAAAAACTCAAGGGAAAAGTTTTTCATTTACCCCAAAATCAAAACAATTCAATTAATATTATATTATTTATTAACATTCCAAAATTTGGAAAATTTTGGGATGTTACAAACTACCACCCTTAAAAGAAATCTCGTCCTCGAGATTTGCAAAGGCTAGAAAGAAATGAGTTAGGCTCGAGGATTTTTGGGTTACTTCCCCATGGTCTTGGCATAACATTATGAGGCTTGTAGTTTATCTTCACTTCTCGTGTGAGGGTTGTCTTCCACCGATACAATTCCATATGCTTCCGTTACTTAAATCATATCCCGGGCTCGTGGCTTTAGGCACCAGTTTTGAACCTTAACCAGGGTGTGGTTCGCATCATTTAACACACCAGGGTGTTAGGAAACTACCACCCTTAGAAGAAAGCTTATGGGGTCTCCGAAATTCTTCATTCCATGATGGTTCTTCATCAAGCATCCAAAGATAAGAATCTTCATCTCCCCAAGGAACAAGTCTTGCTATAAAATACATAGGTTCCAAAACTACCTATCAAGACGCTCATGGTGGTCGAAATAACTTCCAATTGAAGCTTCTTGAAAATCTGCATGTTTCTTACTCACCGTATGACCTACGTTAGGCACGATACCTATCTACAAGGGTAATGTGTCTTACCATTCTATGGTTTTAGGCTTGTCGCATTGACACTCTACTATGGGTTTTGTTGTCTCTCTGATTTACCAATCTAACATAAGAAGTATACAATAAGAGTCTTCGTTATGGTGGCCAATCCATCCCGTACTCAAATCATTACTTCATATGTAAATAGGTGAACCGCGTATTCTAACACTTAGTCTTTCTCACTCCTCCTAAAGAGGTCTTCACCTGCAAAACTAATAAAACATTTTTAGGTGGCGATGATCCTACACTGTTTGTCCTCAAAACATGCATCCATAGAATAGGGAACTTTCGTCTTCAACAATTGTGTTCTCCTTGAAAATGGTTGATTCTTGTCCATTCTATATTTTGAATCCACTCTTCTACTTTGACTGGGTCACTGGTCTCATCAAAATATTAATGTCCATCTATGGGTTTTAAGGTTGGTCAGATATGAGATAGAATTTTAGAGAGAAGAGGAGATGGATACCTACACAACAATTATCAAACAACTAACATACATAATAGACTCGTTTACTACGTTTTCGTCAGGAAGTCTTCATTCTCTTCGGTTCTTGAAAGTCTTTGATACAAGAAGTTTCGTCGATGTGATGGTCTTCTGATACATCATCCGTTTCTCGCAAGTCTCAAGGTTCAATTAATAATAAATCCTACGAAATACGTATCCCAAAAATACAAATTTAAATTTAACAGTTCAAATGACACCAATCATTAAATCAATAGCGAGAACTCCGAGAAAACTCCAAATATCACTCATAAAGTCAATCAAACAATTCCTATGGTACCTTCCTCCACATGAGCTCGCATGGTCGAGCACTCTACTCGTACTCTTTCTTTCATTTCACAACTCTCATGGTGGGCTTGGATACTATTGGTATTGTGTAATATATTCCTTAACTTCTTCACAAGCATCTTAGTCTTGGATGTACCCGGGTCTTCTATGGGTCTTAAATAATCTTGGGATCTTTAGAGTCTTCAAATTCTTCGAGTCTTCCATACTTCCATACTTCTAATTCACATTGAAAACATCTATTCTCCTAAATGGTATTGAGTTTTCCAATATCGTGTCCTTCCCGAAGAGACGTAACACAATCCTTCTCAGTGGTCAAAGTGGCATGGGTATAGTCTAACTTGTTAGGGATAAGAGGGAGTGTTTGGTAAAACTTAGAAAAGATGAGTAGTAATGGATTTAAAAAAATATATTTTTAGAGAGTATACTTCCTAATGGCTTTCCAGTTTCTAGGGCCACGACCTACAGTCAACATGTGCTCTGATACCATCTTGTAATGACCCGGTCCCAAAAGGAACCAAGTCTACTATGCTTCTGTGCTATCCCTGGATTAGTATGCTAGCACGCACAGTACTCGATGAAATACCATGAATCACATGTCAAAAAGTAACGTAAATACATGGTATTTATTACCTTATAGCCTTTGGGCTAGAATACACCGCGGAAACAAACAATACATAAGTGGAGTCCCATCAACACCAACGGCAAAGTTGAGTGTAGACATCGTAACCCTACATCGCATCACTTACTCGTCGTATACAATCCTGCAACACCAAAGGTTACAGCCCAAAATGGGTCAGTACTTTGAATGTACGGCAAGTTACTCCCAAAAAAATATATAACAGACCTATCTTATACATGCAATTTTGGCTGGTGGAAAAGCTCTAAGAGTTTCAGTTTGCATAAAGCTGATTTTGTCCTACTCAAAAATTATCATAACAGTACTACAAAGCTCATAATATGATTGAATTGGTTTCTCCAAGTCAATCTATTCCCAAAGTTGATTAAACCCGATTGATTAATTAAATATGATGAGATCCGTCAACATTCCCACTTCTAGATGCTCAAAGTTGTCCGTAACCGGGGACACGGCTAATCATGATCAGTTTGTACACTCTGCAGAAGTTTGTGCACTTTTCCCCACAAGACTCGACCACCTCCTTTTTAGTTCGTCACACTGCATGTTGTATGAGAACCGGAAGGTCGAGACATGGTCTTTTAGAAGAGTTTCCCTCACTCTGGCGGTGCCCATCCCACCTACTCATAACTACGTTCGTAGCACCACCTAGTAAGAGTCACTACAACTAATCAACCAAGCCAGAGCCCATAATAGCTTGTGGCTGCACACGTAAGATTCTAGTTATGAAAAATATGATTGATCCCTTTAAGCCTGGGTGGCATTCCGCAGTGATTACTATCCATCTCCAGGTCACTCAGGCAAATCCACTGGTTCCTCCAGGGTGCCCCCAACCATTCCACCCAGGTGGTTCATTAAGATTATCTTGGTCATGTTTACTACTTAGTCACTCATACCTCATAATGGATCACTTCCCAATCCACGTCTACTTAGCAAAGCAGTATAATTCTACACGGTGGCGACAATGATATAAGTTCAGACCTACCTCAATCAACTACTGGGTGTAATAGCATAGCATCATATATAATCCTATCAATGCATAATATTTAAGTTGGACTACAATGCATAGAAAAAATATAGGTAATACTGGAGCATGATCAAAAGAGTAACTTGCCTGGATCCTGACGATGAAATATTCTACTCGTAGTCATCTCTCCATCTCGTTACAATATATCTAATGGTAAAAGAGAAACACTTCAACACACAACTCAATCCAAAGTGAAGATCCAAATAAGATACAATTACAACATAAATATTTAGTTATTACTATTAATAAACTAATTACTATGGCTTGGATAGGTTGAGATAGGATCAAGTTGGATTGGATGGAAATATGATGGAAATCATATATCCGAGGATTGTAAAATTAATTGGATATGTTGGAGGTTGATTATAAAATCAATTGGATGGAGAGTATGTCAAACTCAGTTGGTTTGTCCATATGAATATTTGAATAGGAAATCAATTCTTGGATGGGATTCAAAAAGATCCGATAGAAATCGTGATGAACTTGTTGAGAAGATTGAATTTTTGTAGCCAAATTTATATAAAAAAGAGATATAACTAAATGGAAGCTAAGACGAAGGTTTGAGGTCAAAATAGTGTATTTATATGATGGAAAGAATGTGACAATTGTCCAAACAGAAAGATTTGATTTAACGGATCAAATTTGATGAAGAAAATATTCCAAATAAATTATAGAATAAGATGTATATCAAATATACTCAAATTATAAAAATAAATTTGAGTTAAATTTCGAATTATCAAAAGTGGAATATTACTGGAAAATAATAAACTACATTTTCCAAGGAATCCGGGGATATAAAATTTGTCGAATCCGACTTACGGGCTAGAAGATATGAATTTTTTTGAAGTTTGGATATTTTTGCTAAAATGAATTACGGGATTAATAAAAGGATGCCACTTGGCGAGTTCTGATAGGTCCGCACCTATCCACTTTTTTACAAAAAAAATGATGAACAAAGGGGAGAAAATCTTACCGGAGATCTCACCGGAATTTTGGAAAAAGGTCTCCGGCGTCAACGAACAGCCGAACGGGGTAGAGGATGATTTGGGCGACTCGATGGACAAGGTTATAGCTCCATGTTCGCCTTCGGATAGCTGAGAAGTTCCGCCGGAGTAGAGAAGAACGCATGAAGAGCACAATGACACGGACGGCGTGCTCCGGCCTTGTAATCGAGAGGAAAAATATGTCACAACGGTGCGCATCGGCAAGGGGAAGAAACTAGAGGAAGAAATATGGACTAGGTACCTTTCATGGCGACAAAAATCTTCACCGGAAGTGTGGATGCATCTTTACTCCGACGAGAAATTGCGCACGAAGGAGAGGGCTTTGGAGAGGGACTTTATGTGTGGGGATGTGTGGTTCAAATGGGTCCTAGGGGCGGTATTTATAGGGTCATGGGAGGTCCATAGAAGGAGAGTGGGTGAGGTTTTGGAATGGAGTTAATGGCATTCATGGAGAAATAATGAACATTAAAAGTGAGGTTTTGGAAATAGATTTAATGGCATTCATGGAGAAATAATGGGCATTAAAAGCATTAAAACGCGTGTTTGTTTCCATGAATGGATTCCTCATGAACTTGTCCACAATTTTTGTGTAGGTTCTGAAGTGAATCGGTCAAAAGAGTAGATGGGAGGAAAAGAGGAAGAACTTCAGATGCCATGGCCATTTTCTTCTATGTTCACGTACACATGAACGAACGAGAGGAAGAAGACAGCTCGCTCGGGCTATGGGCCTTAGTGCAAAATTTGTCCCAAGATAAAGAAAAAGGAAAGAGAGATAGAGGGAAAAAATTAGATAGGTGACCTCAGTCAAATTGACTTAGGAATCCTATTTTGGGTTAAACAATCTCAAATAAAATTGTATAGGCCAAATAAAACATAAAGAGCATAGGAAAACTATATTTCCCTCTCAGAATAAATTTTAGAAATATATTTTTATGAAAAAAAAACTCATTAACGACATTATTAAATTTTTCCAATACTGTTTTTGGAGAAGTCATATTATCTCCTCTCATTTTATTTATTAAATTATTGGAAATATTTAAATATCTCTTAAACGTCAATATCCAATAAACTCCAAAATAAGAATTCGAGAATGAGTATGGGACCACAATAAATTTAAGAAAGTCATTTTATTCTCACTCAAAAATATTTAATTGTGGTTCGTACCAAATTTCAAAAGGACAAAAGAAAGAAAATCATTCTTTGAAATTTTAATAAAGTTCACAACCAAAATTTTCATTATTGGATAAATGATTATCCAATTTTATTAAATGGTTTGTAAAGGTTTAAACAAAAACTCAAGGGAAAAGTTTTTCATTTACCCCAAAATCAAAACAATTCAATTCATATTATATTATTTATTAACATTCCAAAATTTAGAAAATTTTGGGATGTTACACCGATCCCCAACACAAAGAGGGGAGGAGAACATCACATAGCTACTGATCATGGACCAATGGTCCAAGGTGGACTACTCACGGTTTATCCGGGAAGCATCCATGGTGGTGGAGAAGCTCCTGGAGGTGATTCCTCCCTCCGGCAGGGTGCCGGGAAGAGGTCTTCTGGTGCTCCCGATCTTGGAAGTGCGGCGGCGGCGTAACAGAGGAGAGATCGCGATAAAGGGTTCCGTCCCCGAGGGTTTCTCGTCACAGGGAATAAATAGGCAAAAGGGGGCAGCCAGAGGTGGGCCAGGGGCTTCAGGCGCCCCCCTGGCGTTGCCAGGGGCCTGGCCGCACCCACTGGCCGCCGAGGCCCCCCTGGCTCCCCTCTGGCCCCTCTCGGTCTTTTCTCGAAGCTTCCGGTACACTGATTTTTCCTATATTTTTCCCGAAATTTTTCTGGTACTTTTAATAAGGGGGAAACCTGAAATAGAAAAACAGTAGAAAACAGAACTGGCACTGGGGTGCACTGAGTTAATAGGTTAGTCCAAATATGATCAAAAGTGTATGGAAGTTCATCAATATCATAGCAATATCACACAAAAGAGGCATGGAGCAAGCAGAAATTATAGATACGTTTTGGACGTATCAACATCCCCAAGCTTAATTCATGCTCGTCCTCGAGTAGGTAAATCATAACAAGCATAATTTCTGTGGTGACATGCTAACAACCATATAAGAACTTTGTAAGTAAAGCAATCAAAGCATGCAATTCAATTCAAGTCATAGCAGGCAAGAGTCTATATCTAGTATTGAAACAAGCAACATAAGAACATAAAGGTGCAAGAGCTCTCGCTGTCCGTGACTCGAATGTCTCCAAATGGTGTTTGCGTGCAAGAAAAGGGATAGGGATATACGAGAAAAAGTGTTTTTATTGTTGAGAACTCAATCTACTAAATTTTCACACTTGGTCTTCTTTGGAATCTTATCTTGACTCATCCCTAGACCACTAGCCAGGTACAAGTCATAATGATCCACTCCTTTTCTACATTTAGAGCACTCATGCAATGGATGAGCGTAGGCAAGAAAGTTGACACTTAGGATGGAAAAGAGAGAATATGGTGGAGGAGGAAGATAAAAAGGTGTGAAAGGCTCACATCAATGAGGACAATCATAGGCGAGAGAAATCCAAATGATAGATATGATGTGAGGAGTAGGGATTTCCATGCAACGGATGCACATATGAGCTAAAAGGTCTCCAATGGAACTAGTGGGGGTGCATCCAACTTGCTTGATCAAGAAGACCTAGAGGTCATTTGAGGAGGCTCATCATTGGAATATACAAGCCAAGTTCTATAGTGTGAAGGTCCCCACATAGCTATATGCATGAATGATAATCTCTATGGAGTACAAGATGTAAGAAGGACTACGAGTGCGGATCTCTCAAAATGAATAGTAGTGTGCCCCCTTCTCTCTTTTTATTTCTCTTCTCTATTTTTTCTTTTTTTTCTTTTTTTGTATTTTTTTGGTGGCCTCAATGGCTCTTTCTATTTAACTCTCATTTGTCCTCTTTGGGATCTTTTAATTTGTCCTCTTTGGGATCTTTCAATTTTGTCCACTTTGGGATCTTTTCCTCACTTTAGGGGAAACACTCCATATATTATAAAAAGTATAGCAGATCTTTCACACTTTACAAAGTACTCAAATCATAAATAAAATGTAACTATCATGATGTATGCAAATGTATGCCTCTGCCAGTGTAGCAGGATATGCAATGATACTAGCGCGTCATGTAGCAATGATTAGGGCAAGGCCCAACTAGCATGCGGCTCATCGATCAAGCAAGTAGCATGTATGACATGAAGATCAAGTCATGAGAAGATGGATGTTGCATGGCAATATATCTCGGAAAGGCTATGTAAATGCCTTGATAGGTAGGTATGGTGGCTGTTGTGAGGAAGGATATAAGGAGGCTTATGATGACAGAGCGTATCGTGCCAAGGGTTTGGATGTACCGGCGAAGGTGGACGCTAACTCTCGGAGTGAGAAGAAAGCAATGCACGGCACAGAAGAGGCTACCAAATATGGGAAGGTGGAAGGGTCAACTTTCGAATACTCACATTAGTCCGAAGAACTCATGCACTTATTATCAGTAACTCTCAATCTAATAAGGAGGTTTCACAAAGAGACAAGTACCCCGAGGAGGAGTGTATGGGGGTTTGGTTATCCTTGCGCATCCTCGACTCATGGTACGTGAGTGTACTCTAATATTCGATCCCTCCAAAGAGTAGTGATCCATCTAGTAGCTAAAGTTCTCAACTAATTTTGTAGGTTTTTGAAAATAAACATGGATTGCGCAAAATACGACATCTATCACTAATAGGTTAAATCCCTTGACACCAAAAGTCCAAACATTACTCAAAGCAATACCTCAAAACTATTGCAAGTTACTACTATAATTGAATAGCAACCTCAATTACCTACTTCAAGTCAAGATACAAAACTCAGTGCAACAGGCAAACTCTCTAAACAAGATAAACATGAAAACTCAAGAGAGTTCTAGCAACAAACTAAACAAAATCTCTTAAAAAGATAAGCATGAAAACTAAGAGCTAAACATGACAGTAGCTATGAAAAAGATAAAGAACAATCACAGCAAAGATATAGGCATGAAAAATCCTATGATGTGTTCTAGATTTTGAAAGTGGAGCGTGTTTCTCTCCCACACAAAGAAAGTTGGGTTCTAACTTGTTATGAACAGCGAGCAAAGCTAAAGAAACTAAAAATAAAACCTAATTTGTAGGTTTTTGAAAACAACACCTCAACTAACTTGTTCTAGTACGTGAGTGTACTCTAATATTCGACCCCTCAGAAGAGTAGTGATCCATCTAGTAGCTAGATTTCTCAACTAATTTGTAGGTTTTTGAAAATAAACACGGATTTCCCAAAATACGACATCTATCACTAATAGGCTAAAGCTCTTGACACCAAAAGTCCAAATATTACTCAACACAACACCTCAAAACTTTTGCAAGTTACTACTACAAAAGAATAGCAACCTCAATTACCTACTTCAAGTTAAGACACAAAACTCAGTGCAACAGGCAAACTCTCTAAACAAGATAAACATGCAAACTCAAGAGAGTTACAGCAACAAACTAAACAAAAGCTCTTTGAAAAGATAAGCATGAAAGCTAAGAGCAAAACATGACAGCAGCTATGAAAAGATAAAGAACACACATAGCAAAGATAAGCAGGAAAAGGTCCTATGTTGTGTTCTAAATTCTGGAAGTGGAGCGTGTTTCTTTCCCACACAAAGAAATCTGGGTTCTAACTTGTTATGACAGCAAGCAAGTCTAAAGAAAACTAAAAACAAAACCTATGAGCGAGACGCTCCAAGAATAGCACATAACACATGAAGTGATAAAAATATAGTGAAACGAGAGACGAACTGATAATTGTCGATGGAGAAGGGGATGCACGGGGGCATCCCCAAAATTAGACGCTTGAGTATCCTTGAATATTTCTTGGGGATGCATGGGGGCATCCCCAATCTTGAACGCTTGACACTTCTTAATCTTCTTTCATCATCTTCCCTCGCACACTTGAAAACTCCCTTCATACATAACTCATTCGGACCCTATACCTAGGAAGCTAGATGATGGTTGGGACCCTATGATAAAAATTGAATTAAATAACTTCTCTTGCTATGCTTAATGTGACATTGGAGCTAGTACATCCGCCATGCCCAAAAGAATGTATGATATGTTTGAATTGAAACCTTTTGATTCTTGTTCTTTTGGTTTTCGTCTTGTTGATTCTTCCATAAATAAACCTTTAGGGAAGATCGGCGATGTTCTTATCATTGTCACTGACAAGTATGTTCCCGTTGATTTTATTATTATGGATATAGAGTGTGAACCTTTATGTACAATTATTTTGGGACGTCCTTTTCTTTGCATCGTTGGTGCTATTATTGACATGAAAGAGGGGAATATAAAATTTCAATTCCCTCTCAAAAATGGGATGAAACACTTACCTAGAAATAAAATCAAGTTACCATTTGAGTCCGTTACACGGGCTAGCTATGCTCTTTCTCTTGATAAAACTTGATTCATCTTTTGCCTTATGCCTAGCTTAAAGGCGTAAAAGAAAGCGCTTGTTGGGAGGCAACCCAAGATGTTTTTCCTTCTGTTCTTAGTGGTCTTGATGATTTTTACTACTGTAGCAACATCATTGTATCTTTATTTTCAAGCTTTGTGCCAAGTTATAGCCTCTTATGATAAGGGAAGAAAAAGTTGTGACATGCTGTCCAGAAAACAGAAATTTCTTCTTGACGGAAAAAAATCGGAACAAATCACCAGTTCATCTTTTTGATCTGAATTTTTTTACAAAGCATGCTCTATATAATTGTGAAACTTTCGTATGTTCTGAATTTTTTGATTTGAGTTGCAGAAGTGCCTCGAAAAAATTCTCTACTACCTGTTGTCCTGTTTTTCACAGATTCTGCCACGTTTTTCCTCTCCCTACTTTTGCAAACCCTAAGCTTGCTTTTTCTTTGCAAAAAACCTTTTGGAAATCTTGAGAAACAGTAGCTCTTCAAGAATATCTTTATATCCAGTGGGGAAAATTTATTTTATCAAGGGTACTAACCTCTCAAATCAGCTTATGATGAGTTATGTATGAAGAGAGTTTTCAAGTGTGCGGTGGAAGATGATGAAAGAAGATCCGGGAGTGTCAACCGCTCAAGCTTGGGGATGCCCCCATGCATCCCCAATAAATATTCAAGGAGACTCAAGCGTCTAAGCTTGGGGATGCCCCGTGCATCCCCTTCTCCATCAACAATCATCAGTTAATCATTCGTCTCACTATATTCTTATCACTTCACGCGTTATGTGCGATGCTTGGAGCGTCTCGCTCTTTGGTTTTATTTTTAGTTTTCTTTAGCTTTGATTTCTGTTCATAACAAGTTAGACCCCATCTTACTTTGTGTGGGATAGAAACACGCTCCACTCCAATCTAGAAGACATCATAGGATTTTTCATGCCTATCTTTTTACTGTTGTGTGTTCTTTATCTTTTCGTAGCTACTGCCATGTTTAATTTTTGTCTTAGTTTCTCTTTAGAAAGAGCCTTGGCTTTTGTTTAGTTTGTTGCTGGAACTCTCTTTAGTTTTCATGTTTATCTTGTTAAGAGAGTTGGTTGTTGCACTGAGTTATGTCTTGTCTTGAAAGTAGGTAATTGCGGTTGCTATTTAATGTTAGTAGTAACTTGCAATAGTTTTGAGGTATTTATGTGAGTAATGTTTGAACTTTTGGTGTCAAGAGCTCTAGACTATTAGTGATAGGTGTCGTATTTTGGGCAATCCGTGAGTATTTTAAAAACCTACAAAAAAAACTAGTTGAGAACTCTAGCTACTAGATGGATCCCTACTCTTCTGAGGGGTCGGATATTAGAGTACATGATACGTCCCAAACATATCTACAATTTATGTTTGCTCCATGCATGTTTTGTGTGATATTGTTATGCTTTTGATACACTTTATATCTTTTTATAACATATTTTGAAACTAACCTATTAATGGTTGCAAGAGTGCACAAGTTCTTGTTTTTCTACTTTATATGTAGGAATTACTTGGATAAAGGAAAGATCATAAAAAGAAGCCTTGTAAGAGCATCTCTAGCCGTTCGCCCCCCAAGGCAATTTTCGGCGCTATTTTAGCGCCGCTTGGGGGCGCCTGGGCGGCGAAAACGGCTTGGGGGCCCCGGCTACCTAGCCGCGGCCCCAAGATACCCCCCAAGTTCGGCCAAATTTCATCAAATATAGGCGAACTCCAGCGAAATTTACAAATGTTCGGTCTAAATTTATTACAAAGGTAGGAAATAAAAAAACTACTAGGTCGCCGCCTTCACTGCTCGCCGCCTCCTGCGGCACCGTCGTCGCCGCTCGACGCCGCCGCCACCGACGCCGACGACGCTCGCCGCCCTCCCTTCACGGGTACTCGAGGCGCGGCTCGTTGCCGTCCTGGATGTGGTAGAGGACATTGAGGAGCGTGCGCTCCTCGGGGTTCCACCACAGCATCCTGCCGAGGCGGTTCATCGGGCCCGACACCGGTTCCAGCCCTTCGGTGGAGGCGAGCGCCTGGTTGCGGAGCTCCTCGAAGTGCGCCATCCAGCGGGCGAAGTTGCCCGCCGCGTTCGCTGGGTCAGCGAGCTCGGACTCCGTCATTGTGGCGCGGATGGCGAGGACTTCCCGGTCGAACTGAGCTCCTTGAGGCAGCGGCGGCAACGGCACGCCGGCGGCACTGAGCACCTAGCCGCGCGGTATCCTCATGTTCGGCGGGCAGGGGTAGTTCCCCTGGGACAGGAGGATCGCCTCAGCTTGGGTGAGGGAGCGGCGGATGTCGTTCATGTTGCGGTGATCGTGGTCCATGGCTAGCGGATTGCGGCGAGAGGAAGACGAGACAGGCGGAGAGAGGAAGACGAGAGGGGATGAAAGGAGGAGTAGAGTGCACGGTGTCCTTCTACGGCAAGCCCGCTTTATATAGCAGCGGGGGCGCATGCGGCGGGGGGACACGTGGCGGACGCGCGTCGCCGATTGGACTACTGCAGCGGCGATTGGACTAGACTCCGACGCCGCATTGATTCCCCTGCGGCGGCGTCAGGAGCGAGGAAGACGAAACAGGCGGCGGCGCGGTCAACGGACCGTTGAGTATCTCGACGCGCCGCATTGATGCTCTCTGCGACGATTGGACTCGTCACCTGCGCCGCATTGATTCGCTGCGGCGGCGGCAGGTGCAGGGAGGCCAAGGCAAGAGGATGACGACGACGCGTGTTCACACGCCGACAGGTGGGGCGCGGCGCGAGGCGCGCGCGCTTTCCTTTCATCCGGCGACCCCAAGCGACCCCCAGCGCGACGGGTTTCGCTTGGGTTCGCCGGACTCAATTTCGGCCCAATCCGGCGCTATTTGGGCTCTTGGGGGCGCGGCTGGGCGATTTTCCTCCACCCGGCGCTATTTTCTCCGTCTTGGGGGCCTCTTGGGGGCGCGGCTGGATATGTTCTAAGAGTTGAACTCTAACTTTCCCGAAATTTGTCCGCACCAGAAAGGTTTTAAATATCACCTCTGAAAGGCTAGAAGACGGCCTCAAACGGAAAAACTTAAAACTAAAAAGTTGTAGAAAATGTTTTTCCGGTGGATCTAGACATAAAATTCGGCCAATCGGAGTTCGGATGCTCCTTGGAGGCCCGAAATACCGAAGACATAATCTGGATGACGGGAATCCGAGAGTCTATATAAAGAGAGGAAACCTAGGTCAAAGGGCACCACGAAATTTGCTCCCCCTTGGCATCCGTCTTGAGTGGGAGATCAATCTCCACAGCAGCACCATCTCCAAGGAAGAAGAAGGGGCCAAGGGCCGCTGCCCCCAAGGGCCATGGCCGTGGCCGCCGCCGTCTCCTTCATCTTCTCCGGACGGTACCTCTCCATCAACAACTCTCTCTCTCACCATGTCCATGTGTGAGTAGTTCCCCCTCGGGGCTAAGGCTTGTATCGTGATCTATGAGGTTTCTCTCTCTCCCATGATGTGATCTTCGTTATGATCATTGGCTATGTTAATCTAGGGTGATCCCATGATATTTCCCCTTCCTATATGTATTAGATTGATGTACTCACTTGATCTTATCTAGTATAATCTCCGAGACCATGGTGACAGCGGTCTATTGTACATGGGTTAGAAGAATATTTTCATGAGTGATTTCCTCTTTTGTGTGTGGATTGAAGATTGAGAGTCTCTTGGTGCTTGTATTTGACTATCCTTTAGATATGTTGTGGTGATTGTGGTACTCTCTTTGGATGGCCGCGGTGACATTGGGAAATCCATAGATGAGAACTACGAAATCTGAGGTGTGCTTTTGTAGCCCTACACAATTCTCGTCCTCTCTTGACCACAAAGGAATGACCTCCGAGTACGTCTCCATTGCATGTTTTATGGGAAATATCATGTGATTAGACTATGTTAATGTTGTTGGGAGTTGTCATTATTGAAAGTATGAAGCCTAGGCCTTGTTTTTATCATTGTTACACCGTTTTCACTCACTTTTGTTACATGTTTGCTTGCTGCACTTTTTATTACAGATTTATATTATTTTGTTTTGCCACACCTATCACCCATATTTTACCATCTCTTCGCCGAACTAGTGCACCTATACAACTCCTAGTTGTATTAGGTGTGTTGGGGACACAAGAGACTTCTTGTATCTTAATTGCAGGGTTGCTTGAGAGAGAACATCTTCAACCTCTACTTCCTTGAGTTCGATAAACCTTAGGTCATCCACTTGAGGGAAATTGATGCTGTCCTACAAACCTCTGTGCTTGGAGGTCCAAAATAGTCTACAAGAATAGAAGCGTGCGTAGACATCAATCTATTTCTAGCGCCGTTGCCGGGGAGGTAAGCATTGAAGGTATATCTTTAGATCTTGCAATTAATTCTTTATGTTTCTTGCTTTTATTTTCACTAGTTAGGATTTATTGAAAACAACAACAAAATTATGAGAGATCTTTATGAGCTCTATCTTGAGTTAGAACATGAAGTGTTTGAGGAGGAGATCAAAAATCCTATGGAGCTTTATTATCTGAACAACACTCATGATAGTAGTAATGTTATTAGCATGTCTTCTTTGAATACTTTTTATGCTAATGATATGCAAAGACATAAGCTTGGGGATGCTACGTTTTATGAAGATGATCTTTTTAGCTCCACAAGTTTTGATGAGGAAATTTATTTTGATGATACTTTGCCTCCTAGCTATGATGATTATTGTGATGACACTTATGCTATAAAGAATAAATTTTTACAAGTGCATCATGATAAGAATGATTCATGTGATAGCTATTTTATTGAGTTTGCTCCCACTATTACTAATGAGAACGAGTTTGCTTATGTGGGGAGTAACAAATTTTCTATGCTTGTGGATCATGATAAGAAAGTTTTATGTGATACTTATATTGTTGAGTTTATTCATGATCCCACTGAAAATTATTATGAGAGGGGAACATATGCTCATAGATATTTCAATAATATCAAATTCCCTCTCTTTATGTTGAAAGTTTTGAAGTTGCACTTGTTTTGCCTTCCTATGCTAATATCTTTATGCTTCAATGAGTTATTCCTTTATAAGATCCCTTTTCATAGGAAGCATGTTAGACTTAAATGTGTTTGGTATTTGTTTCTTGATGCTATATTTTGTTCTTCAATTCTTATTCCAACAAGAGCATCATTAAAATCTTAAGCTTATCTTTACGGCTATAAAGAAAGAGCTCTAGGGAGACAACCCTTGTTATCTTTAGTTTGAGTTTTTACTTTCAGTTTTTAGTGGTCTTGATGATTGTTACTACTGTTGCAACATCATTGTATCTTTATTTTCAAGCTTTGTGCCAAGTCTAGCCTCCGATTGCAAGAAACTTCAAAAGTTGTGACATGCTGTCCAGAAAACAGATTCTGTCCTTGGACGGAAAAATTAGCCTAAAATCAGCAGATCATCTTTTTGATCTGAATTGTTTTGACAGCATGCTCTATATAATTGGATTTCGAGCGTCTGTTCTGAGTTTTTTGATTTGAGTTGCAGAAGTGCCCCAAAATAATTATTTACTACCTGCTGGTCTGTTTTTCACAGATTCTGTACTGTTTTGCCTTTTATTCGTTTTGCAAACCTTAAGCTTGCTTTTTCTTGGCAAAAACTTTTTGGAGATCTTGAGAAACAGTAGCTCTTCAAGAATATCCTTATTTCCAGTAGAGAAAAAATATTTTATTGTGGGTACTAACCTCGCTAATCAGATTGTGATGAGTTATGTATGAAGGGAGTTTTCAAGTGTGCGAGGGAAGATGATAAAAGAAGATTCAGGAGGGTCAAATGCTCAAGCTTGAGGATGCCCCCGTGCACCCCCAAGAAATATTCAAGAAGACTCAAGCATCTAAGCTTGGGGATGCCCCATGCATCCCCTTCTTCATCAACAATCATCAGTTCGTCCTTCGTCTCACTATATTTTTATCACTTCATGCGTTATGTGCTATGCTTGGAGCGTCTCGGTCTTAGGTTTTATTTTTAGTTTTCCTTAGCTTTGCTTGTTGTTCATAACAAGTTAGATCCCGTTTTACTTTTTGTGGGAGAGAAACATGCTCCACTTTCAAAATCTAGAACACATCATAGGATTCTTCATGCCTATCTTTTTGCTGTTATGTGTTCTTTATCTTTTCGTATCTATTGTCATGTCTAGTTTTAGTCTTAGTTTGTCTTAGAAAGAGCCTTGGATTTTGTTTAGTTTGTCGCTGGAACTCTCTTTAGTTTTCATGTTTATATTGTTAAGAGAGTTGGTTGTTGCACTGAGTTATATCTTGTTTTTGAGAAGTAAGTGATTGAGGTTGCTATTTAATTTCAGTAGTAACTTGCAACAGTTTTGAGGCATTAATGTGAGTAATGTTTGAACTTTTGGTGTCAAGAGCTCTAGCCTATTAGTGATAGGTGTCGTATTTTGGGCAATCCGTGTTTATTTTCAAAACCAACAAAACTAGTTGAGAACTCTAGCTACTAGATGGATCACTACTCTTCTGAGGGGTCGGATATTAGAGTACACTCACGTACCATGAGTCGAGGATGCTCAAGGATAACCAAACCCCCATACACTCCTCCTCGAGGTACTTGTCTCTTTGTGAACCTCCTTACTAGATTGAGAGTTACCGATAATAAGTGCATGAGTTCTTCGGACTAATGTAACTATTGAAAGTTGACACTTCCACCTCCTCATATTTGCTAGCCTCTCCTGTGCCGTGCATTGCACTCCAAGAGTTGGCGTCCACCTTCGCCGGTACATCCAAACCCTTGGCATGATACGCTTTGTCATCATAAACCTCCATATATCTTTCCTCAAAATAGCCACCATACCTACCTATCAAGGCATTTCCATAGCCTTTCCGAGATACATTGCCATGCAACATCCACCTTATCATGACTTGATTTTCATGTCATACATGCTACTTGCTTGATCGATGATCCGCATGCTAGTTGGGCCTTACCCTAATCATTGCTACATGACGCGCTAGTATCATTGCATATCCTGCTATCCTGGCAGAGGCATACATTTGCATCATGATTGTTACATCTTCTTTATGTGAGTACCCTTTTAAAGTGTGAAAGATCTCCTATATTCTTGTAAAATATAGAGCGTTGCCCCTAAAGTGAGGAAAAGATCCCAAAGAGGACAAATGAGAGAAATAGAAAGAGCCGTTGAAGCCACCAATAAAATACAAAAAAATAGAAAAAAGAGAAAAAAATAAATAAAAAGAGAGAAGGGGACACACTACTATTCCTTTTGAGAGATCCACACTAGTACTTCATCCTCTATCCCTTGTACTCCATAGATATCGTCATACATGCATATAGCTACGTGGGGACCCTTCACACTATAGAACTTGGCTTGTATATTCCAATGATGAGCCTCCTCAAACGAGCTCTAGGTCCTCTTGAGCAAGCAAGTTGGATGCACCCCCACTAGTTCCCTTGGAGAGCTTTTAGCTCACATGTGCATCCGTTGGATGGAAATCCCTACTCCTCACATCATATCTATCATTTGTCTCTCTCGCCTATGATTGTCCTCATTGATGTGAGCCTTTCTCATCCTTTTTGTCTTCCTCCTCCACCATATTTCTCTCTTTTCCATCCTAAGTGTCAACTTTCATGCTTACGGTCATCCATTGCATGAGTGCTCAAAATATCGAAAAGGAGTGGATCAAATTGACTTGTACCTGGCTAGTGGTCTGGGGACGAGTCAAGATAAGATTCCAAAGAAGACCAAGTGTGAAACTTTAGTAGATTGAGTTATCAACAAGTATACTTTTATCTCGTACTCCCATATCCCCTTCTTGCACGCAAACACCATTTGGAGACATTCGAGTCACGGACAGCAAGAGCTCTTGCACCATTTGTTCTTTTGTTGCTTGTGTCAATGCTAATATAGACTCTTGCTTGTTAAGACTTGAATTGAATTGCATGCTTTGATTGCTTTACTTTCAAAGTTCTTATATGATTCCTAGAATGTCACCACAGAAATTATGCTTGTTATCATTTACCTACTCGAGGACGAGCAGGAATTAAGCTTGGGGATGTTGATACGTCCCAAACGTATCTAGAATTTCTGCTTGCTCCATGCATGTTTTGTGTGATATTGTTATGCTTTTGATACACTTTCATATCTTTTTATATCATATTTTGGAACTAATCTATTAAAGGTTGCAAGAGTGCATAAGTTCTTGTTTTTCTACTTTATGTGTTGGAATTACTTGGATAAAGGAAAGTTCACAAAAAGAAGCCTCGGACTTTTAAAGATCGAAAGTTGGACTCTAACTTTCTCGAAATTTGTCCCCACGAGACAGGTTTTAAAGATCACCTCGGAAACGCTAGAAGACGACCTCAAACAGAAAAACTTAAAACTACAAAGTTGTAGGGAATGTTTTTCCGGTGGATCTAGACATAAAATTCAGACCAATCGGAGTTCGGATGCTCCCTGGAGGCCCGTAATACCGAAGACGTAATCTGGATGATGGGAATCCGAGAGTCTATAAAAGAGAGGAAACCTAGGTCAAAGGGCACCACAAAATTTTCTCCCTCTTGGCAGCCGTCTTGAGGGGAGATCAATCTCCACAGCAGCACCATCTCCAAGGAAGAAGAAGGGGCCAAGGGTCGTGGTCATGGCCGCCGCCGCCGCCGTCTCCTTAATCTTCTCTGGACGACACCTCTCCATCAACAACTCTCTCTCTCTCTCTCAACATGTCCATGTGTGAGTAGTTCCCCCTCGGGGCTAAGGCTTGTATCTTGATCTATGTGGTTTCTCTCTCTCCCATGATGTGATCTTTGTTGTGATCATTGGCTATGTTAATCTAGGGTGATCCCGTGATATTTCCCCTTCCTCTATGTATTAGATTGATGTACTCACTTGATCTTATCTAGTATAATCCCCGAGACCATGGTGACAGCGGTCTATTGGACATCGGTTAGAATAATATTTTCATGAGTGATTTCCTCTTTTGTGTGTGGATTGAAGATTGAGAGTCTCTTGGTGCTTGTCTTTGACTATCCTTTAGATATGTTGTGGTTATTGTGGTACTCTCTTTGGATGACCGCGGTGAAATTGGCAAATCCATAGATGAGAACTACGAACTCTGAGGTGTGCTCTTGTAGCCCTACACAATTCTCTTCCTCTCTTGACCACAAAGGAATGACCTCCGAGTACGTCTCCATTGCATGTTTTATGGGAAATATCATGTGATTAGACTATGTTAATGTTGTTGGGAGTTGTCATTATTGAAAGTATGAAGCCTAGGCCTTGTTTCCATCATTGTTACACCGTTTTCACTCACTTTTTTTACATGTTTGCTTGCTGCACTTCTTATTACAGATTTATATTATTTTGTTTTGCCACACCTATCACCCATATTTTACCATCTCTTCGCCGAACTAGTGCACCTATACAACTCCTAGTTGTATTAGGTGTGTTGGGGACACAAGAGACTTCTTGTATCTTAATTGCAGGGTTGCTTGAGAGAGAACATCTTCAACCTCTACTTCCCTGAGTTCAATAAACCTTAGGTCATCCACTTGAGGGAAATTGCTGCTGTCCTACAAAGCTCTGCGCTTGGAGGCCCAACATAGTCTACAAGAATAGAAGTGTGCGTAGACATCAGTACACTCACGTACCATGAGTCGAGGATGCTGATGACCCTCAACGTAAAGGGATCTATTGTAGTGTTTTCGATAAATAAGAGTGTCGAACCCAACAAGGAGCGAAAGGTATTGATATGTGATTTTGGGCAAGGAATAACTGCAAGCACTGAAAGATAACTTTTCAGGGGTTTTCGATATAAGAAAAAATAAGATAAAAGCAGGCAAGGTAAATAACACTAAGGAGCAGCAAATGGCCCAATCCTTTTGAGCAAAGGATAAGCCCGACAACTGAACTTATAAAGACTAAAGCGTTCTTGAGGACACATGGAGAGGTAGTCACGTGCTTTCGCCATACTCCGTATCGATAACAAGTCTTGTGCTGATAAGTGTTGAGTGGGTGGATCTATGCTAGCACACCTTCTAGACTAAGATAAGTGCACTCTTATGATTAAACATCTTGCAAGCATCCGCAAATACAAGATAGAAATTAAGGCAAAGCCTAACCACAACAATAAGATCAAGGATCCATTATTCCCTTGTGCAAAAGGGTGCAAACTGGGGTTCAGGTTTCTGTCACTCCGGCAACCCACCGTAAGCATTCTTAATACACAATGTATTCCCCTAGGTCCTTAAGAAGGCGAAGTGTTGAGTGTTTGACTCACACAACACCACTAGGAGAATAACAACACAACTTAAATATCAAACAACACAAATTACTTCAACATCATATGACTACTAACAACTAGACTTCTCCCATGTCCTCAAGAACTAAAGTAACTACTCACAAGACATAAAAGAGATCATGATCAGAGGTGATAAATATATGATAAACAATCTGGACATAATGGTATTTCTCCAACAAAACTCAATAGCATTCACCACAAAGTAGTAATCAACACCGGTAGAGTAGAGAGGATAGATAGTACGGATTACAACACAATATAAACTTGTGAGGTGAGATTGGATGGTGGTGGAGATGGTGCTGATGTTGGGGATGATGTTTATGATGATCTCGATGATGCTCGTGACGATGGTGATGATGATGGCGATGATCTCCCCTTCCGGGAGGTGATCTCCTCGGTGGAATTTGCCCGCCGGAGAGCCCTTTTTTTCTTTGTAGGTTTCCGCCACGGAGCGGCGGCGGAACTCCGTGAAAGCTTATCTTTGTAGGTTTTTCGCGTAACGAGGAGTATATAGGCCAGAGGGGGAGCCGGGAGTGGCCCCAGAGCTCCAGGCGCCCTCCCGGCGCGGCCAGGGGTGGGACCGCGCCAGGTGGCCGCCTGGGGCTCTTGTGGACCCCCTCTGGCCCCTCTTCGGCGAGTCTTCGCTATTCTTATGGAAAATACCCCCCATCGATTTTCAGGTAATTTGGAGGTATTCTTCTTCAGCAACTCAGCGTCCACTCTTTCCCGCTGAATCCCGCGTCTGTTGCTTCGGCACCGTAAAGTTGCAAACTGTGTAAAATAGGCCAAAACAACATAAGAACAACATTTTAATATGAAATATATCAATGAATAAGGATGAATTACGATATAAAATAGTGATGCAATTTGGACGTATCAACTCCCCCAAGCTTAGACCTCGCTTGTCCCCAAGCGAAAACTGAGCTCGGTAAACCTTTCCACAAGTTTAGAGAGTGAAGTGTCGATAAATAAAATACGGACAAGAAGCATCATGATCCTTTCACCAAACTCAAACATCTTAAACAACAATCTCCAACTCATAAAGCCCTTATGAAAAATTAATAACAATTATAATCAAAAGTAGGGCTAAGGAAACTCATCAAATCATGGCAAACAAATCCTTTGGTCAAGGGACAACTAAAAGCTTTTACCTTTGCTCTTTGTCTTTTATATTTTGAAGAGACGATTTGGAACTTTTTTGAAAGAACAAGCTATTAGTCATGAAGTGCAAATTCTAACACAAAGGAAGATGTTTGCTTGGCAAATGCTTTTGCAAACAACTTACTTATCAAGAGATAATGTCAACAATGATATGGCATGGCAAAACTTTAATGCAGCATTATATGGATGAATCTTCATCATCATCAAGTGTCTGTTCTCTTTGGGAAAGGGGGAAGTAGGGAAAACTGACTCAACATAAAAGTAAAGGAAAAAAGCCTTGTCTACGGCAAGCAGGGAAAACTCAAGTGCTATCCTTAAATCAAACAGAATGAAAACAAGTTTTGAGAGGTGCATGATTTGTCAACGAATGCTAATAGATAACTCAATTGCTTCTCAGATTGGACAAGGTTCGAGGAACAGCTCCCAAACGGGGACGATCACATCCCCGCAATCTCCTTTGTTTCTCACTGCCAAAGTTTTCTGATTTCTCATGAACAAAGCGTGAAGGAGGGTTTGTTTGTTGTATAATCTTTTGTGAGCTCGGCGCACTCATGCCAGTTCCTCCTCATATTAGGGTTTTGCAGATTGGACATGCAATCCCGGGGTAAAACTTGTCTAACTTAAGAAGGTCATGAATTAACTACTACTTCCTCATGAGCTAAAACAGGGGCAAAATACAGAATATTTTGAACATCTAAGGATAGCACAAAAATTCTATACTTTAGGAGTGGTAGTGGAATACCACGAATAGGAAGGTTATGTGGACTAATATGGGAGAAACTGGTTTCAGGGTATGGATGCACAAGCAGAATTCCGCTTAGTACAGAGGTTTGGCTAGCAAAGCCTTTGAGAGAAAAGACAATTGATGATGACCTGGTTGCAAAGCAATATAAAGCATAAACATTAAAACAAGCATAGAAAATCAAGTTGTCTTCCTTGTCAACATAACAATACAAGCATAATAACAAAGAGGGTTTTGGCTATGTCGCTACTTTGAGAAAAATAACATGCTTGTTGTTATGACCAAAGCTATGTTTGCCAAGATTAAATAAATTTTTCAAAGCCATACCTGATATAATGTCAATACTCCCCATAAGAATCATCATGAGGTCGATTGCGTGAAGGGAATACCAAGTGCGGCGAAGGGATCAATAGACTTCTCATTAATATTCCATCATAGACGACTCCACACTCACGGATACATAACTCTCCAAAAAGGAGTGATAGACTTCAAAGCAAACACCTATTTTATAAAATAACTTCCCTAGACATGATACGACTCTACTTGACTCTAAAAGACAAAGATAAATATAAATATACCGGGCACTCCCCCAAGCTTGGACAAGCTAAGGGGATGCCATTACCCAAGGATATTTACTCCTCATTCTTGTGGTTCTTCAGGTCACATAATCCTTGGCAAAGCGTTTCCATGGCAGTTGTTCTCCAATCTCAAAGGACATTCCCGTCTCCAGGATCCTGCACTCAGCACCCAAACCCATGTGCCAAAACTTTAGTTCATACTCACAGTTCTGGTTCTGAAGATCATAGATCTGTGCTTGGAGCCCATAAACTTTTTCTTCTAGCGCGGCCAAACTTGACCACATCTCCTTCATCTCCTTCTTGTGGGAAGCCTCTATCTCGTTCATGATGTCGAAGTTAGCTTCAACACCATGCTCCACCATCTTCTTGAACTTCAAGACCTCATGTTCCACCTCCTTCAGCCGTTCCTCGGTGCTCCCCTCCTTGACTGGTCCCTTTAGATCCTCCTTGTGGAGGTCACCATCCTCCACACGAAGGATCTGGGGGTGCTTCTTCACTTCAGCGAGGTAAGGGTTGATGACGTTGACGACGAACTTGTCCTTGGGGGAACTTGGGGAAGCCATGGAACCTAGGTCTAGCTGAAAGCTTTGCTGGCAGAAACAGCTCGAAAAGAAAAGACACGAAACCGCGAGATACGTTGCCGGAACGATCCGGGAAAATATATAGCAAAAATTTCTGCACAGAAAGGAAGGTAACGAGCCAAAGTGGGGTCGGAGATGGACTCCGGGGTGCCCAGGCGGCCTCCCGGCGCGGCCAGGGGGGCGCCTGGGTCCCCTGGAGCTGGTCTCCGGCTCCACTTCGGCCTCAAATTTTCTATATTTTGCAAAAACTCGTAATCTGGAACTTTTATGGCGGTTTCGCGATGTTTCCTTACCGTAATACATACATTTCCTTATTCTGCTTCTGCTGGTGTCTGAAACAGGGCTGCAACATGTTCTTCATGAGTTTTTGTGTATACCAAATCCACATCAACATTGACAGGATCTCCTGCTATGTAATGCTTAAGTCTTTGCCCATTCACCACTTGAGGTTTGGTGCCTTCGAAATTGTTAATCTTGATCGCACCCAAATCTCGGTTCTTACAACATCCATCATTTTCGGATTCAATCGTCGTTGATGATCAACAACTGGTTTAGCATCAGGCTCAAGGTTGATGGTATGTTGACAAATAGATGGACTAATCCCCTTAAGTTCATCAAGGGTATAGCCAATTGCACCTCAATGTTTGCGAAGTACTTCCAATAGTCGCTCTTCTTCATATCCTGAAAGGTTAGAATTGATAATAACATGATATACTTTGTTTTCATCTAAATAAGCATATTTGAGCGAATCGAGAAGAGGTTTAAGATCAAACACTGGATCTTCTTTTGGTTGCGATAAAATTCCCAAAGGCTCAACTGGAAGGTTGTGCTTTAGGATAGCAGGTTGTCTTAAGAATATTTCGTCCAGCTCATTCCTCTCCTGCATATGCAAATCATTCTCGTGGTCCTCCATATATTGCTGCAAAGGATCATTAGGAGGAATAGCAATGGAAGCAATATCTTCAATAATCTTATCGTTACTAGGCAAGTCAGTACCACGAGGCTGCTTAGAGAACTTAGAAAAATTGAATTCATAGGGCTCACCATTGAATTCAACAGAAACTTTACCTTTCTTGCAATCTATTATAGCTCCACAGGTTCTGAGAAAAAGTCTACCGAAAATAATAGGACAAAAATTATCCCTTACTGAACCAAGTACTAGAAAGTCAGTAGGATATTTTACCTTTCCACATAAGACTTCAACGTCTCTCACAATTCCGATGGGAGAGATAGTTGCCCTGTTTGCAAGATGAATAGTAACATCAACTTCTTCAAGTTCACAAGGTGAAATCTCACCCATGATCTCTTGATAAAGTGAATACGGAATAGCACTAGCACTCGATCCCAAATCACATATCCCATAATAATTGTGATCTCCTATTTTGACAGATACTACTGGAGTACCCGAAATTGGGCCTTTATTCTTGGCTATGACAAGGTTAGTGGAACCAACACAAAAATTTATATTGGAATCTAAAGCATCATTAGTAATAATATCCTTAACCAATGCAACTCGAGGATCGACCTTGATCTGGTCCCTAGGCTCATCAATTCTTCTCTCACTCTTATTCATTACGCCTGTCATAAAAGAGTGCTCCCTTATTCTTACAGGAAAAGGGGGTTTTTCATATATAACTGTAGGCACAATAGGGTCAGCAACATGAACATCAATAGGTAATTCTTTGAAGGGTTTATGATGCTGACTCTTCTTCTTCTTAGAAGAGTCGATATGAGAGGCAAAGTCCTTACAAAAATCCATCATTAGATGGGAATCAAGACCAATCTTAGAGCAAAAGGCATTAAAGGAATCAGTTTTCACATAACTCTCTATATAATCATGCTCATAATTAATAATGGGTTCAATACCTTTATCTATTTCCCAATTTTCGGTATTCTTCTGGATCCTTTCAAGGAGATCCCATCTTTCTTCAACTCTTTTCGTCTGAAATACCCCACTAGAGGAGGCATCCAACATCTCCTTATCCTGACGAGAAAGTCTAGCATAAAAGTTTGTAAGTATAGTTTTCTTGGGGAGCTCATGAATAGGACATTTGAGCAATAGATATTTCAATCTCCCCCAAGCTTGAGCGATGCTTTCTCTGTCACGAGACCTAAAGTTATAAATATAATTCCTGTCTCGATGAATTTCATGAAGAGGATAAAACTTGGTATAAAAGAGAGACATAAGCTCATGCCAATCAAGCAAATGAGAGTTATCGAGAAGCTTATACCAATCTGAAGCTTTATCTATAAGCGATACGGAGAACAATTTCTTCATGACAAACTCCTTTGATACACCTGCAAGCTTAAATAGTGAACATAGTTGTGATAAATATAGCAAGTGTTCACTGGGGTGTATGTCTCCTGCATAACGGTTAGCCAAAACACAATCAATAATACCAGCTGGTATTTTATAAGGCACAATTTCAGTAGGGGGAGTTACAACCACCACAGATCTGGGGTGTTTCCCCGTAAGCAACGATCCAATAGCTAGGTTGTCCATATGGACAAAGAGTAGCAACAGCAAAATAAAAACAACGATATAAAAATTCCTTACCAGCTTCACTTACCAATAGCGCTATGATGGCGGAGAAGTTAATAGGTTTAGTTGGGATTGCCTCACCCGTTAACCACGCCAATAAACGATTCTTGGTAACCCACAAGTCTAGGGGACCAATTGTAGATTTTCGATAAATAAGATTATCGATCCCACGAGGAGCAGAAGGTGTTGATAAGAGACACTGGATAAGGAAAGGCTGCAAACAATCAAAGGTAAATATTTAGGGGTTTTTGGTTTAATCAACAGAATATTAAAAGACAGGAAAAGTAAACAGGGTAACTGATGAGTAGCAAGTGGCCCAATCCTTTCACAAGGATAAGCCTAGGAACTGAACTTATAAAAGCTAAAACGTTCTCGAGAAAACACGGGAGAGATAGTCAAGTCACCTTCACCATACTCCGCCAAGTAATATGTATCGTGTTGATAAGTGTCGGTGGGTGGATCAATGCTAGTACACCTTCTAGACTAAGATAAGTGTACTCTTATGATTACACACCTTGCAAGCATCCGCAAATACAAGGTAGTAATTAAGGCATAAGCCTAACCACAGCATTACGATCAAGGATCCATAACTCCCTTGTGCGAAAGTCTGCGAACTGGGGTTCAGGTTTCTGTCACTCCGGCAACCCACCATAAGCATCCTTTGTGCACAATGTATTCCTCTAGGCCCATGAAAGGTGAAGTGTTATGTGTTCGACTCACATAACACCACTAGAGAAATAACAACGCAACTTAAGTATCAAACTACACATAATACTTCAACATCATATGACTACTAACAACTAGACTTCTCCCATGTTCTCAAGAACTAAAGTAACTACTCACAAGACATAAAAGAGATCATGATCAGAGCTGATAGATGGGTGGTAAACAATCTGGACACAATTATATTTCTCCAACAAAACTCAATAGCATTCACCACAAAATAGTAATCAACACCAATAGAGTATAGAGGATAGATAGTACGGATTACAACACAAGTTGCAATTGCGAGATTAGATGGGATGTAGATGAAGATGGTGCTGATGTTGGGGATGATGTTGATGATGATCTCGATGATGCCCGTGACGATGATGATGATGATGATGGCGACGATCTCCCCTTCCAGGAGGTGATCTCCCCGGCGGAATCTGTCCGCCGGAGATGGCTTTTCTCCTCTGTAGGTTTTCGCCCCGTGGCGGCGGCGAAACACGGAAACGACTCTTCTTTTAGGGTTTATACCCCCGGGGGGTTATATAGGCGAAAGGGGGCACCAAGGGGGGCCACCAGGCATCCAGGAGGGTGCCTGGCACGGCCAGGAGGGGGGGCGCGCCAGGCACCCTTCTGGCTGCCTGGTGGGTCCCCTCACCTCCTCCTTCGGTGATCCCTGATCAATCTTCGTAAAAATGTTCCCCGTAAAATTTCATCGCATTTGGACTGGATCTGATTCAGCAACTTGGTATCCACTTTTTACCGCTGAATTTTGGTTCTGCTGCTTCGGCACCGGAAAGTTGTAAACTGTGTAAAATAAGCCAAAACAACATAAGAACAATACTTTAAAGTGTAATATATCAATGAATAGGGTGAAATCACAATATAAAATAGTGATGCTTTTTGGACGTATCAACTCCTCCAAGCTTAGACCTCGTTTGTCCTCAAGCGATTGCTGAGCTCGGTAAACCTGTCCACAAGTTTAGAGAGTGAAGCGTCGATAAAAGAATACGAACAAGAAGCATCAAGATTCCTCACCAAACTTAAACATCATCAACAACAACCTCAAATCATAAGGCCCTTATGAGAAAGTGGTAACAATTATAACAAAGTAGGACCTGGAAAACTCATCAAATCATGACAAACATAGCCTTGGTCAAGGAACAACTAATAACTTTTACTTTTGCTCTTTCACTTATAATGGAACAGTTGAAGCTTTTGAAAGAACATGCTATTAGTCAAGAAGTGCACATATCAACACAAAGGAAGATGTTTACTGAGCATAAGCTTTTGTAAACAACTCACTTATCAAAAGATAATGTCAACAAAGATGTAACATGCTAGATTTCAATGCAAATTTATATGCTAGAATCTTTATCAACATCAATTGTTTGTTCTCTCTCTAGAAAGGAAGGAAGTAGGAAGCACTGACTCAGCACAAAATAAAGATAAACCCTGTGCAAAAGGGTAAGCAGGGAAAACTTATGTGCCATCTCTAAATCAAACAGAATAAAAACAAACTTTTGGGAGGTGCATGATCTGTCAACGACTGCTGATAGATAACTCACTCACTTCATGATTTGGACAAGTTTTGAGGAACGGCTCCCATGTGGGGACGATCACATCCCCTTGGATTCCTTTGTTTATCACTCGTAAAAGGGCGAAGGAACTTGTGTGTTTAGTATTTATCTTTGTTCTGGTTCTGCAGATCATAGATCTGTGCTTGGAGTTCATAAAAAATTTCTTCTAGTGCGGCCAAACTTGACCACATCTCCTTCTTGTGGGAAGCCTCGATCTCATTCATGATGTCGGAGTTAGCTTCAACACCACGCTCCACCATCTTCTTTAACTTGAAGACCTCATGTTCCATCTCCTTCAGCCGCTCCTCGGTGCTCCCTTCCTTGACTGGTCCCTTCAAATCTTCCTTGTGGAGAACACCGTCCTCCACACGAAGGACCTGGGGGTGCTTCCTCACCTCAACGAGGTAAGG
Organism: Bromus sterilis; assembly: GCA_950022295.1. Classification (NCBI taxonomy): domain Eukaryota; kingdom Viridiplantae; phylum Streptophyta; class Magnoliopsida; order Poales; family Poaceae; genus Bromus; species Bromus sterilis. The sequence continues at coordinate 260,711,446 of OX465598.1, read as the reverse complement.
GTTGATGAAGTTGACGACGAACTTGTCCTTGGGGGAACTTGGAGAAGCCATGGTACCTAGATCTACTGAAATTTTTCCTGGCAGAAACAGACCGAAAGAGAAAACACGCGAAATCGAGAGATACGGTGCCGGAACGATCCGGGAAAATATATAGCAAAAATTTCCTCAACAGAAGGAAGGTTTCAAGCCTAGGTGGAATCGGAGGCGGAGTCCGGGGCAGCCAGGAGGGTGCCTGGCGCGGCCAGGAGTGGGGCCGCGCCAGGGGGCCTCCTGACCTCCCTGGAGCTCCTCTCCGGCTCCACTCGGGCTTGGAATTTTCCTAATTTCGCAGAAACTCTGAAAAGTTAACTTTTATTGACGTCTGCGGTGTTTTCTTACCATAATTCATACCTTTTCTAATTCTGCTCCTGCCGGAGTCTGAAACTGGGTTGCAACATGTTCTTCATGAGTACTTGTATATACCATGTTTTCATCCACATTGATTGGATCACCTGCCATATAATGTTTGAGTCTTTGTCCATTCACAACTTGAGGTTTGGTGCCTTCGAAATTATTGATCTTGATTGCACCCGACAGATATACTTCTTCGATATGAAAAGGTCTTTCCCATCTGGAAAGTAGTTTACCTGGAGAAAACCTGAAACGAGATCCAAACAACAGAACTTTATCACCAACATTAAATTCACGTTTCAGAATTCTTTTATCGTGCCACTTCTTTACCTTTTCCTTGAACATTTTAGCGCTCTCGTAAGCTTCACTTCTCCACTCATCTAGAGAAGTCAAGTTCATGAGACGCTTTTCACCAGCTAACTTTGGGTCAGCATTCAGCTCTTTGACAGCCCAGAAAGCTTTATGCTCTAACTCTAATGGTAAATGGCAAGCCTTGCCATAGACCATCTTATACGGAGACATGCCCATGGGGTTTTTGTAAGAAGTTCTATACGCCCACAAAGCATCTCCTAACTTGTTTGACCAGTCCTTTCTAGAACTGTTTACTGTTTTCTGCAAGATCAACTTGATCTCCCTATTGGTGAGCTCAACTTTCCCACTAGTTTGAGGGTGGTACGGTGATGCAATCCTATGATTGACATCGTACTTTGCTAGATCTTTCCTAAAAGCTCCATGCATGAAGTGTGACCCTCCATCTGTCATGAGGTACCTTGGTACTCCAAACCTAGGAAAAATTACATCTTTGAGCATTTTCAAAGATGTCTTGTGATCAGCACTCTCAGTGGGGATTGCTTCAACCCACTTGGTTACATAATCAACAGCAACTAAGATGTGTGTGTACTTGTGTGAAGAAGGAAAAGGACCCATAAAATCAAATCCCCAGCAATCAAAAGGTTCGATCACTAGTGAATAATTCATAGGCATCTCATTTCTCCTGCTAATGTTACCAACTCTCTGACACTTATCACAAGATAGAACATACCTTCGGGCGTCCTTAAAGAGAGTAGGCCAATAAAAACCTGATTGTAAAACTTTATGTGCGGTCCTTTCACCGGCATGATGTCCTCCATAGGGACTATCGTGACATTGTCGAAGAATGTCCTGTTGCTGGTGCTCCGGTATACACCTTCTTACGATCCCGTCCACACCTTATTTATAAAGATGTGGATCATCCCAAAAGTAGTGCCTCAAATCTGTGAAGAATTTCTTCCTCTGCTGAAATGTGAAACCTGGAGGCAAAAACTTTGCAACGATAAAATTAGCATAATTTGCAAACCAAGGATCGGAATGAGATTGTACTTTTACAACAGCAAGCTGTTCATCTGGGAAATTGTCGTTGACTGGAATAGGATCGTGCGGGATATCTTCCATCCTTGAAATATTATCCGCCACCGGATTGTCTTCTCCTTTTCTATCGACAATCTGCAAATCAAATTCTTGAAGAAGGAGTACCCACCTAATGAGTCTTGGTTTGGCATCCTTTTTCTGCATAAGATACTTAATGGAAGCATGGTCAGTATGAATAATAACTTTAGAATCAACAATATACTGCCTAAACTTATCACAAGCAAACACCACTGCCAAGAATTCCTTCTCGGTAGTAGCATAATTCTTTTGAGCACTATCAAGTGTTTTGCTTGCATAGTGAATGACATTCAACTTCTTGTCAACTCTTTGTCCTAAAACAGCTCCAACAGCAAAATCACTAGCATCACACATAATTTCAAAGGGCAAATTCCAGTCACGTGGTTGTACTATAGGAGCGGTTATCAAGGCTTTCTTAAGAACTTCAAAATCTTCCTTACAATCTTCATCAAATACAAAAGGAGCATCCTTCTGGAGAAGATTGGTAAGGGGTCTCGAGATCTTAGAAAATTCCTTGATAAATCTTCTATAGAAACCAGCATGACCTAGAAAACTACGAATACCTTTAATGTCCCTTGGATAAGGCATCCTTTCAATAGCTTCAATTTTTTCCTTGTCCACTTCAATTCCCCTTTCGGAAATCTTGTGTCCAAGAACTATCCCTTCGTTAACCATGAAATGGCACTTCTCCCAATTGAGCACCAAATTTGTTTCTTCACATCTCTGCAAAACTTTATTAAGATTGTGGAGACAGTGGTCAAAGGAGTTTCCATAGACGGAAAAGTCGTCCATGAAAACTTCTACAATCTCCTCACAGAAACCATGAAATATTGCAGACATACACCTCTGAAAAGTAGCAGGTGCATTACACAAACTGAAAGGCATACGCCTATAAGCATAAGTACCGTAAGGACACGTGAAAGTGGTCTTCTCTTGATCCGCGGTGTTGACGTGAATGTGGGAGAAGCCAGAGTACCCATCAAGATAGCAGAAGTGGGTGTTTTTAGACAACCGCTCGAGCATCTGATCAATAAAGGGCAAAGGATAGTGGTCCTTCCGGGTGGCCTTGTTTAACTTCCTGAAATCAATACACATTCTATATCCAATAATAGTCCTCTGAGGTATTAGTTCATTTTTATCATTAGGAACAACAGTCATACCTCCTTTCTTAGGAACACAATGAACGGGACTTACCCACTTACTATCAGCTATAGGATAGATGATACCTGCGGCTAGAAGTTTGAGAACCTCCGTCCTAACCACGTCCTTCATCCTTGGCTTCAACCGTCGTTGATGATCAACAACTGGTTTAGCATCGGGCTCGAGATTGATAGTATGTTGGCAAATGGATGGACTAATACCCTTGAGATCATCAAGAGTATAGCCAATAGCACCTCGATGTCTGCGGAGTGTCTCCAATAATCGATCTTCTTCATACCCTGAAAGGTTAGAATTGATAATAATAGGATATACTTTCTTTTTATCTAAATAAGCATACTTGAGCGTATCGGGTAGTGGTTTTAGGTCGAACACAGGGTCTTCTTTAGGTTGCGAGAGGATTCCTAAAGGTTCAACCGGGAGGTTGTGCTTCAGGATGGGAGTTTGTCTTAAAAATATGTCTTCTAGTTCATCCCTCTCCTGCATATGTATATCATTCTCGTGGTCTTCCATAAATTGCTGCAAAGTGTCATTAGGAGGAATAGCAATGGAAGCAATTTCTTCAATAATTTTGTCATTACTTGACAGGTCAGGACCACGAGGCTGCTTAGAAAACTTAGAAAATTAAATTCATACGGCTCACCGTTGAATTCAACAGAAACTTTACCTTTCTTGCAATATATTATAGCTCTGCAAGTGCTGAGGAAGGGCCTACCAAAGATAATAGGGAAAAAACTATCTTGCACTGAACCAAGTACAAGAAAGTCTGTAGGATATTTTTCCTTCCCGCAGAGTACTTCAACATCTCTTACAATCCCAACTGGAGAGATTGTTTGTTTATTTGCAAGATGGATAGTGACATCTATATCCTCGATCTCACACGGCTGAATCTCGTGCATGATCTCTTGATAAAGTGTGAAGGGAATAGCGCTGATGCTAGATCCCAAATCACATAGCCCATAGTAATTATGATCTGCTATTTTGACAGATACAACTGGTGTACCTGAAATTGGGCCTTTGTTCCTGGTTGTAACAATGTTAGTGGCAGCAACACAAAAACTAATAGTAGATTCTTTGATATCACTGGTTACCAGATCCTTGACCATTGCAAATTGAGGCTGGACCTTGATCACGTCCTCAGGTTCGTCAGTGGTCCTTCTATTCTTGTTTAGAATACCTGTAACAAAAGAGTGCTCCTTTATCCTGGAGGGATAAGGAGGTTGTTCATACACAACTGCAGGTAAAACAGGATCAGTAACATTAATCTCAATCGGTGACTCCTTGAAAGGTTTATGATGTTGACTCTCCTTCTTCCTAGAAGAATCAATATGAGAAGCAAAGTCCTTGCAAAATTCAACCATTAGCTGGGAATCAAGACCAATTTTAGAGCAAAAGGTATTAAAGTAATCAGTCTTCACACAACTCTCAATGTAGTCATACTCATAGTTTATATCGGGTTCAATACCTTTATCAATTTCCCAGTCTTCAGTGTTCTTCTAGATCCTCTCTATAAGATCCCATTTCTCTTCCATACTTCTGGTCTGGAATACCCCATTAGAGGAGGCATCCAACATCTCCTTGTCCTGACGAGAAAGCCTGGCATAAAAATTTGTCAGTATAATTTCCTTGGGGAGCTCATGGTTTGGGAATTTGAGCATCAGGGACTTCAGTCTCCCCCAAGCTTGAGCAATGCTCTCTCCGTCGCGAGACCAAAAGTTGTAGATGTAGTTCCTATCTTGGTGAATTTCACGAAGAGGATAAAACTTTGCATAAAAGAGAGACATAAGCTCTGGCCATTCAAGTAGATCGGAGTTATCGAGTAGCTTATACCAATCTGAAGCTTTATCTTTGAGTGATACGGAGAATAGTTTCTTCATGACGAACTCCATCGTCACACCTGCAAGCTTAAATAAAGAACATAATTGTGATAAATATAGAAGGTGTTCTCCCGGATGTCCTTCTCCTGTATAACGATTAGCCAAGACATAATCAACAATACCAGATGGTATTTTATAGGGCACAATTTCAGCAGGGGTAGGAGTGACCACCACAGTCGTGGGGCGGCTCCTTACCAGCAATGAACCAACAGCAGAAGAGTCCATAAGGACTGAAAGTAACAACAGATTATAAAGATTTCCTTACCGGTTTCACTTACCAATAGCGCTACACTCCCCGGCAACGGCGCCAGAAAAGCTCGTTGATGGCAGAGAAGTTAATAGGTTTAGTTGGGATTGCCTCGCCCGTTAACCGCGCCAATAAACGATTCTTGATAACTGTAACAGCCCAGTTTTCACAAAAATTAAAAAATTTGTTTTCGGTGTGAATTGTTTGATTGTCTGATTTCTTTGCGGTGTTTGCATCCCCGATTTATCGATCGGCGATTATTTTTCCCCCTCTTATCTCGTATCGGATGAAAACCGGCCCTTGCCACCCTGACACTCGACCTTTGCGACATCGGGTTTTGCCCGATCACCGTCGCGAAAACCGCACGAGACCAGCCGCAGCCAACGGAACGAAAACCCCGTTTAATAATTAAACGAGATATTTTTATAGCGCGATGGAAAGTGTTCTCGGAATGGTTCTAGCGCGAGGTGAACGCCTCCGGCTCGACACGCTGATCACGCAGTTCGAAGTTTTACCCAAATCGGAGGTACTGCGTGTAGGAGATATGCCCTAGAGGCAGTAATAACAGTTATTTTGTATCTCCGAGTTTGTAATGAATGTTTATGTTCCATGCTATAACTGCAATGATTCTCGAGTCTGCAATATCCACGAGGCTCGGAGGGAAACTCATGTGCACCTGTGGTATAATAAACAGTAAAATGTATTCCTAGTCATGCCTCTAAGACTGGCTCATGTATTGCATGATGATCCTGTTTTCCTGATCATGGGCATGTCTATGCCGGCAATTTTGAGGGCACAATGTTAGAAGAACATTTGTGTTGAATCGACCCGAATTGATGTTATGCTATGAGATACATTCGTCACAAGTTAATGGTTAATAACACAGAGATAGTTGTGCGTTTGCATAATTCCTTAGACCATGAGAGTATCGAGTTCCTTCGTACTTGCTTCGTGAACTTTGGGGTTTTGTTAAACGTCATCTGTAAAAGGGTGGCTATTACGGCAGCTTGCGGGTTCACGGAAAAGTATGACAAGGAACTAGGTAGCTCGAGATTGGGATTTTCTCCTCCGTCGTTGGAGAGATATTCTTAGGGCCCTCTCGGTGTTACGGTATCCACCATCGTCTGGCCAGACACAGTGTGATTTGATCACAGGGATGCCGGAACGCGGGAACGAGAAAAGAGAACAATACCAGGAACGAGGTAACTGGCATAGTGGACAAGTTGTTGATTCACGGGGATGCCAATAAGTCTCACCTCGGGTATTTGTAATATATCGCGAAGCAACAGGAATAGCACACAGCAACTAAAGGTTCACTCGAATAATTCTTCGTATGGGTATAGGGATCAATATGGATGTCCTCGGTTCCGCTATTAATCATTGATCGGAAAGTGTTCCGGTCATGTCTATACTTCATCGAACCTACAGGGTCACACGCTTAAGGGTCATCTATCTGTTGAATACTAGACAGGGAGTCTGAGATAAAGTCACCGGAAAGGTTTCGGAGACGGCGGAAAAGTTCCGAGAGAGAAAACCGAAAAGTTGTTTCGGGGTAAACCACTAAGCCGAAAAGGTTTCAGAGAGCACCTGGTAATTTTGGAGAGTGCCAGAATTGTTCTGGTAACTTCTGGAATTTTTCTGGAGAAAAGATTAAAATATTTTTTTTCGGAAATATTTCGGAGCTGCCGGAAATGCTTAGGTTGCTTTTCGCGGATGAAAATCACTAATCCGGAATTGTTTCGGAATGCGCCCAAAATCATTTTAGTGGGTGTTGGAATTATTCTAAGACCCACAGAAATATTTTCGGAATTTTCGGACGCGAAAAAGTGGTGTCATGAATAGTAAAAAGTACTACTTGAGATATTTTTGGAAAGCCTTCTAGAAGGACTTGGGAGCCAAGAAAGCCCCCTTGGGTTTCCTATAAATAGAGGTGTGAGGGCAGCCCCATATCCTTGATCCAAGCTCTCACTTGAGTTCTCAACATATGCCATGCAATTATCTGGCTTCTTCTCTCCCTCACACGAAAGAGTTTCGTAGAGCCGAAAGGCTGTCTGGGTTCCGGCAGGAACTAGTTCTGGACGGCGAAGCCCTGCTGGATAGCTGACACCGTATGTGTGCAACTTGGTAGAGAGGTCGTTGTTTCGATCTTAGTTCGAGTGTGCCTCCCGAAGGGCTGTCCGAGTTACAGATCGAGTTTCGAGGGTCCTCCCGAAGGGCTGTCCGTGACATCGTCCGAGGGACTGTCCGACCGCCTCCCGGAGCGCCGTTCGTGGGACAGACGAGGGAATACATTCTCGCGGTTGGGAGGTTGTAAATCCTAGCTGCGGGGATCTGCACCGACGATCTTCATCGACTCTACTTCCCGCTGCGCTACGAGTCGGTAACGATCAGATCAAAACCTTGTATGCGTCTCCATAGTGGTCCTGGGCGTGCTCGCTATACCGAAATTTTTTGTTTTCTGTTGCGTTACCCTACAGTGGTATCAGAGTTGTGCTATGCGTAGATGCATGTTATGATCTAGAATACATGGAGATGTATGGGTATTGCATAATATAATTTTGGAGTAGATCAGATCTATTGCTGAAAATTATTTATGCGGGTGGCAGATGAAATCTGTTACCCGATATTCTTGTTGCTTCCCTAGAATTTGCGTATTTCTGATCTCGAGACAGCATGGTGGAATTTTACAAAGTTCTGGCAATCCGCGATCCTGATTGATCAACGAAATGCTATCAGTTCTTTGGGTTCCGCCATAGTCAAAAGAAAGATGAAATTCGCAGACTAAAGGGCAATGCAGATATGATCTGCATGGGGATCACGCGTATGACGAAGTTCAGTATGGGGTTCGAGATTTTATTATCTCGTGCTTCATACACCCCGCAATGTTAATCTAGTGACTTGAATAATCATACTTGATGATAAAACGTTGGTAGTTGCGGTTTAAGTCAAAACCTTAGAAGCCACGTAAAATAAAATTTTGCATAAACCGGTTTAGAGGCGTCTAACTTGTTTTTGCAGGATGTGCATGTGATGTGGTATAGCAAAGCTCATATTAATTCGATTATGTATGAGATGACTATATAATGTAAATTTATTAACATGACCTGCGTGTCATGATTCGGCATGATGGCTGGAGCCATATGATTGTCACTTTAATGACCTGCCTGTCAACCTTAGGTAATGCACTTATTCATTTGCTATAAAGATAGCAATATTATTTGGTGCACCGACAAGGTGGTGGCAATCTTCGCGAAGGTGAACTCCGACGCAAATGCCAAAGACGAAGAAATACTTGACTTCTCCGTCAGAAGGGGCTATACCATATCATGCTATTATGAATTGCATGGGATGTTTATCCCTTATGTTGCACCCTTCTTGATTGCGCGGTAGTCGCTTTTTATTAGGGTGATCTCTCACTTAAAATATCAAGTAGTTAGTGTTCTCCCAAGTGTAGCGCCGTCACAGCATCTATACTCTCGGGGTGCGCCATGGATGCATGGGTACGAACGATTGGAGAAATGTAAGGCGGGTGAGGTCAGACCTCGCAGCAAGATCACTTGGTTGTCTTGACGTTCATGGCAGGATCGTCCTGAGCTCGGAACACACGCATCGAAAGATGAACAAGAGTCACATAGAGATGTGATCGGCAAGTTGGCCTACCAAATCAAAGTCCTCGTCATGAGATGATGATTCTATGGCGTTGTATTGATATTTGGATCTTGAATCACTCATAATCAATTTTGAGAGATATTGATTTAAGTGGGAGCACACTTTAGAATAAAATTGTTTATTCACTAGTGCAAAAATCATTATGAACAAAGTCTAAGTGAAACTTGTGTTTACCGTTGTAGATAAAATGGCTCGCAACACCGCTTTCAACTTGGGGCCATTGTTAGAGAAAGAAAAGTTAGCTGCGACTGGAAACAACTATGCGGACTGGGTCCGTAACCTGAGGATTGTCCTCAGGAGCGCTAAGAAAATCTATGTGCTTGAAAAAGCTCTTCCAGCTAAACCGGCGGCAGGTGCCTCGGAAGATGAACAAAATGTCTGGGCCACTCAGGATGATGATCACAACGCAGTACAGTGCCTCATGCTAGCTTGCATGAGTCCAGAGCTCCAAAAACGTTTTGAATTCCATAAACCCCGTGATATGATCCGGGAATTGGATGCTCTGTACAAGGAAACCGCAAGGTCTGAACGTTTTGATATCATGAATATCTTGATGAATTTAAAGATGGCTGAGGGCGGTTCAGTTGGCGAACACATAGTCAAAATGATTGGCTATGCTGAAAGGCTTAAAACCCTGGAATTTCCAATTCCAGCATCCCATATGATGGACATGATGCTTTCTTCACTCCCCCCGTCTTACAACGGTTTTGTCATGAATTACAACATGAGTGGGATGGAGAAAACACCAGAAGAGGTGCTCGCCATGCTGAAAACTGTGGAAGAAGGACTGCGGAAAAATCACAAGCAAGTGTTGCTTGTGAATAAAACCGCCAGTTTCAAAAAGAAAGGCAAGCCAAAGAAGGGCAAGGGTGCCGGTAAGACCGGCTCCCAAAGCAACTCTAAGGGCGGAGCCAAGAATGAAACTGAGTGCTTCTACTGCAAGGGCACAGGACACTGGAAGAGAAACTGCAAGAAGTATCTGGCCGATAAGAAGTCCGGGAAAACCGGAAAAGGTATAATTGTTATACAAGTTAATGTCATTGATGTTTTGCTTGCTAGCGAAAATTCTAAGTCTTGGGTATTTGATACCGGATCGGTTGCTCACATTTGCAACTCGATACAGGGACTGCAGAAGGTCCGCAAGCTAGCAAAGAATGAAGTCATGATGCGCGTTGGGAACGGCGCTGGGATCGCCGCTCAAGCCGTCGGCATTATGCCTCTACGTCTCCCTTCAGGATTTATCCTAGAGCTAAATAAATGTTATTTTGTTCCACTATTGTGTAGAAACATTATCTCTGGATCATGTTTAGTACACGATGGGTATTCGTACAAGTCTGAGAACAATGGTTGTTCACTTTATTGTAAGGATATGTTTTATGGATTTGCACCCATTGTTGGGGGCCTTTTCATACTAAATCTTGAATGTGAAAATGATGTCTTTAACATGAATGCTAAACGCCTTAAGAAGGTTGATACCACAACCACTTATTTGTGGCACTGTCGGCTTGGCCACATCGGAAAGAAACGCATGCAAAGACTCCAAAGAGATGGAGTTTTACCGTCTTTTGATTTTGAATCATTTGACACATGTGAAGCTTGTCTAATGGGAAAAATGACCAAGATGCCGTTCAAGGGTCATCCTGAACGGGCGGGTGAATTATTGGAAATAATACATAGTGATGTATGTGGTCCAATGAGCACAGCCGCACGGGGTGGGTATTTCTACTTCGTGACTTTTACTGATGATTTAAGTCGGTATGGCTACATCTACTTGATGAAGCATAAGTCGGAAACCTTTGAAAAGTTCAAGGAATTTCAGAATGAGGTAGAAAATCATCGTGACAAAAAGATTAAGTTTCTGCGGTCTGATCGCGGAGGCGAATACCTTAGTCATGAGTTTGGCCAACATCTAAGTGACCGTGGAATCGTTTCACAGCTTACGCCTCCCGGAACTCCACAGCGAAATGGAGTATCGGAAAGACGTAACCGAACCTTGTTAGACATGGCAAGGTCGATGATGTCTCTTACAGATCTGCCGATATCTTTTTGGGGTCACGCACTAGAAACTTCCGCTCACACACTAAACCGAGCACCGTCTAAGTCTGTTGAAACGACACCACATGAGATGTGGAATGGGAAGAAACCCAGTTTGTCGCACCTTAAAATTTGGGGATGTGAGGTACTTGTAAAACGTTTACAACCAACCAAACTCGATCCCAGATCAGACAAATGTAACTTTGTACGTTATCCAAAAGAAACAATTGGGTATTCCTTCTACCTACCCTCCGAGCAAAAAGTGTTTGTCGCTAAAAGCGGAGTATTTCTTGAGAAAGAGTTTCTCGCCAAAGAAGTAAGTGGGAGGACAGTACAACTTAATGAGATTAGTGAATCTTCGGCGACCGTTGCTATGGCTAAAGAACCAGAAGTAATTCCGCAAATTATCCCTACAACCGAGCCGGAAGTTGTCGCATATAATGCAAAAACTTCAGACAATGTTGTAACTGAACCGCGTAGATCAAGTAGGGCTGTCCAGCCACCTGAGTGGTTTCATGATGAAATCTTCATTCTTGAAGACGATGAACCTGCGCACTACAAAGAAGCAATGGCGGGGCCCAGCTCAAGGGAATGGCACAGAGCCATGAAATCCGAGATGGAATCCATGTACGAAAACCAAGTTTGGAACTTGGAAGAACTTCCAGAAGGCGTAAAGCCCATTGGTTGTAAATGGATTTTCAAAAGAAAGTAGGACGCGGATGGTAACATTACTATCCAAAAAGCTAGACTTGTCGCGAAAGGGTTCACGCAAGTTCCAGGAGTGGACTACGACGAGACGTTCTCGCCAGTAGCTATGCTTAGGTCTGTACGGATATTACTAGCAATTGCTGCTTATTTCGACTATGAAATATGGCACATGGACGTCAAAACGGCTTTCCTAAATGGAAACCTCAAAGAGGATGTATACATGATACAGCCAGAAGGTTTTGTCATTCATAAGGATGCTAAAAAGTTATGCAAGCTTCAGAAATCCATTTATGGTCTGAAGCAAGCATCAAGGAGCTGGAACATTCATTTTGATGTAGTCAAACGGTTTGGCTTCATCAGGAATGACGAAGAATCTTGTGTTTACAAGAAGTTTAGTGGGAGCGCAAAAGCATTTCTAATCTTGTATGTGGATGACATATTGTTGATTGGAAATGATGTGAATTTCCTTAGAGAAATAAAAGACTCATTGAAAAGGAGTTTTTCAATGAAAGACTTAGGCGAAGCGGCATATGTATTGGGCATTAGGATCTATAGAGATAGATCAAGACGCCTGATAGCGCTTAGCCAAAGCACGTACATTGACAAGGTGTTGAAAAGGTTCAACATGGAGAACTCCAAGAAAGGCCTACTCCCCATGTCACCTGGCACAGTGCTTTGCAAGAATCAGTGTCCTCGGACTCTCGATGAGCGAGTACAAATGAATGATGTTCCATATGCCTCGGCAGTTGGTTCTATTATGTATGCCATGCTATGTACAAGACCGGACGTTTCCTATGCGCTAAGTGTTAGCAGCCGGTACCAAAGTGATCCAGGATTGGAACACTGGGCCGCAGTCAAGGGTATTCTTAAGTACCTCAAACGGACCAAGGATTTACTCCTTGTGTACGGAGGTGATGAAGAGCTCATTGTAAGTGGTTACACTGATGCAGGCTTCATGACTGACCCAGATGACTTCAAATCTCAATCAGGCTATGTTTTCATATTGAACGGCGGCGCAGTTGATTGGAAAAGTTCAAAACAAAAGACTGTGGAGGATTCTACGACAGAGGCAGAATATGTTGCTGCTTCAGAAGCCTCCAAAGAGGCGGTATGGATCAAGCAATTTCTTGAACACCTTGGTGTGGTTCCAAGTGCTCTGGACCCGGTGGAGATCTATTGTGATAATAGTGGCGCCGTGGCTCAGGCAAGGGAGCCAAGTTCGCACCATAAGACAAGACATATTGAACGCAAATATAAACTCATTCGACATCATGTCGAAGCGGGTTTAGTGAAAGTACGCAAAGTTCACACGGATCTGAACGTGTCAGACCCGATGACAAAGCCTCTACCACGAGCAAAGCATGAGCAGCACCGGATAGCCATTGGTGTTAGGGAAGCCATGTAACTGGATTATGACTCTAGTGCAAGTGGGAGTCTGTAGGAGATATGCCCTAGAGGCAGTAATAACAGTTATTTTGTATCTCCGAGTTTGTAATGAATGTTTATGTTCCATGCTATAACTGCAATGATTCTCGAGTCTGCAATATCCACGAGGCTCGGAGGTAAACTCATGTGCACGTGTGGTATAATAAACATTAAAATGTATTCCTAGTCATGCCTCTAAGACTGGCTCATGTATTGCATGATGATCCTGTTTTCCTGATCATGGGCATGTCTATGCCGGCAATTTTGAGGGCACAATGTTAGAAGAACATTTGTGTTGAATCGACCCGAATTGATGTTATGCTATGAGATACATTCGTCACAAGTTAATGGTTAATAACACAGAGAAAGTTGTGCGTTTGCATAATTCCTTAGACCATGAGAGTATCGAGTTCCTTCGTACTTGCTTCGTGAACTTTGGGGTTTTGTTAAACGTCATCTGTAAAAGGGTGGCTATTACGGCAGCTTGCGGGTTCACGGAAAAGTATGACAAGGAACTAGGTAGCTCGAGATTGGGATTTTCTCCTCCGTCGTTGGAGAGATATTCTTAGGGCCCTCTCGGTGTTACGGTATCCACCATCGTCTGGCCAGACACAGTGTGATTTGATCACAGGGATGCCGGAACGCGGGAACGAGAAAAGAGAACAATACCAGGAACGAGGTAACTGGCATAGTGGACAAGTTGTTGATTCACGGGGATGCCAATAAGTCTCACCTCGGGTATTTGTAATATATCGCGAAGCAACAGGAATAGCACACAGCAACTAAAGGTTCACTCGAATAATTCTTCGTATGGGTATAGGGATCAATATGGATGTCCTCGGTTACGCTATTGATCATTGATCGGAAAGTGTTCCGGTCATGTCTATACTTCATCGAACCTACAGGGTCACACGCTTAAGGGTCATCTATCTGTTGAATACTAGACAGGGAGTCTGAGATAAAGTCACCGGAAAGGTTTCGGAGACGGCGGAAAAGTTCCGAGAGAGAAAACCGAAAAGTTGTTTCGGGGTAAACCACTAAGCCGAAAAGGTTTCGGAGAGCACCTGGTAATTTTGGAGAGTGCCAGAATTGTTCTGGTAACTTCTGGAATTTTTCTGGAGAAAAGATTAAAATATTTTTTTTCGGAAATATTTCGGAGCTGCCGGAAATGTTCCGGAGCTGCCGGAAATGCTTAGGTTGCTTTTCGCAGATGAAAATCACTAATCCGGAATTGTTTCGGAATGCGCCCAAAATCATTTTAGTGGGTGTTGGAATTATTCTAAGACCCACAGAAATATTTTCGGAATTTTCGGACGCGAAAAAGTGGTGTCATGAATAGTAAAAAGTACTACTTGAGATATTTTTGGAAAGCCTTCTAGAAGGACTTGGGAGCCAAGAAAGCCCCCTTGGGTTTCCTATAAATAGAGGTGTGAGGGCAGCCCCATATCCTTGATCCAAGCTCTCACTTGAGTTCTCAACACATGCCATGCAATTATCTGGCTTCTTCTCTCCCTCACACGAAAGAGTTTCGTAGAGCCGAAAGGCTGTCTGGGTTCCGGCAGGAACTAGTTCTGGACGGCGAAGCCCTGCTGGATAGCTGACACCGTACGTGTGCAACTTGGTAGAGAGGTCGTTGTTTTGATCTTAGTTCGAGTGTGCCTCCCGAAGGGCTGTCCGAGTTACAGATCGAGTTTCGAGGGTCCTCCCGAAGGGCTGTCCGTGACATCGTCCGAGGGACTGTCCGACCGCCTCCCGGAGCGCCGTTCGTGGGACAGACGAGGGAATACAGTCTCGCGGTTGGGAGGTTGTAAATCCTAGCTGCGGGGATCTGCACCGACGATCTTCATCGACTCTACTTCCCGCTGCGCTACGAGTCGGTAACGATCAGATCAAAACCTTGTATGCGTCTCCATAGTGGTCCTGGGCGTGCTCGCTATACCGAAATTTTTTGTTTTCTGTTGCGTTCCCCTACATTGCGGACCCCCGGCGGTCAGAAACGTGAGCACCGCGCGCGCGGGAGAAAAACCGGTGATGTTTTTGCAAACTGCCAGCCACCGGGGCTATATAAAGACCACCATTCCCCCACCCATTTCTAGGGTTTCCCTAGTCCAAATTTTCAGCCAACCCCCTGATCTATCTCAGATCTGACCAATTTTTCCCTCCATTTTCGAAACCCTAGCTCCTGGTCGCTCTCGGCCGTCGGATCGGGCGATCGGAGGGTCCTCGTTGTGCCACGTCACCCCAGATGAAACTCCCGTGGAGGCCCCTGCCCAAGCGCCCGAAGGCCTCCTCGCGCCCGTGCCGCTGCGACCCCGCCGCCGCACTCCGGCCAGCCGCCGGCTGCCGGCGATCCGCGCCCCGGCCAGCCTCCCTCTCCTCTCTGTGTGCACAACCATGGCCGCCTCGGACCCAAGCACGCGCCGCCGCTGGAAGCTCCCCTCCGCCGTCGTCGTTCTCCTCTGCGCGCCGCCTCGTGCCGTAGCTCCGGTGAGCCCTGCCCCGCGCCGCGTCTCCTCCTCTCCCTCTCTCACCCCTCCGCCTCCTCTTCCCCGCAGAAAGCCGCCGCAGGAGGCCGAGCGCCGCCGCACCTGCCATGGGAGGCCGACGCCGACCGGCCATGGATCTCGGGCCGCCGCGCCCCACTGCCCGCGGCCGCCGCCAGCGGCAGATCCGCGCAAGACCGGCGCCGCCGCGCCCATTCCCGTCCGCCCTGTCGCTATCCGCCTCCCTTGCCGGATCCTGGCAAGCCGGCCATGCGCCGCCGTCGCTGTGGTTTCGCCCGTGCGGGAGTCAGGAGCAGCCAACGTCCAGCGCCTCCATTCGCACGTGGGCCTCGCGCGCCCCAGGCGGCCCACCAGCGCCCACTGAACGGCTCAGGCCGCCCCTCCTCTTGGTCTTGGCCCAACAGTGAGCTCCCCCCCTTTTCTCTCTTTTTTTTTATTTTTTCTGTTGGGCCCAGTAGATTTCGGCCTGTTAACTGTTTTTTTTTCTTTTTTAGTTTATTATTTTTGCACATTGTATTAGTTTTTTTGCGGTAGCTATAACTTTTCACCGGTAGCTCCGATGGAGACGCTTTCTACATGAAAGTTGCTCAGTTTTGCGCGTAGATTATTAAAATGTTGTTTGTTGCCATGTTTGAACTTGTTTGCATGTTGTTTGAATGCTAATTACACTGCTTGCCACTGTAACTGTAACTGCAATAACTTTTTAACCGTTGCTCTGTTTAAAATGTTCTTTATATGTAACTTGACTAGAATTGCATGTAGATTGTGTTTATGATGCTCTTGCCTGCTAATAAAAATAATAAAATATTGTTTAGGGCAAAACAGTACAAAATTCCATTTTTATTGTGGGGTCCGCAATAGTTTGCCATGTCTAGGATTTCACCCCACTTAATTTGACTAGCTTAGGTAGTTTAATTATGCTTCACCACTTGCCATGCTTGAGTGAGATGCCATGTTAACAACCTTTGTTGATCACCTGTAGCTAAACAACTTGAACCACCGTAAACGTGCGGTATCATCGTGTGTGACGAATACTCCACTTAACCGGTTAGTAACCGCTCTCGAAGGTAGGTGCGATGTCTCGTGTTGCTTTCTTGTTGATGCTTGCTCGTGTTTGCTTCGTAGTAATAGATGCTTGCTTGTTGATTGCTTTCCAGTGTTTATCGCCTTGTGTGCTTCCGCGGGTACCTTCGGAGACAATGCGAGCTTGCGATCAACTACACCTTCGGAACCCGACTTATCAACAGGCAAGGACTATGCATTACTTATGATCCATTCTATTTCAACCAGCGGTTTGCATGCTAGTCTAGGTCAGGTTCGATGTTTGATCCTACCACATGTTTACAACCTCTTTCAAACCGATACAGCCATGTCCCCTCCCAGCAAACCATGTACTGCTATGTTACTATTGCTCGTTGCTCAGCCCCTGCTTAGTATGCATGCTTAGGATGCTACGAGGTTACCCTGTTACTCCTTGGTTTGGGATATCACATTTTTATATTGTTGTTGATGATATGATTATTATTATAAATGTTGACTATATTCGACGAAGGATGGAAGGTCTAGGCTATCCCGCCCCGACTCTTTGTTCCATTCGAGTCACCTAGGACCCGAGTTCCGGGTATTGGTTTTAAGACTGAGCGTGCCTAACCGCGTGTGGAATTTTATGGGGTACCCTTTTCTTACCTACCTAGCTTCAAACATTTCTAGTGGTGGCCCAAGCTGATTTACCTTTTGAAACCGTGTGTGTGCTGGTCGTACACCAGTAGTTTTCCAACCAACCTGGACCAGTGAGGACATAGTTCCCTTGCTGGCCCACCTTGTCCGGCTGAGGACCCGGTTTCCCATGTGTGATTAACCGGCTATCCAAACCTGCGACAGACGGTAGAGACCAAATCGAGAGCGCGGCTGGCTCCTGAGATGGATGTCGACTCACCGGGGGCCACCCGGATTTGTCCGTTCTTAGTTAGAGGGACCTGTCGTTTCGGATCTCTTGGAACTAAATCATAAAATGGTTGCCTGTGATGGGTAGCAACTGAGAGAGATGGACGTGCGTGCGGAGCCTTGTAATGGGAAGTTGGTACACCCCTGCAGGGTTAAATATTTTTGAGAATCCGTGTCCACGGTTATGGACGACTTGAGACCTACAACTTGTTCATAGACAACAACAGCTGAGATAATCTTAATATAACTTGATCAACGTGTGTGTGTGCCTTGACTGCTTCTTCTTCGTCGGGATGCGAAGACGAGGACAAGGATATGATAGGTGTTATGATTGCGTAAGTAGTTGATAGCAAGACTTGTTGGAGGCGATTCCTCATCGAATGCTTGGCTTCTTATCTTACTCTCTAGATCGTTAGCCACTTCATAAATGATAGTGCGGCAGCAACCTCACCACTTACCCCTTCCTTACCGTAAACTACTAGTTTTCCTAGAATGACGAGTGATGAAGTCCTTGCTGGGTCAGATGACCACTACAGTTGGATGTTGAGTACCTCTGTACTCATGATACTACCCCCAAACTCTTTTCAGGGTTCTTGATCGACAACAGGTATGGTGATCAACGTTTCACGTGGAGACTCGACGACGACTAGTTAGACGGATCCCGGCGGAGGGCCTGGACCCATGTGGTTATGGGGATCGATGTTTTTCTCTTTGCCACTAGGCATTTGATTGTAGTCTGTACCCAGACATGTATCTTCCGCTGTTGTATTATATTTGAGGCAGTTGTATGTCGATTGTATGAGATGTTGTATCCTTGTTTCTGTAATGTTGTGATATCATGTTGGAAATCCGGGGCATATGGCTATGTCATATGTCGCGGTGGGACCGATATGTGCTTCGTCCCCGAATCTGGATGGAAACATCTAGATCTGGAACAGTACCGCATATTGGGTCTTACACCACAAGTCTAGGGGATCAATTGTAGATTTTCGATAAATAAGAGTATCGATCCCACGAGGAGCAGAAGGTGTTGATAAGTGACACTGGATAAGGAAAGGCTGCAAACACTCAAAGGTAAATATTTAGGGGGTTTTGGTTTAAGCAACAGAAAAGTAAAAGACAGGCAAAGTAAACAGGATAACTGAGGAGTAGCAAGTGGCCCAATCCTTTCACAAGGATAAGCCTAGGAACTGAACTTATAAAAGCTAAAACGTTCTCGAGAAAACACGGGAGAGATAGTCAAGTCACCTTCACCATACTCTGCCAAGTAATATGTATCGTGTTGATAAGTGTCGGTGGGTGGATCAATGCTAGTACACCTTCTAGACTAAGATAAGTGTACTCTTATGATTACACACCTTGCAAGCATCCGCAAATACAAGGTAGTAATTAAGGAATAAGCCTAACCACAGCATTACGATCAAGGATCCATAACTCCCTTGTGCGAAAGTCTGCGAACTGGGTTCAGGTTTCTGTCACTCCGGCAACCCACCATAAGCATCCTTTGTGCACAATGTATTCCTCTAGGCCCATGAAATGTGAAGTGTTATGTTTTCGACTCACATAACACCACTAGAGAAATAACAACGCAACTTAAGTATCAAACAACACATAATACTTCAACATCATATGACTACTAACAACTAGACTTCTCCCATGTTCTCAAGAACTAAAGTAACTACTCACAAGACATAAAAGAGATCATGATAAGAGCTGATAGATGGGTGGTAAACAATCTGGACACAATGATATTTCTCCAACAAAACTCAATAGCATTCACCACAAAATAGTAATCAACACCAATAGCGTATAGAGGATACATAGTACGGATTACAACACAAGTTGCAATTGCGAGATGAGATGGGATGTAGATGAATATGGTGCTGATGTTGGGGATGATGTTGATGATGATCTCGATGATGCCCGTGACGATGATGATGATGATGGCGACGATCTCCCCTTCCGGGAATTGATCTCCCCGGCGGAATCTGCCCGCGAGAGATGGCTTTTCTCCTCTGTAGATTTCCGCCCCGTGGCGGCGGCGAAACACGGAAACAACTCTTCTTTTATGGTTTCTACCCCCGGGGGGTTATATAGGCGGAAGGGGGCACCGAGGGGGGCCACCAGGCATCCAGGAGGGTGCCTGGCGCGGACAGGAGGGAGGGCGCGCCAGGCACCCTTTTGGCTGCCTGGTGGGTCCCCTCACCTCCTCCTTCGGTGATCCTCGATCAATCTTCGTAAAAACGTTCCCCGTAAAATTTCATCGCATTTGGACTTGATCTGATTCAGCAACTTGGTATCCACTTTTTACCGCTGAATTCTGGTTCTGCTGATTCGACACCGGAAAGTTGTAAACTGTGTAAAATAAGCCAAAACAACATAATAACAATACTTTAAAGTGTAATATATCAAAGAATAGTGAAATCACAATATAAAATAGTGATTCTTTTTGGACGTATCACGCTATGATCCTCGGCAACGGCGCCAGAAAACGTTACTTGATGACCCTCAACGTAAAGGGATCTATTGTAGTGTTTTTGATAAATAAGAGTGTCGAACCCAACGAGGAGCGAAAGGTATTGATAGGTGATTTTGGACAACGAATAACTGCAAGCACTGAAAGATAACTTTTTAGGGGTTTTCGATATAAGCAACAATAAGATAAAAGCAAGCAAGGTAAATAGCACTGAGGAGCATCAACTGGCCCAATCCTTTTGAGCAAAGGGTAAGCCTGACAACTGAACTTATAAAGAATAAAGCGTTCTTGAGGACACATGGAGAGGTAGTCACATGCTTTCGCCATACTCCGTATCGATAACAAGTCTTGTGCTGATAAGTGTTGAGTGGGTGGATCTATGCTAGAACACCTTCTAGACTAAGATAAGTGCACTCTTATGATTAAACATCTTGCAAGCATCCGCAAATACAAGATAGAAATTAAGGCAAAGCCTAACCACAACAATAAGATCAAGGATCCATTATTCCCTTGTGCAAAAGTGCGCAAACTGGGGTTCAGGTTTCTGTCACTCCGGAAACCCACCGTAAGCATTCTTTATACACAATGTATTCCCCTAGGTCCTTAAGAAGGCGAAGTGTTGAGTGTTCGACTCACACAACACCACTAGGAGAATAACAACACAACTTAAATATCAAACAACACAAATTACTTCAACATCATATGACTACTAACAACTAGACTTCTCCCATGTCCTCAAGAACTAAAGTAACTACTCACAAGACATAAAAGAAATCATGATCAGAGGTGATAAATATATGATAAAAAATCTGGACATAATGGTATTTCTCCAACAAAACTCAATAGCATTCACCACAAAGTAGTAATCAACACCGGTAGAGTAGAGAGGATAGATAGTACGGATTACAACACAATATAAACTTGTGAGGTGAGATTGGATGGTGGTGGAGATGGTGCTGATGTTGGGGATGATGTTGATGATGATCTCGATGATGCTCGTGACGATGGTGATGACTTCCGGGAGGTGATCTCCTCGGCGGAATCTGCCCGCCGGAGAGCCCTTTTCTTCTCTGTAGGTTTCCGCCACGGAGCGGCGGCGGAACTCCGTGAAAGCTTCTCTTTTTAGGGTTTTCGCGTAACCAGGAGTATATAGGCCAGAGGAGGGAGCCGGGTGTGGCCCCAGGGCTCCAGGCGCCCTCCCGGCGCGGCCAGGGGTGGGGTCGCGCCAGGTGGCCGCCTGGGGCTCCTGTGGCCCCCCTCTGGCCCCTCTTCGGCGAGTCTTCGTTATTCTTTTGGAAAATACCCCCCGTCGATATTCAGGTAATTTGGAGGTATTCTTCTTCAGCAACTCAGCGTCCACTTTTTACCGCTGAATCCTGCGTCTGCTGCTTCGGCACCGGAAAGTTGCAAACTGTGTAAAATAGGCCAAAACAACATAAGAACAACATCGTAATATGAAATATATCAATGAATAAGGATGAATTACGATATAAAATAGTGATGCAATTTGGACGTATCAGATGCGCAAGGATAGCCAAACCCCCGTACACTCCTCCTCGGGGTACTTGTCTCTTTGTGAACATCCTTATTAGATTGAGAGTTACCGATAATAAGTGCATGAGTTCTTCGGGCTAATGTAAGTCTGGAAAGTTGACACTTCCACCTCCTCATATTTTCTAGCATCTCCCGTGCCGTGCATTTCCTTCTTCTCACTCCGAGAGTTGGCGTCCACCTTCGCCGGTACATCCAAACCCTTGGCATGATACGCTCTGTCATCATAAACCTCCTTATATCTTTCCTGAAAACAACCACCATACCTACCTATCAAGGCATTTCCATAGCCTTTCCAAGATATATTGCCATGCAACATCCACCTCTTCATGACTTGATCTTCATGTCATACATGTTCCTGCTACACTCGCAGAGGCATACATTGCATACATCATGATAGCTACATCTTCTTTATGATTTGAGTACCTTGTAAAGTGTGAAAGATCTTCTATACCCTCTTGTAAATTAGAGTGTTGCCCTTAAGTGCGGAAAAGATCCCAAAGTGGACAAAATAAAATATCCCAAAGAGGACAAATGAGAGTTGAATAGAAAGAGCCATTGAGGCCACCAACAAAATACAAAAATATAGAAAAAGAGAAAAAGAAAAATAAAAAGAGAGAAAGGGGCAACACTACTATCCTTTCGAAAGATCCACACTAGTACTCCCTCTTATCCTTGTACTCCATATAGATGATCATACATGCATATAGCTTTGAGGGGACTTCACACTATAGAACTTGGCTTGCATGTTCCAAGGATTAGCCTCCTCAAAAGAGCTCTAGGTCTTCATGAGCGAGCAAGTTAGATGCACCCCCACTAGTTCCATTGGAGAGCTTTCCAGCTCATATGTGCACCTGTTGCATGACAATCCCTACTCCTCACATCATATCTATCATTTGGCCTTCTCGCCTATGATTATCTGTAAGGCCCGATATGTGGTACTGTTCCAGATCTAGATGTTTCCATCCAGATCCGGGACAAAGCACATATTGGTCCCACCGCGACATATGACGATGCCATATGCCCCGGATTTCTAACATGATATCACAACATTACAGCTACAAGGATACATCATCTCATACAATCGGCATACAACTGCCTTAATACAATACATCAGCGGAAGATACATATCTGAGTACGGACTACAATCAATTGCCTAGTGGCAAAGAGAAAATCATAGATCCCCATAACCACACGGGTCCAGGCCCTCCGTCGGGATCCGCCTAACTAGTCGTCGTCGAGTCTCCACGTGAAACGTCGGTCGCCATGCCTGTTGTCGATCAAGAACCCTGAAAAGAGTTTGGGGTAAGTATCATGAGTACTCAGCATCCAACTGTAGTGATCAACTGACCCAGCAAAGACTTCATCACTCGTCATTCTAGGATAACTAGTAGTTTACGGTAAGGAAGGGGTAAGTGGTGAGGTTGCTGCCGCACTAGCATTTATGAAGTGGCTAATGATCTAGAGAGTAAACTAAGAAGCCAAGCATTCGATGAGGAATCGCCTACAACAAGTCTGCTATCAACCTACTTAAGCAAGCATAACACCTATCATATCCTTGTCCTCTTCTTCGCATCCCGACAAAGAAGAAGCAGTCAAGGCACACACACATTGATCAAGTTATTAAGATTATCTCAGTTGCTCTTGCCTATGAACAAGGAGTAAGTCTCAAGTCGTCCATAACCGTGGACACGGCTTCTCGAAAAGATTTAACCCTGCAGGGGTGTACCAACTGCCCATTACAAGGCTCCGCACGCACGCCCATCTCTCTCAGTTTCTACCCATCACATGCAGCCATTTTATGATTTAGTCCGGAGAGAACCAACTGTAGTGTCCAACGCTCGTGCCTCCCGAGACGAACCGCTGCCGGCGGCTAGCTTCGGTCTCCGGCGAGGGGCGAGGCGGCACATGGAGGCAAGGCCGGGGTGGCCATGCGGTGGCAGAGGAGGCCGAGGGGCGCCGAATCTCGTCGGATCCGGTCGCCAGCGAGGCCATGGGGCGGCGGCCGCGACGAGCTCCTGCTCGGGCCGGCCATGGAGGGCGGCGTCCTGCGCGGGCTCCTGCACGTGAGAGAGAGAGAGACCGGATGAGGAGAAGAGAGGGAAGGGAGGCGCGAGGGAGGAGGCGACCTGCGGGTCAGCGGCTTGACGCCGACAACGGGGCTCGCTGGCCGGAGTGCAGCGGCGGGGACACGCGGGGTCGGGAGAGGAGGATCACGTGCGTGGGGCTTCAGGCAGTTCCATGGGGTGACGTGGCGCTATCCCGGCCACCGGATCGACAGATCCGACGGTCAGGATATGAGGGAGGCTAGGGTTTGCTGCAAAAATAGGCTAAATTGCGAAAATTTAGGCTATTTTTCCAGATCTGGGGGGCTGGTGGCTGCCTATTTGGCTTAGGGGGAACCCTAGAAAGGGGTGGGAGAGTGTGGTCTTTATATAGCCCTGGTGGCTGGCAGTTTGCAAAAACATCCCCAGTTTCTCTCTCGCGCGCACCGTGTTTACGTTTCAGACCGCCGAGGGTCCGCAGGACCTCCGATTCGGGTAAAACTTTGAACTGCGCGATCAGCGCGTCGAGCCCGTCAATCGTACCTCACTTCGACACCGTTTCAAGAATATTTCCCGGTGCCCAATAAAATAACCCATTTAATTATTAAACGGGGTTTTCCGTTCCGATGGCGATGGCTGGTCTCGTGTCGGTTGCGACGGTGCTCGGGTGAAACCCGGTGTCGCAAGGTCGAGTGTCAGGGTGGCAAGGTTCGGTCTCCGTCCGGTACAATATAAGAGGGGGAAAATAATCGCCGATCAATAAATCGGGGATGCAAACACCGCAAACAAAGCAGGCAATCAACCAATTCACACCGAAAACAAAATTTTTAATTTTTGTAAAATCTGGGTTGTTACAATACAACACCACCAACACGGGTTTTCGTCCCGAGATCCAGGACGATCCGGGGGAGAGGGGAAGGGCGAGAGAAAAGAGTTGACGATCTTCAACACCACCAACAAGGGACTCTGCTCCATGTCGAACAACGAACTCCGTCGAGAGATTTTTACGCAGAGAGATGACATCGTCGGAAAAATGAAACTGTCACTTCCAAGAGGGAGAACGAAAATGAAAGATGGATCAAAGGACAGTGTTTTTCAACGCAAGTCGTGAAAACACTGGGCAAAAGGATGGATGGCAACGGGTGACCAAGATGTACACCAGAGTTGGAAGTCTAAAGGTACAACCGGATATCCCAAACCTGAGATCGGAATCGAGACAATACGCTGCAAGTAAGGCATTGTAACGGTTCCGAAACTCCACTTAATCGAGATCCTAGAGTTTGAAGGGGATAAGATGAGAATTAAAACACTTACGTCACTTGTCCTGACTAGAGCAAGGGTAAGGAGTAAAAATATTCCTACTCTCCGATAACTAACTTAGTAACTACAAAATAGTTTTTTGTCTAGACTCGACTTCGGCCAGAGAAGGGATCCTACGGTCAGTAAGGCTCTGACACCAAGTTGTAAGCCCCGATATGCGGTACTATTCCAGATCTAGATGTTTCCATCCAGATCCGGGGACGAAGCACATATAGGTCCCACCGCGACATATGACATAGCCATATGCCCCGGATTTCCAACATGATATCACAACATTACAGAAACAAGGATACAACATCTCATACAATCGACATACAACTGCCTCAAATATAATACAACAGCGGAAGATACATGTCTGGGTACAGACTACAATCAAATGCCTAGGGGCAAAGAGAAAAACATCGATCCCCATAACCACATGGGTCTAGGCCCTCCGCCGGGATCCGTCTAACTAGTCGTCGTCGAGTCTCCACGTGAAACGTCGGTCACCATACCTGTTGTCGATCAAGAGTTTGGGGGTAGTATCATGAGTACAGAAGTACTCAACATCCAACTGTAGTGGTCAACTGACCCAGCAAGGACTTCATCACTCGTAATTCTAGGATAACTAGTAGTTTATGCTAAGGAAGGGGTAAGTGGTGAGGTTGCTGCCGCACTAGGATTTATGAAGTGGCTAACGATCTAGAGAGTAAGATAAGAAGCCAAGCATTCGATGAGGAATCGCCTCCAACAAGTCTGCTATCCACCTACTTACGCAAGCATAACACCTATCCTATCCTTGTCCTCCTCTTCGCATCCCGACGAAGAAGAAGCAGTCAAGGCACACACACATTGATCAAGTTATTAAGATTATATCAGTTGTTGTTGTCTATGAACAACGAGTAGGTCTCAAGTCATCCATAACCGTGGACACAGCTTCTCGAAAAGATTTAACCCTGCAGGGGTGTACCAACTGCCCATTACAAGGCTCCGCACGCACGCCCATCTCTCTCAGTTTCTACCCATCACAGACAGCCATTTTATGATTTAGTCCCAAGAGATCCCGAACGACAGGTCCCTCTAACTAACAACGCACAAATCCGAGTGGCCCCCGGTGAGTCGACATCCAACTCAAAAGCCGGCCGCGCTCTCGATTCGGCCTCTAACGTATGGATGAGGTCGGGGTAACTAACCCATCACTGTGGGTAGCCCTCGATCTTCCAGGTTTGGACCAACGAAGGAACTCTATCTCCGCTGGCCCGAGTTGTTTTAAAATCTGCTGGGGGCCCAACCAAGCACACACACGGTTTCAAATGGTAAATCAGCTTGGGCCACCACTAGAAATGTTTGAAGCTAGGTAGGTAAGAAGAGGGGACCCCATAGTATCCCACACGCGGTTAGGCACGCTCGTCAAGAGACACAATACCCGGAACTCGGGTCCTAGGTGACTCGAATGGAACAAAGCGTCGGGGCGGGATAGCCTAGACCTTCCATCCTTCGTCGAGTATAGTCAACATTTATAATAATCATATCATCCACAATAAATATAATAATGTGATATCCCAAACCAAGGAGTAACAGGGGGTAACATCGTAGCATCCTAAGCATGCATACTAAGCAGGGGCTGAGCAACGAGCAATAGTAACATAGCAGTACATGGTTTTCTAGGAGGGGACATGGTTGTATTGGTTTGAAAGAGGTTGTAAACATGTGGTAGGATCAAACATCGAACCTAACCTAGACTAGCATGCAAACCGCTGGTTATAATAGAATGTATCATAAGTAATGTATAGTCCTTGCCTGTTGATAAGTCGGGTTCCGAAGGTGTAGTTGATCGCAAGCTCGCATCGTCTCCGAAGGTAACCCCGTGAGCACTCAAGACGGTAAACACTGGAAAGCAATCAATGAGAAAGCATCTATTACTACGAAGAAAACACGATCAAGCATCAACAAGAAAGCAACATGAGACATCGCACCTACCGTCGAGAGCGGTTACTAATAGGTTAAGTGGAGTACTCGTCACACACGACAATACCGCACATTTAGAAAGGTTCAAGTTGTTTAGATAAAAACATGAGCAAAAGTTGTTAACATGACATCTCACCCAAGCATGGCATAGCACACAAACATGACAAGAGGTGACACATAAATAAACTACCTATGCTAGTCAAGTTAAATGGGGTAAAAGTCCTAAGCATGGCATATACTAAGTACCCCACGAAAATAACAGCTTGTGGTACTGTTTTTCCCTAAACATAATTTTATAATTGTTATTATCAAGAAAGATCGGCATAATCACAATCTACATTCAATTCTAGTCAAGTTACATATAAAGAACATTTTAATCGGAGCAACGGTTAAAAAGTTATCACATAAAGCATTTACGGTGGCATGCGATGTAATTAGCAGGTAAATAACATGTAGACAAGTGCAAACATGGAAAAAGAGCACATTTTATTAATTTACACAAAATTCTAAGAAACTTTCATGTTTAACGCGTCGCGATCCGAGCTACCGTTAAAAATATACGGGCATCACAAAGTTATAACTTAATCTGCCAATTAAATCTAACAAGAAAAAAAGGTCTACCGGGCCGAATCTGCACTAAGCGGGCCTAACCAGGGCGAGCGCAGATTAACTAAATAACACATAGGGCGTCATACAGCAATGGGCCGAGCCCAACAACAAATCATAAAAAAAGGAGGCAGGGCTGCCTCACCTTATCGGGCTAAGCCCATGAAGGCTGGGAGGCGAGGCATTAGCGTGGCTCGCTCGTGGGCGAGAGGATCTTTGCGGGATGTGGAGCTGGGCCAAGGTGAGCTGCTGGGGCGCGCCAGCCCACAGCAAGGGCGAGCGGGACGAGCGGGCACGCTCGTGCCTCCCAAGCCGAACCGCTGCCGGCGGCTGGCTTCGGTCTCCGGCGAGGGGCGGGGCGGCGCATGCAGGCGAGGACGGGGTGGACATGCGGTGGCAGAGGAGGCCGAGGGGCTCCGGATCCGGTCGTCGGCGAAGCCATGGGGCGGCGGCAGCGACGAACTCCTGATTGGGCTGGCCATGGCGGGCGGTGTCCCGCGCGGGCTCCTGCACGTGAGAGAGGGAGACCGGGTGAGGTGGAGAGAGGGAAGGGAGGCGCAAGGGAGGAGGCGACCTGCGGGTCAGCGGCTTGACGCCGGCGACGGGGCTCGCTGGCCGGAGTGCAGCGGCGGGGACGCGCGGGGTCGAGAGCGGAGGAGCACGGGCGTGGGGCTTCGGGCAGTTCCATGGGGTGACGTGGCGCTATCCCGTCCACCGGATCGACAGATCCGACGGTCAGGATCTGAGGGAGGCTAGGGTTTGCTGCAAAAGTAGGCTAAATTGCGAAAATTGAGGCTATTTTTCCAGATCTGGGGGCTGATGGCTGCCTATTTGGCTTAGGGGGAACCCTATAAAGGGGTGGGAGAGTGGTGGTCTTTATATAGCCCAGGTGGCTGGCAGTTTGCAAAAACATCCCAGGTTTCTCTCTCGTGCGCACCATGTTTACGTTTCTGACCACCGAGGGTCCGCAGGACCTCCGATTCGGGTAAAACTTTGAACTACGCGATCAGCGCGTCGAGCCCGTCAATCGTACCTCACTTCGACACCGTTCCGAGAATATTTCCCGGTGACCAATAAAATAACCCATTTAATTATTAAACGGGGTTTTTCGTTCCGATGGCGATGGCTGGTCTCGTGTCGGTTGCGACGGTGCTCGGGTGAAACCCGGTGTCGCAAGGTTGAGTTTCAGGGTGGCAAGGATTGGTCTCCGTCCGGTACAAGATAAGAGGGGGTAAATAATCGCCGATCAATAAATCGGGGATGCAAACACCGCAAACAAAGCAGCCAATCAACCAATTCACGCCGAAAACAAAATTTTTATTTTTTGTGAAATCTGGGATGTTACATTATTCTCATTGATGTGAGCCTTTCTCACCTTTTTGCCTTCCTCCTCCACCATATTTCTCTCTTTGCCATCCTAAGTGTCAACTCTTGTGCTTACGCTCATCCATTGACTTGTACCTGGCTAGTGGTCTGGGGACGAGTCAAGATAAGATTCCAAACAAGACCAAGTGTGAAACTTTAGTAGATTGAGTTCTCAACAAAAATAATTTTTTTCTCGTATTCCCTATCCCCCTTCTTGCACGCAAACACCATTTGGAGACATTCGAGTCACGGACAGCGAGAGCTCTTGCACCTAATGTTCTTTTGTTACTTGTTTCAATGCTAATATAGACTCTTGCATGTTATGAGTTGAATTGAATCACATACCTTGATTTCTTTACTTTTCAAAGTTCTTATATGGTTGCTAGCACGTCACCACAGAAATTATGCTTGTTATCATTTACCTACTCGAGGAAGAGCGGGAATTAAGCTTAGGGATGTTGATACGACCCAAACATATCTATAATTTCTGCTTGCTCCATGCATGTTTTGTGTGATATTGCTATGATCTAGATACACTTTCATACACTTTTGATCATATTTGGACTAATTTATTAACTCAGTGCACCGCAATGTCAGTTCCTGTTTTCTGTTGTTTTTCTATTCCAGGTTTCCCCCATATTAAAAGTGCTCCAAAAATTCGGGAAAATCGGATAAAAAATCAGCGCAACGGAAGCTTCCGGAACCCCGAAGGAGGGCCGGGGGGCACCACTAGGGACCCAGACGGCAACCTGGCGCGGCCTAGGGTCTGGCAGCGCCAGGGGGGCGCCTGGACTCCTGGTGCCCCCCTGGCTTCCCCCCTTCGCCTATTTATTCCCCGTGACGCGAAACCCCCAAAGGCAAAACCTTTTTTCACGTTCTCGCCTTTGTTCCGCCGCCGCCGCGCTTCCAAGATCGGGAGCGCCAGCAGACCTCTTCCCGGCACCCTGCCGGAGGGAGGATCAACCTCTGGGAGCTTCCCCTTCACCATGGACGCTTCCCAGATGTGTCGTGAGTAGTTTCCTTTGGACCATGGGTCCGTGATCAGTACCTATGTGATGTTCTCCTCCCCTCTTTGTTCTTCACGGTTTAGACCTCGTGAGCTTCCCTACATGATCGAGGCACATATGTAATCTTTCTGCTATTGTTATGCTAAGTTTGATGGGATCTGATGGATTATGAGATTATGTTCAGATTGTGATAGAGTAATATATTTGGTTCTTATCTTTTATATTTTTTTCCTAAGTAATTCTTGCATGCTCTCCGTTGCTGTTTATTGCTTTTGCCAAGTAGTAGGTAGTAACTCCAAGAGGGAACGTTATGCTCGATTGTGGTTTCATGCCCCCCGATGACACGCTTGAGTGACAGAAACATGAGTCTAGGGGATGTGTTGTTGCCACAAGGGGGAAAACAACGGTGCTTGTAACCGCGGTTGCAAGGATTGTTTACTTTACGCAAAGTACTTTTTAATGCAGTTGTCTGTTGCTTTAGGTTTACACTTTGGGTGGGGCTCGCAACTTAATACCAACGAGATGTTCTGGATAGACATCTCAAGGTGGATGATTAGTAGTAGATGCAGTTGGATTTCAGTCTACTTATTTTGGCGTACTGCCCATGCTTTTGAGGCTCTTCGTTTCTTTTGTAGCATAATTAGCATTGCGGTGCGTTTATAATCATGTCAATTTCCCAACTGTAATTTGCTTACCTCGCATAGCAGTTTTATCGTCTTTTGGGAGAGAGACATCACTAGTGAATATCACGGGACCCCGGTCCATATTCTCATCACTGTTTACACGCTTATGTACTTTTCTGCTTTTACGTTCAGTTGCTATTATCATTATCATTATCCCTTGTGTTTTGATCCTTTGTAAACAACAAGACCGGAGAGATTGACAACCTCTCTGAACTTCATTGAGAGAAAAGTTATTTGTGTCTGTGTGCAGGTCCAGGTGAAGTAAGCAACCCTGAGTTGTGAACGGCGCCATTGTTCACTTCACCACCTACTTATCATCTTCGGAGTCCTACTGGAGACAAACCTCGGTATCTACACCGAGGGAAACTTGCCGCTACGCTGCATCTCACCTTCCACTTGGGGTAACCAACGAAGGGCGAGAAGCAATTATCATCTCTCGAGTATCAATGGCTGATAAGTCAACAGCCGTCCATATAGGTATTTGTGAGGATGTTCTTGTTCAAGTTGCTAATTGCTTGATTCTTACAGATTTTGTTGTGCTTGACATGCCCAAGGATGGGAGCATGTCCATTATTCTTGGCAGACCTTTTCTTAACATCGCAGGTGCTATTATTGATTGCAATAAAGGAAAGGTCACCTTCAACATTGACGATAAAGAACACACGGTGTAATTTCCGAAGAAGATTGACAAAATGCATGGCCTTAACTCAATAGAGAATATCGAGGCCGTGAAGATTGGAGAATGGGATTTTCCTCTACACGTGCACCACAAATACAAAACCATTATGGTGGGGACAATGTCCATTAAAGTAAAGGTGCAATGATCACTCCATAAGATGTGAGACTTTTTGCTCTATATATCGTCGGTTTGTTGGTAAGACTTGATCAACCTTGCTAGTGAGCATGTTTTATATAGGTAATAAGTGGAGCTTGTTATGTTTTCATTTGCTTTAGCTTTTATTCTCTTTGTTGTACCAAGTTTATATGTTTTTTAAGCTTCACAATTCTAATCACTGCTTCAAGTTTTCAGAAAGTTTTGCAGCTTTTTGGACTCCAAATTTTTTTCAAGAGTGAAGTTTTTAGAAAAAAATCCAGAAAAATTAAAACAAAATTTTCCATGCCGGGAGTGACCTAGAGGCACCTGGGGCTGACCAGGGGGCACCAGTGGCCCAGGCGGCCAGCCCCCTGATCGCGCCCACAGGGCGCCTGGGGCCCACAGGCCCCACCTGCAGGTATATCTTCTTCCTCTCTCTCTCTCTCTCTCCAAAAACACGAGTTATGCCCCCGTGCTCACGTTCTTGTTGTCCTTGGAGAAGATTTTCGATCTCTCTCTACAGCCCACCATTTGAGCTGAGATTTTGAGCAAATACTCCCTGGTATGTGACTCCTTCACCCCTCCAATTAGATTTTTGATTGGTGGCTTCATTTTGTGAGTATTTAGTAGTTCTTTGTGTTGTTTATATGAGCTTTCATGCATGTGTAGAAATTTATTTTCCAAGTTTTGATGCAAGTTTATGCGTTAGGTAAGTAAGTAGAGTAGTTTGCCTCTACTCACTTTGTTTAAATTCTTGTTTTTGTGAATTTCCAAAAATTTCAGAAATGAGTTTGCTAGGAAAAGCAAAAGGGTGGCTTGGGAAGAAGAAGCCTGAGCGCTCCGATCGAGTTACTAGAGCTGCAGCTTCACCCTCAGCTGCTAGACTGAGCTACAATGAAGATCATGCGCCCCTGGAGTTGTTGGAAGACACAAGTCCAGCATGCGCAATGATGTATCCGTGCGATGATTTTCTTGAAGCTGCAGGAATCAAGGAGGATCTTTATGGCCTTTGCGCCAATGCAGGTTTGACACGGCTAGCACTATATCGTGTGGTACAATATAAGAAGCTCACCTCCTGCTTTGTTAATAGTTTTTGTTACAACCATGTTGCTGGAACCGTCGAGTTCAAAATTTACAATGAATATATAACCATGTCTTTGGCACAGTTTTGTGAAATAATAGGTGTGCCGAACGCTGGTCAGACGACGAGGATGAACACTCAGCCCTCCGAGTTGAGGACTCTCTTCCACTCCCTTTGTAGCCAGGAGGAGAGCGACATTCGGCGTATGAAGATTTCCAGCATTTTATTCCCCCACATCAGGTATTTTGCGTACTTTATTGCTAGAGGGGTGTTGGCTCATGACAACACGAGCAACGGTTCTGCATCAGATTTCACTATCTATGCGAATGCCCTCTCTGATAGGAATGATTATAATGTGGGTGCCTTAATTACTCGACGCCTTGCTATGAATGATAACAAGGGTGATTTATTTTGTGGCGTTTACGCCACACTTATCCTTGAGAAATTTAATGGCACCCCGCATCCTCATGATGTTCCCTTTTCATACACAAGTCTTGATCTTGCTGCTATGAAGAGGCATAAGTTTTTTACCACGACTTCCCAGTTTGGTAACCTTGTTTATATTTTGAGGTTTGAAAAGACCATTACTCGTGAGATCAGTCTACCTGCACCACTTTTGTTTGATCACACCCGCAGGAACGGATGGTCCTTCAATGATGTCCAGTTCGATGAGTTCATGGACCAGAATCAGCTGCATAACCCCATAGAGGGGATTGTGCCCGACGAGGAGGAGCATGGTGAGTTCCCACCTTTCCAGGGGGAGACCGTCACTCAGTATGGTGAGGGGTCTTCCTCTGCTTGGAGCGCAGGACCTTCCTCATGGGAGGACCCGAGGACTTCGGTGTACGCGCCGGAGGGCTCATACGACCCTTGGACTTACCATCACCCCGGAGAAGGAGGCTCCTGGGGGCATTAGCTGCTACCAACTTAGGCCAAAAGCCTAATCTTGTGGGAGTATGTGCCCTTCTCGCTTTTCCATTGTATTATCAGTTTTTTTTCTTTTATCTTTTCGAAGTTTTTGCCCGTTCTTCTTTAGTCTTTTAATTTGCAAAAACAAAAAAAATATCTTTTCTTTTTCTTTCGTTAAACCTTTGAAAAAACCCAAAAGGATTTCCTTTATCTCTTTAGTTTGCTTTGTTTTCAGAGTTCAGCTCGAGTCCGTGATGGCTTTTGATTATATTTCCCACGTTCGATCGTGCAAGTGACAAGGAAGTAATGACGAAGATCGATGAAAGGGAAGCAACAAGGAAAACCGGTATGAACTCTTCTTCTTTCTACTTTTGTACATATGCCTGTACTTATGATTTAGAGACCAGCTTGTAGCGACATAGTGCTATGTTTACAATGCTTTCCCAGTGTTCGTGCTTTCTTTGTGGCTGATCTAAAATAGCTAGAGTGCATAATGTGTTGTTGAAATGATTTACATGCATTGCATTGTTCATGATTTGGCATATTGAAGTGGTATTTCCCTTCGGAGAATTCTTGGATTGACATGGCACATGTTCACACATGCTCATGACTAAAAAGTCTATCATGCCTTGATGACCTTTTTGTTTCAGAATAGTTGTATAACTTTCATGCCCAATTCAATGTTGCTTTGTCGCTCTGCATGATTATGACAATTATTGCTCTCTAGTTGGTCGCTTCCCAGTCTTTTGCTAGCCTTCACTCGCACTAAGCGGAATTCTTCTTGTGTACCCAAACTCCTTTTCAAACCAGTTATTCCACTTGAGTCCATCATACCTACCTATATGTGGTATTTACCGGCCACTCCTAACTTAGGTTTTCTTGTGCCATATCAAAATTTATTCAAAAGCTTCCCTTTTGTAACCGTACAAGCTCATGGTGCGGTGAGGGAAAATCAGTATCTACCATGCCAAAAAATATTTTGACGGAAGTTTTAACTAGTAAAATTTATAAAAAAAATAGAGAGAGTTACACCTCCCCCATACTTGATGATGGAATGAAATGGACCAAATGCTGCTAATGATAGATGGAACGATAACCTCCTTCCATTCTTGAGGCAAAATAAAAGGTTCCATAGACCGTCAAAGGATTTGTGGATAAGGGAACAAAAATGTAAGCAAAAGCATTAATATGGTTGGCATGTGAGATATTGAGAGACCTTTACCGTTCACCGTTGACTGAAAAGTTGCACTTCTCAAAAGAATTTTGTCTCTGTTTTTAAAACCAAGAGCTCTAGCACATATTTAGTCTTTTCTTCCAACCACAGGTTTTCAACCTTGCCATCAAAAATCCATGGTTCGAGAGTATCCCCTTCTTTCTCCAAAGCACCAACTATTGAGAGCATAATTGTCATTCTTAGTGTAACATGCATTGTCCCAAGGTACCACATTGTCTTCTGCATGATTGTGTTATTGCTCGTTTGAAATTATTACTTCTAGTCTCCTTTAAAACTCCGGAGGAGCTTATGAATTTATGTTTTGCTTCACTCATGGAGACTAGCGAGATACCACTCTAGTATGTTCAAGCTATGTGCATTGTGATTTTGTCTTTATTTTCGGCAGCATATTATTTACTTTTGGTTGTTTGTGATTGATCACTTGAAAGAAGAATTGCTTCGTGCATTGTCCTCATAGCATTGTTTTGATACTTGCTAAACTCTTTTCGTAGTACCGGCGTATATACATCTTATGAAGCAAAAGAGTTTGTCAAAGTTTTCTTTGTCGCGTCCAGTTCGTTGAACTGAATTGCTTGAGAACAAGCAATAGGCTAAGCTTGGGGGAGTTTATACGTCTCAAACGTATCTACTTTTCCAAACACTTTTGCTATTGTTTTTCCCTCATTCTTGCATGATTTGAACTAAACTAACCCGGACTGACGTTGTTTTCAGCAGAGCTGCCTGTATGGTTTTATTGTGTGCAGGAAAATGGATTTTTGGACATCTCAGAAAATTCCCAGAAAAATTACAAAAAATCCACGCACCCGAAGAAGCCCGAAACCAAAAGTGGGGCAAGAGGGCAGCCAGGGGGCCCCAGGCGCCCTGTTGGCGCGACCCCACCCCTGGCCGCGCCAGTTGGCCGCCTGGGCGACTCCCACCGCCTCTGGTGCCCTACCTCGACTCCTATTTATTCCCATGACGGGAAAACTCCGAAACAGAAGTCGGTTTTCCAGAACCCGTCGCGGGGCCGCCGCCACCCTCTGTTCTTCCTCGGGAGGGTTAATCTGGAGGCTGATTTGGCCTCCGGAGAGGGGAGATCGTCGCCATCGCCATCACCATCACCAATCCATCCTCCCTCCATGACTTCTCTTCACATGTGTGAGTAATTCCACGCTGTAGTTAAATGGGATGGTAGGGATTGGATGAGTTTGATCATGTAATAGTTCGTCAGATTGTTGGGGGCATGTTTCCTATCATCTACTGTGGTGTTTATCAGCTTTGCTACAACTTGTTTCTCTTAATGCTTGTCACTTTGGGCCTGAGTGTCATGTTTTCAGATCTGAACCACTTTTGTTTTCATGAGTATATCTATGTTTGAGATCCTATCTATGAGTTGTATGCACCTATTATGGTCCGGAACCGGTGATCCCAAAGGTGACAGCTTGGGACACCAAAGGGGGTGGTCCATAATTTGAGGATTCCATGTATCCATTGAGTTTATTGCTTTGTTCCGGTGCTCTTTGACATGAGCACCTTAATCTCCATAAGTTCCCTTTGGCCCCGTTCGTAGCGGGATGGTAGGACAAAAGATGTTGTGCAAGTTCTTATTGCAAGCATGCACAACTACCTACGGGATACATGCCTAATGTTTGATATCTTCCTAGATGATCATTGCTTTTCTGTGGGCCTTGCCCCGTGTTAGAATCTATTACATGTTCACTCTTATTCATGCAGCGCCCAACCGTCCATCTCCCTAGCCTACAGTGTTTTAATCCTGCTGGTTACTACTAGTTTATTTCTGTTGATTTACTTTTTCTGTTACCATCATCGCTACCACTATCATACCACAGTTGCTATTAATATTTTGTTGCAAGCAAGTATATTTCAGGTGCGGTTGAATTGACAACTCAACTGTCAAAGCTTATAAATACTCTTTGGCTCCCCTTGTGTCGAATCAATAAATTGGGTTAACTTACCCGCGAGAACACTACAATCGATCCCCTACAGTTGAGGGTCATCAAAGTGCTAGTAAGAAAACAAGTCTGAAACAATGATGTTTGGTAAACCAGTTCACACTCTGCAAAGTGCTACGTCTGGTTGGAGGGACTGGTGATTGAACACCTGGAGCAAAACTCTCTCCTTCCTATTCTCCACTGCAACAAACTCCTCGAGCTTGTCCAATTCTTACTCGGGGTAGATGATTCATGGCATCTCTGAAACCTTTATATACCTCCTTCAGCAGTGAAAATTTCTCTTTGACTACTTGACAGGAGACGCCTACCCGTCTAGGAGACTTGCAGATATCCAATATAAAAAGATTGGCTAATATCAACCTAAGTCTCAGTGAATAGCTCAACTCAGTTTGGGACTTGGGTTTGGTTTTCTCTTGAAATCTTTCTCGGGATGCTCACAGCTCTTCTGTCTCAGAATATTCAGTGGAGCAGCCAACCGCAAATGGCGGGTAGGTGCGGGGTATTTATAGGTGGCGATCCCGATGGTGAAATGACTGAAGTGACCCGATGCAACCGCTTGACGTGTGTCCACAATGGTCGGATTTTCAATCAATGCGCAACTTTTCTTGCGGAGCAAGTAAGCTGACTTGCCGAACGAGTTCTCTCTCGAAGGCACCAAGTACGATGACTTTGCCTTCGAGCTATTACTCGACCAAGTAAGATTTCTCTTGGCAGGCTATATTTGGGTTTTAAGTTGAGTAGAGCAAATTCACTTTGACTAAGATTTCAACTAGCAAACCCCTCTTGATAGTACGGTTTTTCCTACGAC
This sequence comes from Bromus sterilis, assembly GCA_950022295.1. NCBI lineage: Eukaryota > Viridiplantae > Streptophyta > Magnoliopsida > Poales > Poaceae > Bromus > Bromus sterilis. The sequence goes on along the minus strand of OX465598.1, from coordinate 260,674,267 downwards.
TCAAGAAAATGAAAGAGAAACTAGCAAAAAGACTAAGTCCTCATCCAGCTTCAGCTTTCTCCTCGTTGCGCTTTTACTCGAGAGCATCTTCTTTCTCGACGACATTTTTAGGGGTCGTCTTCCTTCAAAGGCTTCGGTATAGGACTGCAGCTTTGCTGCAGTGAGTTGTCCTTCGAGCTTCTCCATGCAAACTCCATTCTTCAGGAACCTAAGTATTTGTTTATACTCAAAAACGATATTAGTTCCTCTACTGCTTTGTTCAACAATCTCCAAAACCTTCGTGGGCAAAACTTTCTCTTACAACAGGCGTCGACTTACTCGTTCATGAAGGGTTCCGAAGTAGAAAACAATAATTTTTCTAATCTACAATAACCCCCTATCCCAAGGATCTAATACTATGCAGATGTAAGTAACAAAGGGAATCGGTATTCATACCTTTGAATACCGAAAGCGGGAAACATTCTCCCGAACATGGTTGATGAAGACGCACGATCCTACGGTCTCCTGACCGTGTTGACGAATCGACGAAGCAAGTGTCGCACGTGCAACACCTCGTAGTTATACACACGTACGATGTATACTAGGCCTCCCGAACCCTGGTCCAACAGAGCAGTGGAAGGAAATGGACTCGGGTGCTTGGCACGACAGTGCGCCTATGGTGGAGAAATCTTCAACCCAAGTACAAGCTACAAACTATGGGAAGCCGACGAAGGAAGGATAAGAGAGAGAGACTCAATGGGATGGGATGAGTATGAGCAATCGTTGAAGCGCGGTGACATGGAGGCGATCGCCCGGCTTGCCTCCAAGCTTGAGGTGATGCAAGTCTATTGAGCTTTCCAGCGGTCCATCAGCGACGAGCGCGGAGCGGAGGCAAACTAGCAGTTCTTGGCCGAGGTGGATCCCTACGGCTACACACTCTTTGACGAGCTTGATGCTGATGAGGATTCCGAGTATGCATCAGTGCCATGGCGGGGCACCCACAGTGTCGAGGTGTCGCGCTCCGTCAAGCCGACGATGATCAATCATGACTCCAACTCGAATTAGTGTGTTCGTAGCTTTAATTCACTTATACATAAGTGTTGTTGATCTTAATTATGAATTTTTTGTGAATTGTTTTAACTATGAACTATGATGTTGTGTTAGGAACTACTATGCATAATTATACACTATGTGGTCTTAATATAGTTTCCAATTTGAGTTTCAAATGAGATGTTTGTGCCCAATTTGAATTTTGAGAAATTAATTTTGAGGGTTCGGCTAGCCCCATACATTTTTTTTTGATTCTCATGTTTGATAAGTACATATTTGAGGACTTCAATTTTCATGGTTTTGTTTAGAGATGCTCTTAGTCCCTGTTTGTTTGGGCTTAAGCTTCGGCTTTTCCATTTTTTCTTAAAAGCCAAAAAAAGCTTAGAATCTTTTGGGGCTTTTAAGCTAAAGTGGAAAAGCTTCAAAAGCTGAAGCAAAAGACCAAACAAACATGGCCTTAAGTGTTACCGTACTCCCAACTCAAAAAAGTCAAAAATCCAAGGTTTCAAAAAAAATGTGATTTTTTACAGCATGTTTGGTTTTTTAGGGATTGTAGACGCAGTGAACATCCACATTTTTTCAATATTTTTAAAAGCTATTCTAATTCCGTTAGCTGGGAGCACATACTTTCCTGTTCAACAAGATTCTGGCCTTTTTATGTAGGATACATAGATAATTTTAAAAATTGCTTTTGGATTCCGAGCTTCATAGAACTCTTAATTTTGAAAATTCCAAAAATTAATTTCTTAGGTTCCAAGCTAGAAAAATTACAACATACATACATATGAATGTATATTACTTGTCGGATGAAATGCATTTGTATGCGAGCTATACAAAAATACAAAAATCTTGTATTTCTAGCATTCATACTATTCACTATTAAAGTACATGACTTTATTTTTATTTTGTAGCTCACACCAAAGGCTATTTCAATATGAAATTTTTCAAAAATGTAGTATACCTCAATGTTCATGTGTATTTTTTCAGATTTTTTAAAAACTTAAAAATATGTTTTTAGAATTTTCAGAAAACAATCTCCATGGAACTCGAGCTCCAAAAGTCCCCACTCAGATATTTTTCCTTAAGATTTCCCACATTTCTAATGGGTCCTATGTTCCGTGAACATGGAAATAATTCTGCACGAAATTGGAAGACAGTAAAAAAGCACATCCGTTTCTATTCCAAATTTGATGATCGAAGAAGCAACACAATAGCTGTAATTTTGCTAAACTGTTGCCAACAGCGACACCAGTTGCGAGTTACAAAATATTCCCTACATTATTCTCTACACTGCTTATGCACGATGATCCAAAATGTTATAATATGTTATCATTTGGGTTCTTCATTGACTTCGGCCTTCAAGTCCACCCTTGCACCATTTTTGTCCTGCATAGCAGTGTAACATTATTCAGTAACTGGTCATATGAAGAATTCAAGGAAGAAGTTTAGATGATTTTGTCAACGGCTAACCTTTATACAGACATAAATATAGTGAACGTCAGGTTTTGGGCCAAGAAGGCTGCTAATCGATGTACTATCATCATGCAAAGGCAGTGGCTCGGTCAGGTCCCATGTTTGTTTGGAAGTCCTCTCCCACCTATCTGCTATGTCATCGTGGGTGCAAAATCGTAAACAGATGCCATCGTTATTCATAGCTTTGCAAAACAAAAGAAATAGATCAAAAGGGTCAAGAGTAAGACATTGTTAAGTCAACCCGGTGGCAAAACCCACTAACCTATGACATGAAGTTTCACTGTCCAAAATTGGAGGTCCTTCAGAAGATGCAATCGGTAATTTGGATCCCCATAAGTAATCTGTAGCATTGTGATGCTCAAAGAAGCTTATAGATAGAAAAATAAAACCACAGAGTTACCATCATAATAATACGATCACTTACCATAATGTAGACCCCATTATCCCTGAGGATTCTGCAGATAGAACAAAGAAATAGGAGCTAGAGTCAAATTAACAGAGATATCACAACAGATATCAGTCTATTCTTTACCTGTTGACCTCCCCTAGCATTTTCGCTGCATGCTCTTGTGAGTTTTGGCCACACTACAATACAAGAAACACGAATCTGAGTATGGCATAGGAGGAATATCTGAGTATCCTGGCAACAAATGACTCACCATAATGGAATCTAGTGTTCCTGCAAATAGCAGAATGGTTTAGAACCCAATGCAATGTTACGTAAGCATGCAAAGATGCTTCATAAGGCTGGTAACCATTACATGATAACAGTACCTTTGTCAATAACAGCATCAAATGAACCAGATTCAAAGTCTGACATGTTCCTTACATCCATCTTCGTATCTGTAAATTCCAGGAAAATAATACAATAGTAAGCATAGATACTCGGGACGGATTCAATGATAGAATGTTGGGAAGAAAGATTATACATTTTAGTTGAGGCTTATCATGGTATTTCTTCTTCATTTGTTCAATCACCACAGATGATATATCGACATTGACAACGTCCTGGTAACCATCATCAACCATGTTTGCACCAAAAACTATGAAACATCCAAATAGATTAAAAACAAGTAATGCAGTTTAAATTCAGAAGAAAAAGATGCTTACACAAGAAATTAGTGATAAAAAAATCTCAATGAACAATACGACCAGTTTATTCATGAGGAAAAAAGATGCATATTAACACATATAGTTGTGTGTTCCAGCTTCAAAAGAGATAAGAACAATCCCATAGTTATCTATGCCCAACTATCAATACAATAAGTAGTCTGTAAGAAAAGATGAGAATGGACTTTGTAACTCGCCAATGCCATGCTAAAATAGGTAAAATCAGACAGTAAGTTTTCATGAACCCAACATGGTGAACCTAAATGGATCCAGGAGGCCATGATGCTTAAGGTCATTAATGAAATTTCACTTATTGCTCTTCCAATTCCACCTTGATAGCTCCGAATTAGGACCTAAATATTATCCAATTTGATCAAAGGAAATGTGGCACATAAAATTCCATATCACCCTAGTTCTTAGTAGTTCCTTAAATCAAGTTTAACTATCTTCCATTGACTACAAGGGATCCTGCGTTGGGAAAGGAGTCGCCAGGGCATCTATCTCACAACCCCATTTCACTTTTTACACTGACATATGATGTGACACTTTTAAAGCAACCGGCTCCCCATACACGCATGTCACCACTTTGCACATGATTTTGGGCCGACATGGGGCCAGGAGCCTGCGATACACCGTATTTTTCATATGCTTTCAGTAGGTATGGGCCACAGGGCAAGGGCACTGGTTATCTCAGATAGTCTGGTAAATAAGTGACGGATTGACTTGCTACATCACTGGTTGATTTGATTGTAATGTTACCATGTAATCGTACTGATGGAAAATCATTGAACAAATGCTGCGTGATTGAGGAAATCTTTGCGTCTAACAGCATTCAATTCACTGTACAAAAACATAGAGACTCCGTATAGCATACATTCTACATTGCACTCCAGTTGATCGATCGAGTGAACAGTCTCCCGGCGATCCCAACTCATCGAGGGAGGGAGATGCTAGAGCAGGTCAACCAAGTTGCCGAGAGAAACTTCCCCTCCCAGTCCCATCCCTGACCGATCCCGCCCTGAAGGTGCATAGGAGAGCGGAGATAGGCCACTCACCGGAGTTGCCGCATCCGACGAGGAGGAGGCGCTGGTGCGGACGCACATAGAGGCGGAGCAGCGGCGCGAGGGCGGGGTACTTCTGGTACCAGTCGAAGGGGCCTGACTCCTTGCGGTAGCGCTCGTCCCAGTACCACGCCTCCCCGTACGCCTGCGACGCCGCCCCCGTCATCCCGCCGCTCGGATCTGGTCGCCGGGGCACGCTGGCTTCGATGGATGTACGATGGTGACCGCGCCCGCCGGCCGGGAAGCAGGGGAGGCTCGTTAAACTCGTGGAGTCAGGCCCTGGAGGATTCCGGATCCGCAGTGGGGAGGGGCGAGTAGAGACTTTGGGGTTGTTCGGGCAGTCAGTGGTCGCGATCTGCATACGCACTGGGCAGTGGGCGGTGGTGCGATCCCGGTGCGCTGGTGCATGTGCGGAAAGAAACAGAGTGAGATGGACGACGGGGAGAAAACTTGGTAATCTTAGAGCAATTTAAACATGAGTTTTTTTTTTTCGTCGACACTAGAAGGGTCCCGAAGGAGCATCTCATTGATTAACTTGAGGGATAATACATCTTACGGACAAAACCTTGAAGAAAGTAGAAAATACAAACATGCTTCTAAATCTTACAAAAAGAAGCCCAAACAAACTTGAAGGAACGCAATTGAGTCCAAACTACTCCTCGATGAAGAATCATCGCCATCATCTGGGACGAACCACTTGGTCTTGTGAAATCTCCACGATGGTCATCATAGAATCCAACAAGGAGAAATAAAACAGGTTGACATTCAACCAGAAGATACCAAGGTGCTAGAAAACATGGCTCGTCAACCACCACAGTGGGTGGCGTATAGCTCCCGAAGGAGACTACCCTTCAACCAATGGATGGGCCAGCCTCGATTGATTAGCTCCAACCCCGTCATCAACCTCCAAAGCTCCTAGCAACCAACACCTAATCACCATCACCATGATGGCCTCCAAAGCACAGTATGCCTCGGCATCCACGGCAAGAACAGGAAGCACGAACTTATTCTCCTGGATATCGGAAAAGACCCCTCAGTAGTGGCAGACCCCTTCCGCCACCCCGTTGGAGATCCAATCTAGCCGCCACTAGTCGCGGCTCGCTCGTTGATACGTCTCAAACGTATCTACTTTTCCAAACACTTTTGTTATAGTTTGGCCCTCATTCTTGCATGATTTGGACGAAACTAACTCGGACTAGCATTGTTTTCAGCAGAGCTGCCTGTATGGTTTTATTGTGCGCAGGAAAATGGATTTTTGGACGTCTCAGAAAATTTCCAGAAAAATACCAGAAAATCCACGCACCCGAAGGAGCCAGAGGCCAGAAGTGGGACCATAGGAGAGCCAAGGGGGGCCCAGGCGCCCCCCCTGGCGCGGCCAGGGGTGGGGTCGCGCCCTCTGGCCGCCTGGGGGCCTCCCCTCCTCTGGTGCCCTACCGACACTCCTATTTATTCCCGTGACGGAAAAACCCCGAAACAGAAGTCGTTTTCCCAATTCTCGTCGTGGAGCCGCCGCCACCCTCTGTTCTTCTCCGGGAGGGCTAATCTGGAGACTGTTTTGGCCTCCGGTGAGGGGAGATCATCGCCATCGTCATCATCATCACCACTCCATCCTCCCTCCATGACTTCTCCATCCATGTGTGAGTAATTCCCTGCTGTAGGAAAAGGGGATGGTAGGGATTGGATGAGTTAGATCATGTAATAGTTTATCAGATTGTTGGGGGCATGTTGCCTATCATCTAGATTGTTGTTTGTCATCTTTGTTTCAACTTGTTGCTCTTAATGCTTGTCACTTTGGGCCCGAGTGCCATGATTTCAGATCTGAACCCTATGTGTTTTCATGATTATATTTGTGTTCTTGATCCTATCTATGAGTTGTATGCACCTGTTATAGTCCGGAACCGGCGATCCCAAAGGTGACAGCTTGGGACACCAAAGGGGATGGACTATAATTTGAGGATTCCGTGTATCCATTGATTGTTAATGCTTTGTTCCGGTGCTCTTTGACAGGAGCACCTTAATCTCCATAAGTTCCTTTTGGCCCCGTTTGTAGCGGGATGGTAGGAAAAAAGATGTTCTGCAAGTTCTTATTGCAAGCACGTACAACTACCTGTGGGATACATGCCTGATGTTTGATTTATGCCTAGATGATCATTGTTTTTCTGTGTGCCTTGCCCCAAGTTAAATACATGATGTGACTTATCCATGCAGCGTCCAACCATCCATCTCCCTAGACTACAGTGTTTTAATTCTGCTGGTTACTAGTTGTTTACTTTCGCTTTTTTACTATTTCCGTTGCTATCATCACCTCCGTATCGCAGTTACTACTAATATCTTGTTGCAAGTAAGTGTATCTCAGGTGCGATGGAATTGACAACTCCACTGTCAAAGCTTGTGGGTATTCTTTGGCTCCCCTTGAGTCGAATCTATAAATTGGGTTATCTTACCCGCGAAGACTATCTCGATCCCCTGCAGTTGTGGGTTATCAAGCCTGTTTTCTGGCGCCGTTGCCGGGGAGCATAGCTTTATTCACAAGTCTACTTGAAGTGTTTTACCTTCTGCGATTTATCCGCTATGGGTAAGAAAGAAGACCCCGAGGTCCCGATCTTACCATCCCGTACGAGAAAAGGTACTGTTATGAACACTAGTGCTACACTTGATTCACCTTCAGTTATGAGTAAGTTTGCTTCACCTCCACCACATGATGCTTCTACTGAATCTGTTACTATGTCCGATACTTTTGATGATGCTTCTACTACTCTTGATGATATTGGTTCACTTAGTCACGCTCTTGAGAAACAGATCGTTGCTGCAAAAAAATATGGAATTGAAATTCCTGATACTTGTTATCCTTTTGATGGAACTTACACTTATTCCGATTTGAGTAAACTCAAGGAGATACTCCTTGATGATGATTATATTATACTTGATGATGATTTATGCAGGAAGCTAACAGAGTTTGACGACTCTGACCCTGATGCTATTAAGAAGCTTCTCGAAAAACATTCCCTGAAGAACAAGACCGTTTCTGATCCTAAATTTGCTACGTCTCCTATATGCATCAATGATCCTGATTATAATTTCTCTGTTGATCTTTCACTTATATCTATGGTTGAAGTTGACCCCTTTCATGGCAGAGAAAATGATGATGCTATTGCACACCTGACCAAACTCACTGAGTTAGGTGGCTTGTTTACTACAGATGAGAAGATACGAAATTTCTATTTTACTAAGCTTTTTCCTTTCTATTTAAAGGAAGGTGCTAAAGCATGGTACGACGCACTACCATGTGGTTCCATTAGGAGTCCTCAAGACTTAGCTCATTCCTTTGTTGATAAGTACTTTCCTGCTCATATGCAACATGCTGCTTTACGAAGAATTTATAACTTTAAACAGTTGCAGGATGAGAACCTCCCTAAAGCTTGGGGGAGGTATTGCAGTCTGATCCAGGCTAGACCGGGACATGGAGTCCCTAAGAAGGAATTAATTGATATATTTTATGCTGGTCTAACTGATGAGTCTAGATCCTATTTGGACAGTTGTGCTGGGTGTGTTTTCAGGAAAAGAACACCGAACGATGCAGAAGAGTTAATGGGCAAGATTTCCAAGAACCACGAAGATTGGTCCGTCCCTGAACCACCTCCACCACCAAAGAAAAGGGGCATGCTTGTCCTAAGCCCCCAAGATATGCAGGAAGCTAAGAAGTCTATTAAAGAGAAGGGTATTAAAACTAAAGACGTGAAGAATCTACCCCCCCCATTGAGAAGTTGTGTGAGCCTACCACTCACCCTCCTATGGTAGAGGTACACTACCTTTTAGATTCCAATGCAAGTGAAATTCCTCATGGTAAGCCTCCTGATCAATGTTTAGATGAGCTTGATAATTTTATTATGAAGCAAAATCACTTTAATGAGAGGATACAAAGTCAGTTGCATGATAATTCCCTTGCTATCAAAAGTTTGCTTGATGTTCTAGGTAGAACAGTTAATGATGTTAAATGTCTTGTGAAGCATTTTCATATGGTTCAAACTCAGCTTGATCAAATTTCTAATGTGCAAAAAGATTTGCTTGCTAATAATGCCAAACAGGATATACATGCCTTCGGGATTAAAACCCGAGGAGGAACTAGCACTCAAGATCCTCTCTATCCGGAGGGGCATCCGAAGAGGATCGAGAAAGATTGTCAAATACAGGAAGAAGAAATTGTTAGCTCTCCAAAGAAGAAGAAGAAGCACAAAGAAGCTGACAATTCCAATGATCCAAATAGTATATCTACCTCCGATGCTGAGACTGAAGACGGTGCTGAACCGGAAAAGGATATTGAAAAGAATGATCCACCCGAAGTTCGAGAAGAAGAAGCACCCGATAAACGAAAGAAATACACTAGAGAAGATTTTATCGCAAGAAGACATGGTAAGGAACGAGAACCATGGGTACAGAAACCCAAGCCCTTTCCAGGTAAGTCTCTCAAAACTAAAGAAGAAGAGCATTACACTAAGTTTTGCGAGTGGATGAAACCTCTTTTTCCTCAAATTCCTTTGACTGATGCTATCAAGTTACCTCCTTATTCGAAATATATGAAAGATATTGTTACTAATAAAATAAAATTTCCTAATGAAGCAATATCTACTATGCTTGCTAACTACTCTTTTAGTGGCAAGATTCCTGAGAAGCTTGTTGATCCAGGTATACCTGTCATTCCTTGCTCCATAAAGAATAATTATGTCAGGGCTGCTTTATGTGATCTTGGAGAAGGAGTGAGTGTTATGCCCTTTTCTATTTACAAGAGATTATGTTTAGAAAAACTAATCCCTACAGATATCTCTCTTCAGATGGCTGACAAGTCAACAGGCGTTCCCATAGGTATTTGTGAGGATGTTCCCGTTGAAGTTGCTAATTGTTTAATCCTTACTGATTTTGTTGTGCTTGACATGCCCGAGGATGGGAGCATGTCTATTATTCTTGGTAGACCTTTTCTTAACACTGCAGGTGCTATTATTGATTGCAATAAAGGAAAGGTTACTTTCAATGTGAATGACAAAGAACAGACGGTGTATTTTCCGAAGAAGATTGACAAAAGGCATGGCCTCAACTCTATAGAGAATATCGAGACCGTGAAGATTGGAGAATGGGATTGTCCTCTACATGTGCACCACAAATACAAAACCATCATGGTGGGGACAATGTCCATTAAAGTAAAGGTGCAATGATCACTTCATGAGAGGTGAGACTTTTTGCTCTATGTATCACCGGTTTGTTGGTAAGACTTGATCAACCTTGCTAGTAAGCATGCTTTATATAGGTAAAAGGTGGAGCTTGTTATGTTTTAATTTGCCTTAGCTTTTATTCTCCTTGTTGTACCAAGTTTTTATGTGTTTGAAGCTTCACAACTCTAATCACTGCTTCAAGTTTTCAGAAAGTTTCGCAGCTTTTTGAACTTCGAAATTTTTTCAACAGTGAAGTTGTCAGAAAAATTCCAGAAAAAATATTTTAAAAATTTCCATGCCAGGAGTGACCCAGAAGCACCTGGGGCTGACCAGGGGGCCCACCAGTGGCCTAGGCGGCCAGCTGGCGCGGCCTGGCCCTTGGCCGCGCCCACAGGGCGCCTGGGGCCCACGGGCCCCACCTCCAGGTATGTCTTCTTCCTCCTCCTTCCTCTCTCTCCAAAACAGGAGTTCTGCACTTTGTTCTTGCGTTCTTGCTGTTCTTGGAGGCGATTTTCGATATCTCTCTACAACCCACCGTTCGAGCTGAGATTTTAAGCAAATACTCCCTGGTATGTGACTCCTTCACCCCTCCAATTAGATTTTTGATTGGTGGCTTCATTTGTGAGTATTTAGTAGCTCTTGGTGCTGTTCATATGAGCTTGCATGCATGTGTAGAATTTTATTTTCCAAGTTTTGATGCAAGTTTATGCCTTAGGTAAGTGAGTAGAGTAGTTTGCCTCAACTCACTTTGTTTAAATCCTTGTTTTGTGAATTGTAAAAAATTTCAGAAATGAGTTTCTTTGGAAAAGCAAAGGGTGGCTTGGGAAGAAGAAGCCCGAGCGCTCCGATCGAGTTACTAGAGCTGCAGCTTCACCCTCCGCAGTTAGGGTGAGCTACAATGAAGATCATGTGCCCCTGGAGTTGTTGGAAGACACAAGTCCAACATGCGCAATGATGTATCCGTGCGATGATTTTCTTACAGCTGCAGGAATTAAGGAGGAATTTTATGGCCTTTGTGCCAATGCAGGTTTGACACGACTAGCTTTATGCCGTGTGGTACAATACAAAAAGCTTACCTCCTGTTTTGTTAACAGTTTTTGTTATAACCATGATGCTGGAACCGTCGAGTTCAAAATTTATAATGATCTCATAACCATGTCTTTGGCACAATTTTGTGACATAATAGGTGTACCGAACGTTGGTCAGATAGCTAAGATGACCATGCAGCCTTTCGGGTTGAGGACTCTCTTCAACTCCCTTTGCTGCCAGGAGGAGACCGACATTCGGCGCACGAAGATTTCCAGCATCTTGTTTCCACACCTCAGGTATTTTGCGTATTTTGTTGCTAGAGGGGTGTTAGCTCGTGACAACACGAGCAATGGTTCTGCACCGTACTTCGCTATTTATGCGAACGCCCTTTCTGGTAAGAATGAGTATAACGTGGGTGCCTTGATTGCTCGGCGCCTTGTTACGAACAGTAACAAGGACGATTTATATGGTGTTGTTTATGCCACACTTATCCTTGAGTCCCTTGAGCGCACCCCTCATCCTGATGATGTTCCCTTTTCATACGCGAGTCTCGATCTTGCGGCTATGAAGAGGCATAAGTTTGTTACCGTGACTTCCCAGTTTGGTAACCTTGATTATATTTTGAGGTTTGAAAGGACCATTAATCGTGAGATCCGTCTACCTGCACCACTTTTGTTTGATAACACTCGCAGGAACGGATGGTCCTTCAACGAAATTCAGTTCGATGAGTTCATGGCTAATTACCAGTTGCATAACCCCATGGAGGGGGTTGTGCCCGATGAGGAGGAGCATGGTGAGTTCACACCTTTCCAGGGAGAGACCTTCACCGAGCATGGCGAGGGGTCTTCTTCCGCTTGGAGCGCAGGACCTTCCTCATGGGAGGACCCGAGGACTTCGGTGTACGCACCGGAAGGCTCATACGACCCCTGGACTTACCCTTACCCCGGAGCAGGAGGCTCCTGGGGGCAGTAGCTGCTACCAACTTAGAACAAAAGCCTAAGCTTGGGGGAGTACGTGCCCTTCTCACCTTTCCATTGTATTATCCGTTTTCATTTTATTCGCTTTGATCTTTTCGAAGTTTTTGCCCGTTCTTCTTTGTTCTTTTATTTTGCAAAAACAACAAAAAGATTTCTCTTTTCTTTTTCTTTCTCTAAATCTTTGAAAAATCCAAAAATATTTTATTTTCTCTCTTTAATTTGCTTTGTTGGAGAGTTCAGCTCGAGTCCGTGATGGCATTTGCACTTGATTATATTTTCCTACGTTCGATCGTGCAAGCGACAAGGCAGTAATGACGAAGATCGACGAAAGGGATGCAACAAAGAAAACCGGTATGAACTCTTCTTGTTTCTAATTTTGTACATATGCTTGTACTTATGATTTAGAGACCAGCTTGTAGCGACATAGTGCTATGTTTACAATGCTTGCCCAGTGTTCATGCTTTCCTTGTGGGTGATCCCAAATAACTAGAGTACATAATGTGTTGTTGAAATGATTTACATTCATTTCATTGTTCATGGTTTGGCATACTGAAGTGGTATTTCCCTTCGGAGAATTCTTGGATTGACTTGGCACATGCTTACACATGTTTATGACTGAAAAGTCTACTATGCCTTGATGATATTTGAATTTCAGAATAGTTGTATCATTTTCATGCCCAATTCAATGTTACTTTTTCGCTCTGCATGATTATGACTTTTATTGCTCTCCAGTTGGTCGCTTCCCAGTCTTTTGCTAGCCTTCGTTCGCATTAAGAGGATTTCTGCTTGTGCATCCAAAATCCTTGAAACCAGTTTTTCCATATGACTCCACCATACCTTCCTATGTGGTATTTACCGGCCATCCTAACGAAGACTTTCTTGTACCATCTCGAAATTATTCAAAAGCACTCCTGTGTTGTGCCTCTGTTTTAGCTCATGAGGAAGTAGTAGGTAATTCATGACCGTCTTATGTTAGACATGTTTTATACCGAGATTGCATGTCTAATCTGCAAACCCCTAATACGAGGAGGGACTGGCATGAGTGCGCCTAGCTCACAAAAGATAATCACAACCAACAAACCATCCCTCACGCTTTGTCTATGAGAAATCAGAAAACTTTGGCAGTGATAAACAAAGGAGATTAAGGGGATGTGATCGTCTCCATCTTGGGAGCCGTTCCTTGAAACATGTCTAGCGTAAGAGGTGATTGAGTTGTCTACTAGCATTCGTTGATGAAGCATGCACCTCCCAAAACACTTTTTATCTCTGTTTTCAAAACCAAGAGATCTGGTACAATTTTAGTCTTTGCTTCCAACCACGGGTTTTCAACATTTCCATCAAACTCCACGGTTCGAGAGTCTCCACCTTCTTTCTTCAAAGCACCAACTAGGAGAGCATAATTGTCATTCTGAGTGTAATGTGCATTGTCCCAAAGTACTACATTGTCTTTTGCATGATTGTGGTATTACTTATTCTGAAGTTCTTAGTTCTAGTCTCATTTAAAACTCCGGAGGAGTTTCTGCATTTATGTTTTGCTTCACTCATGGAGGCTAGCGAAATACCACTCTAGTATGTTCAAGCTTTGTGCATTGTAATCTTGTCTTGATTTTCAGTAGCATATTATTTACTTTTAAGTTGTTTGTGATTGATCACTTCAAAGAAGGATTGCTTCGTGCATTGTCCTCATAGCATTGTTTTGATACTTGCTAAATTCTTTTCGTAGTACATGCTTATATACATCTATTGAAGCAAAAGAGTTTGTCAAAGTTTTCTTTGTCGCGTTCAGTTCGTTGTACTGAATTGCTTGAGTACAAGCAATATGCTAAGCTTGGGGGAGTTGATACGTCTCAAACGTATCTACTTTTCCAAACACTTTTGCTATAGTTTGGCCCTCATTCTTGCATGATTTGGACGAAACTAACCCGGACTAACGTTGTTTTCAGCAGAGCTGCCTATATGGTTTTATTGTGCGCAGGAAAATGGATTTTTGGACGTCCCAGAAAATTCCCAGAAAAATACCAGAAAATCCACGCACCCAAAGGAGCCAGAAGCCAGAAGTGGGACCAGAGGGGAGCCAAGGGGGCCCTAGGCGCCCCCTGGCGCGGCCAGGGGTGGGGCCGTGCCCTCTGGCCGCCTGGGGGCCTCCCCTCTCCTCTGGTGCCCTATCGACGCTCCTATTTATTCCCGTGACGGAAAAACCCGAAACAGAAGTCGTTTTCCCAATTCTCGTCGCGGAGCCGCCGCCACACTCTGTTCTTCTCCGGGAGGGCTAATCTCGAGGCTGTTTTGTCCTCCGGTGAGGGGAGATCATCACCATCATCATCATCATCACCACTCCATCCTCCCTCCATGACTTCTCCATCCATGTGTGAGTAATTCCCTGCTGTAGGCAAAGGGGATGGTAGGGATTGGGTGAGTTAGATCATGTAATAGTTTATCAGATTGTTGGGGGCATATTGCCTATCATCTAGATTGTTGTTTATCATCTTTTCTTCAACTTGTTGCTCTTAATGCTTGTCACTTTGGGCCCGAGTGCCATGATTTCAGATCTGAACCCTATGTGTTTTCATGATTATATTTGTTGTAATGACCCGATTCACTAAAGAATCCAAGTCTGTGTGCATTCTGTACTAGTCCCTGGATCAATAGCTAGCACACACAATACATTATGTAATATCAAGAATAAACCACATGTCATAAATATTACATCGAAGATCCAGTATTACCATAAAGCATACCTGCATAGCTCAAGGCTAGCATACAAATAGGATACAACGGAAAAACAATAAAAGCTTCGTGGCGTCCATCAACTCCACCGGCAAGTTGAGTATAGACATCGTAACCCTACACCGCAACACTTACTCATCGTATACAATCCTGCAACACCGAAGGTTACAGCCCGACAACGGTCAGTACATCTGATTTGTACGGCAAGTCACACAAAAAAGGATATAACAAACCTACTTCTACATGCAAGGATAAGTCAAAGGAAAGGCTTATGGGTTTATTTTGTAGAAGGCTGATTTTTCCCTCACATACTACAACTAATCAAATTTTAATTTATCTTGCTAGTCCTAAGTATGGTTGAATCGGGCTACACCAATTCCAACCATCCCTTTATTAAAAGTTCCCACTCAAATTCTTATTAAGGTGAATTATCTGTCAAGACCATCCAACAACAATAATGCCCAGTTGCTCAAAGTTGTCCGTAACCGTGGACACGGCTAATCATGATCAGTTTTTACACTCTGCAGAGGTTTGTACACTTTCCTCACTGGACTCAACCCGAAGATTGAGACATAGTCTTTCAGAAGAGGTTGCCTCCACCCTTTGGTAGCCGGTACACCTATCATATCTACATCAGCTAGCTACCAGGGCCAGGTTCCCCACAACTTACTCATCTAAGCCAGAGCCCATATAGCCAGTGGTTGTACATAGAAGCTACTAGTCACACTGTCTGTCCGATCTTTTTGAGCCTGGACGGCGCCCACTGCATTCAGAGGGTAGTCACTATGACGCACCCGGTTCACCACCAAAACAACCATTCCGGAAGCATTTATCCCTGGTCCCTCCTTAGCCAAGGCACGAGCCCCAGGATGCATCCCCTTCCCGCCCAAAGGTGATTTCTATTTAAGTTTTCTAGTCAAGTCATTAATCCTCACATCGCTCAATAATAACTCAACCAATCCCCGCCCACAAAACAATAGCAGTATATAACAACCACGATCCAAGGGCGACAATGAAATACAAGGTCAGAACATATGGCTACCCTACTAGGTTTAAATCATAACTAATATATATAATCCTACACATGCATAGAGTGATAATTTGCTACATGCATAATAGAAAATATAGGTTGAGGTATGGTCAAAGTGTAACTTGCCTTATACATTCGATGAAGTTCTTTGCTCTCGCGGTCCAGTCAACTCTACTCATCACACTCCGAGCAAATCTATCGCAAACGAAGGAACTCGAATAAGCAATCACATCACAACGAGACAAACAAAAGATCAACAAACAAACACAAAGGTTTTATCAACAAAACAAAAAGCTTTTGAAGGGTAAAGGTGTCGATGTGCTCGAAGGTGATCAGTGGAAGTGATCTCGAGAGAGTCAACAGATACAGATTCGTCGGTAAGGAATTGTGATCATGGACATTTATGAATTCAAGGTGAATATCATGCCCACATGAAAAGTGTGTGAACCTTACCGATAACATGTCTCAAATGATCCAATATGCAAAAAGAATCACGTGAAACGAAATACTACAACGCAGGTCATAGCAAGTGCAAAATTGAATTGAATTGAATTTACACAGATCAAGAAATATTTGAATTTTTGTGTACACATGCTATGAACAGAAAGTAAATGACACGAGTGATCCAACGCAAAAAGAATCACTCGATTTGGATAACCGGTTTAAAAGATACGACCTCCGAAATTTGAATTTGAATTTGAAATAAATTCAAATTCAAAAGTGTGCAAAGTGTGAAAAACTTTATTCCATGCTAAAGTACAGAACAACACGAACGCGTAGGAAAAAGTTTCACCGCGATCCGACTTACGGTTGCGGAGATATTGCGAACGCGAGATCAGGGGGTTTTCTGCCAAAAGGACTTATATGTAAATAAAAATCTTACGAAAACGCGATCGGGTCCCTGGGACCAGATCTGACCGGAGCAACTTCGGCGAGGGCGGTTTTCGGCGAGCTCCGTTTTCCGGCGAGGTGGGAGGCGCGCTCCGGCGAGGTTCGGTGGGGGCGCAAGGATGCAGCGGCGACGCGGGAGGTGGCCGCGTGGAGGCGGCGCGCTTCGGCGGCGTGGCCAGCGGCCTCGGCTGGCCGGCGGCTCCGGCCACGGGGCGGCGCGCTCGCGGCTCCGGCGAGGTGCAGCGTCGGGGGAGGCGCCGGGCTGGGCGAGGCGCGGCGACCGGTGGGCGATGCATGACGCACGCTCTGGCGGCGACGAGGTGGCCGACGGGCGGCTCCGGCGGAGTCCGGCGAAGACGGCGGCGCGGCAGAGGTGATGCGGGGCCCGGCGGCGGCGGTGTCCCGCGGGTCCCGCTAGGGTTTCCCTTTTTTTTTGGAGAAAAAGAAAAAGACAAAAAAAAGATTTTCTAATCTCTATATATAGAAAGATAGAAGAAAAAGAAAAAGAAAACGGGTCCGAAAAGGCTGGGCCACAATTTTTCTTTTTATTTTAAACCGAGACTTCAAACAATATTAGAAAAATAAATACTCATCGGAAAAATGTGAAATAAATTTCTAAATTCATCAAATAATACAAAGAAATTTATTTAATGAATACATTTTCCAAAAAGGAAAATAAAAATAAAAACATTTTCTAAATACTTTATTTAAATATAAAATACTTTTCATAAATCAAATGAAAACCCAATAAATTATTAAAAATATTTTTATTTGGTCAAAAGCATTGTCAAACCATTTCTAAATAATAAAATATAAATTTTAAAATTGTCACACCAATAAATAATTTGGTAAAATAAAAATATCCCATTGGAATATTTTTTCAACTCTTTTAAAATATTTGATAAATCATTTTAATGAAATAAAAACTCTCTTAGCATTATTAAATCCCTAAAATAATTTTATAGTTATTTATAATACTTATAATAAATTTTAAAAACTTTAAAGTAATATTCTAAATATTTCCCAACTTTATTAAAAAGCGGATAAATCATTTTATATCCTCTCAAATGAATTTCGTTGAGTTGAAAAATGTTTTGAATATTCAGAAGAATTCCAATAATGATTATAAAACATTTTTACAACCTTTTAATATGTTGAAGGAGTCATATTACCTTCTCTCATTTTGTTTTGTTGGTTTTGTTTTAAATAATAAATTCTAAAAATACCAATTATGAATATTAAGGAAAGTCCTTTTATTACCTCTCTTTTTAATATTCAATAAACTCCAAAAAGTTTTAAATCCTACTGGAAATCAATCATACCAAGCAATCAATCAATAATCTATTTAATTTATTAACATTCCAAAATTCGGAGAATTTTGGGATGTTACACACTACCACCCTTAAAAGGAATCTCGTCCTTGAGATTCGAAAAGGCTAGAAAGAAAAAGGTTAGGGTTTGGGTCTTCACGGCAATCCTTTGATCCTCCGAAGGTCTAGGGTACTACCACCCTTAAAAGGAAATCGACATGGTCTTCAAAAGCGTGCTCCTTCAGTGAGCTCCTCACACATAATCTTCATACTCCGTTGGGGCATTGAGTCCTTCACCTAGACTTCCTATATTACATGGGGCATTGAATTCTTCATCACTAGTGTGGGCTTCCAGTATCTTAATCCATCGGTGACATTCTTCGTAAAGATTTCACCTTCGGTCTTCGAGGTTTCAAGAATTCCTCCTTTGAGGTTTCCATTCCTTAGCAAGAGAGTGGTCTTCCATATACTGAACCTTCATGGCTGACAGGTCAGGCGCCAATACTTAAGCAACTATCGATTCTCTCTTGGTGGTCATCAAGAATGCTTTTACGGAATGCCTGCATGAAATGGTCTTGGTCTATACTCACCGTATGAACTACTATTATTAACAATAATCTTACCTAGGGGTCAAACATCGTACCATTCTATGGTTCAGGCTTATCATCGTCGCCTCTCTGCTATAGGTAAGTCACTCAAGATTTACTATCCCGCATAGCAAGAGCGAATAATAAGAGTAGTCGTCATGGTGATCAATCCATTCCGCACCCAAATCATTACCTTGTATATGGTTTAGCGAATCTCGCAATCTAACACTCGGTCATCCTCATGAGCATTGCAGAAAGTTCCTTTTGTTCATGGACTGGGTTCAGATAAATCCATGGTTCTGCAAGCCAAACAAACATCTATCGTTTCCTCACAACACTCAGGTTTGCGCAAACTATTACAAAAGGTGTACTGGTGAACTACCACTTGCTCCAGGGTTCTCTCCTTCAGCAAGATTGTGCTTGCTTGTTGTAAGATCCCGTCACATGAGGTTAACTTTGAACTCGGCATTGGTTGCATCCATCTTTATTCCAGTCTTGACATTAGCAGTCATTGTAGTAGCTTCTTCAGAGTAGGATGCGGATGAGGGGGAACAGACAGTAGAGAGATATAGATACCCATACAAACACCACACTAATTTTGGAAAATATGTTTTTGATGTATAGATGTCAGTAAAACAAGAAACGACAACCCACATAATCGATCTAACGATGGAAACATTGAATCTTCCAGGTCTTCAAGTCTTCAGGTCTTCGGGTCGTCAATGGCGGTAGCTTCAGTTTTGCATTGTCGAAGAATCTTCATATCGTCGAGTCACTTGTGAACTCATTCTTCTTGTGGTTGTGCCTCCTTTAGTCTTGAAGCATACTAAATAGATAAGGGGTCTAAGGAAACATAAGCTTATTCTACTCGCGAAGAAGAACCACAAGGCCACATCACAACAAACACATATCAGGGCCAAGGCCACAAGCGAAAACCAAAAAAAACAATCAGACATAACACAACTAGTTCAACCAGAAAAACATGCATCAAACCACATCTCCAACTAATAGAAAAAGAGTAACATCGTACACTTAGTGCACTCCTACAAACGTCTATCCTCTAAATGCCAAACATAAGCTTCTTCAAATCCGTATCCTTGCTACCACGTTCACATCTTCTTCTTTCCCTTCAATTATGGACACATGTTGGCGTAGTGTCCCATATTCCTGCACCGGAAACATTGAATTTGGCTAATGTCCTTCTTTTTATTCTTCACGGGTTCTTCCCTGAATTCTTGGATAATTTTCTCCATCCCTTCCTTTTGATGCTGAGATACTTGTTGTGTCATGATGAAAAATTGACACTGAGCGGGGTAATTATTATTTCTTTCACACACGAAACATGTGACTTGTGCAGTGGGGCATTCTTCACCCATGTGCATTTCCTCACAATGGGGACATCCATCTTGGTGTCCTTCATAGGAGTGTCCTGTTTCTCCGCAAATTTTGCAGGCACGCGGCCTCTTACGGTTTACCGTCCTTTGCATCGGGGTGACGAGGCGAGATCCCAACAAAATATTGGTAAATTCCTTCCAAGTAATATTTTTTCTTGATTCGTTAATAGCCTGGTGCATTGTCCACCAAGTAGCAGCCTCTTCTATAAGGTGCTTGACAGCATAGTGGACCATGTCATCACTTGCAACCTTGTTACGCTCCATGTGTTCTTCCATACTACGAATCCATTGCTCCACCTTCAATCTCGACATCGCCCCAGAAAAGGCGAGTCCTACTCCATACTCCATCTATTAAACCCATATGCCAAGGGTTAGGGCAAAACTATAACACCGACAAGAAAACAAACTAAGATATCACCAAGCATATGCACTCAAACAAGAAAGAGGCAAAAACACCTATGTTCAACAGCAACACATAACAACAAACAATACAGTCACAAAAGTCAAAACACACAAACAACACCTAGAGTAAGGTCATATGTGCCAGACATACGATCTCATCATACTACGCGAAATTCGTTCATCTAACTCCATATAAAAGTGGTGGCCTGAATCTAAGCTTCATCCTTCTCAGGTAAGATGATCTTGTAAATCCTCTCGTAGTGTCAAAACTAATCCTTATTGAATCCATAGGATAATCCTTCTAATTCTGGTAGTGGTAACTTCAATTGATCCACAAGGTTGATGATGTACTTCTCAAAGTCATATCTTCAAGGCATACACAACTCGGAGGGGTATCTATAATAAAACAAGACAAGGAGTTTAGAAAATTGAATAATAGATGAGAAATACTAATGGAGAGAGTAAGAAATCAGAGAGTAATAAAATAATTTTGTTCCTATGGCTTTTTCTATCTATTTTCTAGGGTCACGACCTACAGTCAACATGGGCTCTGATACCATCTATAACGACCCGATTCACTAAAGAATCCAAGTCTCTGTGCATTCTGTACTAGTCCCTGGATCAATAGCTAGCACACACAGTACATGATGTAATATCAAGAATAAACCACATGTCATAAATATTACATCGAAGATCCAGTATTACAATAAAGCATACCTGCATAGCTCAAGGCTAGCATACAAATAGGATACAACGGAAAAACAATAAAAGCTTCGTGGCGTCCATCAACTCCACCGGCAAGTTGAGTATAGACATCGTAACCCTACATCGCATCACTTACTCGTCGTATATAATCCTGCAACACCGAAGGTTACAGCCCGACAATGGGCCAGTACATCTGATTTGTACGGCAAGTCACACGAAAAAGGATATAACAGACCTACTTCTACATGCAAGGATAAGTCAAAGGAAAGGCTTATGGTTTTATTTTGCAGAAGGCTAATTTTTCCCTCACATACTACAACTAATCAAATTTTAATTTATCTTGCTAGTCCTAAGTATGGTTGAATCGGGCTACACCAATTCCAACCATCCCTTTATTAAAAGTTCCCACTCAAATTCTTATTAAGGTGAATTATCTGTCAAGACCATCCAACAACAATAATGCCCAGTTGCTCAAAGTTGTCCGTAACCGTGGACACGACTAATCATGATCAATTTTTACACTCTACAGAGGTTTGTACACTTTCCCCACTGGACTCAACCCGAAGATTGAGACATAGTCTTTCAGAAGAGGTTGCCTCCACCCTTTGGTAGCCAATACACCTATCATATCTACATCAGCTAGCTACCAGGGCCAGGTACCCCACAACTTACTCATCTAAGCCAGAGCCCATATAGCCAGTGGTTGTACATGGAAGCTACTAGTCACACTGTCTGTCCGATCTTTTTGAGCCTGGACGGTACCCACTGCGTTCAGAGGGTAGTCACGATGACGCACCCGGTTCACCACCAAAACAACCATTCCGGAAGCATTTATCCCTGGTCCCTCCTTAGGCAAGGCACGAGCCCCAGGATGCATTCCCTGGCCGCCCAGAGGTGATTTCTATTTAAGTTTGCTAGTCAAGTCATTAATCCTCACATAGCTCAATGATAACTCAACCAATCCCCGTTTACAAAACAATAGCAGTATATAACAACCATGATCCTAGGGCGACAATGAAATACAAGGTCAGAACATATGGCTATCCTACTAGGTTTAAATCATAACTAATATATATAATCCTACACATGCATAGAGTGATAATTTGCTACATGCATAATAGAAAATATAGGTTGAGGTATGGTCAAAGTGTAACTTGCCTTATACATTCGATGAAGTTCTTTGCTCTCGCGGTCCAGTCAACTCTACTCGTCACACTCCTAGCAAATATATCGCAAACGAAGAAACTCGAATAAGCAATCACATCACAACGAGACAAACAAAAGATCAACAAACAAACACAAAGGTTTTATCAACAAAACAAAAATCTTTTGAAGGGTAAAGGTGTCGATGTGCTCGAAGGTGATCAGTGGAAGTGATCTCGAGAGAGTCAACAGATACAGATTCATCGGTAAGGAACTGTGATCATGGACATTTATGAATTCAAGGTGAATACCATGCCCACATGAAAAGTGTGTGAACCTTACCGATAACATGTCTCAAATGATCCAATATGCAAAAAGAATCACGTGAAACGGAATACTACAACGCAGGTCATAGCAAGCGAAAAATTGAATTGAATTTGAATTTAAACAGATCAAGAAACATTTGAATTTTTGTGTACACATGCTATGAACAGAAAGTAGATGACACGAGTGATCCAACGCAAAAAGAATCACTCGATTTGGATCAACGGTTTAAAAGATACGACCTCCGGAATTTGAATTTGAATTTGAAATAAATTCAAATTCAAAACTGTGCAAAGTGTGCAAAAATTTATTCCATGGTAAAGTACAGAACAACACGAACGCGTAGGAAAAAGTTTCACCGCGATCCGACTTACGATGCGGAGATATTGCAAACGCGAGATGAGGGGGTTTTCTGCCAAAAGGACTTATACGTAAATAAAAATCTTACGAAAAAGGCGATCGGGTCCCTAGGACCAGATCTGATGTAACACCCGGGGTTTCATGCTATAGTAATCACCTACAGTAATCATAGTTACTGTTTCTAATCCAGCCTTGATCACCTTGATCATAGCTCTGTCAAATTTCAACCCTGATAAAATTTTCAAATCAATGTGGATTGTAAATCTTGCTCCAAGGATTGTGGATGCCAGTCAATCAACTTGGTCATGGTTAAACCAAATCCCCCTTGGTCATTTGAATTATCCTAAGCCCATGATAGTTGTGAAACCAAATGGAGTTGGCTTATTAAAATTGTCAGGGATTTTAAAATGGAAATGGAATCATAGTAAACCAAAATGGGGGAATCAATTATAAAATACCTAACAATCTTTGGGCCGTGCTTATCATAGCCTTGGTTGTTATTATTATAGAGATTTAGAAATACTAGGAAATAAAAGCAATAGTTGGAATTATCAAATTGCCATGGGATAATATTAAACAAGTGCAAATTTTAATCAAACTAAAATTTGTTGAACCTATTTTTATAAATTGTCAATTAATTAGAAGGTAATATTAAAATTAGAGTTGGGAATTTACTAAGTTAGATTAAATAATATAATTATTAAAACAGTAGCTAAAGGGGGCCCATTTAGCACTTTAAGATAAATAACCAGATTAAATGTATTTTTGTTTGGGCCAAAAACTTTTGTGGCAACCCTTTAATATGTAACAAAAATTTAGGTACAAGTTACACATTTTGGAAAAATCTAAACTAAAACAAATAATACAAATTAAACAGAAACAAAAAGAAAAAGAAAAACAAAGAGAAAAGAGACCTAAGCTATAATCCGCCACTAGGCGAGGCCCACTCCCTCTGCCCCTTCTTCCTCACCGCTACAGTGAGGGGAAGAGCACATGGCGCACCCGACGCCTCGTCCCCACCGGGCCTGTCCTTCTCGGTCGCTACAGTAGACGTGGTGGAGATAAGGTCGCCCCCTGGCACCCCCTAACCCTAAACCTAGACCCCCCACCATTACTCCCCTCGCTCGTCCCCTCCCTCGCGCCCCCTTGCCCGAGCTGCGTCGTCGTCGTCGTCCCTCCATCGCCATCGCGGCCATCAAGCCCCCCCGAGCCTCGAGTTCTGGTCCGGGAGCTCACCCGTCGACCGCCACGCCCTCCTCGCGCGTCAATTCGGGCGGGCATGGACGGGAGACGCTGCCCCCTTCCCCTTTGTTCCGCCGCGGTCGTCGCTCGACGTCGAAGGATTCGCCGCCGCCACACCCCCTCCGCCCACAGCCGCGATATCCCGTGTTTCTCTGTGAGGCACCGAGTCCAATGCCCCCATTTTCCCCTCCGATTCGTCACTCCCTCGCCGTCGTCGCGGAGCCCTGACCCAGGCCGCCGCCGGCTGCCTTGGGAATGCTCCTGGCCACCCTACCCGCGCACTCACCGCGCCCAGTGCTCCCCTAGGTCCGTCTTGTGCGCGCCCAAAGCCCGACCACCTCCCCCTGTTCCCCCCTCGCCGGAATGGAGGGCTGCAGTGCCCTGTTGCTCATCGTCGGCGGGCACCAGCGCGCGTGTACGCGTTAACAGCCGCTGTGGCTCTCTGACGCGTGGGACCCACCCCACTTAATTAGTGTTAATCGTCAGTTTAGATGGTAACCCCCTGTTAATTAACTAAACCTACCCCTAACACTCAATGGCAGATGCCCCCCCTCAACTGTTTAGGTAAAGTAAAAGACTATTAACCCTAGTGGGTATGACACCTGGGCCCTCTTCAATAATTCTGTAAATTAATTGTTTTTATGAAAAACTAGAGTATGACATGTGGGTCCTGGCTCTAATTAAATGAAATAAAATGATTTTATTTGCTGTGAGGCTGACTAGTGAGACCCACTGGTCAGGTTTGACCAGTCAACCTCTCTATTGGATAATGTTTATTTTTATATTAAAATAAAATCAAAAAATCAATTAGAGTGCTTTAAATTTCAGAAAATCATATAAAATAAACCGTAGCTCAGATTGAAAAACTTTATACATGTAAGTTGATCAAAAAAATGTGTAGAATAATAATACGCTACCCGCATACCCACCACACCCCCCCTAACATGCCGAACATCGAACCGCCCCCTCCGGACCGTTTGTCCGATGATTTGTCCGGTACTGTCAAAGTATCCAGATGAATTTATTCCGAACATGAAAGTTGTTCGGATTGTTTCAACTAGCATGGTTACACCATCCACACGTTTGTCGGATGTCCACAACACCTCTGGCATGAACCCTTCCCCCTCCAGACACCCTGTCCAGTAATCACCCGGAGCCGGTAGTTCATCCCCGGATGAATTCCCGCTCCGAGCAACGTGCATTGCACTGCGTTAGAACACCGTTAACATTGCATACGTCATGTTATTCATCTGTTTGCTATGATTGCTTTGTATTTACTGTTTCTCCCCCCTTTATTCTCTGGTAGACCCTGCTGCTACCGTCGACTACACCGCTGCTGGGTACGACTACTTCGTCGACGACCCTAACCCTACCGTCGAGCTACCAGGCAAGCAGAGCCATTATCTTCCCCAGATATCGCCTACCTTTCCGTACATTTATTGCACTAGGCATTGTTACTGCTGCTGCTACGATTACAATCCTATTCAGTTGCATAGCCTGATTTTTTCGCCCCTTGATGTACCTCCTTTATCCTATGCTGCCTATTATATTTATGCATTATTCAGCAGTGAGCCCTGCGCATTGTTAGCTAGGATTAGATAGCAGGGACGTGACCACTCAGGGGAGTGACACGGATACGTCTTATTATAACTGCAACAGGTACGGTACAATGCAGACACCACCTAAGGCCCCCTAGCTCGGCTCTGCCGAGCCACATCAAGTGAAGCTATCGAGGAGTAATCCTCGTACTCCACTTGTTGCTGACTCTGCATAGCCGCTCTAGGTACCTGAGCAACGGTTGTCCTAAAGGTAAGAAGTCGGGCGACCCAACGGTGCCCGCGAGCGGTATTGTGTCGGGAACGACAGGGAGGGTACGACCGACGTTACTGGCGTACTTGGCCCCTGCTCGTATCTCGCGAGTGTTACCAAACCACGAAAGTCGAGCTCTACAAAGAGCACACGCGAGATAAGGTAAGGAGTCGGTTCACCTTGTTGGTAACCGCAGAGACTTGGTGGGACGACAGGGCAGGCACCGATGTACTGGTGGTCCTGACTGCTGTCGTTGACCGCGGGACAGTTAAGTCGAGGCAACGATAACGGTTGTCACGCAGGTTAATTAAAATGCTAAATGGTTCGGCGGATGACTTGAGAGACCCGTTGGTCTGTACGCACTACCTTCACGTGGGATAAGGAGTTATGGGCTCCCCTCCGTCGTAGTTTGTCCGAAATCTTTTCAGACGTCAGCAGTACCACGGGCTGATAGACGGGAAGCGGCCTTGTCTTATTTGCTGCAGCAGGTGTGTTTTGGATTTGCTTTTGCTTGACCGGCCAGTCTCGTACCGTGAAGGAGAGTGCAAGGGTGAGGGACCTAGACCCCTTGGCGCATAGGATATAGTCCGGCGGATGGCCTCTCTGCTGATCCTAGGATGAACTGCGATGTGTCGGATAGCCTCGATGGGGCATTCCCTAACAAGGTGTACGCCACCCTGGAGATACGAGAGTGCAGGATGAACAGTAGTGCACCCCTGCAGGGAGTTTAATCTATTCGAATAGCCGTGTCCACAGTAACAGGACGCTTTATGCTGAAGCCGGATCTTATCACTACAAACTACTACAATTAATCTGTTGGTTTCGGGTTTTCTTCCTCGCAGGGAAGTCGAGGAGGGGAACTCGGAGGCGTATATTATTATTAATTTTTACAACTTACTATTATACAATGCTGCAGCAACTTCAGCTTCATTGTTACTTTATGCTTTATATAAACTGTTGGCTGTTCTCTTCTCATGCTGCAAGACTCGTCGAAAGATGCTAGTCTTCGATAGGCCTAGCTTCTTACCGTTATTCTGATTTCTACCTTGCATTCCACTATATACAGCCTCCCCTTTCCATTGATACAATGCATAAATGCTTAGTAGCGGACGTAAGACTCGCGGGTATGCTAGATACTCACCTGCTTTATTTCCCCCTTTTTTTGTTTTGCCTAATCGGCCGCTGCAGTCGACGTTGGAGCTTTGTTGTCCAGGAGCAGGAGATCCCCGATGCCGACCACCGCAAAATGAAGATCCCCGATGCCTTCTACGACGTCGAGTTCCCCGTTGACTAGGAGTAGTTTGGAGGTTCCCAGGCAGGAGGCCTCGCCTTTTCGATCGATTGTTATTTGTGCTAGCCTTCTTAAGGCAGATCATGTGTACCTTGTGTCTGTACTCAGATACTATTGCTTCCGCTAACTTTGTGCTCTCGAGCTGTTGTATTCGAGCCCTCGTGGCCCCTGGCTTGTATTAAACAGCTTGTATTATTTTATTTGTAGAGTTGTGTTGTGATATCTTACCGTGAGTCCCTGATCTCGATCGTGTACCTTGCGTGTATGATTACTGTACACGGTCTGATTTTGGGGGCGTCACAAGTTGGTATCAGAGCCGACTGCCTGTAGGACACCCCCTTCCAACTCCTTGGTCGAAGTCGAGTCTAGTCTTTGCAAAACTACTTTACTAACAGTGTCGTGTGGCTTATCGGCCCACGTCACAAACTGGGTGGTATTAGGATCTTTTACTCCGCACCTTTACTCTGGGACTCTACTCTCTCATCCTTTCAGGTTAAAGATTTTTCTAACTCTGACATTAGGTTCTCGTGACTACTTCCTCCTGGAGAGCCCCTCATTACAGATGATCGCTTGCTTCACGAGAAGATACCGAAGATTACTCTCCGATAAAACTCCCGAGACCATATGTGCCGATCACCTCTACAATCCCCTGCCACTGTTAAGTCCGTATGTATAACCACATACACTTTTCGTTCATCCAATCAATCCCAGTTGCTCTCGTGTTCACAAGATGCATCGAAATACTTCCCGTTGTTTCGGGAACCCTTTGAGCCTACTGCCTTGCAGCTTCTTTTCACCCTGCAGA
This sequence comes from Bromus sterilis, assembly GCA_950022295.1. Classification (NCBI taxonomy): domain Eukaryota; kingdom Viridiplantae; phylum Streptophyta; class Magnoliopsida; order Poales; family Poaceae; genus Bromus; species Bromus sterilis. The sequence goes on along the minus strand of OX465598.1, from coordinate 260,646,364 downwards.
TAACTCTTCACATTTATCGAGGATCCGTTCATCCTCAGTGGTTCATGTGATTCCCAAAATATTTTTGAATGCTATCCGATCTCGCGCCAATCATCGGCAGCCTACTGCTTTGGAGATTCTCCTTACCTGCTTGCACTATGATTAACCCCGTTTGTCTTGTAGTCTTTGATGACCTCCCTCGGCATTGCGATTCTGATCTTTTGAATCATCGTGTGTGCTAGTGCACGGAATCAACAGTTGATCCATATGAATCCATTATTCTGGCTCAGACGTCGTTCCGGACATGAGTTTGTTCTCGGTAAATCAAACCTTAATTGATTAACCGTCAATCTTCTATTCAACTTATTCATGTTTGATCGATGTATCTGAATCTGATCCACCGATATGGAAGTCATAATTCCTTTGTACTTAAGCATTGAATTATTCCGCTGCTTCTGTCATCTGATGCCTTTGCATTCTTTCTCCTTATGGTTGAGTACCGATACTCACACCATACTCTCTGTATGCCGCCTGACCTTTTTGGTGGATTACAACCTGCCGTTCCCATTGTGTCCTAAATCCTTGACGAGCATCCCCTGATACGAAATGCTTTTGGCGAACGGTATCATATGGTCTGTGTCGTCAGCCTTCTGTTTTCAAACTTGTATTTCTTGTTCCTGTTGATTGTCGTATAGATTCGTAAAATGTCCCTATGGGTTGTATCTATGCTCCATCCATCTGTGTGAACCCATGAACTACTATGGGTTATACTCTGCTGGTGTTATGCCAGATAAAATTTTGAAAGCTACAAATTCATCGTCAGCGAGAAGTGATTGAAATGTTATGCATTGAATAAGTGGGAGTCGACCCTGAACCTTTGTGTTCATGCCCATGGATACTATGTAGAACTTATCATGAAAGCTTCCCGTAAAGATAATTGTCCCCTTCATATAAGTTCTGCTGCACCTATGATCCTCCATTCTACCTTCGAGTATTACCCCTGGTATCTCGAGGATATCATGCCTTTGCACTACATCTTATTAATTGTGATGAAACAATGCATTTCCCTGTCATAGCCATTTCATGGTTCTGGGTTGTCGTCAACCGGGAACACCGTATACCTTTTGCTCCACCATTCCTTTCGCTTGATGTCGCCGTTGTTCGATTGTATTTTCTGGAAACATTTTGACATGATGTGTCGTGGTCATCATCGACATCTTGACTTCTTCCAATCGTTAATTGAATTCACGTGAGAAATACCATCCTTGCCCCTCGATGATTTGTGTTATCATCGACAACCTCCTTTGAATCCCTTCCAATACAAACTTGGTCATGTATATCGTGCTCTGCTTTCCCTTGGAAGGATATACACCTAATGCTTGTGTATAATCACATTTTACTTTCCATTGGTTTGTTTAACCTTTCTTTTAATATAAATTATCCGAGCAGTGATAATTCCCTGCTGATGTAAACACTTCAGTGTACTACCTTGTCCGTACAACATGTTACTACTGTTGATAACATTTCGGTAACCACCGATGGACGAGAACTTTGCCTATTGGTCTGCCTCGTCTTAACGAGCAGGAAGATGGTTCTCTTCGTCCCTCGCCCTTGGCACTGATGTTGTTGCTGACATAGCTGACAATACGTTCTCTGACTTACCTTTCAACTTGATCGCATCGTTTGTCACCACCCTTCTTATCCAATGTGGGCGCATAACCCAGTTCCACAGGATCGAAACCTGAATCTCTTGTATCTTTCTGTTCTCGAGGTTATTCCTCTTGCTTGACCTTGTATACAACCCACAAGTCACCTGCCTTGTGATATTCAGTCCGATGTCAGACTTAGTGCTTATGCATGATGCTCTGGCCCCTTTTTTTTCATCATCCATCATTGACGTCGAATGGATGTCAATCCTCTTGAAACTTCTCATGCCTTCTTTTGTTCTCTCGATGTATTACCCTGAGTTTAAACTCAGAAGGTATTTTGTACGACATTCCCTCGGAATGCCCCGGGTGATTAACCTTACGTCGATCCGACCCCCTAAGTGTCCCCTCCTAGCCTATCCGTAGGTACGATGAAGACCCTGAAGGAAATAGGACAACACATCGAGATGCACTGATGCAGAGAAATGAAGACATCAATGAGAAGGATCAACTCCTTCAATAAGGACAACAAGCACCAGAAGAATCGTTAGAATATGAAACCAAAGCTTTACCCCTTTCACTACCTATAATTATCGGGACGAGAATTCTTTGTAGTGGGGGAGATTTGTAACACCCCGGGTGTCACGCTACAGTAATCACCTACAGTAATCATAGTTACTGTTGCTAATCCAGCCTTGATCACCTTGATCATAGCTCTGTCAAATTTCAACCCTGATAAAATTTTCAAATCAATGTGGATTGTAAATCTTGCTCCAAGGATTGTGGATGCCAGTCAATCAACTTGGTCATGGTTAAACCAAATCCCCCTTGGTCATTTGAATTATCCTAAGCCCATGATAGTTGTGAAACCAAATGGAGTTGGCTTATCAAAATTGTCAGGGATTTTAAAATGGAAATGGAATCCTAGTACACCAAAATGGGGGAATCAATTTTAAAATACCTAACAATCTTTGGGCCGTGGTTATCATAGCCTTGGTTCTTATTATTATAGAAATTTAGAAATACTAGGAAATACAAGAAATATTTTGAATTATCAAATTGCCATGGGATAATATTAAACAAGTGCAAATTTTAATCAAACTAAAATTTGTTGAACCTATTTTTATAAATTGTCAATTAATTAGTAGGTATTTTTAAAATTAGAGTTGGGAATTTACTAAGTTAGATTAAATAATATAATTATTAAAACAGTAGCTAAATGGGCCCATTTAGCACTTTAAGATAAATAACCAGATTAAATGTATTTTTGTTTGGGCCAAAAACTTTTGTGGCAACCCTTTAATATGTAACAAAAATTTAGGTACAAGTTACACATTTTGGAAAAATCTAAACCAACTAAAACAAATAACACAAATGAAACAGAAACAAAAAGAAAAATAAAAACAAAGAGAAAAGAGACCTAAGCTATAATCCGCCACTGGGCGAGGCCCACTCCCTCTGCCCCTTCTTCCTCACCGCTACAGTGAGGGGAAGAGCACCATGGCGCACCCGACGCCTCGTCCCCACCGGACCTGCCCTCCCCGGTCGCTACAGTCGCCGTGGTGGAGATAAGGTCGCCCCCTGGCACCCCCTAACCCTAAACCTAGATCCCCCACCATTCCTCCCCTCGCTCGTCCCCTCCCATGCGCCCCCTTGCCCGAGCTGCGTCGTTGTCGTCCCTCCATCGCCACCGCGACCATCAAGCCCCCCCCGAGCCTCGAGTTCTGGTCCAGGAGCTCGCCCGTTGACCGTCACGCCCTCCTCGCGCGTCAATTCTGGCTGGCACGGACGGGAGACGCCGCCCCCTTCCCCTCTGCTCCGCCACGGTCATCGCCCGACGTCGAAGGATTTGCCGCCGCCACACCCCCTCCGCCCACAGCCGCGACGCCCCCTGTTTCTCTGTGACCCACCGAGTCCAATGCCCCCATTTCCCCCTCCGATTCGTCACTCGCTCGCCGTCGTCGCGGAGCCGTGGCTCAGGCCGCCGTCGGCCGCCTTGGGCACGCTCCTGGCCACCCTACCCGCGCACTCACCGCGCCCAGTGCTCCCCTAGGTCCGTCTTGTGCGCGCCCAAAGCCCGACCACCTCCCCCTGTCCCCCCTCCTCGCCGGAATGGAGGGCTGCAGTGCCCTGTTGCTCATCGCCGGCGGGCACCAGCGGGCGTGCACGCGTTAACAGCCGCTGTGGCTCTCTGACGCGTGGGACCCACCCTACTTAATTAGTGTTAATCGTCAGTTTAGATGGTAACCCCCTGTTAATTAACTAAACCTACCCCTAACACTCAATGGCAGATGCCCCCCCTCAACTGTTTAGGTAAAGTAAAAGACTATTAACCCTAGTGGGTATGACACCTGGGCCCTCTTCAATAATTCTGTAAATTAAATGTTTTTATTAAAAACTAGAGTATGACATGTGGGTCCTGGCTCTAATTAAATTAAATAAAATGATTTTATTTGCTGTGAGGCTGACTAGTGGGACTCACTGGTCAGGTTTGACCAGTCAACCTCTCTGTTGGATAATGTTTATTTTTATATTAAAATAAATTCAGAAAATCAATTAAAGTGCTTTAAATTTCAGAAAATCATATAAAATAAATGCTCAGATTGAAAAACTTTATACATGTAAGTTGATCAGAAAAATGTGTAGAATAATAATACGCTACCCGCATACCCACCACACCCCCCTAACATGCCGAACATCGAACCGCCCCCCTCCGGACCGTTTGTCCGATGATTTGTCCGGTACTGTCAAAGTATTCGGATGAATTTATTCTGAACACGTAAGTTGTTCGGATTTTTTCAACTAGCATGGTTACACCATCCACACGTTTGTCGGATGTCCACGACACCTCCGGCATGAACCCTTCCCCCTCCAGACACCCTGTCCGGTAATCACCCGGAGCCGGTAGTTCATCCCCGGATGAATTCCCGCTCCGAGCAACGTGCATTGCACTGCGTTAGAACACCGTTAACATTGCATACGTCATGTTATTCATCTGTTTGCTATGATTGCTCTGTATTTACTGTTTCTCTCCCCCCTTATTCTCCGGTAGACCCTGCTGCTACCGTCGACTACACCGCTGCTGGGTACGACTACTTCGTCGACGACCCTACCCCTACCGTCGAGCTACCAGGCAAGCAGAGCCATTCTCTTCCCCAGATATCGCATACCTTTCCGTACATTTCTTGCACTAGGCATTGTTACTGCTGCTGCTATGATTATAATCCTATTCAGTTGCATAGCCTGATTTTGTCGCCCCTTGATGTACCTCCTTTATCCTATGCTGCCTATTATATTTATGCATTATTCAGCAGTGAGCCCTGCGCATTGTTAGCTAGGATTAGATAGCAGGGCCGTGACCACTCAGGGGAGTGACGCATATACGTCTTATTATAATTGCAACAGGTACGGTACAATGCAGACACCGCCTAAGGCCCCCTAGCTCGGCTCTGCCGAGCCACATCAATTGAAGCTATCGAGGAGTAATCCTCGTACTCCACTTGTTGCTGAATCTTCATAGCCGCTCTAGGTACCTGAGAAATGGTTGTCCAAAAGGTAAGAAGTCGGGCGACCCAACGGTGCACCCGAGCGGTATTGCGTCGGGAACGACATGGAGGGTATGACCGACGTTACTGGCGTACTTGGCCCCTGCTCGTATCTCGCGAGAGTTACCAAACCACGAAAGTCGAGCTCTACCAAGAGCACACGCGGGATAAGGTAAGGAGTCAGTTCACCTTGTTGGTAACCGCAGAGACTTGGTGGGACGAAAGGGCAGGCACCGATGTACTGGTGGTCCTGACTGCCGTCGTTGACCGCGGGTCAGTTAAGTCGAGGCAACGATAACGGTTGTCATGCAGGTTAATTAAAATGCTAAATGGTTCGGCGGATGACTTGAGAGACCCGTTGGTCTGTACGCACTACCTTCACGTGGGATAAGGAGTTATGGGCTCCCCTGCGTCGTAGTTTGTCCGAAAGCTCTTCAGACGTCAGCAGTACCACGGGCTGATAGCCGGGAAGCGGTCTTGTCTTCTTTGCTGCAGCAGGTGTGTTTTGGATTTGCTTTTGCTTCATAGGCCAGTCTCGTACCGTGCAGGAGCGTGCAAGGGTGAGGGACCTAGACCCCTTGGCGCATAGGATATAGTCCGGCGGATGGCCTCTCTGCTGAGCCTAGGATGAACTGCGATGTGTCGGATAGCCTCGGTGGGGCATTCCCTAACAAGGTGTACGCCACCCTGGAGATCCGAGCGTGCAGGATGAACAGTAGTGCACCCCTACAGGGAGTTTAATCTTTTCGAATAGCCATGTCCACGGTAACAGGACGCATTATGCTGAAGCCGGATCTTATCAGTACAAACTACTACAAGTAATCTGTTGGTTCCGGGTTTTCTTCCTCGCAGGGAAGTCGAGGAGGGGAACTCGGAGGCGTATATTATTATTAATTTTTACAACTTACTATTATACAATGCTGCAGCAACTTCAGCTTCATTGTTACTTTATGCTTTATATAAACTGCTGGTTGTTCTCTTCTCATGCTGCAAGACTCGTCAGAAGATGCTAGTCTTCGATAGGCCTAGCTTCTTACCCTTATTCTGATTTCTACCTTGCAGCCCACTATATACAACCTCCCCTTTTCATTGATACAATGCATAAATGCTTAGTAGCGGACGTAAGACTCGCGGGTATGCTAGATACTCACCTTCTTTATTTCCCCCTTTTTTTGTTTTTCCTGATCAGCCGCTGCAGTCGACGTTGGAGCTTTGGAGTCCATGAGCAGGAGATCCCCGATGCCGACCACCGCAATGTGAAGATCCCCGATGCCTTCTACGACGTCGAGTTCCCCGTTGACCAAGAGTAGTTTGGAGGTTCTCAGGCAGGAGGCCTCGCCTTTTCGATCGATTGTTATTTGTGCTACCCTTCTTAAGGCAGATCATATGTACCTTGTGTCTGTACTCAGATACTATTGCTTCCGCTAACTTTGTGCTCTCGAGCTGTTGTATTCGAGCCCTCGTGGCCCCTGGCTTGTATTAAACGACTTGTATTATTTTATTTGTAGAGTTGTGTTGTGATATCTTACCGTGAATCCCTGATCTCGATCGTGTACCTTGCGTGTATGATTACTGTACACGGTCTGATTTTGGGGGCGTCACATCTGACTGGAGCAACTCCGGCGAGGGCGGTTTCCGGTGAGCTCCGTTTTCCGGCGAGGTTCGGTGGGGGCGCAAGGAGGCAGCGGCGATGCGGGAGGTGGCCGCGTGGAGGCGGCGCGCTTCGGCGGCGTCCGACACGGACGACGGCGTGGCCAGCGGCCTCGGCCGGCGGCTCCGGCCACGGGGCGGCGCGGGCGCGGCTCCGGCGAGGTGAAGCGTCGGGGGAGGCGCCGGGCTGGGCGGGGCGCGGCGGCCGGTGGGCGACGCGCGGCGCACGCTCCGGCGGCGAGGTGTCCGGTGGCGTCGAGGTGGCCGAGGGGCGGCTCCGACGGCGTCCGGCGAAGACGGCGGCGCGGGGGCGGTGATGCGGGGCCCGACGGCGGCGGCGGCCCGCAGGTCCCGCTAGGGTTTCCCATTTTTTTGGAGAAAAAGAAAAAGACAAAAAATGATTTTATAATCTCTATATATAGACAGATAGAAGAAAAAGAAAAAGAAAACGGGTCAGAAAAGGACTCTACTGCGCTCGCGGGCGAAAAAGCACTATTGGGCCTGCTGGGCCACAATTTTTCTTTTTATTTAAAACCGAGACTTCAAACAATATTAGAAAAATAAATACTCATCGCAAAAATGTGAAATAAATTTCTAAATTCATCAAATAATACAAAGAAATTTATTTAATGAATACATTTTCCAAAAAGGAAAATAAAAATAAAAACATTTTCTAAATACTTTATTTAAATATAAAATACTTTTCATAAATCAAATAAAAACCCAATAAATTATTAAAAATATTTTTATTTGGTCAATAGCATTGACAAACCATTTCTAAATAATAAAATTTAAATTTTAAAATTGTCACACCAATAAATAATTTGGTAAAATAAAAATATCCCATTGGAATATTTTTTCTACTCTTTTAAAATATTTGATAAATCATTTTCAGGAAATAAAAACTCTCTTAGCATTATAAAATCCCTAAAATAATTTTAGAGTTATTTATAATACTCATAATAAATTTTAAAAACTTTAAATTAATATTCTAAATATTTTCCAACTTTATTAAAAAGGGGATAAGTCATTTTATATCCTCTCAAATGAATTTCCTTGAGTTGAAAAATGTTTTGAATATTCAGAAGAATTCCAATAATGATTTTAAAACATTTGTACAACCTTTTAATATGTTGAAGGATTCATATTACCTTCTCTCATTTTGTTTTGTTGGTTTTGTTTTAAATAATAAATTCTAAAAATACCAATTATGAATATTAAGGAAAGTCCTTTTATTCCCTCTCTTTTTAATATTCAATAAACTCCCAAAAGTTTTAAATCCTACTGGAAATCAATCATACCAAGCAATCAATCAATAATCTATTTAATTTATTAACATTCCAAAATTCGGAGAATTTTGGGATGTTACACACTACCACCCTTAAAAGGAATCTCGTCCTCGAGATTCGAAAAGGCTAGAAAGAAAGAGGTTAGGGATTGGGTCTTCACGGCAATCCTTTGATCCTCCGAAGGTCTAGGGTACTACCACCCTTAAAAGGAAAGCGACATGGTCTTCAAAAGCGTGCTCCTTCAGTGAGCTCCTCACACATAATCTTCATTTTCCGTTGGGGCATTGAGTCCTTCACCCAGACTTCCTATATTACATGGGGCATTGAATTCTTCATCACTAGTGTGGGCTTCCAGTATCTTAATCCATCGGTGACATTCTTCGTAAAGATTTCACCTTCGGTCTTTGAGGTTTCAAGAATTCCTCCTTTGAGGTTTCCACTCCTTAGCAAGAGAGTGGTCTTCCATATACTGTACCTTCATGGCTGACAGGTCAGGCGCCAATACTTAAGCAACTATCAATTCTATCTTGGTGGTCATCAAGAATGCTTTTACGCAATGCCTGCATGAAATGGTCTTGGTCTATACTCACCGTATGAACTACTATTATTAACAATAATCTTACGTAGGGGTCAAACATCGTACCATTCTATGGTTCAGGCTTATCATCGTCGCCTCTCTGCTATAGGTAAGTCACTCAAGATTTACTATCCCACATAGCAAGAGCGAATAATAAGAGTAGTCGTCATGGTGATCAATCCATTCCGCACCCAAATCATTACCTTGTATATGGTTTAGCGAATCTCGCAATCTAGCACTCGGTCATCCTCACGAGCATTGCAGAAAGTTCCTCTTGTTCATGAACTGGGTTCAGATAAATCCATGGTTCTGCAAGCCAAACAAACATCTATCGTTTCCTCACAACACTCAGGTTTGCGCAAACTCTTACAAAACGTGTACTGGTGAACTTGTTGGATATATGCTCTAGAGGCAAATAATATATGATTATTCCAATATATCTAAATAAGTTCATGACCAGTATCATACTGTGCTTGAATTGTATCATTGAAACAATGATACAGGTGTGGTATAGAAACAACCAGAGTTCCTAGTCATCCTCTCATGATGACTAGTTTATCGTCAACTGATGATTGTGGTTTCACGATCATGGACAATCAAGTCAATTGACGGTAAGGTCACCTCATTGAATGAATGACGTGATGAACATTACCCAATGCAAGAATTGCAACATGATCAAATCGTAAAAGTTCAGTGTTGTAATTACAGAACTTAGTAGCCTGTTCCTTTGATCGTGAGATCACGCATAATTGCTATCTTCTGAGGATGCTTTGAGTGCATTAACCGTCACACTGAAACATGGTGACCATAAAGGTGTATCTCGGGCTATCCGATGGGATATGTAGAGGAGTGTTGATTCAAGAGCGGGATTTTTCAATCCATATAATATAAAGATACTTCATGGCCAACTCGATGAGATTGCATCCATAAAGCTGTGCAGCGTGTGACTAGGTCACAAGGATGAATATCACGGAACGAGTGAATAAAGATTTGTCGGTAACAAGATAGAACTAATGCATTGGATGCAGTTGATAAAATCTTGGACTAATCTAGTATCACATGACAAAGGGAATGGTATACAATGTGAACGGTCCAATCGGTTACTTCCTGAATACACAGGGGTCATTATGGGCATCCAGGTCCCGCTATTGATCATTGGCTGTAGCCTTTGTCTCGGTCATGACTGGAGTGTTCTCGGACCGTAGGGTAACACACTTAAGGGCCCGATGAATATCGGAGACCTATTCGGAACTATCGGAGTTACCGGAGAAGAGAGAAAGACGTACCAGAAAAGTTCCGTGTTGGTCCGAAGGATGTTCAGAGTGAGCTGGAAGGAGTTCCAGATCATTGGGAGATGAAATAATATGTATTATTTATTAATTAAGTGAATTAATAATTAATAATATTTTATTTATAATTAAAAAGTGCAATGGGCCAGCTTTGGGAAAGAAGCCCATTAGGGGAATAAAGGAAAAAGAAAAAAGAGAGAGAGAGGGAGGCGCCATGGGCCCTAGGGCCCATGAGGGGTGCGCCCCCCTCCTCCCTTGGCCGGCCACCTCCCCCTAGCTGCACGTGCGCGAGTACTACGAGGTGCTGCACGTGCGGCACTACCACCCAACAGGGTGCTAACACAGCCAGGGGGCTGTGAAAGGTTTACGGCTTCATCAACCACGTTTGCGGGAACGTTTCCCGCGTAACGGACTACACCCCGAGGTATGTTTCCGCAGGTTTTTCCGTTACGGCATTACAGCTAGATAGATCTTGGGTTAAGGGCGACGCTAGTTAGAAAAATTATTGTTTTCTGCTGCGAGACCCAACAGTGGTATAATGAGCTAGATCTATGCTTCGTTTTGCTGTGCAGATAGAACACATCGGGGATGTGGGCGTTGATTCTACGATTGTTACCCTCTCACGTCTACTTGTTATATCTGTGGCATTGTTTGATGAAGCGGCCCCCGACCGACCTTACGCGTACGCTTACGCGGGACTTGTTCCACGCTTGACATACGACTTGTACCGTATAAAGTGGCTCTAGGGGGTGTCTGTCTCTCTTACTTTAGCGGATATGGCATTTGCAACGGAGGGCCCCGTACGGGGTGTAATAGAGACAATCTATAATCAGCGTTGTGGTTCAATGTTCGTAGAAACGGTTGATCTATGAAAAGCCCTAGCAGCCACGTAAAACATGCAATATACAAATATAGAGGCGTCTAACTTTATATTGCAGAGGGGCTATTGTTGTTTGCTTGATCTTGATGTAGTGATAGCTTTGCTATGTATTACTAGAAAGTAGTAAAAGTTCATCATGATGAAACAAACTTAAATGGAGACACTGTAGACCTAGTGCCACCATGATCATACATCTTAAAACTTGCTAGTATAGGATACACGACAGTAGTATTAAATAGGATGATCCCTTATAAAATGCCAAACATAAGTATTCTACCGAAGTGTGCACCACCTGGAAGGTTCTCTTTATGATAGGCAGGCCGTGACGATCGAGTGTCATACATACATTAGAGTTCGCATGAGGTTGGGCCTGGCAAGCCTGGCATATGTCGATATGGCCTTGCTAAGTAGCATATAACACTAAGGTCAATTTGGAGAGCCTAGCATATGTAGATATGGCCTCGGAATACTAGAGATCGAAAGATCGAGCATGAGTCACATATAGGATGTGATCGCACAAACTAGTTGTCTACCTTTGAAACTAATCCGTCGGCCGTTGTGATATTCGAGGACGGATAGTGAATCTGGATCATGTAATCACTAAAACTTCTTAGGGATGATTGTTTTAGTGTGAGCTCATCTATAATATGATTATTATGAACTCATTGTTATGAACTAGTCTTAATTGTTTTCCTTGCAAATATTTTGTAGAAAATTAAAATGGACATGAATCAGTATCATGGATTGGTTACTTTCTTACGTGGTGAAATACTTAAAGATGATGGGTCAAATTTCGTTGATTGGTACTTATACCTTAGGACTGTGCTCAAGAGAGCTAACCTCTTGTTCGTGATACAAGAGCGTATGGCAGACCCTCCAGTAGACAACATGGATGAAAAAGTAATGCTTGATTGCCATAATCGTCGAAGGACTTACGCCATGGTTAAAAGTGTCATAGAAACTAGCTTTCCGCAAGATTTATGTGAACAATATGCGGATATGGACACGTTTGACACAATCGACATGATGAAGTCATTGTTTATACATCAGTTCAGAGTGGCCAGATTTGAGTTAGAAAATGAGTTTCTTACTACTAAGATGGAAGAGAACACTTGTCTGAAAACTCACGTAGCCAAGATGCATGGGATACATCTGAAACTCGTGGAGGACTTTAACTATTGGACCATAGAGGAGTCTGCTATAAACACGGTGCTACACTCGCTTCCACCGAGTTACACAGACTTTTTCCATAACTATGTCGGAAAAGGTGAAAGCCTTCAGTTCTTTGAGTTCATGGTCAACCTCCGAGATTTAGAGGTTGAACCCATTGAAGGAGAAATTGTTGATGGAGAAGGTATATATTAGATATACTAATTTTAAATGTGTGTTCCCTTATACAACATTTGCAGTTTAATAAGTATTTGATACTTGTTCTGTTTTATGAAAACAGGGCCTGCCGTTGCATGGACGGGAAGAGGTGCGATCCAGGATTGATGGCAACCAAAACAGTTGATGGCCACCAAGATTTCACCAAGACATCTATCATAGAATTATACTTAGAGTATTAGATAAATCTTTTGTAATCGATTAAGTATGAACACTTAAGTAATATGTCTTGCATCCCGCGAGACAAAGTTATTCATGTTTTGAGACAAGTCAGTTGTTCCAGTTTGATGAATAAAGTGTGCTTATACTATGATTGCAATTGAGTTTATAATATGATAGAAGCATTTATAAAACACCATAATTGTCAAGTGATATTCAATGTTTAATGATTAAGTTATTATGAATAACAATAAGGTCAAAAGTCATAACTATACTAAATGCATGAGATGAATTCATAAATGATGAAGTCATTAGATACTCGATCTATTAACTCATGAATTTATTATCAACCAAGATGACTAATGAGGGAGTTCTAGCAAAGTAGAACTTGCGCCAAACATTGTACATAAATGATGTATTAACCAAGCGCATGAATAATCACTAAAGATGCTTCGCATGATTAATTGAACAAGGCATTCAATTAAGATCATAAATCTGAGATTACGGAATCACAGTGAAGTTGGATATAAGAATACAAATCACCATGATGTGATCAAAGTAATGAGTATTATAGTTGACATAAATGGGAGACTTGTGGAAATAATGCCACAAATTACGATGGAAGTTTAAAGTGCTCAAGAACCTGATCCATTCCTAGTCATACTAAAATGTAGTATGGTCTAAATACATTCCCCTTACGCTAATGCTATTGAATGAACAAAGTTGTTATAATTTATTAAGTTAAAACACCCACTTCATGAAATAAGGAAACCATTCTGAATTTAATGAAGCTGATGACTCCATATGATGATGGTGTTAGAAAGTTTCTAGAAGTTTTATATGATATAACTTTATTTGTATTAGAGTTGTGAGAAATTGTAAAACACACCTTCCCAAATAACAAAACTTGTATTGCTTGAATTGGTGAATGAGAAGATGGTTCTCAAGGAATAAACCAATGGGAGAAAAGTGAATTCTTTGACCAGGGTGATTGACCCTGCCTCCAGATAACAGAGTAACGCAACGGAAAACGTTCCGCTGAAATGACTCCATGAAAAGAGGAAATATGCTATTGATGATGATCATGGTATATAAGTTAAAGCCCTAGTTTAAAAATAAGAAGATTGTCATGAATACGTTCTGTACAGAACAATAATCATGAGTCTTCTTAAGTGAAACAAAAGGGACACTGCTCATAAATTATGGGGGATTGATGGTTACCTAGGAAACGAGGAGAAATGAAATCATATTGAGTTGCATATGGGATAGCTCACATCATATGAAATAAAGTAGTTATTTCACATTCCGAATAACCAGGAAGTTATTAAGAATAATGCAACACATAAAGGCATGATTTGGCACATAAAAGATGTTATGGCTAAATTCAATAATGATTGACCACGGAAGCATAGTAATGCTAAATCAATATGGATATTTTCATTCATGAACACTATGAAGGGACCATAGCTTGAAATTGCATCACATTCAAGTTGAGGAATTTGAAGAGAAGTAGAAATTGGCATAAATGAAAGAATTTTTCGATAAGATGGACCATGGTACCTCAAGGCAGAAACTCTCAAACCTTGATTTGATCAAGTGATTTTGAAGTAATCAAAATATTGGGATGGACTGCAATTTCATGAAACTGAGTGGGAGCTTTGGAGACTTCCTGAAAACTTGGAATGCAGAGAGCATTTTCTAAATGGGAGCTTTGGGAGCAATATTATTATGTCTGACATAATTAGAATAGAAACTTAATAAAAGCTTACTAACAGATATATGTCGGATATATTTGAGTGGGAGCACAATGTCAATTTCATATATATATATATGATGATATATGTGAAAACAATCTCATATATATACGTTGATATACATGGAGATTAAGGCTAATAAGATGAAAGGATTACGAGAATCTTGTATGAACGAAATACAGATGTGTCACACACTAAAATCTATAAGGATAGATTAGGACACGTGTAATGAACATCAAAAGGATTGGAATGATATCCTAAACAAGAAAAGGTTCTTGTGGCTAGGAATTATATAAAGGATGTAAAACCTTAATATCACAAAATAATGTTTTAATGGAAGAATAGGGATGCACTTTGTCTCAAGACATGTGATCCTATATGATCTTTGACATATGATTCTACCATAAAACGGAAGTTGTGAATCCAATAACAGAATGACTCAAAAGTTCTTAGAAGAAGAACAGGTTCCGATGTGCTTGGTTGGAAAAACACAGAACCTGAGCAAAGTCCAAGCATTCAGTATCTGAAGAGAAACTGAGGACAATACTCTAAATGATAGAAAAGATAATAGACTTGAATGTAATACTGGATTACGATTGCAAGCCTTATTATGGGTCTATATGAATTAGAGATATTACCAAAAGGAATAGAAAGGAAATGTGATCTATAATTTCACGAACCAAAACTCTACAAAATATAAATATCTACTTAAGGAAGTAGAAGGTTGAATAAAGTTTAGCGTAAGAAGTTTAGACTTGTGGCTGAGTGTATTTTTCAGTATACATGACTATGGGAGTCCTAGGGACTAAAACCATTTTGTCATTAGAGAATACTGTAAAATAAGAAGTCTCACTCTCCCGCCAAACTTATAATTCAAGCATTATTAGATAATGAAGGGTATATCAAGAAAGTTGACCAATACCTGTTGCAAAGGAACATACGAATCTGAACGGGTACAGATCGTTGACGAAACCTCTTCCATGAGCAAGCATGATCAATAAACACTTATATGATAAGATGATTATGATCGAGAAAATATGCCGCTAGATTATTTGCTATCTAGTAAGTGGGAGACTGTTGGATATAAACTACTAGGGAAAAGCTTATAGGTAGAGGCTTAACAGTAGCGCCCTTTAAAGACAGGCGCTACTGCTAATTAGCAGTAGCGCGCTATATGGACGCGCGCTATTGATATGCCTGTATCAGTAGCGCCTCATATGCGGACCCGCTACTGGTAAAGGTGGTCCCCACCAAACCCAGATGACAAGTTTTAGTAGCAGCGCCCCCCTGGAAAGCCCGCTACTACTATCGTTACCAGTAGCGCCGTAGCGGTACAGGCGCTACTGGTAATGCGCAGCAGCCACCTTTTCCACCAACCATCCCCCTCCCCCCTCCTCTCTCTCCCTCACTTGCTTCTTCCTCATTCCTTCTCCTACCTCTTGTCCATCTCCATTAATGCATTACACCATCTCCATTAATGCACTACACACCATCTTCATTAATGCAATATCTCTCTCTTTCCTTCTAATTTGCTCCTCCTCCACCACCACATATCATGCATAAATGCATCTAGCTATCTCTCTTTCTCACCTTTGTCTCCTTTCCCTCACTAGCTAGTGCAAGCTTCTCCCAAGTGTGATATTTTAACAAAAGGTATATACTTTCTCTCTCTTTCTCTTAATTAATTACTAGCTAGCTAGGTACGTGGATGCATGAGATGTGAGTAAAAAATTGTGCTTTGCATCAATGAAAATATTTGTGTGTGTGTGTGTATGGGTGTGTGATATGAGAGTTTGCCTATGTTTTGCCGAAATGTCGATTTACTTCCGTTTCGGCGAATTTCGGGCAAACTCTATATGTCCTATTTTTAGGAAGGTCATGCCGAATTTTTGTATGACTTTGATATGCATATGCATGTCGTTATAATCTTTTGTTTGTATAACTCGTAGGCGACCATGAAGGTCTATGGAAGGATGGTGGATAGATACTTGCGATCCGCAGTGGACGACATGGTTGAAAAAAATGAAAAGGAGATTTTATGTCCTTGTCGAAAATGCAAAGAAGGCGTCTGGCTGGACCCCTTTAAGGGTGGACGTTTGAAGGCGCACCTGCTTAGATATGGTTTCATGGATGGCTATACTCGATGGATAACTGAAGATGATGATGACGATATCGACGGTGCAACCAATAACCCCATGGCAGCGGATGAAGAGATGATTGATGGATCCGAAGACGAAGAGGGCGCTGGATATGACGGCAGAGAAGAGGCCGCACATGGTAATGGAGGAGAAGATCAGACCGAACATGACGGAGAAGATGCGGACATGACGGATCCTTCATCGCTACTAAATTCAATCGTACGGGACCCTCATGTTCGAGACCTGCTTCGCAAGAAGACGACTAGCGACAGAGCTGGTTCTAGAGAGGAGGCCAAGTTGGAGCAACTGGAGGTAGACTCGAAGACTCCATTGTATGATGGTTGCGCTCCTGAGGTGACCCGCTTGAGTTTCACGCTCGAACTTCTAAAGATGAAGGCTAAAAACAAATGGAGCGACAAAAGCCTCGATGATCATCTCAAGTATCTAAACAAGACAGTTCTTCCCCCGGGGAACCTTTTTCCTACTAGTATCGATGAGGCCAAGAAGATTGTTTGCCCTCTTGATATGCCGCACATTAGATACCATGCATGCATCAACGATTGCATCATTTATCGGAACGAGAACGCAGAAAAAACCAGTTGTCCGGTGTGCAATGCTGATAGATACAAGAAGGCCGGAAAGAAATCTCCTCAGAAAGTTGTATGGTACTTTCCGATCATTCCTCGTCTGCAGCGTTATTTCGTAGATCCTAAGGAAGCTGAGCTCATGCGGTGGCACGCGGTCAGGAAGGTGCCCGATGATGGAGATGATCCGAAGATGAGACACCCTGTGGATGGAAGCCAGTGGAGAGCGTTGAACGCCGAATATGGATTTCATCTTGATCCAAGGAACGTCATGCTTGGCGTGAGTTCAGATGGCATGAATCCGTTTGGCAAGCAGAACACCAACCATAGCACATGGCCCGTGTTTGTATGGATGTACAACATTCCCCCGTGGAAGTGCATGAAGACAAAGTACATACACATGAGCATTCTGATTCAAGGGCCGAAATAGCCGGGAAATAATATTAATCTATATCTCGAGCTATTGAAAGAGGAGCTAGAAATGTTATGGAAATCACCAGTCAAGACATGGGACGCTTTCTAAAAAGAATATTTCTATATGAAAGCCGCAGTGCTGACGACGGTGCACGATTATCTCGGTTACGGATATGTATCAGCCCAGGTGTGCCATGGATATTGCGGATGCACGAGGTGCATGGATGATACAACGTCTCAGCAGCTAACGAAAGATGGTGGGTCTGCGAAAATCGTGTACATGGGGCATCGAAGATGGCTCGAGAAGAATGACCCGTGGAGAAATCGTGGAGATCTATTCAATGGTGAGGCTGAGCATCGAGGACCTCCACGTAAGAGGAGCGGCGCCGAAATTGATGAGTTGCTGAAAAACTGGAAAGAGTGCCCCGCTCCTGGAAAGATGAAAAAACCGGAGCCGCTGAAGGTATGGAAAACAAGGTCTGTTTTCTGGGACTTGGAGTACTGGCCCAAACTCGATACACCTCATTGTCTTGATCAAATGCATATCACGAAGAATGTTCTCGAGAGTTTGCTTGGCACACTGATGAACATGCCGGAGAAGACCAAGGATGGGCCGAAGGCAAGAAGAGACTTGGAAGATTTGGAAATAAGGGAAGATCTCCACATGCCCCGTAAAACGGCCGAGACAGAGACGGAGACAGAGGCGGGGGACAGCAGGCGGGGCAAAAAAGTAAAGAAGAAGGAAGAGAAATATTGCCCCCCTTCTTGCTTCACCTTCAATACGAAGGAGATCGATCAATTTTTCAAGTGTCTTACCGGAATAAAAGTTAGTTCCGGTTACTGTGGGAAGATAAGCAGATATCTAGACATGCCGAAAAAAAAGGTTCAGCGGGATGAAGTCTCATGACTGTCACGTGATGATGACGCAGATACTACCGGTTGCCCTTAGAGGGATAATGGACAAGCACGTCCGTGACACGCTTACTGGTTTCTGTAATTTTTTTGATGTTATCTCACGAAAGTCGATCAGTTCGAAGCAGCTCACAAGGCTACAGGAAGAGATTGTTGTCATACTATGTGAGCTCGAGATGTACTTCCCGCCCGCGTTCTTTGACGTCATGGTGCATCTGTGTGTCCACATTGTGGACGACATCATCGACCTTGGCCCGTCATACTTGCACAACATGATGCCGTTTGAGAGGATGAATGGGGTCATCAAAGGATTCGTTCGTAACATGTCCCGACCAGATGGAAGCATCGTACAGGGCTATCTGACACAAGAGTGCATCTCGTTCTGCGAGAATTATCTAAGCAACGGAGATGATGACGTCCCTGTTGTTGGTTTGCCCGTTAACAAGCACCATGGGAGGCTCGGAGGAGAAGGTCACACCAACGGTCGGAGGGAACTGCATGTCGACCACTCGGATCGACGCAATGACTTTGACAGGGCAAACTTAGTAGTGCTACAACATCTTGACGTGGTAGACCCTTTCGTGACACTGCACAAAGAAACCATCGCCAAGAAGTACCATGACCAGGGCCTACGCAAGACGGACGCCGAAGTTACTAGAGAGCACAACTCCACTTTCTTGCCTTGGTTCAAAGAGCATGTTCTTGCCAATCCCCCGGAAGAGGGGTCTACAGATGCATTGCTCATATACGCCTTAGCACATGGCCCTGCTGTCAACTTCCTCACCTATCAGGCATACAATATAAACGGATACACGTTCTATACGGAGGCCAGAGATATGAAAAGTGATTTCCAGAACTCGGGGGTGACGATAGAATGCATGACTGACGACAACGGCTCAACTGAAAGATATTACGGAAGGGTCGAAGAGATCTGGGAGCTTAACTACTCCGGACTACACAATGCGACGATGTTCCGTGTCAGATGGGCTAAGAATGTCGAAAGAGAAAACCGGTATTTCACTACTATGTCTATACCCGACACCAAGAGCGCTACCGTGAACGTCATAGCCAAAAATGAGCCATGGATACACGCTAAGCACGTGACACAATGTTTCTACATAACCGACCCGAGCAATCCCA
Organism: Bromus sterilis; assembly: GCA_950022295.1. Classification (NCBI taxonomy): domain Eukaryota; kingdom Viridiplantae; phylum Streptophyta; class Magnoliopsida; order Poales; family Poaceae; genus Bromus; species Bromus sterilis. Next base: position 260,627,022 of record OX465598.1, on the reverse strand, counting down.
GCCGTGTTGTCGTGAGGAGAGGAAAAAGAAACATCGTCGGAATGGATGGAGTCGCCAACATAGAAGACTATGACCAGTACGGCAACCCGATGAGGGAAGATGACGACGACGATGAAGCATATGTCAAAAGAAGAATGAAGACTACATTACCTATGAAAGATCGTACTCCATGGAAAATGAAAAGTCACAACGAGGGCCTAAATTATTCGGAAACGAACAAAAAAGGAAAGAAACTAATCACTAAGAAACGTCTTCTACGCTGAGAAACTAAATGTGTGTTGTAATCTTTATATGTATCTATTTTGTATACTTGCACTTTAACCACGTTATCGATCGGTCAAATTATATATTGCCGCTGTTAAATATACATTATATAAATTGTATCGGTCGTTGTTCGAAAAAAAATTTAAAAAGGAAATGGAAGAGGGGAAAAAATGCCAGAAATATCAGTAGCGGGCCATGTCAGCGCGCGCTACTGCTAAGGTTTAGCAGTAGCGGGCCCTGTCAGAGCGGGCTACTGCTAAACTTAGCCGTAGCGGGCCCTGTCAGCGCGGGCTACTGCTAAACTTAAGCGGGTCACCTTTAAGTTTTAGCAGTAGCGGGCCCTGTCAGAGCGCGCTACTGCTAAACTTAGCAGTAGCGGGCCCTGTCAGCGCGCGCTACTGCTAAACCTTAAACAGGTCGGGCAGGCCTTCTTCTTTTCATTCCCCTCTATCTCTCCCTCTCGACTCCTTCCCGGCCGCCGTCGTCGTCGCCGCGCCTCCCGGCCCTCGTCGCCTCGCCTCCGCCGCCCTCGTGACCTCGCCTCCCCGCCCTTGTCGTCGCGCCTCCGCCGCCCTCGTCGCCTCGCCTCCGCGGCCGCCGTCGTCGTCAAGCCGCCGCTGCCACCATCGGTTGCTCGGTAAGCCTCCTTCTGCTTTGATTCCAAGGGTAGTTTCAACAGTGGCGCAGTAATGATGCAAGAATGTGGTTTAATAACCCCAATGCCCTCTCTAGCCATTGGAACATAGCACAATAGGTAAACTGTAAGACCATGAATTTTCTTTTGACACTGCATACCATCGAAGAACACAACAGACTTGACTTGAATTCATATTAATTAGCCAATTAGCTTCAAATAGGGCGTGAGTCATGGGTGTTATGAACATGGCAGATTAATGATATATTGGGTACCACATATGCATACTTAGTGTTCAGTGTTCAGTGATGAATGTCTTGAAAGTGAAGTTGATACAAGGAGTTACTAAAATGACTATTTAGTCACTGTGTAATCACATTGTTACAAATTTAATGAGGGACTGAAACGTGAACAAATGTGTGGCTAAGTATAAAAGATAGCAACCAGAAACCTCACATGGAGGCAAAAAGATTACCTATAATGAATATATAGGTTCCAAAGCTCCAAATCGGAATCATTAAAGCTAATGTAGGTTAAACTTACTCTCAGTCTATCATCAATCAATCTTTTTTTCCTCGAAAAGGATGTTAAATCCCCGATCTCTGCATCATTGTGATTTTCATATCTTTACTGCATTGTGGTAAGCCTCCATCGGTGGTATAATATCTTTTGGTGACAAGTAGCGCAGGAATGTGGTTTTGTTTAAGTACTGATATAGGAGTTGCATTTGCATTGAAGATCCCTGTTTCTTATCACCCTATGGTTTCATAAGCTACCATTTATTTAATTTCAACGTAATATGCTACCATTTTAAGCCTATATTTTAACTATGCTGCTGTTTAACGAACTACTTTTGTATTTATCTTTTCGGATTTATATTTAGTTGAAAGTTCTTATTTAACGAAGTTGGTGGTATAATTTCTGGTTGTGTAAATTTTTGAATAGTTTTGCAGTCTGGTTGTAGAGAATTTTCCTTGTGTTCCATGTCAAACTTTGGACCAGTGAAATGCAACGAGCACATCATACTGTTGTTGGAAATGCTTTGCAGCTGATCCTACTAGCCAGTGCCACCCTCTGGGTATATGCTTAAGATATTGTGTACGAATTTTCTTCTTTTTTCCATATGCAGGGATCCGAGGGGCCTATGTTTTGCCGGAATGTTGATTTATTTCCGTTCCGGGAAATTTCAGGTTCCCGATATGTCCACTTTTTAGCAAAGGTCATGCCGAAATTTACCGTGAATTTCGACATGACTTGTGCTACAAAGTATGACATATCGAGTGCCCGGTATTTGATAGGACGGTATTTAGTCCTTTTTTTATAGTTTGAGAATTAAACTTGGAGACTAAATATATCGTAGGAAACATGTCGACCAACGACGAAGCCGGTGCAAATGAAGATTTTTACTACCAGCAGCCTGAACACGCCTTCCTCGACCATATGTCTTCTCAGCTACGGGACAAAGGTCCAAATGCCGCTAGTGCGACGGACGCCGAAATCGAGTCCGACAGCACTACTGATGGCACCGATGGCACTGACACCGGCGCCACCGACACCGGCGGTGCTGAAGCCGCTAATGAACCAGCAAATAAGAAGAAGGAGAGGGTACGAAAACCAAACAAGCTCGGCACCGACAAACTGCTAGTGACAGAGGTGCATCCTGGAAAATTCGAGCCAATGGCGCCGGCGGAAGCTCGCAGGTGCTACGGCAACCAAGTCGGATGCATCCTACGGGAAACCGCGAGCATCAACGACTATGACTTGAGGAGTATACCAAATATGGAACATTTACTCCTTACGAAGCTGCACAACAGATTCAAGTTCCCGGATCGGGATGAGAGCAAAACTCCGTGGGATGATGATGCCATGACTGACATAAACGCCGCCGCCATGGTCAAGTTCAGCAACGCATTGTCCGCGTGGAAATTGAGGGTGAAACGATTGATTGAGAAGAACAAACCTTTGTCTAAGATTTTTGCGGACAATCCATCACTTACGGAAGCTGAGTTCTTAAAATTCAGGGACACTTGCGCTACCGACGAAGCCAAGCTTAGGTCCGCGAAATTCAAGGGGCTTCAGAAAAGGAACACGGGGAAACACCACCTCGGAAGCCGTGGTTACATTGGCAAAAGGCCCATATGGGAAAAGGAGGACGCGGAACGTGAAGCCGCGGGGATCCCAAACCCCTTGGCGGAGATCACCGACCCCAGGAGTATGACTTCATCAGGGACCGCTACAAGTGGGACTCGAAGAAAAAGGTTTGGTCCACGGACGCGCCCACGAGGGAATTGATGAGATTACTGGTAATATTTTTTTCCACCTTACATTAGCTTCTCATCAAGTCAGAATACACGTTGTAGTAACATTTGTAAATGGTCCACGTTTCTTTCGCAGAAAGAGCAACACAAGCTTGATGCCGAAAGAGACTCATCGTCTCAGTCGACGATGAGGCCCAAGTGGGACACCCATCTCAACCGGGCCTTGAACATAATGAAGGGCCTCCATTTGGACACTCGGCCGCAGCATGGACGTGTGCACGGCGTCGGAGACGGTGCCCAGTGGAAGCACTACTACCACGAGGACCCTGAGGCCAAAAGGCAGAGAAGGAAGTTTAGTCAGGTCAACATCGACGAGAAGGTGAAGCTTGCGGTTGAGAAAAAAGCAGCTGAGACCGAACAAGCGACCAAACAAGAGATGATCAAGTCGGCAGTCAATGCAGCTTTAGCTGCCTGTAGAGATGAGTTCGCAGCTTCGGTTTCATCCTTGATCCCGGCTGTTATCGAGTGGACGAAGCAAAATCCAGACAAAACGGCAGCGGATTTTCCCCGTACTAGCTTCGTCGGGAGCAACTCGGTGAACATCGCACCAGCGGGGCCTGCTCTCGCATCCGGACATGCTCCATTAGCCGCTCATAGAAGCCCGTCCTCTGTCTCTGGCGTGCTAGGCGGGCCTTCGCCTTTGGCTGATCTCAACGCCCTCACGGTAATTACGCGTCACACCAACATATCTATAATATATCCCTTTTTCGTTTCCTTTTGGATGTCTGACGCCGTAGACATGTTTTTGCAGGCCGAGAGAACCCCGTGCACCTTACTATACATGATCAATGGCCAGACAGTGGATGTGGGAAAGGCAACGATAATAAATCCCACGGATCGGATGATCCACACCATGCAGATGCCCAATACCACTTTCAAGGTTTCCGTGGCGAGTGTCAAACCGGGCCACGAGGATTTGGCTCCTCCGGTACAACTCGGGGGAGAGGAAGACGAGACCCCTAAGCGGCTTGCAGACTGCAAGGGCTATTTCATCCTATGGCCGAAGGGTCTTCTTCGTGTCGAGTCGGCTGCCGTGATGACCACACCAACGACAACACATGCCCAAGAAGGTATGAACACAACCACCCCGCCTCCGCAATTATTAGCGCCGCCTGTTATGCTGGGTGAGAGCGGCGAGCGACGCGAGGAAGGCGGTCCAAGCAGAGTGGATCGTGATTTCTCCCCCGTGCTCCAGCAAGCAATGGATGATGACATGGACGAGGATGGTGACCCTATGCAATTCCTCAACACCGCCTTCATTAATCAGGAAGTAGAAATGACGAGTCAGCCATATGACTCGGCCAATAAGGAGCATGTGGACAAGGAGATGGATATTCTGTCGGAGCAGGAGCATCCTAGGTCTGAGTGCAAAAAGTCTCTCTTCGTGCAACCCTTGCAGGACACGCCTCCAGATGCCGCCTCAAACCAGCATGAACAACCCTTGCTCAGCCCGTCAACACTTGGGTTGGCGATCAAGGGCGCTATGAAAGGCTCATCATAACCTCTCCCCCAGAAGAAGCCGAGGAAGAGACCGAATAGGAAAGACTTAGATGCCAAAAAGGCTGTCAATGCTTCTAGCAGCAAGTCGGTTCCGCCAACCGGTTTTGCAGACCGTGTACCGATGGAAGGTACGGCGTTGATCCATGTCGCGGGCGAGCCGATCCTCCCGCCGAAACCGCTGGAGAGCATATCAGGGGATCTCAGGAGACTGCACGACCATGTACTATCGACAGAGAAAAGCCTTCTCGCATCGAAGGATCCAGGATATCCACTTTATGCGGTGCGTGTGCCTCCGGGCATGGGCTACGTCGACACGGCGCCTGCGGAAGTGTTCTTCCTGCGGTTTGATCACATCTTTGAGATGTTCCTCACTAGGCGGCTCGATTTTACGATCGTCCGCCTTTTTGCGCTCCATATGAGCTTTGTCATCAAAAGAGAGGAAATCTCGCAAATCGCGGTGGCAGATCCATACTACATGCATGAGTCCTTCTTGTCGCTCGGTCACTATGAACTTAAAACTGCTAGGGAGTACATCGAAAATTTCATGCTGATGAATAAGGAGAAGGAAATGGTTCTCGTGCCTTATCATCCAATGTAAGTCATTGCCCGATTGCCTTTACATTTCAATCATTCCTTTGCTCATATGGAGGCTAGCTAATTTGAGGTGCATTTATTTTGCGCAGCGAGGGGCACGCCGTCCTTATCGTTCTTTTCCCGCGAGTCTCCCATGCCGTGTATTTCGAATCGTCTAGGAACTTCAAAAGGAAAGACTACACCAAAGTAATGAGTCTTCTGGATTCCGCTCTTCAGGGCTTCGGCATGAGGGGTGGCCACATCGAGAAAAAGTCACGAAGGAAGGGCGCGCCGTGTTTCTCGCATAAAACCAACTTCTGCAGTATCCATCAACCGGAAGGAAGTACAAATGATGGATACTATGTCATCCATCTCATGATGGAGTTCAGAAAGGATCAGCAACGTCTTCGCATGGCAAGCAAAGATGACAATCATATCATGATATGGGCAAAAAACTTAGCCGAACCGGATTATAAAGTAAGAGATGACTTCTTTCGCATCCTGAAGGATATTGCAACCATCATCATGAAAGAAGTCGTCGACAAGAAGGGGATGTTCTACCACGGCCCAATATCGCGAGCTGATGTTAAAACTCGCGTAGGAATGCAGCTTTTGGACATTACGCCGTTCAATAAGCTAGGGTGCGTCCTCCCAGATATGGATGGATGGAAGTTCTAGTGTATTGACTATGCCGATGATGATGTCTCAGTTGAATTTATACTTTTGGAAGCGATATGAAACCTTTGTAATGTAATTTAACGGTCATGTTGAACTACTTGCGTAACGCTTGCTAGCTAGTGAATTAGTTGGGGTACCATGAACAACGTGTGTATATTATATTATGTATGTTACTTTATGTTGCATCTATTCACTAACTTTTTGTCTTCGTGTTGCTCAAGTATATTATGTTGTGTACTATTGTTGAATTCTTATAATGAATATGCATCTCTAATAGGTACATAGATCATCGATGGCGAAGAAGTGCTATGCCGTGTACATAGGGAAGGTTCCAGGAGTGTACGATGAGTGGCCAGAGTGTCAGGCCCAAGTGCACCGGTTCCCGGGTGGCAGCCAAAGAGGGTTCAATACCAGAGAGGAAGCGAAAGCTAGTTACTTGAGATTTACGCTAGCGCGAGAGGAAGATCAGAGGCAGCGCTTCATGAGCTACTACATAATTCCACTCTTCCTCATAGTGACCGCTCTTCTAGTATATTTCATAGTTTAGATGGATGATAAAACTTGCTTGTATTTGCATGTATTTAAGATATTGTGACAACTTCTATCGCTATTTTAGAGATGACATGATGAGAGACATCATTTGTGTTGGATATGAGAGATCATGATGATATATATATGGTCATCAGATTATTGTATGTGTATGATATGATGAGATTTGTACTCTGTAGAAAACCTGTGTATGTGTATGAGACTATATTGTATAATACCTGTACAAATACAACAAAAATACGATGGGAAAAAGAAATAGAAAATGAAAAATAAATACCAGTAGCGCCCTGTTACCTGTACGCGCTACTGGTATTAGTAGTAGCGGGCTCTAAGTGGGGGCGCTACTGGTGTAGTAGTAGCGGGTGCGTACGCGCGCTACTGCTACATGTTAGCTGTAGCGTGCTAGCAGTAGCGCGCCCTAGGGCGCTACTGATAAGCCAAAAGGGGGCGCTACTACTAGCCTTTCTCCTAGTAGTGATATGCTCTACAGGCAAATAATATATGATTATTCAAATATATCTAAATAAGTTCATGAACAGTTTCATACTGTGCTGGAACTGTATCAGTGAAACAATAATACAGGTGTGGTATAGAAACAACCAGAGTTCCTAGTCAGCCTCTCATGATGACTAGTTTATCGTCAACTGATGATTGTGGTTTCACGATCATGGACAATCAAGTCAATTGACGGTAAGGTCACCTCATTGAATGAATGACGTGATGAACATTACCCAATGCAAGCATTGCAACATGATCAAATCGTAAAAGTCCAGTGTTGTAATTACAGAACGTAGTAGCCTGTTCCTTTGACCGTGAGATCACGCATAATTGCTATCTTCTGACGATGCTTTGAGTGCATTAACCGTCACACTGAAACATGGTGACCATAAAGGTGTATCTTGGGCTATCCAATGGGATATGTTGAGGAGTGTTGATTCAAGAGCGGGATTTTTCAATCCATATAATGGAAAGATACTTCATGGCCAACTCGGTGAGATTGCATCCATAAAGCTGCGCAGCGTGTGACTAGGTCACAAGGATGAATATCACGGAACGAGTGAATAACGATTTTTCGGTAACAACATAGAACTAATGCATTGGATGCAGTTGATCAAATCTTGGACTAATCTAGTATCGCATGACAAAGGGAATGGTATACAACGTGAACGGTCCAATCGGTTACTTCCGGAATACACAGGGGTCGTTATGAGCATCCAGGTCCCGCTATTGATCATTGGCCGTAGCCTTTGTCTCGGTCATTACTGGAGTGTTCTCGGACCGTAGGGTAACACACTTAAGGGCTCGATGAATATTGGAGACCTATTCGGAACTATCGGAGTTACCGGAGAAGAGAGAAAGACGTACCGGAAAAGTTCTGTGTTGGTCCGAAGGTTGTTCGGAGTGAGCTGGAAGGAGTTCCGGATTATCGGGAGATGAAATAATATGTATTATTTATTAATTAAGTGAATTAATAATTAATAAAATTTTATTTATAATTAAAAAGTGCAATGGGCTAACTTTGGGAAAGAAGCCCATTAGGGGAATAAAGGAAAAAAGAAAAGAGAGAGAGAGAGGGAGGCGCCATGGGCCCTAGGGCCCATGAGGGGTGCGCCCCCCTCCTCCCTTGGTCGGCCACCTTGCTAGGGGAGAGGGGTTGACTCCCTCCCCTCTGCCTATATATAGATGGGCAAGGTGCACATATTTAATACACAGAAATTCGTGAGAAAATAAATATTACTCCGAATTGAGATCGGTTTTCACCGGCCTTCTCCCCTCTCTCGTCTCTCTCAAGCCGGGGTCCCCTTGTCTGGAACCTATGCTGGGATTGAGGCTTCTCCACCATATGCACGCCTTCGTGCTGCTGCAACTCTGGTTCCGGGAGGTCTACTTCCGCCACCTTGCTGGATTGGAGAACGAGGTCGTCATCGAGTTCGTACGTGTGCGAGTACTACGAGGTGCTTCACGTGCGGCACTACCACCCAACAGGGTGCTAACACAACCAGGGGGCTGTGAAAGGTTTATGGCTTCCTCAACCACGTTTGCAGGAATGTTTCCCGCGTAACGGACTACACCCCGAGGTATGTTTCCGCAGGTCTTTCCGTTACGGCATTACAGCTAGATAGATCTTGGGTTAAGGGCGATGCTAGTTAGAAAAATTATTGTTTTCTGCTGCGAGACCCAACAGAACTACCACTTGCTCCAGGGTTCTCTCCTTCAGCAAGATTGTGCTTGCTTGTTGTAAGATCCCGGCACATGAGGTTAACTTTGAACTCGGCATTGGTTGCATCCATCTTTATTCCAGTCTTGACATTAGCGGTCAGTGTAGTAGCTTCTTCAGAGTAGGATGAGGATGAGGGGGAACAGACAGTAGAGAGATATAGATACCCATACAAACATCACACTAATTTTGGAAAATAAGTTTTTTATGTGTAGGTGTCAGTAAAACAAGAAACGACAGCCCACATAATCGATCTAACGATGGAAACATTGAATCTTCCAGGTCTTCAAGTCTTCATGTCTTCGGGTCTTCAATGGCGGTAGCTTCAGTTTTGCATTGTCGAAGAATCTTCGTATCGTCGAGTCACTTGTGAACTCATTCTTCTTATGGTTGTGCCTCCGTTAGTCTTGAAGCATACTAAATAGATAAGGGGTCTAAGGAAACGTAAGCTTATTGTACTCGCGAAGAAGAACCACAAGGCACAACACATCACAATAAAGACATATCAGGGCCAAGGCCACAAGCGAAAACCAAACAAAACAATCAGACATAACACAACTAGTTCAACCAGCAAAACATGCATCGAACCACATCTCCAACTAACAGAAAAAGAGTAACAACGTACACTTAGTGCACTCCTACAAACGTCTATCCTCTAAATGCCAAACATAAGCTTCTTCAAATCCGTATCCTTGCTTCCGCGTTCACATCTTCTTCTTTCCCTTCAATTATGGACACATGTTGGCGTAGTGTCCCATATTCCTGCACCGGAAACATTGAATTTGGCTAATGTCCTTTTTCTTCTTCACGGGTGCTTCCCTGAATTCTTGGATAATTTTCTCCATCCCTTCCTTTTGATGCTGAGATACTTGTTGGGTCATGATGAAAAATTGACACTGAGCGGGGTAAAGATTATTTCCTTCACACACGAAACATGTGACTTGTGCAGTGGGGCATTCTTCACCCATGTGCATTTCCTCACAATGGGGCCATCCATCTTGGTGTCCTTCATAGGAGTGTCCTGTTTCTCCGCAAATTTTGCAGGCACGCGGCCTCTTACGGTTTACCGTCCTTTGCATCGGGGTGACGAGGCGAGATCCCAACAAAATATTGGTAAATTCCTTCCATGTAGAAGCCTCTTCTATAAGGTGCTTGACAGCATAGTGGACAATGTCATCACTTGCAACCTTGTTAGGCTCCATGTGTTCCTCCATACTACGAATCCATTGCTCCACCTTCAATCTCGACATCCCCCCAGAAAAGGCGAGTCCTACTCCATACTCCATCTATTAAACCCATACGACAAGGGTTAGGGCAAAACTATAACACCGACAAGAAGACAAACTAAGATAACACCAAGCACATGCACTCAAACAAGAAAGAGGCAAAAATACATACGTTCAACAGCAACACATAACAACAAAAAATACAGTCACAAAAGTCAAAACACACAAACAACACCTAGAGTAAGGTCATATGTGCAAGACATACGATCTCATCATACTACGCGAAATTCGTTCATCTAACTCCATATAAAAGTGGTGGCCTGAATCTAAGCTTCATCCTTCTCAGCTAAGCTGATCTTGTAAATCCTCTCGTACTGTCAAAACTAATCCTTATTGAATCCATATGATAATCCTTCTAATTCTGGTAGTGGTAACTTCAATTGATCCACAAGGTTGATGATGTACTTCTCAAAGTCATATCTTCAGGGCATACGCAACTCGGAGGGGTATTTATAATAAAACAAGACAAGGAGTTTAGAAAATTGAATAATAGATGAGAAATACTAATGGAGAGAGTAAGAAATCAGAGAGTGATAAAATAATTTTGTTCCTATGGCTTTTTCTATCCATTTTCTAGGGTCATGACCTACAATCAACATGGGCTCTGATACCATTTTTAACGATCCGATTCACTAAAGAATCCAAGTCTCTATGCATTCTGTACTAGTCCCTAGATCAATAGCTAGCACACACAGTACATGATGTAATATCAAGAATAAACCACATGTCATAAATATTAAATCGAAGATCCAGTATTACAATAAAGCATACCTGCATAGCTCAAGGCTAGCATACAAATAGGATACAGCGGAAAAACAATAAAATCTTTGTGGCATCCATCAACTCCACTGGCAAGTTGAGTATATACATCGTAACCCTACATCGCATCACTTACTCGTCGTATACAATCCTGCAACACCGAAGGTTATAGCCCGACAATGGGTCAGTACATCTGATTTGTATGGAAAGTCACACGAAAAAGGATATAACAGACCTACTTCTACATGCAAGGATAAGTCAAAGGAAAGGCTTATGGTTTTATTTTGCAGAAGGATGATTTTTCCCTCACATACTACAACTAATCAAATTTTAATTTATCTTGCTAGTCCTAAGTATGGTTGAATCGGGCTACACCAATTCCAACCATCCCTTTATTAAAAGTTCCCACTCAAATTCTTATTAAGGTGAATTATCTGTCAAGACCATCCAACAACAATAATGCCCAGTTGCTCAAAGTTGTCCGTAACCGTGGACACGGCTAATCATGATCAGTTTTTAGACTCTGCAGAGGTTTGTACACTTTCCCCACTGGACTCAACCCGAAGATTGAGACATAGTCTTTCAGAAGAGGTTGCCTCCACCCTTTGGTAGCCGGTACACCTATCATATCTACATCAGCTAGCTACCAGGGCCAGGTTCCCCACAACTTACTCATCTAAGCCAGAGCCCATATAGCCAGTGGTTGTACATGGAAGCTACTAGTCACACTGTCTGTCCGATCTTTTTGAGACTGGACGGCGCCCACTGCGTTCAGAGGGTAGTCACCATGACGCACCCGGTTCACCACCAAAACAACCATTCGGGAAGTATTTATCCCTGGTCCCTCCTTAGCCAAGGCACGAGCCCCAGGATGCATTCACTGCCCGCCCAGAGGTGATTTCTATTTAAGTTTTCTAGTCAAGTCATTAATCCTCACATAGCTCAATGATAACTCAACCAATCCCCGTCTACAAAACAATAGCAGTATATAACAACCACGATCCTAGGGCGACAATGAAATACAAGGTCAGAACATATGGCTATCCTACTAGGTTTAAATCATAACTAATATATATAATCCTACACACACATAGAGTGATAATTTGCTACATGCATAATAGAAAATATAGGTTGAGGTATGATCAAAGTGTAACTTGCCTTATACATTCGATGAAGTTCTTTGCTCTCGCGGTCCAGTCAACTCTACTCGTCACACTCCGAGCAAATCTATCACAAACGAAGGAACTCGAATAAGCAATCACATCACAACGAGACAAAAAAAAGATCAACAAACAAACACAAAGGTTTTTATCAACAAAACAAAAAGCTTTTGAGGTGTAAAGGTGTCGATGTGCTCGAAGGTGATCAGTGGAAGTGATCTCGAGAGAGTCAACAGATACAGATTCATCGGTAAGGAATTATGATCACGGACATTTATGAATTCAAGGTGAATATCATGCCCACATGAAAAGTGTGTGAACCTTACCGATAACATGTCTCAAATGATCCGATATACAAAAAGAATCACGTGAAACGGAATACTACAACGCAGGTCATAGCAAGTGCAAAATTGAATTGAATTTAAACAGATCAAGAAACATTTGAATTTTTGTGTACACATGCTATGAACAGAAAGTACATGACACGAGTGATCCAACGCAAAAAGAATCACTCGATTTGGATCAACGGTTTAAAAGATACGACCTCCGGAATTTGAATTTGAATTTGAAATAAATTAAAATTCAAAAGTGTGCAAAGTGTGCAAAAATTTATTCCAAGCTAAAGTACAGAACAACACGAACGCGTAGGAAAAAGTTTCACCGCGATCCGACTTACGGTTGCGGAGATATTGCGAACACGAGATCAGTGGGTTTTCTGCCAAAAGGACTTATACGTAAATAAAAATCTTACAAAAAACGTGATCGGGTCCCTGGGACCAGATCTACCGGAGCAACTCCGGCGTGGGCGGTTTCCGGCGAGCTCCGTTTTCCGGAGTGGTGGGAGGCGCGCTCCGGTGAGGTTCGGTGGGGGCGCAAGGAGGCAGCGGCGACGCCGAAGGTGGCCGCGTGGATGCGGCGCGCTTCGGCGGCATCCGGCGCGGACGGCGGCGTGGCCAGCGGCTTCGGCCGGCCGGCGGCTCCGGCCACGGGGCGGTGCGGGCGCGGCTCCGGCGAGGTGCAACGTCGGGGGAGGTGCCGGGCTGGGCGGGGCGCGGCGGCCGGTGGGCGACGCGCGGCGCACGCTCCGGCGGCGAGGTAGTTGGCGGCGTCGAGGTGGCCGACGGGCGGCTCCGGCGGCGTTCGGCGAAGAAGGCGGCGCGGCGGCGGTGATGCGGGTCCTGTCGGCGGCGGCGGCCCGCGGGTCCCGCTAGGGTTTCCTTTTTTTAAGAAAAAGAAAAAGACAAAAAATGATTTTCTAATCTCTATATATAGACAGATAGAAGAAAGAAAAAAAAGAAGAAAACGGGTCCGAAAATGACTCTACTGCGCTCGCGGACGAAAAAGCACTATTGGGCCGGCTGGGCCACAATTTTTCTTTTTATTTAAAACCGAGACTTCAAACAATATTAGAAAAATAAATACTCGTCGGAAAAATGTGAAATAAATTTCTAAATTCATCAAATAATACAAAGAAATTTATTTAATGAAGACATTTTCCAAAATGGAAAATAAAATTAAAAACATTTTATAAATACTTTACTTAAATATAAAATACTTTTCATAAATCAAATAAAAACCCAATAAATTATTAAAAATATTTTTATTTGGTCAAAAGCATTGACAAACCATTTCTAAATAATAAAATATAAATTTTAAAATTGTCACACCAATAAATAATTTGGTAAAATAAAAATATCCCATTGGAATATTTTCAACTCTTTTAAAATATTTGATAAATCATTTTAATGAAATAAAAACTCTCTTAGCATTATAAAATCCCTAAAATAATTTTAGAGTTATTTATAATACTCATAATAAATTTTAAAAACTTTAAAGTAACACTCTAAATATTTTCCAACTTTATTAAAAAGGGGATAAGTCATTTTATATCCTCTCAAATGAATTTCCTTGAGTTGAAAAATGTTTTGAATATTCAGACGAATTCCAATAATGATTTTAATACATTTTTCCAACCTTTTAATATGTTGAAGGAGTCATATTACCTTCTCTCATTTTGTTTTGTTGGTTTTGTTTTAAATAATAAATTCGAAAAATACCAATTATGAATATTAGGGAAAATCCTTTTATTCCCTCTCTTTTTAATATTCAATAAACTCCAAAAAGTTTTAAATCGTACTGGAAATTAATCATATCAAGCAATCAATCACTAATCTATTTAATTTATTAACATTCCAAAATTCGGAGAATTTTGGGATGTTACATTTGTGTTCTTGATCCTATCTATGAGTTGTATGCACCTGTTATAGTCCGGAGCCGGCGATCCCAAAGGTGACAGCTTGGGACACCAAAGGGGATGGACTATAATTTTAGGATTCCGTGTATCCATTGATTGTTAATGCTTTGTTCCGGTGCTCTTTGACAGGAGCACCTTAATCTCCATAAGTTCCTTTTGGCCCCATTTGTAGAGGGATGGTAGGACAAAAGATGTTGTGCAAGTTCTTATTGCAAGCACGTACAACTACCTGTGGGATACATGCCTGATGTTTGATTTATGCCTAGATGATCATTGCTTTTCTGTGTGCCTTGCCCCAAGTTAAATACATGATGTGACTTATCCATGCAGCATCCAACCATCCATCTCCCTAGCCTACAGTGTTTTAATTCTGCTGGTTACTAGTTGTTTACTTTCGCAGTTTTACTATTTCCGTTGCTATCATCACCTCCGTATCGCAGTTACTACTAATATCTTGTTGCAAGTAAGTGTATCTCAGGTGTGGTGGAATTGACAACTCCACTGCCAAAGCTTGTGGGTATTCTTTGGCTCCCCTTGAGTCGAATCTATAAATTGGGTTATCTTACCCGCGAAGACTATCTCGATCCTCTGCAGTTGTGGGTTATCGCTCGTGCCAGCAACCCAATACCCTTCAACATACCACTAACTATGGACATAAAGCCATGACTATCTACAAGAACGCACCGATCACCTTCCCCATCTTTTCCCCCACCAGCGACGCCCACGATGAAGGTACGAGTTTCGCCCCTCGTTGGTTACCCAAAGTGGAAGGCTGAGATGTAGTCAGAAGCAAGTTTCCCTTGATGAAGATACCAAGGTTGAGTCGACCAGTAGGACTCCAAGTTCTTTAAGTAGGTGGAAAGAAAAGAATGGCGTCGTTTACAACCCAAGGGTTGCTTACTTGACCTGGACCTGCATACAACAACAAATAACTTTGCTCCCAATGAGTTCAAAGAGGTTGTCAATCTCTCCGGTCATGTTGTTTAGAAAGGATCAAACACACGGTAGAAATAGTGATGGTGATTGCAACAAAAAAGAAATAAAAACAGTAAATGAGTGCAGGTGTAAACAATGGTGGAAATATGGATCGGGATCCCATGATGTTCAATATTGATGTCTCTCTCCCAAAAGACGATAAAACAACTATGTCGGGTGAACAAATTACAGTTGGGCAATTGACATAATTATAAACGCACCGCAATGCTAATTATGCCACAAGAAAGTTAGAGGCTCAATCGTATGGGCAGTTGATACGTCCAAAACGTATCTATAATTTCTGCTTGCTCCATGCCTCTTTTGTGTGATATTGCTATGATATTGATGAACTTCCATACACTTTTAATCATATCTGGACAAACCTATTAACTCAGTGCACCCAGTGCCAGTTCCTGTTTTCTGCTGTTTTTCTATTTCAGGTTTCCCCCATATTAAAAGTTCTCCAAAAATTCGTGAAAAATCCAATAAAAATCAGCGCAGAAGAAGCTTCGGGAATCACCGAGGGGGGGCCAGAGGGGGTCCACCAAGGCCCCAGGTGCCCTCCCGACGCGCCCTAGGGTGGGGCCGCGCCACGGGGCCGCCTGGATCCCTGGTGCCTCCCTGGATGCCCCCCTTCGCCCATATAATCCTCGTGACGTGAAACCCCCGTGACGGGAACCCTTTTTCGCTATCTCTCCTCTGTTCCGTCGCCGCCGCGTTTCCAAGACCAGGAGCACCAGAAGACCGCTTCCCGGCACCCTGCCGGAGGGAGGAACCACCTCCGGGAGCTTCTCCACCACCATGGATGCTTCCCGGATGAACCGTGAGTAGTCCACCTTGGACCATGCGTCTATGATCAGTATCTATGTGATGTTCTCCTCCCCTCTTTGTTCTTCATGGATTAGACCTCGTGAGCTGGCCTACATGATCGAGGAACATATGTAATATTTCTGCTGTTTCTATGCTGAGTTTGCTGGGATCCGATGGATTATGAGATTATGTTCAGATTGTGTTTGAGTAATATATTTGATTCTCCTCTTTGATATTTATGTTCTAGAGTAATTCTTGCATGTTATCCGTTGTTGTTTATTTCTTTGGCCAAGTAGTAGGTAGTGACTCCAAGAGGGAGCGTTATGCATGATTGTGGGTTCATGCCCCCTGATGACTAGCTTGAGTGACAGAAACATGAGTCTAGGGGATGTGTTGTTGCCACAAGGGGGAAAACAACGGTGCTTGTACTTGCGGGTGCAAGGATTGTCTACTTTACGCAAAGTTCTTTAATGCAGTTGTCCGTTGCTTTGAGTTTACACTTTGGGTGGGATTCGGAACTTAATACCAGCGAGATGTTCTGGATAGACATCTCAAGGTGGATGATTAGTAGGTAGATGCAGATGGATTTCAGTCTACTTGTCTTGGCGTACCGCCCATGCTTTTGAGCCTCTTCCTTTCTTTGTAGCATAGTTAGCATTGGTTTGCACACATAATCCTGTCAATTGCCCAGCTGTAATTTGTTTACCTTGCATGGCTATTTTATCGTCTTTTGGGAGAGAGACATTACTAGTGAACATCATAGGACCCCGGTCCATATTTCCAATACTGTTTACACCCACTATCAATTTACTGCTTTATTTACTTTTCCATTGCTATCACTATCATTATTATCCCATGCATTTTATCCTTTGTAAACAACAAGGCCGGAGGAATTGACAACTCCTCTGTACTCGTTGAGAAGAAAAGTTATTTGCTGTGTGTGCAGGTCCAGGTAAAGTTAGCAACCCTGAGTTGTGAACGGCGCCATTGTTCACTTCACCACCTTCTTGTATTTGTTGGAGTCCTACTGGTCGACACTCAACCTTAGCATCTTCTCTAAGGAAAACTTGCTGCTGTCTACATCTCAACCTTCCACTTTTGGTAACCAATGAGGGACGAGAATTCGTACCATCAAAAGTAATTTCTGGCGCCGTTGCCGGGGACTCCACTCTTCAAGATAGGGGAGTTGCACACTATCTTTATCTTTGCTTTTTAGTCTTGTTAGTTTACCTTTCAATTTTTGTTTCTGCTTTTGTGTCTTATATGAAAAACCAAAAAACTAGTTGCTACCTCTTGCCTTTGTCTTGCTTTGCCTAGTTATGCTATCCTCACCATGGGTGCTGAACCACCCAAATATGGTAGGATGGACATATTTGACATGTTTCACTTGGATCGTCTTCGATCAATTTGTGCTCGCACTAAAAACCCAACCGACTTGGTTGAGGGAAAATCATTGGATGAGCATGCTCATTATACGCGGCACCGCCTATCTCAGAAAGGGAAACACTTATGGGATCAAATACATGTTTCTTATTGCCATGCTAAAGTTTTGTGCTACAATTATGATTTTACTTGTTGTTCTAATATAGATCATAAACACCTCCCTTTCCAATGTGAGTTCAATGAAAATGAGATCTTATATTCTTATGCTAAAGGTGTTTATGATTACTTTGATGTTGAAAAGATTGAAGAGTTTGTTGCTTTTAAAGGTGCTTATGAGATTGGTTCTTTGATTAAAAGGTATCACGATACTATTAACCAGTCCGAAAACTTTGCAGTTCTTTCTTATTGCTTCGAGAATTATACTTCCAATACTTATATTGAGGATTTTAAAAATAAAATGTTTGCTGCCCAAGAAGAGGTTAATGATTGCTTTGATGAGGAATCTCATGATTCCAAGGACTCACTTGATACATCCCTTTCTGAAGAATTTTATACTTGCTTTTTTGATGGCCATGATGCCAATATGGATTATGCTTGCGAAGATGAACTTGCTATAGTTCCTTACGTCAAGCATGAAATTGTCGCTATTGCACACACACTTGATTTCCCTATTATCATTTTGAAATCTCCAACTCCGGAGAATTTTCCTCTTATCAAAACTCAATGTGATGGGTTGCATTTATCTTATGTTCCTAAAGACCGTTTTGAAAACTATACACGTGTACTTGTAGGTCATGAACAACATGATTTATGTGATAGTTATATTCTTGATGTTGTTCATGATACTACTGAAAATTATTTTGAGAGAGGAAAGATTGGTTGTAGAAACTTTGTTACAAAAACACCTCTCTTCATGTTGAAATTTTTGAAGTTCTTCTTCTTTTATCTTCCTATGCTTGTTATTTTGTGCTTTCACGATTTATTTTCTTACAAGTTTCCCATGCATAGGAAGTGGGTTAGGCTTAAATTTGTTTCATATTTTCTTCTTGATGATCTCTTTTGCTTCAAATCCTTATTTTTATGAGATCAACTTTTATGATCTTAAGCCTAGCTAATGGCTTTAAAGAAGCTCTTTCGGGAGGCAGCCCGCAACAAATTTAGGATTTCCTTTTTGTTTTTCTTCTGTTTTTAGTGGTCTAGATGATTGTTACTACTGTAGCAACATCATTGTATCTTTACTTTTCAAGCTTTGTGCCATTTATAGCCTCATATGACAAGGGAAGTGAAAGTTGTGACATGCTGTCCAGAAAACAGATTCTATCCTCGTGACTAGAAAAATCACACAACAATCCCAATTCATCTTTTTGAGCTGAAATTTTTACACAGTGTGCTCTATACAATTACAGAACTTTCGTATGTTCTGAGTTTTTTGATTTGAGTTGCATAAGTATCCCTAAAAAATTCTTTACTACCTGCTGGTCTGTTTTTCACAGATTCTGTCATGTTTTGCCTTTTCTTCGTTTTGCGAACCTTAAGCTTGCTTTTTCTTTGCAAAAACTTTTTCGCAATCTTGAGAAACAGTAGCTCTTCAAGAATATCTTTGTTTCTAGTAGAGAAAAAAATTATTTTATTATGGGTACTTACCTCGCTAATCAGATTATGAAGAGTTATGTATGAAGGGAGTTTTCAAGTGTGTGAGGGAAGATGATGAAAGAAGATTAAGAAGTGTCAAGAGATAAAGCTTGGGGATGCCCCCATGCATCCCCAAGAAATATTCAAGGAGACTCAAGCGTCTAAGCTTGGGGATGCCCCCGTGCATCCCCTTCTCCATCAACAATTATCAGTTTGTCTTTCGTTTCACTATATTTTTATCACTTCATGATTATGTGCTATGCTTGGAGCGTCTCGCTCTTAGGTTTTATTTTTAGTTTTCTTTAACTTTGCTTTCTGTTCATAACAATTTAGAAACCCGATTTCTTTGTGTGGGAGAGAAACACGCTCCACTTTCAAAATCTACAACACAACATAGGATTTTTCATGCTTATCTTTGTTGTGTGTGTTCTTTATCTTTTTCATAGCTACTGTCATGTTAACTGTTAGTTTTCATGCTTAACTTTTTAAAGAGCCATTTTTTAGTTTGTTGCAGGAACTCTCTTGAGTTTTCATGTTTATCTTGTTTAGAGAGTTTGCCTGTTGCACTGAGTTTTGTGTCTTGACTTGAAGTAGGTAACTGAGGTTGCTATTCTTTTGTAGTAGTAACTTGCAATAGTTTTGAGGTATTTTTTTGAGTAATTTTTGGACTTTTGGTGTCAAGAGCTTTAGCCTATTAGTGATAGATGTCGTATTTTTGGCAATCCGTGTTTATTTTCAAAACTTACAAAATTAGTTGAGAACTTTAGCTACTAGATGGATCACTACTCTTCTGAGGGGTCAAATATTAGAGTACACTCACATACCATGAGTCGAGGATGCGCAAGGATAACCAAACCCCCATACACTCCTCCTCGGGGTACTTTTCTCTTTGTGAACCTCCTTATTAGATTGAGAGTTACCGATAATAAGTGCATGAGTTCTTCGGACTAATGTGAGTATTCGAAAGTTGACACTTCCATGTTCCCATATTTTTCTAGCCTCTCCTGTGCCGTGCATTGCTTTATTCTCACTCCGAGAGTTGGCGTCCACCTTCGCCGGTACATCCAAACCCTTGGCATGATATGCTCTGTCATCAGAAACCTCCTTATATCCTTCCTCAAAACATCCACCATACCTACCTATCAAGGCATTTCCATAGCCTGTCCGAGATACATTGCCATGCAACATCCATCTTCTCATGACTTGATCTTCATGTCATACATGCTACTTGCTTGATCGATGAGCCGCATGCTAGTTGGGCCTTGCCCTAATCATTGCTACATGACGCACTAGTATCATTGCATATCCTGCTACACTGGCAGAGGCATACATTTGCATACATCATGATAGTTACATCTTCTTTATGATTTGAGTACTTTTGTAAAGTGTGAAAGATTTTCTATACTTTTTGTAATATATAGAGTGTTGCCCCTAAAGTGAGGAAAAGATCCCAAAGTGGACAAATGAAAAGATCCCAAAGAGGACAAATGAGAGAAATAGAAAGAGCCATTGAGGCCACCAAAAAAATACAAAAAATAGAAAAAAGAGAAAAATAAATAAAAAGAGAGAAGGGGGCACACTACTTTACCTTTTGAGAGATCCACACTCGTACTCCATCTTATATCTTGTACTCCATAGAGATTATCATTTCTGCATATAGCTATGTGGGGACCTTCACACTATAGAACTTGGCTTGTATATTCCAATGATGAGCCTCCTCAAAAGAGCTCTAGGTCTTCTTGAGCAAGCAAGTTTGATGCACCCCCACTAGTTCCATTGGAGAGTTTACCTTAGCTCATATGTGCATCCGTTGCATGGCAATCCCTACTCCTCACATCATATCTATCATTTGGCTTTCTCTTGCCTATGATTGTCCTCATTGATGTGAGCCTTTCACACCTTTTTGTCTTCCTCCTCCACTATATTCTCTCTTTGCCATCCTAAGTGTCAACTTTCTTGCTTATGCTCATCCATTGCATGAGTGCTCAAAATGTCGAAAAGGAGTGGATCATTTTGACTTGTACCTGGCTAGTGGTCTGGGGATGAGTCAAGATAAGATTCCAAAGAAGACCAAGTGTGAAACTTTAGTAGATTGAGTTCTCAACACAAAAATACTTTTTCTCATATATCCCTATCCCCTTTCTTGCACGCAAACACCATTTGGAGACATTCGAGTCACGGACATCGAGAGCTCTTGCACCTTTATGTTCTTATGTTGCTTGTTTCAATGCTAAATATAGACTCTTGCCTGTTATGACTTGAATTGAATTACATGCCTTGATTGCTTTACTAAAAAGTTCTTATATGGTTGTTAACATGTCACCACAGAAATTATGCTTTTATCATTTACCTACTCGAGGACGAGCAGGAATTAATCTTGGGGATGTTGATACGTCCAAAACGTATCTATAATTTTTGCTTGCTCCATGCCTCTTTTGTGTGATATTTCTATGATACTGATGAACTTCCATACACTTTTGATCATATTTGGACTAACATATTAACTCAGTGCACCCTAGTGCCAGTTCCTGTTTTCTGCTGTTTTTCTATTTCAGGTTTCCCCCATATTAAAAGTGCTCCGAAAATTCGGGAAAAATCCAATAAAATTCAGCGCAGAAGAAGCTTCGGGAATCACCGAGGGGAGGGGGGGCAAAGGGGACCCACCAGGGCCCCAGGCGCCCTCCCGGCGCGCCCTAGGGTGGGTCCGCGCCAAGGGCCCGCCTGGACCCCTGGTGGCCCCCCTGGCTGCCCCCATTCGCCCATATATTCCTCGTGACGTGAAACCCCCGTGACGGGAACCCTTTTTCGCGATCTCTCCTCTCTTCCGCCGCCGCCGCGCTTCCAAGTTCGGGAGCACCAGAAGACCTCTTCCCGGCACCCTGCCGGAGGGAGGAACCACCTCCGGGAGCTTCTTCACCACCATGGATGCTTCCCGGATGAACCGTGAGTAGTCCACCTTGGACCATGGGTCTATGATCAGTAGCTATGTGATGTTCTCCTCCCCTCTTTGTTCTTCATGGATTAGACCTCGTGAGCTGCCCTACATGATCGAGGCACATATGTAATATTTCTGTTGTTGCTATGCTGAGTTTGCTAGGATCCGATGGATTATGAGATTATGTTCAGATTGTGTTTGAGTAATATATTTGATTCTCCTCTTTTATATTTATGTTCTAGAGTAATTCTTGCATGTTCTCCGTTGCTGTTTATTGCTTTGGCCAAGTAGTTGGTAGTGACTCAAAGAGAGAGCGTTATGCATGATTGTGGGTTCATGCCCCCTGATGACTAGCTTGAGTGACAGAAACATGATTCTAGGGGATGTGTTGTTGCCACAAGGGGGAAAACAACGGTGCTTGTACTTGTGGGTGCAAGGATTGTTTACTTTACGCAAAGTTCTTTAATGCAGTTGTCCGTTGCTTTGAGTTTACACTTCGGGTGGGATTCACAACTTAATACCAGCGAGATGTTCTGGATAGATATCTCAAGGTGGATGATTAGTAGGTAGATCCAGATGGATTTCGGTCTACTTTTCTTGGCGTACCGCCCACGCTTTTGAGCCTCTTCCTTTCTTTGTAGCATAGTTAGCATTGGTTTGCGCACATAATTTTGTCAATTGCCCAGCTATAATTTGTTTACCTCGCATGGCTATTTTATCGTCTTTTGGGAGAGAGACATCACTAGCGAACATCAGAGGACCCCGGTCCATATTTCCAATACTGTTTACACCCACTATCAATTTACTGCTTTATTTACTTTTCCGTTGCAATCACTATCATTATTATCCCGTGCATTTTAACCTTTGTAAACAACAAGGCCGGAGGAATTGACAACTCCTCTGTACTCGTTGGGAAGAAAAGTTATTTGCTGTGTGTGCAGGTCCAGGTAAAGTTAGCAACCCTGAGTTGTGAACGGCGCCATTGTTCACTTGACCACCTTCTTGTATCTGTTGGAGTCCTACTGGTCGATACTCAACCTTAGCATCTTCGCTAAGGGAAACTTGCTGCCGTCTACATCTCAACCTTCCACTTTGGGTAACCAACGGGGACGAGAATTTGTACCATCAACAGTACGCCAAGACAAGTAGACCGTATATTCATCAACATCTACTCACTAATTATCCACATTGAGATATCTATCCAGAACATCTCGCTAGTATAAAGTTGCGAGCCCCACCCAAAGTGTAAATCCAAAGCAAGAGACAACTGCATTAACAAACTTTGCATAAAGTAAACAATCCTTGCAACCGCGATTACAAGCACCGTTGTTTTCTCCCTGGTGGAAACAACACATCCCCTAGTCTCATGTTTCTGTCACTCAAGCTAGACATTGGGGGGCATGAACCGCAAGCAAGCATAACGCTCCCTCTTGGAGTTAATATATACTACTTGGCCAAAGCAATACAAAGCTATGGAGAACATGCAAGAATTACTCAAGAACAAAATATAAAAGGAGAACCAAATATATATATCATCACGATCTGAACATAATCTCATAATCCATTGGATCCCAGCAAACACAACATAGCAACAGCAAAAAGATTACATAAGTGCCTTGATCATGCAGGGCAGCTCACAAGAGCTAAGAATTGAAGCAAAAGATTGGAGAGAAGACATCACATAGCTACTGGTCATGGACCCATGGTCCAAGGGGGACTACTCACGGCACATCCGGGAAGCGCTCATGGTGGTGGAGAATCTCCCGGAGATCAATCCCCCCTCCGGTAGGGTGCCGGGACGAGGTCTTCTGGCGATCCCGATCTCGGGATCGCGACGGCGGAATAACGAAGGAGAATTTCGTGATGCGGGTTATTTTTTCGGGGTTTCTATCCCAAGGGTTAAATATAGGCCGAAGGGGGGGCACCAGGGGAGGTGTCCTTCTCCCAGGAGGCTAGTGGGCGCGACCCCACCCTTGGTCGCGCCAGGAGGTCGCCCGGGAGGGGGTGGCCTGTTGAGAAACACAGTAGATAAAAAATCGGCCTACGTAGCAATTGCCCAAGATCATCTATGAAGATTGCATACAAGATTTTAGGTCATGGCTCACCAACCGATGTAGAGGAAGTAGAGTTGGTGAAGGTCGTTGGTGCAGATCCCCGCAGCTAGGAATTTCAATGACCTCCAACCCGCGAGGATATCGATCCCGCGAACCGTCCCGCGATCCATTGTGCAATCCGTCCCGCGAACCGTTCCGCAATCCGTCCTGCGATCAAGTCCCACAAACAATTTCCTCGAACTAGATATCCGAGGAAAAGAAGGACCTCGAAGAAGGACCAAAGGTATGATCCCTCTACCGGTATCCGCACATCCCTATGTAGCAATCCAGCAGCACTCCGCCGTCCAGAGAATAACGCCACCGAGAGAAATTAGAGGGGGAAGAGCCTAGCGGCGTCTGGACTAGAACGATCTAGCCTGAAGAGAATTAGAGGCACGTGGGATTTAGCTGGGGCAGCCTTGGGGCTTTTCTGGTGTGTTTTTTGGGGCTACCGCTTCCCCCGTATATATAGGTGGAAGCCTGGGGTCGCAACTTGGACGAGGGTTCTCCCTCAAGCCAATAAACAGATCTGGCACGCAGGACATAGTTAAGTGACAATCATATGACTCTAGTCATCATGCCGTACCACCACATGCAGGACGCGAATAAATATTACAAAAGATATAGCATCTCATACAAACACATTGAAAATATTGAAGGCCATACCACATCACATGCACACTTTGCAAAAACAAGTTAGTTCTCCATCTACATGGGTTGTTTCGTAACCTTTCCACAACTATTACCGAATGTTGCAAAACCTTCTAAGACTATCACGGATGTCTTGTTACCACTTCAAGACTCTTCTTGAATGTTCCGGAATTATCCGAGACCGTTCTCGAATATTTTGAAACCATTCGACACCACCTATAACACTTCTAGTGCTACCGAGAACACTTCCGGTTCCACCCGGAACAATTCCGATACCCTTTCTCTTTTCGTCTCCTAGTTCTCTAACAGACTACTACCCGTTAACTGTGTGACTCAATAGGTTCGGTATTATGCGGACATGACTTAGAACATCTTTCGGACATAGGTCAACAACCATTTGTCAATAGCAAGTAATCAACAACGGAGCCATGGACACCCATGTTGACTCCCGCACATACACGAATAAACTTCGAGTGAACCTTTATGTTAGCCATGTACCATTCCCTTTGCTTCGCGATATGCGACAAAGTCAGAGGAGAGAAGTTTGGAACCCATGTGTAACAACTTCTTGAACACAAGCCACTTGTTATCCTCTTTGCTCGTTTGTCCCTTTTCTCGTTATCGTATTCTGGTGTCCCCGTAACTAAATCACTATGCGTCTGGCCAGACTATAATGGATACCGTCATACCGAGTGGACCCGAAGTGAATATCTTCTTCATCGTGAAGGAGAAAATCCGAGTCTTGAACTATCGCAGTTACTAGACACACTATCTGATGTACCCAGAACTTATTTTACTACTTCCCAGTAATGGGAGGATTCGTCTAAGAACCAAAGTACATCTTCCTGTGTGAAGGAACTCGATAGTCTCATGGTCTAAGGAATTACGTATATGATAACATTTCATGATATGACTTATAACGTTGTTACGATGTGATCTCTAAGTATATCATTCAATACTATTGTCGGTTCAACATCATTGTTCTGCTAACAATATGTTCTCATTGCTACTGACATCCTTGTTACAAGAACAATGCCCATGATTAAGAAAATTCAATCATCAATTAGCACATGACCTGGTCTTAGAGGCTAAACCATCACACATGCAAATGAGTTTTCTTCTGAATCTCACAGTCAGGGTCATTGCAATTATAACACAGAAATATAAACATTAATTACGAACGTGGAAATATATATATATATATATATAATAAAATTTTATTATTGCCTCTAGGGCATATTTCCAACAGTCTCCCACTTGCACTAGAGTCAATAATATTGTTAGTGCTTGAGCAATTTACACCTATGGCATACCGGTGTAATGCATGCTTCATTTGTGGTATAGACTTCATCTACGGATTTGACATTTCAGGCCCGTTTGTATCTTGCATGTCTTCACGTTTTTCACGCTATCATAAAATTCACTAATTTTATCAGTTTAGCTTTGTATATGTTTGAATCATTTGGCAGTACCTTGGTTCCTTAGAATAAGTCATGAAATCATTCATCAAAGTTCCATGAACTTCAAGAATCTAGGAAACCATACCACGTTCATAAATGAACTTATGATTCAAATTACCCTCCCTTGTTACTTCTTTAAGCAACAATATACTTAGCCTCTGTTATAGAATTCGCCACAATATCTAACTTAACATAGTTCCTCCATACTGTGCCACCCTTACGTGTGAAACACATAATCCCAATCAAAATCGAAAATCGTTCGGAGTAAGTATGAAGACTGAATTGGTGTAACTGTTGATGACCCTCAACTGTAGGGTATTGTTTGTAGAGTTTTCGATAAATAAGAGTGTCGAACCCAACGAGGAGAAGAAGGTATTGGTAAGTGACTTTGGTAAAGAAATAGTTGCAGGAACTGAAAGGTAATTTTTAGGGGATTTTGATATAGACAACAAAAAGGGTAAAAGCGAACAAAGTAAAAGGCACTGAGGAGTAACAAGTAGCCCAATCCTTTTGAGAAAAGAAGAGGCTTAGCAACTGAAATTATAAAGGCTAAAGCGTTCTTGAGGACACATGGGAGAAATAATCACGTGATTTTGCCATATTCCGTATCGGTACTATGTGCTGTGTTGATAAGTGTTGAGTGGGTGGATCTATTCTAGTGTACCCTCTGTACTAAGATAAGTGCACTCTTATGGTTAAACATCTTGCAAGCATCCGCAAATACAAGATAGTAATTAAGGCAAAAGCCTAACCATAGCAATATGATCGTTGATCCATTGTTCCCTTGTGAAAAAGCGTGTGACGGGGATGTACCCCAGCAAATCCCATGGTCAGGGACCCTGGGTTAGTCATGAGAGGCACAGTGTAACGGCCCAGATTTCACAAAAATTAAAATTTTTGTTTTCGGTGTGAATTGATTGATTGTCTGATTTGTTTGCGGTGTTTGCATCCCCTATTTATCGATCGGCGATTATTTTACCCCCTCTTATCTCGTATCGTACGGAGACCGAACCTTGCCACCCGGACACTCGACATTTGCGACACCGGGTTTCCCCGATCAACGTCGCGAAAACCATACGAGACCAGCCGCAACCAACGAAATGAAAAACCCCGTTTAATAATTAAACGGGTTATTTTTATAGCGCGCCGGAAAGTGTTCTCAGAACGGTTCCAGCGCGAGATGAACGCGTCCGGCTCGACGCGCTGATCGCGCAGTTCGAAGTTTTACCCGAATCGGAGGTCCTGCGGACCCCCGGCGGTCAGAAATGTAAACACCGCGCGCGCGAGAGAAAAACCGGGATGTTTTTGCAAACTGCCAGCCACCTGGGCTATATAAAGACCACCACACTCCCACCTCTTTCTAGGTTCCCTAGCCACAAAATTGTAGCCACCCCCTCCACTTTGCCCCAAAAATACCCAAATTTTCGCAGTTTTATCCCCATTTTCGCAAACCCTAGTTTCCAGGCGCTCTAGACCGTCAGATCTGACGATCCGACGGCCCAGAGGCCGCCACGTCCCCCCGTGGAATCGCCCGAGGACGCCTCGCGCCATGGCCAAGGAACCGGAGCTCCAGGAGCTCGCGTCGCGGCCGCCCGGATCCGGCAACTCCGGTCATCGCCCCCTCCTTCCCGCCGCGTTCCTGGCACTGCCTCCCAGACTTCCCTCGGCGCCGCCCTCGCCAGAACTTGAAGCCGCCGCCGCTCCTGTAAGCCGGTCGAGATGAGGAGACGCCCGCAGCGAGCCGCTGCGCCCTCCTGGGCCTTGGCCGCGCCCGTGGCCCAACAACGCCCTGGCCAGCTAGCGCCTCCAGTTGGGCCAAAGGCCCATGGTGAGGCCCCTCTTCTTCTTTTTGTTTTTTTATTGTTTTTATTTCTGTTTCGTGTTGGGCTCGGCCCAGTAGATGTACCTCGCCCTAAGCACTGGATAGTTTAGTTGCGCTCGCCCTGTTTAGCCCGTTTAGAATACTTTCAGCCCGGTAGACTTTTTTATTTTGTTTCTCGTTAGAATAAATGGCAATTTGCGGTGTAATTTTGCGATGCCCGTATCTTTTTAACCGTAGCTCGGATCGCGATGAGTTAAACATGAAACTTGCTTAGTTTTTTTGTAGTTCTATAAAATGTGCTCTTTTGCCATGTTTGAACTTGTCTACGTGTTGTTTACCTGCTATTTACACTGCTTGCCACCGTAAACTGTTTATTTAATAACTTTTTAACTGTTGCTCCGTTTGGGGTGTTCTTTATATGTAACTTGATTAGTTTTTCATGTACTTTGTGTTTATGCTATTGTTTTCTGTTGTTAACCAACCTCAAATATGGTTTAGGACAGAACAGTGCCAAATCTTTTAATTGTCGTGGGGCACTTAGTGATATGCCATGTTTAGGATTGTGCCTCACTTAACTTGACTAGTATAGATAGATTACTTCGAGCTTAACCTCTTGCCATGTTTGTGTGCTATGCCATGCTTGAGTGCTATGCCATGTTAACAACCTTTGCTCATCTTGTGTAACTAAACAACTTGAACATTTCCAAATGTGCGGTATCGTCGTGTGACGAGTACTCAACTTAACATGTTAGTAATCGCTCTCGACGGTAGGTGTGATGTCTCGTGTTTCCTCCTTGTTGATGCTTGCTCGTGATTGCTTCGTAGTAATAGATGCTTGCTTGTTGATTGCTTTCCAGTGTTTACCGTCTTGTGTGCTTCCGCGGGTACCTCTCGGAGACGATGCGAGCTTACGATCAACTACACCTTCAGAACCCTACTTATCAACAGGCAAGGACTATACATTACTTATGATCCATTCTATTTCAACCAGCGGTTTGCATGCTAGTCTAGGACTGCTTCTTCTTCGTCGGGATGCGAAGAGGAGGACAAGGATAGGATAGGTGTTATGTTTGCGTAAGTAGTTGATAGCAAGACTTGTTGGAGGCGATTCCTCATCGAATGCTTGGCTTATTACCTTACTCTCTAGATCGTTAGCCACTTCATAAATTCTAGTGCGGTAGCAACCTCACCACTTACCCCTTCCTTACTGTAAACTACTAGTTGTCCTAGAATGACAAGTGATGAAGTCCTTGCTGGGTCAGATGACCACTACACTTGGATGCTGAGTACTTTTGTACTCATGATACTACCCCCAAACTCTTTTCAGGGTTCTTGATCGACAACAGGTATGGCGATCGACGTTTCACGTGGAGACTCGACGACGACTAGTTAGGCGGATCCCGGCGGAGGGCCTGGACCCGTGTGGTTATGGGGATCGATGATTTTCTCTTTGCCACTAGACATTTGATTGTAGTCTGTACTCAGACATGTATCTTCCGCTGATGTAATGTATTTAGGCAGTTGTATGCCGATTGTATGAGATGTTGTATCCTTGTATCTGTAATGTTCTGATATCATGTTGGAAATCCGGGGCATATGGCTTTGTCATATGTCACGGTGGGACTGATATGTGCTTCGTCCCTGGATCTGGGTGGAAACACCTAGATCTGTAACAGTACCGCATATCGGGCCTTACACACAGGTTGGACGATAGCTCGTCGGCTAACAAGAGAATACGTTCCTGCTCGATATTATTGCTTGGAGATGGCGATTACAGGGAAGCCAGGGCTAGTGCGCTCAAGGCTAGGGTTACATATTGTGTATTTGTTTCCTCTGACGGCGGAAAAGCGACACATGGGGCACGATTTACCCAGCTTCAGGCCCCCGGAGGTAAAACCCTACATGCTGCTTGTCTGATCTTGTATTGATGATGATGTACAGAGGTGCCGTGAGGGCTTTGGTGGAGAGAGATCTGTCTAGTCCTATGCGTGGGGATTGAGAGCTTCTGTTGTGGTTCTATGCGTGGGGATTGAGAGCTTCTGTTGTGGTTCTATGCGTGGGGGTTGAGAGGATGATCTGTCTAGAGAGGTGCCCCTACCTCGCTTTATATAGATAGCCAGGTAGGGGTTTACATGAGTCCTAGTCGACTACAAGTAGGAGTCCTTGTCTTGCGCCTCAAGTCTTCGGCTTCACATCTTATTTCATTATGTCGGTGCCCACGAGTGGGCCTCTGGTGGGCCGCCAGCCATGACACGGACCAGGTACCCTCACGTAGAGGAGTCGTGGGGTCACCCCATCGTCAGTAGCCCCCGAGTGCTTGGGGGACTCGAAGAGTCACGCAGGGACTCGAATCTGCAGTAGCCGCCGTAGTGCGTGTCGATCATTTGTTGATGAGCAGTCCAAGATGTCGTGAGTACGCTCCCGATGGGAGTATTTGGATGAAGCATCGAAATTACAGTCTGGTTCGTCTTCTTGTTTCATCGTCGGGTGGGGAGAAGTTGCCCAGTCGAGCGGTCGTCGGGTGCGCGTCAGCGCTCCCGATGGGAGTAGCCCCCGAGGCTATGTGCGACTCGTAGAGTCGCGCATAGGCTCAAGTTGTTTTTAAGCTAACCCCTTCGTTCTTGTCAGCTGCGCGAGTAGTGCTCGTCGGGTGCGCGTCAGCGCTCCCGATGGGAGTAGCCCCCGAGGCTATGTTCGACTGCTTGTAGTCGAGCATAGACTCAAGACTTCTTCGTCGTCGAGTAATTTTCATCCGAGGAAGTGCTTGACTCGGGTCTTGCGTCGTAGGCATGAGTTGTTGTAGGGATCAGTCATGGACGAGGAGGTTGATGTCGCCGCGTCATGAGGGCGCCCAGCCCTCGAGCATCTACTGAGAAGGAGAAAAAGGTGTAACTGTATTAAGATGTACTTGCGCGATATACAAAAGAATTGTAAGGTGCATAATTTGTAGATCTTGCACTTTTGTCGAGTGGATAATGTAGCAGTATATAAAGTTTATGCGTGTCTTTTCATGAGTAGGCCCTCCATCAGCATACTCTTGCCGGATAACAGGGACGCTATGCCAGACTTGTTGAACCCGGAGACAAGAGCGGCCTTTTAGTACCCAGCCTCACTACTTTGACGAACGTGAATAAACAACATATAAAACTGAGCACGATCCAAAGGATAGTTTTGAAGCCCTCAAGATGGTTCTGTATGACTGCGTAGTCGGCATGATGATTTTGTAGCCCTCAGATGTTTCTGCACGACTGCGTAGCCGTCTTTGGCGACTGATCGAGAATGTATAAAGGTTTTGGAATCATAGCATAAGAATGTAAAGAAAACTTAGCTGTAGGATCGACGCGGCGGAGGATGTCGAAGATGAGTAGTCGAGTAGTCGACGATGAGCAGTCGTCGAGGCGAGAATGGAGTCGATGTGACGGCGACTGCGACGTTCAGCCCCCGAGTCCGCGAGCCCCCGATTCCGCGAGCCCCCGAGTGTTGAGGTGGCGGAGTTGCGTAGTGAAGTCATCATGATGAAGTTGTTCGACGAGCGACGAGAGGACTCGACGTGGCGATTCCTCCGCGATGGAGCTCGGTACGGGAGAGCCCATACAAAGGAGCTCGGCGCAGGATGATTCGTGTGGTTGGAGTCGACGGTGCGGCGAGTGACCGAGAAGGACTCGACGCGTCGGGCGGGGTCCTTCAATTGCTCGTTGTGTGATGTCGTTGTAGAAGCGCGAGTCGATGTAGAAACCTTGGCAAGTCATCCATGGCATGTCGAGTTGGAGTAGAAGCCTTGTGGGTCAAGATTGAACCCGAATTCGCGATTGGAAATTCGCGATCTTGCGTAATTCCAAAAACGTGTTGCAGTGCGAGAGCCACTGACGGAGATCTAACCGTTGGAATTTTCTAATTTTTTTTGTGCTGATGATGGATTGATTCCCGCATGCTTTCACCAGAGGGATTTTCAAGTTTATGTCTGAGCTAATGTCAGGAGTTTATTTGCTGGAGTCGCGCGGAGTTCCGTTAGATTCCGAGAGTGCTTCAGTGCGGAGGTCACCGACGGAGATCCAGCCGTTGGAATTTGCTGAAATTTTCACAGATGTTCGAAAATTGGATTTCACATCTTTCCACCGAAGGGATTGTTGAGATGAGCTACGAGTCGCCGTCGCTAGTGCCCGCAACACAAATATTTTTGTCCTGTAGGCTGCCCGTGAGCGCTTTTGTTGATGTCGATCTTCGAGTGGCGATGATCTTGGCGATCGCTGATATCGAGCTCGGAGTCGGTGTCTTGCTGTGCGGCGGGTGCATGGGTGGCGGTGGGTCGTGGAGTGTTTGGCAGGTCCTCTTCTTCGTTCTGCAGCTCGTCGATCGGGATCTCTGTGTAGAACCCTCGCGCCTTTCTTTTGGGTCGTCGAGTTCTCCTTCGCTGGTGGTGGGCTCGGTTGCCTCCATAGTATTGGTTTTGACACGGCTGCAGGCTGAGCGTCTAGCTGGGGCGGCAGAGATGTTTGGCGTGATCTTGAATTCTTCGGGTGGATTGCATCTAGTTCTTGCTCTTGAGTTGTGGCTTGCTGAAGATGGAACCGCCGAGATCGTAATTCCAACCCGTGTAGTTCCCACAGACGGCGCCAATTGACGGGGATGTACCCCGGCAAATCCCGTGGTCAGGGACCCTGGGTTAGTCATGAGAGGCACAGGTTGGACGATAACTCGTCGGCTAACAGGAGGATACGTTCCTGCTCGATATTATTGCTTGGAGATGGCGATTACAGGGAAGCCAGGGCTAGTGCGCTCAAGGCTAGGGTTACAGATTGTGTATTGCTTTCCTCTGACGGAGGACAAGCGACATATGGGGCACGATTTACCCATCTTCAGGCCCCCGGAGGGAAAACACTACATGCTGCTTGTCTGATATTGTATTGATGATGATGTACATCGGTGCCGTGAGGGCTTTGGTGGAGAGAGATCTGTCTAGTCCTATGCGTGGGGATTGAGAGCTTCTGTTGTGGTTCTATGCGTGGGTATTGAGAGCTTCTGTTGTGGTTCTATGCGTGGGGGTTGAGAGGATGATCTGTCTAGAGAGGTGCCCCTACCTCACTTTATATAGATAGCCAGGTAGGGGTTTACATGAGTCCTAGTCAACTACAAGTAGGAGTCCTTGTCTTGTGCCTCAAGTCTTCCGCTTCACGTCTTATTTCATTATGTCGGTGTCCACGAGTGGGCCTCTGGTGGGCCGCCAGCCATGACACGCACCAGGTACCCTCACGTAGAGGAGTCGTGGGGTGACCCCCTCGTCAGCGTGCAAACTGGGATTCAGGTTTCTGTCACCCCGGCAACCCACCTTAAGCATTCTTTATACACAATCCATTCCCCTAGGTCCTTAATAAGGCGAAGTGTTAAGTGTTCGACTCACACAACACCATTAGGAAAATAACAACACAACTTAAATATCAAACAACACATATTACTTCAACATCATATGACTACTAACAACTAGACTTCTCCCATGTCCTCAAGAACTAAAGTAACTACTCACAAGACATAAAAGAGATCATGATCAGAGGGGATAAATAGATGATAAACAATCTGGACACAATGGTATTTCTCCAACAAAACTCAATAGCATTCATCACACAGTAGTAATCAACACCGGTAGAGTAGAGAGGATAGATAGTACGAATTACAACACAAGTTGAACTTGTGAGGTGAGATTGGATGAAGATGAAGATGATGCTGACATTGGGGAGGATGTTGATGATGATCACGATGATGCCCATGACGACGGTGATGACGATGGCGATGATCTCCCCTTCCGGGAGGTGTTCTCCCCGGCGGAATCTGCCCGTCAGAGATGTCTTTTCTCCTCTGTTGGTTTCCACCATGGAGCGGCGGCGGAACTTGCAAAAACTCTCTTTTTAGGGTTTTTGGACGATGTGCGATATATAGGCCAGAGGGGGGAGCCGGGAGTGGCCCCAGGGGTCCAGGCGCCCTCCCGGCGCGGCCAGGGTGGGGGCCGCGCCAGGTGGCCTCCTGTGCACCCTGTGACCCCCTCTGGCCCCTCTTTGGCGTGTCTTCGTCATTCTTCTGAAAAACACCCTCCGTCGATTTTCAGGTAATTTGGAGGTGTTCTTCATCAGCAACTTAGCGTCCACTTTTTACCGCTGGATCCCGCGTATGCTTCTTCGGCAGCGGAAAGTTGCAAACTGTGTAAATTAAGCCAAAACAACATAAGAATATCATCATATCATGAAATATATCAATGAATAAGAAAGAATTACTATATAAAATAGTGATGCATTTTGGACGTATCAACTGTTTACATCAAAATTCAGCTAGTGTAACTC
Source organism: Bromus sterilis (assembly GCA_950022295.1). Taxonomy (NCBI): domain Eukaryota; kingdom Viridiplantae; phylum Streptophyta; class Magnoliopsida; order Poales; family Poaceae; genus Bromus; species Bromus sterilis. The sequence continues at coordinate 260,592,739 of OX465598.1, read as the reverse complement.
ATTACAACGAACTCTTCATTGTCTCCTTTTTCCGAGAAATGGTGTTTGTGTGCAAGAAGTGGGAGATGGGTTTAGAGAAAAAAAATACTATTTATTTTAGTTGAGAACTCAATCTACTAAAGTTTCACACTTGGTCTCCTTTGGAATCTTATCTTGACTCGTCCCCAGACCACTAGCCAGGTACAAGTCAAACTGATCCACTCCCTTCCGAATTTTTGAGCAGTCATGCAAAGGATGAGCGTAAGAAATAAAGTTGACATTTAAATGGCGAAAGAGAAATGATGGGGTAGGAAGACAAAAAGGTGTGAAAGGCTCACATCAATGATGACAATCATAGGCGAGAGAAGGCCAAATGATAGATATGATGTGAGGAGTAGGGATTGCCATGCAACGGATGAACATATGAGCTATGGAAAGCTCTCCAAAGGAAGTAGTAGGGGTGCATCCAACTTTCTTGCTCAAGAAGACCTAGAGCTCATTTGAGGAGGCTCATCATTGCAATATACAAGCCAAGTTCTATAGTGTAAGGGTCCCCACATAGCTATGTGCATGTATGGAGATCTCTATGGAGTACAAGATATAATAGGGAGTACGCGTGTGGATCTATCAAAAGGAATAGTAGTGTGCCCCCTTCTCTCTTTTTATTTTTTATTTTTTTATTTTTATGGCCTCAATGGCTCTTTCTATTTATCTCTCATTTGTCCTCTTTGGGATCTTTTAATTTGTCCTCTTTGGGATCTTTTCCTCACTTTAGGGGAAACACTCTATATATTACATAAAGTATAGAAGATATTTCACACTTTACAAAATTACTCAACATAAAGAAGATGGAGCTATCATGATGTATGCATGTATGCCTCTGCCAGTGTAGAAGGATATGCAATGATTCTAGCGTGCCATGTAGAAATAATAAGGGAAAAGCCCAACAAGCATGCGACTCATCGATCAAGAAAAAGCATGTATGACATGAAGATCAAGTCATGAGAAGGTGGATGTTGCATGACAATGTATCTCGGAAAGGCTATGGAAATGCCTTGTAGGTAGGTATGGTGGTTGTTTTGAGGAAAGATATAATGAGGCTTATGATGAAAGAGCGTATCATGCCAAGGGTTTGGATGCACCGTCGAAGTATGCACCAACTCTCGAGGTGAGAAAGGGCAATGCACGGTACCGAAGAGGCTAGAAAAATATGGGTGGTGGAAGTGTCAACAATCGAATACTTACATTAGTCCGAAGAACTCATGCACTTATTATCGGCAACTCTCAATCTAATCAGGAGGTTCACAAAGAGACAAGTACCCCGAGGAGGAGTGTATGGGGGTTTGGTTATCCTTGCGCATCCTTGACTCATGGTACGTCAGTGTACTCTAATATCCGATCCCTCCGGAGATTATTGATCCATCTAGTAGCTAGAGTTCTCAACTAGTTTTTGTAGTTTTCGAAAATAAACACGGATTTCCCAAAATACAACACCTATCACTAATAGGATAAAGCTCTTGACACCAAAAGTTCAAACATTACTCAAGACAATAACTCAAAACAATTGCATGTTACTACTACAAGTGAATAGCAACCTCAATTACCCACTTCAAGTCAAGATACACAACTCAGTGCAACAAGCCAACTCTCTACACAAGATAAACATGAAGACTCGAGAGAGTTCCAGCAAAAAACTAACTAAAAGCTCTTTAAAAGAAATAAACATGAAAAAACAAGAGCTAAACATGACAACAACTACGAAAAGATAAAGAACACACACAACAAAGATAAGCATGAAAATCCTATGATGTGTTCTAGGTTGAAGTGGAGCGTGTTTCTCTCCCACACAAAGTAAGCTGGGTTCTCACTTGTTATGAAAAGCAAGCAAAGCTAAAGAAAACTAAAAAGTAAAGAGCGAGACGCTCCAAGCATAGCACATAATGCATGAAGTGATAAAAATATATTGGAACGAAGGATAACTGATAATTGTCGATGGAGAAAGGGATGCATGGGGGCATCCCCAAGCTTAGATGCTTGAGTCTCCTTGAATATTTCTTGGGGGTGCACGGGGGCATCCCCAAGCTTGAGCATTTGACACTCCCGGATCGTCTTTCATCATCTTCCTTCGCACACTTGAAAACTCCCTTCATACATAACTCCTCATAAACTGATTAGAGAGGTTAGTATCCCTATTAAAATTATTCACCTCTACTGGAAATAAAGATTTTCAGGAAGGGCTAGTGTTTTTCTTGATTGCCAAAAATAATTTGCAAAGAAAAAGCAAGCTTAAGATTTGAAAAATTGAGAAAAGATAAAACGTGGCAGAATATGTGAAAAATAGAACATCGGTAGTAAAGATTTTTTTTGGAATACTTCTGCAACTCAAATAAAAAATACTCAGAACAGTTGACTGAAATACAATTTTATAGAGCATACTTTTAAAAAAATTAAGATAAAAAAGATGATCTAGTAATTTATAGTGATTTTTTCCGTCAAGCAAACATAATCTGTTTCTGGACATCATGTCACAACTTTTGAACTTTCTTGCAATCAGAGGCTCAACTTGGCACAAAGCTTGAAAATAAAGATACAATGATGTTGATACATTATTAACAAGCACCAAGACACACTAAAACTAAAAGAACAATCTGAAAGTAAAGATAACATGGGGTGCCTCCCAAGATCTCTTTCTTTATAGCCATAAAGATAGGCTTAAATTTTTAATGAATCTCTCGTAAGAATAAGAGTTGAAGCACAAGAGAGAGAGCATCAAGAAGAAAATACCAACCAAATTTAAGTCTACCCTACTTCCTGTGCAAAGTGATCTTGTAGAGGAATAACTCATTAAATCATAAAGATATTAGTATAGGAAGGAAAAACAAGGGCAACTTTGAAATTTTCAACATAGAGAGAGAAATCTTGATAAAATTGAGATATATATATAAGCATGAGTTCCCCTCTCATAATAATTTTCAGTGGCATCATGAATAAACTCAACAATATAACTATCACATAAAGCATTATCATCATGATCCACATGCAAAAAGGTATTCTTACTAGCAAAAGAATTGTCAATTATCACATCACTAATGGGTAAGGATTTGCAATCCCATAATCCTGAAGCTTATAGGTTTTCATATCATCATTCTCAGAGTTGGTACCAAAAAGATTTTCAAGATCATAAGTAGCATTATCATCATTTTCCCAATCACAAAAAGTAACATGCATATCATAATCAAAATCATCTTCAATAGTGCCTACGGACTGAACATCAGGATAATAATGAAGGCAATAAAGTTCACCATCTTATTTAAACTTACAACCGTTAGGATAAAAGTTGATGCGAGGAATATGCTCAAGCCAGGTTGATACCCATTCTTCTTCCTTTTTGCTCTTCTTCGTCCTCCTCTTCTTTTTCTTCTTCTTCTTCTTATGAGGGAGTGGTTGGAGAGGAAACTTCTCAACATATTCTGGTTCATCATTAGAAACAATAGGGGAAACTTGGAAGGAACTCTCCTTTTTATTAGTAGAAACATAAGAGACATTTTTAAACTTTTGTAAAGTTCCCTCCTTTATAATCTTTCTTATGTAATCATTTTCATGACAATTAACAACACAATAGAGATGACATTTCTGCAAAGTGTTATTTATTCCCAAAGAAGGAAAACCTAACCAAGAAGTCTTTTCTGATAAATCTTCATACATAAAAAATAACATAAGTTCATCATAAAGATCAGAAGTAATCATGTTATCACACAACTGGTTAACAGTTATGTTTTGAAAGTACATGCATTAAAATTAAAGTGACCCTTTATACCACAAAGTTCACAAGTAAAAGGATAAAGGTCACACAATTCTCTAACAATTTCATTTAAATCTCTAACCCAAGTGATTGTTCTTTCATGCTTATGTTGCTTACAATACTTCTATTCTTCAATCATAGGCCTTTCACAAGGTCTATACACTCCACAAAAATTAACATGCTTATATAAAACTTCATTTTTAGGAATTGGATCATGCATGTTGCAATAATCATGAACAATTTCATTTTCTTTGCAAATCTCTTTTAAAGGTTCATGATGCTTGATTCAATTCTCCTTTGGAATATCAAGATGTGAAGCAAAAGAATTGAGGAAACCAGCAAGGAGTTCAGAATCAAGCCCAAATTTAGCACTAAACTTATTAAAACTTGCAGTTTCAACAAAGGTCTTAATGCAATCATGCTCATAATTTATACCTGACTCTTTACCTTTGTCGATCTCCCAATCTTCAGTATTGCGTTGAATTATTTCAAGGATTTCCCATTTAGCATCAAGCTTTTCGTTTGTGAAAGAACCCATAGAGGAAGCATCGAGCAAGTCTTTATCCTGTCGAGAGAGCCCCGCATAAAAATTAGTAATAATTATATCTTTGGGGAGCCCATGGTTAGGATGTTTTAGAATTAAATTTTTCAATCTCCCCCAAGCTTGAGATATGCTCTCTCCGTCATGAGGATAGAAATTATAAACATAATTCCTATTCTCATGAACTTCATGAAGAGGATAAAACTTGGAGTAAAAGGGAGACTGGATCTCTTCCCAATCCAGTAGGTTAGAATCATCTAGTAGCCTATACCATTCCAATGCTTTTCCTTTCAGTGACAAGGCAAATAATTTCCTCATGACTCCATCTCTTGTCAAACCTAAAATCTTAAACAACTCACAAAGTTCTGTAAGTTTCAACAAATTAATACTAGGATGGATTGTTCCATCTCTGCATAACAATCATTCATAACTATTCCAATTATCCCAAGTGATATTTTGAATGGGGATACATTCAGTAGGTGGAGGAGACTTCTCTACCACGGGTGTGGTAAAGCAGTCTCCCCAAAGCAACGAGCTAAGAGTGCAGTTTTCCATAAGCCTAACTAGTGAAAATAAAAACAAGAAACAAAAAGATTTAATTGAAAGATCTAAAGATATACCTTCAAGCACTCACCTCCCCGGCAACGGTGCCAGAAATAGCTTGATGTCTACGCACACTTCTATTCTTGTGGACTATGTTGGGCCTCCAAGCGCAGAGGTTTGTAGGACAGCAGCAATTTCCCTCAAGTGGATGACCTAAGGTTTATCGAACTCAAGGAAGTAGAGGTTGAAGATGGACTCTCTCAAGCAACCCTGCAATTAAGATACAAGAAGTCTCTTGTGTCCCCAACACAGCTAATACAACTAGGAGTTGTATAGGTGCACTAGTTTGGCGAAGAGATGGTAAAATATGGGTGATAGGTGTGGCAAAGCAAGGTAATATAAATCTGTAATAAAAATTACAGCAAGGAAACAAGTAGTAAACGTGAGCACAAACGGTATTGCAAGGGTGGAAACAAGGCCTAGGCTTCATACTTTCACTAGTGGAAACTCCCAACAACATTGACACAGTCTAATCACATGATATTTCCACTAAAGCATGCATTGGAGACGTATTTGTAGGTCATTCCTTTGCGGTCAAGAGAGGACGAGAATAGTGTAGGGCTACAAAAGCACACCTTAGAGTTTGTAGTTATCATCTACGAATTTCCCAATGTCACCGCGGCCATCCAAAGAGAATACCACAATCACCACAACATATCTCAAGGATAGTAAAAGACAAGCACCAAGAGACTCTCAATCTTCAATCCACACTCAAAAGAGGAAATCACTCATGAAAATATTCTTCTAACCCATGTCCAATAGACCGCTGTAACCATGGTCTCGGGAATTATACTAGATAAGATCAAGTGAGTACATCAATCCAATACATAGAAGAAGGGGAAACATCATGGGATCACCATAGATTAACATAGCCTATGATCACAATGAAGATCACATCATGCGAGAGAGAATTAACCACATAACTACTGTAGAAGGCCTCAGACCCAAGGAGGAACTAGTCCCGCATCATGGAGAGACGAAGCAACCTCGATGGAGATGAATCCGGGGGCACTTCCCCGTCCCGGCAGGGTGCCGGCACAGGAATTCTGGTCCCCCGAAGCTTGTTGGCGATGGCGGCGGAGATCGGAATTGCTTCTGGAGAAAAGGGTTCTGGAATCAGGGTTTTCTCGCCAGGAGTAAAAATAAGGGCCAAGGGGGGCCACCAGGGGAGGTCCCAGTCACCCAGTCGGCCTATGGGCGCGGCCTCCCCCTAGGCCGCGCCTGGTGGCCGCCTGTGTGACATGTGGCCCCCCTCCGGCTCTCCTTCGGCCGTCTGGAGTCTTCTGCAACAATGATTTTTTATATACTTTTTTCCGGAATTTTTTGGGCACTTTTTATAAGGGGAAAACCTGAAATACAAAAACAACAAAAAACAGGAACTGGCACTGTGGTGCACTGAGTTAATAGGTTAGTCCAAATAAGATCAAAAGTGTACGAAAGTGCATCAAGAGCATAGCAATATCACCCAAAACATGCATGGAGCAAGCACAAATTATAGATACGTTTGGGACGTATCATGGGTGCACTGAGTTAGTACGTTAGTCCAAATATGTGGAAAAAGGTATGAAAGTGTAGCAAAACACATAGCAATGTCACCCAAATAAGCATGGAGCAAGCAGAAATTATAGATACATTTGAGACGTATCAACATCCCCAGGATTAATTTCTACTCGTTCTCGAGTAGGTAAATGATAACACAAATAATTTCTATGGTGACATGCTAACACACATATAAGAACTTCAAAGCAAAGCAAGTAAGATATGCAATTCAAGTCAATACAATAACAAGCAAGAGTCTATAACTAGTATTCAAACTAGCAAAGTAAGAACATAAAGGTGCAAGATCTCTTGTTGTCCGTGACTCAAATGTCTCCAAATGTTGTTTGCGTGCAAGAAGTGGGAGATGGGTTTAGAGCATAAAAAACTATATAGTTTAATTGATAACTCAATCTACTAAAACTTCACACTGGGTCTCCTTCAGAATCTTATTTTGACTCGTCCCCATACCACTAGTCAGGCACAAGTCAATTTGATCCTCTCCCTTTCGACTTTGAGCACTCATGCAATGGATGAGCTCAAGCAAGATATGTTGGCACTTAGGATGGCAAAGAGAAAATGATGGGGAAGGAAGACAAAAAGGTGTGAAAGGCTCACATCAATGAGGACAATAATAGGCGAGAGAAAGCCAAATGATAGATATGATGTGAGGAGTAGGGATTTCCATGCAACAGATGCATATATGAGCTAAGGTAAGCTCTCCAATGGATTTAGTGAGGGTGCACCCAACTTTCTTGCTCATGAAGACCTATATCTCATTTGAGGAGGCTCATCCTTGGAATATGCAAGCCAAGTTCTATAGTGTAAGGATCCACACATAGTTATGCATGAATGATATGAAAATCTCTATGGAGTATGAGTATGGATCTTTCAAAAGGAATAGTAGTGTTTCCCCCTTCTCTGTTTTTATTTATTTTCTTTTTTTGTATTTTTGTGCCCTCATTGGCTCTTTCTATTTCTCTCTCATTTGCCCTCTTCGGGATCTTTTAATTTGTTCTCTTTTGGGATCTTTTATTTTGTACTCTTTGGGATCTTTTCCTCACTTAAGTGCAACACTCTATATTTTACAAGAATATAGAAAATATCACACTTTACAAGAAGTACTGAACATAAAGAAAACTGAAAACTATCATGATGTATGCGAATGTATGCCTCTACTAGTGTAGCAGGATATGCAATGATACTAGCGTGTCATGTAGCAATGATAAGGGCAAGGCCCAACTAGCATGAAGCTCTACGATCAAGCAAAACCATGTACGACATGAAGATCAAGTCATGAGATGATGGATGTTGCATGGCAATGTATCTAGGAAAGGCTATGGAAATGCCTTGATAGGTAGGTATGGTGGCTGTTTTGAGGAAGATATAAGGAGGTTTATGATGACAGAGCGTATCATACCAAGGGTTTGGATGCACCGTCGAAGTTTGCACCAACTCACAAGATGAGAAAGGGCAATGCGCGGTACCGAAGAGGCTAGCAAAATATGGAAGGTGGAAGTGCCAACAATCGAATACTCGCATTAGCCCGAAGAACTAATGCAGTTATTATCGGTAACTCTCTATCTAATCAGGAGGTTCACAAAGAGACAAGTACCCCGAGGAGGAGTATATGGGCGTTTGGTTATCCTTGCGCATCCTCGACTCATGGTACGTGAGTGTACTCTAATATCTGACCCCTCCAGAGATTAGTGATCCATCTAGTAGCTAGAGTACTCAGCTAGTTTTTGTAGTTTCTGTAAATAAACACAGATTGCCAAAAATACGACACCTATCACTAATAGGCTCAATCTCTTGGCACCAAAAGTCCAAACATTACTCAAATCAATACCTCAAAACTATTGCAAGTTACTACCATACTTATAATAGCAACCTCAATTACCTACTCATGTAAAACACACAACTTAGTGCAACAAACCGACTCTCTAAAAAAGATAAGCATGATAACTCAAGAGAGATACAAAGGCAACAACCTAAATAAAATCTCTTAAAAAGAATAAGCATGAAGACAAGAGCTAAGAATGACATCAACTACGAAAAGATAAAGAACACACAATCAAACATAAGCGTGAAAACCTATGTTGTGTTCTAGCATGGACTGGAGCGTGTTTCTCTCCCAAACAATGAAGGATAGGGTCCAACTTTTTATGAACAGCAAGCAAAACAAAACTAACTAAAAATTAAAGAGCGAGACGCTCCAAGCATAGCACATAACATATGAAATGATAAAAATATAGCATGGAGAAGGACGAACCGATGGTTGTTGATGGAGAAGGGGATGCACGGGGGCATCCCCAAGCTTAGACGCTTGATTCTCCTTGGATATTTCTTGGGGGTACATGGCGGCATCCCCAAGCTTGAGCTTTTGACACTCCCGAATCTTCTTTCATCATCTTCCTTCGCATACTTGAAAACTCCCTTCATACGAAACTCATCATAAGCTGATTAGAGTGGTTAGTACCAATAAACAAATAATTTTTCTCTACTCGAAATAAAGATTTTCATGAAGAGCTACTGTTTCTCAAGATTGCAAAAATGTTTTTGCAAAGAAAAAGCAATGTTAAGATTTGTAAAACGAAGAAGATACAAAACATGGAAGAATCAATGAAAAACAGATCAGCAGATAGTAAATAATTTTTTCGGGGCACTTCTGCAACTGAAATCAAAAAACATAGAACAAACACCAGAAATCCAATTGTATAGAGCATACTGTCAAAAAAATTCAGATCAAAAAGATGATCTGGTGATATTTGGTGAATTGTTGTGTCAAGCAGACAAAATCTGTTTCTGGACATCATGTCACAACTTTTGATCTTTCTTGCAATCGGAGGTTAAAACTTGGCACAAAGCTTAAAAATAAAGATACAATGATGTTGCTACAGAAGTAACAAGCATCAAGACCACTAAAACTGAAAATAAAAACATTTTGGGTTGCGTCCCAATAAGTGCTTTCGTTTATGCCTTTGAGCTAGGCATGATTCAAAAAGATCAAATTGTATCAATTGAACCATCATCAAGATCATCAAAAATTTCTTCAATAGTACAACTATTCTTAAGAGGTCTTTCAAATAAGGGCCTAGTAGTAACACTTCTAGGAAAAAAAAGCAAAGGTAGTAAGACCAATTGGAATTTCATTTCTAATTCTATTCAAGAGAGGTATCACTTCCAAGGTCTTCACAGTTTCCACACCTCTGCCAATAGGTAGATTAGTTTTGGGTTGAGGAACCTTGGGTACGTAAACACACTTAGGTTCCTTTTTTACGTTTTTTTTCCTGTTTAGCTTTGATGGAGGATAAATTAGTTCATAGAGTTTCAATAATATCCTCGATCTTATCTATCCTGGAAGGGTCCACATCATGGCATTTAAGGGTCTCCAACGTTTTGTAAATTTTATTTATGGAGCTATCAAATCTATTCAATTTCCCTTTAATCCTACGATCTACTTCATTTATCTTACCCATGCTTGGCATCTATAGCTCTATCTTCTCAAGTTTACTCATAATGTGAGTTAAAGTAATATCTTCTTGTATGCTAGTAGTAGGGATGTTTCCAAAAATATTTTCCATAACATTAAGAGCTTCCCAAACCGGGGCTTCCTGGAATTTCCCACTAATACTTGTATCTAAAATAAACCTATTACAAGAAGTAATCCCAACATAAAAATTTCTAAGCAGGACAGTGGTGGATTGCTTCTTGGTGGCTCTATTTTGAGAATAGTTATTTCTATACCAAGCATCTTTCAAACATTCTCCACCCCTTTGTTTGAAGCATCTTTCAAAGCAAAGTAACTACTTTTTTGTTGTTTTTGGGATAAGACTCTAAAGAAAAAACAAAAAGTAAACTAACAAGACTAAAAAGAAAATATAAAAGATAGTGTGCAACTCCCTATCTTGTAGACTGGAGTCCCCGACAACGGTGCCAAAAATTATGCTTGATGGCACTGAAGTAGTGCTCCTCGTTGGCTACACCAAGTGGAAGGTTGAGAAGTAGACAACAAAAATTTCCCCTCGGTGAAGATACCAATGTTTGTCTCCAGTAGGACTCCAAGTTCTGCAAGTAGGTGGCAACGGCGCCAGAAATTACTTCTAGCTAGGGAGTTGTCGTGGACCTGCACACAAAAGAAAACAACTTTGCTCCCAACGAGTTCAGAGAGGTTGTCAATCTCTCCGGTCTTGTTGTTTACAAAAGATCAAAACACAAGTGGAAATAGTGATGATGATTGCATCTAAAAGGAAATAAAAGCAGTAAATAATGGAGGTGTAACAATGCTGTAAATATGGACCGGGGTCCCATGATGTTTACTAGTGATGTCTCTCTCCCAAAATACGATAAAATGGCTATGCCGGGTGAACAAATTACAGCTGGGCAATTGACAGAATTATAAACGCACCGCAATGCTAATTATTCCACATGAAAGTTAGAGGCTCAATCGTATGGGCAGTACGCCAAGACAAGTAGACCGTTTATTAGCATCTACTCACTAATCATCCACCTTGAGATATCTATCCAGAACATATCACTGGTATTAAGTTGCAAGCCCGACCCAAAGTGTAAACCCAAAGCAACAGACAACCGCATTAACAAACTATGTGTAAGGTAAACAATCCTTGCAACCGCAGTTACAAGCACCGTTGTTTTCTCCCCGGTGGCAACATCACATCTAGTAGTCTCATGTTTCTGTCACTCAAGCTAGACATCGGGGGGGAAGGGGCATAAACCCACAATCGAGCATAGCGCTCCCTCTTGGAGTTACTATCTACTACTTGGACAAAGCAATAAAAAGCAACGGAGAACATGCAAGAATTACTCAAGAACAAAATATAAAAGGAGAACCAAACATATAACTCATCACGATGTGAACATAATCTCATAATCCATCGGATCCTAGAAAACACAGCATAGCAAGAGCAGAAATATTACATAGATGCATTGATCATGTAGGGAAGCTCAAAAGGGCTAAGAATTGAAGCACACGATCGGAGAGAATACATCACATAGCTACTATTCATGGACCCATGGTCAAAGGGGGACTACTCATGGCACATCCGGGAAACACTCATGGTGGTGGAGAAGCTTCCGAAGATCAATCCTCCTTCCGGTAGGGTTCCGAGACGAGGTCTTATGGCGATCCCGATCTCAGATCGCGGCGGCGGCGGAACAAAGGAGAATTTCACGATGCGGGCTCTTTTTTCAGGGTGTCTGTCCCGAGGGTTAAATATAGGCCAAAGGGGGGCACCAGGGGAGGTACCATCCTCCCAGGAGGCCATAAGGCGCGGGCCCAATCTAGGCCGCGCTAGGAGGCCACCTGCGAAAGGCGTGCCCCCCGGCTCTCCTTCGGGCCTTCAGAGTCTTCTGGAACGATTTTTTATATATTTTTCTTGGATTTTTTCTGGCACTAGAAATATTGGTAAATACCTGCAATGCACAGACATCAGCAGACATAAACTGGCACTGGATGCACTGAGTTAGTAGGTTAGTCCAAATATGTGTAAAAAGATGTAGCAAAACACATAGAAATGTCACCCAAATAAGCATGGAGCAAGCAGAAAATATAGATACGTTTGGGACGTATCACCAAGCCATTGGATGAAGCAAGGATTTTCCAACTAAGAGGTGAACTTGGTATCTTGGAACGTTATAGCTTTACGTCCTAGGGGTATCTTGCTCTCATTCATGCACACAACATATAACTTGTCTACATGTAGGCATGTATGTAGGGTGAGACAGTCAATCAATGAGTTCTCAACTCTCTACGTGTGTCGGGGAATAGGAGTTCGCTCTCCCGTCTCGGAAACCTTCAACAGATCACCAAGAGAAGTTGCTTCCTGGTACAAGCAAAGTGCTGCCGGAAAGGAGTTCCACACAGCAGAAAACAGGAAGAAGCTACGCCGTCCTCACCCTTAAGCGGTGCGGAGGGGACAAGGCGGTCCCACCACATGCAGAACATTCCAAAAGGTGGTCAATGCGCCGCCCCGTGGTCTGGAGGACAGGGCGATAGCGGTGCCCTCGCTCTAGTTCTATTCCTCGTACGTGCCGAGGCCCTGCGCGCCTGCTCAGGAGGAGTGGCGTCGCCTCGCCACATACCCTTCACGGAAGCAATGTCCCGGTGCCACCCGTCGCCTCCGGTTCCAGAAGAACAACACCGTCATGGCCATTTGTGGTGATCCCCTTTGAGCTATAAAAGGGAGGCCCAGGCTACTGAAAAGGGGGATCGACCACCAGTAACACCCCTGTATCATCCAAAGCTCGTATCCATCTCGGAAGAGCTTCACACCTTTGCAGCATACACAGTATCAATCCAGACAAGCAGGAGTAGGGCTTTTAGTCTCCGGACGGCCCGAACCTGGGTAAATCCCAGCGTGTCCCTGCATCAATGATCCTCATTGTGTTCCGCGTGCGCGTCCCAGAATCACATCACCCCCGAGGGATCCGACCCCTGACACCTGGCGCTAGAAGGAGGGCCCCGCATGCACGGCATCTGAGGATCTTCATCATTGAGCCTGTCTCGCAATATCGATCCCTCGACACACGTGAGCTCATCCTCAGCATGACATCGAAGGAGGGCTCTCCACCCTGGAAACGCTCTCCTGTTTCCGGGCGCGGAGCGACCATTCGCCTCGCGGCCGGAGAGGAGCCGAAACTGCCTCGGAGGGAGGACTGCCGGCCGGCAGGTGGCCTTCCGCCCCCGGAGCACAACGGTGAGGAACGCAGAGCAGGCGGCCCCGAGGCATCCCCACCGCTTCCCGAAGACCCGTCTACATGCCGCGCCCATGCTACCGCCGAGGAGCGCACGTCCCGGCCTGACGAACCCGAAGAAGAAGCGCCTCACGGCGAACATCCCTCGTCCAATGGTGCAGGACCCTCTCGTCGCTCTCCTGCACGTCTAGGAGGTGCGTTACCGGAGCCGAGTCGGGGCCGAACCTCTAAACGGAGAGGTGAGACTCCGCGCATCCCCACTCCTGACGGGTTGCGTACCCCCGCGGAGGCGTTGGCACAGGTGAGGGCTCTCAGTCAGTTTCTCCCTTTCGGGGATCGGCTGGAGACCTGGAGGCTCACCATCGCCCAACTCTCTATGTGGGCTCTGTAGAAGCAACAAGATCTCGATCGCCGTGCTCCCGCTCCATCTCGGCAACGCATGGGGCCGACCGTGCTCCCCAACGATTCCGCCCGAGGGCAGGAGCACACTATGCACTCCCCTCAACATGGGCCTTGACCAGACCACCTCCGAGATGAGCGCTGCCATGACCCGTTGTCCACCAGACCACTCATCAAAGGGTCGGATCTCCTGGTGCAGCTTCATTGGCATCTTCTGGGCACCGTGGGTCCCTGGACCAGCGTGCTCGCCTGGATGATCGTCGCCACGAAGACACTCGTACTACCATCGTTAGGCAGAAGGAAACTCGCCGATGTTCTGACGCCCGAGTTCCTCCTCTCGAAGCTGTCCGGGAAGGGATTCTTGCCGGTGAGATCGACTACAGCACCGTGTGCGTAGCCTTCACCCAAGATCTCTGCAGCGTCAAGTGGCCCAAGAAGTTCCGGATAAATGGTCCACTTCCGTATGATGGAAAGATTGACCCTCCCGAGTTCATCCGCATGTACATTACTACTGTTGAGATCGCGGGGGGGGGGGGGGGAGACGAAAAGGAGAAAGACAATTATTTCCCCATGAAGCTCAAGGACAAAGTCCGCCGATGGATGATGCTTCTCCCGGCCAACTCCGTCAGCTCATGGGAAGAGCTCTACGAAAAGTTCAATGGCGCTTTTTCTGAGGGTATCCAACCTCCGAAAACCGTCAGTGACTTGTGCCAGGTAGTGCAAAAGGATGGCGAGCCTCTCCGGAAGTTCTTCTAGAGGTTCACTCAGATGCAACATTGCATCCCCGATGCACATGAGGCCGCAATCATCGCCACCTTCCACGGAACGTCAAGAACCCGGGCATGCTCGAAAAGATCGGCACCCGGTCCATCAATTATATCACCGCTGACGAGGGGGTGACCCGATGACTCCTATGGATGAGCCTACCCGGTTTACCCGAAGACAGAAGGCCCATAGAGATGTCGCCTGGGCCCAGCCTTGGCCAATTATTGGCACCGACGTAGGAGTCCGTGCCTCATAAGGAAGGTGCAGACTTTCGATACGGTACAAGATCAGGGTTAGGAAACTTCATCTATAATCCAGGACGGACTCCCTGAGACCTAGCCTAGTATATAAAGGCTAGGAGGGGAGACGTCGAGATCGTCCAACACACAATCTGTAACCCTAGCCTTGTGCGCACTAGCCTTGGCTTCCCTGTAATCGCCATCTCCAATCAATAACATCGAGAAGGAACGTATCCTCCTGTTAGCCGACGAGCTATCGTCAACCTGTGGCTCTCATGACTAACCCAGGGTCCCTGACCATGGGATTTTCCGGGGTACATCCCCGTCAATTGGCACCGTCTGTGGGAACTACACAGGATGGAATTACGATCTCGGCGGTTCCGTCCTCAGCAAGCCACAACTCAAGAGCAAGAACCAGATGCAATTCACCCGAGGAATTCAAGATCACGGAAAACATCTCCGCCGCCCCGGCGAGACCGCTCAGCCTGCAGCCGTGCCAAGACCAATACTACGGCGGCAATCGAGCCCACCGCCAACGAAAGAGAACTCAACGACCCAAAAGAAAGGCGCGAGGGTTCCACATGGAGATCCCGATCGACGAGCTACAACACGAAGAAGAGGGCTTGCCGACCACTCGACGACCCACCGCCACCCAGGCACCCGCCACGCAACAAGATACCGACTTCGAGCTCGAGATCAACAATCGCCAAGATCATCGCCAACGAGGAAGAAACCGACGACCCAGAAGACAGGCGCGAGGATTCTACGAAGAGACCCCACTCGACCAGTCGAACTATACAGCCACGCGCTCGCCGACCACTCGACGACCCGCCGCCGTGCAGTCAGCTGCCGCCCGCCAGGACAGCGACTCTGAGACTCAGACCGGCGAATACTACGACCCAGATCGAAGACCAGACGAATTTTCCAATCTTACAAGGAACCAGAATCTAAGCGAAGGGATCGAAATCGACCCGCGAGTTCACGAGCACCCAGCGGATCACGCGCTGTTCTTCCGAATCTCAAGGAGGAAACGCCACGCCGGATCCGACAAACTCACGGTCAGGGAACAACTAGAAGGACCCTGCACGATCCACTGCTTCGAAGACAACTGGGGATACATCAGATCGAGTCACACTCTGGGAGCCTGCCGCCTGTTCAACGAACTCGCCGACAACTTCAAGGAAGAAAAACAGCGAGAAGCCAAGCGCACTCGACGAACCGAGCAGTCGCCGACTCAAGGACAGGTGTACACGATCCAAGAGGGCAGGGTATCGCAAGCCCAACAGGAAGCCTACACCCTGCAAGCCAGAGCAGCCGAGAACCTAAACACAGTCGAAGTCTACCAGCTACACAACGCAGAAACCAGCATCACGTTCTCCTAGAGCGATCACCGGCCCGTATTCCCAAGGCCGGGACACGCGCCCCTGGTACTCGACGCTCAAATTGGAGGGTACGACATGGAAAGAATCTTCATGGATGGAGGCAGCAGCATGAACATAATCTTCGTCAGCACCCTACGCAAAATGCTGATCCCACGATCAATATGGAAGAAATCAAGCACCGTGTTATATGGAGTAGTCCCAGGAGAAGCGGCTACCTCCCTTGGATTAATCGAGCTCGAAGTCGTCTTTGGGAGCAGACGCAATTTCGCAAGACACACCCTCGAGTTCGAAGTACTCGATTGGCAGTCGCAGTATCACGCTATACTGGGACGTCCAGCGTTCGCACAATTCATGGCAATTCCACATTGCGCCTACCTAAAACTCAAGATGCCACGATCCGCGGGCGTCATTACAGTCAATGGGAGCTTCACCAAATCAGACAAGTGCGATCGCGATTTCCACAAAGTCTCCGACACCTTCGGAGCTGAGCAAGAACTCACATAAATAGCCATGGCAATAGACAAAAGTATCTTTCCGCTAGCAAGCCGAAGCGAGACAAAAGGGTATGGACGGGACTTCAGGATCGACAGCGACACGACCACCCACCAGGTGCACCCGACGGACCCAGAAAAAACAATCTGCGTGTACGCCCACCTTCCGGAAGAGCAAGCGACTGCCCTCATCGCTTTCCTCCGCGAAGAATGGGAAATCTTTGCCTGGTGGCCAGCCGACATGCCAGGAGTACCGCGCGAGCTCGCGGAACACGGGCTGCGCATCAAGCCAAACACCAAGCTAGTGAAGCAGGCGCTACGAAGATTCTCAGAACCCAAGCGCAGAGCAATCAGGGAGGAAGTCAACCGATTACTCGACGCCCAATTTATCCGAGAGACGAAGAAAGCCACTTGGGTCGCCAACCCTGTGATGTTTCCCAAGAAAGACACAGACGTACTGCAAATGTGCGTCGACTACGGGCCAGTCAACAAACACTGCCCAAAAGACCACTTTCCCCTACCAAGAATCGATTAGATAATCGACTCGACAGCAGGATGCGATCTACTATCCTTCCTCGACGCTTACTCAGGATACAATCAGATCAGGATGAAGGAAGAAGATGAAGAGCATACATCATTCATCACCCCTTACGGCGTATTCTGCTACAGAACAATGCCCTTTGGACTCAAGAACGCCGGCGCCACATACCAGCGGATGATGAAAGCCTGTTTAAAAGAACAAATAGGAAGAAACGCGCAAGTCTACGTGGACGACATCGTCATCAAAACCTACAGTGCAAACACGCTGCTCGACGACCTGCGCGAGACCTTCGCAACACTCAACAAGTACAGAATCAAGCTCAACCCGAAGAAGTGCGCATTCGGCGTCCCAGCCGGGAAGTTGCTCGGGTACATGGTCTCTTCTCGAGGAATCGAAGCGAACCCCGAGAAAGTTCAAGAAATCGCCAAAATAAAGGAACCAACCGACATCACGGGCGTGCAGCAGCTCACCGAAATACTTGCAGCCCTGAGTCGTTTCATCAGCAGATTGGGAGAATGCACATTGCCATTCTACCAGTTGCTGAGAAAAGGAGAGAAATTCGAGCGGACCGAAGAAGCCCGCAAAGCATTCGCGGACCTAAAGAAGAAACTCTCGACCCCACCGATCTTTGCGGTACTCAAAGAAAAAGAAAAATTGTACCTCTACGTGGCAGCACGCAACAGCGTGGTAAGCACAACACTCGTCGTCGAGCGCACAGAAGAAGGCAAAGTCCAGAGCATACAAAGGCCAATCTACTACCTCTTCATGCTCTTGACAAAGTCCCAATAGCGGTACCCGCACTACCAGAAGCTACTACTGGCCATCATCACGACCTCAAGAAAAGTGTCGCACTAATTCGACGAACACCCTATCACAATCGTGAGCAGCGCGCCACTCGCGGACATCCTCAACAACCATGGAGCGACTGGGCGAGTCGCTGAGTGGAACATTGAGCTCAGCCCGCGGGACCTACAATTCAAGCACCCAACAACAATCAAAGCCCAAGTACTCCCAGACTTTCTGGTCGAGTGGACGGAGGTCCAAACACCAGGCCCCCCGGACTTATCAAACTCATGGACAATGTTCTTCGATGGGTAAAAAAGACAGCAAGGAGCCGGAGCAGCAGTCGTTATGGTTTCCCCCAAAGGAACCAAGCTCAAATACGTCCTCTAGATCAACTTCAGCCACGCCTACAACAACGAAGACGAATACGAGGCACTGCTCTATGGCATGCGCATGGCCAAAACATGTGGTGCCACTCGCCTCGTAATCAACGGAGACTCCAACCTCATCGTCCAGCAGGTGATGAAAGACTGCAATGCAGTAGCCAAAAACATGGCGGCCTATCAGAAGCTCTCTAAAACGCTCGAAGGAAGTTTCGATGGCTGCGAGCTCAATTATATCCAGAGGACAAACAACACAGAAGCCGACGAACCTGCAAACATTGGCTCGACTCGAGGACCAGTACCACCAGGCGTCTTCCTCGAAAGCATCAGCCAGAGATCCATCAAGGAAAAACAAGCAGCACCAGAGGCAGCTGTAGATGACGACAACACAGAGCCAACACAGGTGGCATCAGCAAGTCCATCTGAAGGCAACATCACTCAAGCAGTCGAACCTACAGATCCAACAACACTCGAAGGACCAGCGTGGACAAAACCATTCCTCCGATTCCTAATCGAAGGCACGCTATCTCAAGACGTCTCAGAAGCTCGGCGCATCAGTCATCGATCCAAGGCATTCACAGTGATCAACAGACAGTTCTACAAGCGCAGCATCACCCAGATACTCCAGAAGTGCATCGACGAAGAAGACGTCAAAGCCCTACTACTCTAAACCCACGAGGGTACCTGCGGGCACCACGCGAGCAGTCGAGCGCTCGTGTCCAAAGAATTTCGAGCAGGGTTTTATTGGCCCACTGCGATGAGAAACGCAGAAGACATCGTGCGGCGTTGCATCGCCTGTCAAAAATTCGCCAGCAGACCGCACGCTCCAGCCTCAGAACTCAAGACCATACCACTATCATGGCCGTTCGCCACCTGGGGACTCGACATGGTGGGCCCGCTCATGAAATCATCAAAGCGAGGAAGAACACACCTGCTAGTAGCAGTCGACAAGTTCACCAAGTGGATCGAGGCAGTGCCCATCACCAACTCCACAACCCTCACGGCAGTGAACTTTATCAAGTCAATAATCTTCAGGTTCGGAGTACCACACAACATCATCACGGACAACGGTACAAACTTCACAGCAACAGAATTCCAGAACTTCTGCGAAGAACTAGGCATCAAAATCAACTACGCATCAGTTGCGCACCCGCAGTCCAATGGCCAAGTGGAAAAAGCAAATGGCTTAGTATGCGGAGGAATAAAAAAATGGCTCCTTGCACCACTCGAGCAGGCCGCGGGCAACTGGATAGAAGAACTCCCTGTAGTACTTTGGAGCCTACGTACCACCCCAAATACCGCAACCTAGTACACACCCTTCTTCATGGTGTACGGGTTGGAGGCAGTGCTACCACATGACCTCAAATTCGGGGCGCCCCGGATCTCGGGGTACGAGGAAGAAGAAGCAGAAGAAGCATTGCATGATGACAAGGATACAGCAGATGAAGAAAGAGACACAGCCCTAGCAAGGTCAGAGGGGTACCAGGACAAGCTGCGCACTTACAATAGCAGCCACCTGTGCACCAGAACCTTCAACAAAGGCGACCTTGTCCTACGGCTCATACAAGAGAAAGTCCACAAGCTTGCCCCACAATGGGAAGGACCATTCATAATCTCAGAAGTCATAGGAGGAGGCGCCTATAGACTAAAGAACCCAAAGACTGACGAGGACGTGGGAAATCCATGGAACGTGGCGAACCTACGCCTTTTCTACCCATAGTATCCACCAATCATGCTCAACTGGCAGCTCACGTAACCCTTCGATCAATAAAAATGATGTTGCCCAAATACCACAACCTCAAAGCACTCAGGGCTCGAGTACAAACCCCCCCCCCCGAGAGACGCTATCGCCGCTCACGCGATCATTACCCAAAGCACTCGGGGGCTCGAGTACAAAACTCCCCCCGAGAGACGCTATCGTCGCTCACGCGATCTTTACCTCAAAGCACTCGGGGGCTCGAGTACAAAACTCCCCCGAGAGACGCTATCGTCGCTCATGTGATCATTACCCAAAGCACTCGGGGGCTCGAGTACAAAACTCCCCCCGAGAGACGCTATCGTCGCTCACGCGATCTATACCCAAACCACTCGGGGCTCGAGTACAAAACTCCCCCCGAGAGACGCTATCGTCGCTCACACGATCTTTCACCAAAGCACTCGGGGGCTCGAGTAAAAACTCCCCCGAGAGACGCTATCGTCGCTCACGCGATCTTTATGTCACAAAAAGCCCGGGGACTCGAGCACATCCCCCTCGGAGAAAAACTACCACCTCCCGCACGGCTCGTAACTTACAAATAAAGGACCAAGTAAAAACCGCTAACAGGCGCCAGCCGCTGAGAACCGTTCGGAATCAAAGGGAAGACACGGCTACAAACAGATAGAACACCAAGTACTCTGCAGAAATATGGATGGAGCACAAGACACAGACAATCCTTTTAGTCTTCACCTGATGGCCAACGATCACCTAAAGACTCGGGGGCTACTCCCATCGGGAGCGCTGCCGCGCACCCGATAAAAGACAGAAATTAACGGAAACGACAAAGGAAACAAATCTCAGCCTACGTTCGACTCTCCGACTCAAATGTCGCCTCGAGGGCTACTCCCATCGGGAGCGTTGTCGCGCACCCGATAGAACCCACAGTGCAAATATTCGATGGACTCGAAGACAGCTCTCAGTTGCAAAGGACCCGAAGACAGATTCCATTACAAAGACTCAAGCACAGTTCACATTACAAAGACTCGAAGATCATTCTCAGTACCAAAAAGACTCGAAGTACATTGGATAGAAGGTAGCTCTGATTCCTCGAAAGCAATCCTCATTACATGGAGAACTAACCTAGTTACAAAAGACACAAGCAGCCGATAAGCCTACAACATCAATCACCCAAGGAATTATGACTTCTACACGTGTGCCCATGCTGGGATGATTGGCACTAAGGCAACGAGCATCATCACAGACAAAGGAGGAGTCGAAGCAGCCAGCTCATGATGTCAACGACATAACAAAAGGTGAAGCTCGACTTATTTGCGGAGCACCGAAGACGATGCTCCACCAGCTTCTTCTCCTGCTCCACCAGCTTCTTCTCCAACTCCACCCGAGCTGCCGGCGAAGATGACGCCGCTGCCTCCAATTCTACAAGGTTGGCTGGTGCGCCCGCTTGATCGGTGGCTTGACGTCAGGGTCCTCTTCAAAGCCGGAAGAGGAAGCAGTTGAAGACGGCTCAGCATTAGCACCCGAAGAGTAGACGGAGGAGGAAGCAGTTGAAGACGCAGGCGAAGGACTCCTCGACCTGTCAGAACCATCGCTGCTTGTCTCCGGCAAGTACGGATCCATGCGGTTGCCGCTCGGGTCAAAGGCGCGGATTATAAGAGTGTCTCCGCCATCAAAACGGCAACAAAGAGTGTCACCATCACGCAAGTTCAAGCGTCGAGCAAACGACTTCCACCCAAAGCCAAGAAAAATCAAGCGGGAACTATCGATCCAACTTAACATAAGAAGGAGATCGAGCGCACCCCTGAAGACGAAGCAGCAAGCCATCAATACTGCGCTCAAAAACAAGGGTAGAAAATGCAGAAGGAAGCAGAATGCAAGCGGCGTTCCGGCCACGGATGCGCAGGAGGAAATCATAGCGCCAAAAACCCTCCTCCGAGGAAGAGGAGGAAGGCGTCGATGATGCACCATGACGGCCGCCACGAGAGGAGCGCGGAGTACGACCACCGCGGCCACGGCGAACACGGCCACGACCGGTCATACCCGCACCTCGCTTAGGTCCCATAAGAGGAGGAAGAGAAAGAGGAGCAAGATGAGCAGAGGTCAAACGCTGCTGCTAGACGAAGAAGAAGGGTCTATTTATAGCACAAACCCAAGAGCACACATAAGCCCAGACGACGACAGCAATTAATTGAAAGACCAAGCATGCCGGGCGATTCGAATTCCGAGACAAAAATGCCTTCACACGGGCGGCACTGTGGGCTGGACGCGTCAAATCTCGCGCGTTTTCAATGCGCGCACCGATAACTCAACAGGCGGCCGCAGCACGCCACCAACAGCCATCATTATGACCGGTCATGAAGACATGACGGTTCGCAGACAGAGCATCTTTGACGGCCCTCCAGCAAAGAGATCGTTATCCTTACCAAGAAGAGGTAAATTAAAATGGCAGCGAAAAAAATATAGCCTGCAAGCACCGTTTTTACTAACTGAAATAAAATTTTCAAATATATTTAACTCCCATCGGGAGCGTCCCCACTAGAGTTTCGGGTGCTCCCTCACCTAAAGAGTAAATATGTGCTCGAGTGGTCATTCGCACTCACAGAGTCCTGAGTTCTCCCTCACTCGAAAAAGGAAAATGCGCTCGGGTACTCTATCACCCGAAAGGAAAAGAAAAGACGTGCTCGAGTGATTACTCTCACCCATGAGAGTTTCGGGTGCTCCCTCACCTAAAAGAAAAGACGTGCTCGAGTGATTACTAGCACACATGAAGAGTTTCGGGTGCTCCCTCACCACGACAAGAGATAAGCAGACCTGCACTCGCCAGATCGAGCGATCCCAGAGTATCGGGTGCTCCCTCACCCCGAGAGCGAAGGCGATACTTGAGTGATTACTTGCAAAACTCTAAGCACTCGACGACCTCCCGAGCAAATACTCCTCGCTTGAGCACTCGATCAAGCTCCGCGAGGGACAGCTAAAACAACTCACTTCATTGTTTATTCCAAGTGGGTGCATTATCTACTAGGCTCCGCGCCTCAATAAAAATACATATTCCTGGAACACGATACACTGTGCCCAGATGCCACGCAAGCTTAGCGTGTAGGTAAGACCCCGCTGCGCAGATCGGCCGGGCTGGGACTTGACACAGAGCGATTTCACTCCCAATCTTTTCCATGCGTTTGCATGATAGAAAAATCTGGGCGGATGCGCCTAGGCTATGAACTTTACCGGCGGCAATTGATCACTGTAAGACCTGCAGCGGCATGACTTTTGCTAGACACCAGTGTTCCAAGCTCATGTCGAGGGACGTGGGTTTGATTGGGCTACTGCGGTTTTTGCTACTAGTGCAATTCACCAAGGCTCGACCAGTCGACTCCTTGGGCCCTTTCAGCTTAGCATCCCTCGAAACAGGTTTTTTCATGGCCCCAGACTGCCAGCGACCCACGGTTGAACCGTGCATACATAAAAACAACGCAAGTATAGACTCGAGTCCCTGCGCGACTCTTCGAGCCCCCTAGGCACTCGAGGGCTACTGACGAGGGGGTGACCCCACGACTCCTATGGATGAGCCTACCTGGTGTACCCGAAGACAGAAGGCCCACAGAGATGTCGCCTGGGCCCAGCCTTGGCCCACTATTGGCACCGAAGTAGGAGTCCGTGACTCATAAGGAAGGTGCAAACTTGCCATACGCTACAAGATCATGGTTAGGAAACTTCATCTGTAATCTAGGACGGACTCCCCGAGACCTAGCCTAGTATATAAAGACTAGGAGGGGAGATGTCGAGATCATCCAATACACAATCTGTAACCCTAGCCTTGTGCGCACTAGCCTTGGCTTCCCTGTAATCGCCATCTCCAATCAATAACATTGAGCAGAACTGTATCCTCCAGTTAGCTGACGAGCTATCGGCCAACCTGTGCCTCTCATGAATAACCCAGGGTCCCTGACCATGGGATTTGCCGGGGTACATCCCCGTCAACCGCCCTGTTCGAGCTGGCTGACAAGGTCGCCCGAGTTGAAGAGGCGGTCCAACCCGTTAATTGGGATGCCGAGAGGCGCACTGTGACTTGAGCTTCTTCCGGAAAGAACCAGCATTCTGGGGAGCCCGGGGCCCGCAAGCGTGTGCACCAAGCCGTGTTCACCACAGAGGGAAATGGGGCCGCTCTGCAACCACCCTCCACCGACATCGTGGTTGCCGCCGCGGACACCACCCCGTCGCCCTATTGCAAGATACACAAGACCGACAAGCATGACTAGTCCGAATGCCGCTCCGTCATCAAGCTCCAGGAGGATATGGAGAACTTCTACGCCTAGAAGGACGCCGAAAGGAAGACGCAGCGAGGTGTGAGCTCCCAACGTGGGAGCCGAGGCGGCTACCAGGACAAGGGAAAGCCGAGGAGACCGCCTTCCGGCGGTAATGTTTCCGGAGAATATGCAGGCGACGACTTCCAGGCCGCTGTAGATTTTGTCGGTAACATCCACGGGGGGGGGGGGGGGGGTCCGGGCTCACTTCCAACCGTCAATACCACAAGGCCGTGAGATAGGTCCTCGCGGTCCAGTTTCCGCCAGAGGGACCCCGGGTCTGCCGTTGGGCCAACATCTCTCCAGTGGTGGACGTCGGCGACCACCCCTCTACTCTCCCGGATGACAGCGATGGCTTGCCGCCCATGCTCCTCTCCCCGACGATCAGCAATATCAAGGTCAACAAGATGATGTACGGCACCGGATCCAGCATAAACCTGTTGTCCTCCCGCGCCTTCGAGAAGATGAAGATCCCGAGAAGCCACCTCCTTCTGTCCGCTGCCTTCCGTGGGGTCACCGGAATGGAGGTCTAACCAGTTGGGAATATTTCACTTCCCGTTACCCTCGGAGACCCCGCCGATTTCTGGACAAAGATGCTCACCTTCGATGTCATGGAATTGCCTCTTTTGTATAACGGACTGCTTGGGGGACCGTTTATCAGGAGGTTCTCTTCCGTGCATCATGGGCTCTACAACCTCGTCAAGATCCCGGGGCCCCGAGGCGTCATCACCCTGATGTGCGAGAGATGATAATGTATTCTCGCCCTTCGTTGGTTACCCCAAGTGGAAGGTGAGATGTAGGGTAGCAACAAATTTCCCCTATGTAGAGGATAGGGTTTTTCTCCTGTAGGACTCCGAAAGAGACAAGTAGGTGACAACGGCGCTAGAAATTAGGTGGTTGACGTGGACCTCCACACAGACACAAATAACTTTGCTCCCAATGAAGTTCATAGAGGTTGTCAATCTCTCCAACCTTGTTGTTTACAAAGGATCAAACATAAGGGATAAAGGATAATATTGATTGAAACTAGAAAGTAAAAGCAGGATATAAATTGAGCGTTTAAACAGTGATGAGAATATGGACTGGGGTCCCATGATATACACTAGTGATGTCTCTCTCCCAAAGGACGATAACATTGCTATTCGAGGTAAAACAAATCACAGCTGGGCAATTTCCAGGATTAAAAACGCACCGCAATGCAAACTATGCTACAAAGAAAGGAAGAGGCTCAAAAGCATGGGCGGTACACCAAAAGAAGTAGACCGAAATCCAACTTCATGTACTACTTATCATCCACCTTGAGATATCTATCGAGAACATCTCGCAGGTATTAAGTTGCGAGCCCCACCCAAAGTGTAAACCCAAAGCAAGAGACAACTGCATTAAAAGAACTTTGCGTAAAGTAAAAAATCCTTGCAACCGCGGTTACAAGCACCGTTTTCCCCCTTGTCGCAACAACAGATCCCCTAGACTCATGTTTATGTCACTCAAGCCAGTCATCAGGGGGAATGAACCCACAATCGAGCATAACGTTCCCTCTTGAATTCACTACCTACTACTTGGACAAAGCAATAAACAGCAACGAAGAACATGCAAGAATTACTTAGCAACAAAAATCTAAAAGATAAGAACCAAATATATTATACTATCACAAACTGAACATAGTCTCATAATCCATCAGATCCCAGCAAACTCAGCATAGCAATAGCTTAAAGAATTACATATGTGCATTGATCATGTAGGGGAGCTCACAAGGTCTAATCCATGAAGAACAAAGAGGGGAGGAGAACATCACATAGCTACTGATCACGGACCCATGGTCCAAGGTAGACTACTCACGGATCATCCGAGAAGCCTCCATGGTGGAGGGTAAGCTCCCGGAGGTCAATCCTCCCTCCGACAGGGTACTGGGAAGAGGTCTGCTGGCGCTCCCGATCTTGGAAGCGCGGCGGTGACGGAACATAGGCGAGATCAGGAAAATGGTTCTGTCTTTGGAAGAATCCCGTCACAGAGAATATATAGGAGAAAGGGGGAACCAGGGGTCTAGGCGCCCCCTGGCGCGGCCAGCCCCTAGGGCGCGCCACCAGGGCGCCTCGGCCCCTGGTGGTGGCCCTCTAGACCCACCTTGGTGTTTCCAGAAGGTTTCAGTACGCTGATTTTTTATCTGATTTTTCCCGAGTTTTTGGAGTACTTTGAATATGGCGGAAACCTGAAATAGAAAAACAGCAGAAAACAGGAACTGACACTTGGGTGCATTGAGTTAATAAGTTAGTCCTAATATGATCAAAAGTGTATGAAAGTGTATCTAGATCATAGAAATATAACACAAAACATGCATGAAGAAAGCAAAACTTATAGATATGTTTGGACGTATCACACCCTAGCCGGTGACGCGCGATAAGCCCTGCGCTGCGTCCAAGGCGAGGCAAAGAAGGCCGCTGGGAAGGCACCGCTTTTGAGAAACATGCACGTTCTCGGGGACAACACCCCGCTTCCCGGAAGTCCTCCCAGTGAAGACAGAAGAATGGAACCCCTAGTTCCTGCAGCCCCAACGGGCAACAAGCATCCCGGAAGACGTCCCCGCCCCCGGTGGACCCCGTCCAGAAAGTGACCAAGAAGCCGAAGCCCAACCAGCTCGCCCTACCGCTGTGTCGAAGAAGTTCCTATGTTGGGAGGATGGAAGTCGCATCGTGTCCATCTATGCCGACCTATCCCCCAAGTAGGAAAGTTTGCTCGTCGCCTTCCTACGCGAACTTGTCAGCGTCTTCGTGTGGGAGCCTTCCGATCTTCCCGCGGTTCACAGGGAGGTGATAGAGCACAAGCTAGCAGTCAAGGCAGGCACCAAGCCTGTGAAGCATAAGTTCCACCGTCAAGCGCCGGATCGCCAAGAGTTCATAGCGGAAGAGATCCAGAAGTTTCTCAAAGCCAGGTTCGTCCGGGAGATCAGACATCCACTTGGTTAGCCAACCCTGTTGTCGTTTCCAAGGCGAATGGGAACAAGAGGCTGTGCATCAATTAATGCGGCGTCAATGACGCCTGCTGATGTGAGATAGTTGATAATGGCTTCTCACCCTTTGTTGGTTACCCCAAGTGGAAGATGAGATGTAGGATAGCAACAAATTTCCCCTAACTTAGAGGATAGGGTTTGTCTCCCGTAGGACTCTGAAAGCTACAAGTAGGTGTCAAAGGCGCAATTGACGCGAACCTGCACACTATACAAATAAATTTTCTCCCAACGAAGTTCAGAGAGGTTGTCAATCTCTCCGGCCTTGTTGTTTACAAAGGATCAAACGCAAGGGATAAATGAAAATGATAATTGCAACTAGAAAGTAAAAGCAGGAAATAAATTGAGCGTGTAAACAATAATGATAATATGGACCGGGGTCCCATGATGTTCACTAGTGATGTCTATCTCCCAAAACACGGTAAAACTGCTATGCGAGGTAAACAAATCACAGCTGGGAAATTGATAGGATTAAAAATGCACCGCAATGCTAACTATGCTACAAAGAAAGGACGAGGCTCAAAAGCATGGGCGGTACGCCAAAATAAGTAGACCGAAATCCAACTGCATCTAATACTAATCATAAACCTTGAGATATCTATCCAGAACATCTCGCTGGTACTAATTTGCGAGCCTCACGCAAAGTGTAAACCCAAAGTAACAGACAACTGCATAAAAAAACTTTGCGTAAAGTAAACAATCCTTGCAACCGCGGTTAGAAGCACCGTTGTTTTCCCCCTTGTGGCAAAAACACATCCCCTAGACTCATGTTTCTGTCACTCAAGCTAGTCATCAGGGGGCATGAACCCACAATCGAGCATAATGTTCCCTCTTGGAGTCACTACCCACTACTTGGCCAAAGCAATAAACAACAACGGAGAACATTCAAGAATTACTCAAGAACAAAAATATAAAAGATAAGAACCAAATATATTAATCAATCAGAAACTGAACATAGTCTCATAATCCATCAGATCCCAGCAAACTCAGCATAGCAACATCATAAAGAATTACATATGTGCCTTGATAATGTAGGGAAGCTCACAAGGTCCAATCCATGTAGAACAAAGAGGGGAGGAGAAAATCACATAGCTACTAATCACGGACCCATGGTCCAAGGTAGACTACTCACGGATCATCCGGAGGAGAGGCTCCCGGAGGTCGATCCTCCCTCCGGCAGGGTGCCGGGAAGAGGTCTGCTGGCGCTCCCGATCTTGGAAGCGCGGCGGCGGCGGAAAAGAGGCGATATCACAAAAAAGGGTTTTGTCTTCCGAGGTTTTCCGTCACGAAGAATATATAGGAAAAGGGGGGCAGCCAGGGGTCCCACGAGGGGTCCAGGCATCCCCCTGGCGCGGCCCCACTCTAGGACGCGACGGGAGGGCGCCTGGGGCCCTGGTGGTGGCCCTCTGGCCCCACCTTGGTGATTCCGGAAGCTTCTAGTACGGTTATGTTTATTGTATTTTTCCGGAATTTTTGGAGCATTTTTAATACGGGGGGAAACTTGTAATAGAAAACAACAGAAAACAGCAACTGGCACTGGGGTGCACTGAGTTAATAGGTTAGTCCAAATATGATCAAAAGTGTATGACAGTGTATATTAAACATAGCAATATCACACAAAACATGCATGGAGCAAACAGAAATTATAGATACGTTTTGGACGTATCAACATCCCAAAAGCTTAATTCCTGCTCGTCCTCGAGTAGGTAAATGATAAAAGCATAATTTATATGGTGACATGCTACCAATTATATAAGAACTTTTAAGTAAAGCAATCAAGGAATGTAATTCAATTCAAGTCATAACAAGCAAGAGTCTATATTTAGCATTGAAACAAGCAACATAAGAACATAAAGGTGCAAGAGCTCTCGCTGTCCGTGACTCGAATGTCTCGAGATGGTGTTTGCGTGCAAGAAGTAGGAGATGGGAATACGAGAAAAAAACATTTATTTGTTGAGAACTCAATCTACTAAAGTTTCACACTTAGTCTTCTTTGGAATAATATCTTGAATCGTCCCCAGACCACTAGCCAGGTACAAGTCAATTTTATCCACTCTCTTTCTATATTTTGAGCATTCATGCAATGGATGAGCGTAAGCACGAGAGTTGACACTTAGGATGGCAAAGAGAGAGATATGGTGGAGGATGAAGACAAAAAAAGGTTGAGAAAGTCTCACATCAGTGAGGACAATCATAGGCGGGAGATGGCCAAATGATAGATATGATGTGAGGAGTAGGTGATTGCCATGCAACGAATGCACATGTGAGCTTAGAAAAGCTCTCCGATGGAACTAGTGGGGGTGCATCCAACTTGCTCGCTCAAGAAGACCTAGAGCTCGTTTGAGGAGGCTCATCTTTGGAATATGCAAGGCAAGTTCTATAGTGTGAAGGTCCCCACATAGCTTTATGCATATATGATCATCTCTATGGAGTACAAGATATAGAGGGAGTGCGAGTGTGGAGCTTTCAAAAGGAATAGTAGTGTTGCCCCTTTCTCTCTTTTTATTTTCATTTTATCTTTTTTCTATTTTTTTTGTATTTTTTGTGTGGCCTCAATGGCTCTTTCTATTGAAATCTCATGTTTCCTCTTTGGGATCATTTAAAATTTTCCTCTTTGGGATCTTTTCCTCACTTAAGGGCAACACTCTATTTTACAAGAAGTATAGAATATCTTCACACTTTACAAGGTACTCAACATAAAGATGTAGCTATCATGATGTATGCAAATGTATGCCTCTGCCAGTGTAGCAGGAACATGTATGACATGAAGATCAAGTCATGAGGGGGTGGATGTTGCATGGCAATATATCTTGAAAAGGCTATGGAAATGACTTGATAGGTAGGTATGGTGTCTGTTTTGAGGAAAGATATAAGGAGGTTTATGATGACAGAGCGTATCATGCCAACGGTTTGGAGGCACTGGCGAGGTGGACGCCAACTCTCGGAGTGAGAAGAGGGCAATGCACGGTACCGAAGAGGTTAGAAAATATGAGGAGGTGGAAGTGTCAACTTTCAATACTTACATTAGTCCGAAGAATTCATGCACTTATTATCGGTAACTCTCAATCTAATAAGGAGGTTCACAAAGAGACAAGTACCCCGAGGAGGATTGTATTGGGGTTTGGTTATCCTTGCGCATCCTCGACTCATGGTACGTGAGTGTACTCTAATATTCGATCCGTCCAAAGATTAGTGATCCATCTAGTAGCTAGAGTTCTCAACTAGTTTTGTAGTTTTTGAAAATAAACACGGATTGCCCAAAATATGACACCTATCACTAATAGGCTAGACCTCTTGACACCAAAACTTCAAACATTACTCACAACAATACCTCAAAACTATTGTAAGTTCCTACCACAATTGAATAGCAACCTCAATTACCTACTTAAAAAGACGACACAACTCAGTGCAACAACCAACTCTCTTAACAAGATAAGCATGAAGACTAAAGAGAGTTCCAGCAAAAAACGAAACAAAATCTAAGGCTCTTGATAAAGATAGACATGAAAACTAAGAGCTAAACATGGCAACAGCTACGAAAAGATAAAGAACACACAACAGAAGAAAGATAAGCATGAAAATCCTATGATGTGTTCTAGTGTGAAGTGGAGCGTGTTTCTCTCCAACACAAAGTAAGCTGGGTTCTAAATTTTTATGAAAAGAAAACAAAGCTAAAGAAAACTGAAAAGGAAACCTAAGAGCGAGATGCTCCAAGCATAGCACATAACGCATGAAGTGATAAAAATATAGCGAGACGGAGGACGAACTGATGATTGTTCATGGAGAAGGGGATGCATGGGGGCATCCCCAAGCTTAGATACTTGAGTCTCCTTGAATATTTATTGGGGATGTATGGGGCATCCCCAAGCTTGAGCGTTTGACACTCCCAAATCTTCTTTCATCATCTTCCCTCGCCCACTTGAAAACTCCCTTCATACATAACTCATCATAAGCTGATTAGAGAGGTTAGTACCCTGAATAAAATAATTTTCCTCTACTGGAAATAAATATATTCTTGAAGATATACTCTTTCTCAAGATTTCCAAAAAGTTTTTGCAAAGAAAAAGCAAACTTAAAGTTTGAAAAAGTGAGGAAAGGAAAAAACGTGGCAGAATCTATGAAAAACAGAACATCAGGTAGTAAATAATTTTTTCGGGGTACTTCTGCAACTCAAATAAAAAAATTCAGAACAGACGCTCGAAAGTCAATTGCATGGAGCACGCTTTCAAAAAGATTCAGATTGAGAAGATGATCTGGTGATTTTAGGCTAATTTTTCCGTCCAAGGACAGAATCTGTTTTCTGGACAGCATGTCACAACTTTTGAACTTTCTTGCAATCGGAGGCTAAACTTGGCACAAAGCTTGAAAATAAAGATACAATGATGTTGCTACAGTAGTAACAATCATCAATACCACTAAAAACAAAAGTAAAAACATGTTGGGTTGCCTCCTAACAAGCGCTTTATTTTATGCCTTTAAGCTAGGAATAAAGCAAAAAGATCATGTTTTATCAAGTGAAAGAGAATAGCTAGCCCGTGTAGCAGACTCAAAAGGTAACTTAATATTCTTCCTAGGGAAGTGTTCCATCCCCTTTTTAAGAGGGAATTGAAATTTTATATTCCCCTTTTTCATGTCAATAATGGCACCAACGGTGCGAAGAAAAGGACGTCCCAAAATAATTGGACATAAAGGTTCACACTCCATGTCCATAATAATAAAATCAACGGGAACATAATTGTCATTGACAATGATAAGAACATCGTCCATCTTCCCTAAGGTTTCTATACAGAAGAATCAACGAGACGAACAACAAAAGAACAAGGATCAAAAGGTTTCAATTCAAACATATCATACATTCTTTTGGGCATAACGGAGGTACTAGCTTCAACATCACATAAAGCATAGCAAGAAAAGTTATTCAATTTAAATTTGATCATAGGATCCCAACCATCTTCTAGTTTCCTAGGTATGGAGGCTTCTACTCTAAGCTTATCCTCCCAAGCTTTGATGAGAGAATTAGTGATATGCTCCGTGAAGGCAAGATTTAGTGTGCTAGTGTGAGGTTCTCTAGACATTTTGTGTATAATCCAATAACTTCTGAGAGGGTGCAACTATCAAAATCAATGTCACTACTATCAAAGGTGGTAGTGGTCTCATCTAGGCTCACTTGTTTGAAAGCCTCTATGTTCATAGGAGTTTCTTCTTCTATGGTTGAGGTAATAGCATCACCATTAATAGGTCCAATGGGACTAGGATTGTGTTGGGTGTTAATAGTTTGGGTGTCCTCAACAATTTGGATAGTAGCAACAGTGTGGTGTGTAGGAAGGCTATTGATTATATCCTCTTCCTCCTTTTCTCTAGCTCATCTCTCTTTAAGTTTAGCCATCATCCTAATGTTTTCATTAATTTTCAATTTACTAGCATTAATAGGAGTGGCCTTCCTCTCCTCGAGGGGAGAGGTTCTAATTTTAAGCATTTCAATATCAAGGGATAAGTTTTCTACCTTCAAAGAGAGATTATCTAATTTTTCTAACCTTTCCTCTATACTCTTGTTGAAGGCTTTTTGGGCAGTGATAAATTCTTTAAGCATGCTTTCTAATTCAGAGGTGGGGTTCTTGTTGCTAGTATAAGTGTTGTTGTTCCCATAGTTGGATGGGAACGGTCTAGGATTGCTCGAAAAATTACCCCTATAAGCATTATTGTTGAAGTTGTTTCTAGAGATAAAGTTCACATCTACTTGTTCTTGAGCAACCAAATAATTTAAAGGAACATCATGAGGATCAATAGGAGATTGATTGGTAAGTAGAGACATAATCAAGTCAACCTTTTCATTTAGGGAGGAAATCTCCTAGACAGAGCTTACCTTCCTACCTATTGGAGCGCGTTCAGTGTGCCATTGGGAATAGTTGGTCATCATCTCATCTAAAAGTTTTTTGGCAGCACCAAGTGTTGTTGACATAAAGGTTCCTCCCGCGGCAGAATCTAACAGGTTCCGCGAGGTAAAGTTTAAGCCTGCATAAAAAGTCTGGATAACCATCCACGTAGTCAAGCCATGTGTGGGGCATTTCTGAACAAGAGATTTCATTCGTTCCCAAGCTTGGGAAAAGTGTTCATTATCCAATTGTTTAAAATTCATAATGTTACTCCTCAATTGGATAATTTTAGCAGGTGGGTAGTACTTCCCAATAAAAGCATCTTTGCACTTATCCCCAGAATCTATGCTATTCCTAGGCAAGGACTGAAACCAGATTTTAGCTCCTTCCCTCAAAGAGAAAGAAAAAGCTTAAGCTTAACAACATCACCTTCTACTTCTTTATACTTTTGCACATCACATAGCTCAACAAAATTATTTAAGTGTAAAGCAGCATCATCTCCAGCACCAAAAAATTTATCTCTCATAAAAAGGTTTAACAAAGCAGGTTTATTTTCATAAGAGGTAGCTGAAGTGGCATGTGTGGCAATAGGAGTGTAGATAAAATCATTCTTGTTGTGACTAGTGAAGTCACACAACTTGGTGTTTTCAGTGGAACCCATAGTAGCAGCAAGTGTGACAAACAATATTTTTGTGATTTTTGATAAAGGACACTAAGATAATAGCTGAAAGGAAAACTAACAAGACTAAAAAGCAAAAGTAAAAGATAGTGTGCAACTCCCCTATCTTGTAGATTGGAGTCCCTGGCAACGGCGTCAGAAATTTGCTTGATGTGCGAGAGTTGATAATGGCTTCTCGCCCTTCGTTGGTTACCCCAAGTGGAAGGTGAGATGTAGGATAGCAACAAATTTCCCCTAACTTAGAGGATAGGGTTTGTCTCCCGTAGGACTCCGAAAGCTACAAGTAGGTGTCAATGGCGCAATTGACGCGAACATGCACACAATACAAATAACTTTGCTCCCAAAGTAGTTCAGAGAGGTTTTCAATCTCTCTGGCCTTGTTGTTTACAAAGGATCAAACACAAGGGATAAAGGATAATGATAATTGCAAATAGAAAGTAAAAGCAGGAAATAAATTGAGCATGTAAACAGTGATGAGAATATGGACCGAGGTCCCGTGATGTTCACTAGTGATGTCTCTGTCCCAAAAGACGATAAAAATGCTATGCGAGGTATACAAATCACATATAGGAAATTGAAAGGATTAAAAACGTACCGCAATGCTAACTATGCTACAAAGAAAGGACGAGTCTCAAAAGCATGGGTGGTACGCCAAAATAAGTAGACCAAAAGCAAACTGCATCTACTACTAATCATCCACCTTGAGATATCTATCCAGAACATCTCGCTGGTATTAAGTTGGGAGCCTCACCTAAAGTGTAAACCCAAAGCAACAGACAACTGCATTTAAAGAACTTTGCGTAAAGTAAACAATCCTTGCAACCGCGGTTACAAACACCGTTGTTTTCCCCCTTTTGGCAACAACACATCCCCTAGACTCATGTTTCTGTCACTCAAGCTAGTCATCAGGGGGCATGAAACCACAATCGAGCATAACGTTCCCTCTTGGATTCACTACCTACTACTTGTCCCAAGCAATAAACAACAACGGATAACATGCAATAATTACTCAAGAACAAAAATATAAAAGATAATAACCAATTATATTACTCAATCACAAACTGAACATAGTCTCATAATCCATCAGATCCCAGCAAACTCAGCATAGCAACAACAGAAAGAATTTCATATGTGCCTTGATCATGTAGGGAAGCTCACAAGGTCTAATCCATGAAGAACAAAGAGGGGAGGAGAACATCACATAGATACTGATCGCGGACCCATGGTCATAGGTAGACTAC
The DNA here is from genome assembly GCA_950022295.1 of Bromus sterilis. Lineage (NCBI taxonomy): Eukaryota > Viridiplantae > Streptophyta > Magnoliopsida > Poales > Poaceae > Bromus > Bromus sterilis. The sequence continues at coordinate 260,557,769 of OX465598.1, read as the reverse complement.
TCACGGATCATCTGGGAAGCGTCCATGGTGGAGGAGAGGCTCCCGGAGGTCGATCCTCCCTCCGACAGGGTGTCCGGAAGAGGTCTGCTGGCGCTCCCGATCTTGGAAGTGCGGCGGCGGCGGAACAGAGGCGAGATCGCGAAAAGGGTTCTATCTTCCGAGGTTTCCCGTCACGGAGAATATATAGGCAAAGGGGGGCAGCTAGGTGGGCCACTAGGCGTCGAGGCGGCCCCTGGCGCGGCCCCACCCTAGGGCGCGTCGGGAGGGTGCCTGGGGCCCTGGTGGTGGCCCTCTGGCCCCAACCTTGGTGATTCCAGAAGCTTCCGTTACGCCAATTTTTTATTGTATTTTTCTGGAATTTTTGGAGCATTTTTAATACGGGGGAAACCTGAAATAGAATAACAGCATAAAATAGGAACTGGCACTGGGGTGCACTGAGTTAATAGGTTAGTCCAAATATGATCAAAAGTGTATGAAAGTGTATATAAAACGTAGAAATATCACACAAAACATGCATGGAGCAAGCAGAAATTATAGATACGTTTGGGACGCATCACCTGCCCGAAAGATCGTTTCCCTCTCCCTCGCATTGCTACATATGCATTCCTTTTGGGTTGCAGCATGCGGGTTCCACCTTTAAGAGAGCCATCCAGAACGGCCTCGGGCTGCAACTACACCGCAATGTCGATGCCTATATGGATAACATCGTGGTCAAGACCAAAGAAGAAGACGCTCTTGTTGAGGACCTGCGTGAGACGTTCCACAATCTCGACAAGATGCAATTGAAGCTGAATTCGGAAAAGCGTGTTTTTGTTCTGCCTTCTGGCAAGATGCTCGGGTTTTTGGTGTCCCACCGTGGCATTGAAGTCAACCTCGGCAAGATCAAGGCGATCGAGAAAATGCAGGCCCCGAAATGCATCAAGTATGTCAAGAGATTGAATGGGTGTGTCACGGCACTTGGGAGATTCATTTCTCGGTTAGCCGAAAGAGCACTGCCGTTCTTCAAGGTCCTGAAGAAATCCGGTCCCCTCGAATGGACCACGGAAGCTGAAGCCTCTTTTCAAGAACTCAAGAAGTACCTCGCGTCACCACCAACCTTAGTGGCACCTCGCCCACGTGAACCCCTGTTGTTAAACATCTCGGCAACATCTTAGGTGGTAAGCGGAGCATTGGTGGTCGAACGTGACCCAGAAGAAGAAGACGGTGGAGCCCCACCCGTAACAAGCAATCCCGAGGAGTCATCTTCTGCAGCCGGAGCCCACGGGGCCATGGGTCCTGTCAGAAGGACAACTCAGAAGCCAGTCTACTTCATCAAAACCGTCCTCCGGGACGCAAGACGCCGGTGATACGTCCCAAACGTATCTATAATTTCTGCTTGCTCCATGCATGATTTGTGTGACTTTGCCATGCTTTACTTGAACCTTCATACACTTTTTATCATATTTGTACTAACCTATTAACTCAGTGCACCTAGTTGCCAGTTCCTGTTTTCTCCTGTTTTTATATATCAGGTTTTCCGGCCATTAAAAGTGCCAAATAAATTCCGGAAAAATTATATAAAAAATCAGCGTCCTCGAAGCTTCCCGAAGAACCAAGGAAGGAAGGGTGTGGACCCACCAGGGCCCCAGGAGGGTCCCTGGCGCGGCCCCACCCTAGGGCGCGCCGGGCACCCTCCTGGCTGCCCTGTGGCCCCCCTCAGTGCTCCCCTTGGCCTATATTTAGTGCCCGCGGAGAAAACCCCTAATATCAATCTGCCATTCCCGTTCTCCTCTCTGTACCGCCGCCGCTGCCGTTTCAAGATCGGGGATGCTAGGAGAAGCTGCCCCGGCACCCTGCCGGAAGGAGGAACCCCCTCCGAGAGACCATCCATCACCATGGACGCCTCCCGGATGTGCTGTGAGTAGTACCCCTTATACCATGGGTCCATGACCAGTAGCTATGTGATGTTCTCCTCCCCTCTTTGTGCTTCCACTTTAGAGACCTCGTGAGCTGCCTCACATGATCGAGGCACCTTTGTAATTTTCTGTATTGTTATGCTAAGTTTGCTGGGATCTGATGGATTATGAGTATGTTCAGATTGTGATGAGTAATATATTTAGTTCTCTTTTATATTTGCGTTCTTAAGTTAATTCTTGCATGTTCTCCGTTGCCGTATTTTACTTTGGCCAAGTGATTTGTTGCAACTCCAAGAGGGAGCGTTATGCTTGATTGTGGGTTTAGCCCCCTGATGTCTAGCTTGAGTGACAGAAACATGAGACTAGGGGATGTGCTGTTTCCACCACAGATAAAACTACGGTGCTTGTACCTGCGGGGGCGAAGATTATTTAATTTACGCAAAGTTCTTTTAATGCAGTTGTCTGTTGCTATGAGTTTACACTTTGGGTGGGATTCGCAACTTAATACCACCGAGATGTTCTGGATAGATATCTCAAGGTGAATGATTCGTACTAGATGTAGATGGATTTCGGTCTACTTACCTTGGCGTACTGCCCATTGCTTTTGAGCCTCTTCCTTTATTTTGTAGCATAGTTAGCATTGCGGTGCGTTTATAATCCTGTCAATTGCCCAGCTATGATTTGTTTACCTCGCTAGCACTTTTATTGTCTTTTGGGAGAGAGAAATCACTAGTGAACGTCATGGGATCCCGGTCCATATTTCCACCATTGTTTACACCCTCAATTTACTTTCAGTCTTTACTTTCCATTGCCACTATTATTATCTCTTGCGTTGATCCTTTGTAAACAACAAGACCGGAGGAATTGACAACTCCTCTGTACTCGCTGGGAGCAAAGTTACTTGTTGTGTGTGCAGATCCATGTCAACCTCGTCTCCATCCGACAACAATTTCTGTGCCGTTGACACCTTCTTGTATCTCTTGGAGTCCTACTGGTTCGATAACCTTGGTATCTTTACCGAGGGAAATTTTCTGCTACGCTACATCTCACCTTCCACTTGGGGTAACCAACGAGAAGTGAGAGAACTATCTTCCTCACCGTATCAGCCGGTACCTGATACGTCCCAAACGTATCTATAATTTCTGCTTGCTCCATGCATGTTTTGTGTGACTTTGCCATGTTTTGCTTGAACTTTCATACACTTTTGAGCATATTTGGACTAATCTATTAACCCAGTGCACCCAGCTGCCAGTTGCTGTTTTCTGCTGTTTTTGTATTTCAGATTTTCCGGCCATTAAAATTGCTCCAAAATATCCGGAAAAATCAGATAAAAAATCAGCGTCCCGGAAGCTTCCGGAAACACCAAAGGAGGGAACGGGGGCCACCACAGGGACTCCAGAAGGGTCGCTGGCGTGGCCCCACCCTAGGCCGCGCCAGGGGGCCTCCTGGCTGCCTTGTGGCCCCTCTCGGTGCCCCCCTTCTCCTATATTTAGCCCTCGGGATGGAAACCCCTAATATCGATCTCTTTTCCGCGAACTCGCCTCTGTACCGCCGCCGCCGCCGTTTCTAGATTGGGGCTTCCTGGAGAAGCTGCCCCGGCACCCTGCCGGGAGGAGGAACCCCCTCCGGGAGATCATCCATAGCCATGGACGCCTCCCGTATGTACCGTGAGTAGTTTGCCTTGTACCATGGGTCCGTGACCAGTAGCTATGTCATGTACTTCTCTCCCCTCTTTGTGCTTCCACTTTCGAGACCTCGTGAGCTGCCTCACATGATCGAGGCGCTTCTGTAATTTCTGTTATTGCTAGGCTGAGTTTGTTGGGATCTGATGGATTATGAGACTATGTTCAGATTGTGATGAGAAATATATTTGGTTCTTCTCTTTTATATTTTGTTCTTGAGTAAATTCTTGCATGTTCTCCGTTGCCGTATTTTACTTTGGCCAAGTGATTTGTTGCAACTCCAAGAGGGAGCGTTATGCTTGATTGTGGGTTCAGCCCCTTGATGTCTAGCTTGAGTGACAGAAACATGAGACTAGGGGATGTGCTGTTGCCACCAGGGATAAAACAACGGTGCTTGTATCCGCGGGTGCAAGGATTGTTTACTTTACGCAAAGTTCTTTTAATGCAGTTGTCTGTTGCTTTGAGTTTACACTTTGAGTGGGATTCGCAACTTAATACCAGCGAGATGTTCTGGATAGATATCTCAAGGTGGATGATTCGTAGTAGATGCAGTTGGATTTCGGTCTACTTAACTTGGCGTACTTCCCATTGCTTTTGAGCCCTTCCTTTCTTTGCAGCATAGTTAGCATTGCGGTGCCTTCATAATTCTGTCAATTGCCCAGCTATGATCTGTTTACCTCGCTAGCACTCTTATCGTCTTTTGGGAGAGAGACATCACTAGTGAAAATCACGGGACCCCGGTCCATCTTCACATTACTGTTTACATCCTTAGTTTACTTTCAGTTTCCACTATTATTATCTCTTGTGTTGATCCTTTGTAAACAGCAAGGCCGGAGGAATTGACAACTCCTCTGTACTCATTGGGAGCAAAGTTATTTGTTGCTGTGTGCAGGTCCACGTCAAGCGCCGTGACACCTTCTTGTATCTCTTGGAGTCCTACTGGTTCGATATCCTTGGTATCTTTGCCGAGGGAAATTTGCTGCTACGCTACATCTCACCTTCCACTTGGGGTAACCAACGAGGAGTGAGAGATCCTCACCGTATAAAGCCAATTTCTGGTGCCGTTGCCAGGGACTCCAGTCTACAAGATAGGGGAGTTGCACACTATCTTTTATCTTTGCTTTTTAGTCTTGTTAGTTTACCTTTCATTTTTTACTTTTGTGTCCCTTATAAAAAATACCAAAAATACCTGCTGCTACTATGGGTTCCAATGAAAACACCAAGTTGTGTCACTTCACTAGTCACAACAACAATGACTTTATCTGCACTCCTATTGCTCCACCTGCCACTTCAGCACCTTCTATGAAATTAAACCTGCTCTGCTTAATCTTGTTTTGAAAGATCAATTCTCAGGTGTTGGAGAGGACGCTGCCTTGCATTTAAACAATTTTATCGAGCTCTATGATATGCAAAAGTATAAGGAATTGGATGGAGACATCGTCAAGATGAAGCTTTTTCCTTTCTCTCTGAGAGGAAGAGCCAAGGAGTGGCTGCAATCCTTACCCAAGAATAGTATCGATTCTTGGAGCAAATGCAAAGATGCTTTTATAGGGAAGTACTATCCCGCTGCTAAAATTATTCAATGAGGAGTAACATTATAAATTTCAGGCAATTGGATAATGAACACGTTGCCAAGGCATGGGAAGGTATGAATACGCTTGTCAAGAACTGCCCCACACATGGACTGACTACCTGGATGGTTATCCAGACTTTTTATGCAGGCTTGAACTTTACCTTGCGGAACCTGTTAGATTCGGCCGCGGGAGGAACTTTTAGGTCAACCACACTTGGTGCTGCCACAAAGATACTTGATGAGATGATGCTGAACTACTCTCAGTGGCACACCGAAAGATCTCCAACTGCTAAGAAGGTAAATTCTGTCGACGAGATCTCCTCTCTAAATGAAAAGGTTGACCTTATCATGTCTCTACTTACCAAGCAAGCTCCTATTGATCCTCAGGATGTTCCTTTAAATTCTTTGGTTCCTCAGGAACAAGTAGATGTGAACTTCATTGCTAGAAACAACTTTAATAATAATGCTTATAGGGGCAACTTTGCTAGTAATCCTAGGTCGTTTCCATCCACTTATGGGAACAACAACACCTACCCTAGCAACAAGAACCCCACCTCTGAACTAGAGAGTATGATTAGAGACTTTATCACTACCCAAAAATCCTTCAACAAGAATGTGGAAGAAAAACTAGCTAAATTAGATACTCTTTGTTTGAAGGTAGACAACTTAGCCCCTGATGTTGAGATGTTAAAAATTAGAACCTCTCCCCTTGAGGAGAGTAAGGTCACTCCTATTAATGCTATCCAGTTACAAATCAATGAAAATATTAGGATGATGGCTAAACTTAAAGAAAGATGGGCTAGAGAAAAGGAGGAAGAAGAGAGAGAGTTAAGAGCCTTCCTATCTACCACACAGTTGCCACTATCCAAGTAGTTGAGGATGTCCAAACAGTTAGCACCCATCACACCCCTAGTCCCACTAGACCTACCAATGGTGATGCTACCACCTCAACCATAGATGAAGAAACCTCTATGAACATAGAGGCTTTCAAACAAGTGAGCCTAAATGACATCACTACCTCCTTGATAGATAATAGTGACCTAGACTTCAACAACTGCTGACGAGGGGGTGACCCCAAGACTCCTATGGATGGGCCTACCCGGTGTACCCGAAGACAGAAGGACCACAGAGATGCCGCCTGGGCCCAGCCTTGGCCCACTAGTGGCACCGACGTAGGAGTCCGCGACTCATAAGGAAGATGCAAACCTGCCATACGGTACAAGATCAGGGTTAGGAAACCTCATCTGTAATCCCGGACGGACTCCCCGAGACCTAGCCTAGTATATAAGGGCTAGGAGGGGAGACGTCGAGGGCAAGCAATACACAATCTGTAACCCTAGCCTTGTGCGCACTAGCCTTGGCTTCCCTGTAATCGCCATCTCCAATCAATAACATCGAGCAGGAACGTATCCTCCTGTTAGCCTACGAGCTATCGTCCAACCTGTGCCTCTCATGACTAACCCAGGGTCCCTGACCGTGGGATTTTCCGGGGTACATCCCCGTCAATTGGCGCCATCTGTGGGAACTACACAGGTTGGAATTACGATCTCGGCGGTTCCGTCTTCAGCAAGCCACAACTCAAGATCAAGAACCAGATGCAATCCACCCGAAGAATTCAAGATCACGGCAAACATCTCTGCCGCCCCAGCAAGATCGCTCAGCCTGCAGCCGTGCCAAGACCAGTACTATGGCGGCAACCGAGCCCACCGCCAGCGAAGGAGAACTCGACAACCCAAAAGAAAAGCACGAGGTTTCCACATGGAGATCCCGATAGACGAGCTGCAGCCCGAAGCAGAGGGCCCGCCCACTACTCGACGACCCACCGCCACCCAGGCACCCACCGCACACCAAGACACCGACTCCGAGCTCGAGATTAGCGATCGCCAAAATCATCGCCAACGGGAAAAAATCGACGACCCAGAAGACAGGCGTGAGGATTCTACGAAGAGGCCCCACTCGACGAGTCGCACTATACAGCTACGTGATCGCCGACCACTCGACGACCTACCGCACGGACAGCTGTCGACCGCCAGGACAACGACTCTGAGACTCAGAACGACGAATACTACGACCCAGATCGAAGACCAGATGAATTTTCCAACCTTATCAAGAACCAGAATCTGAGCGTGGGAATCGAAATTGATCCACGAGTACACGAGCACCCAGCGGATCACGCGCTGTTCTTCCGAATCTCAAGGAGGAAACGGCACACCGGATCCAGCAAACTTACGGTCAGGGAGCAGCGAGAAGGGCCCTGCACGATCCACTACTTCGAAGACGGCCGGGGATACATCAGATCGGGCCACACTCTGGGAAACTGCCGCCTGTTCAACGAACTCGCCGACAGCCTCATGAGGAAAACCAGCGAGAAGCCAAACGCACCCGACGAACCGAGAAGCCGCTGACTCCAAGTCCCGAAAGACGCTCCAACCCGACTCAAGGACAGGTGTTCACGATCCAAGAAGGTACGGTATCGCAAGCCCAATAGGACGCCTACACCTTGCAAGCGAGAGCAGCCGAGAATCTAAACACAGTCGAAGTCTACCAGCTACACAGCGCAGAAACCAGCATCACGTTCGACCAGAGTGATCACCCACCTGCAGTCCCAAGGCCGGGGCACGCGCCCCTGGTACTCAACTCTCAAATCGGAGGATACGACATGGATAGAATCTTCATGGACGGAGGCAGCAAGATGAACATAATCTTTGTCAGCACCCTACATAAGATGTTGATCCCACGATCAGTATGGAAGAAATCAAGCACCGTGCTATACGGAGTAGTACCAGGAGAAGCGACCACTTCCCTTGGAGTAATCGAGCTCGAAGTTGTCTTTCGCAGCAGACACAATTTCGCAAGACACGCCCTCGAGTTTGAAGTACTCGATTGGCAGTCACAGTACCACGCCATACTGGGGCGTCCAACATTTGCGCAATTCATGGCGATTCCGCACTACGCCTACCTCAAACTCAAGATGCCAGGATCCGCGAGCGTCATCACAGTCAACGGAAGCTTCACCAAATCAGACCAATGTGACCGCGATTTCCACAAAGTGTCCGACACCTTCGGAGCTGAGCAAGAGCTCACAAAAATAGCCATGGCGACAGACAAAAGTATCTTCCCGCTAGCAAGTCGAAGCGAGTCAAAAGAATATGGGCACGACTTCCAGATCGATAGCGACACGGTCACAAACCAAGTGCACCCGACGGACCCAGAAAAAACAGTCCGCGTGTACGCCCACCTCCCGGAAGAGAAAGCGACCGCCCTCATCGCTTTCCTCCGTGAAGAATGGGAAATATTTGCCTCGTGCCCAGCCGACATGCCAGGAGTACCGCGCGAGTTCGCGGAACACGCACCGCATATCAAGCCAAACACCAAGCCAGTGAAGCAAGCACTGCGAAGATTCTCAGAACCCAAGCGCAGAGCAATCGGGGAGGAAGTCGACCGATTACTCGACGACCAATTTATCCGAGAAACAAAGAAAGCCACTTGGGTCGCCAACCCTGTGCTGGTCCCCAAGAAAGACACAGACGTATTGCGAATGTGCGTCGACTACGGGCCAGTCAACAAACACTGCCCAAAGGACCACTTTCCCCTGCCAAGAATCGATCAGATAATCGACTCGACAGCAGGATGTGATCTACTATCGTTCCTCGACGCCTACTCAGGATACAATCAGATCAGGATGAAAGAAGAAGAAGAAGAGCATACATCATTCATCACCCCTTACGGCGTATTTTGCTACAGAACAATGCCTTTCGGACTCAAGAACGCCGGCGCCACATACCAGCGGATGATGCAAGCCTACTTAAAAGAGCAAATAGGAAGAAACGTGCAAGTCTACATGGACGACATCGTCATCAAAACCTATAGTGCAAACACGCTACTCGACGACCTGCGCGAGACCTTCGTAGCACTCAACAAGTACAGAATCAAGCTCAACCCGAAGAACTGCGCATTCGGCGTCCCAGCCGGGAAGTTGCTCGGGTACATGGTCTCCGCTCGAGGAATCGAAGCGAACCCCGAGAAAGTGCAAGCAATCGCTAGGATAAAGGAACCAACCGACATCACAGGCGTGCAGCAGCTCACCGGAAGACTCGCAGCCCTGAGTCGTTTCATCAGCAGATTGGGAGAATGCACATTGCCATTCTACCAGTTGCTGAGAAAAGGAGAGAAATTCGAGTGGACCGAAGAAGCCCGCAAAGGATTCGCGGACCTGAAGAAGACACTCTCGACCCCATCGACCTTGGCGGTACCCAAAGAAAAAGAAAAGTTGTATCTCTACGTGGCAGCACGCAACAGCGTGGTAAGCACAACACTCGTCGTCGAGCGCACAGAAGAAGGCAAGATCCAGAGCATACAAAGGCCAATCTACTACCTCAGCATGCTCTTGACAAAATCCCAGCAGCGATACCCGCACTACCAGAAGCTACTACTGGCCATCATCACGACCTCAAGAAAGGTGTCGCACTACTTCGACGAGCACCCTATCACAATCGTGAGCAGCGCACCACTCGCGGACATTCTCAACAACCCCGGAGCGACTGGGCGAGTCGCCGAGTGGAACATCGAGCTCAGCCCGCGGGACCTGCAATTCAAGCACCCAACAGAATTCAAGGCCCAGGTACTCCCAGACTTTCTGGTCGAGTGGACGGAGGTCCATACACCAGGCCGCCCGGACCTATCGAACTCATGGAAAATGTTCTTCGATGGGTCCAAAAGACAGCAAGGAGCCGGAGCAGGAGTCGTTCTGCTCTCCCCCAAAGGAACCAAGCTCAAATACGTCCTCCAGATCAACTTCAGCCACGCCTCCAACAACGAAGCCGAATACGAGGCACTGCTCTATGGCATGCGCATGGCCAAAACATGTGGTGCCACCCGCCTCGTAATCTATGGAGACTCCAATCTCGTCGTCCAGCAGGCAATGAAAGACTGCAATGCAGTAGCCGACAACATGGCGGTCTATCAGAAGCTCTACAACACGCTCGAAGGAAGTTTCGACGGCTGCGAGCTCAATTATATCCCCAGAACAAACAACACAGAAGCCGACGAACTCGCAAACATCGGCTCGACTCGAGGACCAGTACCACCAGGCGTCTTCCTCGAAAGCATCAGCCAGAGATCCATCAAGGAAAAAACAGCAGCACCAGAGGAAGCTGTAGATGACGACACCATTGAGCTAGCACAGGTGGCATCAGCAAGCCCATCCGAAAGCAACAACAGCCAGGCGGTCGAATCCACAGACCCAACAGCACTCGAAGGACCGGCGTGGATGAAACCGTTCCTCCGATTCCTAATCGAAGGCACACTACCCCAAGATGTCACAGAAGCTCAGTGCATCAGTCGCCGATCCAAGGCATTCACAGTAATCAACAGACAGTTATACAAGCGCAGCATCACCCAGATACTCCGGAAGTGCATCGACGAAGAAGAAGGCAAAGCCCTACTGCTCGAAATCCACGAGGGCACCTGCGGGCACCACGCGAGCAGTCGAGTACTCGTATCCAAAGCGTTCCGAGTAGGGTTTTATTGGCCCACTGCGATGAAAAACGTAGAAGACATCGTGCGGCGTTGCATTGCCTGTCAAAAATTTGCCAGCAGACCGCACGCTCCAGCCTCAGAACTCAAGACCATACCACTATCATGGTCGTTCGCCACCTGGGGACTCGACATGGTGGGCCCGCTCAAGAAATCATCGAAAGGAGGAAGAACACACCTACTGGTAGCAGTCGACAAGTTCCCCAAGTGGATCGAAGCAGTCCCCATCACCAGCTCCGCGGCCCTCACAGTAGTGAATTTTATCAAATCAATCATCTTCAGGTTTGGGGTGCCGCACAACATCATCACGGACAACGGTAAGAACTTTACAGCGACAGAATTCCAGAACTTCCGCGAAGAGCTGGGCATCAAAATCAACTATGCATCAGCCGTGCACCCGCAATCCAACGACCAGGTGGAAAAAGCAAACGGCCTAGTATGCGAAGGAATCAAAAAAATGGCTCCTCACACCACTCGAGCAGGCCGTGGGAAACTGGATAGAAGAACTCCCTGCAGTACTTTGGAGCCTGTGCCCCACCCCAAATACCGCAACCCAGTACACACCTTTCTTCATGGTGTACGGGTCGGAGGCAGTGCTACCACATGACCTCAAATTCGGGGCACCAAGGATCTCGGGGTAAGAAGAAGAGGAAGAAGAAGAAGCACTGCAAGATGACAAGGACACATCAGACGAAGCAAGAGACACAACCCTAGCAAAGTCAGAGGGGTACCAGGACAAGCTGCGCACCTACCAAAGCAGCCGCCTCCGCACCAGAACCTTCAACAAAGGCAACCTTGTCCTACGACTCATACAAGAGAAAGTCCACAAGCTTGCCCCCCAATGGAAGGACCGTTCATAATATCAGATCATAGGAGGAGGCGCCTATAGACTGAAGAACCCGAAGACTGATGAGGACGTGGGAAATCCATGGAACGTAGCGAACCTACACCTGTTTTACCCATAGTCTCCACCAGTCATGCTCATCTAGTAGCTCATGTAACCCTTCGACGTAATAAAATGATGTTGCCCAAGTACTACTACCTCAAAGCACTCAGGGGCTCGAGTACAAAACTCCCCACGAGAGACGCTATCGTCGCTCACGCGATCTCTACTCAAAGCACTCGGGGGCTCGAGTACAAAACTCCCCCCGAGAGACGCTATCGTCGCTCACGCGATCTCTACTCAAAGCACTCGAGGGCTCGAGTACAAAACTCCCCCCGAGAGACGCTATCGTCGCTCACGCGATCTCTACTCAAAGCACTCGGGGGCTCGAGTACAAAACTCCCCCCGAGAGACGCTAAAACTCCCCCCGAGAGACGCTATCGTCGCTCACGCAATCTCTACTCAAAGCACTCGGGGGCTCGAGTACAAAACTCCCCTCGAGAGAAGCTATCGTCACTTACGCGATCTTTACCCAAACCACTTGGGGGCTCGAGCAACATCTCCCCCCGAGAGATGCCGCAGCCCGAAACCTAAAGGGTCTAAGAAAAAACCCCGGAAAGGCGTCACCCGGTGAAAACTGTCCGGAATCAAAGGTAAGACACGATTACAACCAGATGGAACACCAAGTACTCTGGAGAAATATGGATGAAGCGCAGGACACACAATCCTTTAGTCTTCACCTGATCGCCAACGATCACCTAAAGACTCGGGGGCTACTCCCATCGGGAGCGCTGCCGCGCACCCAATAAAAGACAGAAATTAACGAAAGAACGACAAAGGAAACAAATTTCAGCCTACGTTCGACTCTCCGACTCAAACGTAGCCTCGGGGGCTACTCCCATCGGGAGCGCTGTCGCGCACCCGATAGAACCCACAGTGCAAAGATTTGATGAATTTGAAGACAGTTGTCGGTTGCAAAGTACTCGAAGACAGATTCCATTAAAAAAACTCAAGCACAGTTCGCATTACAAGGACCCGAAGTTCATTCTTAGTACAAAAGACTCGAAGTACATTGGATAGAAGGAAGCTCTGATTACTCGAAGACAATCCTCACCACATGAAGTACTAACCTAGTTACAAAAGACACAAGAAGCCGATAAGCCTACAGAATCAATCACCCAAGCAATTATGACTTCTACATGTGTGCCCATGCTGGGTTGATTGGCACTAAGACAACAAGCATCATCACAGACAAAGGAGGAGTCGAAGCAGCCAACTCATGATGTCAATGACATAACAAAAGGTGAAGCTCGACTTATTTGCAGGAGCACCGGAGCCGACGTTCCACCATCTTCTTCTCCTGCTCCACCAGCTTCTTCTCCAGCTCCACCCGAGTTGTCGGCGAAGATGACGCCGATGCCTCCAGTTCTACAAGGTCTCCTGGCGTGCCCGTTTGATCGATGGCTTGAAGTCGAGGTCTTCTCCAGAGCTGGAAGACACATAATCACCACTCGAAGAGTCGCCGGAGGAGGAAGCAGTCGAAGACGCAGGCGAAGGACCCCTCGACTTGTCAGAACCATCGCTTCTTGTCTCCTGCCAGTACGGATCCATGCGTTGCCGCTCGGGTCAAAAGCGCGGATGGTAAGAGTGTCTTCGCCATCAAAATGGCAACAAAGAGTGTCACCATCACGCAAGTTCAAACGCCGATAAAACAACTTCCAGCCAAATCCAAGGAAAATCAAGCCGGAACAGTCGGTCTCCAACTCAACATAAGAAGGAGGCCGAGAACACCCCTTAAGACGAAGAAGCAGGCCATCCAAACTACGCTCAGAAACAATGGCAGAAAATGCAGAAGGAAGAAGAATGCGAGCAGCGTTCCGGCCACAGACGCGTAGGAGAAAGTCATAGCGCCAAAAACCCTCCTCTGAAGACGAGGAAGAAGGCGTTGACGGTGCACCATGACGGCCGCCGCAAGAGGAGCGCGGAGTATGACCACCGCGGACACGACGAACACGGCCGTGGACAGTCATACCTGCACCTCGCTTGGGCCCCATGAGAGGAGCAAGAGAAAGAGGAGAAAGATGAGCAGAGGATGAACAATACTGCCAGATGAAGAAAAGGGTTCTATTTATAGCATAACCCCAAGGGCACGCAGAAGCCCAGAGGACGGCAGCAATTAATTCAAATACCAATCAAGCCAGGCGATTCGAATTCCGAGACAAAGATGCCTTCACATGGGCGGCACTCTGTGTGCTGGACGCGTCAAATCTCGCGTGTGTTCAATGCGCACATCGATAACTCAACAGGCGGCTGCAACACGCCACCAAGACCATCATTATGACTGGTCAGGAAGACATGACGGTTCACAGACAAAGCATCTTTGACAGTCCTCCAGTAGGGAGATCATTATCCTCACTAATAAAAGGTAAATTGAAACGGCAGCGCAAAAAGATAAATGCAGTCTGCAAGCACCATTTTCTCCAACTCAAATACATTTTTCAAATATATTTAACTCCCATCGGGAGCGTATCCACCCATGAGAGTTTCGGGTGCTCCCTCACCTAAAGAAAATAGGTGCTCGAGTGATTACTCGCACCCATGAGAGTTTCGGGTGCTCCCTCACCTAAATAAAAGACGTGCTCGAGTGATTACTCGCACAAATGAAGAGTTTCGGGTGCTCCCTCACCACGACACAAGATAAACAGACCTGCACTCGCCAGATCGTATAGGCCCAGAGTATTGGTTTGCTCCCTCACCCCGAAAGCGAAGAAAATACCCGAGTGATTACTCGCAGCACTCTATGTATCCGAGCACTCGAAGACCTCCCGAGAAATTACTCCTCGCCCGAGCGTTCGGCAAAGCTCCGCGAGTGACCGCTAAAACGTCTCACTTGATTGTTTGTTCCAAGTGGGTGCATTATCTACTAGGCTCCGCGCCTCAATAAATATACATATTCCTGGAACACAATACACTGTGCCCAGATGCCATGCAAGCTTAGCGTGTAGGTAAGACCCCGCTACGCAGATCGGCCGGGCTGGGACTTGCCGCAGAGCGATTTCACTCCCAATCTTTCCCATGCGCTTGCATGATAGAAAAAGTCGGGCGGACGCGCCTAGGCTACGAACTTTACTAGCGGCAATTGATCACTGTAAGACCTGTAACAGCATCACTTTTACTCGACACCAGTGTTCCAAGCTCATGTCGAGGGACATGAGTTTGATTGGGCTACTGCGGTTTTTGCCACTAGTGCAATTCACCAAGGCTCGACCAGTCGACTCCTTGGGCCCTTTCAGCTTAGCATTCCCTCGAAACAGGTTTTTTCATGGCCCCAGACTGCTAGCGACCCGCGGTTGAACCGTGCATACATAAAAACGACGCAAGTATGGACTCGAATCCCTGCGTGACTCTTCGAGTCCCCCAGGCACTCGGGGGCTACTGACGAGGGGGTGACCCCACAACTCCTATGGATGGGCCTACCCGCTGTACCCGAAGACAGAAGGCCCACAGAGATGCCGCCTGGGCCCAGCCTTGGCCCACTAGTGGCACCGACGTAGGTGTCCGCGGCTCATAAGGAAGATGCAAACCTGCCATACGGTACAAGATCAGGGTTAGGAAACCTCCTCTGTAATCCCGGACGGACTCCCCGAGACCTAGCCTAGTATATAAGGGCTAGGAGGGGAGACGTCGAGGGCAAGCAATACACAATCTGTAACCCTAGCCTTGTGCGCACTAGCCTTGGCTTCCCTGTAATCGCCATCTCCAATCAATAACATCGAACAGGAACGTATCCTCCTGTTAGCCGACGAGCTATCGTCCAACCTGTGCCTCTCATGACTAACCCAGGGTCCCTGACTATGGGATTTTCCAGGGTACATCCCTGTCAACTGCACTTTACCTGAAGTTACTGGTTTCCTACACAAGATGTCTAGAGACCCCCACACTAGCACACTTAATCTTGCCTTCACAGAGCATATCACTAATGCTCTAATCAAAGTTAGGGAGGAGAAGCTTAGACTAGAAGCCTCCATACCTAGGAAGCTAGAAGATGGTTGGGATCCTATGATAAAAATCAAATTGAATAACTTCTCTTGTTATGCTCTTTGTGATGTTGGAGCAAGTACCTCAGTTATGCCCAAAGGAATGTATGATATGCTTGAATTTAAACCTTTTGATCCCTGTTCTTTTGGTGCTCGTCTTGTTGATTCTTCCGTAAAGAAACCTTTGGGGAAGATCGACGATGTTCTTATCATTGTCAATGACAATTATGTTCCCGTTGATTTCACTATTATGGACATTGAATGTGAACCTTCTTGTCCAATTATTTTGGAACATCCTTTTCTTCGCACAGTTGGAGTTGTTATTGATATGAAAGAAGGGATTATAAAATTCTAATTCCCTCTAAAGAAAGGGATGGAACATTTCCCTAGGAAATAGATTAAGTTACCTTTTGAGTCCGTCACACGGGCTAGTTATTTTCTTGAAAAGACTTCATCTTCTGCTTTAAGCCTAGCTAATGGCTCTAAAGAAGCGCTTTCGGGAGGCAGCCCGCAACGAATTTAGGTTTTTATTTTTGCTTTTCTTCTGTTTTTACTGGTTTTGATGATTGTTACTACTGTAGCAACATCATTGTATCTGTATTTTTCAAGCTTTGTGCCTTTTATAGCCTCATACGACAAGGGAAGTGAAAGTTGTGACATGCTGTCCAGAAAACAGATTCTGTCCTTGTGACTAGAAAAATCATGGAAAAAACCCAGTTCATCTTTTTGAGCTGAATTTTTTACACAGTGCGCTCTATAAAATTACGAAACTTTCATATGTTCTGAGTTTTTTTATTTGAGTTGCAGAAGTACCCCTAAAAAATTCGTTTCTACCTGCTGGTCTGTTTTTCACAGATTCTGTCCTGTTTATCATTTTCTTCGTTTTGCAAACCTTAAGCTTGCTTTTTCTTTGCAAAAACCTTTTGGAAATCTTGAGAAACAGTAGCTCTTAAAGTTTATCTTTATTTCCAGTAGAGAAATTTTTTATTTTAGTTGGGTACTAACCTCTCTAATCAGCCTACAATGAGTTATGTATGAAGGGAGTTTTCAAGTGCGCGATGGAAAATGATGAAAGAAGATCTTGGAGTGTCAAACGCTCAAGCTTGGGGATGCCGATGTGCACCCCCAAGAAATATTCAAGGAGACTCAAGCTTCTAAGCTTGGGTATGCCCCTGTGCATCCCCTTCTCCATCAACAATTATCAGTTCGTCCCTCGTTGCACTATATTTTTATCACTTCATGCGTTATGTGCTATGCTAGGAGCGTCTCGCTCTTTACTTTTCTAGGTTTGTTTTTTCTTTGTTTGCTGTAGTAACAAGTTAGAACCCAGCTTAATCTTTTGTGTGGGAGAGATACACGCTCCGCTTGAACTAGAACTCCTCATAGGATTTGCATGTTTATTCTTTTAGCTGTGAGTTGTTCTTTTTCTTTTCTTAGTTGCTGCTCTGTTTAGTTGTAGAGCTTTAGTTTTTCTAGAGCTTTTCTTTTGTTTTAGGTTGAACTTTCTATAGGTTGCATGTTTTATCTTGTTAGAGAGTTTGCCTGTTGCACTGAGTTTTGTGTCTTGACTAGAAGTAGGTAGTTGAAGTTGCTATTCTTTTTGTAGTAGTAACTTGCAATAGTTTTGAGGTATTGACTAGAGTAATGTTTGAACTTTTGGTGTCAAGAGCTCGAGCCTATTAGTGATAGATGTCGTATTTTGGGCAATCCGTGTGTTTTTTGAAAACCAAAAACCCTTGTTGAGAACTCTAGCTACTAAATGGATCACTAACCTCTGGAGGGTTCGAATATTAGAGTACACTCACGTACCATGAGTCGAGGATGCGCAAGGATAACCAAACCCCCATACACTCCTCCTCGGGGTACTTGTGTCTTTGTGAACCTCCTGATTAGATTGAGAGTTACCAATAATAAGTGCATGAGTTCTTCGGACTAATGTGAGTATTCGAAAGTTGACACTTCCACCCACCTATACTTTTTGGTACCGTGCATTGCCCTTTCTCACCTTGAGAGTTGGCGCAAACTTCGCCGGTGCACCCGAACCCTTGGCACGATACGCTCTGTCATCATAAGCCTCCTTATATCTTTCCTCAAAACAGCCACCATACCTACCTACAAGGCATTTCCATAGCCTTTCCGAGATACATTGCCATGCAACATCCACCTTCTCATTACTTGATCCTCATGTCATACATGCTACTTGCTTGATCGATGAGCCGCATGCTAGTTGGGCCTTGCCCTAATCATTGCTACATGACGCGCTAGTATCATTGCATATCCTGCTATCCTGGCAGAGGCATACATTTGCATCATGATAGATATATCTTCTTTATGGGAGTACCTTTGTAAAATGTGAAAGATCTCCTATATTCTTGTAAAATATAGAGTGTTGCCCCTAATGTGAGGAAAAGATCCCAAAGAGGACAAAATCAAAAGATCCCAAAGAGGACAAATGAGAGTTAAATAGAAAGAGCAATTGAGGCCACCATAAAAATACAAAAAAAATAGAAAAAAGAAAAAAAGAAAAAAAAAGAGAGAAGGGGGCACACTACTATTCCTTTTGAGAGATCCACACTAGTACTTCATCCTCTATTCCTTGTACGCCATAGAGATCATCATCATGCATATAGCTATGTGGGGAACTTCACACTATAGAACTTGGCTTGTATATTCCAATGATGAGCCTCCTCAAACGAGCTCTAGGTCTTCTCGAGCAAGCAAGTTAGATGCACCCCCACTAGTTCCCTTGGAGAGCTTTTAGCTCACATGTGCATCCGTTGCATGGCAATCCCTACTCCTCACATCATATCTATCATTAGGCCTTCTCTCGCCTATGATTGTCCTCATTGATGTGAGCCTTTCACACCTTTTTGTCTTCCTCCTCCACCTTCTTTCTGTTTCTCCTTTTAGGTGCCAACTTTCTTGCTCACGCTCATCCATTGCATGAGTGCTCAAAATATCGAAAAGGAGTGGATCAGTTTGACTTTTACCTGGCTAGTGGTCTGGGGACGAGTCAAGATAAGAATCCAAAGGAGACTAAGTGTGAAACTTTAGTAGATAGTTGCTCTCAACAACCTTTTTCTTTCTTTTTCCCAGTCCCCTGCTTGCACGCAAACACCATCTGGAGACATTCGAGTCACGGACAGCGAGAGCTCTTGCACCTTATGTTCTTTTGTTGCTTGTGTCAATGCTAATATAGACTCTTGCTTGTTAAGACTTGAATTGAATTGCATGCTTTGATTGCTTTACTTAAAATTCCTTATATGGTTGTGTGGCATGTCACCACAGAAATTATGCTTGTTATCATTTACCTACTCGAGGATGAGCAGGAATTAAGCTTGGGGATGTTGATATGTCCCAAACGTATCTATAATTTCTGCTTGCTCCATGCATGTTTTGTGTGACTTTGCCATGTTTTGCTTGAACTTTCATACAGTTTTGAGCATATTTGGACTAATCTATTAAACCAGTGCACCCAGCTGCCAGTTGCTGTTTTTTGTTGTTTTTGTATTTCACGTTTTCCGGCCATTAAAAGTGCTCCAAAAAATCCGGAAAAATCAGATAAAAAACAAGCGTCCCGGAAGCTTCCGGAAACACCAAAGGAGGGAAGGGGGGCCACCACAGGGACTCCAGAAGGGTCCCTGGCACGGCCCCACCCTATGCCGCGCCAGGGGGCCACCTGGCTGCCATGTGGCCCCTCTCGGTGCCCCCCTTCGCCTATATTTAGCCCTCGGGGTGGAAACCCCAAATATCGATCTCTTTTCCGTGAACTCGCCTCTGTACCGCCGGTGCCGCCGTTTGTAGATCGGGGTTGCCTGGAGAAGCTGCCCCGGCACCCTGCCGGGAGGAGGAACCCCCTCTAGGAGACCATCCATAGCCATGGACGTCTCCCGTATGTACCGTGAGTAGTTTCCCTTGGACCATGGGTCCATGACCAGTAGCTATGTGATGTACTTCTCTCCCCTCTTTGTGCTTCCACTTTCGAGACCTCATGAGCTTCCTCACATGATCGAGGCACTTCTGTAATATTTGTTGTTGCTATGCTGAGTTTGTTGGGATCTGATGGATTATGAGACTATGTTCAGATTGTGATGAGTAATATATTTGGTTCTTCTCTTTTATATTTTGTTCTTGAGTAAATTCTTGCATGTTCTCCGTTGCCGTATTTTACTTTGGCCAAGTGATTTGTTGCAGTTCCAAGAGGGAGCGTTATGCTTGATTGTGGGTTCAGCCCCTTGATGT
Source organism: Bromus sterilis (assembly GCA_950022295.1). NCBI lineage: Eukaryota > Viridiplantae > Streptophyta > Magnoliopsida > Poales > Poaceae > Bromus > Bromus sterilis. Next base: position 260,537,922 of record OX465598.1, on the reverse strand, counting down.
CTAGCTTGAGTGACAGAAACATGAGACTAGGGGATGTGCTGTTGCCACCAGGGATAAAACAACGGTGCTTGTATCCGCGGGTGCAAGGATTGTTTACTTTACGCAAAGTTCTTTTAATGCAGTTGGATGTTGCTTTGAGTTTATACTTAGTTGGATTTCGGTCTACTTACCTTGGCGTACTGCCCATTGCTTTTGAGCCCTTCCTTTCTTTGCAGCATAGTTAGCATTGTGGTGCCTTCATAATTCTGTCAATTGCCCAGCTGTGATTTGTTTACCTCGCTAGCACTTTTATCGTCTTTTGGGAGAGAGACATCACTAGTGAAAATCACGGGACCCCGGTCCATCTTCACATTACTGTTTATATCCTTAGTTTACTTTCAGTTGCCACTATTATTATCTCTTGCGTTGATCCTTTGTAAACAGCAAGGCCGAAGGAATTGACAACTCCTATGTACTCGTTGGGAGAAAAGTTATTTGTTGCTATGTGCAGGTCCACGTCAAGCGCCGTGACACCTTCTTGTATCTCTTGGAGTCCTACTGGTTCGATAACTTTGGTATCTTTGCCGAGGGAAATTTGTTGCTCCGCTACATCTCACCTTCCACTTGGGGTAACCAACGAGGAGTGAGAGATCCTCACCGTATCAGTACCCAAAGATCCATACGGTACTTCTCGGAGTTCTCATAGCATCCTGGAAGCTTAGGCACTATTTGCAAGCGCATCCAATCTGAGTGGTGACCAGTTTCCCACTCGAGCGTCTTCTGAGGAACCGAGAAGCCACTGGCCGAATTGTGGAGTGGGCGTTGGAGCTTTTCGGCTTCAACCTCACTTTTGTCAACTCCTCCACCATCAAGAGCAAGGTATTGTCTGATTTCGTTGCTGAATGGACTCCGACTCCAGAAGATGACGAAGACCTCTGGGAAGCATCTTCGCTTCCCGGCGTTGAAGACAAAAATGAGTGGACCCTGTACTTTGACGGATCCTTCTCTTTGCGGGGGGCGGGGCCGACGCTTTCCTGGTTTCCCCCGCCGGAGAGGTTTTGAAATATGTTGTGCAGATGCTGTTCGAGGGAGAGGCCTCCACCAACAGCACAACATAGTACGAAGGGCTGCTCGCCGGTTTGTGAGCCGCCATGGGTCTCGGAATCAAAAGACTCATAGTCAAAGGCGACTCCCAACTGGTGTTCAAGCAAGTCAAGGACGATTGCGGGTGCCCTCAGATGCATGCATACGTCGACGAAGTCCGCAAGCTCGAGAAATACTTCCATGGCCTAGGGATGGAGCATATCCCAAGGTCCCAAAACAGCATTGCAGACGAGCTGTTCTGGGACACCAGTTGGGAGTCGCCTCTGACTATGCATTGCAGACATCCTGGACTACCTAAAGAACGGAGATCTGCCAAGTAGCCAGAAGGATGCCGAGAGGATTGCTCGCCAGTCATCGATGTATCTCTTACTCGATGGGTCCCTCTACCGCAGGCGTCCCAACGTCGTGAAGCTACTGTGCATCTCCACAGATCAAGGAAAGGGGCTGCTACAAGACATCCATGAAGGAACATGCGGCGCCCACATTCGCTCTCGGGCGTTGGTTGGCAAGGCTTTTTGGCAAGAGTTCTCCTACCCCACCGCCTTGAACGACGCCACGGAACTCGTCAACACCTGCGATGCCTGCCAATTGCACGCCAAGGTCGTTCATCAACCGACGCAAGCAATCCAGACCATCCCTCTGTAATGGCCCTTTGCAGTCTGGGTATTGGACATCCTAGGCCCATTCCCTCGTGCTACCGGGGGCTATGAGTTCCTCTACGTCGCCATCGACAAGTTTACCAAATGGCCGGAAGTGGAACCTGTCCGCAAGGTCACGATGCAGACCGCCATTAAGTTCATCGGAAGCCTAGTGTGTCGTTTCGGAGTTCCTAACCGGATCATCACGGACAACGACATCCAGTTCACAAGCGAGGCCTTCCTCGAGTACTGCGAGCAAATGGGCACCGCAGTGTGTTTCGCTTCAGTGGCTCACCCGAGGAGCAACGACCAGGTGATACGTCCCAAATGTATCTATAATTTCTGCTTGCTCCATGCATGTTTTATGTGATATTGCTATGATCTAGATACACTTTCATAAACTTTTTATCATATTTGTACTAACTTATTACCTTAGTGCACCACAGTGCCAGTTCTTGTTTTCTGCTATTTTTCTATTTCAGGTTTCACCCATATTAAAAGTGCTCCAAAAATTTGGGAAAATCAGATAAAAAATCAGCGTACGGGAACCTTTCGGAATCACCTGGGTGGGGCCAGCGGGCCACCACCAGGGACCCAGGCGGCCACCTGGCGTGTCCTAGGGTCTGGCCGCGCCAAGGGGGCGCTTGAACCCCTGGTGGGCCCCTGGCTGCCCCCTTCGCCTATTTAATCTCCGTGACGCGAAACCCTCTAAGACATAACCCTTTTGCGCGATCTCGCCTCTGTTCCGCTGCCACCGCGTTTCCAAGGTCGGGAGCGCCAGCAGACTTCTTCCAGGTACCCTGCCGGAGGGAGGATTGACCTCCGGGAGCTTCCCCTCCACCATGGACGCTTCCCGGATGTGCCGTGAGTAGTTTCCCTTGCACCAAGGGTCCGTGATCAGTAGCTATGTGATGTTCTCCTCCCCTCTTTGTTCTTCATGGTTTAGTCCTCATGAGCTGCCCTACATGATCGAGGCACATATGTAATTTCCTGCTGTTGCTATGCTGAGTTTGCTGGGATATGATGGATTATGAGATTATGTTCAGATTGTGATTGAGTAATATATTTAGTTTTTATCTTTTCTATTTTTGTTCCTAAGTAATTCTTGCATGTTCTCCGTTGTTGTTTATTGCTTTGGCCAAGTAGTAGGTAGTGACTCCAAGAGGGAAAGTTATGCTTGATTGTGGGTTCATCCCCCCCGATGACACGGTTGAGTGACAGAAACACGAGTCTAGGGGATGTGTTGTTTCCACAAGGGGAAAAACAACGGTGCTTGTAACCGCGATTACAAGGATTGTTTACTTTACGCAAATTGCTTTTTAATGCAGTTGTCTGTTGCTTTGGGTTTACACTTTGGGTGGGACTCGCAACTTAATACCAGCGAGATGTTCTGGATAGATATCTCAAGGTGGATAATTAGTATTTGATGCAGTTGGATTTCGGTCTAATTATTTTGGCGTACCGCCCATGCTTTTGAGCCTCGTCCTTTCTTTGTAGCATAGTTAGCATTGCGGTGCATTTTTAATCCTGTCTATTGCCCAGCTGTAATTTGTTTACCTCGCATACACTGTTCTATCGTATTTTGGGAGAGATACATCACTAGTGAACATCATGGGACCCCGGTACATATTCTCATCACTGTTTACACGCTCTTTTATTTTCCTGCTTTTACTTTCTAGTTGCTATCATTATCATTATTATCGGTTGCGTTGATCCTTTGTGAACAACAAGGCCGGAGAGATTGACAACCTCTCTGTACTCGTTGGCAAGCAAAGTTATTTGTGTTGTGTGCTGGTCCACGTTAGTTGCACCGTTGACACCTACTTATCATCTCCGGAGTCCTACCGCAGACAAACCTTGGTATCTTCACCGAGGGAAATTTGCCGCTACACTACATCTAACCTTCCACTTACGGCACCAATGAGGATAGAGTATCAAGCAAATTTTTGGCGCCGTTGCTGGGCACTCCGAGTGCTAAGATAGGGGAGTTGCACACTATCTTTTACCACCTTTGATTTTTAGTCTTGTTAGTTTACCTTTCAGTTTTTACCTTTGTGTCCTATATCAAAAATTACAAAAATATGTGTCACACTTGTTGCTACTATGGGTTCCACTGAAAACACCAAGTTGTGTGACTTCACTAGTCACAACAACAAAGACTTTATCTGCACTCCTATTGCCACACCTCCCACTTCAGCTACCTCTTATGAAATTAAACCTGCTTTGCTAAACCTTGTTATGAGAGATCAATTCTCTGTTGCTGGAGATGATGCTGCTTTACACTTGATACGTCTCAAACGTATCTATAATTTCTGCTTGCTCCATGCATGTTTTGTGTGATATTGCTATGATCTAGATACACTTTCATACACTCTTGATCATATTTGGACTAACTTATTAATTCAGTGCACCACAGTACCAGTTCCTGTTTTCTGCTGTTTTTCTATTTTAGGTTTCCCCCATATTAAAAGCGATGCAAAAATTCGGGAAAATCAGATAAAAAAATCAGCGTACGGGAACCTTCCGGAATCACCTGGGTGGGGCCAGCGGGCAACCACTAGAGACCCAGGCGGGCACCTGGCGCGGCCTAGGGTCTGGCCGCGCCAGGGGGCGCCTGGACCCCTGGTGGCCCCCTGGCTGCCCCTTCGCCTATTTAATCTCCGTGACGCGAAACCCCCGAAGACAGAACCCTTTTTTGTGATCTCGCCTCTATTCCGCCGCTGCCGCGCTTCCAAGATCGGGAGCGCCAGCAGACTTCTTCCAGGAACCCTTCCGGAGGGAGGATTGACCTCCGGAAGCTTCCCCTCCACCATGGATGCTTCCCGGATGTTACGTGAGTAGTTTCCCTTGGACCATGGGTCCGTGATCAGTAGCTATGTGATGTTCTCCTCCCCTCTTTGTTGTTCATGGTTTAGTCTTCGTGAGTTGCCCTACATGATCAAGGCACATATGTAATTTTCTGCTGTTTCTATGCTGAGTTTGCTGGGATCTAATGGATTATGAGATTATGTTCAGATTGTGATTGAGTAGTATATTTGGTTCTTATCTTTTATATTTTTTTCCTAAGTAATTCTTGCATGTTCTCCATTGCTGTTTTTGCTTTGGCCAAGTAGTTGGTAGTGACTCCAAGAAGGAAAGTTATGCTCGATTGTGGGTTCATGCCCCCCAATGACACGCTTCAGTGACAGAAACATGAGTCTAGGGGATGTGTTGTTGCCACAAGGGGGAAAACAACGGTGCTTGTAACCGCGGTTGCAAAGATTATTTACTTTACACAAAGTGCTTTTTAATGCAGTTGTCTGTTGCTTTGGGTTTATACTTTGGGTGGGGCTCGCAACTTAATACCAGTGAGATGTTCTGGACAGATATCTCAAGGTGGATAATTAGTAGTAGTTGAAGTTGGATTTCGGTCTAGTTATTTTGGCATACGGCCCATGCTTTTGAGCCTCGTCCTTTCTCTGTAGCATAGTTAGCATTGCGGTGCGTTTTTCATCCTATCAATTGCCCAACTGTAATTTGTTTACCTCGCATAGAATTTTTATTGTCTTTTGGGAGAGAGACATCACTAGTGAACATCACGGGACCCCGGTCCATATTCTCATTACTATTTACACGCTCATTTATTTTCCCGCTTTTACTTTCCAGTTGTTATCACCATTATCATTATCCCTTGTGTTTGATCCTTTATGAACAACAAGGCCGGAGAGATTCACAACCTCTCTGTACTCGTTGAAGCAAAGTTACTTATGTTGTGTGCCGGTCCACGTCAGTTGTGCCGCTGTGATACGTCCAAAACGTATCTATAATTTCTTCTTGCTCCATGCCTCTTTTGTGTGATATTGCTATGATATTGATGAACTTCCATACACATTTGATCATATTTGGACTAACCTATTAACTCAGTGCACCCCAGTGCCAGTTCCTGTTTTCTGCTGTTTTTTTATTTCAGGTTTCCCCCATATTAAAAGTGCTGCAAAAATTCGGGAAAATCCAATAAAAAATCAGCGATACGGAAGCTTCAGGAATCACCGAGGGGGGGCCAAAGGGGACCCAACAGGGCCCCAGGCTCCCTCCCGGCGTGCCCTAGGGTGGGGCCACATCAGGGGGCCTCCTGGACCCCTGGTGGCCCCCCTGGCTGCCCCCCTTCGCCCATATATTCCCCGTGACGTGAAACCCCCGAAACATGAACCCTTTTTCGCGATCTCTCCTCTGTTCCGCCGCCGCCGCGCTTCCATGATCGGGAGCACCAGGAGACCTCTTCCCGGCACCCTGCCGGAGGGAGGAACCACCTCCGGTAGATTCTCCACCACCATGGATGCTTACCGGATGAACCGTGAGTAGTCCACCTTGGACCATGGTTCTATGATCAGTAGCTATGTGATATTGTCCTCCCCTCTTTGTTCTTCATGTATTAGACCTCGTGAGCTACCCCACATGATCGAGGCACCTATGTAATATTTCTGTTGTTGCTATGCTGAGTTTGCTGGGATCTGATGGATTATGAGACTATGTTCAGTTTGTGTTTGAGTAATATATTTGATTATCCTCTTTTATATTTATGTTCTAGAGTAATTCTTGCATGTTCTCCGTTGCTGTTTATTGCTTTGGCCAAGTAGTAGGTAGTGACTCCAAGACGGAGCTTTATGCATGATTGTGGGTTCATGCCCCCTGATGACTAGCTTGAGTGATAGAAACATGAGTCTATGAGATGTGCTCTTGCCACAAGGGAGAAAACAACGGTGTTTGTACTTGCGGGTGAAAGGATTGTTTACTTAACGCAAAGTTCTTTAATGCAGTTGTTTTTTGCTTTGAGTTTACACTTTGGGTGGGATTCGCAACTTAATACCAGCGAGATGTTCTTGATAGATATCTCAAGGTGGATGATTAGTAGGTAGATGTAGATGGATTTTGGTCTGCTTGATTTGGCGTACCGCCCAAGCTTTTGAGCCTCTTCCTTTCTTTATAGCATAGTTAGCATTGGTTTGCGCACATAATCCTGTAAATTGCCCAGCTGTAATTTGTTTACCTCGCATGGCTATTTTATCGTCTTTTGGGAGAGAGACATCACTAGTGAACATCTGGGACCCCGGTCCATATTTCCAATATTGTTTATACCCACTATCAATTTACTACTTGATTTACTTTTCCATTGCTATCACTATCATTATTATCCCGTGCGTTTTATCCTTTGTAAACAACAAGGCCGTAGGAATTGACAACTCCTCTGTACTCGTTGGGAAGCAAAGTTATTTGCTGTGTGTGCAGGTCCAGGTGAAGTTAGCAACGTTGGTTGTGAACGACGCCATTGTTCACTTCACCACCTACTTATCGTTGTTGGAGTCCTATTGGTTCGACACTCAACCTTAGCATCTTCGCTAAGGGAAATTTGCTGCTACGCTACATCTCACCTTCCACTTTGGGTAACCAACGAGGGGCGAGAAGTAAACTCTTGTGACATCAAAGCAATTTCTAGCGCCTTTTGCCGGGGACTCCACTCTTCAAGATAGGGGAGTTGCCCACTATCTTTTATCTTTGATTTTTAGTCTTGTTAGTTTACCTTTCAGTGTTTGCTTTAGTGTCCTTTATAAAAAATCAAAAAAATAGTTACCTTGCTAGTAGTTGTCATTATGTCTGGTCCTTTTGTCTTTGGTGAAGCAGAAGTGGTCACCTTTAAACAAAGAGGTGGTGAAAGTCTGAAAGATGTCTGGTATAGAATTAATGATTCTCAAAAAAGAGCCACCAAGAAGCAATCCACTACTATCCTGCTTAGAAACTTTTATGTTGGAATTACTTCTTGGAATAGGTTTATTCTAGATACTGCTATCAATGGGAATTTCCTAGAAGTCCCAGTTTGGGAAGCTCTTAGTGTTATGGAAAATCTTGTTGGAAATCTCCCTGTTGCTAGCATTCAAGAGGACATTACCCTAGCTCACATTATGAAAAAACTTGAAAAGATAGAGCTAGAGATGCCAAGAATTAATAAGATAAGTGAGTTCGATCGTAAGGTTCAATGGAATTTGAATAGAATTGATAGCTCCATGCATAAAATTTTCAAAACCTTGGAGACCATCAAATCCCATGACTTGGACCCTTCTAGGATTGATAAGATTGAGGAAATCATTGACACTCTAGGAACTACTTTCTTCTCAATCAAAAACAAAAAGTTAGAAACTCTGACAAAGAAGGAACCTAGGTTCGTTTACGTTCCAAAGGCTCCTCGTTCCAAAAATAATCTATCTATTGTCAAAGGGGTTGAATCTATGAAGACCTTGGAAGACATACCTCTCTTTAATAGAATAAATGAGATTCCAATTGATCTTCCGCTTTTTGCTTTTATTCCTAGAAGTATCTTTATTAGGCCTTTATTTCAAAGACCTCTTAAGAGTGGTTGTACTATTGAAGAGCTTTTTGATGATCTTGATGATGGTTCAATGGATACAACTTGATCTTTTTGCATTAAGCCTAGCTAATGGCTTTAAAGAAGCGCTTTCGGGACGTAGCCCGCAACGAATTTAGGATTTCCTTTTTGTTTTTCTTCTGTTTTTAGTGGTCTTGATGATTGTTACTACTGTAGCAACATCATTGTATCTTTAATATTCAAGCATTGTGCCATTTATAGCCTCATATGACAAGGGAAGTGAAAGTTGTGACATGCTGTCCAGAAAACAGATTCTGTCTTCGTGACTAGAAAAATCACAGAACAATCCCAGGTCATCTTTTTGAGCTGAAATTTTTACACAGCGTGATATATACAATTACGGAACTTTCGTATGTTCTGAGTTTTTTTATTTGAGTTGCATAAGTATGCCTAAAAAATTATTTACTACCTGCTGGTCTGTTTTTCACAGATTCTGTCCTGTTTTGCCTCTTCTTCGTTTTGCAAACCTTAAGCTTTCTTTTTCTTTGCAAATTTTTTTTGGCAATCTTGAGAAACAGTATCTCTTCCAAATTATCCTTATTTCCAGTAGACAAAAAATATTTTATTATGGGTACTAACCTCGCTAATCAGATTATGATGAGTTATGTATGAAGGGAGTTTTCAAGTGTGCGAGGGAAGATGATGAAAGAAGATTCAGGAGTGTCAAGCGCTCAAGCTTGGGGATGCCACCATGCATCCGCAATAAATATTAAAGGATACTCAAGAGTATAAGCTTGGGGATGCCCCCGTGCATCCCCTTCTCCAGCAAAAATTATCAGTTCGTCTCTCATTTCACTATATTTTTAGCACTTCATGCGTTATGTGCTATGCTTGGAGCGTCTCGCTCTTAGGTTTTATTTTTAGTTTCTTTAGCTTTGCGCGCTGTTCATAACAAGTTAGAACCCAGATTTCTTTGTTTGGGAGAGAAACACGCTCCACTTTCAAAATCTAGAACACATCATAGGATTTTTCATGCCTATTTCTTTATTGTGATTATTCTTTATCTTTTTCATAGCTACTGTCATGTTTAGCTCTTAGTTTTCATGCTTATCTTTTTAAGATACTTTGTTTAATTTGTTGCTGGAACTCTCTTGAGTTTTCATTTTTATCTTGTTTAGAGAGTTTTCCTGTTGCACTGAGTTGTGTGTCTTGACTTGAAGTAGGTAATTGAGGTTGCTATTCTTTTGTAGTAGTAACTTGCAATAGTTTTGAGGTATTTCTTTGAGTAATGTTTGGACTTTTGGTGTCAAGAGATTTAGCCTATCAGTGATAGATGTCGTATTTTGCGCAATCCGTGTTTATTTTCAAAACTTACAAAATTAGTTGAGAACTCTACTAGATGGATCACTACTCTTCTGAGGGATCGAATATTAGAGTACACTCACGTACCATGAGTCGAGGATGCGCAAGGATAACCAAACCCCCATGCACTCATCCTCGGGGTACTTGTCTCTTTGTGAACCTCCTTATTAGATTGAGAGTTACCGATAATAAGTGCATGAGTTCTTCGGACTAATGTGAGTATTCGAAAGTTGACACTTCCACCTTCCCATATTTTGCTAGCCTTTCCTGTGCCGTGCATTGCTTTCTTCTCACTCCGAGAGTTGGCGTCCACCTTCACCGGTACATCCAAACCCTTGGCACGATATGCTCTGTCATCATAAGCCTCCTCATATCCTTCCTCAAAACAGCCACCATACCTACCTATCAAGACATTTCCATAGCCTTTCCGAGATATATTGCCATGCAACATCCATCTTCTCATGACTTGATCTTCATGTCATACATGCTACTTTCTTGATCGATGAGCCGCATGCTAGTTAGGCCTTGCCCTAATCATTGCTACATGACGCGCTAGTATCATTGCGGATCCTGCTACACTGGCAGAAGCATACATTTTCATACATCATGATAGTTACATCTTCTTTATGATATGAGTACTTTTGTAAAGTGTGAAAGATATTCTATACTTCTTGTCATATATAGAGTGTTGCCCCTAAAGTGAGGAAAAGATCCCAAAGAGGACAAATTAAAAGATCCCAAAGAGGACAAATGAGAGGTATAGAAAGAGCCATTGAGGCCACCAAGAAAATACAAAAAATATAAAAAAGATAAAAATAAATAAAAAGAGAGAACAGGGCACACTACTATTCCTTTTGAGAGATCCACACTCGTACTCCCTCTTATATCTTGTACTCCATAGAGATTATCATTCATGCATATAGATATGTGGGGACCTTCACACTATAGAACTTGGCTTGTATATTCCAATGATGAGCCTCCTCAAATGAGCTCTAGGTCTTCTTGAGCAAGCAAGTTGGATGCACCCCCACTAGTTCCATTGGAGAGCTTACCTTAGCTCATATGTGCATCCGTTGCATGGCAAGCCCTACTCCTCACATCATATCTATCATTTGGCTTTCTCTCGCCTATGATTGTCCTCATTGATGTGAGCCTTTATCACCTTTTTGTCTTCCTCCTCCACCATATTCTCTCTTTGCCATCCTAAGTTTCAACTTTCTTGCTTACGCTCATCCATTGCATGAGTGCTCAAAATGTCAAAAAGGAGTGGATCATTTTGACTTGTACCTAGCTAGTGGTCTGGGGATGAGTCAAGATAAGATTCCAAAGAAGACCAAGTGTGAAACTTTAGTAGATTGAGTTCTGAACACAAAAATATTTTTTTCTCTTATATCCCTATCCCCTTTCTTGCACGCAAACAACATTTGGAGACATTCGAGTCACGGACAGCGAGTGCTCTTGCACCTTTATGTTCTTATGTTGCTTGTTTCAATGCCAAATATAGACTCTTGCCTGTTATGACTTGAATTGAATTACATGCCTTGATTGATTTACTTAAAAGTTCTTATATGATTGGTAGCATGTCACCACAGAAATTATGCTTTTATCATTTACCTACTCGAGGACGAGCAGGAATTAAGCTTGGGGATGTTGATATGTCCAAAACGTATCTATAATTTATGTTTGCTCCATGCCTCTTTTGTGTGATATTGCTATGATATTGATGAACTTCCATACACTTTTGATCATATTTGGACTAACCTATTAACTCAGTGCACCCCAGTGCCAGTTCCTGTTTCTGCTGTTTTTCTATTTCAGGTTTCCCCCATATTAAATGTGCTCCAAAAATTCGGGAAAATTCCAATAAAAAATCAGCGAAACGGAAGCTTCGGAAATCACCGAGGGGGGGGGGGGCAGAGGGGACCCACCATGGCCCTAGGCGCCCTCCCGACGCGCCCTAGGGTGGGGCCGCGCCAGGGGGCCGCCTGGACCCCTGGTGGCCCCCCTGGCTGCCACCCTTCTCCCATATATTCCCCGTGACGTGAAACCCCCGAAACAGGAACCCTTTTTCGCAATCTCTCCTCTGTTTCACCGCCGCCGCGCTTCCAAGATCGGGAGCACCAGGAGACCTCTTCCCGGCACCCCACCGGAGGGTGGAACCACCTCCGGGAGCTTCTCCACCACCATGGATGCTTCCCGGATGAACCGTGAGTAGTCCACCTTGGACCATGGGTCTATGATCACTAGCTATGTGATGTTCTCCTCCCCTCTTTGTTCTTCATGGATTAAACCTCGTGAGCTGCCCCACATGATCGAGGCACATATGTAATATTTCTGCTGTTGCTATGCTGAGTTTGCTGGGATCCGATGTATTATGAGACTATGTTCAGATTTTGTTTGAGTAATATATTTGATTCTCCTCTTTTATATTTATGTTTTAGAGTAATTCTTGTATGTTCTCCGTTGCTGTTTATTGTTTTGGCCAAGTAGTAGGTAATGAATCCAAGAGGGAGAGTTATGCATGATTGTGGGTTCATGCCCCCTGATGACTAGCTTGAGTGACATAAACATGATTCTAGGGGATGTGTTGTTGCCACAAGGGAGAACACAACAGTGCTTGTACTTGCGGGTGCAAGGATTGTTTACTTTACGCAATTTTCTTTAATGCAGTTGTCTGTTGCTTTGAGTTTACACTTTGGGTGGGATTCACAACATAATACCAGCGAGATATTCTTGATAGATATCTCAAGGTGGATGATTAGTAGGTAGATGCAGATGGATTTCGGTCTACTTTATTTGGCGTACCGCCCAAGCTTTTGAGCCTCTTCCTTTCTTTATAGCATAGTTAGCATTGGTTTGCGCACATAATCCTGTAAATTTCCCAGCTGTAATTTGTGTATCTCGCATGGCTATTTTATCGTCTTTTGGGAGAGAGGCATCACTAGTGAACATCATGGGACCCCGTTCCATATTCCACTATCAATTTACTACTTTATTTACTTTGCATTGCTATCACTATCATTATTATCCAGTGCGTTTTATCCTTTGTAAACAACAAGGCCGGAGGAATTGACAACTCCTATGTACTCGTTGGGAAGCAAAGTTATTTTCTGTGTGTGCAGGTCCAGGTGAAGTTAGCAACCTCGGTTGTGAACGGCGCCATTGTTCACTTCACCACCTAGTTATCGTTGTTGGAGTCCTATTGGTTCGACACTCAACCTTAGCATCTTCGCTAAGGGAAATTTGCTGCTACGCTACATATCACCTTCCACTTTGGGTAACTAACGAGGGGCGAGAAGTAAACTCTCGTGACATCACGCTGACACCTACTTATCATCTCTGGAGTCCTACTAGAGGAAAACCTTGGTATCTTCACCGAGGGAAATTTGCCGCTACACTACATCTCACCTTCCACTTGGGTAACCAACGAGGAGAGATATCAACACTTAAATAATTTTATTGAGTTATGTGATATGCAAAAGTATAAAGAAGTAGAAGGTGAAGTTGTTAAGCTCAAGCTTTTTCCATTCTCTTTAAGGGAAGGAGCTGAAATTTGGTTTCAATCTTTGCCTAGGAATATCATAGTTCTTGGGATAAGTTCAAAGATGCTTTTATTGGGAAGTACTACCAACCTGCTAAAATTATCCAATTGAGGAGTAAAATTATGAATTTTAAGCAATTGGATAATGAACACGTTGCCCAAGCTTGGGAACGAATGAAAAATCTTGTTAAGAAATGCCCTACACATGGTTTGACTACTTGGATGGTTATACAGACTTTTTATGCAGGCTTGAACTTTACCTTGCGGAACCTGTTAGGTTCAGCCGTGGGAGGAACCTTTATATCAACTACACTTGGTGCTGCCACAAAACTTATCGATGAGTTGATGACCAACTATTCCCAATGCCACACCGAACGCGCTCCAACAGGTAGGAAGGTAAACTCTGTCGAGGAGATTACCTCCCTAAATGAAAAAGTTGACTTGATTATGTCTCTACTTACCAAGCAACCCTCTATTGATCCTCATGATGTTCCCTTAAATTCTTTGTTTGCTCAGGAACAAGTAGATGTGAACTTTATTGCAAGAAACAACTTCAACAACAATGCTTATAGCGGCAACTTTGCTAGTAATCCTAGGCCGTTTCCATCCAACTATGGGAACAACAACACTTATCCTATGTAACACCCTCAGTGTCATGGAACAATAACACTTTTGATAATGAAGATTACTGTTGCTAATCATGCTTTGATCACCTTGGATCAACTCAAACTCAAATTGCCTTTTGATGAATATTAACAATAGGTCATGAATAAAACTTTTTCTAAAAATTGTGCAACCACTTTTGTTAAATCACAAATATTCAGTGGACCATGATAAACCTGCAAACAGCATTTATTACAATATCTAAATATTAAAAACAATTATTAACAGTAGCAAAACAGCACAAAAAGCCCTTTTAAAATAAACAAAAATAATCCAATGAATTTATTTAATCCCCAAACTTTTTGTAGCATTTCTACATAGGGCAATACAAAATTGGAGCAAGTTTCACTGTTGATAAAATTCAAAATCCTACCTAAACAAAATGCAAACATAAAAGAAAACAGAAAAGAAAACAAAATTGGAAAAACTCTAAAACCCGCTCAGGGGCAAGGCCCTTCCACCTAGCCGGCCCACCCCAAGCCCACCCCGCCCCCATCTTCTTCCTACCGTACATGGGGGTGCCGTGGCGGGCATCCCCTGGCTGCACAGCTATTGTCGTCGGCATGGAGGCCTTCCAGCGGCTGACACACGCGTATAAGGTCCCCCGCGACCCCGCTGAGACCCCCCACGAACCCTAGCCCCTCCACTTCTCGCTGTTCCCCTCTTGCCCTCTGTCCTGCTCGCGTCCGAAGGAAGGCCGCCGCGGCGCCTCGTCGTTGTCGTAGCCACTGGCCACCTCCGGCCCGGCCAGCACGTCTAGGAGCGCCGCCGTGTACATCTCCGTCTTCCCGCGCGGCGAATCGAGCCAGGAGCCACCGTGCATGGCGAATCGACGCCTTCTTCAACCTTAAGTCCGCCGGCAAGCTCCCTCAATCCCGGCCGCCGCACGTCCTCCCCGCGCCCACTGCCATCCTCAGCGCGCTCACGGTGAGCACGCGCTTGTTTTCCCCCATCTCGCGCTCGAAACCGTAGCTCCGGCCATCGTCCCCATCCGTGTTGGGCTCCGACAGTCGTTGCTCGTCGCCACACCGGCCAGCCCCGACCGCCCCAACTACGGCCACCGCAGTGGATCGACGCGCTGCTTTGCCCGCGCTCCATTCCGCCTCCTCGCGTGTCGTTTGGTCGAGGGGGGCGAGCAAACGCCCCTCGCCGGCGTGCTCTTCCTCGCGCCGGCGTCCATGGAGATTAACCACCAGCGCTGGGCTAACCCCAGTGGGGTGTGCCACTGACCTCTGGGACCCACCCAGAGAGATTAACCCCTAACCCCCTGCTAATTAAAAACTAAGATAAAACCCCCCTAAGACTTACAAGTCGGCCCCTGGACAATTAGAAAAAAATTTAACAAATATTTAGCACAATTAAACTTACACCTGGGCCCCCCTAATAATTTTTTTTGTAATTGTTCAAGTATGGCATGTGGAACACCCCTCCTGTTTTATTATTTAAAATGTTTTTATTAAATGTGAGGCTGACATGTGGGACCCACTGGTCAGTAGGTCCCACTTGTCAGGTTTGACCAGTCAACACACCCTATGGATAATGTTTCTGTTTAATATTAAAAGAAATTCAGAAATTAATTTAAATTGATTAAATCTTAGAAAATTAATATCTTTTAAACCGTCAGTGGGATTCAAAAACTTTATACATGAAAATTGATCAGAAAAATATAACGAATACGGATACGCTATCCGTATACCCACCACACCCCTCTAACGCAACGAACATCGACATCCCCCCCTCCGGGCGGTCTGTCGATAATCACCCGGAGCAGGCTTTTCATGCCCGGATGAATTCCCGCTCCGAGCATAACCCTTTGTACCGCATTAGAACACCGTTAACATTGCATGTCTTGTCATGCATCTGTTTTTTATGCTTGCTTTGTATTTACTGTTTCTCCCACCTTTATTCTCCGGTATACCCCGCTGCTACCGCCGAATACACTGCTGCCGGGTACGACTACTTCGTCGACGACCCTACCCCTACCGCAGAGCTTCCAGGCAAGCAGAGCCATTCTCTTGCCCAGATATCGCCTATATTTTCGTACTTTCTTGCACTAGGCATTGTTACTGCTGCTGCTGCGTTACAATCCTATTCAATTGCATAGCATGTTTCTGCCGCCCCTTGTTGTACCTTCCTTTATCCTATGTTGCCTGCTATAAATATATATTATATTCAGCAGTGAGCCCTGCGCATTGTTAGCTAGGATTAGATAGCGGTCTGTGATCACTCCGGAGAGTGACGCGGATACAAAATATTATAACTGCAACAAGTACGGATCAATGTAGACGCCCTAAGGAACCTACAACGGCGAGACTCTGCCGAGTCGCTTCGAGTTTGACTTACGAGTGGAATGGACTCGTATTTCACCATCGTCGGCTCAGCAGCGTAGCATCACCGGGATGATACGAGGTCTACCTATTTAGGTCATTCCGCTTTATGTCTCTGTCGAACCTCTTTAAGTGTACCATCGAGGGTGATACCTCTTGGTTTCACTTAATGGTAGGCACTCGAATCAACGGGTGTCCTTGAAGGTAAGAGTCAGACGACCCAATGGTGCCCGCGAGCGGTATTGCGTCGGGAACGACAAGGAGGGTGCGACCGACGTTACTGGCGTGCTTGGCCCCTACTCGTATCTCGCGAAAGTTACCAAAACACGAAAATTCGAGCTCTACCAAGAGCACACGCGAGACAAGGTAAGGATACGGTTCACCTTGTTGGTAACTGCTCGCTTTGACGGGGCGACAGGGCAGGCACCAACGTTACGGGTGGTCCTTGTTGCTGATCGTTGTCTGTTGTGTTGTTAGTCAGACAGCGATAACAGTTGTCCGTGAGATAATATTAAAATATTAAATGGTTTGCCGGATGACTTGAGAGGCCCGTTGGTCTATACGCACTACCTTCACGTGGGATAAGCAGTTATGGGCTCCCCTGCGTCGTAGTTTCTCCGAAAGCTCTTCAGACGTCAACAGTACCGCGGCCTGCGCCAGGAAGTGGTGTCTTCTTCGCTCGAGCGGTGTGTATTTGGAGTTGCATTTGCTTCACCGGCAGCAACACACCGTGCAGGAGCGTGAAGGGTGAGGGTTCCTAGACCCCTGATCGCATAAGATATAGTCCGGCGGATGGCCTCTCTGTTGAGCCTAGGATGGGCTGCGGCGTGTCGGATAGCTTTGGCGGAGCGTTCCCTAACAAGGTTCCTGCCACCCTGGAGATCCGAGCATGCAGACTGAACAGTAGTGCACCCCTGCAGGGAGTTTAATCTATTCGAATAGCCGTGTCCACGGTAACAGGACGCTTTATGCTGAAGCCGGATCTTACCACTACAAACTACTACTTCTATTAAACTGTATGGTTCCGGGTCTTCTTCCTCGTGGGGAGCTCGAGGAAGGGAACTCGGAGGCATTATTATTGTTATATAATTACAACTTACTATTATACAATGTTGCAGCAACTTCTACTTCATTGTTACTTTATGCTTTATATAAATTGTTGGTTGTTCTCATCTTGTGCTGCAAGACACGTCAGAAGATGCTAGTCTTCGATAGGCCTAGCTTCTTATCCTTATTCTGATTTCTACCTTGGAGTCCACTATATACAACCTCCCCTTTCCATTTGATACAAATGCATAAATGCTTAGTAGAGGATGTAAGACTCGCGGGTATGCTAGATACTCACCTTTGCTTTATTTCCCCCTTTTGTTTTGCCTGATCGGCCGCTGCAGTCGACGTTGGATCCCAGGAGCAGGATTACCCCGGAGGCAGATACTACTACGTCGAGACCCTCGCTGACCAGGACCAGTAGTAGTTTTGGAGGCTCCCAGGCAGGAGGCCTTGCCTTTTCGATCTGTATGTCTGATGTTATTTGTGCTAGCCTTCTTAAGGCAAAACTTGACTAACTATGTTTGTACTCAGATATTATGGCTTGTATAACTTATGTATTCGGATCCTCGTGATCGCTGGTATTGTAACTTTTTGGTATCCTTTTGTGTTTAGTGTTGTGCCTTGATATTCTCACCGTGGCACCCTAATCTCAGACGTGTACCCTGCGTGTATGATTAATGTACACGGATTGATTTTGGGGGCGTCACAAGTTGGTATCAGAGCCGACTGCCTGTAGGAAGCCACCCACCCACTACCTGGTCGAAGTTGAGTCTAGACTTTGAAAAACTATTTTGCTAACTTAATGTTTGGCTTACGGGCCCACATCGATGTCACTACGTGTGATATCTATGGTATTAGGATCCTTTTCTCCTTACCTATGCTCTGGGAATCTGCTCTCTTATCCTTGCTGGTAAGTTTTACAAACTCTGACATTAGGATCACGTTCTCTTTGTTCCACCCGACATTTTGGTGCTTACCCCTCGATTGAGTCGTGCAGAGGAGTTTTGGCCCAGGTCCCGGACCGCGGATCCCCTTCTCATTCTGGGCACGCCGCGCGTTCTTCAGCACAAACTCCTGTGGCCAACAGTTTTCTTGCGACGTGATTGACATAGTGGAATCTATGTTGCGTCGTGTATTCCTTGCCTCGGTATGCGCGCCGCCTAGTGAGTCCTTTTTCCTTAATTTCTACGACGTTATATTGGCCGATTTTCGATTGATTCCGTGCGTGGATGTGTATGTCTTATATGACTACTCCTATATATTTGCGCCTCCTCTTTGTTGTCGCTTTCCCTCACACTCGTTTTCGGTATCTCGTTAAATTCTCATCGCTGAAAGACCCCTTGTATATTCTAGTTGGATGGCTGGTCGTGGTGCCAATGATCCACCTCCGCCGCCGGACTACATGGCCGCGATGATGCAGCAGTTTCAGCTGAACCAAGTGTTTATGCAAGGAGTCATAGACCAGCTCCAGAACCAGAACCAGAATTAGAACAAACACCAGAACCAACCTCCTGTGACACCCTTATTGCGTCGAATACCCTTAAGCGTGACACCCTACGGTTCGGGAAACATCAGACATGATCGGACACTCTCTGACCAATGACCATCATGTGGGATCTGGTTACAATCCTTGATGAGCCCCTGCGATTCCATCGAATTAACTTCATCGTTTGAACCGTTAACGTTGAGTCCTGATCCCTTTGTCATACGGTACTTTGTTTGTCCGAGGTTTGATCGTCTGTATCCAATATACCTAGTTCATTCTCATTACCGACAAACATGTTTACTCGTTCCCGTGATATTACAACCCCGTGACCTAGTCACATGATTGCGCAATCTTTATGATGTAATATCACCGAGTGGGCCCAGAGTACCTATCCGTCACTCGGATGGACAAATCCCGTTTTGATCTATTTGCATACTCATCAACATATATACTTCGGAATACCCAAGATACACCTTTATGGTTACCATGTTTCAGTGTAACGGTTAATGCACTCAAAGCATCCTGGTAGGTAGCAATTATGTATGATCATCACGGTCTTAAGGATTGGGTCACTACGTTTATAGTTATCGCAATGTTGAACTATGTGACTGGATCACATTGCAACACTTCTGGTGGGTGTGTGTCCATCATGTCATTCTCCCAATGACATGACGCCATTGTCAATAGACTGTTCACATATCATGATCAGGAAACCTTGATCATCAATTTCCCAATGGACTAGTTTACTAGAGTTAACTAGGGACCTGGTTGTTTGTATACCACACGTGTATTAATGTTTCTGCTTAATACAGTTATAACACAGTATAAAACTTATTATGAATTAATGGAATACGCCAATAAACATATTTTATTTGCCTCTAGGGCACATTCCCAACAAATGATACTAGCGCGTCATGTAGAAATGATTAGGGCAAGGCCCAACTAGCATGCGGCTCATTGATCAAGCAAGTAGCATGGATGACATGAGGATCAAGTCATGAGAAGGTGGATGTTGCATGGCAATGTATCTCGGAAAGGCTATAGAAATGCCTTGTAGGTAGGTATGGAGGCTGTTTTGAGGAAAGATATAAGGAGGCTTATGATGACAGAGCGTATCATGCCAAGGGTTTGGATGCACCGGCGAAGTATGCGCCAAGTCTTGAGGTGATAAAGGTCAATGCACGGTACCGAAGAGGCTAGAAAAAGTATAGGTGGGTGGAAGTGTCAACTTTCTAATACTCACATTAGTCCGAAGAACTCATGCACTTATTATCGGTAACTCTCAATCTAATCAGGAGGTTCACAAAGAGACAAGTACCCCGAGGATGAGTGTATGGGGGTTTGGTTATCCTTGTGCATCCTCGACTCATTGTACGTGGGTGTACTCTAATATTCGAACCCTCCAGAGGTTAGTGATCCATCTAGTAGCTACAGTTCTCAACAGGTGTTTTTGGTTTTCTAAAATCACACGGATTGACCAAAATACGACATATATCACTAATAGGCTCGAGCTCTTGGCACCAAAAGTTCAAACATTACTCTAGTCAATACCTCAAAACTATTGCAAGTTACTACTACAAAGAGAATAACAACTTTAACTACCTACTTTCTAGTCAAGACAGAAAACTCAGTGCACCAGGCAAACTCTCTAACAAGATAAAACACGCAACCTATATAAAGTTCAACCTAAGACAAAAGAAAAGCTCTAGAAAAACTAAATCACTACAACTAAACAGAGCAGCAACTAAGAAAAGAAAAAGAACAACTCACAGCTAAAATAATAAGCATGCAAATCCTATGAGGAGTTCTAGTTCAAGAGGAGCGTGTAACTCTCCCACACAAAAGAGTAAGCTGGGGTCTAACTTGTTACTATAGCAAACCAAGCAAAAACAAACCTATAAAAGTAAAGAGCGAGACGCTCCAAGCATAGCACACAACACATGAAGTGATAAAAATATAGTGCAACGAGGGACGAACTGATAATTGTTGATGAAGAAGGGGATGCACGGGGGCATACCCAAGCTTAGACGCTTGAGTCTCCTTGAATATTTATTGGGGATGCACATGGGCATCCCCAAACTTGAGCGTTTGACACTCCAAGATCTTCTTTCATCATCTTCCATCGCGCACTTGAAAACTCCCTTCATACACAACTCATTGTAGACTGATTAGAGAGGTTAGTGCCCTACTAAAATAATTTTCCTCTACTGCAAATAAAGATTTCCAGGAAGATCTACTGTTTCTCTTGCCTTACCAAAAGATTTTGCAAAGAAAAAGACAAGCTTAAGGATTGCAAAACTGCGAAAAGAAAAACCGGGGCAGAAGCTAAGAAAAACAGAATAGCAGAGAGAAAAGAATTTTCTCGAGGTACTTCTACAACTCAAATCAAAAAACTCTGAACATACGCCTGAAATGTAATTGTGTGGAGCATGCTGTCAAAAAAATTAAGATCAAAAAGATGATCTGGTGCTTTATCCCGAATTTTTCCGTCAAGCTGACAGAATCTGTTTCTGGACAGCATGTACCAACTTTTGACCTTTCTTGAAATCTGAGGCTAAACTTGGCACAAAGCTTGAAAAGTAAAGATACAATGATGTTTCTACAGTAGTAAAAACCATCAAGACCACTAAGAACAGAAGAAAAGCAAAAATAAAAAACTAAATTCATTGCGGGCTGCCTCCCGAAAGCGCTTTTTTAGAGCCATTAGCTAGGCTTAAAGCAGAAGATCAAGTCTTTTCAAGAGAATAACTAGCCCGTCTAACGGACTCAAAAGGTAACTTAATCTTTTTCCTAGGGAAATATTCCATCCCTTTCTTGAGAGGGAATTGGAATTTGATATTGCCCTCTTTCATGTCAATAACAACACCAACTGTGCAAAGAAAAGGACGTCCCAAAATAATTGGACAAGAGGGCTCACACTCAATGTCCATAATAGTGAAATCAACGGGAACATAATTGTCATTGACAATGATAAGAACATCGTCGATCTTCCCCAAAGGCTTCTTTACGGAAGAATCAACAAGACGAACACCAAAAGAATAGGGATCAAAAGGTTTCAATTCAAGCATATCATACATTCTTTTGGGCATAACAGAGGTACTTGCTCCAACATCACAAAGAGTATAACAAGAGAAGTTATTCAATTTGATTTTTATCATAGGATCCCAACCATCTTCTAGCTTCCTAGGTATGGAAGCTTCTAATCTAAGCTTCTCCTCCCTAACTTTGATTAGAGCATTAGTGATATGCTCTGTGAAGGCAAGATTAAGTGTGCTAGTGTGGGGGTCTCTAGACATCTTGTGTAGGAAATCAATAACTTCAGGTAAAGTGCAGTTGTCAAAGTCTAGGTCACTACTATCTATCAAGGAGGTAGTGATATCATTCAGGCTCACTTGTTTGAAAGCCTCTATGTTCATAGAGGTTTCTTCATCTATGGTTGAGGTGGTAGCATCACCATTGGTAGGTCCAGTGGGACTAGGGGTGTGATGGGTGCTAACAGTTTGGACATCCTCAACTACTTGGATACTGGCTACTGTGTGGTAGGTAGGAAGGCTCTTAATTCTCTCTTCTTCCTCCTTTTCTCTGTCCCATCTCTCTTTTAGTTTTCCCAACATCCTAATGTTTTCATTAATTTGGACTTGGATGGCATTCATAGGAGTGGTCTTCCTCTCCTCGGGGGGAGAAGTTCTAATCTTCAGCATCTCTACATCATGTCCTATGTTGTCTACCTTCGAAGAGAGGATATCTAATTTCTCTTCCACACTCTTGTTGAAGGCTTTTTGAGTAGTGATAAAGTCTTTGAGCAAGGTCTCTAGTTCAAAGGTGGAGTTTTTGGTGCTAGGATAAGTGTTGTTGTTCCCATAGTTGTTGGATGGGAAAGTCCTAGGATTGTTGCTACCAAAATTACTCCTATAAGCATTATTGTTGAAGTTGTTTCTAGAGACAAAGTTCACATCTACTTGCTCTTGAGCAACAAAATTTTTTACAGGAGCATCCTGAGGATCAATAGGAGCTTGCTTGGTAAGTAGAGACATGATAAGGTCAACCTTTTCATTTAGAGAGGAGATCTCCTCGACAGAATTTACCTTCTTACCAGTTGGAGATCTTTTGGTGTGCCACTGAGAGTAGAGTAGCTTCATCTCATCTCATAGAGTAGCTTTGTGGCAGCACCAAGTGTGATTGACATAAAAGTTCCTCCCGCGGCCGAATCTAACAGGTTCCGCGAGGTAAAGTTCAACCCTGCATAAAAAGTCTGGATAACCATCCAGGTAGTCAGTCCATGTGTGGGGCTGTTCTTGACAAGCGTCTTCATACGTTCCCATGCCTGGGAAACGTGTTCATTATCCAATTTCCTGAAATTCATAATGTTACTCCTCACTTGAATAATTTTAGCAGGGGGATAGTACTTCCCTATAAACGCATTTTTGCATTTAATCCAAGAATCGATACTGTTCTTGGGTAAGGATTGCAGCCACTCCTTGGCTCTTCCTCTCAAAGAGAAAGGAAAAAGCTTCAACTTGATGATGTCTCCATCCACTTCCTTGTATTTTCATATCAAAGAGCTCGATAAAATTGTTTAAGTGCAAGGCAGCGTCCTCTCCAGCACCTGAGAATTGATCTTTCATAACAAGATTAAGAAGAGCAGTATTAATTTCATAAGAAGGTGCTGAAGTAGCAGGTGGAGAAATAGGAGTGCAGATAAAGTCACTGTTCTTGTGACTAGTGAAGTCACACAACTTGGTGTTTTCATTAGAACCCATAGTAGCAGCAGGTATTTTTGGTATTTTTGATATGGGACACAAAAGTAAAAACTGAAAGGTAAACTAACAAGACTAAAAAGCAAAGATAAAAGATAGTGTGCAACTCCCCTATCTTGTAGACTGGAGTCCCCGGCAACAGCGCCAGAAATTCTCTTTCTTCCTAGAGAGTTGACGAGACCAGTCTACTTGTAACTCCTTGAATCCCCGGCAACGGCGCCAGAAATTCGCTTGATACAGAGTGGCAACTCTCCTCGTTGGTTACCCCAAGTGGAAGGTGAGATGCAGTGTAGCAGCAAGTTTCCCTTAGCAAAGATGCTAAGGTTGAGTATCGAACCAGTAGGACTCCAAGAGATACAAGTAGGTGTCACGGCGCTTGACGTGGACCTGCACACAGATACAAATAACTTTGCTCCCAACGAGTACAGAGGATTTGTCAATTCCTCCGGCCTTGCTGTTTACAAAGGATCAACGCAAGTGATAAAAGTGGAACTGAAAGTAAAGACTGAAAGTAAACTAAGGGTGTAAACAATAATATGAAGATGGACCGGGGTCCCGTGATTTTCACTAGTGATGTCTCTCTCCCAAAAGACGATAAAAGTGCTAACGAGGTAAACAAATCACAGATGGGCAATTGACAGGATTATGAAGGAACCGCAATGCTAACTATGCCGCAAAGAAAGGTAGGGCTCAAAAGCAATGGGCAGTACGCCAAGGTAAGTAGACCGAAATCCAACTACATCTACTACGAATCATCCACCTTGAGATATCTATCCAGAACATCTCGCTGGTGTTAAGTTGCGAATCCCACCCAAAGTGTAAACTCAGAGCAACAGACAACTGCATTAAAAGAACTTTGCGTATAGTAAACAATCCTTGCACCCGCGGGTACAAGCACCGTTGTTTTATCCCTGGTGGCAACAGCACATCCCCTAGTCTCATGTTTCTGTCACTCAAGCTAGACATCAGGGGGCTGAACCCACAATCAAGCATAACGCTCCCTCTTGGAGTTGCAAGCAAACTACTTGGCCAAAGCAAAATACTGCAACAGAGAACATGCAAGAATTTACTCAAGAAAAAAAATATAAAAGAGAAGAACCAAATATATTAGTCATCACAATCTGAACATAGCCTCATAATCCATCAGATCCCAGCAAACACAGCATAGCAACAGCAGAAATTACAAAAGTGCCTCGATCATGTGAGGTGGCTCACGAGGTCTCGAAATTGGAAGCACAAAGAGGGGAGAGGTACATCACATAGCTACTGGTCACGGACCCATGGTCCAAGGGGGACTACTCACGGCACATTCGGGAGACGTCCATGGCTATGGATGGTCTCCCAGAGGGGTTTCCTCCTCCCGGCAGGCTGCCGGGGCAGCTTCTCCAGGAAGCCCCGATCTTGAAACGGCGGCGGCGGCGGTACAGAGGCGAGTTCGCGGAAAAGAGATCGATATTAGGGGTTTCCACCCCGAGGGCTAAATATAGACGGAGGGGGGGTGTCGAGGGGACCCACCAGGCAGCCAGGAGGCCTCCTGGCGTGGCCTAGGGTGGGGCTGCGCCAGGGACCCTCCTGGTCTCCTGGTGGTGGCCCCCCTCCGCTACCTTGGTGATTCCGGAAGCTTCCGGGTCGCTGATTTTTTATCTGATTTTTCAGGATTTTTTGGAGCACTTATAATGGCCGGAAAACCTGACATACAAAAACAGCAGAAAACAGCAACTGGCAGCTGGGTGCACTGGGTTAATAGATTAGTCCAAATATGCTCAAAAGTGTATGAAAGTTCAAGAAATCATGGCAAAGTCACACAAAACATGCATGGAGCAAGCAGAAATTATAGATACGTTTGGGACGTATCAACATCCTCAAGCTTAATTTCTGCTCATCCTCGAGTAGGTAAATGATAACAAGCATAATTTC
The DNA here is from genome assembly GCA_950022295.1 of Bromus sterilis. NCBI lineage: Eukaryota > Viridiplantae > Streptophyta > Magnoliopsida > Poales > Poaceae > Bromus > Bromus sterilis. Next base: position 260,512,740 of record OX465598.1, on the reverse strand, counting down.
TGTGGTGACATGCCACACAACCATATAAGGACTTTTAAGTAAAGCAATTAAAGCATGCAATTCAATTCAAGTCTTAACAAGCAAGAGTCTATATTAGCATTGACACAAGCAACAAAAGAATAAAAGGTGCAAGAGCTCCCGCTGTCCGTGACTCGAATGTCTCCAGATGGTGTTTGCGTGCAAGCAGGGGACTGGGAAAAATAGAAAAAAAGGTTGTTGAGAACAACTATCTACTAAAGTTTCACACTTAGTCTCCTTTGGATTCTTATCTTGACTCGTCCCCAGACCACTAGCTAGGTACAAGTCAAACTGATCCACTCCCTTTTGATATTTTGAGCACTCATGCAATGGATGGCGTGAGCAAGAAAGTTAACACCTAAAAGGCGAAACAGAAAGAAGGTGGAGGAGAAGACAAAAAGGTGTGAAAGGCTCACATTAATGAGGACAATCATAGGCGAGAGAAGGCCATATGATAGATATGATGTCAGGAGTAGGGATTGCCATGCAACGGATGCACATGTGAGCTAAAAGCTCTCCAAGGGAACTAGTGGGGGTGCATCTAACTTGCTTGCTCAAGAAGACCTAGAGCTCGTTTGAGGAGGCTCATCATTGGAATATACAAGCCAAGTTCTATAGTGTGAAGGTCCTCACATAGCTATATGCATGATGATGATCTCTATGGAGTACAAGGGGTAGAGGATGAAGTACTAGTGTGGATCTCTCAAAAGGAATAGTAGCGTGCCCCCTTCTCTCTTTTTATTTATCTTTTTCTCTTTTTTCTATTTTTAGTATTTTTTTGGTGGCCTCAATGGCTCTTTCTATTTAACTCTCATTTGTCCTCTTTGGGATCTTTTGATTTTGTCCTCTTTGGGATCGTTTCCTCACTTTAGGGGCAACACTCTATATTTTACAAGAATATAGGAGATCTTTCACACTTTACAAAGGTACTCACATAAAGAAGATATAACTATCATGATGCAAATGTATGCCTCTGCCAGGATAGCAGGATATGCAATGATACTAGCGCGTCATGTAGCTATGATTAGGGCAAGGCCCAACTAGCATGCGGCTCATTGATCAAGTCATGAGAAGGTGGATGTTGCATGGCAATGTATCTCGGAAAGGCTATGGAAATGTAACACCCAGTGTCAGTAACAGTAATCACTACAGTGATCCTCTTGTTAATGATCATTACTGTTGCTAATAAAGTCATGATCACCTTTGATCATAACTCTTTCAAATTTCCAACCCTGATAAAATCTTCAGAATAATGTGGGTCTTGTAAATTTGCTCCAAGAATTCTGGAAGGATATTAACCGCTTGCAAATAGCAAAACCAAGCCATTCTTAGTATTTATAATAATCCCAAGTCAATAGTAAATAGTGAACCAATAATGGTTGAATCATAATTTTTCCCCTAGAAATTAAAATGCATGTGGAAAATAAACTTGCTCCAAAACTTTTGCAAACAATTTTATTAAATGCATAAAAACAGTAGATCATATTAAAAAATGAATTGGGGATTTAATAAAATGTTTTAATAATATAACCAAATAAAAATAGTAGCAAAATAGACCAATTTAATCCTTTAATAATTAAATGAAATCCAGATGAATTTATTTTAGCTTCAAACTTTTTGTAGCAATACAACTAGGTGTAACACAAATAATGAAGTTGGTTACATATTTTATAAAAGTCACTTGGTTGTCAAACAAAAAGCAAAACAGAAAAGAAAACAAAACCTAAAAGAAAAAGAGATATCTTGTGCCCAGGAAAAAAACCGCCCACTGGGCCAGTCCCAGCCCACCTAGGGCCTTCTCCTTCCTCGCTACAGGAGGAGGCAGTGCGTGGCGGCCATCCATGCCCGCCATGGCCACCGTGGTCGTCATGGCGGCCATCCAACGACGATGACGAGAACAAGATGCCCCAGCCCTCCTGGAACCCTAGGTGCCCCTCCATTTTCTCCCCACACGTTTCCTCCTCTCTCCCCGTGCCATTATCCCTCGACCCCGAGCTCCCTTTCGACGTGCCGCCACGGCTGGCGTGGCCAACCTTCTCCCCAGCCGAGCGACCACGTCCAGGAGGACCGCCGTCGTCTTCCTCGTCTCCTCGCATGCTCGGTCGTCGCTGGGACGCACTGTATCGAGTGAATCGGGCCGCGCCCACACCACAGTCGCCGCCGCGCCGGCTTCAATTCCGGCCGGCTCCACCTCTGCCTCGACCCCTCGAGTGCATCATCCACACCAAGGTAAGCCGCCGGGTCCGTTCCCCCTTTCCCCCGCTCGATTCGTCGCCGTTTGGCCACTTGCGCGGGCCGTGGCCGGAGAGCTCTCCATGGCGTGCTCGCCGCGCTCTTCCTCGCACACGGCTGCGCCCAGCGCGCCCTTGTGGCTGCCCTGTGCGCTCCCTGGCACGCCCACCACCCCCGTGCGCATCCCCCTTGTCCCGTGGTCGTGCACCGGCCTTGCTGCGCCTGCCCCTTCCCTCGCCGGCGTTGCCCCGCGCCAACACGCTTCGGCCTCCCGCCCCACGCCCGGTACACATCCGGTCCCGTGCACGCTCACGCGAGGCCGTACGCCCCCACCGTGGCCGCTCGTCGGAATGGCCGGCGCCGCCGTGCTGTGCGGCAGCGCTGCCGCTGCCTCTCGTCGCCGGCGTGGGCACACCCCTGGCCTAAGCCAGCGGGATGAGCCACTTACTGGTGGACCCCCCTCCCCTAACTAAAACGGATTAGAGAGAACCCCCATCCTAATTATATATTAGTTAAGTATATTATTAACTAGGTAGGCCAATGACAAGTCGGCCCTAGTCCATTAGTTATTTTCCAAGTTAAATAAACTAGTTAATTAAAAAATTGTGAGAATGACTATTGTGCCCCACTAATAGAATATTAAATTTAATGATTTTTATAAAATGTGAGTATGACATGTGGACCCCACTGATTTTGTTTAATTAAATAAAATGAGTTATTGTCTCTGCCTATGACATGTAAGTCCCACCAGTCAGTGTACTGTTTTGGATAAGATTGTGGATAATGTTGGATTTAATATTAAAAGAAATTCCAGAAAATGATGAAAAAATTGGTTTAAAACTTTGAAATTCAATATCTTTTAAACCGTAGTTCCAATGGAAAAACTTTATACATGAAAGTTGATCAGAAAAATTCCGCGAATACGAATACGCTATCCGTATGTCTACCACACCCCTCTAACACAAGGAACATCGAACCATCCCCCTCCGGTAGCGCTGACCGATAATTGCCCGTTACCGTATAACTATCCGGATGAAATTATTCTGAATATGAAAGTTGTTCAGAATGGATCAACTAACACGGATACACCTTTCACGTGTTTGTCAGATGTCCACGACACCTCCGGCATGGTACCTTCCCCCTCCGGACACCCTGTCCGATAATCACCCGGAGCTGGCAGTTCATCCTCGGATGAATTCCCGCTCCGAGCAACGTGCATTGCACTGCGTTAGAACACTGTTAGCATTTCATCTATCATGTCATGCATCTGTTTGTTTATGATTGCTGTGTATTTACTGTTCCCCCTATCTCCGATAGACCCCGCTGTTGTCGACTACACCGCTGCTGGGTACGACTACTGCGTCGACGACCCTGCCTCTACTGTCGAGCTTCCAGGCAAGCAGAGACATTCTCTTCCCCAGATATCGCCTACCTTTCCGTACTTTCTTGCACTAGGAATTGTTACTGCTGCTGCTACGTTACAATCCTATTCATGTGCATAGCCTGATTTTGTCGCCCCTTGTTGTACCTTCCTTATCCTATGCTGCATGCTATATCTATATATTATATTCAGCAGTGAGCCCTGCGCATAGTTAGCTAGGATTAGATAGCGGGCCTTGGTCACTCAGGGGAGTGACGCGGATACAATATATATACAACTGCAATAGGTACGGATCAATGCAGACGCCCTAGGGAACCTACAACGGCGAGACTGCCGAGTCGCTTCGAGTTTGACTTACGAGTGGACGAACTCCAATTTCACTCTCGTCGGCTCAGTAGCGTAGCATCACCGGGATGATACGAGGTTTACCTCTTTAGTTCATTCCGCTGATGTCTCTGTCAAACCTCTTTAACTGTGCCATCGAGGGTGATACCTCCTGGTTTCACTTAATGGTAGGAACTCGAACCAACTGGTGTCCTTAAAGGTAAGGAGTCGGACGACCCAATGGTGCCCGCGAGTGGTATTGCGACGGGACGACAGGGAGGGTACGACCAGTGTACCGGTGTGCTTGGCCCCTGGTCGTTGGCCGCGAGAGTTACGAAGCCACGAAAGTCGAGCTCCTCCAGGAGCACATCTGAGACAAGGTAAGGAGACGGTTCACCTTGTTGGTAACCGCAGAGACTTGGTGGGGCGACAGTGCAGGCACCGATGTACCGGTGGTCCTGACTGCTGTCATTGTCCGCGGGTCAGTTAAGTCGAGGAAACGATAACGGTTGCCCCGCAAGTTAATAAAATGACTAATGGTTCGGCGGATGACTTGAGTAGCCTTTTGGCTTATACGCGCTGCCTACACGTGGGAATTACGAGTTATGGGCTCCTCTGCTTCCTAGTGTCGTCCGAGGACTCTTCAGACGTCAGCATACCGCGGCCTGCGCCGGGAAGTGGTGTTGTCTTATTTTCTCACGCGGTGGTGTCTTAGTTGGATTTGCTTTAACTTCACCGGCCATCCACGCACCGTGCAGGAGTACGTTCGGGTTGGGGTCCAAGGCCCGGCGTACTTAGGATTTAGACTGGCGGATGGCCTCTCTGTTGAGTTTGAAAGATGGGCTACGGAGTGTCGGATAGCCTCGGTGGAGCATTCCCTAACAAGGTGCCCGCCACCCTGGAGATCCGTGCGTGTAGTGTAACACAAGTGCACCCCTGCAGGGAAGATTAATCTATTCGAATAGCCGTGTCCACGGTAATAGGACGCTTTATGCTAAAGCTGGATCTTACCACTACAAACTATTATTATTAAACTGTATGGTTCCGGGTTTTCATCCTCGCTGGGATGTCGAGGAGGTGATCTCGGAGGCATTGCTAATTATTACAACTTACTATTATACAATGCTGCAGCAACTTCGGCTGCATTGTTACTTTATGCTTTATATAAACTGTTGGCTATTCTCTTCTCATGCTGCCAGACTCGTCGGAAGATGCTAGTCTTCGATAGGCCTAGCTTCTTACCCTTATTCTGATTTCTACCTTGCAGTACACTATATACATCCTCCCCTTTCCATTTGATACAATGCATAAATGCTTAGTAGCGGACGTAAGACTCGCGGGTAAGCTAGATACTCACTTGCTTTATTTTCCCCTTTTATTGTTTTGCCTGATCGGCCGCTGCAGTCGACGTTGGAGCCCAGGAGCAGGAGATCCCCGATGTCGACCACCGCAACGTGAAGATCCCCGATGCCTTCTACGACGTCGAGTTCCCCTTTGACCAGGAGTAGTTTGGAGGTTCCCAGGCAGGAGGCCTCGCCTTTTCGATCGTTGTTGTTTTTGTGCTAGCCTTCTTAAGGCAACCTTGTACCCTTGTGTCTGTACTAAGATACTATTGGTTCCGCTAACTTTGTGCCTTCGAGTTGTTGTATTCGATCCCTCGTGGCCCCTGGCTTGTACTATACAGCTTGTATTACTTTATTTGTAGAGTTGTGTTGTGATATCTTACCGTGAGTCCCTGATCTCGATCGTGTACCTTGCGTGTATGATTACTGTACACGGTTTGATTTTGGGGGCGTCACAAGTTGGTATCAGAGCCGACTGCCTGTAGGACACCCCCTTCCAACTCCTTGGTCGAAGTCGAGTCTAGTCTTTGCCAAACTACTTTAATAAAAGTGTCGTGAGGCTTATCGGCCCACGTCGCAAACTTGGTGGTATTAGGATCTTATTCTTCGTACCTTTACTCTGGGAATCTACTCTCTTATCCTTTCGGGAAATTTTTCTAACTCTGACATTAGGATCTCGTGGTCGCATCTACCCGGAGAGCCCTTCACCCAAGATGATCGCTTGCTTCACCTGAAGATTCGGAAGACTGCTCAAGAAGACCTAGAGCTCGTTTGAGGAGGCTCATCATTGGAATATACAAGCCAAGTTCTATAGTGTGAAGGTCCCCACATAGCTATATGAATGATGATGATCTCTATGGAGTACAAGGGGTAGAGGATGAAGCACTAGTGTGTATCTCTCAAAAGTAATAGTAGTGTGCCCCCTTCTCTCTTTTTATTTTTCTTTTTCTCTTTTTTCTATTTTTTTGTATTTTTTTGGTGGCCTCAATGGCTCTTTTTATTTAACTCTCATTTGTCCTCTTTGGGATCTTTTGATTTTGTCCTCATTGGGATCTTTTCCTCACATTAGGGGCAACACTCTATATTTTACAAGAATATAGGAGATCTTTCACACTTTACAAAGGTACTCACATAAAGAAGATATAAGTATCATGATGCAAATGTATGCATCTGCCAGGATAGTAGGATATGCAATGATACTAACGCGTCATGTAGCAATGATTAGGGCGAGGCCCAAATAGCATGCGGCTCATTGATCAAGCAAGTAGCATGTATGACATCAGGATCAAGTCATGAGAAGGTGGATGTTGCATGGCAATGTATCTCGGAAAGGCTATGGAAATGCCTTGCAGGTAGGTATGGTGGTTGTTCCGAGGAAAGATATAAGGAGGCTTATGATGACAGAGCGTATCATGCCAACGGTTTGGATGCACCGGCGAAGTATGCGCCAACTCTTGAGGTCAGAAAGGGCAATGCACGGTACCGAAGAGGCTAGCAAATTTATAGGTGGGTGGAAGTGTCAACTTTCGAATACTCACATTAGTCCGAAGAACTCATGCACTTATTATCGGTAACTCTCAATCTAATCAAGAGGTTCACAAAGAGACAAGTACCCCGAGGAGGAGTGTATGGGGGTTTGTTTATCCTTGCGCATCCTCGACTCATGGTACGTGGGTGTACTCTAATATTCGAACCCTCCAGAGGTTAGTGATCCATCTAGTAGCTAGAGTTCTCAACAGGGGTTTTTGGTTTTCGAAAATCACATGGATTGCCCAAAATATGACCTCTATCACTAATAGGCTCGAGCTCTTGACACCAAAAGTTCAAACATTACTCTAGTCAATACCTCAAAACTATTGCAAGTTACTACTACAAAGAGAATAGCAACTTTAACTACCTACTTTCTAGTCAAGACACAAAACTCAGTGCAACAGGAAAAATCTCTAACAAGATAAAACATGCAACCTATAGAAAGTTCAACCTAAGACAAAAGAAAAGCTCTAGAAAAACTAAAGCACTACAACTAAACAGAGAAGCAACTAAGAAAAGAAAAAGAACAACTCACAGCTAAAAGAATAAGCATGCAAATCCTATGAGGAGTTCTAGTTCAAGCGGAGCGTGTAACTCTCCCACACAAAAGAGTAAGCTGGGGTCTAACTTGTTACTACAGCAAACCAAACAAAAACAAACCTAGAAAAGTAAAGAGCGAGACGCTCCCAAGCATATCACACAACACATGAAGTGATAAAAATATAGTGCAATGAGGGACGAACTGATAATTGTTGATGAAGAAGGGGATGCACGGGGGAATCCCCAAGCTTAGACGCTTGAGTCTCCTTGAATATTTATTGGGGGTGCACATGGGCATCCCCAAGCTTGAGCGTTTGACACTCCAAGATCTTCTTTCATCATCTTCCATCGCGCACTTGAAAACTCCCTTCATACACAACTCATTGTAGACTGATTAGAGAGGTTAGTGCCCTACTAAAATAATTTTCCTCTACTGAAAATAAAGATTTCCAGGAAGATCTATTGTTTCTATTTCCTGCCCAAAAGATTTTTCAAAGAAAAAGCAAGCTTAAGGATTGAAAAACTGCGAAAAGAAAAACCGGGGCAGAAGCTGAGAAAAACAGAATAGCAGAGAGAAAAGAATTTTCTCGAGGTACTTCTACAACTCAAATCAAAAAACTCTGAACATACGCCTGAAAGGTAATTGTGTGGAGCATGCTGTCAAAAAAATTCAGATCAAAAAGATGATCTGGTGATTTATCCCGAATTTTTCCGTCAAGAGAATAACTAGCCCGTCTGACGGACTCAAAAGGTAACTTAATCTTTTTCCTAGGGAAATGTTCCATCCCTTTCTTGAGAGGGAATTGGAATTTGATATTCCCCTCTTTCATGTCAATAACAACACCAACTGTGCGAAGAAAAGGACGTCCCAAAATAATTGGACAAGAGGGCTCACACTCAATGTCCATAATAGTGAAATCAACGGGAACATAATTGTCATTGACAATGATAAGAACATCGTCGATCTTCCCCAAAGGCTTCATGGTCTCCTGGTGGTGGCCCCCCTCCGCTACCTTGGAGATTCCGGAAGCTTCCGGGTCGCTGATTTTTTATCTGATTTTTTGGAGCACTTTTAATGGCCGGAAAACCTGAAATACAAAAACAGCAGAGAACAGCAACTGGCAGCTGGGTGCACTGGGTTAATAGATTAGTCCAAATATGCTAAAAAGTGTATGAAAGTTCAAGAAAATCATGGCAAAGTCACACAGAACATGCATGGAGCAAGCAGAAATTATAGATACGTTTGGGACGTATCACATGTTGGCCACGGAAATGGCCGTGGAAACAACAGGACCCCCAACTATAACACTGGGTCTTCTGCTCACACTCGTGGTCATGCTAACCACATTGATGATGAAGAAGTTCAGGCACAACCCGCTACCGTGATGGGTACTCTCCTCGTTAACTCAATACCTGCTACTGTTTTATTTGATACAGGAGCATCACATTCATTCATGTCAGAAGCATTTGCATTGTCGCATAACTTTATGCTTAGAAAGATGAACACACCGATGGTTGTTCGCACCCCGATAGGCCAATGCCGAACCAGCATGATGGTGCCCAATACCACCGTTGAAATCGAAGAAGTTGTATTCCATGTGTCTCCCATCATTCTGAAGTCTTCCACCATAGACCTCATCCTTGGAATGGATTGGTTGAAAGTCCACGATGCTGCACTGTATTGTGGTACCAAGTCTGTCCAACTCTTTCACCCCTCCGGTGAGATTGTTAACCACACCATCCGAATTACCTGTGATGCTGAAACACATATCTATATGATGAATTCTTTGAACGTCTCACGTCTTGAAGGAATTGAGCAAGTTCCAGTCGTTCGTGATTTTCCCGACGTCTTCCTAGAAGAACTTCCGAGAATACCCCCGATTAGAGAGGTTGAATTCGTCATCGACTTGAAGCCTGGCACCGTCCCTATTGCCAAGCGTCCTTATAAGATGCCACCTCACCACCTCCTTGAGCTGAAAAAGGAGATCCACACAGCACTCGACAAAGGCTTCATCCGTCCTAGTTCCTCTGCTTGTGGAGCACCTTCGCTCTTTGTCAAGAAGAGTTATGGAACGAACCGTTTGGTACAAGATTACCGACCTATCAACCAGGCCACAATACAGAACAAGTACCCGCTTCCTCGGATCAATGATCTGTATGATCAACTTGCTGGATCCAAGGTGTTTTCTAAACTCGACTTGAGGTTGGGTTATCACCAAATCCGAGTCCGTGAAGAGGACATTCCGAAGACCGCCTTCATTACTCGCTATGATTCATACAAGTACACCGTCATGTCCTATGGCTTGACGAATGCCCCAGCCACCTTTTCCCGATTGATGAACTAAATATTCATGGAATATCTCGACAAGTTTGTCATGGTTTATATGGATGATATATTAATATACTCCAAGAATGAAGAAGAGCATGCTAAACATCTTCGTCTTATACTAGAGAAGCTTCGAGAACACAAACTCTATGCCAAGTATTCTAAGTGTGAATTCTGGCTTCCCGAAGTAACTTACCTTGGTCATGTGATTTCCAAGGATGGCGTTGCCGTCAACCCAGAACGTATTTAGACTATTCTTGACTGGACTACGCCCAAGACTCTCAAGCAAGTCCGAAGTTTCCTCGGCCTTGCCAGCTATTGTCGTAGTTTCGTCGAGAACTTCTCCAAGATTGCCAAGCCTCTGACTAATCAGCTTCACAAAGGCGTCAAGTTTGAGTGGACAGACAAATGTCAAGAAAGCTTTCAAGCTCTGAAGGACAAGCTCACTTCTCCCCCAGTGCTTGCTCCCCCTGATACCCAGAAGGACTTCGTGATATATTGCGACGCATCTCGTCAAGGATTAGGTTGTATCCTAATGCAAGAACGGAAAGTAATTTCTTATGGCTCTCATCAGTTGCGTGCTCACGAAGAAAACTATCCAACACATGATCTAGAATTGGTAGCGGTAATTTATGCATTGAAGCTGTGGCGACGTCATTAACTCGTCGGTAATCGTTGCGAGATCTACACCGACCACCAAAGCCTGAAGTACCTATTCACTCATCCCGACTTGAATCTCCGCCAGCAGAGATGGCTCGAGACAATAGCCGACTACAACATGGGAATTTCTTACACCCCTGGCAAAGCTAACGTGATGGCTGATGCCCTGAGCCGTAAAGCCTATAGTAGTGAACTAGAAGTTCAAGTAGAGCAGCCACATCTGTATGAAGAGCTTCGCAAGCTGAACCTTGAGATTGTTCCACAGGGATATGTGAATTCCCTTTTTGTCGAAGTAGACCTCGACAAAGACATCAAGTTCATCCAAAAAGTTGACTCTGATTACGAAAAGATGAAGCAATATCTCTCCACAGGAAAGCCCTCAGACTACAGGCTTGCTGATGATCAAGCGTTGTACTTCAAGAATCATTTAGTGGTTCCTAGCAAGGTCAATCTAAACTTGACTCCGGATGTTATGAAATAAGCTCATGATACCCCGTTGTCGATCCACCCAGGTAGCACCAAGATGTACCAAGACCTTCGTCAGCGGTACTGGTGGCCTGGCATGAAGAAAGACATTGCTCGTTATGTTGATGAGTGTGACGTTTGCCGTCGCGTCAAAGCCGAACATCAAAGACCTACTGGAACTCTGCAACCACTCTCTATTCCTGAATGGAAATGGGACAAGATTGAAATGGACTTCGTCACCGGTTTTCCGCGATCACAGAAGGGTCATGATGCGATCTTTGTCGTCATCGACCAATTCTCCAAGGTTTCCCACTTTCTGCCAGTCAAGGAGACGATCTCTGCTAGTCAGTTAGTAGACTTATATGATTCCAAAATTGTTTCCCTCCACGGTATTCCGTTGGAGATCAGTTCAGACCGTGGCAGTATTTTCACCTCGAAGTTCTGGGATAGTTTCCAAGAAGCTATGGGCACTCATTTGAAATTCGGCACCGCTTATCACCCCCAGTCGCAAGGACAAGTTGAACGAGTCAACCAAGTGCTTGAAGATATGCTTCGAGCTTGTGTCATTTCATTCAGTAAGAAATGGGAGGAATCTCTTCCATTTGCTGAATTCTCGTACAACAATAGCTATCAAGCTAATCTGCAGATGGCACCCTTTGAAGTTCTTTATGGACATAAGTGTCGAACCCCTCTGAATTGGTCACAAACTAGGGAACGAACCCTCATTGGTCCGGACATTATACAGCATGCCGAAGATAAGGTTCGCGTTATCCGTGAACACTTGAAGGCTGATCAGTCCCGCCAGAAGAGAAACTATGACCGCAAGCACAAGGAAATGGTCTATCAGCCCAGCGAACAAGCTTACCTCCGTGTCACTCCCATGAGGGGCACTCATCATTTCGGGATCGAAGGCAAGTTAGCTCCTCGCTACATTGGCCTGTTTCGTATCCTTTCCAGAAGTGGACCAGTGGTTTACCGATTGGAGTTGCCGTCAAACCACTCTCAAGTCCATGATGTCTTCCACGTATCGCAACTCCGTCACTGCTTCAGCGACCCTATTCGTGAAGTGGAACATGATATGATTGAATTGCAACAGAACTTGACTTATCAAGAACATCCGAGCGGCATTCTCGATCAGTCAGAACACAAAACCCGCAACAAGACAACCAAGTTCCTCAAATTTCAGTGGTCAAATCATTCTGAAGACGAAGCCACTTGGGAACGCGAAGATCGTCTTCGTGAAGAATACCCCGATCTTTTCCCCACTACCGCTTAAGATTCTCGGGACGAGAATTCTTGTAGTGGGGGAGATTTGTAACACCCTCAGTGTCATGGAACAGTAACACTTTTGATAATGAAGATTACTGTTGCTAATCATGCTTTGATCACCTTGGATCAACTCAAACTCAAATTGCCTTTTGATGAATATTAAAAATAGGTGATGAATAAAACTTTGTCTAAATATTGCGCAACCACTTTTTTTAAATCACAAATATTCAGTGGACCATGATAAATCTGCAAAGAGGATTTATTGCAATATCTAAATATTGCAAACAATTATTAATAGTAGCAAAACCGCACAAAAAGCCCTTTTAAAATAAATAAAAATAATCCAATGAATTTATTTAATCCCCAAACTTTTTGTAGCATTTCTACATAGGGCAATACAAAATTGGAGCAAGTTTCACAGTTGATAAAATTAAAAAACCTACCTAAACAAAATGAAAACATAAAAGAAAACAGAAAAGAAAAGAAAATTGGAAAAACTCTAAAACCCGCTCAAGGGCAAGGCCCTTCCACCTAGCCGGCCCACCCCAAGCTCACCCCGCCCCCATATTCTTCCTACCGTACATAGGGGTGTCGTGGCGGGCATGCCCCGGCTGCACGGTGATTGCCGTCGGCGTGGAGGCCATCCGGCGGCCGGGGCGCGCGTATAAGGTCCCCCGTGACCCCGCCGAGACCCCCCAAGAACCTTAGCCCCTACACTTTTCGCCGTTCCCCTCCTGCCCTCTGTCCTTCTCACGTCCGAAGGAAGGCCAGCATGTCCAGGAGCGCCGCCGTGTACATCTCTGTCTTCCCATGCGGCGAATCGAGCCGAGAGCCACCACGCATGGTGAATCGACGCCTTCTTCAACCTTGAGTCCGTCGGCGAGCTCCCTCAATCCCGGCCGCCGCACGTCCTCCCCGCGCCCACTGCCATCCTCAGCGCGCTCACGGTGAGCACGTGCTTGGTTTCCCCCATCTCGCGCTCGAAACCGTAGCTCCGACCGTTGTCCCCGTCCGTGTTGGGCTCCGGCAGCCGTTGCTCGTCGCCACACCGGCCAGCCCTGACCGCCCCAACTGCGGCCACCGCCGTGGATCGACGCGCGGCTCTGCCCGCGCTCCATTCCGCCTCCTCCCGCGTCGTTTGGTCGAGGGAGGCGAGCACACGCCCCTGGCCGACGTGCTCTGCCTCGCGCCGGCGTCCATGGTGGTTAACCACCAGCGCTGGGCTAACCCCATTGGGGTGTTCCACTGACCTCTGGGACCCACCTAGAGGGATTAACCCCTTGCCCCCTGCTAATTAAAATCTGAGATAAAATCCCCGTGACTTACAAGTGGGCCCCTGACCAATTAGAAAAAATGTAACAAATATTTAGCATTGTTACACTTACACCTGGGCCCCACTGCCTTTTTATTAATAATTTTTTTTGTAATTGTTTAAGTATGACATGTGGGGCACCCCTCCTGTTTTATTATTTAAAATGTAGTTAAAATGTTTTTATTAAATGTGAGGCTGACATGTGGGACCCACTGGTCAGGTTTGACCAGTCAACACACCCTATGGATAATGTTTCTGTTTAATATTAAAAGAAATTAGAAATTAATTTAAATTGATTAAATCTTAGAAAATTAATCTCTTTTAAACCGTAAGTCAGATTCAAAAACTTTATACATGAAAATTGATCAGAAAAATATAATGAATACGGATACACTATCCGTATACCCACCACACCCATCTAACATAACGAACATCGACATCCCCCCTCCGGGCCGTCTATCGATAATCACTCGGAGCCAGGTTTTCATCCCCGGATGAATTCCCGCTCCGAGCATAACCCTTTGTACCGCGTTAGAACACCGTTAACATTGCATATGTCTTGTCATGCATCTGTTTGTTATGCTTGCTTTGTATTTACTGTTTCTCCCCCCTTTATTCTCCGGTAGACCCCGCTGCTACCGCCGACTACACCGCTGCCGGGTAAGACTACTTCGTCGATGACCCTACCCCTACCGTCGAGCTTCCAGGCAAGCAGAGCCATTCTCTTCCCCAGATATCGTCTATCTTTCCGTACTTTCTTGCACTAGGCATTGTTACTGCTGCTGCTACTTACAATCCTATTCAATTGCATAGCATGTTTCTGTTGGCCCTTGTTGTACCTTCCTTTATCCTATGCTGCCTGCTATAAATATATATTATATTCAGCAGTGAGCCCTGCGCATTGTTAGCTAGGATTAGATAGCGGGCCGTGATCACTCCGGAGAGTGACACGGATACAAAATATTATAACTGCAACAGGTACGGATCAATGCAGACGCCCTACGGAACCTACAATGGCGAGACTCTACCGAGTCTCTTTGAGTTTGACTTACGAGTGGAATGGACTCATATTTCACTCTCGTCGGCTCAGTAGCGTAGCGTCACCGGGATGATACGAGGTCTACCTCTTTAGGTCATTCCGCTTTATGTCTCTATCGAACCTCTTTAAGTGTACCATCGAGGGTGATACCTCCTGGTTTCACTTAATGGTAGGCACTCGAATCAACTGGTGTCTTTAAAGGTAACAGTCGGGTGAGCCAACGGTGCCCGCGAGCGGTATTGCGTCGGGAACGACAGGGAGGGTACAACCGACGTTACTGGCGTTCTTTTCCCCTGCTTGTATCTCGCGAGAGTTACCAAACCACGAAAAGTCGCGCTCTACCAAGAGCACACGCGAGACAAGGTAAGGAGACGGTTCACCTTGTTTGTAACGGCGCGCTTTGACGGGATGAGGGCAGGCACCGACATTACTGGTGGTCCTTGTTGCTGATCGTTTTCCGTTGTGTTGTTAGTCAGACAGAGATAACGGCTGTCTGCGAAATAATATTAAAATATTAAATGGTTCGGCGGATGACTTCAGAGGCCCATTGGTCTGTACGCACTACCTTCACGTGGGATAAGGAGTTATGGGCTCCCCTGCATCGTAGTTTGTCCGAAAGGTCTTAAGACGTCAGCAGTACCGCGACCTGCGCCAAGAAGTGGTGTCTTCTTCGCTCGAGCGGTGTGTATTTGGATTTGCTTTTGCTTCACCGGCCATCCACGCACCGAGCAGGAGCGTGAAGGGTGAGGGTTCCTAGACCCCAGATCGCATAGGATATAGTCCGGCGGATGGCCTCTCTGTTGAGCCTAGGATGGGTTGCGGCGTGTCGGATAGCTTTGGTGGAGCGTTCACTAACAAGGTTCCCGCCACCTTGGAGATCCGAGTGTGCAGGCTGAAAAGTAGTGCACCCCTGCAGGGAGTTTAATCTATTCGAATAGCCGTGTCCACAGTAACAGGACGCTTTATGCTGAAGCCGGACTTACCACTACAAACTACTACTTCTATTAAATTGTATGGTTCCGGGTCTTCTTCCTCGCGGGGAGGTCGAGGAAGGGACCTCAGAGGCATTATTATTGTTATATAATTACAACTTACTATTATACAATGTTGCAGCAACTTCTGCTGCATTGTTACTTTATGCTTTATATAAACTGTTGGCTGTTCTCATCTTGTGCTGCAAGACACGTCAAAAGATGCTAGTCTTCGATAGGCCTAGCTTCTTATTCTTATTCTGATTTCTACCTTGCAGTCCACTATATACAGCCTCCCCTTCCCATTTGATACAAATGCATAAATGCTTAGTAGCGGACGTAAGACTCGCGGGTATGCTAGATACTCACCTTTGCATTATTTTCCCATTTTGTTTTTCCTGATTGGCCGCTGCAGCCGACGTTGGAGCCCAGGAGAAGGATTACCCCGGAGGAGGATACTACTACGTCGAGACCCTCGCTGACAAGGACCAGGAGTGGTTTCGGAGGCTCCCAGGCAGGAGGCCTTGCCTTTTCGATCTGTATCTCTGATGTTATTTGTGCTAGCCTTCTTAAGGCAAAACTTGACTAACTATGTCTGTACTCAAATATTATGGCTTGTATAACTTATGTATTCGGATCCTCGTGATCCCTGGTATTGTAACTTTTTGGTTTATCCTTTTGTGTTTAGTGTTGTGCCGTGATATTCTCACCGTGGCACCCTAATCTCCGACGTGTACCCTGTGTGTATGATTACTGTACACAGATTGATTTTGGGGCCATCACATCCTAGCAACAAGAACCCCACTTCTGAATTAGAGAACATGCTTAGAGACTTTATCATTACCCAAAAAGCCATCAACAAGAATGTAGAAGAGAAATTAGCTAAGTTAAATAATCTCTCTTTGAAGGTAGATAGCTTAGCCCTTGATGTTGAGATGCTAAAAATTAGAACTTCTCCCCTTGAGGAGAGGAAGGCCACTCCTATTAATGCTATCTAGTTACAAATAATTGAGAATATTAGGATGATCGCTAAACTTAAAGAAAGATGGGCTATAGAAAAAAGGAAGAGGATAGAATTAAGAGCTTTCCTACACACCACACAGTTGCAACTATCCAAATTCTTGAGGACACCCAAACTATTAGCACCCAACACACTCCTAGTCCCATTGGACCTATTAGTGGTGATGCTAATACCTCAACCGTAGAAGAAGAAACTCCTATGAACATAGAGGGTTTCAAACAAGTGAGTCTAGATGACACTACTACCACCTTTGATAGTAGTGATATTGATTTTGATAGTTGCACCCTCTCAGAACTTATTAGCTTGCTACACAAAATGTCTGGAGACCTCCACACTAGCACACTAAATCTTGCCTTCACGGAGCATATCACCAATGATCTAATCAAAGCTAGGGAGGAGAAGCCTAGAATAGAGGACTCCATACCTAGGAAGCTAGATGATGGTTGGGACCCTGTGATAAAAATTAAATTGAATAACTTATCTTGCTATGCTTTATGTGATGTTGGAACTAGTACCTCCGTCATGCCCAAAAGAATGTATGACATGTTTGAATTGAAACCTTTTGATTCTTGTTCTTTTGGTGTTCGTCTTGTTGATTCTTCCGTAAAGAAACCTTTGGGGAAGATCGACGACGTTCTTATCATTGTCAATGACAATTATGTTCCCGTTGATTTTATTATTATTGATATAGAGTGTGAACCTTTATGTCCAATTATTTTGGGATGTCCTTTTCTTCGCACCGTTGGTGCTGTTATTGACATGAAAGAGGGGAATATAAAATTTCAATTCCCTCTCAAAAAGGGGATGGAACACTTACCTAGAAAGAAAATCAAGTTACATTTTAAGTCCGTTACACGGGATAGCTATTCTCTCTCTTGATAAAACTTGATTTATCTTTTGCTTTATGCCTAGCTTAAAGGCGTAAAAGAAAGCGCTTGTTGGGAGGCAACCCAAGATGTTTTTACTTCTGTTTTTAGTGGTCTTGATGATTTTTACTCATTGTTGAGGAAATCTTTAACTGGTACCTGCTCGTTTGAATGGTGAGTAGGGGAATAATAGGCTAATCGGGAAGTTAATCAGCAAGTTAATCAATTAATCGGCCGATTTATCGATTTATCGGCTACTCGGTGACCCTACGAATAGGGATTAATCGGCAAGTTAACTGGTTAATCGGATGAATTCTTAAACAGGGTTGTTACTACTGTAGCAACATCATTGTATCTTTATTTTCATGCTTTGTGCCAAGTTATAGCCTCTTATGATAAGAGAAGCAAAAGTTGTGACATGTTGTCCAGAAAACAGATTATGTCTGCTTGACGGAAAAAATCGGAAAAAATCACTAGTTCATCTTTTTCAGCTGAATTGTTTACACAGCATGCTCTATACAATTTTGAAACTTTCATATGTTCTGAGTTTTTTGATTTGAGTTGCAGAAGTACCCCGAAAATATTCTCTACTACCTGCTGTTCTGTTTTTCACAGATTCTGCCACGTTTTGCCTTTCCTTACTTTTGCAAACCTTAAGCTTGATTTTTCTTTGCATAAACCTTTTGGCAATCTTGAGAAACAGTAGCTCTTCATGAATTTATTTATATCCAGTGGGGAAAAATAATTTATTAAGGGTACTAACCTCTCTAATCAGCTTATGATAAGTTATGTATGAAGGGAGTTTTCAAGTGTGCGAAGGAAGATGTTGAAAGAAGATCTGGGAGTGTCAAACGCTCAAGCTTGGGGAGGCCCTCATGCATCCCCAATAAATATTCAAGGAGACTTAAGCGTCTAAGCTTGGGGATGCCCCCGTGCATCCCCTTCTCCATCAACAATCATCAGTTCGTCCTTCGTCTCACTATATTTTATCACTTCATCCGTTATGTGCTATGTTTGGAGCGTCTCGCTCTTAGGTTTACTTTCTAGTTTTGTTTATCTTTGCTTCCTGTTTATAAAAATTTAGAACCCGGCTTACTTTTTGTGGGAGAGAAACACGCTCCAGTCCAATCTAGAACACATCATAGGATTTGTCATGCTTATCTTTCTCTGTTGTGTGTTCTTTATCTTTTCGTAGCTACTGCCATGTTTAGTTTTAGTTTTAGTGTTTGTCTTTAGCAAGAGCCTTGGATTTTGTTTAGTTTGTTGCTGGAACTCTCTTTAGTTTTCATGTTAACTTGTTAAGAGAGTTGGTTGTTGCACTGAGTTGTGTATTGCCTTGAAAGTAGGTAATTGAGGTTGCTATTTAATTTTAGTAGTAACTTGCAATAGCTTTGAGGTATTGTTGTGAGTAATGTTTGAACTTTTGGTGTCAATATCTCTAGCCTATTAGTGATAGGTGTCGTATTTTGGGCAATCCGTGTTTATTTTCAAAACCTACAAAAACTAGTTGAGAACTCTAGCTACTAGATGGATCACAAATCTTTTGAGGGATTGGATATTAGAGTACACTCACGTACCATGAGTCGAGGATGCGCAAGGATAACCAACCCCCATACACTCCTCCTCGGGGTACTTGTCTCTTTGTGAACCTCCTCATTAGATTGAGAGTTACCGATAATAAGTGCATGAGTTCTTCGGATTAATGTAAGTATTGAAAGTTGACACTTACACCTCCTCATATTTGCTAGCCTCTTCCGTACCGTGCATTGTCCTCTTCTCACTCTAAGAGTTGGCGTCCAGCTCGCCGGTGCATCCAAACCCTTGGCATGATACGCTCTGTCATCATAAACCTCCTTATATATTTCCTCAAAACAGCCACCATACCTATCTATCAAGGCATTTCCATAGCCTTTCCGAGAAATATTTCCATGCAACGTCCACCTCTTCATGACTTGATCTTCATGGCATACATGTTCCTGCTACACTGGCAGAGGCATAAATTGCATACATCATGATAGCTACATCTTCTTTATGTTTGAGTACCTTGTAAAGTTTGAAGATCTTCTTTACCTTCTTGTAAAATAGAGTGTTGCCCTTAAGTGAGGAAAAGATCCCAAAGTGGACAAAATAAAAGATCCCAAAGAGGAAAAATGAGAGTTAAATAGAAAGGGTCATTGAGGCCACCAAAAAAATACAAAAAAAGAAAAAAATAGAAAAAGGAAATAAAAATAGAGAAAGGGGCAACACTACTATCCTTTTGAAAGATCCACACTAGTACTCCCTCTTATACTTATACTCCATAGAGATGATCATTTATGCATATAGCTATGTGGGGACCTTGACACTATAGAACTTGGCTTGCATATTCCAAGGATGAGCCTCCTCAAACGAGCTCTAGGTCTTCATGATCGAGCAAGTTGGATGCACCCCCACTTGTTCCATTGGAGAGCTTTTCTTAGCTCATATGTGCATCCGTTGCATGGCAATCCCTACTCCTCACATCATATCTATCATTTGGCTTTCTCGCCTATGATTGTCCCCATTGATGTGAGCCTTTCTCACCCTTTTTGTCTTCCTCCTCCACCATATTTCTCTCTATGCCATCCTAAGTGTCAACTCTCGTGCTTAAGCTCATCCATTGCATGAGTGCTCAAAATATCAAAAGGGAGTGGATCAAATTGACTTGTACCTGGCTAGTGGTCTGGGGATGAGTCAAGATAAGATTCCAAAGAAGACCAAGTGTGAAACTTTAGTAGATTGAGTTCTCAAGAAATATACTTTTTCTCTCGTATTCCCATATCCGCTTCTTGCACGCAAACACCATTTGGAGACATTCAAGTCACGGACAGCGAGAGATTTTGCACTTAATGTTCTTTCTTTGCTTGTTTCAATGCTAATATAGACTCTTGCATGTTATGAATTGAATTGAATCACATACCTTGATTGCTTTACTTTTCAAAGTTCTTATATGGTTCCTAGCATGTCACCACAGAAATTATGCGTTTTATCATTTACCTACACGAGGACGAGCAGGAATTAAGCTTGGGGATGTTGATACAATCCAAACGTATCTATAATTTATGCTTGCTCCGTGCATATTTTGTGTGATATTGCTATGATCTAGATACACTTTCATACACTTTTGATCATATTTGGACTAACTTATTAACTCAGTGCACCACAGTGCCAGTTCCTGTTTTCTGTTGTTTTTCTATTCCAGGTTTCCCCCATATTAAAAATGCTCCAAAAATTCGGGAAAAATCGAATAAAAATCAGCATGAAGGAACCTTCCGGAAACACCTGGGTGGGGCCAGAGGGCCACCACCAGGGACCCAGGCCGCCACCTGGCGCGGCCTAGGTTCTGGCCGCGCCAGGGGGCGCCTCGACCCCTGGTGGCCTCCTAGCTGCCCCCCTTCGCCTATATATTCTCCGTGACGGTATTCTTCCGAAGAAAAAACCCTTTTTCGCGATCTCGCCTCTGTTCCGCCGCCGCCGCGCTTCCAATATCGGGAGCGCCAGCAGACCCCTTCCCGGCACCCTGCCGAAGGGAGGATTGACCTCCGGGAGCTTCCCCTCCACCATGGACGATTCCCGGATGTGCCGTAGTAGTTTCCCTTGGAAGATTGGTCCGTGATCAGTAGCTATGTGATGTTCTCCTCCCCTCTTTGTTCTTCATGGTTTAGTCCTCGTGAGCTGCCCTACATGATCGAGGAACATATGTAATTTTCTGTTGTTGCTATGCTGAGTTTGCTAGGATATGATGGATTATGAGATTATGTTCAGATTGTGATTGAGTAATATATTTGTTCTTATCTTTTATATTTTTGTTCCTAAGTAATTCTTGCATGTTCTCCGTTGCTATTTATTGCTTTGGCCAAGTAGTAGGTAGTGACTCCAAGAGGGAACGTTATGCTCGATTGTGGGTTCATGCCCCCCGATGACACGTTTGAGTGACAGAAACATGAGTCTAGGGGATGTGTTGTTGCCACAAGGGGGAAAACAACGGTGATTGTAACCGCGGTTGCAAGGATTTTTTACTTTACGCAAAGTGCTTTTTAATGCAGTTGTCTGTTGCTTTGGGTTTACACTTAGGGTGGGGCTCGCAACTTAATACCAGCGAGATGTTCTGGATAGATATCTCAAGGTGGATAATTAGTAGTAGATGCGGTTTGATTTCGGTCTACTTATTTTGGTATACCACCCATGCTTTTGAGCCTCGTCCTTTCTTTGTAGCATAGTTAGCATTGCGGTGCGTTTTTAATCCTGTCAATTGCCCAGCTGTAATTTGTTTAACTCGCATAGCAGTTCTATCGTCTTTTGGGGAAGAGACATCACTAGTGAACATCACGGGACCCCGATCCATATTGTCATCACTGTTTACACGCTCTTTTATTTTCCTGCTTTTACTTTCTAGTTGCTATCATTATCATTATTATCTTTTGCGTTGATCCTTTTGTGAACAACAAGGCCGGAGGGATTGACAACCTCTCTGTACTTGTTGGGAAGCAAAGTTATTTGTGTTGTGTGCAGGTCCACGTCAGTTGCGCCGTTGACACTTACTTATCATCTCCAGAGTCCTACTAGAGAAAAACCTTGGTATCTTCACCGAGGGAAATTTTCCGCTACACTACATCTAACCTTGCACTTGGGGTAACCAAGGAGGATAGAGTATCACCAGGAAGAGAGAGACAATTCAGAAGTACTCCGAGGTCTCCGGACCCGTACTTTCCAGCCGCTCAAAAAGTATGGAAAGCGGTGGGTGGATAAGCTCCCAATTGTTCTATGTTTAATCCGGACCACACCCAACCGAGCCACAAATGAGATGCCCTTCGCTCTCGTTTACGGAGCGGAGGAGGTGCTCCCCACATAACTCAGATACGGATCTCCCCGAGTTCGCACCTTCGATGAGGCCGAACAGCAGCAATGCCGACAAGGAGATGTCGTCATTGCCGAGGAAGTATGTACTCGGGCTGCTACACTCGCTGCGTGGTACCAGCAAGGACTACGCCGATATCACAGCCGCCAAGTCCGCTCCCGAGAACTTGAGGAAGGCGACCTTGTCCTCCGTTGGCTACAGTCCAGGAGGGGTCTAAAAAAGTTGTCTCCAAAGTGGGGAGGCCCTTATCGGGTAGTCCAAGTCACCCGGCCCGGATCCGTCCGCCTGGAGACCGAGGATGGAGTCCCCGTAAGAAACTCGTGGAACATCGAGCACCTCCGGAACTACTATCTCCGTTAGTTCTATCTGTGAGGGTATAAATTTGCCGGATGACTAGTTTCCCGGCAGCGCCACATTTGTAAGATGTGATCTCCGGATCCATATTTATGGGTGCAACCAAAAAAATCCCCAGGGGATAAATCGGTGTGTGTTAGCACGTTTTACTTTTATGATGTGCAGGCTAACCCTACCCTCCGGCATGCTTTTCGGAAGTTACCTAACCGGCACGCTAAATCCTGCCGGACTAAGTTCTTCCCTGTAGCTCGCACGACGGCGGGTAGTATACAGCGCTTGTTTCTCTCTTGTCTTCGACCTCGTGGTGAGACATTTTTTGCAGGAAAAAGACGCCCAAGCAAAATAAGCATCCAACCTCGTCTTCTCAATCGAGAACGATTCATATAAAAAGCATCCAACCTCGGCTTCTTGAGAACGGTTCATACAATAAGAAGCCAACCTCGGCTTCTCGAGAACGGTTCATACAATAAGAAGCCAACCTCATTTTATCGAGAACGGTTCACAAATCGGAGCCTCTTGGCTTTCCGGATTCATTACAAGAAAAATAAGGAAAAGAAGAAGGAAGAGAAGGAAAAGAACGGGCGACGCCTTCAGTCAGGCTGGACCACCGGCTTGATATCCTCCGGGATCTTCTCGTCGCTGCCGCTGCAGGAGTTGTCCTACCCCTTGCGCTTCTCGGAAGAGGCGTTGTCACCTTCTTTCTCGGACAAGGTCGCGCCGCTGCTGGAGCTTTCCGAGCAGCATTCCTTCCGTCCACCTTGCATGTCGAAGCACTTCAGCGTCATGAGGTCCTCGCCATCGTAGCAGAACAAGATGAAGTCGCCAAACTCCAGCTTGCTGCCGCGGGCGAACACCTTCCACCAGTGCGACAAGAGAAGGTCTCCCGTCGTCGCCCGGTGAGTCTCCACCTTCACCGGACCATGTGGGCATCCGTCCACCTGAAAGCGTAAATGCAGGGGCTCGGCGTCCCGCACTGCGTCGTGGAACACCTTGGGAAGAGGAAGCCATCTGCAAGAAGCGGACGTCAACTCGACGCCGAACTCGAAGCCGATGTGCTCGCCATGGGAATTGCGGATCCTAGCCGGCGGCATTGGCCCCCGGCCTCCAATGCCACTGCGGCTCATCTTCCCGCGGGTCCTTCGCCCCCACACAGCAGGGACGAGGACTCCAACCGAAGCCCCGATCTCCGGCGCCGCTCATCCACCTCGGCTCCCCCTCCCTCGGCCTCGACGACCACGAAATCCTCCTTCGCGGAGGGCCCCGGGGTTGTCACCTTCCGCCTCCTCAGAACCACGACACTTGGGATCCATGGCTTGCGCAACCTCCATCAATTGGAAGAAGAAGTTGTTGTACGATGCCTAATTCATCCGCGGATGGAGGGGGTTAAGTACACGTTGCCCCCGGAGGGAAGTGGTAACTGCCCCCAATTACTCCACCTCGGGCACTGGATCGTGGCGACTTTCGGCCTCCGCGGGTGCAATCAAGTACCTTCCCATCAGGCTCCTTGCAACACGTGTCGGTTTCCTCCGCCAGGAGGGCCCGGAACCCCACGCCTTCACACTACCAAGACTGCATCCCGGATGCTTCATCTTCCCGGGCCATCAGACCTGGCGTGGCTCTCGTACCAAAGGTCTGCGCCACAGCCAGGCCCGGGGGCTACTGTCGGGGAACAGGAGTTCGCTCTCCCGTCCCGGAAACCTTCAACAGATCACCAAGAGAAGTTGCTTCCAGGTACAAGCAAAGTTTTCCGGAAAGGAGTTCCGCACAGCAGAAAACCGGAAGAAGCTACGCCGCCCTCTCCCTTAAGCGGTGTGGAGGGGACACGGCGGTCCCACCACGTGCATAACATTCTAAAAGGTGGTCAATGCGCCGCCCCCTGGTCTGGAGGACAGGGCGACAACGGTGCCATTGCTCCAGTTCTATTCCTCATACGTGTCGAGGCCCCGCGCGCCTGCTCAGGAGGAGTGGCATCGCCTCGCCATGCACCCTTCTCGAAAGCAACGTCCCGGTGCCACCCACCGCCTCCGGTTCCAGAAGAACAACACTGTCATGGACATTTGTGGTGACCCCCTTTGAGCTATAAAAGGGAGGCCCAGGCTACTGAAAAGGGGGATCGACCACCAATAACACCCATGTATCATCCAAAGCTCGTATCCATCTCGGAAGAGCTCCACACCTTTGCAGCATACACAGTATCAATCCATACAAGCAGGAGTAGGGCTTTTAGTCTCCGGAATGCCCGAACCTGGGTAAATCCCAGCATGTCCCCGCATCAACGATCCTCATTGTGTTCCACGTGTGCGTCCCAGAATGACATTACCCTCGGGGGATCCGACCCCCGACAACGTGATGCATAAATTGATCCCCACATCAACAATCCGCATGCTCACCTCGGTGAAACCATGTGTAGCGGTTAACGACGGAGTCGTGACTTTGGACCCAAGGTACATCTTCGCGGTGTCAAAGCACAATACACTCAAACATCGTGGCTTCCGCCACCACCCTTCTCTTTTGAAGGTTTGTTTGATCCACAATGCTTGTGTGTGTGTGTTGTATGTGATCTTCACATATTCCGATGTTTAAATATCCGTCACACTTTGTTTGCACAAATGGATACAAAACCCTCAATTAGTCAGGAGACCTCACATTCGCCCGTCAGACATCCACTAGTGCAAAGAGGGGCTAACACGATACTCCTTTCTCAGTCCCTTGTACAAAATTGTTTACGATGTTATCAACGCAAACGATATAAATAAAAAACCGTTTGGGCGAAACTGAACCGTCTGGGAAACATACCCGAAAGGCCACCATTCTAAAAATTATTGTGTGGGTGAAGTAGGGTTGACGGGTCTTTGAAAATCGGTCTGTGATGTTTAGGGTGAATACCCACGGTTGCAAATAAAGGATCGCCAGCCTGTCTAGTAAATCTTTCATAGTAACTGAAATATTTGGAATGCCTAATATATCAAGCACGCTTCTGAAAATCCTTTCATGTGTGAAACCAGGGCTGACGATTCATTCAAACAATCGTCCGCATGACCATCCAGAACACCCACGGTTGCAAAGAATGAACTGCTAGCCCATCTTCACAATCATTTGTATTTACTGAAATGTGTGGGATGTGTAATATATCAGACATTCTTCTGTAAATCTTAGTGTTGGTTATGCATGACACACAATTCCTACAATCAAGTGTTTGTGATAACTCCTTAGAACAACTACGGTTATAAAAAATGAATCGCTACCTTAGTAAAGCAAACGTTCTGAATGAAAACATGGTGTGGGAAGTAAAACATATCATAAACGTTTCTGAAAATCTAAGGGTTGGTGATGCACGGCATCTTCTGTTTATTTTCTTTGTTTTCTGAAAGTTGGCTAGCTTCTCTTGCAGACAGTCAGAAATACAAAATTGTGTGCAATGATGTAGTGAAACAGAAACATGTTAGTTATCGAAAATGTCTGCTATGTAGTCACACAATTTTTCAACTGCCACCCGTTTGATATATACTTGACAAAACAAAAGTTTCTATATTGAGAATTGTTTTATCTATCAAACAACTATATAAAGTGAATGACATGTGAGCATAGTAATTCGTGTATCCGATGAATTGATTTTCGAAAGTGTGGACGATTTTAATCCTCGGTTACCATCCTAGAAAACTGAAGAAATAACATACTCCACTGCATATGCAAGAAAGGATCTGACGAAGCATATATATAACATACACCTCTGTTACCATGCATGCTGACGATTTTACAAAAGGAAATATTCATACTGACGAAATTTGCATTAGAATAGTGCGGACAAGGTGCATGCATTGCAGAGGGAAGCAAAAAACAAAAGATTGCATCTAAATTACCCACTGCATATGTATGCATGAAAGGATCTAAACATCTAAATCTATAACTACCTAAACCTAGTTAGGTAACTGCCTGATCGCCGCTAGCGCCAACTACTTGGTCTTGGAAGGGCCCGCGCCATCGTCGTGACGACGGTGCTTGTTGGGCGGCGGCGGCAGCGTAGGAGACATCATTTTCCTCCTCCTTCGGCTGTTGCGGCTGCGGATGCCCCTCCTGCTGCTGTGGCTAAGGATGCTCCTCATCCTCCTCGTCCCCCTGCTACTGCAGCTGCAGATGCTCCTCATCATCCTCCACCTCTCCCTGTTGTGGCTACTCTTCCGACTCAGGCCACTCAAGTTGTGAGTCGGTCTTAGGCTCTGGGACGGCCCTTCCATGATCTCCAAGAATGCAGGGTCATCAGGGCTGGATGACGGCGATGCCGGCGGCAGCGGCATGTCGTCCTCACTCAGATAGCTAGGACCATTGTCGTCATCTCTGCTGGACTCGCTGGTGTGATCGTGCCAGTCCTCTGGGTGACCCCAGAAACTCATGGTGGATATGGTCGGGAGGGCGAGCGAGAAAAATTGAAGAATCTGTGTTGTTCAATGAGGGGGAAACTAAAGTAGATGGGTGGAAAGATAATTGTGTTTGCATACTTAACTATACCGCACGGTTATATTTCCGAAACGACGGGGCGGGTTCCTACTGAATTTAATCCTGATTGACGACGTGTGGCAGCATGACCGGCGGGGTGAACGAAAAGACAACACACACACACACCCACACACACTGTAAATAATTGCGTGTTCGATGGAGAAAATATTTGCTGACAGTTTGATAACGACGAGTCACTGCACTGTAATTTTGCATGTGGGATGGAGAAACATCTTCTGCTTAGTCTGCCAATTTTAGGCAAACAAATAAATTGAATGAACCGTGTGCGATAGATTTAAATTAATTGACTGATTTGAAAAACTGTGGGCTAAAAAAAATATCTATGTCCCTCTGGCAATGGGCCCGAGCATGCGGTCGCGACGCACAACCCAGTACGACCGGCGTCATGGGCATCTTGTCACCGTGACTTGAGTCACTGACAAGTGGATCCAACAGGTGGATGGCCCACCTGTCACACACCCCAAGTCACGGTGACTTAAGTCACTGAAGCTACGTCCCCTCGTCAAGGGTTTCGGGAAACCGGCGAGGTTTTATAAAAGTCAGTAGGCCGGCCAGAGCGAGACACGATGCATCCACATCCTGCACACCATAGCAGCATTATTACTAGCCCCAAGCATGCCCAATCGCCGCAGTGCATCAGCACAACAAGATGCGCAGCCACCCCGTGGCGTTCAAGCGACGTACATGACGCGCCAGTTGACTTTGAGGGCATGACAGGTGGGCCTCACAGCTATTGGACCCACATGTCATGCATCCAAAGTCATGTGAAACGAGTCACTTAAGCTCAAACCCTCTGTAATATGTGCCTTCCATTCCACCATGGATAGACACGAACGCCCGTATGGTCAAAGTTGGAGTTTAGAATCGTACTCGTCTTATTATTTAAAGTACTAATGCGTGTGTTTTATTAAGTAGGCAACTACGTACCGAAATAATTGTATAACATGTAATGGTCTATATTTTGTGGGTATGCTTATTGATCTTACATCTTAAGAAGTTGCTCCCAATTCTGTCAAAATGCACAGAGTCCAACTCAACATCCCCACTAAGCCATGCATTCAAATCTTCTCTTCCACTATGCCATGCAAAACATGCCACATAAGCGAATTTAGAAATTACAATTGTGTTTGCATTAGTATTCCGGAATCATAAGAGACCGTTCTCGAATATTCTGAAACCATTCGGCACCACTTAGAACACTTCCAGTGCTACCCAGAACACTTCTGGTTCCACCCGGAACAATTTCGGTACCCTTTCTCTTTTCGTTCCCTAGTTCTCTAACAGACTACTACTTGTTAAGTCTGTGACCCAATAGGTTCGGTATTATGTGGACATGACTCGGAACGTCTTCCGGACGTAGGACACCATCCTTTTGTCAATAGCCAATAATCAACAGAGAAGCCATGGACACCCATGTTGACTCCCGCACATACACAAATAAACTTCGAGTGAACCTTTATGTTAGCCATGCACCCTTCCCTTTGCTTCGCGATATATGACAAAGTCAGAGGAGAGAAGTTTGGCACCCATGTGTAAAAACTTCTTGAACACAAGCCACTCATTATCCTCTTTTCTCGCTTGTCCCATTTTTCTCGTTATCGTATTCCGGTATCCCCGTGACTAAATCACAATGCGTCTGGCCAGACTATAATGGATACCGTCATACCGAGTGGGACCGAAGTGAATATCTTCTTCATCGTGAAGGAGAAAATCCCAGTCTTGAACTATCGCAATTACTAGACACACTATCCGATGTACCCAGAACTTATTTTAATACTTCCCATTAACGGGAAGATTCATCTAAGAACCAAAGTACATCTTCCTGTGAGAAGCAACTCGATACTCTCATGGTCTAAGGAATTACGTATATGATAACATTTCATGATATGACTTATAACGTTGTTACGATGTGATCTCTAAGCATATCATTCAATACTGGGGTCGGTTCAACATCATTGTTCTGCTAACAATATGTTCTCATTGCTAATGACATCCTTGTTACAAGAACAATGTCCATGATTAAGAAAACGTAATCATCAGTTAACACATGAGTTGGTCTTAGAGGCTAAACCAGGAACTCTTGGTGTTTACATTTCCACACATGAAAATGAGTTTTCTTCTGAATCTCACAGTCAGGGTCATTGAAATTATAGCACAGAAATATAAACTTTAATTATGAACGTGGAAATATAGATAATAACATTTTATTATTGCCTCTAGGGCATATTTCCAACACCATGGTCCAAGGGAACTACCCAAGACGCAACCCGGAGGCGATCATGGTGATGGAGAGGCCTCTGGAGGTCAATCCTCCCTTCGGCAGGGTGCCGGGACAGGTTCTTTAGGCGATCCCGAGACCGGAATCGCTGCGGGGGCGAAACAGAAGGTCTTTTTGCGTGGCAGTGCTCTCTTTCGAGGTTTCCTAGATGAGGGCTAAATATAGTCCAAAGTGGGATCTAGGAGGTGGCCTGATAAGTTGTAAATGATATGAAAGTGCATCAAAACATATAGCATTATCACCAAAACAAGCATGGAACAAGAAACAATTATAGATACGTTTGGGACGTATCAATCCTTGGTCAGAGAAATATCTTGGTCATGTCTGGAGCATTTACGAACCACAGGGTATCACACTTAAGGGTATACGACGCTTAAGAATAGATTCGGGATCATCAAGAAATAAGAGAGAACACAGAAAATTTTCCGGGGAGGTAGGAAGAATTTATAAGACTACTGAAATGTTTAGAAATGTATTTAAATATATTTTACTATTTAATTATTGAACTAAATAATAAATATATATTTTAAATGAAAATTTAAAGTGTTAAGACCATAATGGGCCAACTGGGCCATTAGGGGAAGGGGGGCGCCACCTCCTTGGGCTGTGCGTTAAGGGAGCCCCCCACCCCAAACCCTAGGGTAGTGATGGTGGCCAAAGGGAGGGAGCCCCTATCCTCATCCCGTCTCATTTCCCCCCTCTCCTCTTCCCCTCACATGTGGTTCACAAAGTTTGGAGCAAGAACTCGGGGTTGGGGGTTTCTCCAACGCCGTCTTGGTGCTAGAATTGTGATATGTGTCCGTCTTCTTTCGGTGGTTTGCTGGACTGGAGCCAGGGAGACGTCGTACACACCGTACGTGTGTAAGACTACGAAGGTGTTTCATCTGCAGCGGTGGTCATTGTTGGGACATCTACATGTCTCGGAGGTTGTAAGGACTGTACGATTACATCAACCATGTTCGTGAGAATGTTTCGCGCTTTCGGTCTTCAAAGGTATGAACATCGATTCCCTCTGTTACTTTACATCTGCATAGTATAGATCCTTGGGAATATGGTTAACGTAGCTAGAAAATTAATTATTTTCTACACCATAACCCATCAGTTGTTGCACCACTATCACTGTTGTCAGCGATAGACATTTTCTAAATAATCTGAAGCTGAGCACTTGTAAAACCTGAATGCCAGAGTTTCTTATGGGGTATATATGATCAACATATTTGGGAAAAGGGACAATGAAAATAATATATGATCTCTAGTTTCAAGCTGCTGCAAGTTAGACATTACACAAATACCGTCCGAAATAAAAATATTTTCTTTCTAACATATCTTGTGTGTTCAGTCTATTGTGGATTAAAAGCTAAAAGAAGAATTTATGCTTAAGTTGACAACACGTCTTTTAGATCCATCGAAGCACCTCTAAAAGAGTCAATAGCAACTTGTCTATCTTGGACACTCATAGTTAGTCACTCCTTTAGGAAGTTGCCTATAATATGGATTGAAAGTGATCTGCAATTTCTGTAATAGATTATTCATTTGTTGGTATTGTGAATAAGCTTCCACGGAGAGTGGTAAGTGAATATGTGTACACATTTCTCGAAATTCCAAATGACCTGAAGGGAGGCATGTTGATTTTGAGAAGAAAAATGTACAATTTCGGCTATTTTTACAGTATGGATATATCACTCCAGTTGTCTCGCCAAAAATCAAACTTTGTACATTTTGGAGTATGTAGGTGACATTGTCTTTATATGTTTGCAAGAGTTTCAGAAAATCTTTCCACCAAAAGGAAGCATTACTGAGATGAAGGAACGCGTCGTTGATAGTATAGTTCACATATTAGTTTGACTCGAGGAGCATCCATATGATTATGAAATTTATGCACCATTTTTTGAAAGAGATATGTGTTTTGCGTATATAGATTAAGAATATCAAGATCTCTATATAGATTAAGAAAATCTTTGTTGGGCTATATTCCCCCTTAGTGGTTTTAGTGATTAATGATAATACATTTTACGAACTAACTATGTGAATTAAGGATTTTAGATATCTCTATTTATGGAACAAGACGGTTGTATTCCCCTCGGTGGTAGAAATAGAAAAGATGGTTATTTTCGGGCGTTTCATTTTTGGAGAACTTGAGTAGTAGAAAATCTGTACTATTAAGAGGGGATCCATTTTGAAAAGGTACGGATGGAATCAAAATGCACACAACACCATATGCACCCACATACCATTCCCACAACTCCGGAATTCCTCTATTTTATGGTTGGACAACTTGGCAACACTCAGGCGGTAGTACCGCTCTGGTCAGCGGGTAGTACCGGTTATGTGGTAGTTCCACCAAACAGATCCGCTCGTACTACAGCTTATTCTAACGATTATGTAAGCCCCGGTTTAATCAGCGGCAGTGGAGCGATAGTAGCGTGGTACTACTGCTTGCGCAATACTTATGCCCTAGTGCTACTCTACTACCACTGATTTCTTGTAGCCTAAAATGATGAGTGGTTGTAGGGAGGGAAGTTCCGTTTAAGCTTTTACTTCCGTGTATTACTACAATACCTACTTTCAATTATTTGAGTGCTTCTGTTTCCTCTGTTCTACACTCTAAGGTAGTACCGCTCCTATCACCGGTAGTGCCGCTCGTGTGCAAGCAGAGCACATAATGGTTCGATTTTCACCCCCACTATATAAAGGGGGTATTCTTCCCCAAGAAGATCACCTCTTATTCCCCATTGCTCCATTGCTTCCCAAGCTCAAATCCTGTCGGATCTCTCTCCCTAGCCATCAAAAGTTATTGATTCTCTACGGTTTGGAGGGGAAGGCCCCGATCTACACTTCCAACAAAGGAAATTTTATCCCCTACTATCCATTGTGGATCTTGTTACTCTTGGGTGCTTTAGGTACCCTATTAAAGTGAAGTGCTCCTCATAATGGGAAGAAGATGACTGGGTGAAGTCGCCTCCTTAGCTTCAGCCAACAGTGCATCAATATAAATGATCCGCTCTCGTTTCTTTGATACATCACGTTAGTGCATCCATGCTATATAATGTGATGATCATCTGTCCTAGCATTGAGTGAACCAATGAGTTGATAAACATATAGAACAATAATGAACAAAAACTTATGATCTCCATAGCTGGGGTGCATGGTTGCATCATACTATTCACTTGACTAGCGTACCACCAATGAGCTAGGGATTTGGCATTTTTATCATTGATCATGTGCAAGTCGTAGTATTCATTGTGCTTTTGCTTATGAAACGAATAACGAACAATTTTCCAAAAGTTCGTGCCCATTGCTTCCTACCTAGGAAATTGTAGAGACATACAACCAAGCATTGCACAACAATTCGTCTTTTATTACCGAGTATGCTGCCATCATGATCTATAGGAACAATGGAACGATAAAAAAGTTTCTATAACATTTGATCGAATACCTGCTAGTCATGATATACATCATGAAGGCGGTCGCAAGAAAGCGCAATGTACCTCCCTGCGGATGGATCCGAGGTGGGGACAACGTAGTACTAGGTGGTAGTGCACCGATGCTGCACATGTCCAATGGAGCGAGGAGGGTACTGATGCAGAGCAACGAGAGGGACCAGGCGTGGAGTGGGGAAAAATGAACCGGGAGGGGGATTTGAGTGGGTCGGAGTCGTACATGTCTACGATTCGAACTCCGCAAAGCTCTTCCAGTTTGGTTCAAATTTACGGAAAAACGAACACGCGAGTTGGCCCTCGAACGGATACAGTGCGTCTTGAATGATAAAAATGGCCAGAACAATTCAACCCAAACAGATGCGGAAGATTTAAGAATCGATGTTGAAAATACCTTACCTTTGTTTTTGAAAGATGCAATTTGGAAATTATACGTTTCTACAACCGCTGTATCAAAATATAAGATGTTTTTAAAAAGTAGTTTAGCCTGAAAAACGTCTTATATTCTAATACGGAGGGAATACATTACAAATGGATAACATCTTTTATTATTAGAAACTAGCAAACATGCCCGTGCGTTGCTACGGGATAAACAAATCTTCGTATATCTAAACATAATTGTCATACACATATCTTCGCCTTTGATCCTCTTTCCGTCCTCTACTCGTCGTCGATGTCGCCGTCATCGTCGCCGATGAGGTGGATGAATGCGACGCCCACGACACGCCTTGGGTCCAGTAGACCTGCGGGGGTGGCGGTGGTGGTGGCAGAGGTGGGGACGAAGGCGGGATCGGTGGCTTCAGCGGCCAGTACGCAGACGGCGGTGCGTCGAAGGTCCAGTCGGTCCTCACGAGGTCGCGGATGACCTCGTAGATCTGGGTGTTGTTGTTGTCTATGGGTCGTGGTGGCAGCGAGGCCGGCGGTATATCCTCGTACCACGGCCTCGTTGGTGGCATCAGGGGTTGTGGAGGCAGTGAGTGCGCGTAGACAGCGTCGTCAGACTCCGTGGACGTCACATCGAGCAAGTCTTTGAGCCCTGGCCAGCACTCCTCCGCTCGATCTCCTCGAGGGTGGTCCGACTCCTATCTGCGGGACGCAAATGTGGGACTATTAAATAATGTGAGAACATCTGGTTCTAGCGTGGTCTCAAGAAGCTAGCTGTCTTGGTTGGGTTGAGCGTTCTGCACAGGAAAACTTCGTGGGTTCGATCCAGCGCAATATTTTTTTCTTAATTGGCTTCGAGCCAACGAGAGAATGTCCATTAGCGTACGAAATTTGATCGGTACGAAGCGTTTTTTAACGAAGAGTTTCTCTTACTTATAGGTGGCATTGGTGGTAATTTCTATGAATTTCAAAGGCAAATAAAATGACGGATGAAAAAAGGGAAAAAAACGCACCTCCCTTTATTATTAGGGAAAGATGTCCGGCGCTCACATAGGTTTTCGGGAGTTTCACCGTCTATTACCTACTCCCTTCATTCTAAATTAAATGACTTTCATTTATATACATGTCTAGATACAAATATAGACAAATGAAAATTATCTAATTTAGAACTGAAAAAGTAATTTAAATGCACAGATACTTCTTCGCACAATTTGTATTCTTGTCAGCAATGCAGATGATTGTTGCGTTGATTCATTGACTCCAAGACAAAGATCCATCAAAGTGGCATAATCAGTCAACGCAATGTGGATGTTGAAACCTGAGAGCCCAGCAGGTCATGGAGCAGTTTTCCGGCTGACAGGGAAGGTTCCATTGGTTAATTAAGTCCAAGGCCGCCTGACGTGGGGAAAGAAACACAGAGATCATGCTTCCTTGGTGTCGCTACCTCTCGCTTCCAAGCATGCGTATAGCGTGATGTATGGATTGCCGTGTGCGCGCCATCTAAAGGAAGGAGAGCCGACACTCCAACACCAATCACCGTGCGTTTGGTTGGTGGTACAGTACTGACTTTAGTCACTTCAGAGAAATTCTACATAGTGATTTTGGATTTAAATAATAATTTAACCAAGATAAAAAGATATATGTGTATTTAAGAGCATCTCTAACAGATCCCGCAAAACCATTTTATAGGCAGACCAAAAATATTTTTGTGCTACTGTACGGGCTGCGGTGGGATTGATCTTTGCGGTACAGTTTTGCGGGGTCGTTTTGCTGTATCCTGCATGGTACCGCAAAAACATTTTTTTGAGGGGAGGGGGGGGGGTGTAGGAAAATTCATGATTTTCAATATTCAATCTTAATGTTCAAGCAATATAAATCAGACATAAGAATGTTTAAGAAACATACAATACAATAATCATATCAATTACATTTTTTATTCAAAGTAATTCGTAATGAGCATTGAATATCCGAGAGCTTGGTTGTGCAGAATACATAAACGACCAACATTCGATCTTCACCGCTTTTATCTTTTGAGGCCATTGAACTCTTGGACGAGATGAAACAAGAAGGGATGCTCGGCATCATCATCAAAGAGCAAATGCTCTATGTCTGAATCATCCGATTCTGACGAAGAGGATGAACTGCAATTAATTTCCATCTACAATAAAATCACAATTAATCCTCTAAGGTCTGTACGCACCAAATCGTCAGCTAATACTATAGATGGGATAAAATTACCTTTGGACGACCGGTAGGGTGCAAACCTATGGCTCGTTTTCTACACGGTCGATAGGGTGGAAACCGACGTCTCCTTCTTGCTCACGATCGGAAGGCCACAAATCAATGCGCTAGCGGCCAAGGGAGATACAAGATCAAAGCGGTGACACACTCACTAATTCTTGAAACGACCACGACCACAACGGGGCAATGTGTGGAGCACCCCGATGGATCCATGGCGGCAGCAAACACGCGCTTACGACAGGAGTGGGCCAACCGCAAGCTCGCAGTAAGCTGGATAAGGAGCAGTAGAGGTCGGGATGTTCAGAGAAAACTTCGATCACTAGCGATTGTGGCGACAACATCGACGAAAGGGAGCCCGCAAGATGAATGTTTCGTCCCACTAATTTTTCAGCGGATAGGGGAAATAGGAAAATTGCCATCTAAACCTATACATATGCCGTATGAGGGGGGATTTTTCCGTCTCCCCGAAAAAACAATCGATGACAGGCAAATTTGGTGGATCTGCATAGGATAAAAATTTATCTCGGTTTGTTAAATCAACGGTTATTTTGTGGGAGGTGGGGTTGTGGGATCTGTTAGAGATGCTCCAAGCCATGTGTTAGAAACTTACACGTTGCATTCCTTAGCGCAATGTCAGACCGCATGTTGTCAGGCTTTTGTATGAGTCCAATCCTGTAACAACCCAGTTTTCACAAAAATTAAAAATTTTGTTTTCGGTGTGAATTGTTTGATTGTCTGATTTGTTTGCGTTGTTTGCATCCCCGATTTCTCGATCGGCGATTATTTTCCCCCCTCTTATCTCGTACCGGACGGAGACCGACCCTTGCCACCCTGACACTCAACCTTTGCAACACCGGGTTTCACCCGATCACCGTCGCGAAAACCGCACGAGACCAGCCGCAGCCAACGGAACGAAAACCCCGTTTATTAATTAAATGGGTTATTTTAATAGCGCGCAAAAAAATGTTGTCGGAATGTCACCGCAGTGAGGTATGATCGACGGGCTCGACGCGCTGAGCGCGTGGTTCGAGATTTCATCGGAATCGGAGTCCGTACGGAGTCTCGGCGGTCACAAACGCGATCACCGGACGTGCGAGAGGGGTACCGAGGGCATTTGCGTAAAAAGGCCAGCCAACCTGCCTTTATAATGACCCCCACCTCCCAAACCAGCCAATTAGGGTTTCCCTAAGACTTTTTGCAGCCACCCCCCTCAATTTTTGCCCAATTTCGTCCAAAATCCCCCCTTTTTCCGAAACCCTAGCCTCCCAGACGTTTGGGGCCGTTGATCTGCGAGATCTGGGGCTCAGATCGCGCCCCGAAGGCCTCCACCGCAGCTCCAGCCCACTCCGGGCCACGCGGGCCCGCAACCGCCGCCGCCAGGGCCCGATCTGGGCCGACCTCGCCGCCAACCGCGTCCTTCCCGTGAAGGCGCCGCCTCGCACGCCGGCGAGCGCGCCGCCGGCCGGCCACCGCGCGCCGAGCCGCCCCGGCCAGGTCTCCCCGCGGCCTCCCTCTCCCCTTCTCCTCCTTCCCCTGCCTCCTCCTTCTCTCCCCTCATCTCTCTCTCTGCAGCACAAGAGGAGCCGCCCGACGCCATGGCCATGGCCTACGAGGAGCTCGTCGGCCTCCTCCTGCGCCAGCCGCCGCCGCCCCCCTGGAGTCCAGCGCCGCCTCCCCCCGATCCCGCTGCTCCTGCCCCGCATCCTCGCGCCAGGCCCCTGCGTCGCCTGCCTCGCCGGAGGCCACCTGCATCCCGGCGGCGCCGTCAACACCGTGCAGGAGGAGCACGAAGGCCCGAGCCGCCTGCTCGCGCCCACGTGGGCTGAAGTTGCTCCAGCGGCCCACCAGCCTCTAGCGCAGCCAGGCCCAAGGCCATGCCAAGCCCAGCCGGCCACCCCCCTCCTCTGCTGGGCCGAGGCCCTTTTTGGGTGAGAAGCAGCCCCAGCCCCCCCCCCCTCTGTTTTTTTTATTTATTTTGCGCAGGACGTCAAAATTTCACAAAGTCTGGAAAATTACTGCTGCTGTTTCCATTTTGCGACGATGATAGCGATCAAACCGTAGCTCCGATGAACGTGCCCCCAAAACGAAAGTTGCTTAGAATTGTGTGTACTTTAATTCATATTTTATGAGCATTTGCATTTGAGGTCATCTTGATTGTGTAATTGTGTTGTAAACAGGGCATCAGGCCGTTAACTGCTACAAATTCCTGCTAAGTGTTGTTGTTATTATTTTATTGCAACTTTGCATGATGATTGTGACTCATCCATGAGGCCTATTGCATTGATTCTTTTTCCTATGTGTTAAGCACCATGTGTACTTCATTTCCATGCTTTAACTTGTCATGTTTGGGTGCTTTAGCTATATTAAATCTTTCTTCAAAGTGGTGATCCTGATGTTAATGTGCTGTTGTTGCTGAAAACTGTTATTTTATTGCAACTTCGGTCGACGAGTGTGTCGCGACCGTTTATCGGAATTGAGTGACTCCAATTGCATATTGTTGAGCATCATGTCTACTTTCATTACATGTATTGCATCTTCATGTTAGCATTACTGGTCATATAGATATTTAGCTCCAAAGTTGCTATGCTGCTGTTTTGGACAGCCACCTCCGTTTTTCATTAAGTCTGTTACTTTGCGATGCCATGTTGTTTGCTTAATATCTTTTGATCTATGATGCCTATTTGCATGATTCTTTTTGCCATGCCCTCCTTGTCATGTCTAGTTTAATTTCATATCATTTGTGAGCATATTTGCATTGATTGTCCTGTTTATGCATTGCTCTAAAGTGTGCTTCGTGATGTTGGCAGATTGTGCCCGTAACTTGTTTTGCTTGTATCTTTTGATCCGTAACTCCGTTTGGGGTGTTCTTTATATGTAACTTGATTAGTTTTTCGTGTACTTTGTTTTTATGCTATTTTTTGTTGTTGTTAACCAACCTATAATATGGTTTAGGGCAGAACAGTACCAAATGTTTTAATCATCGTGCGGCACTTAGTGTTATGTCATGTTTAGGTTGTGCCTCACTTAAATTGACTAGCATAGATAGTTTACTTTGTGCTTCACCTCTTGACATGTTTGTGTGCTATGCCATGCTTGCTTGAGTTGCCATGTTAATAACCGTTGATTGGTCACCTGTAACTAAAAAACTAGAACCCTTCTAAACGTGCGGTATTCGTCGTGTGTGACGAGTACTCCACTTAAACTGTTAGTAACCGATTTCGACGATAGATCCGTATCGCGTTGCCGTGTCGTGTGACTTCTTCTTGATCTTGTGTTACCTCGTAGTAATATATGCTTGCTCGTTGATTCCTTTCTAGTGTTTATCGTCTTGTGTGCTTCCGCGGGTACCTCTCGGAGACGATGCGAGCTTGCGATCAACTGCACCTTCGGAACCCGACTTATCAACAGGCAAGGACTATGCATACTTATGATCCATTCTATTTCAACCAGCGGTTTGCATGCTAGTCTAGGTTAGGTTCCATGTTTGATCCTACCACATGTTTACAGCCTCTTTCAAACCGATACAGCCATGTCCCTTCCCAGCAAACCTTGTACTGCTATGTTACTATTGCTCGTTGCTCAGCCCCTGCTTAGTATGCATGCTTAGGATGCTACGATGTACCCTATTACTCCTTGGTTTGGGATATCACCTTATTATTATTGTTGTTGATGATATGATTATTATAATGTTGACTATATTTGACGAAGGATGGAAGGTCTAGGCTATCCCGCCCCGACGCTTTGTTCCATTCGAGTCACCTAGGATCTGAGTTCCGGGTATTGGTTTTAAGACTGAGCGTGCCTAACCGCGTGTGGGATTTTATGGGGTCCCCTTTTCTTACCTACCTAGCTTCAAACATTTCTAGTGGTGGCCCAAGCTGATTTACCATTTGAAAACCGTGTGTGTGTCTGTTGGGTCGCTCCTGGCAGATATTCTTTAAAACAACTTGGGCCAGCGGAGACATGGTTTCTCTTGTTGGTCCACACCAGGGAGCTAGGGGGCTGTCCACATATGTTTGGGCAACCTATCCGACCTCATCCAGACGGTAGAGGCTGATTCGAGAGCGCGGCCGACTTTTGAGTTGGATGTCGACTCACCGGGGGCCACCCGGATTTGTTCGTTGTTAGTTAGAGGGA
Organism: Bromus sterilis; assembly: GCA_950022295.1. Classification (NCBI taxonomy): domain Eukaryota; kingdom Viridiplantae; phylum Streptophyta; class Magnoliopsida; order Poales; family Poaceae; genus Bromus; species Bromus sterilis. The sequence continues at coordinate 260,473,221 of OX465598.1, read as the reverse complement.
CCTGTCGTTTCGGATCTCTTGGAACTAAATCATAAAATGGTTGCCTGTGATGGGTAGCAACTGAGAGAGATGGACGTGTGTGCGGAGCCTCGTAATGGGCAGTTGGTACACCCCTGCAGGGTTAAATCTTTTCGAGAAGCCGTGTCCACGGTTATGGACAACTTGAGACCTACTCCTTGTTCATAGACAACAACAATTGAGATAATCTTAATATAACTTGATCAACGTGTGTGTGTGCCTTGACTGCTTCTTCTTCGTCGGGACGCGAAGAGGAGGACAAGGATATGATAGGTGTTATGTTTGCGTAAGTAGTTGATAGCAAGACTTGTTGGAGGCGATTCCTCATCGAATGATTGGCTTCTTACCTTACTCTCTAGATCGTTAGCCACTTCGCAAATGCTAGTGCGGCAGAAACCTCACCACTTACCCCATCCTTACCGTAAACTACTAGTTGTCCTAGAATGACGAGTGATGAAGTCCTTGCTGGGTCAGATGACCACTACAGTTGGATGCTGAGTACTTCTGTACTCATCATACTACCCCCAAACTCTTTTCAGGGTTCTTGATCGACGACAGGTATGGTGATCGACGTTTCACGTGGAGACTCGACGACGACTAGTTAGGCGAATCCCCGCAGAGGGCCTGGACCCGTGTGGTTATGGGGATCGATGTTTTTCTCTTTGCCAGTAGGCATTTGATTGTAGTCTGTACTCAGACATATATCTTCCGTTGTTGTATTGTATTAAGGCAGTTGTATGCCGATTGTATGAGATGTTTCATCCTTGTATCTGTAATGTTGTGATATCATGTTGGAAATCCGGGGCATATGGCTATGTCATATGTCGCGGTGGGACCGATATGTGCTTCGTCCCCGGATCTGGATGGAAACATCTAGATCTGGAACAGTACCGCATATCGGGCCTTACAAATCCCGACCTCGTTAATACTTTGATTCAGATCATAGCTCTTCACATTAAGATGATGAGTTTCTGACTTCTAGTATACCTTAGCACTCCGCACATTATAAAAAGACAATTGAAGACCTTGCCGGACCTTGCCGGACATGGCGGTATTGCTTTGGGGTCCAAGTGATCCCAATTTTCTATTGGTTATCGATGTACTGTGGGTTGTTGGGTTGCATTAATTCTATGCAGATACATGTTATATACACGCGGTATGTAGATATGGGGCGTATGACGGTATAGTAAATTATTGTGACGGACTATGTTGTCCAAACGGCGACGAATAGTGCGTCTACACTGCTCCATCCATCCCGCATAACCTCTCCGTCCAAATGAACAGTACGTGGTAGAGGCCATGGGCTATGAGCCAGTGTTGAAAAATAAGTTCTATGTCCCAATATCGCTGGACGACAGGCCTTGACATAAATTATAGGTAAAATCCTAGCGGAGGCTGTCAAAGATTATGAGGTAAGTACATACGGACTATGTTTTTCGCACCATTTGGTACATCAACAGCCTAAAAATTGGGTTGGGTGTTAGTTTCAGAGCAATGGTTGGTTCAGTGTAAGCGAGTCTGACGAAGACGAGGCCATTGGTAAGGCGTAGTTTGGTGCAACAACCAACGATGACAACTACAATTCGTTCAAGCAGACTTCTGACACAAAGGTTGATAGAAATTCAGTATGAGATCTTGCCCTCATGCCTGATGTTTCGGCGGGCAGGATTTGGCTGCTCTAATGATAGTTTTTGGTGTTTGTAACAGTCAATGGATGCATAGATTTTGGTTAAAGATGACTACACTGAACATAAACGAGATGTTGTGTCTCATGTGAGCTCCATCTGTTCCGTCAGTTTTACTGGATGGAGTATGATGCGCGTTATCTCTTGATGGGCCATGCCTCATTAAATGAATATGGCGTACGCCATGTTATACGTCTTCTGTACGAACCCAGAGCCGAATCTTGCTAGTCCACAGTACATGCCTCATTAAATGAAAATCGAGATCACTTGAACCCAAGAATCATATGGAATATTCGGACCTTACCATTCTATAAAGGGGCACGTACTCCTATGTTTAGAAAATGATTGTCTCACGGACACGTCATACTCATTGTCCAACATGTCTTAGTCATCAAATTGGGTGATATCTTCATGTCTCCCACATTGGCCTCAAATGCAGTCTAGACCAACACAAATACCTTTTGAAACAAGTATCAGTTCCCATCACCTCTTCTTTCTCAAGATATTGGGCCACGTTCCTCACATTTTCACATAGTTATGGTCATGGGATGTCTAAGCTTTGTGTGATTGATTGTTCATTAGTTTAACCCTGCATTTTAGAAGAAAAGAAGAGCACAACATTAGAAATAATTTTGTTATCACCAATACTTGAATTGGTAGGCATTAAAGATTATATCACTCACATGTGTGAAGATCCAAGCCACCCGTGATCTCTTGCTCCAGTGGTATGTGTTGCCTCTTTCCAAATTGTATGTCCATGCGATGTGGTACGTGTCATTCGACAACCTAGACGCATATAATTGGGCACCTTACCTGCTAAAGAAGTTGATCTCGATAACACATATCATTCAGTACGAATTGGCTTGGGGTATGGTACAACCTCCAATTAACCTACACATGACACATACATTTGTGTTGAGGTGTTCCATTACAAAACAAAGAGGATGGTGCTATAAAGGGCTATACCTGCTTATATATGAGTGCATCGAGATCATAGATGTATCTCTTGTACAATGCCTTCGACTTGTCTTCTAAGATCTCAACAACATCCCACAAGTATGTTGTGACGCCCCCAAAATAATTCTGTGTACAGTAATCAGACACGCAAGGTACACGGCTGAGATTAGGGTGCCACGGTGAGAATATCACAGCACAACACTAAACACAAAAGGATAAACCAATATGTTACAATACCAGGGATCACGAGGATCCGAATACATAAGTTATACAAGCCATAAGATCTGAGTACAGACATAGTTAGTCAAGTTTTTCCTTAAGAAGGCTAGCACAAATGACATCAGAGATACAGATCGAAAAAGCGAGGCCTCCTGCCGGGGATCCACCGAACTACTCCTGGTCGACAGGGAACTCGACGTCGTAGTAGTCGCCTCCTGGGTACTCCTGCTCCTGGGCTCCAACGTCGACTCCAGCGGCCAATCGGGCAAAACGAAAAAGGGGGAAAATAAAGCAAAGGTGAGTCTAGCATACCCGCGAGTCTTACGTCCGCTACTAATCAATTATGCATTGTATCAAATGGAAAGGGGAGGCTATATATAGTGGACTGAAAAGTAGATATCTGAATAAGGGTAAGAAGCTAGGCCTATCGAAGACTAGCATCTTCCGACGAGTCTTGCAGCATGAGGAGAGAATAGCCAACAGTTCATATAAAGCATAAAGTAACAATGCAGCAGAAGTTGCTGCAGCATTGTATAATAATAAGTTGTAATAATTAACAATGCCACCGAAATCCCTTCCTCGACATCCCAGCGAGGAAGAAAACCCGGAACCATACAGTTTAATAATAATAGTTTGTAGTGGTAAGATCCATCTTCAGCATAAAGCGTCATGTTATCGTGGACACGGCTATTCGAATAGATTAATCTTCCCTGCAGGGGTGCACTTGTGTTACACTACACGCACGGATCTCCAGGGTGGTGGGCACCTTGTTAGGGAACGCTCCAGTGAGGCTATCTGTCACTCCGTAGCCCATCTTTCAAACTCAACAGAGAGGCCATCCGACGGTCTAAATCCTAAGTACGCCGGGCCTTGGACCCCAACCCGAACGTACTCCTGCACGGTGCGTGGCTGGCCGGTGAAGCATAAGCAAACCAAATAAGACATCACCACGCGAGCAAATAAGACAACATGACTTCCCGGCAATCAGCCCGCGATACTGCTGACGCCTGAAGAGTCCTCGGACGATACTATGAAGCAGGGGAGCCCATAACTCGTAATTCCCACGGGTAGGTAGTGCGTACATGGCATATAGCCAACTCGAGATATCCACCGAACCATTAGTCATTTTATTAACTTGCGGGACAACTGTTCTCGTTGCCTCGACTTAACTGACCCGCGGACAACGACAACAGTCAGGACCACCAGTACATCGGTGCCTACCCTATCGTCCCACCAAGTCTCTGCGGTTACCAACAAGGTGAACCGACTCCTTACCTTGTCTCGCGTGTGCTCCCGGAGGAGCTCGACTTTCGTGGTTTGGTAACTCTCGCGGCCAACGATCAGGGTCCAAGCACACCGGTACACTGGTCGTACCCTCCCTGTCGTCCCGTCGCAATACCACTCGCGAGCACCGTTGGGTCACCTGACTTCTTACCTTTAAGGACAACCATTGTTTAGGTACCTAGAGCGGCTATACAGAGTCATCAACGAGTGGAGTACGAGGATTACTCCTCGATAGCTCACACTTGATGTGGCTCAGCAGAGTCGAGCTAGGGGGGCTGAGGTGGTGTCTGCATTGTACCATACATGTGCAGTTGTAATATTTGTATCCGTGTTCACTCCCCTGAGTGATCACGGCCCTCTATCTAATCCTAGCTAACAATGCGTAGGGATCACTGCTGAATATAATATATATAATAGGCAGCATAGGATAAAGGAAGGTACATCAAGGGGCGCCAAAAATAGGTTGTGCAATTGAATAGGATTGTAACGTAGAAGCACCAGTAATGCCTAGTGCAAGAAAAGTACGGAAAGATAGGCGATATCTAGGGAAGAGAATGGCTCTGCTTGCCTAGAAGCTCGACGATAGGGGTAGGGTCGTCGACGAAGTAGTCGTACCCAGCAACGGTGTAGTCGGCGGTAGCAGTGGGGTCCAGTGGAGAATAAAGGGGGGAGACACAGCAAATATAAAGCAATCATAGCAAATAGATGAATGGCATGACGTATGCAATGCTAACGTTGTTCTAACGCAGTGGAATGCACGTTGCTCGGAGCGGAAATTCATCCGGGGATGAAATTCCGGCTCCAGGTGATTATCGACAAACGGCCCGGAGGGGGGGGACGTCGATGTTCGTTGTGTTAGAGGGGTCTGGTGGGTATACGAATAGCGTATTCTTAGTCGTTATATTATTCTGATCAATTTTCATGTATAAAGTTTTTTAATCTGACATATGGTTTAAAAGATATTGATTTTCAAAGTTTAATTCATTTTAAAAGAATTTCTAAATTTCTTTTATTATTTAAAATCCAAAATTATCCACAAGTCTATCCAGAACAGTGCTGACATGTGGGACCCATATGCCAGCCTCTATTTATTTATAAATCTTTCATTTAAATAAATCTAATCAGTGGGGCCCTACAGTTAGTGACTCAGCACTAATTAATCTTTTTTATTAATCCACTGATTAACCTAATGACTACGGCCCACATGTCACTGGCTGAAAGTTATTTCTATCTTAATTAAACCAGAGAGATATTTAACCGGGGTTGGGCCTGCGTGTTAGTGGCCTAAATGATAGTTAATTAGCGCTAATGACCCAGCTGACAGGCCGGGTCCACACGGCAGACACACGGGGGGCTTGGCGGAGACTCGCCGGCGGAGAGGTTGAGCGTGCGCCCAACACAGGCCACGGGAGGGTCGTGTGGGGGTCCAACCGAACGAGCGCTCGACGGGGAATCATTTGGTGGCGGTGGCATCGGCTGGAGTCGCCGGAATAGTGGCCGGCATCGAGGTCTTGCGGCGGCAGAAAAATCGCGACGACGAAAACGACGAGTTAGAGCGGGAGCTTGAGCATGCGATACACAGGGTTGCTGCTGGGAACGGCTCGAACAAAACGACATGGTCAGCGCGTCAAACGTGTGCGCTAATACGCGAGGCAGAGCTCGCCGACGGCAGCAAACAAATGCCCTAATGGCAGATCGGCCTACGGAGCACGGGAGAGGCAACGACGAGTTGGGAAAGAATTCTCGTCCCAAGAATTTAAGCGGTAGCGAGGAAAAGATCGGGGTATTCATCGCGAAGGCGATCTTCGCATTCCTAGGTGGCTTCATCTTCAGAATGGTTCGACCACTGAACCTTGAGGAACTTGACGGTCTTGTTGCGGGTTTGACGTTCAGACTGATCGAGAATGCGGCTCGGATGTTCTCGATAAGTCAAGTCTTGTTGCAGCTCGATCATATCATGTTCCACTTCGTGGATAGGGTCCTTGAAGCAGCGACGAAGTTGCGACACGTGGAAGACATCGTGGACTTGGGAGAGGTTCAGCGGCAATTCCAATCGGTATGCCATGGGTCCACTCCTGGAAAGGATACGGAACGGGCCAACGTAGCGAGGAGCCAACTTGCCCTTGATACCGAAGCGATGAGTGCCCCTCATGGGAGTGACATGGAGGTAGGCGTATTCACCAAGTTGATAGACCATTTCCTGGTGTTTGCGATCATAATTGCTCTTCTAACGAGACTGAGCAGCCTTTAGATTTTCTTGCACAACGCGAACTTGATCTTCAGCTTGTTGGACAAGATCCGGACCAAAGTAGGGTCGTTCCCCAGTTCCTGACCAATTCAGGAGGGTTCGACATTTATGTCTGTATAGAACTTCGAAGGGGGCCATCTTCAAGCTAGCCTGATAGCTGTTGTTGTACGATAATTCCGCGTATGGGAGAGATTCCTCCCATTTCATGCCGAATGAAAGGACACAAGCTCGAAGCATGTCTTCCAGCACTTGATTGACTCATTCAACCTGGCCTTGCTACTGGAGGTGATAAGCGGTGCTGAGAGACAGACGAGTCCCGAATGCTTCCATGAAACTCTTCCAGTATCGTGAGGTGAAAAGGCTGCCACGGTCTCAACGGATCTCTAGCGGAATACCGTGGAGTGAAACAATTCGGGAGATATACAAGTCTGCTAACTGAATAGCAGTGATCTTCTCCTTGACTGGCAGGAAGTGAGCAATCTTGGAGAATCGGTCGATGACGACAAAGATGGCATCGTTACCTTTCTGTGACATGGGAAAACCGGTGAGAAGTCCGTTTCGACTTTGTCCCACTTCCAATCAGGAAGAGGGAGTGGTCGCAACCAACCAGCAGGTTTCTGATGTCCAGCCTTGACGTGACTACAAACGTCACATTGAGAAACATAGCAGGCGATGTCTTGCTTCATGTAAGGCCACCAGTACCGTTGACGAAGGTCTTTATACATCTTGGTACTGCCAGGGTGGATTGACAAGGGAGAATTATGGGCTTCTTCCATGATATTCGGACCAGAGTTAATGATGGCCGGGCTCACAGGAACTACTAAGCGGCCCTTGAAGTACACAGTATCACCATCATTGGTATCAATAGTAAAGGAGGAGGACTTTCCTTCTGCGATGTCTTGCTTGATCTTCACAATGTCAGCGTCAATAGGTTGTCTACTCTTGATGAGGGCGTCGAGTTTTGACTCGAGAACCAGGTTATTGACGTAACCTTGAGGAACAATCTCGAGGTTCAGCTTGCGAAGCTCTTCATACAGAAGTGGTTGATGTACCTGAACCTCAAGTTCAGAACAGTAAGCTTTGTGGCTTGATACGTCCAAAACATATCTATAATTTCTACTTGCTCCATGCCTCTTGTGTGGGATATTACTATGATATTGATGAACTTCCATACACTTTTGATCATATTTGGACTAACCTATTAACTCAGTGCACCCCAGTGCCAGTTCCTATTTTCTGTTGTTTTTCTATTTCAGGTTTCCCCCTTATTAAAAGTACCAGAAAAATTCCGGGAAAAATATAGGAAAAATCAGTGTACCGGAAGCTTCGTGAAGATCCCGGGAGGGGCCAGAGGGGAGCCAGGGGGGCCAGGCGGCCAGAGGGCGCGGCCAGGCCCCTGGCCGCGCCAGGGGGGCGCCTGGAGCCCCTGGCCCACCTCTGGCTTCCCCCTTTCGCCTATTTATTCCCCGTGACGATAAACCCTCGGGGACGGAACCCTTTTTCGCGATATCTCCTCTGTTCCGCCACCGCCGCGCTTCCAAGATCGGGAGCACCAGAAGACCTCTTCCCAGCACCTTGCCGGAGGGAGGAATCACCTCCGGGAGCTTCTCCACCACCATGGATGCTTCCCGGATGAACCGTGAGTAGTCCACCTTGGACCATGGGTCCATGATCAGTAGCTATGTGATGTTCTCCTCCCCTCTTTTTTCTTCATGGATTAGACCTCATGGGCTGCCCTACATGATCGAGGCACATATGTAATCTTTCTGCTGTTGCTATGCTGAGTTTGCTGGGATCCGATGGATTATGAGATTATTTTCAAATTGTGATTGAGTTATATATTTGAGTCTCTTCTTTTATATTTATGTTCTTGAGTAACTCTTGCATGTTCTCTGTTGCTGTTTATTGCTTTGGCCAAGTAGTAGGTAGTGACTCCAAGAGGGAGCATTATGCATGATTGTGGGTTCATGCACCCCGATGACTAGCTTGAGTGACAGAAACATGAGTCTAGGGGATGTGTTGTTGCCACAAGGGGGAAAACAACGGTGCTTGTACTTGCGGGTGCAAGGATTGTTTACTTTACACAAAGTTCTTTAACGCAGTTGTCCGTTACTTTGAGTTTACACTTTGGGTGGGAATCGCAACTTAATACCAGCGAGATGTTCTGGATAGATATCTCAAGGTGGATGATTAGTGGGTAGATGCAGTTGGATTTTGGTCTACTTGTCTTGGCGTACCGCCCGTGCTTTTGAGCCACTTCCTTTCTGTTTTGCATAATTAGCATTGGTTTGCGCACATAATCCTATCAATTGCCGAGCTGTAATTTGTTTACCTCGCATGGCTATTTTATCTTCTTTTGGGAGAGAGACATCACTAGTGAACATCATGAGATCCTGGTCCATACTTCCACCACTGTTTACGCTATCAATTTACTTTCAGTATTTACTTTTCAGTTGCTATGACTATCTATCATTATTATCCCGTGTGTTTTATCCTTTGTAAACAAAAAGGCCGGAGGAATTGACAACTCCTCTGTACTCGTTGGGAAGCGAAGCTATCTGTGTGTGTGCAGGTCCAGGTGAAGTTAGCAATCCTTAGATTGTCCACGACGCCAGTTGTTCACTTCACCACCTACTTGTTGACCCAGGAGTCCTACGGGTTCGATACTTTAAACCTTACCATCTTTGCTAAGGGAAACTTGCCGTTATGCTACATCTCACCTTCCACTTGGGGTAACCAACGAGGGCGAGAAGTTATCTCGTGCATCAAGAAAATTTCTGGCGCTGTTGCCGGGGATTCCACTCTTCAAGATAGGGGAGTTGCACACTATCTTTTATCTTTTATTTTTAGTCTTGTTAGTTTACCTTTCAGTTTTTGCTTTAGTGTATTTTATCGAAAATCAAAAAAATAGTTATCTTGCTTGCTGCTACTATGGGTTCCTTTGAAAACACCAAGTTGTGTGACTTCACTAGTCACAAAACAGTGACTTTATCTGCACTCCTATTGCTACACCTGCTACTTCAGCACCTTCTTATGAGATTAAACCTGCTTTGCTGAACCTTGTTATGAAAGATCAATTCTCTGGTGCTAGAGATGATGCTGCTTTGCATTTAAATAATTTTATTGAGCTTTGTGATATGAAAAAGTACAAAGAAGTAGATGGTGATATTGTTAATCTTAAGCTTTTTCCTTCCTCTTTGAGGGATGAAGCTAAAATTTGGTTGCAATCCTTGCCTAAGAATAGCATAGATTCTTGGGATAAGTGCAAGGATGCTTTTATCGGGAAGTACTACCCCCCTGCTAAGATTATCCAGTTGAGTAGCTTTATTATGAATTTTAAACAATTGGATAATGAACATGTTGCCCAAGCTTGGGAACGCATGAATCTCTTGTTAAGAATTGCCCTACACATGGTTTGACTACTTGGATGGTTATCCAGACTTTTTATGCAGGCTTGAACTTTACCTCGCGGAACTTGTTAGATTTGGCCGCGGGAGGAACCTTTATGTCAACTACACTTGGTGCTTCCACAAAACTTCTCGATGAGATGATGACCAATTATTCCCAATGGCACACCGAAAGAGCTCCAACAGGTACGAAGGTAAACTCTGTCGAGGAGATCTCCTTCCTAAATGAAAAAGTTTACTTGATCATGTCTTTACTTACCAAGCAAGCTCCTATTGATCCTCAAAATGTTCCTTTAAATTCTTTGATTGCTCAGGATCAAGTAGATGTGAACTTTATCTCTAGAAACAACTTCAACAACAATGCTTATAGGAGTAACTTTGGTAGCAATCCTAGACCGTTCCCCTCCAACAACTATGGGAACAACAACACTTATCCTAGCACCAAAAACTCCACCTCTGAAATAGAGAGTATTCTTAAAGACTTTATCACTACCCAAAAAGCCTTCAACAAGAGTGTAGAGGAAAAACTAGACAAACTAGATACCCTCTCGTCGAAGGTAGAAAACTAAGCCCACGCAGTAGAATTGCTTAAAATTAGAACTTCTCCCCTTGAGGAGAGGAAGGTCACTCCTATGAATGCTATCCAATTGCAAATTAATGAAAACATTAGGATGATGGCTAAACTCAAAGAGAGATAGGCTAGAGAAAAGGAGGAAGAAGATAGAATTAAGAGCCTTCCTACACACCATACTGTTGCTACTATCCAAGTGGTTGAGGATATCCAAACTCTTAGCACCCAATGCACCCCTAGCCCCATAGGACCTATTAATGGTGATGCTATGACCTCAACCTTAGAAGAAGAAATTCCTATGACTATAGAAGCTACCAAACAAGTGAGCCTAAAGGACACCACTACCACTCTACTTGATAGTAGTGACCTTGATTTTGATAATTGCAATCTTTTTGAAGTTATTCGTTTCCTTCACAAGATGTCTAGAGACCCCCACACTAGCACACTTAATCTTGCCTTCACGGGGCATATCACTAATGCTCTCATCAAAGCTAGGGAGGAGAAGCTTAAGTTATAAGCCTCCATACCTAGAAAGCTAGAAGATGGTTGGGATCCTATGATTAAAATTAAGTTGAATAACTTTTCTTGCTTTGCTTTATGTGATGTTGGAGCTAGTACCTCTGTTATGCCCAAAAGAATATATGACATATTTGAGTTGAAACCTTTTGATGCTTGTTCTTTCGGTGTTCGTCTCTTCGATTCTTCCGTAAAAAACCTTTGGGGAAGATAGATGATGTTCTTATCATTGTCAATGACAACTATGTTCCCGTTGATTTTACTATTATGGACATTGAATGTGAACCTTCTTGTCCAATTATTTTGGGACGTCCTTTTCTTCGCACCGTAGGTGCTGTTATTGATATGAAAGAAGGGATTATAAAATTCCCATTCCCTCTCAAGAAAGGGATGTAACACTTCCCTAGGAAAAATATTAAGTTGCCTTTTGAGTCCGTCACGGGCTAGTTATTTTCTTGAAAATACTTGATCGATTTTCATTAAGCCTAGCTAATGGCTTTAAAGAAGCGCTTTCGGGAGGCAGCCCGCAACGAATTTAGGTTTTCCTTTTTGTTTTTCTTCTGTTTTTAGTGGTCTTGATGATTTTTACTACTGCAGCAACATCATTTTATCTTTACTTTTCAAACTTTGTGCCTTTTATAGCATCATACGACAAGGGAAGCTAAAGTTGTGACATGCTGTCCAGAAAACAGATTCTGTCCTCGTGACTAGAAAAATCATAGAAAAATCCCAGTTCATCTTTTTGAGCTGAATTTTTTACACAGCGTGATCTACACAATTACGAAACTTTCGTACGTTCTGAGTTTTTTTATTTAAGTTACAGAAGTACCCCTAGAAAATTCATTTTTACCTGCTGGTCTGTTTTTCACAGATTCTGTCCTGTTTTGCCTTTTCTTCGTTTTGCAAACCTTAAGCTTGCTTTTTCTTTGAAAAAACTTTTTGGAAAGCTTGAGAAACAGTAGCTCTTCAAGTTTATCTTTATTTCCAGTAGAGAAAAAAATATTTTATTATGGGTACTAACCTCGCTAATCAGATTATGATGAGTTATGTATGAAGGGAGTTTTCAAGTGTGCGAGGGAAGATGATGAAAGAAGATTAAGAAGTGTCAAGCGTTCAAGCTTGGGGATGCCCCCATGCATCACCAAGAAATATTCAAGGAGACTCAAGCGTCTAAGCTTGGGGATGCCCCCGTGCATCCCCTTCTCCATCGACAATTATCAGTTCGTCTCTCGTTTCACTATATTTTTATCGCTTCATGTGTTATGTGCTATTCTTGGAGCGTCTCGCTCTTAGGTTTTGTTTTTAGTTTTATTTAGCTTTGCTTGATGTTCATAACAAGTTAGATCCCAGATTTCTTTGTGTGGGAGATAAACAAGCTCCACTTCCAAATTTAGAACACAACATAGGACTTTTTTCTTCTTATCTTTGTTGTGTTTGTTCTTTATCTTTCCGTAGCTACCGTCATGCTTTGCTCTTATCTTTGATGTTTATCTTTTAAAAGAGCTTTTGTTTAGTTTGTTGCTGGAACTCTCTTGAGTTTTCATGTTTATCTTGTTTAGAGAGTTTGCCTGTTGCAATGAGTTTTGTGTCTTGACTTGAAGTAGGTAATTGAGGTTACTATTCTTTTTGTAGTAGTAACTTGCAAAAGTTTTGAGGTGTTGTCTTGAGTAATGTTTGGACTTTTGGTGTCAAGAGCTTTATCCTATTAGTGATAGATGTCGTATTTTAGGCAATCCGTGTTTATTTTCATAACCCTGCAAATTAGTTGAGAACTTTAGCTACTAGTTGGATCACTACTCTTCTGAGGGGTCGAATATTATAGTACACTCACGTACCATGAGTCAAGGATGCGCAAGGATAACCAAACCCCATACACTCCTCCTCGGGGTACTTTTATCTTTGTGAACCTCCTTATTAGATTGAGAGTTACCGATAATAAGTGCATGAGTTCTTTGGACTAATGTGAGTATTTGAAAGTTGACACTTCCACCTTCCCATATTTTGCTAGCCTTCCCTGTGTCGTGCATTGCTTTCTTCTCACTCCGAGAGTTAGCGTACACCTTCGCCGGTACATCCAAACCCTTGTCACGATACGCTCTGTCATCATAAGCCTCCTTATATCCTTCCTCAAAACAGCCACCATACCTACCTATCAAGGCATTTCCATAGCCTTTCCGAGATATATTTCCATGCAACATCCACCTTCTCATGACTTGATCTTCATGTCATACATGATACTTGCTTGACCGATGAGCCACATGCTAGTTGGGCCTTGCCCTAATCATTGCTACATGACGCGCTAGTATCATTGCATATCCTGCTACACTGGAAGAGGCATACATTTGCATACATCATGATATTTACATTTTCTTTATGATTCGAGTACTTTGTAAAGTGTGAAAGATCATCTATACTTTTTTGTAATATATAGATTGTTGCCCCTAAAAGTGAGGAAAAGATCCCAAAGAGGACAAATTAAAAGATCCCAAAGAGGACAAATTAAAAGATCCCAAAGAGGAAAAATGAGAGTTAAATAGAAAGAGCCATTGAGGCCACCAAAAAATACAAAAAAAGAAAAAAACTAGAAAAAAGAAAAAAAGAGAGAAATAAAAAGAGAGAAGGGGGCACAATACTATTCTTTTTGAGAAGATCCACACTCGTACTCCATCTTGTATCTTTTACTCCATAGAGATTATCATTCATGCATATAACTATGTGGGGACCTTCACACTGTAGAACTTGGCTTGTATATTCCAATGATGAGCCTCCTCAAATGAGCTCTAGGTCTTCTTGAGAAAGCAAGTTGGATGCACCCCCACTAGTTCCATTGGAGAGATTTTAGCTCACATGTGCATCCGTTGCATGGCAATCCCTACTCCTCACATCATATCTATCATTTGGCTTTCTCTCGCCTATGATTGTCCTCATTGATGTGAGCCTTTCACACCTTTTTGTCTTCCTCCTCCACCTTACTCTCTATTCGCCATCCTAAGTGTCAACATTCTTGCTTACGCTCATCCATTGCATGAGTGCTCAAAATGTCAAAAGGAGTGGATCATTTTGACTTGTACCTGGCTAGTGGTCTAAGGATGAGTCAAGATAATATTCCAAAGAAGACCAAGTGTGACACCTTAGTAGACTGAGTTCTCAACAATAAAAATACTTTTTCTCGTATATCCCTATCCCCTTTTCTTGCACGCAAACACCATTTGGAGACATTCGAGTCACGCACAGCGAGAGCTCTTGCACCTTTATGTTCTTATGTTGCTTATTTCAATGCTAGATATAGACTCTTGCCTGTTATGACTTGAATGGAATTACATGTCTTGATTGATTTACTTACAAAGTTCTTATATGCTTGTTAGCATGTCACCACAGAAATTATGCTTGTTATCATTTACCTACTCGAGGACGAGCAGGAATTAAGCTTGGGGATGTTGATACGTCCAAAACGTATCTATCATTTCTGCTTTCTCCATACCTCTTTTGTGTGATATTTCTATGATATTGATGAACTTCCATACACTTTTGATCATATTTGGACTAACCTATTAACTCAGTGCACCCCAGTGCCAATTCCTGTTTTCTGCTGTTTTTCTATTTCAGGTTCCCCCCTTATTAAAAGTATCAGAAAAATTCCGGGAAAAATATAGCAAAAAATCAGCGTACCGGAAGCTTCGCGAAGAGCCCAGGAGGGGCCAGAGGGGAGCCAGGGGCGCCTAGAGCCCCTGACCCACCTCTGGCTGCCCCCTTTCGCCTATTTATTCCCCGTGACGAGAAACCCTCGGGGACGGAACCCTTTTTCGCGATCTCTCCTTCGTTCCACCGCCGCCGCGCTTCCAAGATCGGGAGCACCAGAAGACCTCTTCCCGGCACCTTACTGGAAGGAGGAATCACCTCCGGGAGCTTCTCCACCACCATGGATGCTTCCCGGATGAACCGTGAGTAGTACACCTTGGACCATGGGTCCATGATCAGTAGCTATGTGATGTTCTCCTCCCCTCTTTGTTCTTCATGGATTAGACCTCGTGAGATGCCCTACATGATCGAGGCACATATGTAATCTTTCTGCTGTTGCTATGCTGAGTTTGCTGGGATCCGATGGATTATGAGATTATGTTCAGATTGTGATTGAGTTATATATTTGATTCTCTTATTTTATATTTATGTTCTTGAGTAACTCTTGCATGTTCTCCGTTGCTGTTTATTTCTTTGGCCAAGTAGTAGGTAGTGACTCCAAGAGGGAGCGTTATGCATGATTGTGGGTTCATGCACCCCGATGACTAGCTTGAGTGACAGAAACATGAGTCTAGGGGATGTGTTGTTGCCACAAGGGGGAAAACAACGGTGCTTGTACTTGCGGGTGCAAGGATTGTTTACTTTACGCAAAGTTCTTTAATGCAGTTGTTCGTTGCTTTGAGTTTACACTTTTGGTGGGAATCGCAACTTAATACCAGCGAGATGTTCTGGATAGATATCTCAAGGTGGATGATTAGTGGGTAGATGCAATTGGATTTCGGTCTACTTGTCTTGGCGTACCGCCCGTGCTTTTTGAGCCTCTTCCTTTCTGTTTTGCATAACTAGCATTGGTTTGCGCACATAATCCTGTCAATTGCCCAGCTGTAATTTTTTTACCTCGCATGGCTATTTTATCGTCTTTTGGGAGAGAGACATCACTAGTGAACATCATGAGATCCCGGTCCATACCTCCACCACTGTTTACGCTATCAATTTACTTTCAGTATTTACTTTTCAGTTGCTATCACTATCTATCATTATTACCCCGTGTGTTTTATCCTTTGTAAACAACAAGGCCGGAGGAATTGACAACTCCTCTATACTCGTTGGGAAGCGAAGCTATCTGTGTGTGTGCAGGTCCAGGTGAAGTTAGCAATCCTTAGATTGTCATTGGCGCCAGTTGTTCACTTCACCACCTACTTGTTGACCGAGGAGTCCTACGGGTTCGATACGTTAAACCTTAGCATCTTTGCTAAGGGAAACTTGCCGTTACGCTACATCTCACCTTCCACTTGGGGTAACCAACGAGGGCGAGAAGTTATCTCGTGTATCCCGGCTCAAGGAATCGGCCATCACATTAGCCTTGCCAGGGGTATACGAAATATCCATGTTGAAGTCGGCTATTGTCTCGAGCCATCGTTGTTGACGAAGATTCAGGTCTGGCTGAGTAAACAGGTATTTCATACTTTTGGGGTCGGTGTAGACCTCGGAACGATTACCGATGAGGTAATGTCGCCACAACTTCAATGCATAAATTACTGCTGCCAATTCGAGATCATAAGTGGGGTACTTATCTTTGTGAGAACGCAACTGACGAGAGCCATAAGCAATCACTTGGCACTCTTGCATTGGGACACAACCTAATCCTTGACGAGACGCTTCGCAATAAATCACGAAGTCCTTCTGAGTATCAGGGGGAGCGAGAACCGGTGGAGAAGTTAGCTAGTCCTTGAGAGCTTGGAAACTTTCCTGACATTTATCTGTCCACTCAAACTTGACGCCTTTGTGGAGCAGATTAGCCAGAGGCGTGACAATCTTGGAAAAATTCTCGACAAAACGGCGGCAATAGCTAGCGAGCTCGAGGAAACTGCAGACTTGCTTGACGGTCTTGGGAGGAGTCCAGTCAAGAATAGCCTGGATACGTTCTGGGGTGACGGCAATGCCATCCTTGGAAATCACATGTCCAAGGTAGGTTACTTCGGGAAGCCAGAACTAAGACTTAGAATACTTAGCGTAGAGTTTGTGTTATCGAAGCTTCTCCAGTATAAGACGAAGATGTTCAGCATGTTCTTCTTCATTCTTGGAATATATCAATATATCATCCAGATAAACCACGACGAACTTGTCGAGGTACTCCATGAAAATATAATTCATCAATCTGGAGAAGGTAGCTGGAGCATTGGTTAAGCCAAAGGACATGACGGTGTACTCGTATGAACCATAGCGAGTAATGAAGTCAGTCTTCGGAATGTCCTCATCACGGACTCGGATTTGGTGATAACCCAACCTCAAGTCGAGTTTAGAAAACACCTTGGATCCGGGAAGTTGATCATACAGATCGTTGATCCGGGGAAGTGGGTATTTGTTCTGGATGGTGGCTTGGTTAATGGGCCGATAATCTTGGACCAATCGGTTTGTCCCATCGCTCTTCTTGACAAAAAGTGAAGGTGCTCCCCAAGCTGAGGAACTTGGGCGAATGAAACCCTTCCGAAGTGCTTCGTCGATCTCCTTCTTAAGTTCAAGGAGCTCGTGCGGTGGCATCTTGTAAGGACGTTTTGCAATAGGGGTGGTGTCGGGCTTCAAGTCGATGACAAATTCGACTTCTCGGATCGGGGGTATTCCTGGCAGTTCTTCGGGGAAGACGTCGGGGAAATCACAAACGACTGGAATGTTCTCGATTCCTTCGAGGGGGGAGGCATTCAAAGCATTCATCATAAATATCTGTGTTTCAGCATTACGGGTAATTCGGGTTGTTTGGTTAACAATCTCGCCTGAGGGATGAAAAAGTTGGACAGAACTGGTGCCACAATACAGTGCGGCATCGTGGAATTTCAACCAATCCATTCTCAGAATGAGGTCTATGGTGGAAGACTTCAAGATGATGGGGGAAGCAAGGAATTCAATCCCTTCGATGTCAACGGTGGTGTTTGGCACTAGCATGGTGGTTCGGCATTGGCCTATCGGGGTGCAAACAACCATCGGTGGTTTCATCGTTTCATACTTGAAGTTATGCGAAAATGCAAATGCTTCTAACATAAATGAGGTTGAGGAACTCAAGCTGATAGGCTTCAACAGTCAGGTTGTCCTGAGTGAGGTTGCGGAATTCTTCCCCCTTACGATACATGATCCCCTGAGGAATGTAGCGAGCGCGGAAGGCGGACTGAAATTCATCCCAAGTGATGACTTCTCCAACTGGCAGTGAATGCTTGTGGGTGCTCCACCACTGAGCAGCGGCGCCTTTCAGGTGATAAGACGCAAAGTTCACAAAGTCGACTGGATCGACATTAGCAGACTCCAGCTCGTGAGTGATGTCGCGAAGCCAGTCATCAGCATCCAACGGCTGAACAGAGTTGCGAAACATAGTGGGGTTAAGGCAGGTGAAGTCATGCAGAGTCACGGTGGCGTGCTGATGGTGGTGCCCATTCTGATTCGGCTAGGGGAACTGAGCCATGACATTCTGCATGAACTGACGGTTCAGCTCGAACTGCTGCATCATCGCGGCCATGTAATCCTACAGCGGAGGTGGGTCGTTGGCACCACGACCACGACCACGAGCACCACGACCAGCCATCCTGCTATAATTTGACAGGGGTATTTCAGAGATAGAAATTTTAACGAGATACCGGAAACAAACATGAGGTAATGCGACAACGAAGAGGAGGCGCGGATATATAGGAGTAGTCATATAAGACATACACATCCACAAACAGAGTCAACCAAAAATCGGGCAGCGTAACGTCATAGAAATTAAGGAAAAAGGACTCACTAGGCGGCGCGCAGACCGTGGTAAGGATTACACGACGCGACATATATTCCACTATGTCAATCACGCCGCAAGAAAACTGTTGGCCACATGAGTAAATGCCAGAGAACACGCGACCTGCACAGAATGAGAATGGGATCCGCGGTCCGGGACCTGGGTTAGAACTCCTGCGACACGACTCAATCAATGGGGAAGCACCAGAACGCCGGGTGGAATGAAGAGAACGTGATCCTAATGTCAGAGTTAGTAAAACTTACCAGCAAGGATAAGAGAGCAGAGTCCCAGAGCATAGGTAAGGAGAAAAGGATCCTAATACCATAGATCATAGATATCACACGTAGTGACATCGATGTGGGACCATAACCCATAGGTCCCAGGATCGAAACCTGGCTCTGATACCAACTTGTGACACCCCCAAAATAAATCTGTGTACAGTAATCATACACGCAGGGTACACGGCTGAGATTAGGGTGCCACGGTGAGAATATCACAGCACAACACTAAACACAAAAGGATAAACCAATATGTTACAAGATAAGGGGTCACTCGGACCCGAATACATAAGTTATACAAGCCATAATATCTGAGTACAGACATAGTTAGTCAAGTTTTGCCTTAAGAAGGCTAGCACAAATGACATCAGAGATACAGATCGAAAAGGCGAGGCCTCCTGCCGGGGATACACCGAACTACTCCTGGTCGATAGGGAACTCGACGTCGTAGTAGTCGCCTCCTGGGTACACCTGCTCCTGGGCTCCAACGTCGACTGCAGCGGCCGATCAGGCCAAACAAAAAAGGGGGAAAATAAAGAAAAGGTGAGTATCTAGCATACCCGCGAGTCTTACGTCCGCTACTAAGCAATTATGCATTGTATCAAATGGAAAGGGGAGGCTATATATAGTGGAATGCAAAGTAGAAATCAGAATAAGGGTAAGAAGCTAGGCTTATCGAAGACTAGCATATTCCGACGAGTCTTGCAGCATGAGGAGAGAATAGCCAACAGTTCATATAAAGCATAAAGTAACAATGCAGCAGAAGTTGCTGCAGCATTGTATAATAATAAGTTGTAATAATTAACAATGCCTCTGAGATCCCTTCCTCGACGTCCCAGTGAGGAAGAAAACCCGGAACCATATAGTTTAATAATAATAGTTTTTAGTGGTAAGATCCATCTTCAGCATAAAGCGTCATGTTATCATGGACACGGCTATTCGAATAGATTAATCTTCCCTGCAGGGGTGCACTTGTGTTACACTACACGCACGGATCTCCAGGGTGGCGGGCACCTTGTTAGGGAACGCTCCACTGAGGCTATCCGTCACTCCGTAGCCCATCTTTCAAACTAAACAGAGAGGCCATCTGCCGGTCTAAATCCTAAGTACGCCGGGCCTTGGACCCCAACCCAAACGTACTCCTGCACGGTGCGTGGCTGGCCGGTGAAGCATAAGCAAACCAAATAAGACATCACCGCGCGAGCAAATAAGACAACATGACTTCCCGGAAATCAGCCCGCAATACTGCTGACGTCTGAAGAGTCCTCGGACGAGACTATGAAGCAGGGGAGCCCACAACTCGTAATTCCCACGGGTAGGTAGTGCGTACATGGCATATAGCCAACTCAAGACATCCACCGAACCATTAGTCATTTTATTAACTTGCGGGACAACCGTTCTCGTTGCCTCGACTTAACTGACTCGCGGACAACGACAGCAGTCAGGACCACCAGTACATCGGTGCCTGCCCTGTCGTCCAACGAAGTCTCTTCGGTTACCAACAAGGTGAACTGACTCCTTACCTTGTCTCGCGTGTGCTCCCGGAGGAGCTCGACTTTCGTGGTTTGGTAACTCTCGCGGCCAACGATCAGGGGCCAAGCACACCGGTACACTGGTTGTACCCTCCCTGTCGTCCCATCGCAATACCACTCGCGGGCACCGTTGGGTCACCCGACTTCTTACCTTTAAGGAAAACCGTTGTTCAGGTACCTAGAGCGGCTATACAGAGTCATCAACGAGTGGAGTAAGAGGATTACTCCTCGATAGCTCACACTTGATGTGGCTCGGCAGAGTCGAGCTAGGGGGCCTGAGGTGGTGTATGCATTGTACCGTACCTGTGCAGTTATAGTATATGTATCCGTGTTCACTCCCCTGAGTGATCACGGCCCTCTATCTAATCCTAGCTAACAAAACGCAGGGCTCACTGCTGAATATAATATATATAATAGGAAGCATAGGATACAGAAAGGTACATCAAGGGGCGACAAAAACAGGCTATGCAATTGAATAGGATTGTAACGTAGCAGCAACAGTAATGCCTAGTGCAAGAAAAGTATGGAAAGATAGGTGACGAGGGGGTGACCCCACGACTCCTATGGATGAGCCTACCCGGTGTACCAGAAGACAGAAGGCCCACAAAGATGCCGCCTGGGTCTAGCCTTGGCCCACTAGTGGCACCGACGTAGGAGTCCGCGAGTCATAAGAAAGGTGCAAACTTGCCGTACGGAGCAAGATCATGGTTAGGAAACCTCATCTGTAATCAGGACGGACTCCCCGAGACCTAGCCTAGTATATAAGGGCTAGGAGGGGAGACGTCGAGATCAAGCAATACACAATCTGTAACCTAGCCTTGTGCGCACTAGCCTCGGCTCCCTTGTAATCGCCATCTCCAATCAATAATATCGAGCAGGAACGTATCCTACTGTTAGCCGACGAGCTTATCGTCCAACCTATGCCTCTCATGACTAACCCAGGGTCCCTGACCATGGGATTTGCCGGGGTACATCCCCGTCAATTGGCGCCGTCTGTGGGAACCACACAGGTTGGAATTACGATCTCGGCGGTTCCGTCTCCAGCAAGCCGTAACTCAAGGGCAAGAACCAGATGCAATCTACCCGAGGAACTCAAGATCACGGCAAACATCTCTGCCGGCCCGAAAAGATCGCTCGGCCAGCAACCGTGCCAAGACCAATACTACGGAGGCAACCGAGCCCACCGCCAACGAAGGAGAACTCGAAGGTCCAAAAGAAAGGCGCGAGGGTTCTACACGAAGACCCCGATCGACAAACTACAACATGAAGAAGAGGACCTGCCGGGCACTCAACGACCCACCGCTAGTCGGGCACCCGCCGCACAACAAGACACTGACTCTGAGCTCGAGATCAGCGACCGCCAAGACCACCGCCAACAAGGAAGAAATCGACGACCCAGAAGGCAGGCGCGAGGATCCTACAGAGCGACTCCACCCAATGAGTCGAACTATACAGCCGCACGATCGCCGACCACTCGACGACCCGTCGCCGCTCGGACAGCCACCACCCGCCAGGATAGCGACTCCGAGACTCGGACCGGCGAATACTACGACCCAGATCGAAAGCCAGATGAATTCGCCAATCTCATAAGGAACCAGAATCTAAGTGCAGGGATCGAAGTCGACCCGCGAGCTCACGAGCACCCAGCGGACCACGCGCTATTCTTTCGAATCTCAAGGAGGAAACGGCACGCGGGGATCTGGCAAGCTCACGGTCAGGGAACAGCTAGAAGGACCATGCACGATCCACTGCTTCAAAGACAACTGGGGAAACATCAGATCGAGCCACACTCTGGGAGACTGCCGCCTGTTCAATGAACTCGCCGACAGCCTCAAGGAGGAAAAACAGCAAGAATCCAAGCGCGCCCGACGAGCCGAGCAGTCGCCCACTCAATGACAGGTGTACACGATCCAAGAAGGCAAGGTATCGCAAGCCCAATAGGACGCCTACACCCTGCAGGCTAGAGCAGCCGAGAATCTTAACGCAGCCGAAGTCTATCAGCTACACGACGCAGAAACCAGCATCACGTTCTCCCAGAGCGACCACCCGCCTGCAGTCCCAAGGCCGGGGCACGCGCCCCTGGTCCTCGACGCTCAAATCAGAGGGTACGACTTGGACAGAATCTTCATGGACGGAGGCAGCAGCATGAACATAATCTTCGTCAGCACCCTGCGCAAGATGTTGATCCCTCGATGAGTATGGAAGAAATCAAGCACCGTGTTATACGGAGTAGTCCCAGGAGAAGCAGCTACTTCCCTTGGATTAATCGAGCTCGAAGTCGTCTTCGGCAACAGATGCAATTTCGCAAGACGCACCCTCGAGTTCGAAGTACTCGATTGGCAATCACAGTACCACGCCATATTGGGGCGTCCAGCGTTCGCACAATTCACGGCGATTCCGCACTACGCCTACCTTAAACTCAAGATGTCAGGATCTACGAGCGTCATCACAGTCAGCGGGAGCTTCATCAAGTCAGACAAATGTAACCGCGATTTCCAAAAAGTCTCTGACACCTTTGGAGCCGAGCAAGAACTCACAGAAATAGCCATGGCGACAGAAAAGAGTATCTTTCCGCTAGCAAGCCGAAGCGAGTCAAAAGAGTATGGATGGGACTTCAAGATCGACAGCGACACGGTCACCCACCGAGTACACCCGACAGACCCAGAAAAAACAGTCCTCGTGTACGCCCACCTCCCGGAAGAGCAAGCGACGGCCCTCATCACTTTCCTCCGCGAAGAATGGGAAATCTTTTCCTGGTGCACAGCCGACATGCCAGGAGTACCGCGCACGTTCGCAGAGCACGCGCTGCGCATCAAGCCAAACACCAAGCCAGTGAAGCAGGTGCTACGAAGATTCTCAGAACCCAAAAGCAGAGCAATCGGGGAGGAAGTCAATCGACTACTCGACGCCCAATTCATTCGAGAGACAAAGAAATCCACTTGGGTCGCCAACCCTGTGCTGGTCCCAAAGAAAGACACGGACGTACTGCGAATGTGCGTCGACTACGGTCCAATCAACAAACACTGTCCAAAGGATCACTTTCCCGTGCCAAGAATCGACCAGATAATCGACTCGACAGCAGGATGCGATCTACTATCGTTCCTCGACGCTTACTCGGGATACAATCAGATCATGATGAAGGAAGAAGACGAAGAGCATACGTCACTCATCACCCCTTACGGCGTATTCTTCTACAGGACAATGCCTTTCGGACTCAAGAATGCAGGTGCTACATACCAGCGAATGATGCAAGCGTGCTTGAAAGAGCAAATCGGAAGAAATGTATAGGTCTACGTGGATGACATCGTCATCAAAACCTACAGCACAAACACACTACTCGACGACCTGTGTGAGACCTTCGCAGCACTCAACAAATACAGAATCAAACTCAACCCGAAGAAGTGCGCGTTCGACGTCCCAGCCGGAAAGCTGCTCGGGTACATGGTTTCTTCTCGAGGAATCGAAGCGAACCCCGAGAAAGTTCAAGCAATCGCCAGGATGCAGGAACCAACCAACATCATAGGCGTGCAGCAGCTCACCCGAAGACTCGCAGCCCTGAGTCGTTTCATCAGCAGATTGGGAGAGGACACGTTGCCATTCTACCAGTTGCTGAGAAAAGGAGAGAAATTTGAATGGACTGAAGAAGCCCGCAAAGAATTCGCGGACCTGAAGAAGACACTGTCGACCCCACCGACCCTGGCGGTACTGCAACGACCCAATTCACACAGAATTGAAGTCTCTGTGCTCAAGTGCCATTCCCTGGATCGAACTCGCTGGCACACACAGTATCATAGATGTATATAAAATTACAAGTGCATCATTATTACAACGTATGATCCAGAGTAAAATAAATAACAAGTTGCATAGCTCAAGGCTAGCTTATTCAATATAAATATAGCGGAAGAAAAAGCAAGTAATGTGGAGTCCCATCAACAGCCACATGTGAACATGTGAGTGTAGACTCGCAACCCCTAAACGCACCTTACTGGTCGTCTGAAAAACCTGCAACACCGAAGGTTACAGCCCGACAACGGGTCAGTACAACTGATTTGTACGGCAAGTGACACGGAAAAGTTTATATAAAGGACCTACAACTACATGCAAGGTAAGTCAAAGGAAAGGCTTTTTGTTTTAGTTTTGCTGAAAGCCAATTTTCTCCTGAACTAAACTAGTCAAAGTTTTAAGTTGAATTCTACCTGAAACACACAGCAACCCATGCTACTCTTGTCCCAACCAAATTATTATTAAGTGTTCATCTGTCAAGATCATTCATCAACAGTACTGACTAGTCGCTCAAAGTTCGTCCGTAACCGTGGACACGGCTAATCATGATCGGTTTATACACTCTGCAGAGGTTGTACACGTTCCCCACTGGACTCAACCCGAAGATTGAGACAAAGACTTTCGAAGAGGTTGCCTCCACCCGTTGGTACCCGGTACACCTAACACACATCTACATCAGCTAGCTACCAGGGCCAGGTTCCCCACAACGTACTCGTGCTAAGCCAGAGCCCATATAGCCAGTGGCTGTACACGGAAGCTACTAGTAATATTGCATATCTGATCTTTTTGAGCCTGGACGGCGCCCACTGCGCCAGAGGGTAGACACCATATCGCACCCGGTTCACCACCAAGACAACCATTGGGTGCATTTAACCCCGGCACTGTCCTTAGACAAGGCACAACTACCGGGATGCAACCCGCCCGTCCAGAAGTGATTTCTATTATTATAAAGTTGCTACACAGTTTATTTAATAGCTCACATGCACTCCATGAATTCTCACAACTCAAACCACGTCTACAAAGCATAGCAATAAATCAACAACACGGCTAGGTTGATCTACCGTAGACAAGTCAAGACATGTGGCTATCCTAACTGGTTTTGCAGCAACAGTAAAGTAAACTACCTATCATGCAATAGGGTGATATTTCTTAACATAATGCATATAGAAAATATAGGTACGAGTATGTTCAAAGTATCACTTGCCT
Source organism: Bromus sterilis (assembly GCA_950022295.1). Lineage (NCBI taxonomy): Eukaryota > Viridiplantae > Streptophyta > Magnoliopsida > Poales > Poaceae > Bromus > Bromus sterilis. The sequence goes on along the minus strand of OX465598.1, from coordinate 260,448,022 downwards.
TCTTTCTGTTCCTGACGGTCACAATCCTCAAAAAACGAGGCGGCACACTCCGGACAATCTATACGAGCAAACATAGCACCAATCAACATATATTCAACACAAATATGCTCAAATAATAATAAAAATTCAAAGAACAGTAGCAAAACTTGCCTAACGGTAGCTAAACTTAAATTACTTCAAAATAAAACCAACGCAAAAAGAAACGGCGCAAACGGGCGCACCGGTAAAAAGTTACGGCTGTCGGAAGTTCAAATTTGGATCAGCTTGGGATACAAATTTTAAAACTTCAAACTAATGTAACACTTGGTCTACTGGCTAGAAAATTTCTACACCGTCGCAACGCAACTGGAATCGCCCAATTCCGAGTTACGGTTAAAAAGTAGCCGCGAAAACGGTATCGGGGTGACACCGGGGGTACCGGGGTGCTCTATTGTAAAAAGGACCCGGACGTAAATAAAAATTTTCTGAAAAATGCGATCGGGTCCTCGGGCGGTTTTGGATCCAGATCTGGACTTTTTTTCGAAACCGCATCTAATATTTTTTTTCTAAACTCCTCTCTCTCTCTCTCCTCACGCACGGGACGAAGCCCACGGCCATGGCCATGGAGCTCGGCTCCGGCTGGCTTGGGCACTCCGGCCGAGGCCGGCGGGGCGGACAGGGGGCGGCGGCGGTGGGCACGCGCCGGGGCGCGGCGGCGGGGACGCGGGACGCAGGCGTGGGCGGCGGCCCGGCGGCGACGCGGCGGGGTGGCGCGGGGCGGCGGCTAGGGCGGCGGGGTCGGGCGCGGTGAGGCGTGGGGACGGCCGCGGGGCGCCGGAAGATACCTCGAAAAACAGCGAAAACGCAACTCCGGCGAACTTTTCAGCGAAACTCCGACGAGATTCCGGCGAAACTCCGGCGATGACGTCGTCGATGATGTCGGCGGCGACGGGTCCCGCGGATTAGTTTAGGGCTAAACCTAAAACGCTAAAAGAAAATAATCTAGCCCTAATCGAATCTATTTATAGACAGCCGCTAATCCCCTTTTTTTAAATCCGAGATAAATACAAAATCGGTCTGCGGGAAAAAAAACAGAACAGGCCCATTAGGCCCAAAACAATATTAGAAAAATCACGGAAATTTATTTTAAAATTCCGTCTTCGCCAATATTTTTAAAATAATGTAATGAATTTTTGGATTTACCAAAAATATTAAATAAAAATAAAAACTTTGCAACTTATTTGTTTTTAATATTTTAAAATACTTTTCTGACATTTTAAAAATACCGAAAACTCTGAAAATTGATTTAAAAACTTTTCCAGAGATAAAATAAATTCCAAAAATATTTTTAGAAAATATTTATAACTCCAAAGTAAATTTAAAAAGTCTCCAAAAAATATTTTAAACTATTTTTCAACAAATTAAAAATGGGGATAAGTCCTTTTATATCCTCTCCAGCGAACTGCCATGTGTCGAAAAATGTTTAAAAATATTTTAAAACTCCAGAAAAATGCGGAAGCAGCATGAGATGCATATGATGATCTATTAACATCCGAATTTAGAAAATTGGGATGTTACAGGTACCCAAAGAAAAAGAACAACTATACCTCTACGTAGCAGCACACAACAGCATGGTAAGCACAGTACTCGTCGTCGAGCACACAGAGGAAGGCAAGATCCAGAGCATACAGAGGCCGATCTACTACCTCAGCGTGCTCTTGAAAAAATCCCAGCAGCGGTACCCGCACTACCAGAAGCTACTACTGGCCATCAGCACGACCTCAAGAAAGGTGTCGCACTATTTCGACGAGCACCCCATCACAATCGTGAGTAGCGCACCACTCGCAGACATTCTCAACAACCCCGGAGCGAGTGGGCGAGTCGCCGAGTCGAACATTGAACTCAGTCCGCGGGACCTACAATTCAAGCACCCGACAGCAATCAAGGCCCAAGTACTCCCAGATTTTCTGGTCGAGTGGACGGAGGTCCAGACACCAGGCCCCCCGAACCTGTCGAACTCATGGACAATGTTCTTCGATGGGTCCAAAAAACAGCGAGGAGCCGGAGCAGGAGTCGTTCTGGTCTCCCCCAAAGGAATCAAACTCAAATACATCCTCCAGATCAACTTCAGCCACGCCTCCAACAATGAAGCTGAATATGAGGCACTGATCTATGGCATGCGTATGGCCAAAACATGCGGTGCCACTCGCCTCGTAATCTACGGAGACTCCAACCTCGTCGTCCAGCAGGCGATGAAAGACTGCAATGCAGTAGACGACAACATGGCGGCCTATCAGAAGCTCTACAACGCACTCGAAGGAAGTATCGACGGCTGCGAGCTCAATTATATCCCCAGAGCAAACATCACAGAAGCCGACGAACTCGCAAACATCGGCTCGACTCGAGGACTAGTACCACCCGACGTCTTACTTGAAAGCATCAGCCAGCGATCCATCAAGGAGAAACCAGCAGCACCAGAGGCAGCTGTAGATGACGACACCACGGAGCCAACACAATGGCATCAGTAAGTCCATCTGAAGGAAACATCAGCCAAGAGGACGAACCTACGGAGTCAACAGCACTTGAAGGACCAGCATGGACAAGACCATTCCTTCGATTCCTAATTGACGGCACACTACCGCAAGACGTCTCAGAAGCCTGACGCATCAGCCGCCGATCCAAGGCATTCACAGTCATCAATAGACAGTTATACAAGTGAAGCATCACCCAGATACTCCAGAAGTGCATCGATGAAGAAGCCGGAAAAGCCCTACTACTCGAAATCCACGAGGGCACCTGCGAGCACCACGCGAGCAGCCGAGCGCTCGTATCTAAAGCGTTCCGAGCAGGGTTCTAATGGTCCACTGCGATGAAAAACGTAGAAGACATCGTACGACGCTGCATCGCCTGTCAAAAATTCGCCAGTAGGCCGCACGCCCCAGCCTCAGAACTCAAGACCATACCACTATCATGGCCCTTCGCCACCTGGGGACTCGATATGGTGGGCCCACTGAAGAAATCATCAAAGGAAGGAAGAACTCGCATGCTAGTAGCAGTCGACAAGTTCACCAAATGGATCGAAGCAGTACCCATCACCAGATCCACAGCCCTCACGGCGGTGAACTTCATCAAATCAATCATCTTCAGGTTCAGGGTGCCACACAACATCATCACGGACAATGGCACAAACTTCACAGCAACTGAATTCCAGAACTTCTGCGAAGAACTGGGCATCAAAATCAACTATGCATCAGTCGCATACCCACAATCCAACGGCCAGGTGGAAAAAGCAAACGGCCTAGTATGCGGAGGACTCAAAAAGCGGCTCCTCGCACCACTCGAGCAGGCCGCGGGCAACTGGGTAGAAGAGTTCCCTGCCGTACTATGGAGCCTACGCACCACCCCGAATACTGCAACCCAGTACACACCTTTCTTTATGGTGTACGGGTCCGAGGCGGTGCTACCACATGACCTCAAATTTGGGGCACCCAGGATCTCAGGGTACGAAGAAGAGGAAGCAGAAGAAGCGCTGCAAGATGACAAAGACACATCAAACGAAGCAAGGTCACAGCCCTAGCAAAGTCAGAGGGATACCAGGACAAACTGCGCACTTACCAAAGCGGTCGCCTGCGCACCAGAACCTTCAATAAAGGCGACCTTGTCCTACGGCTCATACAAGAGAAAGTTCACAAGCTCGCCCCCCAATGGAAAGGACCGTTCATAATCACAGAATTTATAGGAGGAGGCGCCTATAGACTGAAGAACCCGAAGACTGACGAGGACGTGGGAAATCCATGGAACGTAGCGAACCTACGCCTGTTCTACCCATAGTCTCCACCAGTCATGCTCATCTGGCAGCTCATGTAAACCTTCGATGCAATAAAATGATGTTGCTCAAATCCTACCACAACAAAGCACTCGGGGGCTTGAGCACAAAAACTCCCCCCGAGAGACGCTATCATCTCAATCGCGATCTATTACCAAAGCACTCGGGGGCTCGAGCACAAAGACTCCCTCCGAGAGACGCTATCGTCGCAATCGCGACCTCTCACAAAAGCACTCGGGGGATCGAGCAAAAATACCCCCCGAGAGATGCTATCGTCGCAATCGCGATCTTTCTCAAAGGCACTCGGGAGCTCGGTTGCAAAATCTCCTCCCGAGAGACATCATCGTAGCTCACGCAGTCCACAGCTCAAAAGGGACCAAGCAAAAACCCATCGGCAAGCGCCACCCGTTGAACTCTATCCGGAATCAAAGGGAAAAGACACGTCTACAACTAGATGGAACACCCTGTACTCTGAAGAAATACGGACGGAGCGCAGGACGCAGACAAATATTTAAGTCTTCACCCAATCACCAACGATCACCTAAAGACTCGGGGGCTACTCCCATCGGGAGCGCTGTCGGGCACCCGATAAAAGACAAGGAAATAATGAAAGAATGACAAAAGAAACAGATCTCAGCCTACGTTCGACTCTTCGAATCAAACGTAGCCTTGGGGGCTACTCCCATCGGGAGCGCTGTCGCGCACCCGATAGAACCCACAAAGCGAAGTTCTAATGGACTTGAAGACAGATTTTGATCGCCAAGGACTCGAAGACAACTCTCGTTTGCAAAGGACTCGAAGACAGATTCCATTACAAAGACTCAAGCATAGTTCGCATTAAAAAGGCCCGAAGATCATTCTTAGTACAAAAGATTCGAAAGTACATTGGATAGAAGGCAGATCTGATTGCTCGAGGGCAATCCTCATTACAGGGAGAACTAACCTAGTTACAAAAGGCACAAATAAGCCTACAGCATCAGTCACCCAAGGAATTATGACTTCTACATGAGTGCCCATGATGGGATGATTGGAACCAAGACAGCGAGCACCATCACAGACAAAGGAGGAGTCGAAGCAGTAGGCTCATGATGTCAATGACATAACAAAAGGCGAAGCTCGACTTATTTGCAGAACAGTTGAAGACGATGCTCCACCGGCTTCTTCTCCTGCTCCACCAGCTTCTTCTCCAGCTCCACTCGAGCTGCCGGCGAAGATGACGCTGCCACCTCCAGTTCTACAAGGTCGCCTGGCGCGCCCGCTTGACTGGTGGTTTGACGTCGAGATCCTCTTCAGAACTGGAGGGGGAAGCAGTTGAATACGGCTCCGCATCAGCACCCGAAGAGTCACCGGAGGAGGAAGCAGTTGAAGACGCAGACGAAGGACTCCTAGACCTGTCAGAACCATCACTGCCTTTCTCCGGCCAGTACGGATCCATGCGGTTGCCGCTCGGGTCAAAAGCGCGGATGACAAGAGTGTCTTTACCATCACGCAGGTTCAACCGACGAGCAAAGGATTTCCAACCAAAGCCAAGAAAAATCAAGCGGGAACTATCGATCTCCAACTTAACATAAGAAGGAGATCGAGCGCACCCCTGGAGATGAAGAAGCAAGCCATCAAGGCCACGCACAGAAACAATGGCAGCAAACGCAGAAGGAAGAAGAATACGAGCAGCGCCCCGGCCACGGACGTGCAGGAGAAAGTCATAACGCCAAACACTCTCCTCCGAGGAAGAGGAGGAAGGCACCAACGCTGCACCATGACGACCACCGCGAGAAGAGCGCGGAGTACGACCACCACGACCGCGGCGAGGACGACCACGGCCAGTCATACCAGCTCCACGCTTGGGTGCCATGAGAAGAGGAAGAGAAAGAGAAGCAAGATGAGCAGAGGACGAATACCGCTGCTAGAAGAAAAAGAGGGTCCTATTTATAGCACAAACCCCACATAGAAGCTCAGACGACGGGAGCCATTAAATCAAAGACCAAACACGCCAGGCGAGTCGAATTCCGAGGCAAAGATGCCTTCACACGGGCGGCAAAGTGCGCTGGAAGCGTCAAATCTCGCGTGGTTTCAATTCGCGCATCGATAACTCAACAGGCGGCTACAGCACGCCACCAAAAGCCATCATTATGACTGGTCATGCAGACATGACGGTTAGCAGCCAGAGCATCTTTTGACGGTCCTCCAGCAAGGAGATAGTTATCTTCACCAAGCAAAAGGTAAATTAAAGAGGCAGTCAGCAGAAGAGGCAGCTTGCAAGCACCGTTTTTTGCATAGTTTAAATACATTTTTCAAATATATCTAACTCCCATCGGGAGCGTATCCATCCATGAGAGTTTTCGGGTGCTCCCTCACCCAGAAGTACAAACGTGCTCGAGTGATTACTCGCACCCATGAGAATTACGGGTGCTCCCTCACCCAGAAGTAAAAACGTGCTCGAGTGATCACTCGCACCCATGAGAGTTTCGGGTGCTCCCTCATCATGACGCAAGATGATCACACCTGCACTCGCCAGATCGAGCGGTCCTGAGTATCGGGTGCTCCCTCACCCCGAAAGCAAAAGCGATATTCGAGTGATTACTCGCAAAACTCTATATACTCAAGCACTCGACGACCTCCCAAGAAAATATCCCTCTACACCCGAGCACTCGGAGAAGCTCCACGAGTAACCGCTAAAACCGCCCACTTGATTGTTTATTCCAAGTGGATGCATTATCTAATAGGCTCCGCGCCTCAATAAAAATACATGTTCCTGGGACACGATACACTGTGCCCAGATGCCATGCATGCTTAGCGTGTAGGTAAGACCCCGCTGCGAAGATCGGCCGGGCTGGGACTTGCCGAAGAGCGATTTCACTCCCAACCTTTTCCATGCGCATGCATGATAGAAAAAGTCGGGCGGACGCGCCTAGGCTACGAACTTACTGGCGGCAATTGATCACTGTAAGACCTGCAGCGGCATGACTTTTGCTAGACACCAGTGTTCCAAGCTCATGTCGAGGAACATGGGTTTGATTGGGCTACTGCGGTTTTTGCCACTAGTGCAATTCACCAAGGCTCGATCAGTCGACACCTTGGGCCCTTTCAGCTTAGAATCCCTCGAAACAGGTTTTGTCATGGCCCCAGATTGCCATCGACCCGCGGTTGAAACCGTGCATACAGAAAAACGACGCTAGAGTGGATTCGAGTCCCTGCGCGCCTCTTCGAGTCCCCCAGGCACTCGGGGGTGACCCCATGACTCCTATGGATGAGCCTACCCGATGTACCATAAGACAAAAGGCCCACAAAGATGCCGCCTGGGCCCAGCCTTGGCCCACTAGTCGCATCGACGTAGGAGTCCGCGAGTCATAAGGAAGGTGCAAACTTGCTGTACGGAGCAAGATCATGGTTAGGAAACCTCATCTGTAATCAGGAAGGACTCCCAGAGACCTAGCCTAGTATATAAGGGCTAGGAAGGGAGACGTCGAGATCAAGCAATACACAATCTGTAACCTAGCCTTGTGCGCACTAGCCTCGGCTCCCTTGTAATCGCCATCTCCAATCAATAATATCGAGCAGGAACGTATCCTCCTGTTAGCCGACGAGCTTATCGTCCAACCTGCGCCTCTCATGACTAACCCAGGGTCCCTGACCATGGGATTTGCCGGGGTACATCCCCGTCAATAGGCGATATCTAGGGAAGAGAATGGTTCTGCTTGCCTGGAAGCTCGACGGTAGGGGTAGGGTCGTCGACGAAGTAGTCATACCCAGAAATGGTGTAGTCGGCGGTAGCAGCGGGGTCTAGCGGAGAATAAAGGGGGGAGAAACGGTAAATATAAAGCAATCATAGCAAACAGATGAATGGCATGACGTATGCAATGCTAACGGTGTTCTAACACAATGGAATGCACGTTGCTCGGAGCGGGAATTCATCCGGGGATGGAATTCTGGCTCCAGGTGATTATCGACAGACGGCCCGGAGGGGGGGAATGTCGATGTTCGTTCTGTTAGAGGGGTCTGGTGGGTATATGAATAGCGTATTCTTAATCATTATATTTTTCTGATCAGTTTTCATATATAAAGTTTTTTAATCTGAGATACGGTTTAAAAGATATTGATTTTCAAAGTTTAATTCATTTTAAAAGAATTACTAAATTTCTTTTTTTATTTAAAATCCAACATTATCCACAAGTCTATCTAGAACAGTGCTGACATGTGGGACCCATATGTCAGCCTCTATTTATTTATAAATCTTTCATTTAAATAAATCTGACCAATGGGGCCCAACAGTGAGTGACTCAGCACTAATTAATCCTTTTTATTAATCCAGTGATTAACCTAATGACTACGGCCCACATGTCAGTGGCTGAAAGTTATTTCTATTTTAGTTAAACCAGAGAGATATTTAACCGGGGCTGGGCCCGCGTGTTAGTGGCACAAGTGATAGTTAATTAGCGCTAATGACCCAGCTGACAGGCCGGGTCCACAAGGCAGCCACACGAAGGGCTCGCCGGAGACTCGTCGGCGGCGAGGTTGAGCGTGCTCCCAACACAGGCCACGGGAGGGGCATGTGGGGGTCCAATCGAACGAGCGCTCGACGGGGAATCATTTGGTGGCGGTGGCATCAGCTGGAGTAGCCGGAATAGTGGCCGACGTCGAGGTCTTGCGGCAGCAGAAAAATCGCGACGACGAAATCGACGAGTTAGAGCGGGAGCTTGAGCATGCGATACACAGGGTTGCTGCTGGGAACGACTCGAACAAAACGACGCGGTCAGCGCGTCAAACGCGTGCGCTAATACGCGAGGCAGAGCTCGCCGGCGGCAGCAAGAAAAATGCCCTAATGGCAGATCGGCCTACGGGGCACGGGAGAGGCAACGACGAGTTGGGGAAGAACGTGAAGCTCACCACAAGCACGACGAGGTTGGCAGCGGGCTCGAAGACGATGCGGGGTGGCCGGAATTGCTCGCGGATGCCGACGAGGCAGCGGAGGGGAACGGTGACGCGGCGTGGTGCAGAGGCGCTCCCGGGTCGTTTCCGTCCGTGAGGAGGCGTAGTCGACGATGGCGAACAAGTTGGACAAGGCGGCGTGGCGACGCGAGCTCACGGCCATGGCGACGACGGCGGGGCTCGAATTTTCCCCCGACGGCTGCGAGAAGAGGAGGAGGGGAAATGGAGGGGGAGGTTGTCCAGGGGGTGGCTGGGGGCGTTCTTATCGTCACCGCGCGCACAGGGGAGGTGGGGGAGGCCGGCTAAGGCGTCGGCCATGGCGAGCTCGCCACGGCGACGGAGCATGTGAGGGAGGGGACGGGGGCAGCTAGGAGAGGGAGGTGGGCTGTCGCCCTGGGCGGGTTTTAGGGATTTTTGTATTTTATTTTTCTTTTTGTTTTCTGTCTTTGCTTGTATTTGTTTTAATTGCTCAGACATTTTTGTAAAGCATGTTACATATTTCTAAATTTGAGTTGCACAATACCACAGTGACAAAAAAAGTTTGGGGGCAATATAAATTCTTCTAATATTTCTTTTAATTAATAAATACTCAAAGTGGGGTTTTTAAGCTACTGTTTGAATTTTGTGAATTATTTCCTAGCTCATAAAAATACCCAAGTTGGTGCATCATGGGCCACTGATTATTTGTGAATTAACAAAAGTGGTTGGACAAATTTTGGGCAAGGTTTTATCTGCCACATTGTTTTTATTATCCACCAAAAGGAGTTTTGAACTTTGATTTTATTCCAAAAGATCAAGGTGCATTAGGCATATTGTTTTGAATATCAACACTCATGGTTTGGATAGATCAAGGGCAAAGTTTGATCAAGGCATGATTAGCAACCAAGATTAGCAACAGTAATAATCAACAGTCAAAGTTATTACTGTTACAGACACTGAGGGTGTTACATATGCCACAATGGGGAGGTGAAAAGGGTTTTCAATCTTGACAAGGGTTGGCCAACCTCTACCAAGAAGTTTTTCTAGACACCCCATTGACAGTCGCTCCCACATCCATACGAAGATGCCCAAACACATCTTCCCATAGATGCCCGCCGGTAGTTATCCTACGTGCGTTATGAAGATGCAAACAACAAATCATGATCAACTTTTAACACGAAATGGATAATAAAATACATGATATAAATGACTATTCAAGTCAATTTTTAACTTCTGGTATAAATAGGCTAGACCACCTGACCTCAAGCTGTATCGAGTGTTCCAGTCCTTCGGAATATCCAGATACATCTGAGGCAATGTCACCTAACCGTCTACAGAGACAACCTCCGATAAAAGATACCCAGGAATGACCCGACATGTCGCTCCACCTCTTCATAATTGGCATCTTGCATACATATCTATCTTTTGGTCAATTTAATCGAACACTAGATGTCCTATTGTCTCTCTTTCAAGCTTCACCTGTATTTGGGAAACACCACCGATGAGAGCAATACATCTCTGCATCCACATACCCGGTGTGAGGCTCACCATCTATTGGAAGTCCAATGATCATGCCAAAGTCCTCTAGGGTTACCATCATCTTGTCACAAGGGAGGTGGAGACTGGATATCCGGCCTCCAACTGTCTAGTAGGGTGATGAGAGCGACATGATTTATCTTTGATAAGACATGCTTGAACTGAAGGATGAATGCTAGTAAATCCACTCTCTCGTAATAAGGTCCAGACCACTCATCGTATCGCATCTCACACGCTTTGGTGTGCCCCCTCATGCACATAGATTCTAGCATCTGCGAAACTACACAAAGCGGTGATCAGCATCTTCGATCTCCAAAAAATAATGTAAACATGGCAAAGCTATTATGTATTACATGTTCATTCTTGATAAAAGCGTCCATGATGATTCTTATCGTGACCATCGTCAAGCTCAGTATACGAGCGATCATTGTTGGGATCAATAGCCATCCTAAAAATTTCATACAAAGCATTACTCAAATATTGCAAAAGCATACGACACCCATAACAAAACTGCATCTACAACATAACCACCAATTTGAAAACATTACATATGCATATAGGCAACGAATTCCAAAAACAATACATATGCATAACACATGACAAACATTAAGCATGCATCCATCATTATATCAAATCATTCATCCATATACATTACAACTCAATTCATATCCATATAAACCTATGTATCCAAAGATTGACAATTACATATGCCTCCCAAAATTTACATCAAAAGAACAAATTTAACTAAAGCAAATTGATCCACATTTTAATAGATTTGTATATATCACAAACATAACTATCAATACAATTTAATATGGCCTACTTTTGATAAAATTTGCGAAACTAGGATTACATCTAATGCAACATAATATAAAAAAAATACAAAGATTCAACAAAAACTAAATGAAGAAATCAAAGGATTTTACCTTGCTCTTCATTTTGAATGAAAGATATTCAAAAATGATGAAGGAACAAGAGAGATCAAAGGAAAGATTGAAGAAGAAGAGAAAATTAATGTTTTTGTGTTCTTAGCCGGCTCGAAGAGGTAGAGAAGGTAGGGGGATTGTGTATGGATTGACTTCCACTATGACCCCACAACCTTCTTTTTTAAAATGTTCCATAACTTTTTTACTCTAAAAGGTATACCGTCGCTAACCCTGATGATAGGGCAAAAAGGCCTACCGCCGCCGCCTGTTCGATGGTACTCCGTCCGTCCCATAGTGTATACGCTATGGAACGAAGGAAGTACATTCTTGCTATGTAGGCACGACCACGCGACAACGGGTGACCTGAGCCAACCGTCGTTGGCTTTGATGATACACCATACGGCAGTAGCGTAAAAGTTATATTTAATTTTTTTTAATATTATAATCAATTAACGCTAATCTTTGAATTAAAGTTGAAAACAGTGATTTGGATCAGCACTGATCGGGAAAAGAGGAAAAGTTTTGGCCTGTGCCGAGAATGTGCGAGCGTTCACACAGGCACCAACAAGGCAACAAGACACGGAGAGGCCGACGCCATCGCGCGCGCGGCCGCGGCTACGGCGCAGATAGGCTAGCTGTAGGAAGGAGCACCTGCCCGATCATGGAAAGGAAGAAAAAGGAAAGCCACGGCCGCAGCGGCAACACACACGCATGCGGACCTCAAAACAGAGAGAGGGAGAAGGCGCGTGTATAAATAGGCAGGCGCGCCACCGAGCCTGCTAAAAAAGCAAAGGAAGGAGATCAATCCACCGATTTGCTTCTTCCCCGCGGCCTCTCTTATCGGACAAGAGATACTTCTCTCTCGCCAATCCCTCCCTATAAGCTCCATAAAAGATAAGATCGAGAGCGAGCGAATCCGCAGGCCGGGGGCAAAGCTCGATCGAATTGAGGAGGCTCGACGGTAGCTTGCGTTGGCGGATTGGAGCTCACGCTAATTAACCATGGTATGTATGTCCCCTTCTTGATTGGGCATTCTCTTGCAAGTTTATTTAGCCTTTCTTTCTTTTAGCAAGCTCCGTCCGTAATCATCGAGCTATTTTGAGAAACCATCGCGACCGTGTTCTAATCTGCTTCTTCGCCGGCGGCGTGCGTATGGCCGGCGGTGACGAGAGCTTGAGATTCTGTTGATCGAAGATTTGGGGGCGGCGCTGCAAGTGTCAGGTCGTGGCCATGCGTCCACGTCGTGGTTGCCTGATGCTTTTACCTATGGCCCCGCCCGCCGTTCTGGCTTTTTGTCCTGTCGTGCCATGATTTCCCCCCTTCAGCATTTTTACCTTTTCCTCTTGGGCGCTTTCACATGTGTACTGGGCGGTAAAGGTAATTATCCGTTTCCTTTTGCAAAAAGAACAAAATGTTACAGAAACGCCGTTAACATCGTGGGAAACGATATGCTCCAGCCGGCTGATAACTTGTTGGCGTCAATCGCCTTCTTCACCAACCACGTGTTTAGGTGGCTACTGGACCGGCGCGCGTGCGGTCCTGTCATGTGTTTTTTTCTTTAGTTATATACATATCGATAGATGTTTGCAACAAGGTGTTTATTGCATAATTTTTAAATCTAACAAGATAGATGTTGCAAATATTTTTTAGTGGCTCAAATCCTTTGCAATAAGGTGTATGTTACAAACTCATTGAACGCAACAAGGATGTTGTTGCAAAGGAGCTTCGCAACGTTATTTGTGTTGCAAAGAGGATTTAGACCATCAATCGTCGTACAAGCACCAGGTTGCAAAAAAATATGTGCGTATAAATAAAGTTTCACAAGCATCATGTTGCAAAAAAGCTTCGCAACAAGCATCGTGTTGCAAAGAATATTCTACGTGATACGCTAAATTTAACGATGCATGTAAAAAAATCTCTGCGTATAAAAATATCTTCGCAACAAGCATCCTGTTGCAAAAGAGCTTCGCAACAAACAACCAGTTGCAAGAGAATATTTATTTGATATCTCTTGGGCGTATGTATCTTGGATGCTAATCGGACGTCAGTTAAACCGGCGGATCCTTTTAAAAGATCAGAGTACGTAATGGCCGACGGTGGAGCTAAGTCTGTGACGTCACATTTCGTGGGCACACACACACGCGGAATAAGGGACTCTGATAACAACCTCGTGCGTTTTAGTCGTGATGTGCACGTACGTACGAAAAAGAAAGACGGCCACCTTTCATTTTCTTTGCAACGAAGAAAGGGAAAAGTCACGAAATGGAGTGCCATTTCCTTGCATCTCTTTTCTCATAGCCGCGTCGAGGACGTGCACTCCCATGTAAACGCAACACCAACATATCACCAGGGCACCAGCTAGCTTTCCGTTGGCCGGCCAACAGCAACAGCATCTTCAGCCGGCACTGACCTTTCTCAACTTTGTTTATAAATCACAAACGCCCAACCTGACAAGTGACAACCACACGGGCTCCATTTTGTTTCCCCGTCCCTCTGCCAGCTCGATTAGACGGGCTGTTCTTGGAACCTCCCCTCCTCCGTCCAAGGAGACCAAACCTCCTGAATGCAACAAGCAAGAGCGCACTTCCACTCCTACATGGGGCGACGACGACGACGGCGAGCGATCGCCCGTTTCTTGGTTCATACTCCTAGTGCTCAATTTTTCTTTGGCTATTACTACTACTAGTGCTTAATTGGTACCTGTACTAAGTTTATGATTGCCGCTGTATATAATCTAGCTTCATTCGATGCAGGTTGAATCGGAGGGCGAGGTGCCGGCTGCGGCGACCGCCACGCCGGGACTGGTGCTCACTGCGCCGCTGTCGCTGGAAGGGGGCCTCGCGGCGGAGATGCAGCCGGCCAACCTTGTGCAGCGGGTGCTCAGCCTCTTCGGGAACGTCAGGCCCGGCGCCGACCTCTCGCACTTTCAGGTACAAAGAAATACTCACCACTACTGCCCTCTCTCTTGATCCTAGTACAAAATCGGGCCTCCACGGCACTTTCTCCGGTTCTTTTTTATTCTGTATTAGATTTCTCAAAAGTCCCACTTTAACCAAATTTATTTTAAAAATATCAACATTTACAATATCAAATAAATATAATATGAAATGTATTTCAGGTTGAATCTGATGATATTGGATTTGTGTTGTGAGTGTTCATATTTCTTCGTATAAACTTGGTTAAACTTTGAAGAGTTTGACTTAACATTTCTAATACGTAGAGTAAAAAGAATGGAGGAAGTACATATGCATCTGAGACTCCGATCTCGAGAGCCAAATTTGATTCACCTGCTAGTTTACTTACTCCGAAGTTAGGACTTAGGAGCACTAGGCACCCTGAATCCGGCAGAATTCAGGGGGGCTGGCTACTGGACTATAGTATATGTAATCAGGATACCTAAGTTGTTTATGGGAGGATGGAGTAGGCGGGGTTTAGCTAGACAACAAACACAAGGTCCACAATGAATTCACACGAATTTGAAAGAAAACAAATGGGAACAGAAAGCTTGGACTCTACATGATTAAACATGTTTATCTCATTGTTTTTTAAAATTGGGGTGATTGACTCATGTCACCTGACCACATTGTGCTGATTCTTTTCCAACATAGGCTTATTAGGGGTTACTGATGTGGACATCAGTGCTAATAATTGGCTAGTCCTTTTCCAGGGACCCTAAATCAATCGGTTTAGTCCCCGAATAATTGATGCAAGTTTGATAGCTGCACTTTTACAATTATACCTTTTTAGAAATAATTTCTCCACCGAAATTGTACCGTATGGATCGACGATCACTGTCTCTACATTACTATTTCTCACAAGTATTTAAGCACAGTGTACTTCACTGATGGAATGACTGACAAGTCTCTCAACATTTCAGCTGCCAGCTACGTTCAACCTGCCGAAATCGCAGCTCCAGTTGTATGGGGAAGGAGTCTACTGCGTCGGAGATGACTTCGTGAGCAGATGCGCCAAAGGTAAGGACAGCCTCGAGCGGTTCGTGGCGGTTGTCGCGGGGAGCATCTCGACGACGAGGCCCCCCATCTTCGGCTTCGCGCCCTACAACCCGGTCCTCGGAGAGACACACCATGTCTCCAGAGGGTCGCTCCATGTCCTGCTTGAGCAGGTACCAACTTGCCAAAATTACTCAATTTTCAGTCTCTGCACGTTTGAATTAAACATATATTTTTTCATCAAAGTGAATGACAATATGACATTAACATTTTCAGGTGTCTCATAAACCCCCTGTCTCTGCGCTTCATGCGACCGATGACGGTGGAAACATCGAGCTTGTCTGGTGCCAAAGCCCAGTGCCAAAATTTCATGGTAGGCCACCAGAACAACAAATTCTAGTTTCAGCATAAAGGTGCTCTTTAAACAATGACACAAACTTGTCCGAACCTCTTGTGTACCCCTTTCATTTGTTTCACTGAAGGGACTAGCATAGAGGCAACGGTGCACGGCAAGAGGCAAGTCAGGCTTCCAAAGTTCAACGAGACATACGAGATGGACTGTCCGAACCTGCTCATAAGGTTACTGCCTGGTCCCTCCGTCGAGTGGTCTGGGACGGTCAGGATCTCTTGCAAGGAATCCGGGCTGGAGGCAGAATTGAGCTACTACAGAAGCAACTCCTTCATGGGAATTGGTGGTGACGGAAGGTGCATAAAAGGCAAGGTGTTCCGTTCATCGGACTCGCAAGATACCGTCTGCGAGATCGATGGACACTGGGATAGGACTGTTTCAATGAAGGATGTTCAGAGTGGGGAGGTCTCAGTTATCTACGACGCGCAGCTCGCGATCGGTAACCTTGTCACACCGGAGGTTAAAGATGAACAGGTGAAATTTTAGCTCACAAGAACATAAATTGCATTCTCTTGTTTTCTGAACCAATATAAAATTTCAAACTTTCTGTAGTTGTGGTCAACTGATGATATGATATGATATGGCATTATACAATTTCAGTCCAGCATGGCTGAAACTTGCAAAGCAGCACAAGGGTAATACTCATGAATGATGATGATAATTTGGCAGGACTTGTCACCTTCGGAGTCGGCGATGGTCTGGAGTGAAGTCAGCGAGGCTATCCTGAGAAAGGATTGGGAGAAGGCTAGCGAGGCGAAGCGGGAAGTCGAGGGCAGAGCTAGGAGGCTTGAAAAGGAGAGGAATGAGAAGGGGGAGGTGTGGATACCCAAGCACTTCTCATTGTCCCAGGACAAGGATGGGAATTGGGAGTGCTGGCCACTGGAGAAATCAGTGCGTCCAGCTCCCATCATTGTACATTATTCATGACAGTACATTACATGTAACAATGTTAAATTATATAATAAAACTGACCATTTTTTACAAATATACTTGTTTGTCATTTTTTATAAATACTTTTTTGCGAAGGATTTTTTATTGAATCTTTACAGGATATGTACTTATAAATTTCTCACATAAGAGCGCTTTGGATCATAGGATTGTGGATGAAAAAAATAATCCTATGCTCCATAAGAAATCTTCAAAGCACGCCGTCTAGAAGCCAATGTGGGGGTTCCCCCTGTTTCATAAGAAGTCTTTGCTTGGAGGTTTCTGACTTGGCTACGGTGGCAAGAAAAGCTATGGAAACTTGGAGAAATCTGACTTATGTTTGTTAAGTGGCATGGATCAAGAGGATATTTTTCATACCTTTTATAGATGCCCTCAGGTGGCACGATTTTGGCGTGCCCTTTGGTAATGCGATTTTGGCGTGCCATGTCTGAAGATTTCCCTAAAACTATTGTTTTCAGCGTTTGAGAAAATGTGTAATCTTAAAATTAATTTTCTTAAAAGTGAGTAGTTCTGATTTAGAGAGCCTAGAGAGGCGGCTATTCGCTTGTGCACACGGACAATTCTTTATTAAATATTTGGGAATCTCAATCCGCTATCGACGCCTCATTAATGCGGAATGGAAACATATAGAAGAGTGATTAGAGAAATGGTTGAGCAGCTGAAAAGACAACTTGCTCTCGGTTTGAGGACGATTGATTTTGATCAATTTTGTTCTCACAAATATGGTCCTCTATATGCTTTCCTTTTTCCAACTAGCAAATGGGATCCTCCAAAGATTGGATTACCTTAGATCCAGACTCTTTTGGCAAGGAGACAATGAAAAGAAAAAGTACCAGCTTACCAAATCGATCGTGGATTGAAGATCAAAAGACCAAGCTGGTCTAGGCATTCAGGACCTTCAGGTTATTAATGATGCCCCACTTAGTAATGGTGATTCAAACTAACTCAGGATGGCGTTTGGCAAACCCTTCTACGCAATAAGTACGTAGACCAAAAGGTCGCGTCTTAGGTAGTTTGGAAACTTGGGGATTCACACACTTTTGGGTGGATCTAATGGCGGTAAAGAAATATCTTCTCTTCTTTGAATCATTCACGATAAGGGATGGCAACGGTGAACGGCAAGAGGCAAGTCAAGCTTCCAAAGTTCAACGAGGCATATGAGGTGGATTGTCCAACCGTTCTCATAAGTTTACTGCGTGCCCCCTCCATCGAGTGGTCTGGGATGATCAGGATCTCTTGCAATGAATCCGGGCAGGAGGTAGAATTGAGCTACTATAGAAGCCACATTCTTGGGACTTGACAGTGGCACAAGGTGTTTCGTTCAGCCAGGTTGGAGGTAGAAGGAGCTACTATAGAAGCGGCTCCATCGGTTAATTCCCATCTCCTCGTGGTTCCGACCCTTGACCTGTTCCTTTCATCGCCGCCGTGAAATGGAAGCGGCAGGGCAGCCATATTATCTAGGACGCCCAGGACTTGCCAAAGGTGGCAATAAGAAACCGGTGTGTCTTGCACGAACCATGGCGCCGCCGCTTCCGTCGAATCAAGTCGATTCGACTCACGCTCCGACGTGTTCGTCAAAATGCCCGCAAGGTATAAAATAACTTCTCTTTTTGCCATGGTCGGTCTTATTCCACCTCCTAGGATGGTTAAAGTACACCGATTTTACAGTACTCAATCATATTCCGATTTTGTTGGATGGCTACGCTGTGGACTTGAGTGCACCTCTTGACGACTTTGAACCTGGAATGGGTCCGCTACACGATGAAAATCCGGAGACGTGGAAGAGGGATGACGACGACGAGGATGAAGTGGAAGAGATTGATTTTACCCAATGCAATTTCACGAAGAGGACCGGCAACTATACCGTGGTGGAGGACACATGTTTGATTCGGGCATGGGAGAGTGTCTCTGGACGTGGTGACTGGTAAAGATCAAAACGGGAAGAAATATTGGCAAAGAATTGAAGATAAGTACCAAAAGCTTATCCCAACTCCATCATGTCGTTCTTTGAAATCACTTCAAGGTCGTTGGATTATAATCAAGAAAACTTGTAGCTGATGGAGTGGATGTTAGTCCCAGTGAGAAATGCCCCTCCTAGTGGATTCAGGGTCGATGCTTATGTAATTTTCACCATTGTTTGAGTTTCACCATTACATCATTTGTTGATGCATAGTTGTGCTCACCCTTTCTTGCTCAATGTAGGATCGAATTGTCAATGAATTGTTCAAGCAAAGCCCTGGTTTTAAGGGAAAGTCATTCACACTTGGCCATTGTTGGTTGTTGCTCAAGGATAGTGAGAAATGAAGTTTGAGGGACAGTGAATCTCCTCCCAAGAAAGGTTCCCTGGTAAACTTGGAGGATGATGAAGAAAGTGACGAAGCGCCAAAGGGAAAAAGAAACAAGGGCAAGCCGGATGGGAGTAAGAAGGAGAAAGAGAGGGTGAAGAGGTCGGCTGAGGCTATCACTTTAAGATAACAAATTGGTGAAATGGTGGAAGTCAAAGAACAAACATTGGCCAAACATTTGGCAACCAAGATTGAGATGGCCAAAAAGAGAGAAAATCACAAAGCTGAAAAGGAAAAAAATGTGCCTATGAGGAGAGAAGACTGACTCTACATTTGGCAACCAAGATTGAGATGACCAAGAAGAGAGAAAGGAAAAAAGCTGAAAAATGGGCAAAAAATGTGCCTATGAGGAGAGAAGACTGGCTCTACAAGAGGAAAAGATGAGGGATGAGAAAGACAAATAGGAGGACCGGTTCCTGATGATGAATCCGAAAACCATGAATCCCTCAAAAAAAGAATTTTGGGAGCTGAAAATGTTGGAGATACTGCACCGAAGAAGAATGAACCTTCAACAACTTATGAAGCGCACCGGTGGTAGTTTTTACAGAAGGTGCAAGTGCTGATTGTGCTGCTGGTGTTGTTCAAGCCTCAGCCTAAGGTAGTGGTGGTGCTGATGCTGCTACGACTGATGATACTAGTCAAGCTTCACAGGATGAGGATGGTTTTCAAGCTTCAGTCGAGGCTAGTGATGATGATGTGGAGCGTAACATTGATTATGTTGATCTTTGATGATCATGATTCATGTTTCGGATGGTGAACAATTTGCTATATCTTACGCTTTTGGATGTCTTAAACAAATATATTATTGTGCCATCTCCATTTTATATGAATTCTATGCAACAATATGAAATCTGGATGTTGTAATTGTTGAGAGCACACAAATATGCAGTACCGTGATGGGTTCATTTGCCGTACGAGATGCAGTATCTATTCTGCCAAACCCCTCGCGGTACTGCAAGATATTTCGCGGACCGCTCGTAAACAGGATATGCGGATCTCGAATATAGCAGATTTGCTAGAGTTGCTCTTAAGGATGGAGGTCTCGGTTCTCTATGATGCGCAGCTTTCCATCGGTAACCTTGTCACAACGGAGGTTAAAAATGAACAAGTGAAAATTTACCTGTAATTTTGCTTCGTATTTGTATTTCTTCTGGGAGTGAAACGATGTTTATCCGTATTTTTTAGTTGAAACAGCCCCGGTAGATTTTTTGTGTGGGATGCCTACGATTAAAACGGTCGATTCTCAGTTAATTCTGCTATGATTCTCAAGGCTTAGTTGAGTTTTTTGGCCATTCTTATTCTCCCAGGTTCTCCAGAATGGGATGAAATGAACTAGTCATTTATCTTTGATACTAGCCTACATGAAAGAACACTTCTATAATTACATCCCTGCCTATTGATGAGACCAATATTACAACTAGGCCTCTTCTTTCTTCCACGCCTAAGATCGATCATCCAATCCCTCATGTATTCGGGAGCTCGAAGGCCGGCTCAACGAGAATCACTGGCTGGCCTTTCATGGAGAATAATCATGTAAGGAGCACGAGCGATGCAGGTAGCAGAGACCATAGCTGACCGTATCGGGTGCTCGCCACCGACGGGGTCATCCCCGGCTGGTAGGCGCTTCTCACGCCATTGTCGTCGCTGCCCGTCAAGGGCGGCTGGAAGGCACTTTCGATGCCATTGCTGCTAGCCAGGGGTGTCTGATAGGTGCTTCCGATGCCATTGTTGCCAGTCGGAGGCGTCTGGTAGGCATTTCCAACGCCATTGTTTTCAGTTGGAGGTGGCTGGTAGGCACTTCCAGCACCATCATTACCTGCAGGGGGTGTCTGGTAGACGCTTCCAACACCATTGCTGCCTGTCGAGGGCGGCACATAGGCACTTCCGGCACCATTGTTGTCAGCAGGAGGAGCACCGTTAGCAACAGCAGGCATGTTCAACCTGTACGTGTGAACCATGGGTTATCCATCAAATTTCCAGTATTTCAAGGCCTAAAATTTGAGCTGCACATATTGTTGAACTTTGGCACGTCTGAATTTACCGATTTCTTGGTTCGTCGGAAATTCAGAATCACATTTCAGCGACCACTGTGAATCACTGCTGGTTGCAATTTGCAATGCATTTTATGTTGAAGTGGATGGAAAAAGAAACTGAAAAGGTGCTTGATCGATTACCCGGCTGGAGGGATACAGAAAGCGATGGTGTAGTCGACGGCGTTGCAGGTGAAGAGGCTACTGCCGTCGTCGTAGGCGTAGCTGTAAGCCCGCGGGCACGCCGTCTTGAAGACGGACGAGTAGGCCGTCGGGCTGCACGTGTCCGGCGTCGCGTAGGCGCCGCTGCAGCAGTACTTGTCCTGCGTGAACGCCTCGCACGCGCTCCGGCATGCCACTGCGCCGCCACCATTGCCGCCCTCCACCTGCAGCTCCTTGGGACATGCTGCACTCAAAATTTCTTACCGTGTCAGAGGCTCAGAACATACGCTTCTGCAACATGGATCATAATGCTACTCGACACGAGACGTACAAAGGTTAAGGTCGGCGGCGCAGCCGGTGGCATTGCAGGCGCCCTGCCGCGCCCGCGGGACGGCGACGACGGGCAGGTTGTACCCGTCGACAAGACTCACGTCATAGAAGTCCTGGTCGGCCGGGCCGCCCTTCCCCAGCGTGATCTCGAAGAGCGTCGCTGGTGGCTTCCCGCCCGTGCCGCCGCACTCCATGTGTCCACCACCGCAGTCGCCGGTCTGGCACGCGACCGCACCGGCGGGCGCGCCTGAGCCATCGGCGCTGAAGTTACACCCAGTGCGCGCCCATATCCGGCCTGACCAACCCGCCGGCGCTGGGATCCGCACCGTCTGCCCCGGGTCGAGCCGGAACCCCGTCGTTGGCAGCTCCGGCGTGCCCGTGCCGGCCATCGTCCCCGGCCAGATGGTGTGGGTGCAGTAGTTGGATATGGTGAAGCTGCAGCTCGCCGCCATTGAGACGGTGCACCAGTGGGAGGCTACTGCCAGCAGAAGGAGCAAGCATGGCGCACCGTGTTTTCTTGGCGCTTCCATGGTCTTGAGTTGTTCCTGATTTCCTTGTCAGTTGTTGCAGTCCTGTTCTTCTTCTTCAAATATATAAATGGCGTGCAGGTTTCAAAAATGGAGTGAGTTGCTTGGTGAGATTGCTTTAGCATTTCCCATGGATGGGGTGTCCTCAGAGAGAAGAAATACCTTATGTAAGAATCCAAGTGACAAAGGTGAATGGAAATCTATTAGGAGCCTATAATGTACTGTAAGAATTAGGTGTGCATTCCTTAATTTCAGACAAACACAACTTTATTTGTCCAAAGTCTAAACTATAAACCAATCCTCGTTGTCCATACAATGATCATGTGTAACTCAATGTGCTGTGCATGCATGTTCCGTGCCCTATCTCCCCACTTTTGCGAGGCATCAGGTTATGATATGACCAATCTCAAATAAAACAAATTTTTGAAGGGACAATATTCTCAAATTAGTGCATTCAGTTATAATCAACGCCAACTGCTACTCCCTCCGTATCAAAATGAAGACGTTTTTTAGGCTAAAATAACCTATAGAAACGTCGAAAATGTGTTTCTGATCCCGGGCTCATCTACACATGACATATTAGCCAACCACCTGTTGCATGTCGGTAGCGTATTTCCCTTTTAGCCTCGTAGGGTTTTGTTGTATATCAGTAATGGTTGGCTGAGCTGTCTCGTTCGATTTAACGGCGAATATCGCTTCGTACAAACGGTCAAACGACGCCCACCTACCCCTTCCACCTATCAGGCACATCCCCCTTCCCCTTCCCAGAGAGAACCAGTGCTGGCCGCCGCGGCTGAAACCGCTGCTGGCGACGAGCTTCTTCACGCTCAGCTCCATCTGCATTGCTCACCACCGCGACCACAACGCCATCCAGGTCGGCAGGCCGTTCATGCACGCATCGCAATGCCGACCGGCATAGTGTATCCTGTTTTCTTCCTGTTCGATGGATTTCATGTTGGTTTTGGTGGTGACTGATGATGTGCCGGACATTATCCGCGTGCAGGCTACAGACCTACATCATCAACATAGCCCGCGTGGTGTTCGTGTTCCTAAACGAGCGGCCGCAGCCGCGGCCAAGCAAGGGAGTCACCAACAGCTACGAGGTATGCGAGCGCAGCCTCCTCGACTCGTTCCGCTTCTGCTCCATCGGATTCAAAGGAATACGCATTCCATACCGCACCAATCCTTCAATTATGTTCCGAAGGATCCAAGATTCGGCCTGACCTGGTGAATTGCTAGTTTGTATGTAATCAGCACAACGTGTTCCTTCTGCTCCATAGATTGTACGCACGTCCGGCTAGCACCGGCCAAGGAAGAGGCCCGGCTGCGGCAAGAGCAGCAAGAAAAAGAGAGTGGCGCTCAAGGATGATGCGCTGTCGGACTTGGAGCAGTCGTGCACGAGCACCAGCGACGGAAGCAGCGATAAGAGAAGCTTTGTGCAGAGTTTCACACCAATCGACCTCGCCGGCCACCTCAAGCAGCTACCGCGCCAGCAGCAAGCGCCCCAAGGGCACCCCGCGACGCCGGTCGTCGTTTGGCCGCCTCATCGAGTCATCATGGAGTTCTAGGACAGCGCACATGGTGAAGTGCATATCTGCATTCGTCAACATTCTGGCGCTCTGTATATGTGACATAACCAAGAATGCAATGGCGGCAATGGTTGCACGCCCTGAATGGAGCCTTGTTATTTTGAGCACGGAGGTCAGCCGCCAGCATAATAGTGCCGGAGAAGTGCATCTAGCAGACTAGCAATAAGCACATAGACTGCACGAAAATTATGTCCCCGTTACAGATGGGACCGGGCATCCTGTGCCACGGAACGCCTTTCTCTCCGTAACACTCGTTCAACGTCCGTCCATGTTTGTCACTGTTCCATCCTGTATTGTGCTCGTATTCAGACTTATATAATGCCATGTACTGTTTCGATGTGACTTGTACTACTCATCCCATAACGCTCATCAACGTCCAAGATTGCAGGTTCATCTAATCCCATGTGCAGTTTATCCACGTCCATAGAAACGTTTTATATTGTGATATAGATTATAGAGGTAGTAGTATAGGAACTATGCCATTTTTCTTGTGTGGGAGCTCTGACATTGCTTTCGGGGGGGGGGGGGGGGTCTAAACTGCAAACTTGGGTTTTGGGCAGTAAGAAGTACAGGATACCAAGAAAGGCATCAATTTCTCACATCCATGGTACAGACTCTAGTTGATATAACTAAATCATCTCATCAAAATAAACACCATCTTAGATATTTAAAGAGATGGCAGGTGCTACCTTTGGAGATCTAGAGAATGAAGAATACCACCTTACCCATCAGTTCAAATAAAGCATAGCTTCCAAGTGGGTGTCACAAAAAGAATAACCATGCATGCACAACTACTTTATGCTTCAAACAACCTATGATGCAGCTCATCAGCATCCGTGTCACAGTACAAGTAGATCTCTGAAAATACTGGTTCGTAGTATAACCCAGATAAAATCCAAAATAAGTGCATCAAACATTCTAAGAAATGTGAAGTGTTGTGCCTGCAATTCTTAATTGTTTCCATAAAGTCACATCATGGAATAAATCAACAAATGATAACCACATTATAGAGAAAACATATAGTATTCTCTTCTATTTTGCTATGAGCATGGCGTAATTTATTGGCCGCTCGGCTTACAACAATGTAAACCGCAACCTAAACCACGCGATAATGGTAGGGCCATTGGTTTATACCACTGTACATGATCAAAGTTCGAAAAACACTCGGCTAATCCCACGAAAGACACACGTCTTATAATACATGCTCGATAAAATAACTGCCACATGACCACGCTCGTCACACTTGACGGCATTGTGACAACAAGCGCTATAAACCAAGTATGTTCTAATGGTGTACTCGGGTTATATTTTGCATTTTCATTTTAAAATGTAAAAACTTTCGTCTCTCAAAATCAAGTAGCCGACAAAAAATACTCGGTTTATGCCTGAATATTTTTGAATTAGTGCCCACGCTTCCATTGTCTCGCAAAAGGCATGGCACATGACTAAGGAGGACCAAACGGCGACGACTAAGGGCCTGTTCTGATCTCCCATAGCTTCTCAAAACTCCATGTATCCAGCTTCTCCTCCTCGCTTCTAACTTCACGTAGCGATGGAAGGAACGTTCGGCTGCATCGGCAGCTTCTTGTAGGAACTGCAGCCCAGCTGGGAGGGCTCTGGCCCATTTGGCACCAATTGGGCTGGCTGGAGGCAGCTAATTCGGGCCCAGTGCACCGATACGAGGGAGGGAGAGGGGTACTGATTCGCTGGAGATCGCTAGTTTCTTTTCTCGAGCGCGGGGGGCAGCGAACCGTTTTCTTTGGCGGTGGCAAGACCTTGTAAATAGAGCGAACTTCTGCTTTTCCAATCTGTGAAGCTGGGCCGACGGTGCTTCTCCTTTTTGCACTATGGGATCGCTCAGCTTCTCGTTTCCAGCTTCTAAGAGCTAAATCATTCGGCACTGCTTCACTCCAGAATTTTGAGAAGATAGAAGCTGGAGGAGATCAGAACAGGCCCTAAGAGCAGAGGAGGGGTGTCGAACAAAGAGTGGGCGCTGATAGCATCGAGGCGCAATGTCTTTCTCGACGGCTTTCTGTGTCCTGGCTAGTCAGAGAAGGAGAGAATGGGCTGGTGAAATTTTCCCAAACCCTACTCCGCTCCACAAAAATTAGCTCCACTTCATTAAATTCATTTTAGAGCAGCTTTATGTAGGAGTTGTAGATTTATTAAAGAATTTTTTTTATCATGTTTGGCTTGCAACTAGCTCCAGCTTTAAGAATAAAAAAATTGGTGGAAAAGATCTATCTGATTGGTTGATGAAGGGGTATCCACTACTGGTGACAGTGGTGGGGTAATTTCCCTCCAACTCCAGCTTCTAGATTTTATCTGGAGCACCCTCTGAGGAGCTTCACAAAAAACAGGGAGTTGTACCCAGATTCTAGTTTATTTGTGAAGCGTCATATCATGGAGTTACCCCGTTTGCCTTGCGTTTCTTGGAGCGGAGCTAAATTTTAGGAAGCGGAGCAGTCCTAAACATGCCCTAATATACACAATACTAGTATATGAGCCCCACACCAGTGACAAAATTAAGGTGGGCCTACGATGTTAGATGCGTCCAAACAAAGAAGCACGCCGATGATGGGAAACTCCAAACGGAGCACGCCGATGTTGACAATCACATTGATGAGGCCCCCGTGTTACAGGCTCCTGAGGTGCAACAACTGGTTGATGTTCCATTTCAGCAAGTCCCCAATGAATTTTTCAGCATATTCAGTTGGGCATGGTAATTGTGCATGAACAGATTGATACACAAGCTCTGCCACCTCATCAGGGTGTTAGGGACCTGAATCTGAACTTCAGTCCTCGGGGTGTAATCCCCCCTGTGGTCCCTGTGTGTTATACCCCCTCTCTGCATGTTGAGGATGGTGGTTTGAAGGAAACTGTGCCTGATATTTCTGGGATCCCATATCAGGTTGAGGGAGACTTAAACCTGAATCCCAGTTCTCTCAATATCATTTCTGTTGTTTCCCCTGTTTGCTCCGATCTTGAGGATAGAGTCCCTCCCCTGAAGTCTGCTGAGGCTGGAGATGTGGTAATAAATCAATGCTTGAGTTTGGTGCCTGTTGTCTCCCAGGAAGGACTGGTGGCCTGGTCCTCTCACTTTAAACCATCCTCCCCTGAGTAGAGCTTCATCCTAGTGCCGGCTCCTTGGGTTGATTTCTTCACTGTGAAGCTGCTGACACCTGAGCATTTTGACTGGGCTAGATCCATGCTTCTCTCCCAGCTTTGGACCATTATGCAGGAAGATGGTGACACCAACTCTATGTGGCAATTTGTGATCCCAGATTGCTGTCCTGCTCAGACTGCTCCTACTTGTTTTCTTACACAGGCCAGCAAAGATATAAGCCAAGGTTTCTCAACTCCTCAAGCTTCCAAGATCACCCCTTTGTCAATGGCGCCCCACCTATCAACCTCTGCTGTCCATGCAAAAAAGAAAAGAGCACGTGTTCCTCTGGTTGAATCTGAGGTGAGGAGAAGCGCAAGAATCCAGAAAATGGCTCATGGGTACAAGGGGAAAACCTGCTTCGACAAGAATTGTTTGGCATGTAGGGCTGTGGAGCCACCTCTGAACAAAAATGTGGTTAAAAATTTGTCTGAAAAGTTTGGGCTGTTGGCTACGCAGACAGAAGATAAGCAAGGAAAACCCAATAAGAATGTTGATGCTGCCAAGATCCCCAAGAAGAATAAGAAGTAGAGTGGAGATCCCATGGTCTTGGATGCAGCGCCTCTTGCTTTTCCTTTATATTATGTTTCTCTCAGTGTCATTTTGGACCTTGAATGCCTATGTTTTCTACTTTATCTCAGTTGGCGTTAAGGGGTTTCAGACTATCAAGACATTAAGCTTTTCATGTAATGATGGATTTTTATGTTGCTGCTTGCTTTACTGCTTGGTCTTTGCATGGCTCCTCCCAGGTGCACATTGGATTGGCACCTGGTATTTAGTCTACTCCAGGACCTGGTATCCTGTATGCATGATTAAGGCTTGCAACTTTCTGTGGTGCCACAGTAAGCTTTGCACTATCAAAGTGACCCCCCATCAGAGTTGTAATGTCTAAGCAGTCTTGGAAAGTGCTTAACTGGAATATTCGAGGGCTCAACTCCCCTGATAAATGGCTACACATCTCAAACAAAATTTCTAAAAGTGGCTGCGCAGTTGTATGTTTTCAAGAAACTAAAAAGGAATCCATTGACATTAATTTTTTCAGGAAATTCTTCCCTGCTAGATTTGACGCTTTTGCTTTCCAACCTTCTGTGGGAAGATCAGGAGGGATTCTCACGGTTTGGGTTTCATCTATTTTTAAGGGAGAGGTTCTGTTCCAAAACACATATGCTGTATCAGTTGGTTTACAAGCTCTGAAATGTGGCAGTTGCTAGACCCTAACTAACATCTATGCCCCATGTCAAGAAGAGAAAAATCTTGAATTTTTACAATGGCTAGATGGGATTCAGATCCCTGACTCTGCGGACTGGCTTCTGGTTGGTGATTTTAATCTCCTTAGAGGACCTAATGATAGAAGTAAACCTGGGGGAAATATAAATGAAATGCTGCAATTTAATGCAGTTATCAGTAACCTCGGACTTGTGGAGATCCCTTTGAAAGGGAGAAAATTTACCTGGAGTAATATGCAATCTAATCCTTTACTGGAAAAATTGGATGGGTTTTCACATCCCCGGCTTGGACACTATCTTATCCTAACACAGTGGCTCTTCCAATGGCTATGACTACCTCTGACCATGTGCCTTGCATTGTCAGCATTCAGAATTCCATGCCTAAAAGTAGTATATTCAGATTTCAAAATTGGTGGTTGCTGCAACCTGAATTTTTACCCTTAGTGGAATCTATCTGGACTCAGAGCATTCACTATGCAGATGCAGCAAAGAGGATCAATGCTAAAATGAAAATCCTCAGGAAAGCTTTGAAGAAATGGGCTAAAACTCTGTCCCATTTACAGGAGGATATCAAGTTTGCAAATGCCCTAGTTGCAATGCTGGATAGCTTGGAGAATTTTCGACCTCTCTATGCTTGGGAGGCTGACTTTAGATCTGCAGTTAAGTCTCATTTAGACAAGCTCCTTAAACAGCAAGTGGAATACTGGAGACAAAGAGGGAAAATAAAATGTGTTACATTGGGAAGTGAAAACTCGGAGTTCTTCCATGCTATGGCTTCTACTCAATACAGAGCTAAAACTATTACCTCCCTTATTGATAGGGATGGTGTGGAGGTGGTTGATCATCACCAAAAGGCTTCACTTTTACATCAAGCTTTCAAAGCAAGACTGGGTATTTCTGAGAATTTCACAATCCCTCCAGAACTTTTATCTCTCATTGAGCCCCACATCAATTTAGACTTCCTGGAGATGCCTTTTACTCATGAACAAATTGATGCTGTTATCAAGGAGTTCCCTTCACATAAATCTCCTGGGCCTGATGGCTTTAATACAGACTTTATTAAGAGGTGCTGGCCCATCATTAAGAAAGAATTTTATGATCTTTGTGCTCAATTCCATGAGGGATCTTTATGTTTGCAGAGTATCAACAACTCATATATCACTCTTGTTCCTAAGAAACAGGGAGCTTCAATGGTTAATGATTATAGACCCATCTCTCTCTTGAGTTGCACCATTAAGTTGCTAACCAAGCTGCTAGCAAACAGACTGCAATCTGTGATCTTGG
Source organism: Bromus sterilis (assembly GCA_950022295.1). NCBI lineage: Eukaryota > Viridiplantae > Streptophyta > Magnoliopsida > Poales > Poaceae > Bromus > Bromus sterilis. The sequence goes on along the minus strand of OX465598.1, from coordinate 260,418,887 downwards.
AGCTGGTCCATGACAACCAATATGGTTTTCTTAAATCAAGGTCTATTCAAGATTGCATTGCATGGGCCTATGAGTATCTCTATCAATGTCACAAAAGCAAAAGACCTACTGTTGTTCTCAAATTGGACTTTGAGAAAGATTTTGATACAATGGAGCATGGCATGATTTTGGCAATTCTCAAGAGGAAAGGTTTTAGTGATAAATGGTGTTTCTGGGTGCAAGGGATCCTATCCTCTGCTACCTCTGCAGTTCTACTGAATGGTGTCCCGGGAGCTACATTCAAATGTCGCAGAGGGGTCAGACAAGGGGATCCTGTTTCTCCCTTGTTGTTTGTGCTGGCTGCAGATTTTCTTCAAACCATTTTGAATGATGCAATGCACCACAATCGGTTGGCTGCACCTCTCCATATTCCTTCCTGCCCTGGGTACCCTATTCTGTAGTATGCTGATGACACACCGATCCTTGCTCCTGCTTGTGCTACTCAAATGCAGACTTTAAAAGATTTGATCAATCAATTCTCTCTTGCTTCTGGGCTCAAGGTGAATTACTCTAAATCCAACATATATCCCATTCACATTAATGAGGATACTTTGGTACAGATCTCTGATATTCTGGGTTGCTCCATTGGTGCCTTACCTTTCTCTTACTTGGGCACACCTCTGAGCTTCTCAAAACCCAAAATGGAGCACTTCATGTATACCATTGAAAGGATTCAAAAGAGGTTATCTACTTGTTCTCAGTTTCTCAGCTATGATGGTCGACTCTTAATGATCAATGCAGTCTTCTCTTCATTGCCCACTTACACCATGAGTAACATCCTTCTATACAAAGGCATCATTGACCAAATTGATAAATATAGAAGACACTTTTTCTGGAGAGGTAAAGATTTAGAAAAAAGGAACCCACCTCTTGCTGCATGGGATCTAGTTTGTCGACCCAAGACAAAAGGAGGTTTAGGGATTCTTAACTTGGAAAAGCAAAACCACAACCTCCTGATGAAAATATTGCACAAATTCATGAATCATGTGGATATACCTTGGGTCCATTTTATCTGGGACTTTTATTATCAACATGGTGGTACCCAGGTCTCCACCCAAAACTGCTCTTTTTGGTGGAGAGATTGCCTCAAAATGTTGGCCACTTACAAGCAGCTTCATACTTGTCAAGTGCAAAATGGTAGTACTGTGAATTTATGGCAGGACAATTGGGATTCCCACCCTAAACAGGACTTATGGCCGCATCTCTTCTCTTATCTAAAGGGCATAACATATCCTTACTAAAGTTTTTAAACACAGATGATTTTGCTGATCATTTTCATCTCCCTTTATCTGTGGAGGCTTTTGAACAGTTTCAGGATCTGCTAGTGTGCTGTTCTGAGATGGAGCTCAACGAGGATCAAGATATTTGGAATCTTCCGGGGGGAAAGAATTATTTCCAAGTGTCAAAGATCTATTCACTACTCTCAGATTTTCAGGATCCACCTATCCATTTCTCTTGGCTGTGGAAAACTTGTTGTCAGCTCAAACACAAGATCTTCTTCTGGCTCTTGTTGCACAACAGACTGAATACCAGAGCGATGCTTAGGCGTAAAAGTTTCTTTATTCCACACTATAGATGTGTCATGTGCAATCAGAGTAATCTTGAAAATAGAGATCACCTCTTTTTTCATTGTCCTTTTGCAACACATTGCTGGAATTACCTTTGCCCAGCTTGGCACTCACCTCATAGCACTGTTACTGAAGAAATTTCTCATCTCAAGCAATCACTCAATGTACCATTTTCTATGGAAGTGATCATCCTAGTGTGCTGGGCTATCTGGAATACAAGAAACGACTTTATCTTCAAGAATATCACCCCAAGTCTTTTCAGATGCAGAGGCAAGTTTAAAGCCGAGATGTCTTGGCTGATTTACAGGGCAAAGAGGACAGCTTATGGTGGCATGCAAGATTGGGTGGAAGCTTTTAGATAGATCCCTTGTGCTTTCTGTATTTGTGTTTATTTGTTTGTTTTTGGTGGCATCTTGCCACATAGGGCTGGTTTTTTTTCTCTTTGTATAGCTCTGTTTTCTTTTCTCTGAACTTTGTACCATTTAGTAGAAAATCAATAAAAATATCACAACAGAGTCCTGCTGTTTCCCCTCGATTACTGCCTTTTCAAAAAAAAACGAGGCAGAGATCCTGCTCCACGTTTCAAAAAAAAAGTGTTGATTACTGGCATCGTCCAGTTTTGACACACGCTGCTGCTTTATTCTTAGAAGCATCGTCTAATATTTTGCTGGCCGCCGCTAGTAAAACTAGCAACATCCAAAAAAGCCAGCTTTGCTAATATAAAAAATTATAAGGAATTTTCATACTAGTATTGTGTGCAGAGAAGCATGCCAAGTTCTTGGGTTTAAAGTCAAACCTCTTCTCAGGAGGAGAAAGACTACGATCTTGAAGGACGTGATCCGACTATTGGATCAAAGAGGAAACGACCATTTTACATGGACAACTATGGTTCTTCTCAGGAAGTGATCTTTAAAAGGAGTTAATTGCATGAAACCACGACAATTCGAAATAGCATTATAGAAAACACACTTTTTCGTTTTTTTTGCGAAAATCACTAATTTTTTACTAATCTTTTGCAAATATCACAGATCACGTGCTTAGCTCATTTTAACCACGTTTCTGACAGGTAGGATCCATCTATAAGGAAGATATTTTGCATGAAAACTCTCTAAATTATTTGTCGAAAAGCAATCGGGTCCCTGTTACAACATGTAACACCCCGGTAATCATGCTACAGTAACTCCAGTCGATGCCTTGTCACCATGATTGCCAAGCTTAAAATCTGAATTCAAAACTTCAAATGCAAGTCAAGATGAAACTTTGGAAAACAACCAAATAAAATGTTCATATTGTTATAAATGATCCCAAAGCAATTTAAAACAAATAAAACCAATAACTTCTAAATACTAATTTTCCCTGGAAATTTAATCAAATAAAGTAGAAGTTAAAGTTGATCCAAAAAATATGCAACCAATTTTATTAAATGGCTAATAATCAGTAGGTCATCACAAAAGTTGAAATGAACATTTGCTAAAATGTTAAATAAATAAAAGGAAATAAAACAGTGGCTAATAAGCACCATTTAATGCTTTAAAATAAATAACCACATGTAAAAGAATTTGTAGTGTGCCCAAACTTTTTTGGCATCTTTATATTGGGTAACAATAATATTAGAGTTGGTCAGCTATTTAAAAAAATCATTTCAAGGCTAAATAAAATAGAAACAGAAGAGAAAAATGTAAAAAAACCTAAATAGAAAAATTCCTATCTAGCGTCCAGGGGCAACCACCAAATAGGCCCACCCCAGGCCCAGCTTCCCCACTTGTCACCCTCCTCCCACTGCTCACAGTGGAGCCGTGGAGGCCATCCACGCCGACCACCCGCGCCGTGCCGCTGTGGCGGCCATCCCACGGCCGCCGACGGGGTTAAGATATCGACCCCGACCCCTCTGGCTCTGCGAACCCTAGTCTCCCCTCTGTTTCCCCATCGCACCGCCGCTCTCCTCTCCCGTGACTCGTCCGTGCTCCCCGTGGTCGCGCCGCCGGCGTCCATGGGGCTAACGACGACCCCAGATCGCGCAAATGTGTCCGGAAGGTTCCCCTCCGTCGCCTTCGTCGTCTCGGGCCATCAATCGCCACCGGGACACGCTGCATGCCACGAATCCGGGCTGCAACTCCCGCCGGCCTCCGCGCATCTCACGGTCCATTGCTTCGGCCTCGCGTCCCCGCGCGCCTCCTTGAGCTCAGAAACCCCACCACTGTGAGCTCCGCTTCGTCCTGCCTCTCGTCGTGCTCCGTTTTTTTTGCGCTTCGTCACCGTTCCCGCGGAGCAGCGCTCCGGCCGCCGCCCAGCCCGATGCAGCAATCGCCCTGGTTTGCCTCACCACGCGCAGGTGGCATGGCTGGGTGCAGCACATCACTGAGATCCCGTAGGTGTTGTTCGCGCCCAAAATGGCTACCCAGCCAAAGGACTTGGTCGCCGTCGCCTTGCCCTGTAGCTCATCGTCGTCGAGCTCGGGTTAAGCCGTGGGCTGGCTCTCTGGACAGTGGGCCACCCCCCCGATTAGATTAGTGGGGCTAATCCTCATTAGGAGATAGCCTCCCAGTCTATTACAGATGGCCCCCACCCAAAATAACTCTATCTTAAATCGAATAGAAAACAATTAAGCTAATATATATCAATGACATGTGGGCCCTTCTGGGTATTTAGTTAAATTAATCTAATTTAGTTGTATAGTGTATGACATGTGGGCCACCCCTCATGTTTTATTATTTAAAATGTAGTTAAAATGTTTTTATTATATGTGAGGCTGACATGTGGGACCCACTTGTCAGTAGGTCCCATTTGTCAGGTTTGACCAGTCAACTACTTGTGGATAATGTTGCTATTTTATTAATAAACGAAATCCAGGAAATACTTTAAAATTGATTTAAACTTCAAAAATTAATATCTTTTAAACCGCAAATCAGAGGGAAAAACTTCATACATGAAAGTTGATCAGAAAAATACAACGAATACGGATATTCTACCCATACACCCACCACCCCCCTCTAACATACCGAACACGGAACATTCCCCCTCCGATTGCATTGTCCGGTAATCCCCCAAAGCCGGCAAAATTGCCGGTTAAGTTCCCGTTTCGTCTGCAACGTGTAGCACCGCGTTAGTTCGCCACTAACACTGCGTATTACCATGTCATGAATTTTTATTGCTTTATTGTCGTGTATTTATTGTTTCTCCTCTCTTATTGTCCGGTAGTTCCGACGACCGATGCCGATGCCCCTGTGATCGACTACGTCGACGACGAGCGTGCCTCTACCGCCGAGCTTCCAGGAAAGCAGAGCCATTCTCTTCCCTGGATATCGCCTATCTTTCCGTATATTTCTTGCACTAGGCATTGTTGTTGCTGCTGCTATGTTACAATCCTATTCAATTGCATAGCCTGTCTTTGTCGCCCCTTGATGTACCTTCCTTTATCCTATGCTGCCCATAAATATATATTATATTCAGCAGTGAGCCCTGCGCTTTGTTAGTCAACTAGGATTAGATAGCTGGCCGTGATCACTATAGGAGTGAACACGAATACAATATATTAACTGTAACAGGTACGGTACAATGCAGACACCGCCTAAGGTCCCATAGCTCGGCTCTGCCGAGCCACCATCAAATGTGAGCTATCAAGGAGTAATCCTTGTACCCCACTCGTTGCTGACTCTGTATAGCCGCTCTAGGTACCTCAGCAACGGTTGTCCTTAAAGGTAAGAGTCGGGTGACACAACGGTGCCCGCGAGCGGTATTGCGTCGGGAACGACAGGGAGAGCACGACCGACGTTACTGGCGTGCTTGGCCCCTGCTCATATCTCGCGAGAGTTACCAAACCACGAAAAGTAGAGCTCTACCAAGAGCACACGCGAGACAAGTTAAGGAGACGGTTCACCTTGTTGGTAACCGCGCGCTTTGATGGGACGACAAGGCAGGTGAAAGGATCGGAATGTCGACTAGAGGGGGGGGGGTGGTGAATAGGCGACTAACACTTTTTAAACTTTTCTTAACAATTTAGGCTCAACAAGGAATATAGGTTGTCTAGATATGCAACTATGTGAGCAACCTATATGCCAACAACTATGATATAACAAGCAAGCAATAAATAAGCATGGAAAGTAGCTTGCACAAAGTAAAGGTAAAGGGGAACACGGGAGACAAGGATATGTTTCCGAAGTTCCTTCTCTTTCGAGAAGTACGTCTCCGTTTGGAGAGGGTAAGGAGCACAATGCTCACACGAAGCCAACGAGGGCCACCCTATTTCTCCTCACGCTCTTACCGATGTAAGATGTCGTGATCCACTATGAGGCGGCCTTGAAGGTGGCAACCAAACCTTTACAAACAAGGTTGGGGCAAACTCCACAACTTAATTGGAGGCTCCCAACAAAACCACGAAGCATCACCACAATGGAATGTGGCTTCGAGGTGACCTCTTCCGTCTAGGGCACCAACGCACCCAAGAGTAACAAGATCCACACGGGATTAGTGGGGGGAATCAAATATCCTTTGGCGGAAGTGTAGATCGGGGCCTCCTCTTCCAAACCCTAGAGAATCAACAAGTTTTGATGGCTAGGGAGGGAGATCGGGCAAGAATGGAGCTTGGGCGTCAATGGAGGTGAGAGCAATAAATGAGGTGAGTCTCAATGGGGAAGAAGACCCCCTTTATAGGTGGTCTTAAATGCAGCCGTTGGCTGCCCACAAACCACGGTAGTACCGCTTCAGAAGCGGTACTACCACGCTGCGGTACTACCGTACCGAGAGCGGTACTACCGCTCCACGGTACTACCGAGCCCCAGTGCCGCCCCACTACCGCAAAGTCCAGTCGGAATCCGGTAGTGGATGCGGTACTGGTCCACGGTACTACCGCGAAGCGGTACTACCGCACTGGGAGCGGTACTACCGCTCCACGGTACTACCGAGCTCCAGTGTCGCCCCCCACTACCGCAAAGTCCAGTGGGAATCCGGTAGTGGATGCGGTACTGGTCCACGGTACTACCGTGGAGCGGTACTACCGCACTGGGAGCGGTACTACCGAGCCCCAGTGCCGCCCCCACTACCGCAAAGTCCAGTGGGAATCCAGTAGTGGACGCGGTACTGGTCCACGATACTACCGCGGAGCGGTACTACCGCTCCTAGAGAGGTACTACCGCCCTGGCAGAGCCAGTGAGCCACAACCAAAACATTCCCGCACCTCTACGACGCAAAAGAAATATGTGGGTGCAGAAAGTGAGACCGTGTGATGATTCCACCCACCATTTCCAAAGCGGATCCCCTCTTCATAGTACGGTTTTCCTACGACTCAAATATCAAAAAGGAGATCGAAAGAAAAACTCTGTCTTCACGCTTCATACACCGAGGGGCAAAAACCGTCTTTTGCCATTAATGTAATTATCTGAAAAGCTCATCGCACCCGGTTAGTCCGCAAATGTATTGTCATCAATCACTAAAACCAATCAAGGGAAAACATGCCCTATCAATCTCCCCCTTTTTGGTGTATTGATGACAACACAAGATTTGCACAGTAAAAATAGGGAATTTTAAAACATGTCATTTGTTTATAAAATGTAGACAGGCTCCCCCTTGATGTGTGCATCATTTTAGATATTCCTCTGGAATGCAAGACACACATATAAGGAAGACACTCCCCCTATATTTTATAAACTAGGCCATACTAGACTAGACTAGACTAGAGAAACATGTGAGCATAAGGATAACAAGTCATAACACGCATCACATAACCAGACAATAAGAGTACGAACATAGGATAGCATATGTCTCACACCATATATCACGGAAGTCTCACAAGACGGACTAAAAACCAAAGAAAATCAACGGAGTTCACAAGCGGAGCATATGAGACAAATAAAACACGCTTGTGACTCGCCCAACCCATAGAAGATGCAAATTGGAATCCTAGAACTCTCTCCCCCTTTGGCATCGAGACGCCAAAAAGGCAGAGAATGACCTAGCGTCCCATGGCGATGAACTACTCGTCGTCCTGGTCGTAGTCCTCGTCATCGTCAGACTCCTCGGACTCCACGACAGCCTCAGTGTCATCAGTAGCTGGCTGCTGAGCTGAGGACGAAGGGCCAGGCACATCATCATTGAGGTCCCACGCGCTGAACTTGGAGATCCACTTGTCCTCGGGAGTGATGCTCTTCTCGGACCCACTCTGGACAGTCATACCCTGCTGCCTGTAGAAAGCCTTCTGCAGCCGCCGCTTCTCCTTCTCCCTCCTGTGGGCTTCATACATGCGGTGCTGAATGTCAGTCTGAAGGCAAAAGAGCTGCTTCACCTTCCTGGTGAGCTTGGCAGCCCAACCTGGCTCCTCAGGACCCTGTGCAGAAGACGAACCACTAGCACCAAAGCTCGCACCAGAGCGAGTGCGGGGAACACTGCCACCACCTGCCTCCTGCTCCTCCTGAACCTCCTCATCAGAGTCAGGCGCAGGACCATGACCGCCAACCCAGTTGTCCTTGATGCGTAACTGAACCTCCTCGTGAGTAGTCAGAGGCCCAACGGGAAGGCGCTCAATGGCAAAGGTAGCTGCCCAAGTGATCTCGAAGAGGACCTGCAGATAAGGGCCATAAATGGGAACCTTTCGTTCCATCACAGCAGCATGTAGATCCTCCCACATGATGTCACAGACATCCAAGGTCTGCGTGGTGCCCTTTTGCTCCACACAGAGGAGAAGCATGTCCACTAGATGGCCGTGAACCATGTCTAGATTGCCCACACGGGGAAACAGAGAAGTCCGGAAGATGCGGTGCATGATGTCCAAGAACGGGCAGAGAACCACCCTGTACTTTGGATGTCCCTTGGCATCAGCGTATGGAATCGAAGTCTGATAAGGCCCTAGCATACTCTTGGGCTAGGCAATTGCTGAAGTGAACGGGCTAACACCAACGGGCGCCTCTTTCGTGGAGACGGGAATGTGCAGAGCTATCATGAAGTCCCCCCACGTGCAGCTCACTTGCTCATCCTTGCACATCCAAATGATGGTCCGATCATCGCGATTGGTGAAGAACACTGTGGCAAAGAACTAGGAAAGAAGCTCGGCATCGAACCGCTTGTTGAAGCAGATGATGTCCAGAATCCCAAACAGCTCGCATAGGGCATATGCCTCTCCAAAGTAATCGGGGTGAGCCTGCATGTGCCTCAGTTGGACAGACTTCACATGTGGAAAAAACTTGTTCTTCCTGTGCTTCATAATCATATGGAAAACATCCATCTGAGTCTTGTTCCAGAACTGAGAGCCAACTAACTCTGGGTCTTGCTCGACACGGTACGGATTGGCACACCGGTAAGCCCTGTACTCGGGAAGAGGCATCTCTGAAACAGGCTTGACTGGTTCCTTCTTCTTGTGAGCAACCTTCTTGAAGTTGCTTCCGGGTTGACCCGGGGCCTTGCGCTTGGGATTCCGACGAGAGCCATCACCTGATCAACACTAACAGAGAGAAATGGAAAACAAAGCACATGAGATGCAAGAGCCGGACACAGGTGAACAAGGCAGGTCTGTTGGAGAGGTGACAGTTTTGGGAACCACGGTAGTACCCCCGAGACCCGGTAGTACCGCTGGACGCGTGGTAGTACCGCGCAAGCGGTAGTACCGCAGCGGGACCAGCGGTAGTACCGTCCTGGAGCAGAAGACACGGATCTGAGATCCGGTACTACCGGGGTTCCAAAAACTCAAACAACTCCAACACATCTACTTTATTCCTATCTAGCAATCTATCCATGTTCTCAAAGTGCCTAGGCATAGCCAAAAACCTAGTGGATCTACAAGTATTGCCCTAGCAACAAAGTGCAAAAAATTGAACCAAAAGAGAAGGGAAATGGGGAAATACCGGTATCTATGGCACCCGGGGAGGATGGGGAACAATACCACCGAAGGAGAACCGGGAAAGATGGCACGGAGGCGGCACACCGGGAGGGGGTGCCGGGGTGGGCGCCGCTGCTGCAGAGGGGATAATACGAAACTGACTGGGGGTAATGGGGAGGAACTCCCCGTACCCCTTCAGTTATACAAACCTCGGGGCAGCGGTAGTACCGCTCCAGTCACGGTAGTACCGTTGGAGCGGTAGTACCGTGACCACAGTGGTAGTACCGCTGGCAGCAGAAACGTCCACCAAGAACAACGATGAGGGGGCTATTGCATTGAATGTCTTAGGGGGAAGGGCTTGGGATGACTCGAAACACGGCAGCTGGATGGAAAACACTCCGACACAAAACAACAAGGAAATGCAAGGTCAAACTCGGAGTGATCAAGATGCAACAAAGCAACCTAAACACAAGAAAGAAGCACAAAAACGAACCAATCCTCCCAACGAGAGGGGCGGTGGCCAAAGCCACCATGTTTGCGCTTATTTGGTATGACACCACAAAGATGTATCTTGGGTTCATTGCCAATGCTCTTCTTTGAAGCACCGTTGTCACCTTGGGTGACCATGACGGCCGCCGAACGTGACCATAGTGAAAGAAGTTTGTCTCTTTACGCATAATAGGTGGAGTGGTTGCCTATGAATTAAGAAACACTCCCCCTATGTACATGCCTACATCCAAGCTAGACCTCATGTTGAGATGGGAAGTGTGGGCAAGTCTTCAAACCGCATTACTTGAATCAATGATATTTAGCTCATGCCTTAACTCTCGAAATCTTGCTTCATCTAAAGGGTTGGTGAAAATATCCGCAAGTTGATCTCCGGTGCCCACATATGAAAGGTCAATATCACCCCGTTTCACATGATCTCGAATAAAGTGATGAGGAATCTCAATATGCTTCGTCTTGCTATGTTGAACGGGGTTGTAGGCAATCTTGATATCACTTTCATTGTCACATAAAAGAGGAACTTTGTCACATATGACACCGTAATCCTTCAAAGTTTGCCTCATCCATAATAGTTGCGCACAACAACTTGCGGCGGCAATGTACTCAGCTTCGGTGGTGGAGAGGGAAAAACAATTTTGCTTCTTGGATGACCAACACACCAAAGACCTACCAAGGAATTGGCATCCTTCGGAAGTGGACTTCCTCTCCACCTTGTCTCCCGCCCAATCCGAATCCGTGTACCCGACGAGGTTGAAGCTTGAGCCTTTAGGATACCACAATCCAAAGTTTCGGGTATGAACCAAATATTGAAAGATTCTTTTGACAGCCACTACGTGACTCTCTTTTGGTGCGGATTGAAATCTTGCACACATGCCCGCACTCAACATGATATCCGGCCTAGATGCACAAAGATACAGCAAAGAACCAATCATAGAACGATACTCCCTTTGGTCTACCTCTTTACCGTTCGGGTCGAGGTCAAGTTGACACTTGAGAGGCATGGGGGTCTTGGCACCTTTAAGACCATCATACTTGAACCTCTTGAGCATGTCTTGAGTATATTTGGCTTGGTTGATGAAAGTTCCTCTTGACAATTGTTTGACTTCAAAACCGAGAAAGAACTCCAACTCTCCCATCATAGACATCTCAAACTTGTTGGTCATTAGCTTAGCAAATTCCTCATTAAAAGATTTGTTAATCGAGCCAAAGATAATATCATCAACATATAGTTGGCATATGAACAATTTCCCACCAACCCTCTTGGTAAAAAGAGTGGGATCGATTTGCCCAATTTCAAACCCATAATCAACTAAGAACTCGGTAAGGTTCTCATACCAAGCGCGTGGAGCTTGCTTAAGTCCATAGAGCGCCTTGTCGAGTTTATAGACATGATGGGGGACATTGTGGTCCTCGAACCCGGGGGGTTGCTTGACATATACCAACTCATTAATGGGACCATTAAGAAAAGCACTCTTCACATCCATTTGATATAACTTGAAGTTGTGATGATAAGCATAAGCAAGAGCAATACGAATGGACTCAAGACGAGCTACGGGGGCGAAAGTTTCACCATAGTCAATACCTTCGACTTGGGAAAAACCTTGAGCCACCAACCTTGCCTTGTTCCGGATGAAAATGCCAAGAGCATCTTGCTTGTTCTTGAATATCCACTTGGTCCCAATAACATTATGATCACCTTTGGGTCTCTCCACTAATGTCCACACCTTGTTCCGCTTGAAGTTATTGAGTTCATCATGCATGGCCTCAAGCCAATCCGGATCTTCAAGCGCCTCACCTATCTTTTGGGGTTCAACACAAGAAACAAATGCATTATGGGCACAAAAGTTTCTCAATTGACTACGAGTTGTTAACCCCTTTTGGATGCTTCTGAGCACTTGATCCACCGAAAGATCTTGTGATTTTAACCGAGATGCAATCTTGAGTGCTCGGAGAACTCTTTCTTCTTCCAAAGTTTCTTGAGAGGGAGCAAGAGGACCATCTTCGGAAGAAGGAGCATCCTCAAGGACTTGCTCATCATGTTGAGCATGTACTTGAACAAGAACATGATCTTGGTCATCATTTGGTGCACCACCATCGTCAATGATTGGATCTCGACCTTGATCTTGTTCGGGCGAGAGTGGGCCTTCGTCTTGTTCTTGGGTTGCTTGTGGATCTTGAGGAGGTGATGGCTCCACATGCGTAGAGCATTGTCCTTCTCCTTCCACCACAAGGGGTTCCTCAATGGGTAGGAAATGACCCACACCCATTTTTCTTATGGCTTGAGGAGGAATTTCATCACCTGCATCATTAAGATCACTTTGTCCCACTTGGGAGCCATTATGTTCATCGAACTCCATGTTGCTAGATTCTTCAACAAGTCCAGAAGACTTGTTGTAGACTCTATAGGCGTGAGAGTTTGAAGCAGAACCAACAAATATTCCCTCATTTGTCTTAGACTCAAACTTAGAAAAACGAGCACCTTTCTTAAGAATGAAACACTTACACCCGAAGACCCGAAAATACTTGATGTTGGGCTTCTTCCCGGTGATGATTTCATACGGAGTTTTGTTCAATATCTTGCGGAGATAAAGAAGGTTGGTTCAATGACAAGCGGTGTTGATGGCCTCTACCCAAAAGTTGTATGGACTCTTGAACTCCACCATCATTGTTCTTGCTCCGTCAATCAGAGTGCGATTCTTCCTCTCCGCAACACCATTTTGTTGAGGGGTATAAGCAACGGAATATTGATGTTTGATCCCCTCATCTCCAAGGAATTCATCCAGGGTGTAGTTCTTGAACTCGGTGCCGTTGTCACTCCTAATTGCCAAAATCTTTGAATTGTGTTGATGTTGAGCTTCATTGGCAAACTCGATGACGGTTTGTTGGGTCTCACTTTTCATCTTGAAGAAATACACCCATGTATATCTTGAATAGTCATCAACAATAACCACGCAATACTTCTTTCCGCCAAGGCTATCATAAGATGGAGGTCCAAAGAGATCCATGTGAAGGAGCTCCAAAGGCCTCATGGTGGAGATGACATTCTTGACGGGATGTTTCTTCTCATGTAGTTTCCCTTCAATGCATGCCCTACAAGCACGATCTTTGGCAAAGCTAACATTTTCTAGTCCAATGACATGCTCACCCTTGAGAAGTGTTTGCAAAGACCTCATATTGACATGGGCTAGTCGGCGGTGCCAGAGCCATCCCACATCAACTTTAGCCATTAGACACATGGAGGTTTTGGTGGCGACTTTTGAAAAGTCCACCATGTACATACCGTATCCACGTGTCCAACAAAGGCCACTTTGAGATTTTTGCTCCACATCAAGGTGACCATGTCTTTATCAAATAAAGTGCAAAGGCCCATCATAGCAAGTTGACGAACGGAAAGTAAATTAAAGGCACAAGTATCAACTAGCAATACTTTCTCAATGGACGAGTCCGGAGAAATTATCACTTTGCCAAGACCTAATACCTTTGACGTGTTTGCATCTCCAAATTGGACACGGGTGGTTTGAGATGGACCAAAATCAATGTCCACCAACATGTCCTTGCTTCCGGTCATATGAATTGTAGCCCCGCTATCAAGTATCCATGAACCACCACCGGAAGCCGCCACCTACATGAGATCAATGCTTTGGTTTAGGTACCCATTCACGAATGGGTCCTTTTGCGTTAGTGACAAGGGTCTTAGGCACCCAAATGGACCATGCAATATACTCATCAAATGAACCAACAAATTTGGCATAAACATGCCCATCATTAGTGCAACAAAGAACATAAGAGGGGTTAGTTGGTCCGGCAAAGTCATTGGGAATGGCACCACTCCTCTTGGTCACTCCACCCTCAATGGTCTTTGCCCCCTTTTCTTGAGGCTTCTCCCCTTCCTTTACAAATGTGACTTCCTTTGAAGGAGTAGGTGCCTTGCATTTCTTCTTTTTGTTCTTCCTCTTCTTGTTCTTCTTCTTTGATGAACTTGCACCAAAACCAATGCCTTCCTTGCCAATGACCTCCTTTTGGGAACTCAAGATATCATTAAGGTTCTTTTCTCCTTGAATGCACGAGACAAGTCCCTTCTCAAGTTGTGACTTCAACCTAGCATTTTCCTCAACGAGAGGAGCATGCTCACAACAAGAGTTAGAGGAACTAGGTTTCTCTACCACAATAATAGGAGAAAAGGTAGTAATTTCTTTAGTGAGTTGCATACTTGTTTCATCATGAGCCTTCTTGAGAGCCATGAGTTCGTGTTTTAAGGACTTGTGGTCCTTTTCGACTTTCTCATGATCCACAAGAAGTCTTTCATGAGCCTCAACAAGTTCATCATTTTTAGTCTTGAGATCACAAGCAATAGCATTAGAATGTTTAAGATCAAGTTTTAGCTTAGAGATATCACTAGCATACGTCTCATCAAGAGACACTCACGCTCTTCTTCGAGAGAATGAGATAGCTCCCCTATCTCATCCGCATAGTCGCGACTATGAACTTGCAACTCGGTGATAGTCTCATCAAGTTGCTCAATGTGAGCATGTGCTTCGCCTAGTTGTTCCAAGAGAGCCACAAAGTGTCCCTTGGCAACACCTTTGATCTTGGACATGAATAGTTTGAATTCATTCTCTTCTTGTGCTTTGGGCTCCTCATTTTCCTCCACACAATCCAACAATGAAGGGTTAGTGGGAGTAAACGGTTTAGAGTGAGGAGTTACCGAGGTAGTCTTGGCCATAAGACACTTGTGGATGATGTGAGGGTTCTCGTTGGGGGAGTTGAAGAGAGACGTTGACGAGGGGGATTCAATGGCGATAGCAACGGTGGCGGTTGCCACAATCTCACCACTTTCTTCATCCTCCTCATCATCGGAATAGTATTCTTCTTGAGCCACCAACACATGTTGTGGCTTCTTCTTCACAAAGGTCTTTTTCAATGGTGGCTTGTTCTTGTCCTTACGGATGAGCTTTCCACCGTGGTCTTGTCTCTTCTCATATGGACAATCCACAACAAAATGAATCACATTGCCACAATTGAAGCAAGTTCTTATTCTTTGGCCCTTTGGCTTGAAGCTACTTGTGTTGGACTTGAAGTTCTTCTTGTTTCCACAAAATTTTCTTGAGGCTAGAGCCATGTGCTCATTGTAAGCATACTTGGTGTCTTCCGGACCCACATCCTCTTCATCTTCATCTTCCTCAACTTGAACCTCCTTGGCCTTCAAGGCGAGAGATGGCATCTTGGAGCCGCTTTGGCGAGCCAATTTTAACCCGGACGTGGAGTCCAAGATTTCCATGGCAATGAATTCATCCAAGACTTGGTTTGAACTCAAATCGCGAAATTCGGGCCTTTGACGAATGACCTTGGTGATATGCTTCTTGTGTAGGAGCATAGCCGTGATGAACTTTCTCTTTATCCATACGTCGTCTGTGTCCATGCTCCCGTGGTCCGTCATGGAGTTGGCGAGAGCCACCCACCTTTGATGAACATCTTCGGAAGACTCCCCTTCGTTCCTGACAAAGGGATCGGCTTGATCTTGAATCTTGTCAAACTTTGAGCACCGTATGCTAGAGATTCCCATGAGAGTCCTCTCAAGAATATCCCACATCTCTTTGGCCGTTTCACACATTAGGACAAGATTGTATTGCTCTTCCTTCAATCCATTTCCTATCACAAGAATAGCATGACTGTTGATGGCGTTGTCCCGATATTCTCTTGGGGTCATGTTGTGGCGGTCACGAGGATTGAATCCCTCCTCAACGATGCGCCACAGTTCCACGGAGGACCCCTTCAAATTTCTCTTCATGCAATGAGCCCAAACCGTATAAGCATCTTTGTTAAGGATGGGAATAGTACTTGCATGCGCAAAATTAGGCTCGGGAAGAGGTAGTGAGCTATAGGTAATAGGAGGAGCCACCGCGGAATGAATACCCGATCCATTCCCTGAACGAGGAATGGATCGGCTATCATTCCTACCATCATCACTAGGTTGGGAGATGACATCTCCTCCACCCAACGTTGGAATGTTGGGGATGATGGTGGGGTTGCTTTCCGAGGGCATCCTTGACATGAGGCTACCAAGCATGTCGGTGACTTTATTCATGTGCGCCTTAATGGAGGACATGCCTTCATTGTACTCATGTCGAGAGATATATGACGAGTCATCCTTTGCGAACGCATACGTGAAGCCCTCGGTACTCGGAACCCTCTCCAATAGGGGAGGCTTCGAAGTAGCTCCCGGAACCTCAACCTATTTTGGTTTATCCTCTTGCGACATCCTCTTAAGGTGGTAAATCCCTTAGTAAGAGACGAGGCTCTGATACCAATTGAAAGGATCGTAATGTTGACTAGAGGGGGGGGGGTGAATAGGCGACTAACACTTTTTAAACTTTTCTTAACAATTTAGGCTCAACAAGGAATATAGGTTGTCTAGATATGCATCTATGTGAGCAACCTATATGCCAACAACTATGATATAACAACCAAGCAATAAATAAGCATGGAAAGTAGCTTGCAGAAAGTAAAGGTAAAGGGGAACACGGGAGACAAGGATATGTTTCCAAAGTTCCTTCTCTTTCGAGAAGTACGTCTCCGTTTGGAGAGGGTGAGGAGCACAATGCTCACACGAAGCCAACGAGGGCCACCCTATTTCTCCTCACGCTCTTGCCGATGTAAGATGTCGTGATCCACTACGAGGCGGCCTTGAAGGTGGAAACCAAACCTTTACAAACAAGGTTGGGGAAAACTCCACAACTTAATTGGAGGCTCCCAACAAAACCACGAAGCTTCACCACAATGGAATGTGGCTTCGAGGTGACCTCTTCCGTCTAGGGCACCAACGCAACCAAGAGTAACAAGATCCACACGGGATTAGTGGGGGGAATCAAATATCCTTTGGTGGAAGTGTAGATCGGGGCCTCCTCTTCCAAACCCTAGAGAATCAACAAGTTTTGATGGCTAGGGAGGGAGATCGGGCAAGAATGGAGCTTGGGCGTCAATGGAGGTGAGAGCAATAAATGAGGTGAGTCTCAATGGGGAAGAACAACCCCTTTTATAGGTGGTCTTAAATGCAGCCGTTGGCTGCCCACCAACCATGGCAGTACCGCTTCAGAAGCGGTACTACCGTGCTGCGGTACTACCGTACAGAGAGCGGTACTACCGCTCCACGGTACTACCGAGCCCCAGTGCCGCCCCCACTACCGCAAAGTCCAGTGGGAATCCGGTAGTGGATGCGGTACTGGTCCACGGTACTACCGCACTGGGAGCGGTACTACCGCACTGGGAGCGGTACTACCGCTCCGCGGTACTACCGATCCCCAGTGCCACCCCCACTACCGCAAAGTCCAGTGGGAATCCGGTAGTGGATGCGGTACTGGTCCACGGTACTATCGCGGAGCGGTACTACCGCACTGGGAGCGGTACTACCGCTCCACGATACTACCGATCCCCAGTGCCGCCCCCACTACCGCAAAGTCCAGTGGGAATCCGGTAGTGGACGCGGTACTGGTCGACGGTACTACCGCTCCTAGAGCGGTACTACCGCTCTGGCAGAGCCAGTGAGCCACAACGAAAACGTTCCCCCACCTCTACGACGCAAAAGAAATATGTGGGTGCAGAAAGTGAGACCGTGTGATGATTCCACCCACCCTTTCCAAAGCGGATCCCCTCTTCATAGTACGGTTTTCCTACGACTCAAATATCAAAAAGGAGATCGAAAGAAAAACTCCGTCTTCACGCTTCATACACCGAGGGGCAAAAACCGTCTTGTGCCATTAACGTAATTATATGAAAAGCTCATCGCACCCGGTTAGTCCGCAAATGTATTGTCATCAATCACTAAAACCAATCAAGGGAAAACATGCCCTATCAGCAGGCCTCGACGTTACTGGTGGACCTTGTTGATATTCTTTGTCCGTTGTGTTGTTAGTCAGACAACGATAACGGTTGTCTGCGAGATAATATTAAAATGCTAAATGGTTCGGTGGATGACTTGAGAGGCCCGTTGGTCTGTACGGACTACCTACACGTGGGATTACGGTGTGGGCCCTCCGCGTCGTAGTTTCGATCGAAAGCTCTTCAGACGTCAGCAGTACCACGGGCTGATTGCTGGGAGCGGTGTTTTCTTCTTTGCTGCAGCGGGTTGATACTTCTCAAACGTATCTACTTTTCCAAACACTTTTGCTATTGTTTTGCCCTCATTCTTGCATGATTTGTACTAAACTAACCCGGACTGACGCTGTTTCCAGCAGAGCTGCCTGTATGGTTTTATTGTGTGCAGGAAAACAGATTTTTAGACATCTCAGAAAATTCCCAAAAAAATTACAAAAAATCCACGCACCCGAAGGAGCCCGGAGCCAAAAGTGGGTCCAGAGGGCAGGCAGGGGGGCCCCAGGCGCCCTGCTGGCGCGGCCCCACCCCTGGCCGCGCCAGCTGGCCGCCTGGGCGACTCCCACCGCCTCTGGTGCCCTACCTCGACTCCTATTTATTCCCGTGACGCAAAAACTCCGAAACAGAAGTCGATTTTCCAGAACCCGTCGCGGAGCTGCCGCCACCCTCTGTTCTTCCTCGGGAGGGCTAATCTGGAGGCTGATTTGGCCTCCGGAGAGGGGAGATCGTCGCCATCGTCATCACCATCACCAATCTTCCTCCCTCCATGACTTCTCTTCACATGTGTGAGTAATTCCCTGTTGTAGGCAAAGGGGATGGTAGGGATTGGATGAGTTTGATCATGTAATAGGTCGTCATATTGTTGGCTGCATGTTTCCTATCATCTACTATGGTGTTGCTATTAATACTTTGTTGCAAGCAAGTATATTTCAGGTGCGGTTGAATTGACAACTCAACTGTCAAAGCTTATAAATACTCTTTGGCTCCCCTTGTGTCGAATCAATAAATTGGGTTAACTTACCCGCGAGAACACTACAATCGATCCCCTACAGTTGAGGGTCATCAAGTACTGTTTTCTGGCGCCTTTGCCGAGGAGCATAGCAATATTTACAAGTCTACTTGAAGTATTCTGCCTGCCACACTTCATCCGCTATGGGTAAGAAAGGAGACCCCAAGGTTCCGATCCTACCATCTACTACAAGAAAAGGTACCGTTCTGAATACCAGTGCCACGCTTGATTCACCTTCCGTTATAAGTAAGTTTGCTTCAGCACTACCACGACATGCTACTTCTACTGAGTCTGTTACTATGTCCTATACTCTTGATGATGCTTCTACTACTCTTGATGATACTAGTTTTCTTGGTCACTATATTGAAACTCAGACTGCTAAGTTTGCTGCAGAATCCGAGACCGAGACTCATGTTACCTATATTCCTACTTGCAAAACCTTTGGTTGCCCAGACTTAGATGAAATCAAGGAGAGAATCCTTGATGATGATTTTTGCAGGGATCTCAAAGGAGAGAATCCAGTGTGTCGACTCTGACCCTGGTGCTGTAAAGGAGCTGCTTGAAAAGCACTCCATGAAGAACAAGATTACTCCTGATCCTAAATTTGCTACATCTCCTATATGCATCACTGATTAAGATTATGATTTCCCTATTGATCTTTCACTTATATCTACAGTCGAGGTTGACCCCTTTTATGGCAGAGAAAATGATGATGTTATAGCACACCTGACCAAACTCGCTGAGTTAGGTGACCTATTTACTACTAATGGAAAGATACAAAATTTCTATGTGGCCAAGCCTTTTCCTTTTTCTTTGAAGGAAGACGCGAAATCATGGTACGATGCACTACCCTATGGTTCCATTGAGAGTCCTCAGGACTTAGTTCAATTCTTTGTTGATAAATATTTTCTTGCTCATATTCAACATGCTGCTTTGCAAAGAATCTATAACTTTAAACAATTGCAGGATGAGCACCTCCCTAAAGCTTGGGGGAGGTATTGTGACTTAATCAAGGCTAGATCGGGACATGAAGTCCCCAAGAATGAATTACTTGATATATTTTATGCTGGTCTAACCAATGAATCTAGATCCTATCTGGATAGTTGTGCTGGTTGTGTTTTCAGAGAAAGAACACCGGACGATGCTGAAGAATTAATGGGCAAGATTGCCAAGAACCACGAAGATTGGTCCGTCCCTGAACCACCTCCACCACCAAAGAAGAGGGTCATGCTTGTTCTGAGCCCCGAAGATATGCAAGAAGCAAAGAAGTCTATAAAGGAGAAAGGCATTAAAGTCGAAGACGTGAAGAATCTACCGCCTATCGAGAAGTTGTGTGAGCCTACTACTCACCCTCCCTTGGTAGAGGTACACTCTTTATTAGACTTTACTGAAAGTGACATCCCTAAAGGTAATCCTCCCGACCAATGCTTAGATGAGCTTGATAATTTTATTATTAAGCAAGACCATTTTAATAGGAGGATACAAAGTCAGTTGCATGATAACTCTCTTTCTATCAAAAGTTTGCTTGGTGTTCTAGAAAGAACAGTTAATGATGTTAAATGTCTTGTTAAGAATTTTCATATGGTTCAAACTTAGCTTGAAAAAATTTCTAATGTGCAAAAAGATTTGCTTGCTAACAATGCCAAACAGGACATACAAGCTTATGGTATCAAGACCATGGGTGGTACACACACCCAGGACCCACTCTATCCTGAGGGGCATCCGAAGGGGATCGAGCAAGATTCTCAAGTACAGGTATAAGACAAGATTATTAGCTCTCCTAAGAAGAAAAAGAAGAAGAAACACAAGGAGGATGACAACTCCAATGATCCTATTACAAGTCAAGAACCTTTTTTTGATCCTAACAACATATCTACCTCCGATGCTGAAACTAAAGACGATGCTGGGCCCGAAGAAAATGATAAGGAGAAGAATTATCCTCCCGAGGTGCGAGAAGAAGAAGCACCTGATAAACGCAAGAAGTATACAAGAGAAGACTTCATAGAAAGAAGACATGGGAAGGAAAGAGAACCATGGGTACAGAAACCCATGCCCTTTCCAGGTAAGCCTCTCAAATTGAAAGAAGAAGAGCACTATAATAAATTTTGTGAATGGATGAAGCCTCTTTTTCTTGAAATTCTCCTGACAGATGCTATTAAGTTACCCCCTTACTCCAAATATATGAAAGATATTGTTACTAATAAGAGAAAAGTTCCTAATGAGGCAATATCTACTATGCTTGCTAACTACTCTTTCAGTGGCAAGATTCCTGAGAAGCTTGGTGATCCAGGTATACCCACCAATCCTTGATCCATAAAATATAATTATGTGAAAACTGCCTTATGTGATATCGGTGAAGGGGTGAGTGTTTGATGTCTATGCACGCTTCTATTCTTGTAGACTATGTTGGGCCTCCAAGCGCAGAGGTTTGTAGGACAGCAACAATTTCCCTCAAGTGGATGACCTAAGGTTTATCGAACTCAGGGAAGTAGAGGTTGAATATGGTCTCTCTCAAGCAACCCTGCAATTAAGATACAAGAAGTCTCTTGTGTCCCCAACGCACCTAATGCAACTAGGAGTTGTATAGGTGCACTAGTTCGGCGAAGAGATGGTAAAATATGGGTGATAGGTGTAGCAAAGCAAGGTAATATAAATCTGTAATAAAAAGTGCAGCAAGCAAACAACTGGTAAACGTGAGCGCAAACAATATTGCAATGGTGGAAACAAGGCCTAGGCTTCATACTTTCACTAGTGGAAACTCCCAACAACATTAACATAGTCTAATCACATGATATTCCCCATAAAACATGCAATGGAGACGTACTCGGAGGTCATTCCTTTGTGGTGAAGAGAGGACGAGAATTGTGTAGGGCTACAAAAGCACACCTCAGAGTTCGTAGTTCTCATCTATGGATTTCCCAATGTCACCGCGGCCATACAAAGAGAGTACCACAATCACCACAACATATCTAAAGGATAGTCAAAGACAAGCACCAAGAGGCTCTCAATCTTCAATCCACACACAAAAGAGGAAATCACTCATGAAAATATTCTTCTAACTCATGTCCAATAGACCGCTGTCACCATGGTCTCGGGGATTATACTAGATAAGATCAAGTGAGTACATCAATCCAATACATAGAAGAATGGGAAACATCATGGGATCATCCTAGATTAACATAGCCCATGATCACAATCAAGATCACATCAAGGGAGAGAGAGAAGACCACATAGCTACTGGTAGAAACCTCAGCCCCGAGGAGGAACTACTCACGCATCATGGAGGGAGGAAGCAACGTCGATGGAGATGAATCCACAGGAATTCTGGTCCCCCGAAGCTTGTTGGCGATGGCGGCGGAGATCGGAATTGCTTCTGGAGAAAAGGGGTCCGGAATCAGGGTTTTTGCGTTGCGAGTAAAAATAAGGGCCAAGGGGGGCAGCCAGGGGGGCCACCAGGAGTCTAGGCGGCCTCCCGGCACGGCCAACCCATAGGCCGCGCCCACTGGCCGCCTAGGCACAAGGTGGGGCCCCTCTGGCCCTCCTTCGGGCGTAAGGAAGCTTCTGGACGCTGATTTTTTATATATTTTTCCCGGAATTTTCTGAGCACTTTTAATAATGGGAAAACCTGAAATACAAAAACAGAAGAAAACAGAAACTGGCACTGGGTGCACTGAGTTAATAGGTTAGTCCAAATATGATCAAAAGTGTATGAAAGTGTATCTAGAACATAGCAATATCACACAAAACATGCATGGATCAAGAAGAAATTATAGATACGTTTTGGACGTATCAATATCCCCAAGCTTAATTCCTGCTTGTCCTCGAGTAGGTAAATGATAAAAGCATAATTTCTGTGGTGACATGCTAACAACCATATAAGAAATTTTAAGTAAAGCAATCAAGGCATGTAATTCAATTCAAGTCATAACAGGCAAGAGTCTATATTTAGCATTGAAACAAGCAACATAAGAACATAAAGGTGCAAGAGCTCTCGCTGTGCGTGACTCGAATGTCTCCAAATGGTGTTTGCGTGCAAGAAAGGGGATAGGGATATACGAAAAAAAGTATTTTTGTTATGAGAACTCAATCTAATAAAGTTTCACACTTGGTCTTCTTTGGAATCTTATCTTGACTCATCCCCAGACCACTAGCCAGGTACAAGTCAAAATGATCCACTCCTTTTCGACATTTTGAGCACTCATGCAATGGATGAGCGTATGCAAGAAAGTTGACACTTAAGATGGCAAAGAGAGAATATGGTGGAGGAGGAAGTCAAAAAGGTGAGAAGGGATCACATCAATGAGGACAATCATAGGCAAGAGAAAGCCAAATGATAGATATGATGTGAGGAGTAGGGATTGCCATGCAAAGGATGCACATATGAGCTAAGGTAAGCTCTCCAATGGAACTAGTGGGGGTGCATCCAACTTTCTTGCTCAAGAAGACCTAGAGCTCATTTGAGGAGGCTCACCATTGGAATATACAAGCCAAGTTCTATAGTGTGAAGGTCCCCACATAGCTATATGCATGAATGATAATCTCTATGGAGTACAAGATATAAGAGGGAGTACGATTGTGGATCTCTCAAAAGGAATAGTAGTGTGCCCCCTTCTCTCTTTTTATTTATTTTTCTCTTTTTTCTATTTTTTTGTATTTTTTTGGTGGCCTCAATGGCTCTTTCTATTTCCCTCAATTGTCCTCTTTGGGATATTTTATTTTTTCCACTTTGGGATCTTTTGATTTGTTCAGTTTGGGATCTTTTCCTCACTTTAGGGGCAACACTCTATATATTACAAGAAGTATAGAAGATCTTTCACACTTTACAAAGTACTCAAATCATAAAGAAGATGTAACTATCATGATGTATGCAAATGTATGCCTCTGCCAGTGTAGCAGGATATGCAATGATACTAGCGCGTCATGTAGCAATGATTAGGGCAAGGCCCAACTAACATGCGGCTCATCGATCAAGCAAGTAGCATGTATGACATGAAGATCAAGTCATGAGAAGATGGATGTTGCATGGCAATATATCTCGGAAAGGCTATGGAAATGCCTTGATAGGTAGGTATGGTGGCTGTTTTGAGGAAGGATATAAGGAGGTTTATGATGACAGAGAATATCGTTCCAAGGGTTTGGATGTACCGGCGAAGGTGGACGCTAACTCTCGGAGTGAGAAGAAAGCAATGCACAACACAGGAGAGGCTAGCAAAATATGGGAAGGTGGAAGTGTCCATATTCGAATACTCACATTAGTCCGAAGAACTCATGCACTTATTATCGGTAACTCTCAATCTAATAAGGAGGTTCACAAAGAGACAAGTACCCCGAGGAGGAGTGTATGGGGGTTTGGTTATCCTTGCGCATCCTCGACTCATGGTACGTGAGTGTACTCTAATATTCGACCCCTCAGAAGAGTAGTGATCCATCTAGTAGCTAGAGTTCTCAACTAATTTGTAAGTTTTTGAAAATAAACACGGATTGACCAAAATACGACATCTATCACTAATAGGCTAAAGCTCTTGACACCAAAAGTCCAAACATTACTCAAAACAACACCTCAAAACTATTGCAAGTTACTACTACAAAAAGAATAGCATCCTCAATTACCTACTTCAAGTCAAGACACAAAACTCGGTGCAACAGGCAAACTCTCTAAACAAGATAAACATGAAAACTCAAGAGAGTTCAAGCAACAAACTAAACAAAAGCTATTTGAAAATATAAGCATGAAAACTAAGAGCAAAACATGACAGCAGCTATGAAAAGATAAAGAACACACACAACAAAGATAAGCATGGAAAGTCCTATGTTGTGTTCTAAATTTTGGAAGTGGAGCGTGTTTCTCTCCCACACAAAGAAATCTGGGTTCTAACTTGTTATGAACAGCAAGCAAAGCTAAAGAAAACTAAAAACAAAACCTAGGAGCGAGACGCTCCAAGCATAGCACATAACGCATGAAGTGATAAAAATATTGTGAAACGAGAGACGAACTGATAATTGTCTATGGAGAATGGGATGCACGGGGGCATCCCCAAGCTTAGAAGCTTGAGTCTCCTTGAATATTTCTTGGGGATGCATGGGGGCATCCCCAATCTTGAACGCTTGACACTTCTTAATCTTCTTTCATCATCTTCCCTCGCACACTTCAAAACTCCCTTCATACATAACTCATCATAATCTGATTAGCGAGGTTAGTACCCATAATAAAATAATTTTTCTCTACTGGAAAGAAGGATATTCTTGAAGAGCTACTATTTCTCAAGATTGCCAAAAAAAATTGCAAAGAAAAAGCAAGCTTAAGGTTTGCAAAACGAAGAAAAGGCAAAACAGGACAGAATCTGTGAAAAACAGACCAGC
This sequence comes from Bromus sterilis, assembly GCA_950022295.1. Taxonomy (NCBI): domain Eukaryota; kingdom Viridiplantae; phylum Streptophyta; class Magnoliopsida; order Poales; family Poaceae; genus Bromus; species Bromus sterilis. Next base: position 260,393,731 of record OX465598.1, on the reverse strand, counting down.
AGGTAGTAAAGAATTTTTTAGGGATAGTTATGCAACTCAAATAAAAAAACTCAGAACATACGAAAGTTCCGTGATTTTATAGAGCATGCTGTGTAAAATATTATGCTCAAAAAGATGAACTGGGATTTTTCTATGGTTTTTCCCGTCAGGAGGACAAAATCTGTTTTCTGGACAACATGTCACAAGTTTCACTTCCCTTGTCATATGAGGCTATAAATGGCACAAAGCTTGAAAAGTAAAGATACAATGATGTTGCTACAGTAGTAACAATCATCAAGACCTCTAAAAACTGAAATAACAAACTGAAAGTGAAGATAACAAGGGTTGTCTCCCTAGAGCTCTTTCTTTATAGCCATAAAGATAGGCTTAAGACTTTAATGATGCTCTCGTAGGAATAAGAGTTGAAGAACAAAAGAGAGCATCAAGAAGAAAATACCAAGCACATTTAAGCCTAACATGCTTCCTATGCATAGGAATATTGCAATAGAATAATTCATTGAAGCACAAAGCAAGAAGCATAGGAAGGCAAAACAAGTGCAGCTTCAAAACCTTCAACATAATGAGAGGGAATTTGATATTATTGAAATATCTATAAGCATGTGTTCCCTTCTCATAATAATTTTTAGTGGGATTATGAATAAACTCAACAATATAAGTATCACATAAAGCATTGTTACCATGATCCACATGCAAAAAGGTACTCTTACTCTCCACATAAGCATAATCTTTCTCATTGGTAATTGTGGGAGTAGGGCTATCATAAACAACTTGAACACTATAGATTAATTGTGTATTAGGAAGATGGTGTTCAGCAAGGGAGTAATCCCCTCCATGATTATGAAAAGTTTCATAAGGATAATTTCTCCTTATGTCATAGGTACCTTTACAATCACTATAGATAGGAGTTATAACATCATCATAGTAGAGAAGAGTATTATTATTGCTAGCAACTATATTTGTAAACATGTTTTCTTTATTCTTACTAGCAAAAGAATTATCAGTTACCACATCACTAATGGGTAAAGGACTTGCAATCCTATCATCCCCAAGCTTAGAGCTTTCCATATCATCATTTTCAGAGTTGGCACCAAAAAGATTTTCAAGATCATAAGTAGCATTCTCATCATCTTCCCAATCAAAATAAGTAACATGCATATCATAATCAAAATCATCTTCAATAGTGCCTACGGACTTAACATCCGAATCATAATGAATGCAATCAAGCTCACCATCCTCCATAAATTTATGTCCGTTAGGATAAAAATTGATGCGAGGAATATGCTCAGGCCAGGTTGATACCCATTCTTCTTCCTTCTTGCTCCTCTTCCTCCTCCTCCTCCTCTTTTTCTTCTTCTTCACCTTAGGAGGGAGTGGTTGGAGATGAAGTTTCTCCATATATCCTGGTTTATCATCAGAAACAATAGGGAAAACTTGGGAGAAACTCTCCTTTTTATTAGTAGAAATATAAGAGACATTTTTATACTTTGGTAAAGTTCCCTCCTTTCTAATCTTACTTATGTAATAATTTTCATGGCAATTAACAACACAATAGAGATGGCAATTTTGCAAAGTATTGTTTATTCCTAAGGCATTAACATCTAGCCAAGAAGTCTTTTTTGATAACACTTCACACATCAAAAATAACATAAGTTCATCATGAAGATCAGGGGTGATCATGTTATCACACAACTGGTTAACAGTTATGTTTTGAAAGTTCATGCATTGAAAATTAAAGTGACCCTCTATACCACAAAGTTCACAAGTAAAAGGATAAAGGTCACACAATTCTCTAGCAATTTCATTTAAATCTTTGACCCAAGTGATTGTTCTTTCATGCTTATGTTGCTTACAATACTTCTCTTCTTCAATCATAGGCCTTTCACAAGGTCTATCCACTCCACAAAAATTAACATGCTTATATAAAACTTCACTTTCAGGAATTGGATCATGCATGTTGCAATCATCATGAACAATTTTATTTTCTTTGCAAATCTCTTTAAAAGGTTCATGATGCTTGATCCAATCCTCCTTAGGCATATTAAGATGTGAAGCAAAAGATTTGAGGAAATCAACAAGGAGTTGAGAATCAAGCCCAAACTTAGCACTAAACTTATTAAAACTTGTAGTTTCAACAAAGGTCTTAATGCAATCATACTCATAAATTATACCTGACTCTTTACCTTTGTCGATCTCCCAATCTTCAGTGTTGTGTTGAATTCTTTCAAGGAGTTCCCATTTAGCATCAATCTTTTTGTTTGTGAAAGAACCCATAGAGGAAGCATCGAGCATGTCTTTATCCTGTCGAGAGAGCCTTGCATAAAATATAGTAATAATGATATCTTTGGGGATCCCATGGTTAGGACATTTTAGCATTAAATTTTTCAGTCTCCCCCAAGCTTGAGCTATGCTCTCTCCGTCATGAGGATAGAAATTATAAACATAATTACTATTCTCATGAACTTCATGAAGAGGATAAAACTTGGAGTAAAAGAGAGATTGGATCTCTTCCCAATCCCGTAGGTGAGAATCATCTAGTAGCCTATACCATTCCAATGCTTTTCCTTTCAGTGGCAAGGCAAATAATTTCTTCATGACTTCACCTCTTGTCAAACCTGAAATCTTAAACAACTCACAAAGTTCTGTAAGTTTCAACAAATGAGTACTAGGATTGACTATTCCATCATAACAATCATTCCTAATTATTTCAATTATCCCAAGTGGTATTTGGAACGGGATACATTCAGTAGGTGGAGGAGACTTCTCTACCACGGGTGTGATAAAGCGGCCTTCCCCAAGCAACAAGCTAAGAGTGCGGTTTTCCATAAACATAACTAGTGAAAATAAAAACAAGAAACAAAAATATTTAATTGCAAGATCTAAAGATATACCTTCAAACACATACTTCCCCGGCAACGGCGCCAGAAATAGCTTGATGTCTACGCATGCTTCTATTCTTGTAGACTATGTTGGGCCTCCAAGCGCAGAGGTTTGTAGGACAGCAGCAATTTCCCTCAAGTGGATGACCTAAGATTTATCGAACTCAGGGAAGTAGAGGTTGAAGATGGTCTCGCTCAAGAAACCCTGCAATTAAGATACAAGAAGTCTCTTGTGTCCCCAATGCACCTAATACAACTAGGAGTTGTATAGGTGCACTAGTTCGGCGAAGAGATGGTAAAATATGGGTGATAGGTGTAGCAAAGCAAGGTAATATAAATCTGTTATAAAAAGTGCAGCAAGCAAACAAGTGGTAAACGTGAGCGCAAACGGTATTGCAATGGTGGAAACAAGGCCTAGGCTTCATACTTTCACTAGTGGAAACTCCCAACAACATTAACATAGTCTAATCACATGATATTCCCCATAAAACATGCAATGGAGACATACTCGGAGGTCATTCCTATGTGGTCAAGAGAGGACGAGAATTGTGTAGGGCTACAAAAGCACACCTCAGAGTTCGTAGTTCTCATCTATGGATTTCCCAATGTCACCGCGGCCATCCAAAGAGAGTACCACAATCACCACAACATATCTAAAGGATAGTCAAAGACAAGCACCAAGAGACTCTCAATCTTCAATCCACACACAAAAGAGGAAATCACTCATGAAAATATTCTTCTAACTCATGTCCAATAGACCGCTGTCACCATGGTCTCAGGGATTATACTAGATAAGATCAAGTGAGTACATCAATCCAATACATAGAAGAAGGGAAAACATCATGGGATCATCCTAGATTAACATAGCCTATGATCACAATCAAGATCACATCAAGGGAGAGAGAGACAAGACCACATATCTACTGGTAGAAACCTCAGCCCCGAGGAGGAACTACTCCCGCATCATGGAGGGAGGAAGCAACGTCGACGGAGATGAATCCGGGGGCACTTCCCCATCCCGGCAGGGTGCTGGCACAGGAATTCTGGTCCCCCGAAGCTTGTTGGCGATGGCGGCGGAGATCGGAATAGCTTCTGGAGAAAAGGGGTCCGGAATTAGGGTTTTCGCATCGCGAGTAAAAATAAGAGCCAAGGGGGGAAGCCAGGGGGCCACCAGGAGTCTAGGCGGCCTCCCGGCGCGGCCACCCCCTAGGCCGCGCCCACTGACCGCCTAGGCACCAGGTGGGGCCCCTCTGGCCCCCTTCGGGCGTAAGGAAGCTTCTGGAACGCTGATTTTTTATATATTTTCCCCGGAATTTTCTTAGCACTTTTAATAATGGGAAAACCTGAAATACAAAAACAGCAGAAAACAGAAACTGGCACTGGGGTGCACCGAGTTAATAGGTTAGTCCAAATATGATAATCTGTGTATGAAAGTGTATCTAGAACATAGCAATATCACACAAAACATGCATGGAGCAAGAAGAAATTATAGATACGTTTTGGACGTATCAGTGTTATGCCTTTTTCTCTTTATAAAAGGCTATGTTTAGATAAGCTAATCCCTACAGATATCTCTCTTCAGATGGCTGACAAGTCAACAGCCGTCCCGATAGGTATTTGTGAGGATGTTCTCGTTGAAGTTGCTAATTGCTTAATTCTTACAAATTTTGTTGTGCTTGACATGCCCGAGGATGGGAGCATGTACATTATTCTTGGCAGACCTTTTCTTAACACAACGGGTGCCATTATTGATTGCAATAAAGAAATGGTCACCTTCAACGTTGATGATAAATAACACACTGTGTATTTTCCGAAGAAGATCGACAAAAGGCATGGCCTTAACTCAATAGAGAATATCGAGACCGTGAAGATTGGAGAATGGGATTGTCCTTTACACGTGCACCACAAATACAAAACCATTATGGTGGGGACAATGTCCATTAAAGTAAAGGTGTGATGATCACTTCATAAGAGGTGAGACTTTTTTCTCTATATATCGCCGGTTTGTTGGTAAGACTTGATCAACCTTGCTAGTGAGCATGTTATATATAGGTAAAAAGTGGAGCTTGTTATGTTTTCATTTGCCTTAGATTTTATTCTCCTTGCTGTACCAAGTTCCTATATTTTTGAATCTTCACAATTCTAATCACTGCTTCAAGTTTTCAAAAAGATTCGTAGCTTTTTGAAGTCCAGAAAATTTTCAACAGTGAAGTTTTCAGAAAATTCCAGAAAATTTAAAATAAAAAATTTCATGCCGAGAGTGACCCAGAGGCACCTCGTGCTGACCAGGGGCACACCAGTGGCCCACGCGGCCAGCCCCCTGGTCGCGCCCACAGGGCACCTGGGGTTCACAGGCCCCATCTCCAGGTGAGTCTTCTTCCTCTCTCTCTCCCTTTCTTCCCCAAAACACAAGTTGTGCACCTAGAACTTGCGTTCTTGCTGCTCTCCGTCTAGAATTTTGATCTCTCTCTACGACCCATCATTTGAGCTGAGATTTTAGGAAAATACTCCGTGGTATGTAACTCCTCCACCCCTCCAAATAGATTTTTGATTGGTGGCTTCATTTGTGAGTATTTAGTAGTTCTTGGTGTTGTTTTCATGAGCTTGCATGCATGTGTAGAAATTTATTTTCTAAGTTTTGATGCAAGTTTATGCCTTAGGTAAGTGAGTAGAGTGATTTGCCTCAACTCACTTTGTTTAAATCCTTGTTTTGTGAATTGTCAAAAATTTCAGAAATGAGTTTGCTAGGAAAGGCAAAGGGGTGGCTTGGGAAGAAGAAGCCCGAGCGCTCCGATCGAGTTACTAGAGCTGAAGCTTCACCCTCAGCTGCTAGAGTGAGCTACAATGAAGAACATGTGCCCCTGGAGTTGTTGGAAGACACAAGTCCAGCATGCGCAATGATGTATCCGTGCGATGATTTTCTTGAAGCTGCAGGAATTAAGGAGGATTTTTACGGCCTTTGCGCCAATGCAGGTTTAACACGGCTAGCCCTATGCCGTGTGGTACAATATAAGAAGCTCAACTCCTTCTTTGTTAACAGTTTTTGTTATAACCATGCTGCTGGAACCGTCGAGTTCAAAATTTACAATGATCTTATAACCATGTCTTTGGCGCAGTTTTGTGAAATAATAGGTGTGTCGAACGCTGGTCAGACGGCGAGGATGAACACTCGGCCCTCTGAGTTGAGTAATCTCTTCAACTCCCTTTGGAGCCAGGAGGAGAGCGATATTCGGCATACAAAGATTTCCAGCATTTTATTCCCCTACATCAGGTATTTTGCGTATTTTATTGCTAGAGGGGTGTTGGCTCGTGACAACTCGAGAAACGGTTCTGCACCAAGTTTCGCTAACTATGCGAATGCCCTCTCTGGTAGGAATGATTATAATGTGGGTGCCTTAATTGCTCGACGCCTTGTTATGTATAGTAACAAGGGCAATTTATTTGGTGGTGTTTACGCCACGCTTATCCTTGAGTCTTTTAACGGCACCCCGCATCCTAATGATGCTCCCTTTTCTTACGCAAGTCTTGATCTTGCTGCTATGAAGAGGCATAAGTTTGTTACCATGACTTCCCAGTTTGGTAACCTTGTTTATATTTTGAGGTTTGAAAAGACCATTACTCGTGAGATCCGTCTACCTGCACCACTTTTGTTTGATCACACCCGCAGGAACGGATGGTCCTTCAATGATGTCCAGTTCGATGAGTTCATGGACCAGTATCAGCTGCAAATCCCCATGGAGGGGGTTGTGCCCGACGAGGAGGAGCATGGTGAGTTCCCACCTTTCAAGTGGGAGACCGTCACCCAGCATGGTGAGGGGTCTTCTTCTACTTGGAGCGTAGGACCTTCCTCATGGGAGGACCCGAGGACTTCGGTGTACGCACTGGAGGGCTCGTATAACTCTTGGACTTACCCGTACCACCCTGGAGCAGGAGGCTCCTGGGGGCAGTAGCTGCTACCAACTTAGGCCAAAAGCCTAAGCTTGGGGGAGTGCATTCCCTTCTCACTTTTCTGTTGTATTATCCGTTTTTATTTTGTTCGCTTTGATCTTTTCGAAGTTTTTTCCCGTTCTTCTTTGTTCTTCTAATTTTCAAAAACAACAAAAAGATTTCTTTTTTCTTTTTCATTCGTTAAACCTTTGAAAAACCCCAAAAAGATTTCCTTTCTCTCTTTAGTTTGCTTTGTTTTCAAAGTTCAGCTCGAGTCTGTGATGTCATTTGATTATATTTCCCACGTTCGATCGTGCAAGTGACAAGGCAGTAATGACGAAGATCGACGAAAGGGAAGCAACAAGGAAAACTGGTATGAACTCTTCTTTTTTCTACTTTTGTACATATGCCTGTACTTCCGATCTAGAGACCAGCTTGTAGCGACATAGTGGTATGTTTAAAATGCTTTCCCAATGTTCATGATTTCTTTGTGGCTGATCTCAAATAGCTAGAGTGCATAATGTGTTGTCGAAATAATTTACATGCATTGCATTGTTCATGGTTTGGCATATTGAAGTGGTATTTCCCTTCGGAGAACTCTTGGATTGACTTGGCACATGTTCACACATGTTTATGACTAAAAAGTCTATCATGCCTTGATGACCTTTTTATTTCAGAATAGTTATATCACTTTCATTCCCGATTCAATGTTGCTTTGTCGCTCTGCATGATTATGATAATTATTGCTCTCTAGTTGGTCGCTTCCCAGTCTTTTGCTAGCCTTCGCTCGCACTAAGCAGAATTCTTCTTGTGTATCCAAACTCCTTTTCAAAACAGTTATTCCACTTGAGTCCACCATACCTTCCTATATGTGGTAATTACCGGCCACTCCTAACTTAGACTTTCTTGTGCGATCTCAAAATTTATTCAAAAACTTCCCTTTTGTAACCATACAAACTCATGGTGCGGTGAGGGAAAATCAGTATCTACCATGCAGAAATATTTTGACGGAAGTTTTAACTAGTCAAATTTGTATTAAAAAAAGAGTTACACCTCCCCCATACTTGATGATGGGATGAAATGGACCAAATGCTGCTAATGATAGATGGAACGACAACCTCCTTCCATACTTGAGGCAAAATAAAAGGTTCCATAGACCGTCAACGGATTTATGGATAAGGGAACAAAAGTGTAAGCAAAAGTATTAATACGGTTGGAATGGGAGATATTGAGAGACCTTTACCGTTCACCGTTGACTGGAAAGTTACACTTCTCAAAAGAATTTTGTCTCTGTTTTCAAAACCAAGAGCTCTGGCACATGTTTAGTCATTGCTTTCAACCACGGGTTTTCAACCTTGCCATCAAAAAGCCACGGTTCGAGAGTCTCCCCTTCTTTCTTCAAAGCACCAACTATTGAGAGCTTAATTTTCATTCTTAGTGTAACATGCATTGTCCCAAAGTACCACACTGTCTTCTGCATGATTGTGATATTGCTCGTATGAAATTCTTAGTTCTAGTCTCCTTTAAAACTCCGAAGGAGTTTCTGCATTTATGTTTTGCTTCACTCATGGAGGCTAGCGAGATACCACTCTAGTATGTTGAAGCTATGTGCATTGTGATCTTGTCTTGAATTTCGGCAGCATATTATTTATTTTTGGTTGTTTGTGATTGATCACTTGAAAGAAGAATTGCTTCGTGCATTGTCCTCATATCATTTTTCTGATACTCGCTAAACTCTTTTCGTAGTACCGGTTTATATACATCTTATGAAGAAAAAGAGTTTGTCAAAGTTTTCTTTGTCGCATCGAGTTCGTTGAATTGAATTGCTTGAGGACAAGTAATAGGCTAAGCTTGGGGAGTTGATACGTCTCAAACGTATCTACTTTTCCAAAGACTTTTGCTATTGTTTTCCCTCATTCTTGCATGATTTGAACTAAACTAACCCGGACTGATGCTGTTTTCAGTAGAGCTGCCTGTATGGTTTTATTGTGTGCAGGAAAATGGATTTTTAGACATCTCAGAAAATTCCCAGAAAAATTACAAAAAATCCACGCACCCGAAGGAGCCCGGAGCCAGAAGTGGGGCCAGAGGGCAGCCAGGGGGCCCCAGGCGCCCTGCTGGCACGACCCCACCCCTGGCGCGCCAGCTTGCCGCCTAGGCGACTCCCACCGCCTCTGGTGCCCTACCTCGACTCCTATTTATTCCCATGACACAAAAACTCCGAAACAGAAGTCGCTTTTCCAGAACCCATCGCGGAGCCGCCGCCATCCTCTGTTCTTCCTCGGGAGGCCTAATCTGGAGGCTGATTTGGCCTCCGGAGAGGGGAGATCGTCTCCATCGCCAATCCATCCTTCCTTCATGACTTCTCTTCACATGTGTGAGTAATTCCCTTGTGTAGGCAAAGGGGATGGTAGGGATTGGATGAGTTTGAACATGTAATAGTTCGTCAGATTGTTGGGGGCATGTTGCCTATCATCCAGTATGGTGTTTATCATCTTTGCTACAACTTGTTGTTCTTAATGCTTGTCATTTTGGTCCCGAGTGCCATGTTTTCAGATCTGAACCACTTATGTTTTCATGAGTATATTTATGTTTGAGATCCTATCTATGAGTTGTATGCACCTATTATGGTCCGGAACCGGCGATCCCAAAGGTGACAGCTTGGGACACCAAAGGGGATGGTCCATAATTTGAGGATTCCATGTATCCATTGAGCACCTTAATCTCCATAAGTTACCTTTGGCCCCGTTCGTAGCAGGATGATAGGACAAAAGATGTTGTGCAAGTTCTTATTGCAAGCACGCACAACTATCTATGGGATACATGGCTAATGTTTGATATTTGCCTAGATGATCATTGCTTTTCTGTGTGCCTTGCCCCGTGTTAGAATCTATTACATGTTCACTCTTATTCATGCAGCGCCCAACCATCCATCTCCCTAGCCTACAGTGTTTCAATCCTGCTGGTTACTATTAGTTTATTTCTATTGTTTTACTTTTGCTGTTACCACCATCTCTACCACTATCATACCACGGTTTCTATTAATACTTTATTGCAAGCAAGTATATTTCAGGTGCGGTTGAATTGACAACTGAACTATCAAAGCTTATAAATACTCTTTGGTTCCCCTTGTGTCGATTCAATAAATTGTGTTAACTTACCCGCGAGAACACTACAATCGATCCCCTAAAGTTGAGGTTCATCACAGGTGTATTTGGATTTTCTTTTTGCTTCACCGGCCAGTCTCGTACCGTGCAGGAGCGTGGAAGGGTGAGGGACCTAGACCCCTGGGAGCATAGGATATAGTCCGGCGGATGGCCTCTCTGCTGAGCCTAGGATGGGTTGCGGTGAGTCGGATAGCCTCGGTGGTGCATTCCCAAACAAGGTGTACGCCACCCTGGAGATCCGAGCGTGCAGGTTGAACAGTAGTGCACCCCTACAGGGAGTTTAATATATTCGAATAGCCGTGTCCACGGTAACAGGACACTTTATGCTGAAGACGGATCCTACTACTACAAACTACTACTATTAGACTGTATGGTTCCGGGTCTTCCTCCTCGCAGGGAAGTCGAGGAGGGGAACTCAGAGGAATTTATTATTTTTAATTATTACAACTTACTGATACATCCCAAACGTATGGATAATTTCTGCTTGCTCCATGCATGTTTTGTGTGATATTGCTATGATCTAGATACACTCTCATACACTTTTGATCATATTTGGACTAACCTATTAACTCAGTGCACCCCAGTGCTAGTTTCTGTTTTCTACTGTTTTTTTTTCGGTTTTCCCCATATTAAAAGTGCTCCAATAATTCAGGAAAAAACGGATAATCAGCGCATCAGAAGCCTCCAGAACCCCGAAGGAGGCCGGAGGGCCACCACCAGGTGCCCAGGCGGCCAGCTGGCGCGGCCTAGGGCTTGGCCTCGCCAGGGGGGCGCCTGGACTCCTGGTGCCCCCCTGGTTGCCCCCCTTCGCCTATATATTCCTCATGATGTGAAACTTCCGAAAAGAGAACCCATTTTCGCGATCTCGCCTCTGTTCCACCGCCGCCGCGCTTCCAATATTGGGAGCGCCAACAGACTTCTTCCCGGCACCCTGCCGGAGGGAGGATCGACCTCCGGGAGCTTCCCCTTCACCATGGACGCTTCCCGGATGTGCCGTGAGTAGTTTCCTTTGGACAATGGGTCCGTGATCAGTATCTATGTGATGTTCTCCTCCCCTCTTTGTTCTTCATGGTTTAGACCTCGTGAGCTTCCCTACATGATCGAGGCACATATGTAATCTTTTTGCTGTTGCTATGCTGAGTTTGATGGGATCTGATGGATTATAAGATTATGTTCAGATTGTGATGGAGTAATATATTTGGTTCTTATCTTTTATATTTTTGTTCCTAAGTAATTCTTGCATGTTCTCCGTTGCTGTTTATTGCTTTGTCGAAGTAGTAGGTAGTAACTCCAAGAGGAAACATTATGCTCGATTATGGGTTCATGCCCCCTGATGACACGCTTGAGTGACAGAAACATGAGTCTAGGGGATGTGCTGTTGCCACAAGGGGGAAAACAACGGTGCTTGTAACTGCGGTTGCAAGGATTGTTTACTTTACGCAAAGTGATTTTTAGTGCAGTTGTCTATTGCTTTGGGTTTACACTTTGGGTGGGGCTCGCAACTTAATACCAGTGAGATGTTCTGGATAGATATCTCAAGGTGAATGATTAGTAGTAGATGCAGTTGGATTTCTGTCTACTTATTTTGGTGTACTGCCCATGCTTTTGAGCCTATTCCTTTCTTTGTAGCATAGTTAGCATTGCGGCGCATTTATAATCTTGTCAATTGCCCATCTGTAATTTGTTTACCTCGCATAGCAGTTTTATCGTCTTTTGGGAGAGAGACATCACTAGTGAACATCACGGGACCCCGGTCCATATTCTCATCATTGTTTACACGCTTATTTACTTTTCTTCTTTTACTTCCAGTTCCTATCATCATTATCATTATCATTATCATTATCCCTTGTGTTTTTATCCTTTGTAAACAACAAGACCGGAGAGATTTAAAACCTCTCTGAACTTCATTGGGAGCAAAGTTATTTGTGTCTGTGTGCAGGTCCAGGAGAAGCAAGTGATTATCTTCAAACGGCGCATCACTTGCCGAACCACCTACTTATCATTATTAGAGTCCTACTGGTCGATACTCAACCTCGGTATCTTCACCGAGGGAAACTTGCTGCTAGCTGCATCTCACCTTCCACTTGGGGTAACCAACAAAGGGCGAGAAGCAATTATCATCTCTCGCGTATCAAGCAAATTTCTGGCTCCGTTGCCGGGGACTCCGAGTGCTAAGGTAGGGGAGTTGCCCACTACCTTTTACCTTTACTTTTTAGTCTTGTTAATTTAACTTTCAATTTTTATCTTTGTGTCTTATATCAAAAATCACAAACAAAATATGTATCTTGCTAGTAGCTGTCATTATGTCTGGTCCTTTTGCCTTTGTTGAGACAGAGGTTCTCACCTTTAAACAAAAAGGTGGTGAAAGTTAAAAGATGCTTGGTATAGAATTAATGATTCTCAAAAGAGAGCCACCAAGAAGCAATCCACTACTATCCTGCTTAGAAATTTTTATGTTGGGATTACTCCTTGGAATAGGTTCATATTAGATACTGCTATCAATGGGATAAATGAGTTGGATCACAATTTGGGAGTCTCTTCATGTTATTGAAAAGCTTGTTGGAAATCTCCCTGTTGCTAGCATACAAGAAGATATAACTCTAGCTCACATTATGAAAATACTTGAAGAGATAGAGTTAGAAATACCAAGTATAACTAGGATAAATGAGTTGGATCGCAAGATTCAAGGGAATTTGAATAGGCTCGATAGCTCCATGCTTAAAATTATTAAAACTTTGGAGAACATCAAATCCCATGATATGGATCCATCTCAGATTGATAAGATTGAGGAAATCATTAATACTCTAGGAACTACTTTCTCCTCAATCAAACCAAAAAATGTAAAAACTCCGGCAAGAAAGGAACCTAAGTTCAATTATGTCCCTAAGGTTCCCCGACCTAAAAGTAATCCACCCACTGCCAAGGAAGTTGAAACCGTGAAAACTTTGGAAGAAATACCTCTTTTTGATAAATTTATAAATGAAACTCCCATTGATTTTCCGCCTTTTGGTTTTCTCCCTAGAAGTATCTTCATTAGGCCTTTATTTGAAAGACCTCTTAAGACTAGTTGTACAATTGAAGAGCTTTTTGATGATCTTGATAATGATTCGATTGATACAACTTGATCTTTTGCTTTATGCCTAGCTTAAAGGCGTAAAAGAAAGCGCTTGTTGGGAGGGAACCCAAGATGTTTTTACTTCTATTCTTAGTGGTCTTGATGATTGTTACTACTGTAGCAACATCATTGTATCTTTATTTTCAAGCTTTGTGCCAAGTTATAGCCTCTTATGATGCGGGAAGCAAAGTTGTGACATGTTTTCCAGAAAACAGATTCTGTCTTCTTGACGGAAAAAATCGGATCAAATGGCTAGTTCATATTTTTGAGCTGAATTTTTTACGCAGCATGCTCTATAAAATCGTATGTTCTGAGTTTTTTATTTGAGTTGCAGAAGTACCGCGAAAAAAATTCTCTACTACCTGTTGTTCTGTTTTTTCCCAGATTCTGCCACGTTTTATCTCTCCTTACTTTTGCAAACCTTAAGCTTGCTTTTTATTTGCAAAAAACCTTTTGGCAATCTTGAGAAACAGTAGCTCTTCAAGAATATCATTATATCCAGTGGGGAAAAATATTTTATTAAGGGTACTAACCTCTCTAATCAGCTTATGATGAGTTATGTATGAAGGGAGTTTTCAAGTGTGCGATGGAAGATGATGAAAGAAGATCCGGGAGTGTCAAGCGCTCAAGCTTGGGGATGCCCCCATGCATCCCCAATAAATATTCAAGGAGACTCAAGAGTCTAAGCTTGGGGATGCCCCCGTGCATCCCCTTCTCCATCAACAATCATCAGTTCGTCCTTCGTCTCACTATATTTTTATCACTTCATGCGTTATGTGCTATGCTTGGAGCGTCTCGCTCTTAGGTTTTATTTTTAGTTTTCTTTAGCTTTGCTTGCTGTTCATAACAAGTTAGACCCCATCTTACTTTGTGTGGGAAAGAAACACGCTCCACTCCAATCTAGAACACATCATAGGATTTTTCATGCTTATCTTTCTGCTGTTGTGTGTTCTTTATCTTTTCGTAGCTACTGCCATGTTTAGTTTTAGTTTTAGTTTGTATTTAGCAAGAGACTTGGCTTTTGTTTAGTTTATTGCCGGAACTCTCTTTAGTTTTCATGTTTATCTTGTTAAGAGAGTTGGTTGTTGCACTGAGTTGTGTCTTGTCTTGAAAGTAGGTAATTGAGGTTGCTATTCAATTGTAGTAGTAACTTGCAATAGTTTTAAGGTATTGTTGTGAGTAATGTTTGAACTTTTGGTGTCAAGAGCTCTAGGCTATTAGTGATAGGTGTCGCATTTTGGGCAATCCGTGTTTATTTCCAAAACCTACAAAACTAGTTGAGAACTCTAGCTAGAAGATGGATCACTAATCTTTGGAGGGATCGGATATTAGAGTACACTCACGTACCATGAGTCGAGGATGCGCAAGGATAACCAAACCCCCATGCACTCTTCCTCGAGGTACTTGTCTCTTTTTGAACCTCCTTATTAGATTGAGATTTACCGATAATAAGTGCATGAGTTCTTCGGACTAATGTAAGTATTGAAAGTTGACACTTCCACCTCCAAAGATATATTGGTCGTGCCGTGCATTTCTTTCTTCTCACTCCGAGAGTTGGCACCCACCTTTGCCGGTACATCCAAACCCTTGGCTTGATACGCTCTGTCATCATAAACCTCCTTATATCTTTCCTCAAAACAGCCACCATACCTACCTATCAAGGAATTTCCATAGCCTTTCTAAGATATATTGCCATGGAACATCCACCTCTTCATGACTTGATCTTCATGTCATACATGTTCCTGCTACACTAGCAGCGGCATACATTGCATACTTCATGATAGCTACATCTTCTTTATGATTTGAGTAACTTGTAAAGTGTGAAAGATCTTCTATACCCTCTTGTAAATTAGAGTGTTGCCCTTAAGTGAGAAACAGATCCCAAAGTGGACAAAATAAAAGATTCCAAAGAGGACAAATGAGAGTTAAATAGAAAGAGCCATTGAGGCCACCAAAAAATACAAAAAAAATAGAAAAAAGATAAAAAGATAATAAAAAGAGAGAAAGGGGCAACACTACTATCCTTTTGAAAGATCCACACTAGTACTCCCTCTTATCCTTGTACTCCATTGAGATGATCATTCATGCATATAGCTATGTGGGGACCTTCACACTATAGAACTTGGCTTGCATATTCCAAGATGAGCCTCCTCAAAAGAGCTCTAGGTCTTCATGTGCAAGCAAGTTAGATGCACCCCCAGTAGTTCCATTGGAGATCTTTTCATCTCATATGTGTATCCGTTGCATGGAAACCCTACTCCTCACATCATATCTATCATTTGGCCTTCTCGCCTATGATTGTCCTCATTGATGTGAGCCTTTCTCACCTTTTTGTCTGCCTCCTCCACCATATTTTTCTCTTTGACATCCTAAGTGTCAACTTTTGTGCTTACGCTCATCCATTGCATGAGTGCTCAAAATATCGAAAAGGAGTGGATCAAATTGACTTGTACCTGGTGATGGCTTAGAAGTGAATATGGCTTCTCGCCCTTCGTTGGTTACCCCAAGTGGAAGGCGAGATGCAGCGTAGCGGAAAATTTTCCTTGGTTAATATACCGAGGTTGAGATCGACCAGTAGGACTCCGATAATGATAAGTAGATGGTGAAGTGAACAATGGCGCCGTTCACAACTCAAGGTTGCTTACTTCACCTGGACCTGCACACGATACAATTAACTTTGCTCCCAACGAAGTTCAGAGAGGTTGTCAATCTCTCCGGTCTTGTTGTTTACAAAGTGTCAAACACACAAGGGATAATGATAATGATAATGGTAGCAACTGAAAGTAAATACTTGAAAAGGAAATAGCTTGTAAACAATAATGAGAATATGGACCGGGGTCCCGTGATGTTCACTAGTGATGTCTCTCTCCAAAAAGACGATAAAACTGCAATGCGAGGTAAACAAATTACAGATGGGCAATTGACAGGATTATGAATGCACCGCAATGCTAACTATGCTACAAAAGAAAGGAAGAGGCTCATAAGCATAGGCAGTACGTCAAAATAAGTAGACTGAAATCCATCTACATCTACTATAATCATCTGCCTTGAGATACCTATCCAGAACATCTCGCTAGTATTAAGTTGCGAGTCCCACCCAAAGTGTAAACCCAAAGCAACAGACAACTGCATTAAAAGAACTTTGCGTAAAGTAAACAATCCTTGCAACCGCGGTTGCAAGAATCGTTGTTTTCCCCCTTGTGGCCACAGCACATCGCCTAGACTCATGTTTCTGTCACTCAAGCGTGTCATCAGGGGGCATGTACCCACAATCGAGCATAACGTTCCCTCTTGGAGTTACTATCCACCACTTGGCCAAAGCAATAAACAGCAACGGAGAACATGCAAGAATTACTTAGGAACAAAAATATAAGACATCAAAACCAAATTTATTACTCTATCACGATCTGAACATAATCTCATAATCCATCGGATCCCATCAAACTCAACATAGCAAAAGCAAAAGAATTACAAATGTGCCTCGATCAAGTAGGGCAGCTCACGAGGTCTAAACCATGAAGAACAAAGAGGGGAGGAGAACATCACATAGCTACTGATCACAGCACCCATGGTCCAAGGTAGACTACTCACGACATATCCGGGAAGAATCCATGGTGGAGGAGAAGCTCCAGGAGGTCGATCCTCCCTCCGGCAGGATGCCAGGAAGGTTCCTGACGGTGCTCCCGATCTTGGAAGCGCGGCGGCAGAGGAACAAAGGCGAGATTGTAAAATAGGGTTCTGTCCTCGGAGTTTCCCTTGACGGAGGAATAAATAGGTGAAGGGGGGAAGCCAGGGGGTCACCAGGGGCCCCGATACCCCCCTGGCGCGGCCAAGCAGCTGGTCGCGCCAAGTGGCCGCCTGGGGCCCTGGTGGTGGCCCTCTGTCCCCACTTGGGTGCTTCTAGAAGACTCCGTTACGCTGATTTTTATCCGATTTTTCCCGAATTTTTGGAGCACTTTTAATATGGGGGAAACCTGGAATAGAAAAACAGCAGAAAACAGAAACTCGCACTGGGGTGCACTGAGTTAGTAGGTTAGTCCATATATGATCATAAGTATATGAAAGTGTATCTAGATCATAGAAATATCACACAAAACATGCATGGAGCGAGCAGAAATTATCGATACATTTGAGACGTATCAACATCCCCAAGCTTAATTCCTGCTCGTCCTCGAGTAGGTAAACTTCAAAAAGAGTTGGTAAGAAAGTTGATAATAGGCATAATTTCTGTGGTGACATTCTAGCAACCATATAGGAACTTTGAAAAGTAAAGAAATCAAGGTATGTAATTCAATTCAAATCATAATATGCAAGAGTCTATATTATCATTGAAGCAAGCAACGAAAGAACATTAGGTGCAAGAGCTCTCGATGTCCGTGACTCAAATGTCTCCAGATGGTGTTTGCGTGCAAGAAGGGGCATAGGGAATACGAGAATAAAAAGTATTTTTGTGTTGAGAACTCAATCTACTAAAGTTTCACACTTGGTCTTCTTTGAAATCTTATCTTGACTCGTCCCCAGACCACTAGCAAGGTACAAGTCAATTTGATCCACTCCTTTTCGACATTTTGAGTACTCATGCAATGGATGAGCGTAAGCACGAGAGTTCACACTTAGGATGGCACAGAGAGAATATGGTGGAGAAGGAAGACAAAAAGGATGAGAAAGGCTCACATCAATGAGGACAATCATAGGCAAGAAGGCCAAATGATAGATATGATGTGAGGAGTAGGGATTGCCATGCAATCAAAGTTGTCAGAATCGCGACTCAAGTCTTAGAATCTTACGACCTTACGATCCAAATTGGCCCCTCCGATTCTACAATTTTGCACATAGAATCTAAGATTCTACGATCCTGGTAGTTAAGATTCTATGATTCACGATCCTACCAACGGAGTTCCGATCCGATTCAGAATCTCGATTCTGACAACTTTGCATGCAAAGGATGCATATATGAGCTGAAAAGCTCTCCAATGGAACTACTGGGGGTGCATCTAACTTGCTTTCATGAAGACCTAGAGCTCTTTTGAGGAGGCTCATCCTTGGAATATGCAAGCCAAGTTCTATAGTGTGAAGGTCTCCACATAGCTATATGCATGGTCATCTCTATGGAGTACAAGGATATAGAGGGAGTACTAGTGTGGATCTTTCAAAAGGATAGTAGTGTTTCCCCTTTCTCTCTTTTTATTTCCTTTTTCTATTTTTTCTATTTTGTGTATTTTCTGGTGGCCTCAATGGCTCTTTCTATTTAACTCTCATTTGTCCTCTTTGGGATCTTTTATTTTTTCCACTTTGGGATCTTTTCCTCACTTAAGGGCAACACTCTAATTTACAAGAGGGTATAGAAGATCTTTCACACTTACAAGGTACTCAAATCATAAAGAAGATGTAGCTATCATGATGTATGCAATGTATGCCACTGACAGTGTAGCAGGAACATGTATGACATGAAGATCAAGTCATGAAGAGGTGGATGTTGCATGGCAATATATCTCGGAAAGGCTATGGAAATGCCTTGATAGGTAGGTATGGTCACTATAAGAAATATGCTAACTTTTGACCTTCTGTTAGTGACCCTAGAATAAATGGTCGTAAATCAACGACCATCTCGAATCAATTGGTCGTAAGCTATTTGGAAGGGTCCAAACCATAAACTATAACGACCATTTTAGTTAAAAAAAAGTCGTAATTATCTTACATGAAATGGTCATAAAGCAGACAACATTGATTGATGGCCTTATTTCTAGCTAATTACTAGCTATCTAGATGGTCATAATGTTATAAACCTGAATGTATTGGTATGATTGAGCGCCACCTCATCAATTGTATCTATGTTTCATGTCTATATGTCAATTTTTTATTATATGTATCATGTTCATGTGGCAGTTCAAGATTACGTGTCCCTAATGGGCTCTCCATGTGGGACGCGGCTTGCCTGCTCCCTCCGCGTACTCCCATCTGTGCTCCCTTGTGTATTGTTTTAATCCAATGGTTGCCCCATGATTTTCCTCCCGGACGTCCTTTCTCTTAGAAAAAACTATTCCTATATTTCCCTTTTTAGGGTAATTCCTGTATTTCCTTATCCTTGTTACGTAGTAGAAACTAGAAACTATACCCAGCCTTGTTCATGTATTTGTTAGAGCATCTCTTACGAAGTATGTAAAAAGGATCAAACATACAAATTAGCAGTATAGGTGGAAAAAAATGTACTCCCTCCGATCCATAATAAGTCTCGCTAGTTTTGTACTAAGCTAGCACAAACTTTATACTAGATGATCGACACTTATTATGGATCGGAGGGAGTATCAAATAAATTCTTTAAAATGATAGATCTTAAAAAGGCGGTGCGGGCCGTCTATCAACTGAACGCCATGGCGGAGGCGCAATGCGTCATGATCAATTGACAACAGCGACGTGCAGGCCACGAGCTCTGACAAAAAAGAGTAGTGCATGGGAGAATTCGCCGCAAAATTATAGATACCCTAAGACCATTATCCTATAAAAGCTCGTACCGCATAATCATTTAAGTGTATACTATAAAATGTTTGTACAATATGAAACGGACTCCGCTATAACCGTTACTCTAAAACTATATTGTAGGAAAAAAATCTCTCCAACCTATTTTTCCCGCCCGATCCATGTAAATCCGAGCCAGCGTGTTACCGGTGACACTTCGACGACACTCCAACAACACTTCGGCGATGACCCGATCGATCGTTGCCGAGCTCCTCCGCCTGCTCGTTGCTCGTGCGCGATGTCGCCAAGCCGCCTTCTCCGGCATTGAGCAGTTTACGATCTCCTAAAAAATTACTCGAAAATTCTGTAAAATATTTTTTAAGATCTACTATTTTACAGAATTTATTCGGTACATGTTTTTCAACCTATACTACTAATTTGTATGTTTGATCATTTTTACATAATCCGCAAGAAATGCCCTAACAGTACATGCACATGGCTGTGTATAGTTTCTACGTAACAAGGATAAGGAAATACAGGAATTATTATTTTTTTCCAAGAGAAAGGACGTCCGGGGATCTAAATCGTGGAGCAGCCATTGGATAAAAAGGAATCACGAGGGAGCACATATGGGAGCAGGCAAGCCGCGTCCCTTGGGACTAGCTCCTACTGACCAATAGGCCCGCCATATGGAATCAGCCCCACTAAGATAGTGCCCAATAATACGCAAAAAAGAAGCGGCCGCAGCACTCAAACCTGAGACCTCTCAGTCCATCGCAAAGCACCGAACCACTACGCCAACAACCTTCTGCTGCGAATAATCCAAAACGAGTTTTCTTGAACCCAACACATCACGTTGCTGGGCCTGGGCTTTTGATAGGACGAGGCTTCCCTATTTCTCCCACACACATAGGCCGATCCAAGACCCTATTTCCACTTTATCACAAATAAATCCACACAATTCATTCTCAAAAAAAAGAATCCACACAATTCCAGGAAGTTAAAAAAATTCAGTTCCTAATAAAATATAGTATATTTTTTTAAAGATTAAAATAAAATTTCACTATCAACTTTCCTTATGACCTTGGATCGAGATGATTCAAAAATCAATTTGATTCATCTTAAGTTTGTGCCCAATATTTTTTAATTTTATATGATGATTTTAAAATGCGGTTAAAATTAAGTTCATTAAATTTTGAAAAAGTGTCTAAAATTTTACAAAATTGGAGTGGTGTCAAAAAATGTTGAACTTTTATTTGAAAAATGTTCAATGTGTTTAGTAAAAATGTTAACCGAGTATTAAGAATTATAATCAAATATTTGAAAAAAATGAGTATAGAAAAAGCTAACCATGTATTAAATGTGATGAAAAAAATCTTAGAAACTTTTTTTGATAACACTTTTTTTAAATAATTGTCGTATTCAAGTTTATTATTTTCCTTGTAACTTGGTCACATATGATGATATAATGCGAAGGTTTTCCCATTCTCAGGTAGAGGATGCAACGCGAAGGTTTTACATTTTTTTATTTTAAATGCCCATTTCAAAATGCGGTCAGAACGACGGGCATGACCAGTGATAGCTAGGGGTGGAATCTTGGAAAACTCTTGGTGGATCTCTGATTCAATGACTACTTGTGTACCTAGAAATGATTTTTTGAAAAAATAAAGAGCAAACTATCAAGCAGCTGTAGTTCAAATTTGACCATCTTCCAACTGAATCTGCGGAAATTTGTCTTTTTCTGGAGAGGTGGATAAAATCATTTATCATGCAAACATTTAGTCAATTGTTAATAAAATATGGTCTAGTATTTTACAAAAATGGAGTTGTTCAAATTCACACCAAATATTTGATAGCTTCTTCACAAAACAACCCTACTTTTGGCACTCGGAAAATGAAAAATGGATTTTTTGTACAACAAAAATAAAAACTTCCTTTGGCAAACTTGTTGCCCATTCCAATATGCACCCGTTTGCACAAAATGAGATCATTTGGAAAAACTATCCTTTGAAACTAGCACTAACATAGGTCATTTGGCTTGAAAGTCACGAACCTACATACTCGATAGCTCATTTTGAGAAGATTTTTTTAAGATATTTGCATTATTCCAAGTTTGTTGGTTTTTATGGTTACTAGGACATAAATTAGGATGCATTGCGAAGGTTTTACATTTTCTGATTTTTTTTTAATTTTAAATGCCCATTTCAAAATGGGGTCAAAACGGCGGGCATGACCGGTGATAGCTAGGGGTGGAATCTTGGAAAACTCTTGGTGGATCTCTGATTAAATGACTACTTGTGTACCTATAAATGATTTTTTGAAAAAATAAAGAGCAAACTATCAAGCAGCTGTAGTTCAAATTTGACCCACTTTCAGCTGAATCGGCGCAAATTTTTCTTTTTCATGAGAGGTGGATAAAATCATTTATCATGCAAATATTTGGTCAATTGTTATCAAAATATGGTCTAGTATTTTACAAAAATGGATTTGTTCAAATTCACACCAACTATTTGGTAGCTTCTTCACAAAACAACCCTACTTTTGGCACTCGGAAAATGAAAAATGGATTTTTCGTACAACAAAAATGAAAACTTCCTTTGGCAAAATTGTTGCCCATTCCAATATGCATCAATTTGCACAAAATGAGATCATTTTGGAAAACTATCCTTTGAAACTAGCAGTAACATCGATCATTTGGCTTGAAAGCCACGAACCTTCATACTCGATAGCTCATTTTGAGAAGACTTTTTTAACATATTTGCATTATTCCGGTTTTAATTTAATTTTATTTTTTTTGAATTTTAAATGCCCATTTCAAAATGCGGTCAAAACGGCGGGCATGACCGGTGATAGCTAGGGGTGAAATCTTGGAAAACTCTTGGTGGATCTCTGATTAAATGACTACTTGTGTACCTAGAAATGATTTTTTGAAAAAATAAAGAGAAAACTATCAAGCTTCTGTAGTTCAAATTTGACCCTCTTTCAACTGAATCGGCGCAAATTTGTCTTTTTCATGAGAGGTGGGTAAAACCTTTTTACAACCAACCATTTGGTTAATTGTTCATTAAATATGGCCTAATATTTAGAAAATTTATTTGGACCAATTTTACAACAAACATATGGTAGGTCCTTCACAAAAAAACTCACTTTGGGCACTCGAAAAATATAAAATAGAGATTTTATGCAAAGAAAATGAAAACTCTCTCTAGCAACATTGTGAGCCATTCCAAGATGCACACTTATGAAAAATTTGAGATCATTTTGACAAACTTTACCGTGAATTTTGACATAACATTGACCATTTACCTTACAAATAAAAAACTACATAAGCTCAATTCTGATTGGTGGAATCACTTGTGGTTTGGATCGATGACGTGGCAAACATCAGTACATCCATTCATCCATCCCACGACAGCGAACCCCCCTCCCCCTCTTTCTCGCGAACCCCACCCAACTCCTCGTCCCCTCCTCTCACTCGCGCGAACCCTAGCGCTGCCCTCCTCCCTTGCCGCCGCCACCTCCGGGCTCCTCCTGGCGACCTCGGGCCGGAATCCGGCGGGAATCCTGCCGTCCTCCTCCCACCCCCACCGTTGTCGATCCTTCCCCGGCCACCGTACCTCTCCCTCTCTCCCATGGCGCCAGATCGAGCCGACGAGGTCAGTCCACGGCCAGATCCGCCACGGCCACAGCGGGCCTTCCGGATCCGCGTCGTCGTCGAGCTGGATCAGCGCCTCTTCGTGTGGCCTTGTCTGCATGTGCGGCTACCATACTAGAACCGCGACTACCGGCTCGACGCCGACCCGGCCGTCCTCCTCCCTCAAGCTCACCGGCCTCACTCCAGGTACGCCAGCCTCACTCCATGGTGTCGTCCTCCTCGTTCCCCTGCTCTAGTTGATGCCCCCCCGTTCCTCTGCTGCAGGTCGCCGTCCTCACCTTCTCCTCCGCCGCCGCTCCCCCGGCGGCTTCGTCGTCTCCTGCCGCTGTGCACAACAACAACTGGGATGTGCTCGTCTGCACATCCCGATTCTGGTGAGACCTCCTCTATCATGTTCATGTCTGCGCCATACAATCAGCTCGCCGCTCATTGCTTCTTGCTAACCGCAACAACGTTAGAGTTAGCTGTGCATCTAGATGTTGTGGATCAAGGCAACCATGGTGGGTTCAGGACTTCAGGTTCACTGTACCAAAATGTAGCAGTGAGAGGTCTGTTTTTCTCCAAGTGTGGAATACATCCGCCTGTGTATTAACGAGTTTGTGCATCCCTGTTTGCGAAGTAGTAGTATATCGATGTCAGTATATGGAGCGATTTGATTTTTGTTCATTGGCTGGGATCCATTTGCAGTACTTTATTCGTCTGATTGCAACATAGTTTTTAATACTAGTCATCAGTGGCGGAACCAGTGGCGACCAGCCTGTTTGTAGAGCCCGGGCAAAATTTAATGGTCACCGCGCTGTCACTTAATTCTGACCTATTATTGAAATTTATGCAGGTTTAATTATAAACACATGGCTCTAGCAGCTCTCTTCTCTTCCTTGCGTTTTCTTCTGCAGTCTTCAGTCATCGGGAATGCCGTGACATTGGCTTGGTCTCGTCTCTCTGATAATGAGAGTACAGAACCCCCATCACAAGGTGAATCAAATTGATAAGCACGGTTGTATCCTCTATGTATTAGACTATTAGTACATCTATGCATATATATGACCTTGATGATTGTTGCATGTTGATTAATAATTGAAATAGCACACTGTATGGACTTGTTTAGATTTTTTTTGATGAAATTAGACATCATTGGGACTATCATTGCCTTAATGAAATTGTTGATGAAATAGTGTGCCTTGTTGGCTGGGATGCCAATTCATTTATGTTGTGTGTGCAAGTGTGCCTTATCAAGTTAGTTGGCTGAACTTATGAACTTTTAGTTGCTATTGTGGCGGTATGCCAAACTTTACTTTGTTATGTAATGAATGGAACCATGTCCTGATAATATATGTTATTATTATAAATTTGCATTCTGTCAAACTTTGTTCTGTTATGTAATAAACTACATTATCTCATTTGGCTTTATGTATCAATTTTCAAATATAACATTTATACGACAGCGTCATATAGGTTAACACTTTAATCTTGTTCTTGTTCTCATTTCCTGCTATCCGATTTTCTATTAATCTTACATTCTTAATGTACAGATGTGCTTCACCAAATTTTTAAAAATCTTGATGGTTAACACTTTAACTTGACGAGACAATTCCATAAGCAAATTTAGTTTTATCCTGTGCTTGGTTCTATTAGCCTATTCTGAACCTGAACATGACACGTAATCAAATCATTTTTTATAACAAGTTTATTTGATTGATTGGCATACATCTCATCTAGGAATATCGTGAATTTATCTGTATGCTTATTATTCTTTGAACATAACAAGTTTCTTTCACAGATAGACATGTTAACCTGTGACGGTGGTGTCTCACCTGAACTGCGACCACTGCATCGCCTACAAACCTTGTTGGTGAGCACTTGTACCTCTGCCTCCCTCTGCTTTGACCCTGTGGTTGTGCCATTCTCTATTTCATGGCCATCGAGCCGAATGTGATATAAGGTCAGTTAGGATATTGTTGCTGATTGTGCTCGATTAACTTGATTCGCTGCTATTTAGGCATGACAAATATGTTCTCTGGTTGAAATGAACTTAGAATATTGTAAACTTAACTTTGCAAAAAATCATAGATTTCCATCTTCAACTCATCCAGTAACGTGTGTTACTTCTTACCCAATTAACTAATAGACACTAATGACTTTCATGTAGTACATTGCTCGGTTCTATTAGCTTATTCTGAATCTGAACATGACAAGATGAACTACTGAAACTTTATTAGATCATTTGTGTGTGTGTGTGTGTATAACACAAGTTCCTTTGATTGATTCGCATACATCTCATCTAGGGAATATCGTGAATTTATTCCTTGCACATAACAAGTTTCTTTGACAGTTAGACATGTTATGTTTTTAAGAACTGACATCATGTACAGTATCCAATATATGCATCTATGTTCCTTGTTAAACATTAATATTGAACTGACAGGGAAGCTTCTAAGTTTCCTGAATTGAGATAACACCAATCATAGGTTAATTGATGACTTGATGCACAGATAGTCACCATGAAAATATATTGTACCTTACAGAAAATTGTGCATTGACTAGCTACTAAGAGCAGAGTTTTATTTGTTGTTCGCTACAGAAGCCATGCCTTGTCTAAGTCCTAAAGAAACCAGCGAACAATTTTCACTGTTAGTTATGCTTTTTTTTGGTTCTACTGATATTTTCGTACACCAGCTGCCTAGAAATTGACCTGTTCTGTTTTTATTTTCTTTCTAACTGTACTGTTTATAACCTGTAGATGTTGTCCTTCGCTCGTAGAATTGTGGACTGCTGGAACAAGCTCCAGGATGAAGAAGCTAAAACAAGATGGAACCTGCACCAAGAAAATAATAGCTCATTGGAGCTTGATATTTATTTATACTTGTGTGTATTTGGAAAATGGATACTATGTATTATTGTAATGTACAGTTTGGCTGGATTATGGAATATTCTGCATTTATTGCCTCGGTTTGGATGAAATTATTGGATATTGATTGAAAATGATTGTATATTAAACTGATGAGTGAGTCCAAAATTTAAATACCATGGTTGAGGCCCAAAAAAAATTAGTCTGTAAAAAGGCTGAAGCACCAAAAAAAACTGTTCACAAGAAGGCCAAGGCCCAGAGAATAGAAAGGCTGAATTCTTGGGCTAGGCCCATGTATCTGACCAAAATTAACAAGGAAAAAAAACTAAATGGGGTAAATTGATGGGCTCGGCCCATATGGACGGCTCACTTGGACCGGGCTGATTTTGATCTTCGACCATTCAATTTGGTCACAAAATTTGCCATGTCAGCTTGCCACGTAGGATCTGACGTGGACTGGGCCAAACAACCAACGACCAAACCAATTGGTCATAAAATCTATGACCTTTTATTTCGGTCGTCAAGATCTATGACCATTTCATAAAAAAGGTCGCAGTATCCTCTTTGCGACCCTCAGCTTTTGACCAACTGATTTTGGTCACAAAAAGGTCACAAAATGATAAACAGTGACCTTTAAGGGACCAATATGAAGGGTCACAAGATAGCATATTTCTTGTAGTGGGTGGCTGTTTTGAGGAAAGATATAAGGAGGTTTTTATGATGACAGAGCGTATCATGCCAAGGGTTTGAATGTACCGGCGAAGGTGGACGCCAACTCTCGAGGTGAGAAGGAGGCAATGCACGGCACAGGAGAGGCTAGCAAATATGATGATGTGGAAGTGTCAACTTTCAATACTTAGATTAGTCCGAAGAACTCATGCACTTATTATCGGTAAATATCAATCTAATAAGGAGGTTCACAAAGATACGAGTACCCCGAGGAGGAGTGTATGGGGGTTTCGTTATCCTTGGGCATCCTCGACTCATGGTACGTGAGTGTACTCTAATATTAGACCCCTCAGAAGAGTAGTGATCCATCTAGTAGCTAGAGTTCTCAACTAGTTTTGTAGGTTTTTGAAAATAACACACGGATTTCCCAAAATACAACACATATCACTAATAGGCTAGATAGCTTGACACCAAAAGTTCAAACATTACTCACGTGAATACCTCAAAACTATTGCAAGCTACTACTGAAATTAAATTGCAACCTCAATTACCTACTTATCAAAAACAAGACATAACTCAGTGCAACAACCAGCTCTCTTAACAAGATAAACATGAAAACTAAAGATAGATCCAGTGACAAACTAAAAAAAAGCAAAAGCTCTTGCTAAGACAAACTAAGACTAAAACTAGACAGGGCAGTAGCTACGAAAAGATAAAGAACACTCAACAACAAAAAGATAGGCATGAAGAACCCTATGATGTGTTCTAGATTTTGAAAGTGGATCGTGTTTCTCTCCCACACGAAGTAAGACGGGATCTAACTTGTTATGAACAACAAGCAAAGCTAAAGAAAACTAAAATAAACCTAAGAGCGAGACGCTCCAAGCATAGCACATAACGCATGAAGTGATAAAAATATAGTGACACGAAGGACGAACTGATAATTGTTGATGGAGAAGGGGATGCACGGGGGCATACCCAAGCTTAGATGCTTGAGTCACCTCGAATATTTGTTGGGGATGCATGGGGGAATCCCCAACCTTGAGCGCTTGACACTCCCGAATCTTCTTTCATCATCTTCCATCGCACACTTGAAAACTCCCTTCATACACAACTCATCATAAGCTGATTAGAGAGGTTAGTACCCTTAATAAATATTTTTTCCCCACTGGATATAAAGATATTCTTGAAGATCTACTATTTCTCAAGATTGCAAAAAGGTTTTTGCAAAGAAAAAGCAAGCTTAAGGTTTGCAAAAGTTAGGATAGACACAACGTGGCAGAATCTGTGAAAAACAGAACAGCAGGTAGTAAAGAATTTTTTAGGGGTACTTCTGTAACTAGAATAAAAAAACTCAGAACATACGAAAGTTCCGTGATTGTATAGAGCACGCTGTGTAAAAAAATCAGCTCGAAAAGATGAACTGGTGATTATCAAGATACAATGATGTTGCTACAGTAGTAACAATCATCAAGACCACTAAGAACAGAACAAAAACAAAAAGAAAAACCTAAATTCGTTGCGGGCTGCCTCCCGAAAGCGCTTCTTTATAGCCATTAGCTAGGCTTAAAGCAGAAGATCAAAGTTCTCCAAAATCATCGGAAGGTTCACCAAGGATTTCAAAAGGGTTTTCAATAAGCTAACCCTTGTTCTTCCGAGGGAAGAGATACGTACCTTTCGCCTTACCACGCAAACGTATTTTTCCTTTACCTATATCAATGAAGCCTTTCATGGCTCGGAGGAAGTCCCTTCCAAGCACTATATTTCCTTTATTGGACTTCATGATGGCAAAGTCAATCTCCACACTCCTTTTAAGAAACATGACTTGAACATTTTTCAGTCTTCCCTGTATCTCAGAAATATCACCATTAGAATGTTCATCGAAAGACGGAAATTTGTCCATGCTTGCAAGGTACAAAGAATCATAGATAAAGCTTGGCATTATAGAAACTGTAGATCCAATGTCACAAAAAGCAAGGAAGTTTTGATTAGAGATAACAACCCTAATAAAAGGCTCCCAGTCATTTTCTATTTCCAAAATCTCCTCTCTAGGAGGATTTAGGCTCTCTACTTTTTTTAGGACTAGAGCATCAAGTCTCTTTTCAATAGTAGCAATTCTATCTATAATAGTATCAAAACCATCATAAACAAAATATCCAGATAAACCATGTATAATTTCAAGTGCTCTAGCTTCATCACACTCTAAAAAGTCTCCTTCGGCTATAAGATCAAGAGAGTGCTTACACCACTTAAAGAGGCCAAAGTAAAAATTTCTAAGCACAATTCTTGTAGGTAACCAAGGCATATTTGCCTCATGTGCTTCAGAAATTCTGTCCCATGCCTTCTTCATATTCTTCCCGTTCTTTTGGTGGAAATTCAAGACCTCGGATTCCCCCATAGTACCAGCTCTTAACATACTTCACCACACAAGAAAGGTAACATGTATTTTTGGTATTTTTGATTAGGGACACAAAAGTAAAAACTGAAAGGTAAACTAACAAGACTAAAAAGCAAAGGTAAAAGATAGCGTGTAACTCCCCTATTTTTGATACAGGAGTCCGACAACGGCGCCAGAAATTGGCGGTTATCAGGACTCGCGTATTTGTACTTCCTTTGAGTCCCCGACAACGGCGCCAGAAATTAGCTTGATGGCTTCTCGCCCCTCGTTGGTTACCCCAAGTGGAAGGTTGAGATGCAGCGTAGCGGTAATTTCCCTCAGTAAAGATGCCAAGGTTTGTCTCCAGTAGGACTCAACGATAAGTACGATAGGTGGCAACGGCGCCAGAAATTATTCTGATGCGTGGAGTTGTCGTGGACCTGCACAAAACAAATAACTTTGCTCCCAAGGAGTTCAGAGGAGTTGTCAATTCCTCCGGCCTTGTCGTTTACAAAGGATCAAACGCAAGAGATAAAAAGGTACTAGTAAAAGTAAAAACAGAAAGATAAATAGTGGGTGTGAAAAATGGTATGAAGATGGACCGGAGTCCCGTGATTTTCACTAGTGATGTCTCTCTCCCAAAAGACGATAAAAATGCTAGCGAGGTAAACAAATCACAGTTGGGCAATTGACAGGATTATGAAGGCACCGCAATTCTAACTATGCTGCAAAGAAAGGAAGGGTTCAAAAGCAATGGGCAGTACGCCAAGGTAAGTAGACCGAAATCCATCTGCATCTACTACGAATCATCCACCTTGAGATATCTATCCAGAACATCTCGCTGGTATTAAGTTGTGAATCCCACCCGAAGTGTAAACTCAAAGCAACAGACAACTGCATTAAAAGAACTTTGCGTAAAGTAAACAATTCTTGCACCAATAGGCACAATCACCGTTGTTTTATCCCTGGTGGCAATAGCACATCCCCTAGTCTCATGTTTCTGTCACTCAAGCTAGACATCAGGGGGCTGAATCCACAATCGAGCATAACGCTCTCTCTTGGAGTTGCAAGCAAATAACTTGGCCAAAGCAAATATTGCAACGGAGAACATGCAAGAATTTACTCAAGAACAAAATATAAAAGGGCAAACCAAATATATTAGTCATCACAATCTGAACATAGTCTCATAATCCATCAGATCCCAACAAACTCAGCATAGCAACAGAAGAAAATTACATAGTTGCCTCGATCATGTGAGGCAGCTCACGAGGTCTCAAAAGTGAAAGCACAAAAGAGGGAGAGGACATCACATAGCTACTGATCACGGACCCATGGTCCAAGGGGGACTACTCACGGCACATACGGAAGGCGTCCATGGCTATGGATGGTCTCCCGGAGGGGTGATCTCCTTCCGGCAGGGTGACGGGGCAGCTTCTCCAGGCAACCCCGATCTGAAAATGGCGGCGGCGGCGGAACAGAGAGGTTTCCGCGAAAAAGAGTTCTTCTTTAGGGGTTTCTACCCCGAGGGGGTTATATAGGCGAAGGGGGGCGTCGAGGGGCCACCCAGGGCAGCCAGGAGGGTGCCTGGCGCGCCCTAGGGTTGGGGCCGCTCCAGGGACCCTTCTGGCTCCCTGGTGGTGGTCCCGGCTCTCTCCCTTGGTTATTCCGGAAGCTTCCTGCCCGCTGATTTTTAATATAATTTTTGCGGAATTTTTTGGGCACTTTAATCAGCCGGAAAACCTGAAAAACAAAAACAGCAGAAAACCAGAAGCTGGCAACTGGGTGCACTGAGTTAGTAGGTTAGTCCAAATTGGTTTAAAATTGTAATAAAGTTCAACCAAAACATGGCAAAGTCACACAAAACATGCATGGAGCAAGCAGAAATTATAGATACGTTTGGGACGTATCAACATCCCCAAGCTTAATTCCTGCTCGTCCTCGAGTAGGTAAATGATAACAAGCATAATTTCTGTGGTGACATGCCACACAGCCAAATAAGGACTGTTAAGTAAAGCAATCAAAGCATGCAATTCAATTCAAGTCTTAACAGGCAAGAGTCTATATTGGCATTAACACAAGCAACAAAAGAACAAAAGGTGCAAGAGCTCTTGCTGTCCGTGACTAGAATGTCTCCAGATGGTGTTTGCGTGCAAGCAAGGGACTGGGAAGAAAGAGAAAAAAGGTTGTTGAGAACAACTATCTACTAAAGTTTCACACTTAGTCTCCTTTGGATGCTTATCTGGACTCGTCCCCAGACCACTAGCCAGGTACAAGTCAAACTGATCCACTCCCTTTCGATATTTTGAGCACTCATGCAATGGATGAGCGTGAGCAAGAAAGTTGACACCTAAAAGGCGAAACAGAAAGAAGAGGTGGAGGAGGAAGACAAAAAGGTGTGTGAAAGGCTCACATCAATGAGGACAATCATAGGCGAGAGAAGGCCATATGATTGATATGATGTGAGGAGTAGGGATTGCCATACAACGGATGCACATGTGAGCTAAAAGCTCTCCAATGGAACTAGTGGGGGTGCATCTAACTTGCTTTCTCAAGAAGACCTAGAGCTCGTTTGAGGAGGCTCATCATTGGAATATACAAGCCAAGTTCTATAGTGTAAAAGTTCCCCACATAGCTATATGCATGATGATAATCTCTATGGAGTACAAGGGATAGAAGATGAAGTACTAGTGTGGATCTCTCAAAAGGAATAGTAGTATGCCCCCTTCTCTCTTTTTATTTATGTTTTTCTCTTTTTTCTATTTTTAGTATTTTTTTGGTGGC
This sequence comes from Bromus sterilis, assembly GCA_950022295.1. Lineage (NCBI taxonomy): Eukaryota > Viridiplantae > Streptophyta > Magnoliopsida > Poales > Poaceae > Bromus > Bromus sterilis. The sequence goes on along the minus strand of OX465598.1, from coordinate 260,361,860 downwards.
CTCAATGGCTCTTTCTATTTAACTCTCATTTGTCCTCTTTGGGATCTTTTGATTTTGTCCTCTTTGGGATCTTTTCCTCACTTTAGGGGCAATACTCTATATTTTACAAGAATATAGGAGATCTTTCACACTTCACAAAGGTACTCACAAAAATAAAATGTAACTAATCATGATACAAATGTATGCCTCTGCCAGGATAGCAGGATATGCAATGATACTAGTGCGTCATGTAGCAATGATTAGGGCAAGGCCCAACTAGTATGCGGCTCATCGATCAAGCAAGTAGCATGCATGACATGAGGATCAAGTCATGAGAGGGTGGATGTTGCATGGCAATGTATCTCGGAAAGGCTATGGAAATGCCTTGTAGGTAGGTATGGTGGTTGTTTTGAGGAAAGATATAATGAGGCTTATGATGACAGAGCGTATCATGCCAAGGGTTTGGATGCACCGGCGAAGTATGCGCCAACTCTCGAGCTGAGAAAGGGCAATGCACGGTACCGAAGAGGCTAGAAAAAGTATGGGTAGGTGGAAGTGTCAACTTTCGAATACTCACATTAGTCCGAAGAACTCATGCACTTATTATCGGTAAGTCTCAATCTAATAGGAGGTTCACAAAGAGACAGGTACCCCGAGGAGGAGTGTATGGGGGTTTGGTTATCCTTGCGCATCCTCGACTCATGGTACGTGAGTGTACTCTAATATTCGAACCCTCCAGAGGTTAGTGATCCATCTAGTAGCTAGAGTTCTCAACAGGGAGAGGACATCACATAGCTACTGATCACGGACCCATGGTCCAAGGGGGACTACTCACGGCACATACGGGAGGCGTCCATGGCTATGGATGGTCTCCCGGAGGGGTGATCTCCTTCCGGCAGGGTGCCGGGGCAGCTTCTCCAGGCAGCCCCGATCTGAAAACGGCGGCGGCGGCGGAACAGAGAGGTTTCCGCGAAAAAGAGTTCTTCTTTAAGGGTTTCTACCCCGAGGGGGTTATATAGGCGAAGGGGGCGTCGAGGGGCCACCCAGGGCAGCCAGGAGGGTGCCTGGCACGCCCTAGGGTTGGGGTCGCGCCAGGGACCCTTCTGGCTCCCTGGTGGTGGTCCCGGCTCTCTCCCTTGGTTATTCCGGAAGCTTCCTGCCCACTGATTTTTAATATAATTTTTGCGGAATTTTTTGGGCACTTTAATCAGCCGGAAAACCTGAAAAACAAAAACAGCAGAAAACCAGAAGCTGGCAACTGGGTGCACTGAGTTAGTAGGTTAGTCCAAATTGGTTTAAAAGTGTAATAAAGTTCAACCAAAACATGGCAAAGTCACACAAAACATGCATGGAGCAAGCAGAAATTATAGATACGTTTGGGACGTATCAACAAGCGTATAAACCCATTACCAATATCAATGAAGCCTCTCATAGATCGAAATAAATTCCTTCCAAGCACAATGTTGCTTTGATTTCGCTCCATGATGAAGTCCATTGGAGCAATCCTATGAAGAAATGCAACTTGAACTCCTTTTACCTTTCCTTTGACCTCTGAAATATCTCCATTAGCATGTTCATGAGAAGATGATAATTTATCCATATCTAGTTTCAAAGATTCATAAACTATTTTTGGCATAGTAGAAACTATGGATCCAATATCACACAAAGAGAGGAAGTCCTGGTTAGATGTGCTAATCCTAACAAAGGGCTCCCAATAATCATCTATCTCCAACATCTCTTTCTTGTTGGGCTTAAGTTCTTCTACCTTCCTCAAGTCTAGAACATCCATCCTCTTTTCAATAGTGGCAAGTCTATCTATAACAGTATCGATACTACGGTGATAAACAGAATAACTAGATAGACTATGCAAAATATCAAGAGATCTAGCTTCATCACACTCTAAGAAGTCTCCTTCAGCTATAATATCAAGAGAGTGTTTACACCACTTAAAAATACCATGGTAAAAATTTCTAAGCACAATTTTTATAGGTATCCAAGGCATAATTCTTTTATGTGCTTCAGAAATTTTGTCCCATCCCTCCTTCATATTTTCTCCATCCCTTTGACGGAAATCGAGAACTTCCGATTCCCGCAAAGAACCAAGTCCTAAAATGTTCATTTAAACAAGGAGGACTACTAACAACAAGATAAATAATATTTTTGTGATTTTTGATATAAGACACAAAGATAAAAACAGAAAGGTAAACTAAAAAACCTAAAAAGTAGAGGTAAAGGATAGTGGGAAACTCTCCTATCTTATCACTCGGAGTCCCCGGCAACGGCGCCAGAAATTTGCTTGATGGCGTAGAAGTGATAATGGCTTCTCGCCCTTCGTTGGTTACCCCAAGTGGAAGGTGAGATGCAGCGCAGCGGTCAATTTTCCTCGATGAAGATACCAAGGTTGAGATCGACCAGTAGGACTCCGGCAATGATAAGTAGGTGGTGAAGTGAACAATGGCGCCGTTCACAACTCAGGGTTGCTTACTTCACCTGGACCTGCACACGATATAATTAACTTTGCTCCCAACGAAGTTCAGAGAGGTTGTCAATCTCTCCGGTCTTGTTGTTTACAAAGGGTCAAACACACAAGGGATAATGATAATGATAATGGTAGCAACTGAAAGTAAATACTTGAAAAGGAAATAGCTTGTAAACAATAATGAGAATATGGATCGGGGTCCCGTGATGTTCACTAGTGATGTCTCTCTCCCAAAAGACGATAAAACTGTTATGCGAGGTAAACAAATTACAGATGGGAAATTGACAGGATTATGAACGCACCGCAATGCTAACTATGCTACACAAGAAAGGAAGACGCTCATAAGCATAGGCAGTACGCCAAAATAAGTAGACCGAAATCCATCTACATCTACTACTAATCATCCGCCTTGAGATATCTATCCAGAACATCTCGCTAGTATTAAGTTGCGAGTCCCACCCAAAGTGTAAAACCAAAGCAACAGACAACTGCATTAAAAGAATTTTGCGTAAAGTAAACAATCCTTGCAACCGCGGTTACAAGCACCGCTATTTTCCCCCTTGTGGCCACAGCACATCCCCTAGACTCATGTTTCTGTCACTCAAGCGTGTCATCAGGGGGCATGTACCCACAATCGAGCATAACGTTCCCTCTTGGAGTTACTATCCACCACTTGGCCAAAGCAATAAACAACAACGGAGAACATGCAATAATTACTTAGGAACAAAATATAAGAGATCAAAACAAATATATTACTCTATCACGATCTGAACATAATCTCTTAATCCATCGGATCCCATCAAACTCAACATAGCAAAAGCAGAAGAATTACATATGGGCCTCGATCATGTAGGGCAGCTCACGAGGTCTAAACCATGAAGAACAAAGAGGGGAGGAGAACATCACATAGCTACTGATCACGGACCGATGGTCCAAGGTAGAATACTCACGAAACATCTGGGAAGCGTCCATGATGGAGGAGAAGCTCTCGGAGGTCGATCCTCCCTCCGGCAGGATGCCGGGAAGGGTCCTGACGGTGCTCCCGATCTTGGAAGCGCGGCGGCAGAACAGAGGTGAGATTGGAAAAGAAGGTTTTGTCCTTGGAGTTTCCCGTGATGGAGCAATAAATAGGCGAAGGGGGGCAGCCAGGGGGCCCACCAGGGGCCCATCCCCCCCCTGGCGCAGCCAAGCCCCTAGCTGCGCCAGGTGGCCGCCTGGGGCCCTGGTGGTGGCCCTCTGGCCCCACTTGGGTGCTTCTGGAAGACTCCGTTACGCTGATTTTTTATCCGATTTTTCCCGAATTTTTGGAGCACTTTTAATATGGGGGAAACCTGGAATAGAAAAACAGCAGAAAACAGAAACTGGCACTAGGGTGCACTGACTTAGTAGGTTAGTCCAAATATGTTCAAGATTATATGAAAGTATATCTAGATCATAGCAATATCACACAAAACATGCATGGAGCGAGCAGAAATTATCGATACGTTTGAGATGTATCACCTGGGTAGTGGTTTGGGGACGAATGAAGATATGATTCCAAAGAAGACCAAGTGTGAAACTTTAGTTTATTGAGTTCTCAACAAAAATATATTTTTCTCGTATTCCCTATCCCCTTTTTGCACCGAAACACCATTTGGAGACATTCGAGTCACGGACAGCGAGAGCTCTTGTACCTAATGTTCTTTTGTTACTTGTTTCAATGCTAATATAGACTCTTGCATGTTATGACTTGAATTGAATCACATACCTTGATTGCTTTATTTTTCAAAGTTCTTATATGGTTGCTAGCATGTCACCACAGAAATTATGCTTGTTATCATTTACCTACTCGAGGACGAGTAGGAATTAAGCTTGGGGATATTGATACGTCCCAAAAGTATCGATAATTTCTGCTTGATCCATGCATGTTTTGTGTGATATTGCTATGATCTAGATACACTTTCATACACTTTTGATCATATTTGGACTAACCTATTAACTCAATGCAACCCAGTGCCAGTTTATGTTTTCTGCTGTTTTTTTTGTTCCAGGTTTCCCCTATATTAAAAGTGCTCCAAAAATTCGGGAAAAAATGGATAAAAAATCAGCGCATCGGAAGCCTCCAGAACCCCGAAGGAGGGCCGGGGGGCCACCACCAGGTGCCCAGGCGGCCACGTAGCGCGTACTAGGGCTTGGCCGCCCCAGGGGGGCGCCTGGACTCCTGGTGGCACTACTAGGGAAATAGCTATACATGGAAAGCTTATTAGTGGCGCATATAACAAGCCATGCGCCACCATATGTTAGGGGTGGCGCACTGGAAAATAATGCGCCACCCATAAGACCTTAGGGGTGGCGCATTATTTTCTAGTGCGCCACCCCTAGGAGTGGGCCAGCCTGGATGAGCTTATACGTGGCGCATTTGGTAATATGCGCCACCCCTAAGAACCTTATAGGTGGCACATTTCCAAAATGCGCCACCCCTAAGAGCTTAGGGGTGGATCATTGTGGGAATGCGCCACCCATAAGAGCATAGGGGTGGCGAATTTCAACAATGCGCCACCACTGACTTGCTATATGCGCCACTAAATGCCTAGAGCTGCCCTTATCTACTCCACCCCACCTACCACCTGTCATTCACTCCACGCAATTCTCAAACTAGATCCACTCTTCTCACCCTAGATCTATTCGGTTTTCTCCTCCTCCCCACCTCATTTCTTTCATTTATCCATCGATACTTGGCATTAAATCTATTTTGTTTCATATTGAAGTAAGTGGACCTCCTCCCAAACTCTTTTCTTCCATTTATGACCCATATATGTGCCTTTATTAGCTTGGGGTTTGTTGTATATGTGAAGCTTGGGTTTGATGTATATGTGAAGCTTGTGGTGGTTTGATGTATATGTGAAGCTTATGGTGGTTTGATGTATATGTGAATCTTGAGTGGCCAATGTTTTGCCGAAATGTCGATTTATTTCCGTTTCGGCAAATTTCTGGCGCACTCTCCGCATGCTCCCATGCATTATTAGGGAAGGTCATGCCGAATTTTTCAGGCGACGACTGTGATATATAATTGTGTTTCTCTCTCTGTGCATGCAGGTGATCGACCATGGTCCGCAAGATGCTGAGCGATATCACCGTGGCTAGGTGGATGCAATGTGCGACAAACGACATGCTAAAGAATAATAGGTCGGATATAAGATGTCCGTGTCGGAGATGCAAACTGCAGTGCGTGACCGAGCCTGATTCTGGAATATTGCAAAGGCACCTGAAGCGTAATGGTTTGATGGATGGCTACACACGGTGGATAAGTGATGAAGTTGGTGAGGAGGGGGATGTCAATGGTGGGGTGCCAGTAAATGAGGAAGGGCAACCAGACAACAGCGGCGGGCGAGAAGACGAAGAGCATCCCGTACATGATCATGAAGAAGACGCCGAAGCGGATCATGTAGATCAAGATGCCGGACATGAAGATCAAGATGTCGGACATGATCAGGATTCAAGCTGGGTGCGGGACCCTCATGTTCAAGAGCTTCTTGTCAAAGAGGCGTTGAACGCAAGTGGTGCAGCTAGAGAGAAAGCCAAGATGGCGCAACTCGAGAAAGACACGGTTACGAAGTTGTATGAAGGATGCAACGATGGGGATATCCGCTTGAATGTAACACTTTGGGCTATGGAGATGAAGGAAAAACACAAATGGACCGACGAAAGCTTCGATGATAAGATGGCATTCTGGCACGATCGTCTTCCGAAGGGCAACACGTGTCCAACTAGTGTCGCTGAGGCCAAGAAAGTCTTGTGCCCTCTCGATCTTCCGCACGTTAAATACCACGTCTACATAAATGATTGCATGATCTATCGGGGTGAGGACGAAGAGAAAACCACATGCTCGGTGTGCGGTGTTAGTCGATACAAGAGAGGGAAGAAAGTTCCTAGAAAAGTGGTATGGTACTTTCCGATCACTCCTCGTTTGCAGAGGTATTTTGTAGATCCCGAGGAAGAAAAGCTCATGGCCTGGCACGCAGATAGAAAGAAGCTAAAAGAGGATGACCCAAACCCGGATCCGGAAAAGGAGGACATGCTGAGGCACCCTTCAGATGGTAGCCAATGGACTGCGTTGGACCTCGAATACCCAGATTTTGGGGAAGAACCAAGGAACCTCAGAATTGGTGTGAGCGCCAATGGAGTCAATCCGTTTGGCGGCCAGACCAGCTCACACAATACCTGGCCCGTGTTTGTATGCATATACAACCTTCCCCCCCTGGAAGTGCATGAAGAAAAAGTACATAAAATTGTGTATGCTAGTTCAAGGGCCGAAACAACCAGGTACGGACCTCAATCTATATCTGCAGATGTTGAAAGAGGAGCTAGAAACGTTATGGGAAGACGGAGTCAATACGTGGGACGCCGCCGCAAAACAATATTTCCCAATGAAAGCCGCGGTGATCACGACGATGCACGACTATCTCGAATACGGATATTTCTCAGGGCAGGTGGTCCAAGGATTCTGTGCATGCGTTAGGTGCATGGATAATACAACGTATCGCCAGCTACCAAAAGATCCCGGATCTTCAAAAACCGTGATCCAAGGGTCTCGGAGGTGGCTTCCCAAGAAACACGGGTGGAGAAAACAGGGACATCTGTTCGATGGAAGCGAGGAGCTCCGAGCACCCCCAGCTCGAAGGAGCGGCAAAGAAATCGACAACTTGCTGATAACTTGGAAAGAGTGCCCCGCGCCGGGAAAGAAAAAAAAGAAGACTCAGCCATTGATGAGGGTATGGAAAGCGAGGTCTGTTTTCTGGGATTTGGAATACAGGAGTCTCCTCCGCAGTCTTCATAGCCTTGATCTCATGCATATCACAAAGAACGTGTGCGAGAGCTTGTTTGGCACGCTTCTCAACATGCCGGAGAAGACCAAGGACGGGCCAAAAGCAAGGAATGACTTGAAATTTATGGGCATCAGGAGGGAACTTCACCCCCCTAGTGACGACGATGATGAGACGGAGGAGGAAGAGGATACGGAAACGCAAAACTCTCGCAAACGAAAAAGGGCGACCAAGAAGAAGACCGGTATTGATCATTGCCCCCCGGCATGCTTCACTCTGTGCGAGGAGAATATCAAGCGGTTTATCCACTGCCTCATAGGAGTAAAATTTCCGAACGGCTACGCGGGGAAGATAAGAAGATACCTAGACGAGGCGAAGCAGTGTTTCAGCGGGATGAAAGCTCACGACTGTGCCGTGCTGATGACGTAGATTCTCCTGGTTGCGATCCGAGGGATAATGGACGAGCACGTCCGTGAAAATTTGTTTGGCCTTTGCAACTTTTTTGACGTCATCTCCCGGAAGTCGATTTGCGCTACGCAACTCAAAAGGCTACAGGAGGAGATCGTTCTCATAATATGCGAGCTTGAGATCTATTTCCCGCCCGCGTTCTTCGACATTATGGTTCATCTGCTGATCCACGTCGTGGAGGATATCGTCCAACTCGGGCCTGCGTTTCTGCGCAGCATGATGCCGTTCGAAAGGATGAATGGACACATCAAAAAATACGTTCGTAACAGGTCCCGTCCAGATGCAAGCATAGCGAAGGGCTTTCTAACCGAAGAGTGCATCTCTTTTTGCACAAATTATCTCAACACCGAGAACCCTGTTGGTCTGGCCGTCAACAAGCACTTTGGAAGGACCGATGGGTGTGGTCACCACGAGGGAAGCCGCGCAATGCATGTCAACTTTGACGGTCGAGACGTCGACTTTGAAAGAGCAAGCCTAGTCGCGCTACCACACATCCAGCTGGTCTATCCTTGGATAGTAAAGCACAAGGATTTAATCAGGAAAAAGTACAGTGACCAGGGCCTGCAGATAACGGACCGAGATCCGCGGCTAATCAAAGAGCACAACTCCGGTTTCATGACTTGGTTCAGGGACGAGCTTCGTGCTAATCCCCCGCGAAGGAACGCTTCCGAGGACGAAAAGATGATATTCACCTTGTCACAGGGTGCCGCACGCAAAATGATGACCTACCAAGCGTATGACATCAACGGCTACACAGTCTACACGGAGGAAAAGGACAATAACTGCGATTACCAAAACTCAGGGGTAAAGGGGATATTCTACACCGATGACGTCAAGGAAAGATTCTATGGAACGATCGAGGACATATGGGAGCTCGGCTACTGTGGAGAGAAGGTGCCGATGTTCCGTGTGAGATGGGCCAAGAGCGTTGTAAAAGAAGACCGGTACTTCACCACCATGGTTATACCCGAAGCCAAATCCAAGTCCGCGGGCGCAAACGGCACCGCGAAAAATGAGCCATGGGTTCTGGCTAGCCAAGTGGACCAATGCTTCTTCATTACCGACCCATCAAAACCGAGACGCGTTGTAGTGAGGAGAGGCAAAAGAAACATCATCGGAATGGATGGAGTCGCCAACGAGCAAGACTTTGACAAGTACGGCGACCCGAAGATGGAAGATGACTACGCCGCTCAGGATACATACACCACAACACTACCGAAGAAAGGTCTCCCATTCAAGAGGAAAATTGAAGGCATCCCGGGCCTAAATTATTCAACCACGACAAAGAAGGGAAAGAAGAAGATCGTGAGGAAACGCTAGCTAGATAGCTAGCTCCAAGTTTAAGAAAAATATTTTGTAATTCATGATCACTTTGTGTATGCATGGATTTACTCTGCACTTTGTAATTGATGATCACATTCTTAGGTTTGGATCATATAGTTTGAAGAGTATGAACGTCGACGACACACAATTGAAGCATCATGCCTAACTCCTTAAAAATGATTCTTTGCTCTTTATCTATCTTAGGGGGTATTTGGTTCTCATAACGGATGGAGTATCATGATTCCATTCAACTAGAATGCATGGATTGTTTCCGTCTTTGTATTTAGTACAAATAGTTCGGCGACGACACGGTTAAGGCATGGTACGTGGTTCGATAGGATGGGTAACACACCGGTGGGAAGGAAGGCCATGGCCTCGCTAAAAAACCCAGATATTTAGTAGCGATAGAAAAACTACTAGCGATTAAAAAAATAGATAGATAGCTAGGAAAATTATTTAAACAAAAAAATTACAACTCTTAGGAGTGGCGCATTATGTACAAATGCGCCACTAAGTGCGCTTAGGGGTGGCGCATTCTGCCAGAATGCGCCACCAAGAGGCCTCTTATGCGTGGCGCATTTCGCTAGGATGCGCCACACATAAGAAACCTCTTGGTGGCGCATCCCTAAGGCTTAACCTCCACGGCCCCCTCCCCTTCGTGCACACAGTACCCATTCGATCCCCTCTCGAGCAGTGGAGCCCTAGCCTCCATCGTCCTCGCCGTCGACGCTGGAGCCGCCCCTCGACGCCGGAGCACTCGCCCCTCGACGCCGGAGCTCTTGCCCCTCGACGCCACCGGAGCACTCGCCCCGCGACGCCGGAACCGCCCCTCTACGCCACCGCGGAGGAGCCGCGCGCTCGACGCCACCGGAGTCGCTCGCCGCCACCCGAGTTGCTCGTCGCCACCAGATCCCCTCGACGCTATCGGAGCCTCCACCCCGAGTCCCCCGAGGTGAGCCCCCTGGACACCTCCATCTCCATCCCTGCCCCCCTGCTTATCCCCTGTTCTTCAAAGCTATGATTAAATAGCATGGGGTTTGAACATGAGTATGCTTAAATAGCTTGGGTGCCCCCCTCCATTTCTTGTGGATGTGAATTTGGGGTTTGAAAATGCTTGTAATTCGGCTTGCTAATTGTCTGAATCTGCTTCAAAATAGCTTGGGGTTTTTTGCTCAGAGTTGTACAAATGAAATTTTTAAGTGTATGCATGATCATTGAAGTATAGCTAACCTTCTATGGTCATCCAGCCACACAATACTTTGCACAATACCATTGATCTCCTCTGTTCCTAGACAGATTGGTCATTATTAGTAGTTTCTCGTAAAAAAAAGTCAGTTACTTTAGGATTTAGCCATCTCCAAGGAAAGTGATAGAAAAAAGATGTATATGTATCCAATGTGTCAACATTTACTAGTGAAAGGTTTATATTCTACTTCAATATCACATGACAATATGACATGTTGTCTCGCTAAATACCATCCTACCTTAAAATATTTCTGGATGCATATATAAGCCATCATAGCAACATAGGTCCAAAGGGAAACAATCTTTCCCTTTGGGGTTTGCTTTTTCTTTTGCTATTGTTGCTCTTTGCTTCTTAATAAAAAATGATTCTGCTATGTGTGTGTGTTGTGCTCTGTGTGAGTGTGTGTCATGTGTGTGTGTGTGTAGAATATGTTCTTAACAAAATTAAATGGAGAGGGAAATCTGAGTAGAATCTGTTCTTAACAGAATGCAAGCAGCTTTAAAAAATGCTACTAGCTTTGGTCATTCCTTGGTTCTCTTTAAAAAAATGCAACACATGGGTTATGTACTAGTTTTACTAGAATTTTAGGACAGTGATGAAGTAGCTATATCATTTGTTCTTATAAAAATCCAGCACTTGTCATATAGATGTTGTTAAGCATATATCAATCCACTGTTTTACTTTATATTTGGTGACTCTGGTTATGAAATCTGATAAGAACAAATGCTATGTTGCTGGTTATTGTCTCATGTATAGCCTATGTATATGTTGTGCAGGTACAAATCATTATCCCCTTTCTCCCGAAATTTTGATTAACTTCCGTTTCGGTTGAGAATGGGGCACTCTCATGTTAAGAAAAATAGCAAAGGTCATGCCAAATTTTTCCGTGAATTCATGCATGACGTACCTTTGCTATTTTTCTTAACATGAGAGTAGTTGCATTTATTTATTGTGCTAATTAATTAAGTAGTTGTATTTCTTAATATTGTACTAGTGCAAACATGTCGACCGGAGCCGACGCCGGTCCTTCTTCTCAGCCGGGAAAAAAAAGGAAGCAATTTTGGGAATAGTCCCAGGAGGAGGTCGAGGAGCAGAGAGAAGAGGAAGTACCTCCGGGCGAGGAGGATATAGAGTCGGAGTCCGACTCATCGGATGATGACTTGGAGGAGGTCGGTACGACAGACGGCGAGAGGAACATCGGCGAGGATGATGGGACCGGTGGCTCCAACACAGATGGTACCCAGTCGAAGAAGAGGAATCGGAAACCGACCAAGGTCGGCGCCATCAGGCAAGAGTTTACTATTGTGACCGCCATCGGGATTCCTAAACAGCCCGAACGTTTTTCGGAAGGGTACGGCTTTCAAGTCGCGGCGATCCTCCGCAACACCGTGCCGATCACCACGATTAACCTCAGGAGTCGTGAGAATATTCATTATTGTCAGCTTCTTATCAACAAGCTGCACGGATGATACAAGTTTCCGCAGCCGTACGATAACACCAAACTCAAAGGGAACAAAGTAAACACATGGGCCCTCAGGAAGATGAGAAAGGCCTTGTCCAGTTGGAAAACCCGGGTGAAGAGGGCAATTATTGAAAAGAACAAAACCTGGGAGGAGCTCAATGAGAAAGAGTCATTGATCGACGAAGCTACCTACAACCTTTTCAAGGCTAGGTGTGAGTCCGAGCAAGCCAAGGTCGCGAGTGCAAAGTGCAAGGCCATGCGGTCGCAGGTCATAGGTAACCACCGTCTCGGAGCCGGTGGTTACAGAAGTTCCAAGCCTAAATGGGACAAGGAGGATGCTGAGTACGTCGCTGTGGGCATACCTAACCCCTTCCAGCCATACAAAGATGATCCGCAGACCGAATTCTTTGTGAGGGCCCGGAGCTATAAGGACAAAGCAACCTCGAAAATAATTATCGATCCTAGGATTCAGGAGTTTACGACTGCCGTGGTAAGTAGTTTACCACGCGACCTTGTCGATTGAATTCTCCAGTGAAGTTCACAATTTCTTAATGTTTCACATTCTTTCTGCAGCAAGCGAAAAATAAAATCGCCTCATCGCAGGAGTCGTCGGTTAAGCCGGCCGGCCCGTGGGACAACGCCTTTAACAGGGCGTTGAACAAGGTCAAGAAGGTTGACGACGTGACGGCGAAGCCATCGTCAGCCGACCGTGTGGTCGGCTTTGGTGCGGACCTAAATTGGTCCGAATATTATGGAAAACCGGCGGAGCAGTCCGGTTCGAGGGGGCGCTAGGCGAGAAGGAATGAAAAAGACGCCGCTTATGTTCGTGGACTGGAGGAGAAGGTGAACATGCTTCCGCAGCTTGTCCAGGACGAAGTGGAGAAGACGATGAATGCTCTCCTTCCAGATATGATGAAGTCACTCACGAATTGGCAAGCGCATGGTGGAAAAGGGCCCATACCGGTCCCCAACATGGTGTAACACCCTCACTGTCAGTGAACAGTAATCACTGTTACTGTTCATTCTGTACTATTCAAAACTTTTGTTGATCAGCTTGGAACAGTTCAAAATGTCAAATTCCACTTTGATGTTCTTGAATGCATGGTGATCATGGACCTTGATCATCTGGAATCAAACCAAGTACAAGCCATTTGAATTGAAATGCAAACAAACCCTAGAATGCCTTTTGATGAATATAAAAAAAATTATGGTGACAATAAATCTTTTCCAAAAATCTTGGAACCACTTTTATAAAATCCCAAATAATCACTGGACCAAATCCATATGGGTTTGAGTATTTATTGAGTTATAGAAAATTCCAAACAAATCAAAACAGTAGCTAAAAACCCCAATTTAATCATTTAATATTATAATAAAATATTAAATGACTTTTAAATATGCCCAACTCTTTTGGGGCAGTAGCCTATGGCATAGCAATAATTATGGGACACCTCCCATATTTTACAAAAATACCTAAGTGGCTAAAATAGTTACAAAAGAATAAACAGAAAAGAAAATAACAAAAATAAAAGAAAAGGAACCTAGCCTATCCAACCCCCCTCCTACTGGGCCACCCCGGCCCAGCTAACCCCAGCCCACGCCGAAACCGGCCTGAGTGGCCCAACCCCCATCTATCCCCTACCTCCCGCTACAGTGGGATGGCCATGGCGTGGAGGCCATCTCCTGGCTACACACCGGCCGGCTGCCGTCGTGGCGCCCATCCCCTGGTTGCCGTCGACGGTAAGGAGGCCCCGACCCCGCCCGGGAACCCTAATCCTAGGCCTCCTCCTTCTCCTCCCCCTCGCGCCCCCCATTTTCTTCCTCCTCGCGCCAAACCAGAACCGCCATGGACGCCTGCTCGTGAACGCCGCGGCCACTCGCCAAATTGTCCGCCGCCGTCGCGTCCGGGAGCTCTGTCGTCGTCCTCCCCATCCCTCCGCGCACGTAATCGGGCTCGGAGGCTTCGTGGGCGACGAATTTGACGCCGCCCGCCACCACGGTCGCCGCCTCCCCACCTCGCGAGTCGCCGTGCCTCGACCGCCCCCGGCCGCCCAGACCGCTCCTCTGCCCTCCTCGTGAGCACCCCCGCGCGAATCCCTCTCTTCCCCCTTCGCGTTCGTCCTCTGGTTAGCATTGTATGTGCCGTGCACCGTGGCCGAGCTGCTGCTGCCGTGGGACCTCGTCGGGCCGCTGATTCCGACCACCCCGACGTCGGCTGCTTGACCCATTCGTTACACGACGCCACCCTCGCCCGATCCCGTCCCCTCCGCCGCTCAAATGGTCACCGGAGTGACTCCCGCCCTGCGCCGCCGTGCTCCGGCTAGTCGTCGGCGGGGCGCGCCCGTGTTAGCCAGTGGCTTGAGCCACTGTCAAGTGGGCCCATGCCCTGGTTAAGCTCGGTTTAAAAACGGGTTAATTAACCCTTGCTAATTAAAAACTGTTAGTTATAACCTGTGGGGCTGACATATGGGCCCCACCAGATAAACCTTCACTTTAAGTTAAATAGAAACTGTTAGACTGACAACTGGGTCCCCCCTGTAAGGAATTAAGTTAATAGTAATAGAAGTGCTAATAGTCTATGACATGTGGGACCCCACTGTATTAGGTTTAATTAAATGTTTTATTAAGTATGTGAGGCTGACCAGTGGGTCCCACTGGTCAGGTTTGACCAGTCAACCCTGTTATGGATAATGTTCTGTTTAATAAATAAAAGAAATGCAAAAATGATTATAAATTGATTTAAAGGTGATTTAAACTTTGAAAATTCATATAAAATAATCCGTGTATCGGATCGAAAAACTTTATACATGAAAGTTGATCAGAAAAATATAACGAATACGGATACGCTATCCGTATGTCTACCACACCCCCCTAGCGCACCGATCATCGACATTCCCCCCCTCCGGGCTGTCTGCCGATAATTCCCGGTACCGATAAAAAGTACCCGGGTGAATTTATTCCGAACACGAAAGTTGTTCGGAATAGATCAACTAGCACGGATACACCCCCCTTATGTTTTTCCGGTACCCACGACACCTCCGGCATGAACCCTTCCCCCTCCGGTCACCCGGTCCGGTAATCACCCGGAGCCGGAAGTTCATCCCCGGATGAATTCCCGCTCCGAGCCTTATACATCATACTGCGTTAGAACACCGTTAACATTTCATCTATCATGTCATGCATATGTTTGTATATTTATTGTTGTGTATTTACTGTTTCCTCCCCCCCTTAATCTTCGGTAGACCCCGCTGCTACCGTCGACTACACCGCTGCCGGGTACGACTACTTCGTCGACGACCCTACTACTACCGTCGAGCTTGCAGGCAAGCAGAGCCATTCTCTTCCCCAGATATCGCCTACCTTTCCGTACTTTTTTGCACTAGGCATTGTTACTGCTGCTGCTACGTTATACTCCTATTCAATTGCATAGCCTGATTTTGTCGCCCCTTGATGTACCTTTCTTATCCTATGCTGCCTATTATAGTTATGCATATATTCAGCAGTGAACCCTGCGCATTGTTAGCTAGGACTAGATAGCGGGCGTGATCACTCAGGGGAGTGAACATGAATACAATATATACAACTGCACAGGTACGGTACCAAGCAGACACCGCCAAAGGCCCCTATCTGGGTTATGCCTAGTCACCTCAAGTGTGAGCTATCAAGGAGTAATCCTTGTACTCCACTCGAGGCTGGCTTTGTCTTGCCGCCATAGGGTCCTGAACAGCGGTTGTCCTTAAGGTAAGAAGTCGGGCGACCCAACGGTGCCCGCGAGAGGTATATCGTCGGGAACGACAGGGAGGGTACGACCGACGTTACTGGCGTGCTTGGCCCCTGCTCGTATCTCGCGAGAGCTACCAAACCACGAAAGGCGAGCTCTACCAAGAGCACACGCGAGACAAGGTAAGGAGACGGTTCACCTTGTTGGTAACCGCAGTGACTTGGTGGGACGACAGGGCAGGCACCGATGTACTGATGGTCCTGACTGCTGTCGTTGACCGCGGGTCGGTTAAGTCAAGGCAACGATAACGGTTGTCACGCAGGTTAATTAAAATGCTAAATGGTTCGGCGGATGACTTGAGAGGCCCGTTGGTCTGTACGCACTACCTACACGTGGGATTACGGTGTGGGCCCTCCGCGTCGTAGTTTGTCCGAAAGCTCTTCAGACGTCAGCAGTACTGCGGCCTGATCGCCGGGAAGTGGTCTTGTCTTTTGCTGCAGCAGGTGTGTTTGGATTTGTTTTTGCTTCACCGGCCAGACTCGCACCGTGCAGGAGCGTGCAAGGGTGAGGGACCTAGACCCCTTGGCGCATAGGATATAGTCCGGCGGATGGCCTCTCTGTTGAGCCTAGGATGGGCTGCGTCGTGTCGGATAGCCTCGGTGGGGCGTTCCCTGACAAGGTTCACGCCACCCTAGAGATCTGAGCGTGCAGGCTGAACAGTAGTGCACCCCTGCAGGGAGTTTAATCTATTCGAATAGCCGTGTCCACGGTAACAGGACGCTTTATGCTGAAGCTGGATCTTACCACTAGAAACTATTATTATTAAACTGTATGGTTCCGGGTTTTCTTCCTCGCGGGGATGTCGAGGAGGTGAACTCGGAGGCATTGTTATTATTAATCATTACAACTTATATTATACATTGTTGCAGCAACTTCTGCTTCATTGTTACTTTATTGCTTTATATGAACTGTTGGCTGTTTCTCTTCTCATGCTGCAAGACATCGTCGGAAGTTGCTAGTCTTCGATAGGCCTAGCTTCTTACCCTTATTCTGATTTCTATCTTGCAGTCCACTATACAGCCTCTTCTTTCCGTTGATACAATGCATAATGCTTAGTAGTGGACGTAAGACTCGCGGGTATACTAGATACTCACCTGCTTTATTTCCTTTACTGTTTTGCCTGATCGGCCGCTGCAGTCGACGTTGGAGCCCAGGAGCAGGAGTACCCCGGAGGAGGATACTACTACGTTGAGACCCCCGCTGACCAGGTCCAGGAGTAGTTTCGGAGGCTCCCAGGCAGGAGGCCTTGCCTTTTCGATCTGTATCTCTGATGTTATTTGTGCTAGCCTTCTTAAGGCAAAACTTGACTAACTATGTCTGTACTCAGATATTATGGCTTGTATAACTTATGTATTCGGGTCCGCGTGACCCCCTTTATTGTAACATATTGGTTTATCCTTTTGTGTTTAGTGTTGTGCTGTGATATTCTCACCGTGGCACCCTAATCTCAGCCGTGTACCCTGCGTGTATGATTACTGTACATGGATTGATTTTGGGGGCGTCACACATGGTCGGCAGAAACTCGGGCACCGCGGCGCCTGCAGTCCCGACTCCCGCCGTAGTGGTGGATCCCGCATCGACTCCCGGCATATTGGTGACTCCGGCCGCCAACAATGCGGCAGCGGCGCCGGACGTGATGGTAACTCCTCCAGCCACGATCGAGCAACCGGGGCATAACAATAATGCACCCGGCGATAGCGCAAATAGGGCGACCGACGCCACGGGAGGCAGCGCGCCCTCCGTCTCTTGCATGCTCACCGTCATCGGCGGGGTCTCTTCATTGGCCAAACTCGACACCCTCAAGGTAACTATAAGCGTCTGCAACTCAAACGAAAACTTCATCTCCTTGCCTTTTTTAGTGGAATCTCTCTGATGCCCTACATGCATATATCTCTTTCGCATGAGAACACTCCATGCATTCTATTACAAGTCATGGACGGCGAGTTGAAGGATGTTGCCAAAGGTAAAATCATTCAACCACAAAATCGAATCATGCACAATATGCCGATGGCACCGGAGATGCATAGGGTTCAAATATATCTCATGATTTTGGGCTACGAGAGAGTTGAACCTCCCATTCAACCCCCCGGATACGATGAGGACGAGCCGGCAGTCCTTAGTGACTGTTTCGGCCAAATATGCCTATGGCCGAAGACCCAAATGCGTTTAATGACGGGGGAAAGGGGCACCACACCTAGGACAACAGCGCTAGTCATCGTGTCGGCGCCACATGATCCCATCGGCGCACAACAAGAAGACGATGATCTTGATGATGATATCAACGCTGACCAGTTCATCAATACTTTGTATGATGCTGATGACTTATTCATGCCTGCTGCTGAAGGAGCCTATCAGCATGACGAGGAAGCTCGCGGTCCAGCTGATCCTGCGGTGAAGCCTGCTTGCTCCACGCGTCTCTTCGCTGCTTCTCAGGAGATGTCTCTAGCAGCTTGCGCCTTCACCGAGCCTCAAGCAGATGCCACAACGAGATCTATTCTCAGCCCGTCCACACTCCATAAGGCGACCACTGAGCAGATAAAGGCCGGTGACTGCTCGAAATCAGAAAAGAAGAAGGGATGGAAAAGAAAGAAGAGCATCACTTCGAGCAGCTAACCTTCGATGCCGATCCGGGCTCAGGACGGGCCACCAAGACCCAAGGATCTCTCGTTCGAAATCCATGTGGTGGGTAGGGCGATGCTACCTAAGGACATGCTCGACCTTGCAACTTCGGATATGCAGAGTGTGCATCACAGTATTATGGCATTAGAGAAGATTCTTCTTCGAGAAGAGAATCCCTCGTACCCGGTTTTCATCGCCAAGGTGCCACTCAACATGGGCTTCATCAACACTATCCCCGCGGATATGATAATCCTGCGGTTTTCGGAGATCTTCAATTTGTACCATCTCAATCGGCTGGACCATAGCCTTATCCGTCTGTTCTCGCTCAGCCTTTCTATGAGTATCAGGAGAGATAAGACCCCGAGCGTCGCGATATTGGATCCCTTCTACATGCGTGAAAGCATCTTGATTGACGACGGGGACGCAGCTCTCACGGCGGGGTACATCACAGACTTCATGCTACAGAACGCCGGCAAGGATTCATTTCTTATGACCTACTCTCGCAAGTAAGTCATTCGCTCGCCGTTGTAGCATATATGCTTTCTTAGCTTTCCATTGTCCTCTTCCAACATTACTTTTGGATTGTTTTAATTATGCAGTGAGGATCAAGACTGCGTGCTCATCTGCTTTTCACCGCAACACTCGCATGCCGTGTATTTAGACTCGGGGAGTGTGAAGAAGAAAGATTACAAGTATATCATGAGAGTTTTGGATGGTGCTCTCGCCGGCTACATAAAAGCTGAAGGCAAGATGGTGAAGCACAAGTTCAGGAAGAATCAGCCTGACGTGAACGTGTTCAGCCACGTAACGCAGTTCCTGTGCGTCAAGTAGTCGGCTGGCAGTGTGAGGGATGCGTACTACGCCCTTCATCACATGAGGGCGATTGTACAGGAACAACGCAACCTTACGCTGCCAAGTCATCTCAGAGCGTGGGCCGAAAGGAAGGCGGAAATCGCCGATGCAAATCTAAAGGAGGAGTTCTTTCACATCCAAGCGCAGATGGCGACTATCATCCGTCATGAAGTACAAAAGAGGGGGTCGATCTTCCACTCCAACATTGCACCATCCAATGGGGAGATAGAAGTCCGCCTAAAGGCCTTGAATGACACAAGGCCTTTCATGACGAAAGAAGGATGTCGCCCATTCCACGAGCCGAGTCAGAAGATGTGACCAATTTATGTTATACATGTAATTTTGATGTACTCTTTGTGTAGTAGACGATGGTAGTGTCAAATACTGTTGGTTCTCTTTATGTATAAAGGTCACTGCATATGCATTTTTATGCATATGTGAATGCTCCTGGCCATTGATCGACTTGCTTTATGTTGTTGATAAGAATAGATGCTATATTGCGTTGTTTTCCTTTGCTATGAATTCATGGATGCGACCTCTAAAATCGTTGTTTTGTACAGGTTGAAGAGCAAACAAGAGATGATGAAGAAAGTAGCTTTCTGTTTTCAATAATTGTTAGGCTCATTGTAATATTGTGATGGATGTAATCTTGTGAATCTTGTTGGCCTCTAAACCTTAGACGATGATGGATGTAATCTCTTGTAAATCTTTGTAATAAGAATTATAATGCAATTCTTTTGTATCAATAATTGTTGGGCTCATTGTAATATTGTCTTTTGAATTTCTGTAATATGGTAAAATAATATGTAATGTTTGTAATTCTGTACTGTTTTATTCTTTTCTGTAATTCTTTTTTTTTTCTGTAACCAATTTAGTGGCGCATTATGTCTGTATTTAGTGGCGCATTTGGAATGCGCCACCCCTAAGGACCCTTAGGCGTGGCGCATTTCAGAATGTGCCACCCCTAAGAGCTTGATGCGCCACCTCTAAGCCCTTATTAGTGGCTCGTGGTTAGTGGCGCATCCCTAATGCGCCACTAAAGCCCTAAAAAGGACGCCACTAAAAGGGTATTCCCTAGTAGTGTGGCCCCCCTGGCTGCCCCCTTCGCCTATATATTCCCCGTGACGTGAAACTTCCGAAAAGAGAACCCCTTTTCGCGATCTCGCCTCTGTTCCGCTGCCCGTGCGCTTCCAAGATCGGGAGTGCCAGCAGACTTCTTACCGGCACCCTGCTGGAGGGAGGATCGACCTTCGGGAGCTTCCCCTTCACCATGGATGCTTCCCGGATGTGCCGTGAGTAGTTTCCTTTGGACCATGGGTCCGTGATAAGGAGCTATGTGATGTTCTCCTCCCCTCTTTGTTCTTCATGGTTTAGACCTTGTGAGCTGCCCTACATGATCGAGGCACATATGTAATCTTTCTTCTTATGCTGAGTTTGATGGGATCTGATGGATTATGAGATTATGTTCAGATTGAGATAGAGTAATATATTTGGTTCTTATCTTTTATATTTTTGTTCCTAAGTAATTCTTGCATGTTCTCCGTTGCTCTTTATTGCTTTGGCCAAGTAGTAGGTAGTAACTCCAAGAGAAACGTTATGCTCGATTGTGGGTTCATGCCCCCTGATGACACGCTTGAGTGACAGAAACATGAGTCTAGGGGATGTGTTGTTGCCACAAGGTGGAAAACAACAGTTCTTGTGACCGCGGTTGCAAGGATTGGTTACTTTACGCAAAGTGCTTTTTAATGCAGTTGTCTGTTACTTTGGGTTTACACTTTGGGTGGGGCTCGCAACTTAATACCAGCGAGATGTTCTGGATAGATATCTCAAGGTGGATGATTAGTAGTAGATGCAGTTGGATTTCTGTCTACTTATTTTGGCGTATTGCCCATGCTTTTGAGCCTCTTCCTTTCTTTGTAGCATAGTTAGCATTGCGGTGCGTTTATAATCCTGTCAATTGCCCATCTGTAATTTGTTTACCTCGCATAGCAGTTTTATCGTCTTTTGGAAGAGAGACATCACTAGTGAACATCACGGGACCCCGGTCCATATTCTCATCATAGTTTACACGCTTATTTACTTTTCTTCTTTTACTTTCTGTTGCTATCATCATTATCATTATCCCTTGTGTTTTGATCCTTCGTAAACAACAAGACCGGAGACATTGACAACCTCTCTGAACTTCGTTGGGAGAAAAGTTATTTGTGTCTGTGTGCAGGTCCAGGAGAAGCAAGTGATTATCTTCAAACGGCGCATCACTTGCCGAACCACCTACTTATCATTATTGGAGTCCTACAAGTCGATACTCAACCTCGGTATCTTCACCGAGGGAAACTTGCCGCTACGCTGCATCTCACCTTCCACTTGGGGTAACCAACGAAGGGTGAGAAGCAATTATCATCTCGCGTATCACTTACTATTATACAATGTTGCATCAACTTCTGCTGCATTGTTACTTTATGCTTTATATGAACCGTTGGTTGTTCTCTTCTTGTGCTGCAAGACTCGTCGAAAGATGCTAGTCTTCGATAGGCCTAGCTTCTCATCCTTATTATGATTTCTACCTTGCAGTCCACTATATATAGCATCCCCTTTCCATTTGATACAAATGCATAAATGCTTAGTAGCGTACGTAAGACTCACGGGTATGCTAGATACTCACCCTTACTTTATTTCCCCTTTTTGTTTTTCCTGATCGGCCACTGCAGTCGATGTTGGAGTCCAGGAGCAGGAGATCCCCGATGCCGACCACCGCAATATGAAGATCCCCGATGCCTTCTACGACGTTTAGTTCCCCGTCGCCCAGGAGTAGTTTGGAGGTTCCCAGGCAGGAGGCCTCGCCTTTTCGATCTGTTGTTATTTGTGCTAGCCTTCTTACAGCAGATCATGTGTACCTTGTGTCTGTACTCAGATACTATTGCTTCCGCTAACTTTGTGCTCTCGAGATGTTGTATTCGAGCCCTCGTGGCCCCTGGCTTGTATTAAACAACTTGTATTATTTTATTTGTAGAGTTGTGTTGTGATATCTTACCGTGAGTCCCTGATCTCGATCGTGTACCTTGCGTGTATGATTACTATACACGACTTGATTTTAGGGGCGTCACACAACAGCGGCGGTGGCTCGTGTTCGTTCAGCCGGGAGGGAAGCGGCGGCGGCCTGTGCATGGGCAACCGTGCCCCCGTTGAAGCCGCCTCGGCCCTGCGCTCGCCGCCGGCCTCGTCCTCCGTCATCGTGCCTTTGCTACTTCTCGCCGGCCTTCGCTGGGAGATGGCCACCGGCCGGCGCCGGCCCGTGCCCTCCTAGACCTCGCCGGCCTGCTGCTCCATCACGTATGCCAGGGCGTCGGTGCCGCTCCTTCTCGACCTCGCCGTCCCGCTGCTCTGGCTCGCCGGCTGCCCCTCCCCGCACAACACCATCCTCTACAGCTCCCCTCGTTCAAGGTCGCCCGCCACCGTCACACTTGTGCCCGGCAGCACGCCCCCAGCCGCCCCACCCCGCTGCTGCTACTGGCCGGCATCCGCCCGTGCCGCGCCGGCGTGCTGGTCGTTGCCGGATCTGACGGTATCGGGGAGAGAGATGGGGATTAGGGATGCCCGAGAGAGAGAGGTGAGTATGAAGGGATCTGATTGCTTTTTTTTATAAAAATTTAGGGATTTTTCTATAAAATATCATTCTTACAGGTAGGTCCCACCGGTCAGAAACGTAATTAAAACGTGTTAAACACGTGATTTGTGGTATTTGCAAAAGATTAGTAAAAAAAATAGTGATTTTCACACAAAAAACGAAGAAGTGTATTTTCTGCATTTCTATCCCGAATTATCGTGATTTCGTGCAATTAACTCCTTTAAAGACGAAGAAGAAGAGGAAGAAGCTAACAAGGAGCTCAAGGATATTCCTATTGAGTCAATAAAACTTATTAGCACCGATAGTATATGTCTTGTTCATAGTGCTGCAACAACCTTGGGTAGTGGTGAACAAAGCAACCCCACTACCCAAGAGTCGTTGAAAAGTTGAACCAGGCGGAAGCTACATCAAGCAAGAAGGAAACTCGCAATTCCAGCAGGCATCCCAAAAAGAAGATGCTTGCAGAGCCCAAAGTTGCACCTCGTTCGTGCCCAGATCGTGATCATACCTACCAGTATGAGGTATAGGCTAATAATTTAAGAATTAAATGTGATTTCTTTTGCAAAAGCGTATAGATGAGATGAAGGACAAGGTCGCCAAGAACACCAAGGCATCATTGCCCCCAACCTTGAGGGTGTTATTGCAAACCTGGAGGATACGGTGAAGGTGCTCAAGAACGTATTGCTGAAGTGGAGGAGAAACAAACTTCTTCTTGAGACTGTCATACTTCTGTCTGCATTAGCCCAGAATCCCAGTATCGGTAGTGAGGGAACATATGAATCTCGTCAGCTTAGAATGCTAAGATTGGGGAGTTTTTAAGCCCATGTATCTCCTCTTTATCTTCGCATAATAAATTTAGTTCATTTCTAGTTCAAATAAAATTAATAAGGGAAGGTTCTTATCCAATGAGCAATGGATATTTTTATGCCTGGTGTTATTGCTTAAAGTAAGAAATATATATCCATTATAAAGCAAAACCCCACTAAAATGCATTTATGGTGTCTATCTCAACATGCAAGTTATCCATATCACCTACTATCGTAGCTAATCATTCGTTCATCATCCATAAAAATCCCTACCAAGATGCATTTACGGTGTCTATCTCAACATGCAAGTTATCCACACCACTCACTATTATAAACAATTATTTGTTCATTCATCCACTTTTATTTACATGTATCTTATACCCTTTCAATTTACATTATAGAGTTCTTATAGAGATTTCCGCTGCAACGCGTGGGATATTTTTTTAGTATATGAGATGATGATAGAAGTCGAGTCTTAAGGCTTGACCACATAAGTGATGTTCATAAATCTTCCACATCTCTGGTATTAGTTGATTAGGGAAGATCAAAAACTTAATATGTTAGCTCTTTGATTTTAAATTGTTATAGTAAAAGTTCTATATTGAAAAATTTGAGACATAAAAGTGAGGGGGAGAGGTTGAGCGCCGCCTCTACCTCTCTGTTCGTCGCGCAATCGCCTAGGGATTGCCCGTGTGGGATAGGTGGCCCTTCACAGCCCCTAGTCACTTAAACCTCCATGGGTCTACTATCGCCTGCCCTAGCGTAGGATAAGTGAGCTACTTTCAGGGTCAATGGCGGTATACACTGTGTCGTGTAGGCACAACCAGGGGGCATGGACTACATCTACCATCGTTGATCCTGGCGGTAGCCCATTAATCCTACCGCCGACCTGTTTGACAACACCACTGTAAAAACTCAAAATGGGATCAAACCGCGCTAAACTTTGACCAAAAAGTTAAAACATTGATTTTTCCCATTGTACCTACCTTCCTACTTAATAGCAATCTCTGGTTAGCATCACGTCCGGTCGGGTTCTCCTCTTGGGATTTCCTCGCTACTTTCTCGAAAGAGGCTTTCGCTCCCTCTTTAAATATAAAGGCATAACCAAAGTACAAGATGAACAATACAAGATTGTGAGAAAGCCCTCGTACATAACAAATGTTGGGATCACATGCATGCGGCTACGATGCTCAAATCTAACATAGGAGAACTGGAAGTTACACGATGACACGCCCTAGAACATCTAAGTTGCACAACAACACCTTCAGGAAGGAGGGGTAACATCACAAAGTATCGTTGTTGTCGAGTCCGAGACGAATAAGGTTCTTCACTCGGAACCCTGGCACGGAGACGAGAATCCAACAATGTCCACAAGAAGATAACGACACACACATATATTTTCCTCGTTGGCGCGAAAGTGTAGAGCACTCACTCGAGAGATCACTCATGCCACCACGAAGCGCCTAGAACCGTCCTGACAAAAACATGTCGCGAGATCCAAATCTATGTGTCTCCATTTACACGATAGAGACTAAGGCTGACCCATCATCTGTTACATCCCTTGCCGCCATACAACCAAGAGACATAGACATTACCGCCACCATAATGTTTTCTGAAGATCCCAACATAGACACCATCTTTCGGGAGACGTCACCATGACGTCCATGCCCCTAGACACCATCAGTCATTCATTTCACGAAGACCCAACCCTGATAGGAGTGAAAGGCACATTCTTCCACTCCTTGCGCCGGGGTTGGCAGTTGTACTTTCTCATCTGAGATTGCCCAGTGCTAGGCGCCGGTCGGCCAGCCGGATCCATGACCCGACCACGGTTGTAGCAAAATGGATCACCGATTGCAGCAAAAGTGTATCCTCTATATTTATGTTTTTTGTCAATCCTTGGCATCATCGCAACAAAAATTATAGCATTTTCTTTGTCGGCCACACTCGCGGTCGCTAGGTTGTAGCAAATTCGCGATCCGTCAATGACGGCCACACTTCATCATCTTTGGTTGCAACAAAAACAATGGTCAATGATAGATTTCCCATTGTCAGTTGCAACAAAAAAATATGGTGTTCTCTCAAATGGATGTTTTTAGCACCGAAATATATCTAGATACAACTGTTTGAGGGGCAACAGTATGGTTAGTGGTAGCTTTCCCGTTGCCTGTCACAACAAAAAGTGCCATCATCACTCGTTACACTCTCACATGGATGTATTTTAGCACTGAAATACATCTAGATACACCCGTTGAGCGAGAAAAGTAATGATCGGTGGTAGCTTTCTCCGTTTTCGTTGTAGTAAAAAGACATGGTGTCGTCATCGCCGACCACACTCTTAAATGAATGTATCTAGAACTGAAAGGCATCTAGATACATCTATTTTAGCGATACATAATATGGATCGGAGGTGGTAGCATTTTAATTTCAACGCCCTCAAATAAATATATTTAGCAGTGAAATAAATTTAGATACATCCATTTAATAAGAAATAAAAATATAAATCAAAGATAATGGCATATTTATGTTACATTATTATCATTGGTTGCATCAAAATCGAACACCGTAACCTCCGATTACAACAAAATAGGGAGCAATGCTACATTCACGGACCTTTATGGGATTTTACATGATAGGTTCCAATTAAGTAGGATTTGATTGGCTAATGGACAATGAGCGGGCCCGCCCCGGGGGAAATCAGGAGGACGCTTAGGGCTTGTTTGGTACACAGGGATCCCGGGAGGATCCCAGCCAAATCCCGGGGTGTAAAATCCCAGCCTCAAGAGGTGGGGAAAATTCTCCCCATTTTTTTCCCTTGAAATCAACGTGAGTGGAGAATTCTCCCCCGAGGGATTTCCCCCCTGGGTTTGCTCTCCTGGGAGCCAAACGAGGCCTTAAAGTGGTATGGAAGGGGGAAAACCTTATTTTCAACCGACTGATTTCGGAAGCAGGTAAATCGCATCCTACGCATGCCACGCGTCCTTATGGGCCCACCCACCGCCGCTCTTTCTTATCACCAGCGGGGGTACGTGAACCAACCGTTCCTCTTTCTTCACAAAAGAGTGCGATCCCCTTTTCCCATCTCTCTGCTTCTTCTGTCTGCAAACTCAGGGTTCCATCTCCTCGCCATGAGCGATGCAGCCAAGCTTCCTATTTTGCTTTGATCTATGATGCACAAGACAGTGATGTGTTTTGATGCAACATTCTCAGTAGTTGCCAGCGCTGCTACGCAATATTCCCAGCGATGCAGAGAAGCAATGGTGCTTCGACGTGCCGGTGTCTGTCAGTGATGCAGCGCTCATCGCGGGCTGCGGAAGCTGCGATGCAGCGTCGCGGGCTGCCGAAGCTGCGATGCAGCGCCCGTGACGCTACAAAAAGAGTATCTATGCTCCAACGCAGCGCTTGCCGACAACCGTCGGTATTGCCATGCAGTGTTCGTCAGGTTGCCAGAGTTGCGATGCAGCGCTCGTCGTTCCGCCGAAGCTGCGATGCAGCGCTCACAACGTGCATAGAGGATGCTATTGCTGTTATCCAGCGCTCGACGGCCGCCACGATGCTGCGATGCAGCGTTGGTGCTACAGGTCGGCCTTGCTCCGGCGATGGCTACGTGACCGACAACAACTGCTGCAGGGGGGTACAGGAGGTGTGGCACTGGCATGGAAGAGAAGCAGAGCACGTGTTTGCGATGGAAAAGGAACGACGGTTGGCTACGTGACCCCTCCAGAAGCTCCCCCAGAAGTTTAGGGTTACGTGATGCTCAAATCTAACATAGGAGAACTGGAAGTTACACGATGACACGCCCTAGAACATCTAAGCTCCATAGCAACACCTTCAGGAAGGAGGGGTAACATCACAAAGTAT
The DNA here is from genome assembly GCA_950022295.1 of Bromus sterilis. NCBI lineage: Eukaryota > Viridiplantae > Streptophyta > Magnoliopsida > Poales > Poaceae > Bromus > Bromus sterilis. The sequence goes on along the minus strand of OX465598.1, from coordinate 260,334,557 downwards.
CGTTGTTGTCGAGTCCGAGACGAATAAGGGTCTTCACTCGGCACGGAGACGAGAATCCAACAATGTCGACAAGAAGATAACGACGTACACATATATTTTCCTCGTTGGCGCGAAAGTGTAGAGCACTCACTCGAGAGCTCACTAATGCCACCACGAAACGCCTAGAACCGTCCTGACAAAAACATGTCGCGAGATCCAAATCTATGCGTCTCCATTTACACGATAGAGACTAAGGCTGACCCATCATCTGTTGCATCCCTTGCCTCCATACAACCAAGAGACATAGACACTACCGCCACCATAATGTTTTCTGAAGATCCCAACATAGGCACCATCTTTCGGGATACGTCACCATGACGTCCATGCCCCTAGACACCATTAGTCATTCATTTCACGAATACCCAACCATGATAGGAGTGAAAGGCACATTCTTCCAATCCTTGTGCCGGGGTTGGCAGTTGTACTTTCTCATCTGAGATTGCCCAGTGTTAGGCGCCGGTCGGCCAGGCGGATCCATGACACGACCGCGGTTGTAGAAAAATAGATCACCGGTTGCAGCAAAAGTGTATCCTCTATATTTATGTTTTTTTTTAATCCTTGGCATCATCGCAACAAAAATTATAGCATTGTCTTTGTCGGCCACACTCGCGGTCGCATGGTTGTAGCAAATTCGCGATCCGTCAATGAAGGTCACACTTCATCATCTTTGGTTGCAACAAAAACAATGGTCAATGATAGCTTTCCCATTGTCAGTTGCAACAAAAAATGTGGTGTTCTCTCAAATGGATGTTTTTAGCACTGAAATATATCTAGACACAACTATTTGAGGGGCAACAGTATGGTTAGTGGTAGCTTTCCCGTTGCTTGTCACAACAAAAAGTGCCATCATCGCTCGTTACGCTCTCACATGGATGTATTTTAGCACTAAAATACATCTAGATACATCCGTTGAGCGAGAAAAGTAATGATCGGTGGTAGCTTTCTCCGTTTCCGTTGTAGTAAAAAAGACATGGTGCCGTCATCGCCGACCACACTCTTAAATGAATGTATTTAGAACTGAAATGCATCTAGATACGTCTGTTTTAGCGATACATAATATGGATCGGAGGTAGTAGCATTTTAATTTCAACACCCTCAAATAAATATATTTAGCAGTGAAATACATTTAGATACATCCATTTAATAAGAAATAAAAATATAAATCAGAGATAATGGCATATTTATGTTACATTGTTATCATTGGTTGCATTAAAATCGAACACCGTAACCTCCGATTACAACAAATTAGGGAGCAATGCTACATTCACGGACCTTTATGGGATTTTACATGATAGGTTCTAATTAAATAGGATTTGATTGGCTAATGGACAATGAGCGGGCCCACCCCAGGGGAAATCAGGAGGGCGCTTAAAGTGGTATGGAAGGGGGGAAATCTTATTTTCAACCGACTGATTTCGGAAGCAGGTAAACCGCATCCTATGCATGCCACACGTCATTATGGGCCCACCCACCGCCGCTCGTCCTTATCAACAGCGGGGTTACGTGAACCGCTCCTCTTTCTTCACAAAAGAGTGCGATCCCCTTTTCCCATTTCTCTGCTTCTTCTGTCTGCAAACTCAGGGTTCCATCTCCTCGCCATGAGCGATGCAGCCAACCTTCCTATTTTTCTTTGAGCTATGATGCACAAGACAGTGATGTCTTTTGATGCAGCGTTCTCAGTAGTTGCCAGCGCTGCTATGCAATATTCCCAACGATGCAGAGAAGCAATGGTGCTTCGACGTGCCGGTGTCTGTTAGTGATGCAACGCTCATCGCGGGCTGCCGAAGCTGCGATGCAGCGCCCGTGACGCTGCAAAGTGAGTATCTATGCTCCAACGCAGCGCTTGCCGACAGCCGTCGGTATTGCCATGCAGTGTTCGTCGGGTTGCCAGAGTTGCGATGCAGCGCTCGTCGTTCCGCCAAAGCTGCGATGCAGCGCTCACAACGTGCATAGGGGATGCTATTGCTGTTATCCAGCGCTCGACAGCGGCCACGATGCTGCGATGCAGCGTTGGTGCTACACGTCGGCCTTGCTCCGGCGATGGCTACGTGACCGACGACAACTGCTGCGGGGGGGGTACAGGAGGTGTGGCACTGGCATGGAAGCGAAGCAGAGCACGTGTTTGCGATGGAAAAGGAACGACGGTTGGCTACGTGACCCCTCCAGAAGCTCCTCCAGAAGTTTAGGGTTACGTGATGCTCAAATCTAACATAGGAGAACTGGAAGTTACACGATGACACGCCCTAGAACATCTAAGCTCCATAGCAATACCTTCAGGAAGGAGGGGTAACATCACAAAGTATCATTGTTGTCGAGTCCGAGACGAATAAGGGTCTTCACTCGGAACCCTGGCACGGAGACGAGAATCCAACAATGTCCACAAGAAGATAACGACGCACACATATATTTTCCTCGTTGGCGCGAAAGTGTAGAGCACTCACTCGAGAGCTCACTAATGCCACCACGAAGAGCCTAGAACCGTCCTGACAAAAACATGTCGCGAGATCCAAATCTATGCGTCTCCATTTACACGATAGAGACTAAGGCTAACCCATCATCTGTTGCATCCCTTGCCTCCATACAACCAAGAGACATAGACACTACCGCCACCATAATGTTTTCTGAAGATCCCAACTTAGGCACCATCTTTCGAGAGACGTCACCATGACGTCCATGCCCCTAGACACCATTAGTCATTCATTTCACGAAGACCCAACCATGATAGGAGTGAAAGGCACATTCTTCCACTCCTTGTGCCGGGGTTGGCAGTTGTACTTTCTCATCTGAGATTGCCCAGTGTTAGGCGCCGGTCGGCCAGCCGGATCCATGACACGACCGCGGTTGTAGCAAAATAGATCACCGGTTGCAGCAAAAGCGTATCCTCTATATTTATGTTTTTTTCAATCCTTGGTATCATTGCAACAAAAACTATAGCATTGTCTTTGTCGGCCACACTCGCGGTCGCTTGGTTGTAGCAAATTCGCGATCCGTCATTAATGACGGTCACACTTCATCATCTTTGGTTGCAACAAAAACAATGGTCAATGATAGCTTTCCCATTGTCAGTTGCAACAAAAAATGTGGTGTTCTCTCAAATGGATGTTTTTAGCACTGAAATATATCTAGATACAACTGTTTGAGGGGCAACAGTATGGTTAGTGGTAGCTTTCCCGTTGCTTGTCACAACAAAAAGTGCCATCATCGCTCGTTACGCTCTCACATGGATGTATTTTAGCACTGAAATACATCTAGATACATCCGTTGAGCGAGAAATGTAATGATCGGTGGTAGCTTTCTCCGTTTCCATTGTAGTAAAAAGACATGGTACCGTCATCGCCGACCACACTCTTAAATGAATGTATTTAGAACTGAAATGCATCTAGATACGTCTGTTTTAGCGATACATAATATGGATCGGAGGTAGTAGCATTTTAATTTCAACACCCTCAAATAAATATATTTCGCAGTGAAATACATTTAGATACATCCATTTAATAAGAAATAAAAATATAAATCAAAGATAATGGCATATTTATGTTACATTGTTATCATTGGTTGCATTAAAATCGAACATCGTAACCTCCGATTACAACAAAATAGGGAGCAATGCTACATTCACGGACCTTTATGGGATTTTACATGATAGGTTCTAATTAAATAGGATTTGATTGCCTAATGGACAATGAGCGGGCCCACCCCAGGGGAAATCAGGAGGGTGCTTAAAGTGGTATGGAAGGGGCAAAATCTTATTTTCAACCGACTGATTTCGGAAGCAGGTAAACCGCATCCTATGCATGCCACGCGTCATTATGGGCCCACCCACCGCCGCTCGTCCTTATCAACAGCGGGGGTACATGAACCACTCCTCTTTCTTCACAAAAGAGTGCGATCCCCTTTTCCCATCTCTCTGCTTCTTCTGTCTGCAAACTCAGGGTTCCATCTCCTCGCCATGAGCGATGCAGCCAAGCTTCCTATTTTGCTTTGATCTATGACACTAGTAGGGATACCCCCCTTTAGTACCGGTTCCAGAGGACCTTTAGTACCGATTTTGGAACCGGTACTAAAGATCCGGTACTAAAGCCTCCCCCCTTTCGTACCGGTTCCTTACGAACCAGTACTAAAGGCTATTTCGATAAAAAAATATTCATTTTTTTTCTAATTATTTTTCATTCCCTCTCTTTTTTTAGAATATCTAGTATTTCCATTAGTGTCTAACTACACTTAATCTCTAGTCAAATTATTTTTCACTCCCTCTTTTTTTTAGAATATCTAGTATTTCCATTAGTGTCTAACTACACTTAATCTCTAGTCAAATTACTTACCTGTGGTCAAACTTTCCGGTCGGTCACCCATCCTTACACTACTCCAACACTAGCACGCTTAACTTCCGAGTTCCTTTCCCTCCCACTTCCAAGTGCTTCGCGCGCATGTTGTTGATACTAGCTAGTATCATATCAATCCTATTAACATGTTGGTCGATGTCACATTTCTTTATTGTTTAAATTCCAGATAATTCTTTTAACGAAAAAATTAATGATGTAATAATAATGTTGAATAAATAAATAAAATTAACTTTTTAAATTTGTATTATTTAAAAAAAATTAATATTTTTTTGCCAAACCTAAAACCTGAAAATTTGAAAATCTTATAATTTGCTAAAAGTAATAGTAATCTTTATGCAGACGCAATTATTAATTTTAATTTTGAATAAAAATAAAAATATATAAAATTCTAAATTCCCTAAATATATAAGGTTTTTTGGCTGACGCCAACCCTTTAGTACCGGTTCGTAACATGAACCGGTACAAAAGGAAAACCTTTAGTACCGGTTCGTGTCACGAACCGGTACTAAAGGTTTTCTGGCTGACGCCAACCCTTTAGTACCGGTTCGTAACACGAACCGGTACGAAAGCTCCTCACGAACCGGTACGAAAGCTCCTCGCCCGCCTGGACGCCCAAACCGGTACGAAAGACCCCTTTAGTACCGGTTCGTAAGGGAACCGGTACTAAAGGCTTAGACGGTTGCCCCATTTTCTACTAGTGTGATGCACAAGACAGTGCTGTGTTTTGATGCAACGTTCTCAGTAGTTGCCAGTGCTGCTATGCAATATTCCCAACGATGGAGAGAAGCAATGGTGCTTCGACGTGCCGGTGTCTGTCAGTGATGCAGCGCTCATCGCGGGCTGTCGAAGCTGCGATGCAGCGCTTATCGCGGGCTGCCGAAGCTGCGATGCAGCGCCCGTGACGCTGCAAGAAGAGTATCTATGCTCCAACGCAGCGCTTGCCGACAGCCGCCGGTATTGCCATGCAATGTTTGTCGGGTTGCCAGAGCATCGCAACGCTCATCGTTCCGCCGAAGCTGCAATGCAGCGCTCACAACGTGCATAGAGGATGCTATTGCTGTTATGCAGCGCTCGACGGCGGCCACGATGCTGCGTTGGTGTTACAGGTCGGCCTTGCTCCGGTGATGGCTACGTGACCGACGACAACTGCTGCAGGGGATACAGGAGGTGTGGCACTGGCATGGAAGCGAAGCAGAGCACGTGTTTGCGATGGAAAAGGATCGCAAACATTCCAGGCAATGCATCAAAACTAGATGATGATTTTAGCTATGGATTTGCCGGTTGTAGCAAAAAAATGCCGATTCCTGCATCCTTGTGCCGCGGTATACCTCACTGTCGTATGGTTGCTGCTCACCGTCAAGGAGAAGGAGGAGGAAGCGGCCATGGTGGCTCGCGCCGGGAGGAGAGGGAAGAGGAGGTGGCCATGGGCTCGCGTCGGAAGGAAGGGAGCAGGAGGCGGCCATGGCGGCCCACGTTAGGGGAAGGAACGGAGGAGGAGGCGGCCATGGCTGTTCGCGTCGGGGGAGTTGAAGGGCGAGGCGGCCATGGTGACTCAGCATCGGAGGAGAGGGAAGGATGCGATCATGATGGTTCGCTTCGGCGGGGGACGGGGAGGGGGAAAGAGGAGAGGATTCGCGTGGAACTCTGCTTCATCATACACGTAGGAAGGATCCAGAGCGTTCCCGCGCGTGACCGGCCCAATTCCGATCGGTCAGCCGGCTACGATCATTTCAGAGCAAGTACAAGAGTGGGCTTATAGCCTGCTTACATGGTATTTTTGCATTTGTGGAGAAGAAAGACATGAAAAAGTAAGGGGAGTGGGCTCTAATGGAAGAGCCTGGCTATATGTGTTCCTAGGCAAATACAATAAATGTGAAGAGAGATAGAGAGAAGATGAAAAAAATACTAGTCTTATAGCCAACCTTATAGCTAACCTTGTTGTATGAGTGACTATAAGTGATAACTATAGATGACATGGCAACATCATATAGCCAGATCAGAATCCAAAAATAATAGTGAATAAAAAACGTCAGAGCGTCGTATGATCTAGTCAAGCTACAAGTAATGTACAGTACAATGAACCACAGTTTCAGATTGGCAAGATGGCACTTCTGGAAGAGCTTCGGCTGTGGCTGAACGAGAGGAAGGATCGCCGCATCCTTCTTGGTGTCTGGTTGCTTGCTGCGGCGGCGGCGGGGCTGCTGCTCTCCCCTTTGCGGTCCTCCCCGAGAGCAGCAGAGTGGTGCTGTCGCAGGACCTTCTGCAGGGCGAGGTACAGGTGCTTGTCGTTGCAGGAGTCCATGGACATCGACCTTCTCATCGGCTGCGGCACGTCCGGCGACTCCTCTCTCCTCGGTTCAACGCTCACGTCTCCCACGCTCATCATCGTTGGCGTTGGCGAAACGTCACCGACGTTGCTCGCCTCGCCTCGGGACGGCGAGGCGATATCGATGACTACGTGGTCGGCTTGGAGGACGTTGACGATGTCGATCTGGTTGACTACAATGTGGGGCTGGCAGGTGGAGCCGGAGACGGCGGCCCTGCAGAGCGGGCAGTTGGCGGTGGCGTGGAGCCAGGCGTCGATGCAGTCGATGTGGAAGACGTGGAGGCAGGGCGGCAGCAGCCGGAGCCTCTCCCCCTCCTGGAACTCGCTGAGGCACACCGCGCACTCGCTCGCCACCTTGGATTGAGGATGCGGTGCCTTGCACTCCGGCGCCGGCGGCTTCCGGTACCGGAGCGTGGGTATCCGGCGTATCGCCGCCTCCTCCAGGCCGCGGCTGGGCGCTGGTGCTGGGGAGTAGACGATGTGGTGGTGATGGTGCGTGGCGACGACGTCGTCCTGGTCGCGGCGCCAGGAGGCGAAGCTGCACCTGGTGAGGAAGAGGTAGTAGGCGAGCAGGAGGAGGGAGGTGGCGAGGATGCCGACGACGGAGACGGAGAGGATGACGAAGCTGTTGCCCGGGAAGTGAACTGTGTCCGGCGCGCCCATGGTGATGGTTAAGCCAAGCGAGATCGATCACTCCCAGTCCCAGTCCCAGCCCCGGTGACGGTGATGCTTGGGAGTGAATGCGGCGCTGTGGACTGTGGTGGTGGTGTTGATTGTGGAAGCCCTGGCCTGAAGGCGAGTCTGACTGACTATCTCATATATAAGCATCGTAGTATTCCATTCCATTGACGAGTGCTTGAGAAGGAATCTGGTAGGGACAATCTTGCTGTTTGCGTGTCGTTGCTTTGACGTTTGTGGCAGCGCGAGGGGGAGGAGGAAGGAGGGGAGACTTTTGGCAGTCGCCTCCGAGTCGGTGGTCGTTGCCAACCATGGGTGGGGTGGGAAACGAAGCCCGCCAGTCAACACAAGTGAGCAGCGAGAGTAACATAAAAAGCGATCCACACCCGCCCCAGCAGCTCCCAACACTGTCAGCTGCTGCGAGATGATCTCCTTCCGTAAAGTAATATAAGAGCATTTAGATCACTAATAGTGATCTAAATGCTCTTATATTACTTTACGGGAGTATTATTTTTGTTCTAGTACTCGTAGATGGCTTAGCACATATGCCATGTGGTGTCAGCTGCGAGATGAGAAAGAGCGTGGAAGCGAAGGAAAAGCGTAATGAACAGCAGCACCGACTGCAGCCGCGTGCGGCCTCTTCTTTTTTATGGCTCAGCCGCATGCTCTTCACCGGTCATCGTCATCGCCGACCGTTTTCGGTGGAGGATGGCAGGTGGGTCCGGAAAAAAATTACGTGGGTACCGGTTGCAAACTTGATCCTGTGCGTACCCTAGCTCAGATCCTCGCACGTGTCCCGTCCTTCAATCTAACGATAGCCGCTCGTTCTGCTGGATCGCTCCTTTTATCGGCTCAAGCATTCGTTGTTGGCTCGGCTCCAGCCGCAAAAATTGGATCGCTTTTACTAATACATACTTATCCTTCGTCCGCCGCCGCCACCAATGAATCCTCCGTCCTGCGTCCCTCGCCGGCCTCTTCTTCACGTGGCTAGGTCAGTCCGCAAGGACATCCATGGCCGCCGCAGGCTGTGTTGCCGCAGTTTAAAGCCAAAATACCTTCGAGCAGGGAGCGGCCATGCCTGAAGCCCTGAATCCATCACAGGCTCCTCCACCTCGTACTGTCAGCCGTCCACTATTGCGCACACAGCAATATGCCAAACTTTTTAAATGATATGTATGAGCAATCTTCAACCGTGGCTGCACCGATGATACAAAGCAGATTTACAAGTCTTCTGTTTGGGGTTGAGCAGGATGCCACATTGTCCTCGGCTGCTAGAAAGTTACCTTTTGATGAATTGTATTATGAGCAACTATAAGGAGTACGATTTTTTTGATGTAATATGGTGTATGAATTATAACTGATGCACAGTACACTGAATTTTTCCTTCATTTGAACTATTTTACGCAGAAGCTAAGTGATGCTGCAAAACAAATCATTTATGGTTTTCTCCAAGATTGCATAAGTGTTAATTCTTCGATGTCGGACTGCTGTACAAGTTCAAATTAGGCATGTTTGGTTCAACCTCTTCTTGACTGGTTGCTTAAATACTTTGTTTGTTTAAGTTTCTTTTTTTTCCATTCTCTTTTTTTATCCACTATGGATATGTACAGTTAGTAATATACTTCTTTATTTATGAAACCTGTAGATTTAATATAGGTGAAGTACAATACCTATCCAAAATCAAGAACAGAGGAGATATAGTATTGCCTTGAATTTAACTGAAGTTTAGCCTACTAAATGATAAGAACAAACCATAGCATATTCCGTAATGACACACCCATCAAACTGAAGATTTCAAATCATTCATATGTATTTTAGATGAAAAGATACAGTTCACAATTGTAGTACGAGTACATTTTAGTTAGACATTGCCAGGGAGTGCAATCAGCTATAGACTGTACATCATTTGTTATGAATTCTACTTCAGATTTGCAATATCTCAGAATCCTACTCTTAAGTCTACTCATCTAGAAGCATTGCATCTTGTCCAATCATTTCTTCTGTGTTGTTTCAGCGCTATATTTGGGAGCCGTTGTCCAGAAGAATGATGGTGTAGTGTTGTTCCAGCGCTATATTTGGGAGCCGTTGTCCAGAAGAATGATGGTGTAGCATGACTGTTACAGGAGTGGATGGCCTCTTGTGTGCTCTTTGTTTCCTTCTCTATCATCTTAGATTAATTGGATCAGGGGCACTCCTTGACAATCTCAAAACTTCTCTTTTACTTCTGCAAAGACATGCACAAATTACATAACTTATTAGTGCATATGAATTTGGTAAGATAGTTGTTAGACACAGAACAAAAGCATTGTACAGTTTATCCTCTTATAAGCTATACACTATTTAGTCTGAAAGTAATGATAAGATTTTGTAGTTCGACTGATCAAGTGAACCAGTCAATTACTAGCTCGACAAGCTGAAATTCTCTTGCGCCGTTTTCAAACAAATATCTGATTAACATATATAATGACCAAATCAAACCTTATCTCTGTATCAACAAAATGTATGCTAGCAGAGAAAGCTCAAAGAAAAAAAAATCAGACTTAGATAACAGGGGAGGGAGTTATCAGTTGGTGATATGGGGGCGCTCATGGTGGATTCATAGGCCGGCGACGGAAGAAGATAATGAGCGAACGATCTAGAAGGCCATGGAGCAGTGGAGGAAGATACCTACATGTTGTGGCCGCGCCGGTATCGGGATCGCCCTGGACTGGGCACCCTGGGTGAGGAGGAGGGCCAAGGATTGCGGCAGGTTTAGGGCGGCGGCGAAAGAATCGACTCCGGAAGTAGACGAGGGAAGGAGTGACGCACGCCGGAGGATTAGGCGGCGGCAGCAGCGGACGCGGAGTCCTCTACCTCAACCGGCCTTGCCTCATACGCGTCTGGAGCCGAGCGAACACACACGTTTGGAGCCGAGTGAGCTCTTCTGAGCCGATTAAATCAGCGAACGCAGCGGAACAGTCAGCGGGCGTTGGATGCAAGGACGGGACACGTGCGAGCATCTGAGCTAGGGTACGCACAGGATCAAGTTTGCAGCCGGTATCCACGTAATTTTTTTCCGGTGGGTCCATCGGATCATTACACGCACGACGAACGATCCAGCGTCTTGCCAGTCCTCCGCTGGTCAACGCAGCCACGCCACGTTATTGATTGACATACAGCATTCCAACCAAACCCTACCAAGTGTGAGTGACTGTACCATGGAATGGATTGCTATCGGGTCAGGCCGGAATAGAGAGCAGCTACTCCCTCCGTCTCATAATATAGTAACGTCTTGAAAACTAGGGAGTAGCAAGCAGCCACGGTCGGATTTGACGGCCTAATTACAGACACTAGCGGCAAGCACAGTTAATCTAGATCCACTTTCACATGCAACTATATATCTGCTCAAGTGGAATGTCGACCGAAGGATAAGGGGGATTTGGATATATATGGCCTTTAGGTCAAGAATTCTGTTTTCATTGGTAGATGGCTATATACGCTACGCATTTTGGATGGCATATGGCAAACACTTCTTAAACGAAAATACATCGATACAAAAGCGTTATTTTAGGTGATATGGAAGCCTAGGAATTCACACTGTTGAGCCGGTCTCATGGCGATAAAGAAAAATATTTTCTATCGTTTTGGGGTTTTCAAGATTACAGATGGTTTGGAGATAAGATTTTGAGAGGACACAACACATGCATGGCTAGGAAATAGCATCCTCCAAGATTAATATTTGGCTCTATATAATATTGTGCGACATAAGGGCCATACGCTGGCTACGGTCATGCAAAAGTCATCTCTCAATGTTGCATTCAAGAGAGACTTAATCGGACCTTGACTTGCGTCTTGGAATGCCTTGTTGGATCGGTTAGCGGTAGTGCAACTGTCACAAGGTAATGATGACTTTCGTTGGAACCTCAACGGGAATGGTAAATTCTCTATGGATTTCATATAGGGCGCTTGTCCAGCCTAAAATTCCAGTCGATAACAATAACAAAATTTGGCAAATGATGATACCATTAAAGCTAAAAGTCTTTGTATGGTATCCTCATAAAGGTGTCATTCTTACAAAAGACAATCTTGTCAAGCGCAACTGGCAAGGGAGTAAGAAATGTGTTTCATGCGCACATGATGAGACAATAAAATATTTATTCTCACTTGTAATGTTGCACGTTCTATTTGGTCAGCTATTCAAATGACTTCAAACTTATATCAACCCACATCCGTTGCTAATATTTTTGATAATTGGCTTCATAAGATAGATAATTAGCTTAAAATCATCTTTAGGGTAGGAGCGCTCACGTCATATGGTCGCTCTGGCTTTGTAAAAATGAAAAACTTTTCTGATAAAAGTTTCTCTTGTTTGTAGGTTCTATACCGATGCATGAGTATTCTCCGTTCGTGGTCCACATTATAAAGGGTGAAATATCGAGGCCCTTTTATGAAGGCATGTGCACGACTGGAAAATGTGGCGAAGGATATTTTTATCCAACATGGATGGCCGCGTGATCTACGGATAAAACCAGCATAAGCGGCGATGGTTCAATTGAATTTTAACTAGTCATCCACTTTTTTATTTTCTTTTTTTGATGGTTTGCGAACGGTGTACTTAAACTTTTTGAGTAATAAAACGCTTTATCCAAAAAAATCTGCTCTTTCTCTTGCATCGCATTTCTTTAGGCCAACTCTTGCATCGCATCTACCTATACACCACTAGGATTTTGGTCATACAAGAATGGACGTTAGCAGCGTGGGATACAAGGCCCGCGCTGCAACAAAACTTTAGAAGTGCACTGTATTTGGACCGCGCTTCAGATATATAGAGATTAGCAGCGCACACAAAGAAGCCTGCGCTCCTAAATAGTTGTCCCAACTGCGGCCTCCATGCCGACACACTTTAGAAGCGTGGGTCTACTGACACGCGTTGTAAATGTTTCGGTCATTTACAACGCGGGCAACCAGAAACGCGCTGCTACCTTCGCTAGCCCTGACCCAGTTTTGTGGTCCCACCTACCAGCAGCGCATGTCAGCTACCCCGCGCTGTAGATTGCTAGGTTAGTTGAGGCGCGCATTCGTGTCCCGCGCTGCTGATTGTGCGTTGAGAGCATTAAATGCTCTCTTTCCCTCTCTTTTTCTCCCTTTCCTCCTCACACTCTTCTTCCTCCCTTTCCTCCTCACACCACTCTTCTTTGCTCTTCACCATCTTCATTAAACATGGCTCCCCTCACTCTTTCTTTTGCTCATCTTTCTTACTCCTACATATGTGATGTAGCTAGCTCTCTTTTACTCTCTTGCATTGCATTCTCTCCCACCAACTAGATCCCACACTCTCATTTCCTCTCTTGATCATCTTTCTTCCCAACTAGCTAGCAAGGAGATCATCTTTCATATTTAGGTGAGTAAAAAGTTGTGCTTTTTGAAAATGATGACTTTTTGTGTGTATGACACTTAAGAGAGAGGTTAATTGGTTTATGTGTGACATGATGATGATCAAGTTGGTTATGTATTTGTTGAATCATCGAATGATGTGCGCGCATGACATGATGAAAGTTGCCTATATTTTTCCGAAATGTCGATTTATTTCTGTTTCGACGGATTTCGGGCAAACTCTATATGTCCTTTTTTAGGGAAGGTCATGCCGAATTTTTGTAAGAGAGTTTCATGCATATATATGCATGATTATAAATGTTTTGACTTTGTATTAATTTACACCGTGCAGGCAACATGAAGAAGAATTTAATGAACGTGACAAACTTTTTGGAAGTCGCGGTGGCCGACATGCATGAAAATAATCGCAAGAAGATAAAATGTCCGTGTCAAAAATGCAAAGAACAAGTCTGGATAGACCCTTTTAAAGGTGGCCATTTGAAGGCGCATCTGGTCATGCATGGTTTCATGAATGGCTACACTCGATGGATAAGTGAAGATGATTTTGAGGATGCCGTACATGGAGAAGATGTCGTACATGAAGAAGATGCCAGACATGGAGAAGATGTCGTACATGAAGAAGATGTCGGACATGGAGAAGATGTCGTAAATGAAGAACAAGATGGTGGAAATGGAGAAGACGGTGGAACGCAACAATCTGATTCGTTTGTACTAAGTTTAGTCATGCAAGACCCTCATGATCGAGAACTGCTTCGCAAGAATACGACTAGCAAAAGAGCTGCTTCTAGAGAGGAGGCCAAGCTGGCACAACTGGAGTTAGACTCGAAGACTCCACTGTATGAAGGTTGCCGACCAGAGGACACCCGCTTGAGTTTCATGCTCGGTCTTCTAAAGACGAAGGAAAAAAACCAATGGAGTGACACAAGCCTAGATGAGCATTTGAATTTTCTACAAGAAACTTATCCCAAGGGGAAAGTGTGTCCTACTAGTATCGAGGAAGCTAAGAAAATCATGTGCCCTCTTGATTTTCCACAAGTTAGATACCGTGCATGCATCAACGATTGCATCATTTATCGGAACGAGAACGCGGAAAAAAGCATTTGTCTGAAGTGCAATGCTTCTCGATACAAGAAGGATGGAAAGACGAAAACTCCTCAGAAAATTGTGTGGTACTTTCCGTTGACTCCCCGTTTGCAACGGTATTTCGTTGATCGTAAGGAAGCAGAGCTAATGCGCTGGCACAAGGATAGTGAGAAGCCGGATGATGGAGATGAGCCAAAGTTGAGACACCCCGCAGATGCTAGCCAGTGTAGAGTATTAAAAGGTGTAGATGTAGATTTCGCTGCTGATCCATGGAATACCGTGCCTGGTGTGAGTACCGATGGCATGAATCCGTATGGCAACCAGAACACCAATCATAGCGCATGGCCCGTGTTTCTATGGGTGTACAACATTCCTCCCTGGAAATGCATGATGATAAAGTACATACACGTGAGTATGCTGATTCAAGGGCCGAAACAACCGGGAAACAACATAAATCTATATCTTGAGCTACTGAAAGAGGAGTTGCAGGTGTTATGGAACCCTGGGGTCAGGACATTAAGAAGAAAAGGTTTAGCGGGATGAAGTCTCATGACTGTCACATGATGATGACCCAAATACTCCCGGTTGCACTTAGAGGGATAATGGATAAGCACGTCCGTGATACACTTATTGGTCTATGCAATTTTTTCGACAACATTTCTCGAAAGTCGATCAGTGTGAAGCAGCTCCAAAGGTTACAAGAAGAGATCGTTGTCATATTATGTGAGCTTGAGATGTATTTCCCACCTGCATGCTTTGACGTCATGGTGCATCTGTGTGTCCGTATTGTCGATGACATCATCGACCTCGGCCTGACATTAGCATGATGCCATTCGAAAGGATGAATGGGTTCCTAAAAGGCTTCGTTCGTAACATGTCCCATCCGGATGCAGGCATCGTACAGGGCTATCTCACCCATGAGTGCATTTCTTTCTGCGAGAGTTATCTAGGTGTCGAAAACCCTGTTGTTGGTTTGCCCGTCAAGAAGCACCTTGGCAGACTTGAAGGAGTAGGTCACATCACTGGCTCAAGGGAATTGCATGTGGACTATTCGGGACGACGCACAGATTTTGACAGAGCAAACTTAGTAGTGCTACAACATCTACAACTGATAGATCCTTTCTTGGCACTTCACAAAGACATCATTGAAAAGTACCACCTTGACCTGGGGATAACTGAGACTGACGCTGAAGTTACTAGAGAGCACAAATCTTCTTTCTTGTGTTGGTTCAAAGAGCACGTTCTGGATAATCCTCCGCATCAGGGTTGTACGGACGACGAAAATTTGATATACGCCTTAGCACATGGCCCCGCGGTCAACCTTGCCACTTATCAGGCATACGACATCAACGGTTACACATTCTTCACTTAGGAGAAAGATAAAAAAAGTGATTATCAGAACTCAGGGGTGACGATGGAATCCATGAACGGCGATGGCGTACTTGAAAGATTCTACTGAAGGCTAGAACAAATCTGGGAGCTAGTACTCTGGAAAGTACAACGTGACGATGTTCCGTGTCCGATGGGCTGGGAGCGTGGAAAGAGAGAATCGTGATTTCACCACCATGTGTATACCTGACGCCAAGAGCGGTACTATGAATGTCACCGCAAAAAATGAGCAATGGGTACATGCTAAGCACATGCCCCAATGCTTCTTCATAACCGACCCAAACAACCCCAGCCGTGTTGTCGTGAGGAGAGGCAAAAGGAACATCGCCGGAATTGATGGAGTTGCCAACAAGGAGGACTATAACCAGTACGGTGATCCGATGAAGGAAGATGACGATGACGATGAACCATACGTCAAAAGAAAAAGCAAAACTACATTACCTAAGAAAGATCGTAATCCTTGGAAAAGGAAAAGTCACGATGAGGGGCTAAATTATTTGGCATCGAACAAGAAAGGAAAGAAGATCACTGCGAAGAAACGTCGTCAACGCTGATCATCTCGGGAGAAACTATCAATACCGGAAAAGTTTTTTGTAAGCACTTATTATATGATGTAATATTAATTATACCGCGTTGTTTACGCACTTAATTATATGTACCTCTTTATATATATTGTATCGCGTTGTGACCCGCATTCAAGCTAACCCTAATAACATTAACCTCCTAATCCAACCCCTAACCCTGCTAACACTAAAACTTAACCATAACCTTAATTAAAAAAATAGATTAAATAAACAAACATATCTACAACGCGGGGTCTTAGAGTTGCGCTGTAGATAATAGTACATCTACAACGCGTGTTCTCCTGGCCCGCTCTTTAGATGGTAATACATCTACAACGCGGGTTTCACCGGCCCGCGCTGCAGATTAGGTTGTACCGTTGAGTCCACCCTTCACGTTTTCCGCACTCCACTAGCAACACTCAATCTCGATCTCATCGTCGTCGCCGTCGCCCGTGCCCTCTCCTTGAAGCTACTCCTCCTCACCGTCGCCAGAGGACGTGCTCGCGCCCTCTCGTCGACGCCTCTCCTTCTCACCGTCACCGAAACCCGTGCACGCGACCTCGACATCTCCCTCGACGCCGCTCCTCCTCACCGTTGCCGGAGCCCGCACCCTCCCACGACATCGCTCGTCCTCACCGTCGTCGGTGCCCTCCTCATCGCCCTCTGCCTCCTCCATGCCCGGTTAGTCCCCCCTACCCTCCCTACCCTCCCCGCTCTCCCCTATCCCCATGGCCACCAAAATGGCCAATGTTGTTGTTTGTTGTTTGTTGTTTGTTGTTTGTTGTTTGTTGTTAGTTGCTACAAGAGAAGCAAATTATTAGTTGTTTGTTGTTAGTTACTACAAGAGAAGCAAATTGTTAGTTGTTATTAGAAAAATTGCAAATTAGAAAAAAAATTGTTAGTTATATAAAATGGGTTCACTGCTATATTGAATTAACAATTAAAATTTGTTCACTGGTATATTGAATTAGCATCTACTGAATATGCTAGGTTTTTAATTATAAGGTTTGAATTTGAATTAAAATTTGTATCTGTTCTTATTTGTTAATACCAAATGAGGAACAACATAATATTTGTTCTTATTTGTCTGTGGCCATTGTGTTCAAAAGCAAAAGACCATTTATATGCTACACAGTTTACCGGTTCGTGATGCGCCGGTGCTCCAAATAGCGGGTAGGCCGATGCTACCGGCGAATGCACTCAAGGGCTTAACACCGGAGATTAGGAGACTGCATGACCATGTCTTGTCTACGGAGCTAAATATTCTTCGAGCCCCTACTGGCACAGCAGGATACCCGCTTTACACAGCTAAGGTGCCCTTAGGCTTAGACTTCAACAATATTAGCCCCGCTGACTTGATCTTTCTTCGGTTTGATTACATCTTGGAGATGTTACACATGAGACGGGCCGATTTTACCTTCGTCCGCCTTTCTGCGCTACATTTCAACTACCTGGTGAATAAGGAGGAACTCTCACAAATAGCGGTAACAGACCCATACTATATGTCTGAGAGCTTCTTGAGTCTGGGGGACGAGGAACGCAAGGGAGCTGAGCAGTATATCACAAAATTCATGCTGGACAATAAGTACAAGGATATTATTCTTCTGTCGTATCATCCCATGTAAGTGATTCGTAAGACACTTTGTTAACGCATCCAACTATTACTTCGCACGTACGCATATGGATGTTAATTTGATATTAACTTATTTTTACGCAGTGGGCATTGCATCCTTATCGTATTATTCCCGCAAGTATCCCACGCTGACGAGGGGGTGACCCCATGACTCCTGCATGTGAGGATACCTGGTGTGTATGAAGACAGAAGGCCTGCTGGGAAGCCTCGACGGGCCCACGACTAGCCCAATCAAGACACCGACGTAGGAGTCCGCGACTGATATGGAAGGCACCACTTGGCATACAAGGCAAGACTAGAACTAGGAAACTATCTCTGTAGTCTAGAACGGACTCCCCGAGACCTAGCCTAGTATATAAAGGCTGGGAGGGGAGACGTCTTGATCATCCAATATCCAATCTACTCTCCTGGTCTTGCGAAAACTCGCCTTGGCCTCCCTTGTAATCGCCCCCTCACGCAATAATATCGAGCAGGAAGTACTTCTCCTGTTAGCCGACGAGTATCGTCCAACCTGTTCCTTCTCTATGATCAACCCAGGGTCCCTCGTCAATTGGCGCCGTCTGTGGGAACAAAACAGGTTGGAATCGCGATCTCGGCGGCCTCGTCACCAGCATCCGTCAAGGCAGCGACTCCGTCAGCACTCATCGACTCCATGACTCGAGCAGACTCCGATCTGTTCGGGTCCCTCGGCTTCATGGCTGACCTTCCGACCTTTCAACCGGCCTTCACCGACCTACACACTGGCATGAACCTGACCTTCGGAGCATACCAGATCTACATCAACCACTGGGGAACCCTCCGCCTCACGGATAGCACTCGAGCACCCGGCGATCGAAGGAACACCCGCCCGCGTGGCGACCCGGCGAGTCAGCCACGACTCCCAACCCGACACAAGACTTCGCATCACTAGCGACTAATCGAGTGGACCGACACCATGGAAGAAGCACCGCATGCGCACAAGCAAGACGGCAGTCAGGACACCGTCCCAAGTGTTCATGGCAGACGTTCACGAACCAACCGCAGATGACAAAGGCCAAGATGACGACCTGAGAGTCGTCGAGACACTCGCTCGAACAACAAAATCAGTGATCCCGACATCACCGGCCAGGTCACCGTCACACTTGGAGAACCAGGAACCATACCAAGAAAAATTTATAAAGGACTGGAGCATAGCAATCACAGGAGCGACGAGCCAGAAAGCAGCAAGCACCAGACCCAAGGCATTGCGAAAGAGGACCATCACGTAGAAAAAATCTACTTGTCCAAAGAAGCAATCGCCAGAGTAAAAGACGCAGTAAAACGCGGCAAACTACTCCCGGAGAACGCAACACGAGACGAGCTCAGAGCATACAACAAGTTGGCGAGTGATGTCACCAAGAAAACAAGACAACAACGTCTAGAATTAGAGAAGCAAGGAAAAACCGCCATCGACCCAAGGACCAACCATAGGACATCTCCCAGAAGAGACTCCTCCGACTACGACTCCCCTGTCCAAGCTAGATCCAGATTCAGCAATCTGGAACGCACGGACAAGAAGAAGGTAGCCCGCAAACTAGATGACGACTTCAAGCTAGAAGAGGAGGATGACAAAGAAGAACAACTCACGCCAGCTGAAGCCTTTATAACTGCCGAAGAATACCTATCTCGTGCTAAAAATGGCAAGAAGGGAAGTTTAGACCGCAACACGACGATGGCACTCAAAATAATGAAAGAAGCCATCACCGCCTCAGCCCCTAAAAAAGCAGGCGCAAGACGAATCCCCCGCGAGCAGACTCCGGACAGGGACCCCAGTTCACCCGATGACGACGGCAACAGCGACGACTGGCACAAGCGCCCAAACAAAAACAAAAACCACGACAATGGTGGCAACGGCAACAGACGCAACAGCAATCGACGAGACGCACGCGTCGACATAACACAGAACAAGGTCAATCGTGGAAGACGAAGACGGGCAGCCCGCGAAGAATACTCAGACGAGCAAGCTTCCGACGAGGACATAGAACCATGCAGAGCACTGTGCTTCACGCGATCCATACGAGAAACACGGATGCCGAAAGGCTTCAAGCTAAACTCCACAACACACAAGTAGGACGGGCTAGAGGAGCCAGAAGCATGGCTCGACGACTACCTAACAGCCGTCAAATTCCAGCGAGGAACCATTATCACAACAATGCAGTACGTACAACGCATGCTCGAGAGCTCGGCGCGACACTGGCTGAAGAACCTGCCGCGGGGATCAATCAGTTCCTGGAAGCAGTTCCGCAGCGCCTTCATCAAGAACTTCAAGTCCACCTACAAACGACCAGCATCACTCGAGGAGTTGAGGGCCTGCAAGCAAGGATCCAGAGAGTCCCTGCGAGCATACATCCAACGATGGACAATACTGAAAAATTCAGCCGAGGACATATCAGATGAAAGAGCAATCGACGCATTCAGGAGGGGCCTGGAACGCATGGACTTCAAGGAGCAACTCGGGAAGATGAAGGTCCGAACACTCGCACGACTACTAGAGCAAGCCAACTACTGGGCATACGGAGAAGACTCCATGCGGAATGTATCAGAGCTCCAGACAGCGCGCTCAGAACGCGACTACGACTACCACACCAGCGCCAGAGGATTCGACAGAAGAAGAAAACGCCCGAGGCGTAACTTCTACGATGACAGAGGACCCGATATGGTCGTGGCCGGCTTCCCGGACGACAGAGAAGGCAGACATCGCGAAGATAGTAGAATGCAGCGTAGGGACAACCAAGAAGAAGCACCCCAAGTCCGGAAACGAGATTGGAGATCAAGGCAGCCGCGAGATGACGCTCGAGCATATCGCTCGGCGAAAGAACAGCTCGACGGACCGTGTACACTACACGGGTTCAGAAACGAGCGCAGAGAGCTCAGATCAGGACACACCCTCAGAAACTGCAGGCGCTTCATCGAGCTCTCAGAAGAAAAAAGCCGATTTACAACAACAGCAGCACAGCCTCTCGCAAGCGTAGCAGTCGGGACCATCGCCCACAACGCACCACCAGCCCCTGCAATGCCAGCAAGGCAAGTAGCTGCAATCCAAGAGCGGAGCACGACACCCGAAGAAGAAGAAAAATACCCAGAAGCACATGGCCGGATCTACATGATACAAAAAAGAAGACCATCAAACAGGCAGCAGAAGCAGGTCACCAGACAAGTTTTCCTCGCAGTCTCCTCGCACCCTGCTGTCCCAGAATACTTACGCGGGTCCGAGACTGAAATTACCTTCTCCCGAGAAGATCACCCTCCAGCCATCCCGCGTCCAGGACACGCCGCATTAGTACTCGAAATAAGAATTGGAAGCTATGACATGTCACAAGTCTTCATGGACGGTGGCAGTGGAATCAACATCATATTCACACAGAACCCTGGAAGAAATGCTCATCCAAAACTCGCCACTAAAAACTTCAGGCAGAACGTTCCATGGAATCGTGCCAGGGAAAGCAGTCTACCCCCTCAGAAAAATAAGTCTCGAGGTGGTTTTTGGCAGCACGAGTAACTTCCGCAAAGAAACATTGGACTTCGAAGTGATCAACTGGAAATCACAATACCACGCCATCCTAGGATGCCCAGCCTTCGCGCGTTTCATGGCAGTTCCACACTACGCCTACCTCAAGCTAAAAATGTCGGGTCCGCAAGGAGTGATCACAGTCAGCGGCAGCTTCATCAGATCCGACCGCTGCGACAAACAGTTCCACAAGATATCAGAAACCTTCGGAGCACACCAAGTCAGCAGAGCCGTAGCATCAGAAGAAGAGGCCCTCCCATAGAAGCAAAGGGAGCAACCAGAGGACCCGCAGGTTTCGCACATCAAGAACCCATGCCAATCCACCGCAGCAACTTAAAATTCTTAGGGCTACCAAGCCATCGATCCAAATAAAAGGGATGTCTTCAACAACCCCCCTCGTGTAAGAAACAATAGGAAGAATATTGAAAATATTTTTCCAAATATTTTTTGCTCATTGGCACTCGGAGGCTCGCAGCAGCAGCCACCCCCCGAGGTGTTCTTCGCTCACGCGACTCAAAAATTGGCACTCGGGGGCTCGCAACAGCAGCCACCCCCCGAGGCGTTCTTCGCTTACACGACTCAAAAATTGGCACTCGGGGGCTCGCAGCAGCAGCCACCCCCCGAGGCGTTCTTCGGTTACGCGACTCAAAAATTGGCACTCGGGGGCTCACAGCAGCAGCCACCCCCCGAGGCGTTCTTCGCTTACGCGACTCAAAAATTGGCACTCGGGGGCTCGCCGCAACAGCCACCCCCGAGGCGTTCTTCGCTTATGCGACTAAAAAACTGGCACTCGGGGGCTCGCCGCAGCAGCCACCCCCCGAGGCGTTCTTCGCTTACGCGACTTAAAAACCAGCACTCGAGGGCTCATGCACGGCAGCCACCCTCCAAAAAAGTTACTCGCCGAAGACTTAGGAACAGGGAAGACTCACCCGCCCCACACGGGATTCATTCACATCAGATAAGAAAAATAAAGCAGGAGGGAACAACAGCATACGTTGTCCAACAAAGGAAGCAGCGCTCAGCAAAGCCTAATCTCTAGGCTCCGATTTCACTTTACACAGAGCACCCAATCGACGATCATTCTCCTCGACTACCCACTTTACAAATTGGCTTGCAGGCTTGTTCGCTACGGCGTAATGGTCGTCCATCGGCTGAGCTCGACCACCAGGAGGACCTTGAGCCGCCAGCATAATGTCCACCCTCGGACAATGACTATGGACAAAGGCAAAAACACAGCAAGCCCCCGCATAAATCTGGTGATTGACTACACGACGAAGGTCCGCAGGCTGAGAGAACACCCGACAAATCTTTTCAAGGGAAGAGGAGACAGGATCCAACGGATAAAACTCAGCAAAGATCCTGCCAAACACACCTCAACAGTACTCAAGAGCCCGCGGCACCCTCTCAACTCACATCCGCAGAATGTCGAACACTTGTGCACGTTCCCTATCCATCCAGAAGGGATTGTTTGCCTGCACGACTGGGTCCTCCAGCTGCAACAACTCTGCCTGTATGGCCTCCTCTTCCTCGCGAGACTGCCCAGCAAGAACTTCGTAACGAAGAACAAAATATCAGCAGCAAGCACAAGAAAAATAACTCGCACAGTCGAGCAGTTGAAAAGAGGCAAACTCACCCTTCAGGAAGTCAGACAACTTTACCACCCAAGACAGCTTCAGCGCGTTCACATTTCGAGCGATGGACGGCAACAACACCTTTCAGGCGAACAATCTCACGCTCGGCCTCTTTATTTTCAAGCAAACAGAGTCATAGGCACCCTCGCGAGCATCCTCCTTCAGCAAATTCCAAGCCCGAGAAACGCCTGGGGTGGCGTACCACAAAAAGGAACAAGTCAAAAGAAACGAGACAACAAGCAACACAAAAGAGCAAAGGAGTTCCATGAATTAAAAAGATCCACCGCCCCGCAGGAGGAACATTACAGCTCAAAGTTCCAAGACAAAATTCAAAAACCAGTTCACCCTACTCCTCGGCTGAAGAATTACGGCTATCAGCCTCCACAACCAGTTGCAGCTGGCGGGTCAGCCGAGTGGCGCGAGCACTCTGCTCGTCTGTATAATCGGGCAGACTGTCTACCATGGAATCCTCAATGGGGACACCATGCCCCAGAAGAACAACAATAGACGTGGCAAGCCCACTCACCACGTTCTCGCGAACCAAGCCCTCCAGCTGATCACCGTCCGAACCGAAGGCAGCAACCAGAGAATCAAGACCTTCGGGCCTCTTCTCCTCATCCGGGAACATATGCTCATGGAGAAGCTTCAGGAGAGTTGAAGCCCGAGCGCAAACATCCCCCAAAACTACAGCAGAGCCCGAGAAAGCATCCACAACACCACAGAGAGTGCCTGATCCTGTAGCAGCCACCTCCACCACCCCAATACCCGCATAACCTGGAAGAAGGAAAAAAAACTCAATACCCAGAAATTTTAAGAGACGAATAAAACCCAGTGAACGGAAGACAGGAACAGCCCACTGATACGTCCAAAACGTATCTATAATTTCTGCTTGCTCCTTGCCTCTTTTGTGTGATATTTCTATGATATTGATGAACTTCCATACACTTTTGATCGTATTTCGACTAACCTATTAACTCAGTGCACCCCAGTGCCAGTTCCTGTTTTCTGTCGTTTTTCTATTCCAGGTTTCCCCCTTATTAAAAGTACCAGGAAAATTCCGGGAAAAATATAGGAAAAATCAGCATACCCGAAGCTTCGCGAAGAGCCCGAGGGGGGGGGGGGCAGAGGGGAGCCAGGGGGCAAGGCGGCCTGTGGGCGCGGCCCCACCCCTGGCCGCGCCAGGGGGCCGCCTGGAGCCCCTGGCCCACCTCTAGCTGCCCCCTTTCGCCTATTTATTCCCCCTGACGAGAAACCCTCGGGGACGGAACCCTTTTTCGTGATCTCTCCTCTGTTCCGCCCCGCCGCGCTTCCAAGATCGGGAGCACCAGAAGACCTCTTCCCGGCACCCTGCCGGAGGGAGGAATCACCTCCGGGAGCTTCTCCACCACCATGGATGCTTCCCGGAAGAACCGTGAGTAGTCCACCTTGGACCATGGGTCTATGATCAGTAGCTATGTGATGTTCATCTGCCCTCTTTGTTCTTCATGGATTAGACCTCGTGAGCTGCCCTACATGATCGAGGCACATATGTAATCTTTCTGCTGTTGCTATGTTGAGTTTGTTGGGATCCGATGGATTATGAGATTATGTTCAGATTGTGATTGAGTTATATATTTGATTCTCTTCTTTTATATTTATGTTCTTGAGTAACTCTTGCATGTTCTCCGTTGTTGTTTATTGCTTTGGCCAAGTAGTAGCTAGTGACTCCAAGAGGGAGCGTTATGCATGATTGTGGGTTCATGCCCCCCGATGACTAGCTTGAGTGACAGAAACATGAGTCTAGGGGATGTGCTGTTGCCACAAGGGGGAAAACAACGGTGCTTGTATTTGCGGGTGCAAGGATTGTTTACTTTACGCAAAGTTCTTTAATGCAGTTGTCTGTTGCTTTGAGTTTACACTTTGGGTGGGATTCGCTTAATACCAGCGAGATGTTCTGGATAGATATCTCAAGGTGGATGATTAGTGGGTAGATACAGATGGATTTCGTTCTACTTGTCTTGGCGTACCGCCCATGCTTTTGAGCCTCTTCCTTTCTGTTTAGCATAATTAGCATTGGTTTGCGCACATAATCCTGTCAATTGCCCAGCTGTAATTTGTTTACCTCGCATGGCTATTTTATCGTCTTTTGGGAGAGAGACATCACTAGTGAACATCATAGCACCCCGGTCCATATTTCCACCAATGTTTACACTATCAATTTACTTTCAGTATTTACTTTTCCGTAGCTATCACTATCATTATTATCCCGTACGTGTTATCCTTCGCAAACAACAAGGCCAGAGGAATTGACAACTCCTCTGTACTCGTTGGGAAGCGAAGCTATATGTGTGTGTGCATGTCCAGGTGAAGTAAGCAACCTTAAGTTGTAAACAGCGCCATTGTTCACTTCACCACCTACTTGTATCTGGTGGAGTCCTCCTAGACGATACTCAACCTTAGCATCTTCGCAAAGGGAAATTTGCCGGTACGCTACATCTCACCTTCCACTTGGGGTAACCAACGAGGGACGAGAAGCTATCTCGTGTATCAAGCAAATTTATGGGGCCGTTGCCGGGGACTCCACTCATCAAGATAGGGGAGTTGCACACTATCTTTTATCTTTGCTTTTTAGTCTTGTTAGTTTACCTTTCAGTTTTTTATTTAGTGTCTTTTATCAAAAATAAAAAAAGTTATCTTGCTTGCGGCTTGACGCGGACCTGCACACAGACACAGATAACTTTGTTCCCAACAAAGTTCAGAGAGGTTGTCAATCTCTCCGGTCTTGTTGTTCACAAAGGATAAAACGCAAGGGATAATGATAGAAAGTAAAAGCAGTAAAGTAAATATAGCTTGGAAATAATAATGAGGATATGGAACGGGATACGTGATGTTCACTAGTGATGTCTCTCTCCCAAAAGACGATAAAACTGCTATGCGAGGTAAACAAATTACAGAAGGGCAATTGACAGGATTATGAACGCACCGCAATGCTAACTATGCTACAAAAGAAAGGAAGAGGCTCAAAAGCACAGGCAGTACGGCAAAAAACGTAGAGCGAAATCCATCTGCATCTACTACTAATCATCCACATTGAGATATCTATCCAGAACATCTCGCTGGTATTAAGTTGCGAGCCCCACCCAAAGTGTAAACCCAAAGCAACAGACAACTGCATTAAAAAGAACTTTGCGTAAAGTAAACAATCCTTGTAACCGCGGTTACAAGCACCATTGTTTTCCCCCTTGTGGCAATAGCACATCCCCTAGACTCATGTTTCTGTCACTCAAGCGTGTCATCGGGGGGCATGAACCCACAATCTAGCACAACGTTCCCTCTTGGATTCACTACCTACTACTTGGCCAAAGCAATAAACAGCAACGGAGAACATGCAAGAATTACTTAGGAACAAAAATATAAGAGATAAAAACCAAATATATTACTCTATCACAATCTGAACATAATCTCATAATCCATCAGATCCCTCCAAACTCAGCATAGCAACAACAGAAATATTACAAAGGTGCCTCGATCATGTAGGGCAGCTCACGAGGTCTAAACAATGAATCACGGACCCATGGTCCAAGGAAAACTACTCACGAGACATCCGGGGAGCATCCATGGTGGAGAGGAGACTCCCGGAGGTCAATCCTCCCTCCGGCAGGGTGCCGGGAAGAGGTCTTTTGGTGCTCCCGATCTTGGAAGCGCAGCGGCGGCGGAACAAAGGCGAGTCTGCGGAATAGGGTTCCTCTTCTGGAGTTTCCCCGTAACGGAGAATAAATAGGCGAAGGGGGGCAGCCAGAGGTGGACCAGAGGCCCCAGGCGCCTCTCTGGCCCGGCCAAGGGTGGGGCCGCGCCGGGTGGCCGCCTGGGCCCCCTGGCTCCCCTTTGGCCCCTCCCGGGCTCTTCTCGAAGCTTCCTGTACGCTGATTTTTCCTGTATTTTTCCCGAAATTTTTCTGTTACTTTTTATATGGGGGAAAACTGAAATAGAAAAACAGCAGAAAACAGGAACTGGCCCTGGGGTGCACTGAGTTAATAGGTTAGTCCAAATATGATCAAAAGTGTATGAAAGTGTATCTAGATCATAGCAATATCACACAAAACATGCATGGAGCAAGCAGAAATTATAGATACGTTTTGGACGTATCAACATCCCCAAGCTTAATTCCTGCTCGTCCTCGAGTAGGTAAATGATAACAACATAATTTCTGTGGTGACATGCTAGCAACCATAAAAGAACTTTGAAAAGTAAAGGAATCAAGGTTAGAGATTCAATTCAAGTCATAACATGCAAGAGTCTATATTAGCATTGAAACAAGTAACAAAAGAACAATAGGTGCAAGAGCTCTCGCTGTCCGTGACTCGAATGTCTCCAAATGGTGTTTGCGTGCAAGAAGGGGGATAGGGAATACGAGAAAAAAGTAATTTTTGTGTTGAGAACTCAATCTACTAAAGTTTCACACTTGGTCTTCTTTGGAATCTTATCTTGACTCGTCCCTAGACCACTAGCCAGGTACAAGTCAATTTGATGCACTCCTTTTCGATATTTTGAGCACTCATGCAATGGATGAGCGTAAGCACGAGAGTTTACACTTAGGATGGCAAAGAGAGAAATAAGGTGGAGGAGGAAGACAAAAAGGATGAGAAAGGCTCACAACAATGAGGACAATCATAGGCAAGAGATGCCAAATGATAGATATGATGTGAGGAGTAGGGATTGCCATGCAACGGATGCACATACGAGCTAGGAAGCTCCCCAATGGAACTAGTGGGGGTGCATCTAACTTGCTCGCTCAAGAAGACCTAGAGCTCGTTTGAGGAGGCTCATCTTTGGAATATGCAAGCCAAGTTCTATAGTGTAAAGGTCCCCACATAGCTATATGCATAATGATCATCTCTATGGAGTACAAGGATATAGAGGGAGTACTAGTGTGGATCTCTCAAAAGGATAGTAGTGTTGCCCCTTTCTCTCTTTTTATTTATTTTTCTCTTTTTTCTATTTTTTTGTATTTTTTTGTGGCCTCAATGGCTCTTTCTATTTAACTCTCATTTGTCCTCTTTGGGATCTTTTATTGTGTCCACTTTGGGATCTTTTCCTCACTTAAGGGCAACACTCTATTTTACAAGAAGGTAAAGGAGATCTTTCACACTTTACAAGGTACTCAAAACATAAACAGGATGTAACTATCATGAAGTATGCAATGTATGCCGCTGCCATTGTAGCAGGAACATGTATGACATGAAGATCAAGTCATGAAGAGGTGGAGTTGCATGGCAATATAACTCGGAAAGGCTATGGAAATGCCTTGATAGGTAGATATGGTGTCTGTTTTGAGGGAAGATATAAGGAGGCTTATGATTACAGAGCGTATCATACCAAGGGTTTGGATGTACTGGCGAAGGTGGACACCAACTCTCTGAGTGAGAAGAAGGCAATGCACGGCACGGGAGAGGCTAGCAAAATATGGGAAGGTGGAAGTGTCAACTTTCAATACTTACATTAGTCCGAAGAACTCATGCACTTATTATCGGTAACTCTCAATCTAATAAGGAGGTTCACAAAGAGACAAGTATCCCGAGGAGGAGTGTATGGGGGTTTGGTTATCCTTGCGCATCCTCGACTCATGGTACGTGAGTGTTCTCTGATATTCGACCCCTCAGAAGAGTAGTGATCCATCTAGTAGCTAGAGTTCTCAAATAGTTTTGTAGGTTTTGAAAATACACAAGGATTGCCCAAAATACGACACCTATCACTAATAGGCAAGAGCTCTTGACACCAAAAGTTCAAACATTACTCACATCAATATCTCAAAACTATTGCAAGTTACTACTAAAATTAAATAGCAACCTCAATTACCTACTTTCAAGACAAGACACAACTCAGTGCAACAACCAACTCTCTTTAACAAGATAAACATGAAAACTAAAAAGAGTTCCAGCAACAAACTAAAAAAAAGCCAGGGCTCTTGCTAAAGACAAACTAAGACTAAAACTAAACATGGCAATAGCTATGAAAAGATAAAGAACACACAACAGCAAAAAGATAGGCAGGAAAAATCCTATGATGTGTTCTAAATTTTGAAAGTGGAGCGTGTTTCTCTCCCACACAAAGTAAGAAGGGATCTAACTTGTTATGAACAGAAAGCAAAGCTAAAGAAAACTAAAAACAAAACCTAAGAGCGAGACGCTCCAAGCATAGCACATAACGCATGAAGTGATAAAAATATAGAGAGACGAAGGACGAACTAATGATTGTTGATGGAGAAGGGGATGCACGGGGGCATCCCCAAGCTTAGACGCTTGAGTCTCCTTGAATATTTGTTGGGGATGCATGGGGGCATCCCAAAGCTTGAGCGCTTGACACTCCTGGATCTTCTTTCATCATCTTCCATCACACACTTGAAAACTCCCTTCATACATAACTCATCATAAGTTGATTAGAGAGGTTAGTACCCTTAATAAATAATTTTTTCCCACTGGATATAAAGATATTCTTGAAGAGCTACTGTTTCTCAAGAGTGCCAAAAAAATTTTGAAAAGAAAAAGAAAGCTTAAGGTTTGCAAAAGTTAGGAGAGACAAAACGTGGCAGAATCTGTGAAAAATAGAACAACAGATAGTAAAGAATTTTTTAGGGGAACTTCTGCAACTCAAATCAAAACTTAGAACATACGGAAGTTTCGTAATTGTATAGAGCATACTGTGTAAAAATTTTAGCTCAAAAAGATGAACTGGGATTTTTCTGGAATTTTTTTGGTCACGAGGACAGAATCTGTTTTCTGGACAGCATGTCACAACTTTTACTTCCCTTGCCGTAAGAGGCAATAACTTGGCACAAAGCTGTAAAATAAAGATACAATGATGTTGCTAGAGAAGTAACAATCATCAGGACACAACAAAAGCAAAAATAAAAACCTAAATTCGTTGCGGGGTGCCTCCCGAAAGCGCTTCTTTAAAGCCATTAGCTAGGCATAATGCAAAAGAAGAATCTAGTTTTATCAAGAGAAAGAGAATAACTAGCCCGTGTAACGGACTCAAAAGGTAACTTGATTTTCTTTCTAGGGAAGTGTTCCATCCCCTTTTTGAATGGGAATTGGAATTTTATATTCCCCTCTTTCATGTCAATAACCGCACCAACGGTGCAAACAAAAGGACGTCCTAAAATAATTGTACATAAAGGTTCACACTCTATATCCATAATAATAAAATCAACGGGAACATAGTTGTCATTGACAATGATAAGAACATCATCTATATTCCCCAAAGGTTTCTTTATGGAAGAATTGACGAGACGAACACCAAAAGAACAAAGATCAAAAGGTTTCAATTCAAATATATCATACATTCTTTTGGGCATAACAGAGGTACTAGCTCCAACATCACATAAAGCATAGCAAGAAAAGTTATTCAACTTAATTTTAATCATAGGATCCCAACCATCCTCTAGCTTTCTAGGTATGGAGGCTTCTACCCTAAGCTTCTCCTCCCTAGCTTTGATGAGAGCATTAGTGATATGCTCCCGTGAAGGCAAGACTAAGTGTGCTAGTGTGGGGGTCTCTAGACATCTTGTGAAGGAAACGAATCACTTCATAAAGGGTGCAATTATCAAAATCAATGTCACTACTATCAAGCAGAGTAGTGGTGGTGTCCTTTAGGCTCACTTGTTTGGTAGCTTCCATAGTCATGGGAATTTCTTCTTCTATGGTTGAGGTATTAACATCACCATTAATAGGTCCAACGGGACTAGGAGTGCATTGGGTGCTAATAGTTTGGGTGTCCTCAACAATTTGGATAGTGGCAACTGTGTGGTGTGTAGGAAGGCTCTTAATTCTATCCTCTTCCTCTTTTTCTCTAGCCCATCTTTCTTTAAGTTTAGCCATCATCCTAATATTTTCATTGATTTGTAACTGGATAGCATTAATAGGAGTGGCCTTATTCTCCTCGAGGGGAGAGGTTCTAATTTTAAGCATCTCAATATCAAGGGCTAAGCTTTCTACCTTCAAAGAGAGATTATCTATTTTAGCTAATTTCTCCTCTACATTTTTGTTGAAGGCTTTTTGGGTAGTGATAAAGTCTCTAAGCATGCTTTCCAATTCAGAAGAGGGGTTCTTGTTGCTAGGGTAGGTGTTGTTGTTCCCATAGTTGGATGGAAACGGTCTAGGATTACTAGCAAAATTTCCCCTATAAGCATTGTTGTTGAAGTTGTTTCTAGCAATAAAGTTCACATCTACTTGTTCTTGAGCAACCAAAGAATTTAAAGGAACATCATGAGGATCAATAGAGGATTGCTTGGTAAGTAGACATAATTAAGTCAACTTTTTCATTGAGGGAGGTAATTTCCTCGACAGAATTTACCTTCCTACCTGTTGGAGCGCGTTCGGTGTGCCATTGGGAATAATTGGTCATCATTTAATCGAGAAGCTTCGTGGCAGCACCAAGTGTAGTCGACATAAAGGTTCCTCCCGCGGCTGAATCTAACATGTTACGCGAGGTAAAGTTCAAGCCTGCATAAAAAGTCTGGATAACCATCCAGGTAGTCAAACTATGTGTAGGGCATTTCTTAACAAGAGATTTCATTCGTTCCCAAGCTTGGGAACGTGTTCATCATCCAATTGCTTAAAATTCATAATATTACTCCTCAATTGGATAATCTTAGCAGGAGGGTAGTACTTCCCTATAAAAGCATCTTTGCACTTATCCCAAGAATCTATGCTATTTCTAGGCAAAGATTGAAACCAGATTTTAGCATCTCCCCTTAAAGAGAAAGGAAAGAGCTTGAGCTTAACAACATCACCTTATACTTCTTTATACTTTTGCATATCACATAATTCAACAAAATTATTCAAGTGTAAAGCAGCATCATCTCCAGCACCAGAGAATTGATCTCTCATAACAAGGTTTAGCAAAGCAGGTTTAATTTCATAAGAGGTAGCTGAAGTGGCAGGTGTGGCAATGGGAGTGCAGATAAAGTCTTGGTTGTTGTGACTTGTGAAGTCACACAACTTGGTGTTTTTAGTGGAACCCATAGTAGTAGCAAGTGTGGCAGATTTTTTTGTAGTTTTTGATAAAATACACAAAGATAAAAACTGAAAGATAAACTAAAAAGACTAAAAAACAAAGGTAAAGGGTAGTGTGAAACTCCCCTATCTTAGCACTCGGAGTCCCCAGCAACGGCGCCAGAAAATTTTCTTGATGGCTTCTCGCCCTTCGTTGGTTACCACAAGTGGAAGGTTGAGATGTAGTGCAGCAGCAGTTTTCCCTCAGTGAAGATACCAAGGTTTGTATCAAGTAGGACTCCAGAGATGATAAGTAGGTGTCAGCGGCGCAACTGACGCGGACCTGCACACAGACACAGATAACTTTGTTCCCACCGAAGTTCAGAGAGGTTGTCAATCTCTCCGGTCTTGTTGTTCACAAAGGATAAAACACAAGGGATAATGATAGCAAGTAAAAGCAGTAAAGTAAATATAGCTTGGAAATAATAATGAGGATATGGACCGGGATACGTGATGTTCACTAGTGATGTCTCTCTCCCAAAAGACGATAAAACTGCTATGCGAGGTAACCAAATTACAGAAGGGAAATTGACAGGATTATGAACGCACCGCAATGCTAACTATGCTACAAAACAAAGGAAGAGGCTCAAAAGCACAGGCAGTACGCCAAAATAAGTAGACCGAAATCCATTTGCATCTACTACTAACGATCCACCTTGAGATATCTATCCAGAACATCTCGCTGGTATTAAGTTGCGAGCCCCACCCAAAGTGTAAACCCAAAGCAACAGAACTCTGCGTAAAGTAAACAATCCTTGTAACCGCGGTTACAAGCACCGTTGTTTTCCCCCTTGTGGCAACAACACATCCCCTAGACTCATGTTTCTGTCACTCAAGGGTGTCATCGGGGGGCATGAACCCACAATCTAGCACAACGTTCCCTCTTGGAGTCACTACCTACTACTTGGTCAAAGCAATAAACAGCAATGGAGAACATGCAAGAATTACTTAGGAACAAAAATATAAGAGATAAAAACCAAATATATTACTCTATCACAATCTGAACATAATCTCATAATCCATCAGATCCCTCCAAACTCAATATAGCAACAGCAGAAATATTACAAAGGTGCCTCGATCATGTACGGAAGCTCACGAGGTCTAAACAATGAAGATCAAAGAGGGGAGGAGAACATCACATAGCTACTGATCGCGGACCCATGGTCCAAGGAAAACTACTCACGAGACATCCGGGGAGCATCCATGGTGGAGAGGAGACTCCCGGAGGTCAATCCTCCCTCCGGCAGGGTGCCGGGAAGAGGTCTTCTGGTGCTCCCGATCTTGGAAGCACGGCGGCGGCGGAACAGAGGCGGGTCTGCGGAATAGGGTTCCTCTTCTAGAGTTTCCCCGTAACGGAGAATAAATAGGCGAAGGGGGGCAGCCATAGGTGGACCAGGGGCCCCAGGCGCCCCCCCTGGCGCGGCCAGGGGTGGGGCCGCGCCGGGTGGCCGCCTGGGCCCCCCTGGCTCCCCTCTGGCCCCTCCCGGGCTCTTCTCGAAGCTTCCTGTACGCTGATTATTCTTGTATTTTTCCCGGAATTTTTCTGGCACTTTTTATATGGGGGAAAACTAAAATAGAAAAACAGCAGAAAACAGGAACTGGCACTGGGGTGCACTGAGTTATAGGTTAGTCCAAATATGATCAAAAGTGTATGAAAGTGTATCTAGATCATAGCAATATCACACAAAACATACATGGAGCAAGCAGAAATTATAGATACGTTTTGGACGTATCACTGCTGCTATGGGTTCCTCTGAAAACACCAAGTTGTGTGACTTCACTAGTCACAACAACAGTGACTTTATCTACACTCCTATTGCTACACCTGCTACTTCAGCACCTTCTTATGAGATTAAACCTGCTTTGCTGAACCTTGTTATGAAAGATCAATTCTCTGGTGCTAGACATGATGATGCTTTGCATTTAAATAATTTTATTGAGCTTTGTGATATGCAAAAGTAAAAAGAAGTAGATGGTGATATTGTTAATCTTAAGCTTTTTATTTTCTCCTTGAGGGATGAAGCTAAAATCTGGTTTCAATCCTTGCCTAAGAATAACATAGATTCTTGGGATAAGTGCAAGGATGCTTTTATCGGGAAATACTATCCCCCTGCTAAAATTATCCAGTTGAGGAGCTTTATTATGAATTTTAAGCTATTGGATAATGAACACGTTGCCCAAGCTTGGGAACGCATGAAATCTCTTGTTAAGAATTGCCTACGCATGGTTTGACTACTTGGATGGTTATCCAGACTTTTTATGCAGGCTTGAACTTTACCTCGCGGAACCTGCTAGATTCGGCCGCGGGAGGAACCTTTATGTCAACTACACTTGGTGCTGCCACAAAACTTCTCGATGAGATGATGACGAACTATTCCCAATGGCACACTGAAAGAGCTCCAACAGGTAGGAAGGTAAACTCTGTCGAGGAGATCTCCTCCCTAATGAAAAAGTTGACTTGATCATGTCTTTACTTACCAAGAAATCTCCTATTGATCCTCAAAATGTTCCTTTAAATTCTTTGATTGCTCAGGATCAAGTAGATGTGAACTTTATCTCTAGAAACAACTTCAACAACAATTCTTATAGGAGTAACTTTGGTAGCAATCCTAGACCGTTCCCCTCCAACAACTATGGGAACAACAACACTTATCCTAGCACCAAAAACTCCACTTCTGAATTAGAGAGTATGCTTAAAGACTTTATCACTACCCAAAAGGCCTTCAACAAGAGTGTAGAGGAAAAACTAGACAAAATAGATACCCTCTCGTCGAAGGTAGACAATTTAGCCCACGAAGTAGAATTGCTTAAAATTAGAACTTCTCCCCTTGAGGAGAGGAAGGTCACTCCTATGAATGCTACCCAATTGCAAATTAATGAAAACATTAGGATGATGGCTAAACTTAAAGAGAGATGGGCTAGAGAAAAGGAGGAAGAGGATATAATTAAGATCCTTCCTACACACCATACTGTTGCTACTATCCAAGTTTTTGAGGATATCCAAACTCTTAGCACCCAATGCACCCCTGGTCCCATAAGACCTATTGATGGTGATGCTATGACCTCAACCGTAGAAGAAGAAATTCCCATGACTATGGAAGCTACCAAACAAGTGAGCCTAAAGGACTCCACCACTACTCTGCTTGATAGTAGTGACATTGATTTTGATAATTGCACCCTTTATGAAGTGATTCGTTTCCTTCACAAGATGTCTAGAGACCCCCACACTAGCACACTTAGTCTTGCCTTCACGGGAGCATATCACTAATGCTCTCATCAAAGCTAGGGAGGAGAAGCTTAGGGTAGAAGCCTCCATACCTAGAAAGCTATAGGATGGTTGGGATCCTATGATTAAAATTAAGTTGAATAACTTTTCTTGCTATGCTTTATGTGATGTTGGAGCTAGTACCTCTGTTATGCCCAAAAGAATGTATGATATATTTGAATTGAAACCTTTTGATCTTTGTTCTTTTGGTGTTCGTCTCGTCAATTCTTCCATAAAGAAACCTTTGGGGAATTTAGATGATGTTCTTATCATTGTCAATGACAATTATGTTCCTGTTGATTTTACTATCATGGACATTGAATGTGAGCCTTCTTGTCCAATTATTTTGGGACGTCCTTTTCTTCGCACCGTGGGTGTTGTTATTGATATGAAAGAAGGGATTATAAAATTCCAATTCCCTCTCAAGAAAGGGATGGAACACTTCCCTAGGAAAAAATATTAAGTTGCCTTTTGAGTCCGTCACACGGGCTAGTTATTTTCTTGAAAAGACTTGATCTATTTGCATTAAGCCTAGCTAGTGGGTTTAAAGAAGCGCTTTCGGGATGCAGCCCGCAACGAATTTAGGATTTCCTTTTTGTTTTTCTTCTGTTTTTAGTGGTCTTGATGATTGTTACTACTGTAGCAACATCATTGTATCTTTACTTTTCAAGCTTGGTGCCTTTTATAGCCTCATACGACAAGGGAAGTGAAAGTTGTGACATGCTGTCCAGAAAACAGATTCTGTCCTCGTGACTAGAAAAATGAGAGAAAAATCCCAGTTCATCTTTTTGAGCTGAAATTTTTACAAAGCGTGCTCTATACAATTACCAAACTTTCGTATGTTCTGAGTTTTTTTATTTGAGCTGCAGAAGTATCCCTAACAATTCTTTACTACCTGCTGGTCTGTTTTTCACAGATTCTGTCCTGTTTTGCCTTTTCTTCGTTTTGCAAACCTTAAGCTTTCTTTTTCTTTGCAAAAAACCTTTTGGCACTCTTGAGAAACAGTAGCCCTTCAAGATTATATTTATTTCAAGTAGAGAAAAAATATTTTATTATGGGTACTAACCTCGCTAATAAGATTATGATGAGTTATGTATGAAGGGAGTTTTCAAGTGTGCGAGGGAAGATGATGAAAGAAGATTAAGAAGTGTCAAGCGTTCAAGCTTGGGGATGCCCCCATGCATCCCCAAGAAATATTAGAGGAGACTCAAGCGTCTAAGATTTGGGATGCCCCCGTGCATCCCCTTCTCCATCAACAATTATCAGTTCGTCTCTCGTTTCACTATATTTTTATCACTTCATGCGTTATGTGCTATTCTTGAAGCGTCTCGCTCTTAGGTTTTGTTTTTAGTTTTATTTAGCTTTGCTTGCTGTTCATAACAATTTAGAACCCAGGTTTATTTGTGTGGGAGAGAAACACGCTCCACTACCAAAATTTAACACACAACATAGGACTTTTCATGCTTATCTTTGTTGTGTTTGTTCTTTATCTTTCCGTTGCTACTTTCATGTTTTGCTCTTAGCTTTCATGCTTATCTTTTTGAAGAGCTTTTGTTTAGTTTGTTGCTGGAACTCTCTTGAGTTTTCATGTTTATATTGTTTAGAGAGTTTGCTTGTTGCGCTGAGTGTTGTGTCTTGACTTGAAGTAGGTAATTGAGGTTGCTATTCTTTTGTAGTAGTAACTTGCAATAGTTTTGAGGTGTTGTTTTGAGTAATGTTTGGACTTTTGGTGTCAAGAGCTTTAGCCTATTAGTGATAGATGTCGTATTTTGGGCAATCCGTGTTTATTTTCAAAACCTACAAATTAGTTGAGAACTCTAGCTACTAGATGGATCACTACTCTTCTGAGGGGTCGAATATTAGAGTACACTCACATACCATGAGTCGAGGATGCGCAAGGATAACCAAACCCCCATACACTCCTCCTCGGGGTACTTGTCTCTTTGTGACCTCATTAGATTGAGAGTTACCGATAATAAGTGCATGAGTTCTTCGGACTAATGTGAGTATTCGAAAGTTGACACTTCCACCTTCCCATACTTTGCTAGCCTTTACTGTGTCGTGCATTGCTTTCTTCTCACTCCGAGAGTTAGCGTACACCTTCGCCGGTACATCCAAACCCTTGGCACGATACGCTCTGTCATCATAAGCCTCCTTATATCCTTCCTCAAAAGAGACACCATACCTACCTATCAAGGCATTTCCATAGCCTTTCCGAGATATATTTCCATGCAACATCCATCTTCTCATGACTTGATCTTCTTGTCATACATGCTACTTGCTTGATCGATGAGCCGCATGCTAGTTGGGCCTTGCCCTAATCATTGCTACATGACGCGCTAGTATCATTGCATATCCTGCTACACTGGCAGAGGCATACATTTGCATACATCATGATAGTTACATTCTCTTTATGATTTGAGTACTTTGTAAAGTGTGAAAGATCTTCTATACTTGGCTTGTATATTCCAATGATGAGCCTCCTCAAATGAGCTCTAGGTCTTCTTGAGCAAGCAAGGCTGATGCACCCCCACTATTTCCATTGGAGAGCTTTTAGCTCATATGTGCATCCGTTGCATGGCAATCCCTACTCCTCACATCGTATCTATCATTTGGCTTTCTCTCGCCTATGATTGTCCTCATTGATGTGAGCCTTTCACACCTTTTTGTCTTCCTCCTCCACCATATTCTCTATTTTCCATCCTAAGTGTCAACTTTCTTGCTTACGCTCATCCATTGCATGAGTGCTCAAAATGTCGAAAAGGAGTGGATCATTTTGACTTGTACCTGGCTAGTGGTCTGGGGATGAGTCAAGATTAGATTCCAAAGAAGACCAATGAGAAACTTTAGTAGATTGAGTTCTCAACATAAAAATACTTTTTCTCGAATATCCCTATCCCCTTTCTTGCACGCAAACACCATTTGGAGACAATCGAGTCACGGACAGCGAGAGCTCTTGCAACTTTATGTTCTTATGTTGCTTGTTTCAATGCTAAATATATACTCTTGCCTGTTATGACTTGAATTGAATTGCATGCTTTGATTGCTTTACTTACAAAGTTCTTATATGGTTGTTAGCATGTCACCACAGAAATTATGCTTGTTATCATTTACCTACTCGAGGACGAGCAGGAATTAAGCTTGGGGATGTTGATACGTCCAAAACGTATCTATAATTTCTGCTTGCTCCTTGCCTCTTTTGTGAGATATTTCTATGATATTGATGAACTTACATACACTTTCGATAATATTTGGACTAACCTATTAACTCAGTGCACCCCAGTGTCAGTTCTTGTTTTTGTTGTTTTTCTATTTCAGGTTTCCCCCTTATTAAAAGTACCAGAAAAATTCAGGGAAAAATATAGGAAACATCAGTGTACCGGAAGTTTCGCGAAGAGCCCGAGGGGGGACAGAGAGGAGCCAGTGCCCCCAAGCGGCCAGTGGGCGCAGCCCCACCCCTGTCCGCGCCAGGGGGCGCCTGGAGCCCCTGGCCCACCTCTGGCTGCCCCCTTTCGCCTATTTATTCCCCGTGACGAAAAACCCTCGGGGACTGAACCGTTTTTCACGATCTCTCCTCTGTTCCACCGCCGCCGCGCTTCCAAGATCGGGAGCACCAGAAGACCTCTTCCCGGCACCCTACTGGAGGGAGGAATCACCTCTGGGAGCTTCTCCACCACCATGGATGCTTCCCGTATGAACCGTGAGTAGTCCACCTTGGACAATGGGTCTATGATCAGTAGCTATGTGATGTTCTCCTCCCCTCTTTGTTCTTCATGGATTAGACCTCGTGAGCTGCCCTACATGATCGAGGCACATATGTAATCTTTCTTCTGTTGCTATGTTGAGTTTGCTGGGATCCGATGGATTATGAGATTATGTTCAGATTGTGATTGAGTTATATATTTGATTCTCTTCTTTTATATTTATGTTCTTGAGTAACTCTTGCATGTTCTCCGTTGCTATTTATTACTTTGGCCAAGTAGTAGGTAGTGACACCAAGAGGGACCGTTATGCATGATTGTGGGTTCATGCCCCTCGGTGACTAGCTTGAGTGACAGAAACATGAGTCCAGGGGATGTGTTGTTGCCACAAGGGGGAAAACAACGATGCTTGTACTTGCGGGTGCAAGGATTGTTTACTTTACGCAAAGTTCTTTAATGCAGTTGTCTGTTGCTTTGAGTTTACACTTTGGGTGGGATTCGCAACTTAATACCAGCGAGATGTTCTGGATAGATATCTCAAGGTGGATGATTAGTGGGTAAATACAGATGGATTTCGGTCAACTTGTCTTGGCGTACCGCCCATGCTTTTGAGCCTCTTCATTTATGTTTAGCATAATTAGCATTGGTTTGCGCACATAATCCTGTCAATTGCCCAACTATAATTTTTTTACCTCGCATGGCTATTTTATCTTCTTTTGGGAGAGATACATCACTAGTGAACATCATAGCACCCCGGTCCATATTTCCACCACTGTTTACACTATCAATTTACTTTCAGTATTTACTTTGCCGTAGCTATCACTATGATTATTATCCCATGCGTGTTATCCTTCGTAAGCAACAAGGCCGGAGGAATTGACAACTCCTCTATACTCGTTGGGAAGCGAAGCTATCTGTGTGTGTGCAGGTCCAGGTGAAGTAAGCAACCTTAGGTTGTAAACGGCGCCATTGTTCACTTCACCACCTACTTGTATCTGTTGGAGTCCTCCTGGACGATACTCAACCTTAGCATCTTCGCTAAGGGAAATTTGCCGCTACGCTACATCTCACCTTCCACTTGGGGTAACCAGCGAGAGACGAGAAGCTATCTCGTGTATCACCCACGAACCAGCCAAAGAGCCCGCCAAGTCCCGCAGGAGCTCGCACTCAACTTTCTCGACCTGGAGAAACTGCTCCTCCACCCGCCGCAACAGCGCGAGCTCGCCATGTTGCGCCTGCGGGTCCCTTTCCTTGGATTCCAGAACGGCCCGAAGCTCAGCGAGCTCCTTTTTTGCAGCCTCTGCCCGCTTGTCAGCACCTTTCTTGCGACCTGCGGAATGGACACCAGTCAGAAAAACCAACTAGCAAAGGAAACAACAAACAAAAATCAAGATCTCACGTGTCATAGCGGTCAAGCTCCCCTGGACCGAGTCATGAGCACGTCGCCACTGATCAGTCTCAGTCAGCACACGTTCGCATATCCGGAACAAAAGCTGAATTC
The DNA here is from genome assembly GCA_950022295.1 of Bromus sterilis. Lineage (NCBI taxonomy): Eukaryota > Viridiplantae > Streptophyta > Magnoliopsida > Poales > Poaceae > Bromus > Bromus sterilis. The sequence continues at coordinate 260,294,474 of OX465598.1, read as the reverse complement.
AAGTAAATGCACCAGTCAGAGCCTAGGAAAGAAGAAAATCAAGCTCTAGACTACAACAAATCACAAATGATTGCTTGCAGCCTCGGGGGCTACTCCCATTGGGAGCACTGTCGTGCTCCCAATATTCAAAAGATCAACAAGAGAGAAAAACCCAAGCTAAAAGCTGCAACCAATAAAAAATGATCGCTTGCAGCCTCGGGGGCTACTCCAACAAAGTTCAGAAGGACAAGAAATCCCATACCTGCTCCGCCATGCGATCAAAGAACTTTGCCTTATCTTCAGCAGAAAGATCCCGCCTTTCCAAGAAGTGCTCCTCAGGAATCACTGGTTTGACATCTGGAGGAAAGTCCCTCCAGGAGCCGCAGCAGCCGCAACAGATCCCCCAGATGGAGCAGTCGCAGGAGTTCCCTCCGCACCTACAGTCACAGGGGTCATTCCCGCACATTAAGCCACATGAGTCGCAGAGTCAACCGGCAGATCAGGCGCCACGCCAGAGTCAATCGAACGAACATCAGCAGCAACAACACTCGCAGAAGAAGCAGTCGGAACAGGAGCAGTCCTACAAGCAACATATCTTCAGAACATGAGTCAAAACAAAAAATAGAAAAATTACCAAGAAGAAAGTTATACTAACACAGCAGGTGCAACGCCCGGACGAAGCAATATCCCGAACTTGAGTTTTTTCGGGGAAGCCGAAGGAGGACACGGCACAGCAGGCTGCACGACTGCTGGCAAATCATCGCCGTCACCCGCTGCGTCACGACCACTCGCACTCAAAGGGCGAGTACGTTTGACACGCAGAGGACTCAAATCCCCAGAGTCATCTGCAACCGACGGTCGACCACCCGCTGACTCGACAGCATCAACACCCGATGTACCCCCGTCACTCGCAAGCACAGGGCCAGCATCAGCCGCACCAGGTTCATCAAGTATTTCCGCATCTTAAGGCTGCGGCGGATTGTTCAACAAGGGAGTATGATCCTACATATCATAACAGCATCAATAGTCCACAGAAATGAGTCAAAATCAGAAATAGAAAATTCAAGACAAGTACCTGAGGAAGAGGCAAATCAGCAGCGTAAGGACGGACGAGGCTCTCCTCCCCAATACTCGTACACTTCGTGACTTGCTGAACCCGAGTCAAGAGGTCACCATCAGAGAACTACTCGGGTGAACACCTGGTCGAGTCGTTGGGCCCAGTGTATTGCCACATGGGACGCACCCGATGCTGAAGCGGTTGCACGCGTCTCCTCACAAACACGGAGATAAGCTGACCGCCAAACAACTCATCCTTCAAAGCAGAGATATTTTGCACCAATGGCTCTACAAGCGACACCTCGCGAGCAGACAAAAGATGTGCCCATGAAGACCGCTTAACCGCTCGCGCAGCAGGATCGAAAGGGGCAAGACCAAATCGCTGCCCCTCAACGCACCGATCCTTCAGATAAAACCAGCTCTTCCGCCATGTATAGACGGAGTCCAGCTTTTCCAGATCAAAATAGGTAGCCTTCTCCTTAATCGAAATGCCCACGCCCCCAATGGCATATTCAGAGTTCGTCCTCTTCACATTGAAAAGACGTTTCCAGAGGCCCCAATGGGGATAGATCCCAAAAAAAACCTCACGCAGCGTGATAAAGCAGGAAATGTGCAGAATCCCATTGGGGGTCAAGTCATGTAGTTGCAATTGATAGGCAAAAAGCAACCCCTGGAGGAAAGGATGAATGGGAAGCGCAAAACCACGAGGAAAGAAGCTCTGAAAGCATACCTGTTCATCTGGACGGGGCGCAGGAACCTCTTCATCCCCAGGAATCTGTGCGTCACCACCCACCACTAGGCCATCCGCCACCAAATCATCCAGATCTGCGGCCAAAAGCAGACCGCTCCCACCTACCGGTCATCCTCGCGGACTCCTGTGTTGCACTGCGAGGACGCTTGGACATGGATCTCACCACCAAACCGAGCAAAGAGAAAGGCAGGAGACAAAGAACGAAGAAGGAAGAAGAAGGACAAGCAGGAGAAGGCAATGGCTGGGTGAAAACCTAAACCCACAAGACCTCTGGTATTTAACCAACAGTAGGGGCACGCAAATCATCACCGTTAATCTTGGAACCCAGTGGACGTGGCGCGATCCCACGATAGCCGAGAAATATGGAAAAATCAACCGGCGCATTAACCATACTGCCCACTGCGCGCGAAAAACGAGGGCCATCATCGCACAGTGCGAATTTTTTGGGCAGCAGGCGTCAAGTCACTTCATTTTCACATGACACGGCTACCCAACCTGTCAGGCGGGCCGGCAACGTCACATCTCAGCAATGCGTATTAAGCACGCACCTTCGGTCAGCATCCCGCTCCTCACAAGCTTTTCATATTATTCCAAAAATCTTTTACTCCCATTGGGAGTACCTTTAATCGAGCTCGGGTGCTCCCTCACCTGGAAGGAAAGGATGTGCTCGAGCGGCTGCTCGCACCAACAAAGTAATCATGACACCAACAGAGTTCGGGTGCTCCCTCACGTCGAAAACAAAAGGCGCTCGAGTCACTACTCGCAAAAAACTACCCACGCACTCGACGACATTCCGAGCGGATGATTTCTTATACGACCCCTCGCCTGAGCAGGCACAAGCTCCGCGAGTGACTACTAATAGCTCACTTGATTGTTTATTCCAAGTGGGTGCATCGCTATCCAGGCTTCGCGCCTCTACAAAAAACAATTATACCTGGGCTACGACACACTGTATCCAGATGTCACGCAAGCATTAGCGTGTAGGTAAGACCCCGCTGCGCAGAACGGCCGGGTCGGGACTTGCCGTAGAGCGATTTCACTCCCGATCTTTTCCATGCGCTCGCATGATAGAAAGAGTTGAACGGACGCGCTCAGGCTATTTACTTAGACTGGCAGCAATTGACCCTATAAGACCTGCAACGGCATGACTTTTCTAGACACCGGTCGTTCCAAGTTCATGTCGAGGGACGTGAGCTTGATTGGGTTACTGTGGTATTTGCCACTAGCGCAATTCACCAAGGCTCGACCAGTCGACTCCTTGGGCCCTTTTCAGCTTAGCAATCCCTCGAAACAGGTATTGTCATGGCTCAAAACTGCCAGCGACCCGCGGCTGTGCCGCGCCTACAAATAATAAAGCATTGACGAATTCGAGTCCCTGCGCGACTCCTCGAGTGCCCCAGGCACTCGGGGGCTAATAACGAGGGGGTGACCCCATGACTCCTGCATGTGAGGATACCTGGTGTGTATGAAGACAGAAGGCCCGCTGGGAAGCCTCAACAGGCCCACGACTGGACCAATCAAGACACCGACGTAGGAGTCCGCGACTTATATGGAAGGCATGACTTGGCGTACAAGGCAAGACTAGAACTAGGAAACTATCTCTGTACTCTAGTACGGACTCCCCGAGACCTAGCCTAGTATATAAAGGCTGGGAGGGGAGACGTCTTGATCATCCAATATCCAATCTACTCTCCTGGTCTTGCGAAAACTCGCCTTGGCCTCCCTTGTAATCGCCCCCTCACGCAATAATATGGAGCAGGAAGTACTTCTCCTGTTAGCCGACGAGTATCGTCCAACCTGTTCCTTCTCTATGATCAACCTAGGGTCCCTGACCATGGGATTTGCCGAGGCTGATCCTCGTCACACGCATTCTATTTGGACTCAACCAAGAACAAGGAGAAGAAAGACTATACCCAAATCAAAAAAATCTCGATAGAGATATCTTCACCTTCGGAAACACGGGTGGCTAAATCAGAACCCACAAAAAGAGACAAGTTGTTGCATGTTTTGGCCATAATACTAACTTCTGCTGCCTCCAGCAACCGACAACAAGTGAGAAGGATGAATTCTATGGCATCCATCATATGAATGAGTTCAGAAGGGATCAAAAAATTCTTAGAATGAAAACTGGATCCGATAGACATGTCATCGACTGGGCCAATAACCTAGCAAGCACGAAGGATGATGCTCTCGGACTTGGATTCTTCGCATCCAAAATTCGCTCGCGACGATCATCATGAAAGATGTCGTCGAGAAGGATGGCATGTTCTACGCAGCGCCACAGTCCCGTGAATCTGTCGACACTCGCCGATATTGGCAAGGTCAAGACCCAAGGCCTTTCACAAAGCTAGGTTGCGTCCTTCCAGATATTCGAAAGTGATGATTGAAGATGACGAGATTGTCTCTTTTGTGTAGAGCGAAACTTTGAATTTCTCGACGATGAACTTTGTGATGTAATCGGTTATTTTAAACTTGTGTAGCGCTCTAGTTTGGGTACGATGAACTTTGTTATGTTTTACTATGTGGTCGCTTGTATTTGATAACATTTTAACTCTTTTATTCATGTTGCTTTGTTATATTATATCATCGATATATTTTGAGTTTTTTTTTCTGAAATATAGATCGGTGAAGAAGAAGTGGTATGTCGTGTACATTGGGAGGCGTCCGGGAGTATACGATGAGTGGTCAGAGTATCACGCTCAAGTCAACCGCTTCCGAGGTAGCAGCTACAAAGGGTTCCAAAGCAAAAGCGAGGCCGAAGCTAGCTACTTGAGGTTCACGGTACTAGATGTAGAGAGGAATAAAAACGGGCTCAAAAACTACCTCCAACTTGCTTTCTTTTTTATCGCGATGGCTTTTCTCTTATATAGAAAAATATTCTAGTTTCGATCCATCGTGAAACATGCATGTATGAATTGTATTGGAGACTTGTATATTTCATGATGATGTGGTTGTCACTATGTTAATAATTGTAATATGTTGAATCACAGCCAATGTGTGTGCTTCTACTTGTGTGATGTTACTTTATATGCGGAAATATATATATAACTGTATAAATACAAAGAAAATAATCAGGATAAAACAATAAAAAAATATGAAAATATCAACAGCGCGCGTCCTGAGACCAGTAGCAGCGCGGGTAACCTGAACTGAAAATTAGCACTTACAGCGCGAGATTGAAAGGCACACTTTGAAACGACATACAAACCCACAACGTGGAAAATGGGGGGTGCGCTGCTAACTACAGATTATCTACAGCGCGGGGATACCCGCGCTGTAGATGGAAGTTCGTAGCAGCGCGTTATCAGCAGCGCGGGGACTCCGCGCTGCTAGAGGCCATTATCCTAGTAGTGATATGCTTCTTTGACCATCCTAGTATTGAAGAGCAAAACAACAATCGCATAGCAGATGCAAAGCAGTTTTCACATTCTTAATTTTTTTAAACGGACACCGAGAAAAGAGTTTCCATCTAAATATATTATCATCCAAACAGTGTTACACAAAAGAGTCTAGGGGTAGAGTAAGTCATGCAAGCCAAGATCTAGTTGCATCCATTTTTGTTACATTTTTTAATCTATAAATCCAAAGGAAGAAGTTTTGTACTATATTCTTGATTGTTTCCTTGGTGAAGAGCACGATGTTACGAAAGGTGATAGAGTTTTTGGCGTTCCAAATTTTCTAGAGGATAGTGAGTGCAACTGATTGCCAAAATTCTTTGTGGAGTCCAGGAGGCAGGTTTATGTCCTATGAGAGGTGGAGGGAGGGAGGAGGTGGCAGCTGAAGCGCCCCCATCCTTCATCGCTAGGTATTCCGCGTCTTCGAATGGAGCATTGCACGAGGGGCAGGATGCATAGGAGACTATAGTCTTGCGCAGGAGGTTTCCTTTTGTGTTTACCCTATCCGCGAACATGAGCCATGCAAAGATTTGGACCTTAATGGGAACCTGGGAGGACCAAATGAACGGGACGTTGGGATCAGTGTGTTCTTCGGCCATTTGGAGGTAGGCACTCCTTGTGAAGAAATAAATCTCGTCAGCGAGATCCCGCTCATTTGTAGAGGGAGGAAGTCGATCAACCTGCAAAACACCCAGCGAAGCACCCAACTCCGTAGAAGTTGTTAATGTAAGACGGTTCCTGAGGTTTGCTTGTAAACCAGTTCATTTAGTATCAGAGGCGGAGGTAGTGGGGGAAGTTGTTCCTTGCTTCACACCAATCCAATATGATTCTACGAGTGTACAGTACTACGGTCAGCCGGATAGCCGCGAACCAGGCTATCAGAGATAAATGTATTGTAAATTTTGATTACATAAACCATTTTTTCACTTGTGCTCTAAATTATAGATTACATATTTGCTTAGCTTTAATACTCTAACACTTCGGGTGTCATGCTACAGTAATCACCTACAGTAATCATGATTACTGTTGCTAATCGTCCCATGATCATCTTGGATCAACTAAAATTCAAAATGCCCCTTTGATGATATTAAAAAAAATAGTGCGGCAAATAAAACTTTGTCCAAAAATCGTGCAACCAATTTTGTTTAATAAATAAAACTCAGTGGGCCATGTTAAACTAACTTTGGACATTTATTACTTTGATTAAAAATAATAAACAATTCAAACGGTAGCTCAATCAGTCCAAATTAATAAGTTTTTATTTAAATAAAATACTAAATGATTTTATTTAGAGATCTAACTTTTTGTAGCACTTTATAATATGTTGCACTAATATTGGTGCTTGTTTTGCATTTTACAAAAATCAAATGGAGACCAAATAAAATACAAATAGAAAAAGAAAAAAAGAAACAGAAAAGCAAGTAATAGAAAAATTCTAAAAATCGCTCAGGGGCAAGTTCCCTCTCTCCCCTCCCGCTGCAGCCCACTCCCCAGCCCACCACGGCCCACCGCAGCCCACCCCCACCACTTCTTCTCCTTCACTGTTTTCCCTCGCCTCGCTGTCAGCACAGATGCGCTCGACGCCGGCGATGGTCGACGTGGCGGCCATCGCTCGGTCGCCGGCGAGGTCAAGAACCCGCAGCCCCTCGCGCGAAGCCCTAACCCTAGCCGCACCCTCCCAAACTCACCCCATCGCTCGCCCTCTGCCTCGCTCTTCCCCGTAGGCGAACACGCTCGTGGCCGCGTTGCCGACGCGCTCGTGGCCACCGGTCACCGCAGGATGCGCCACCGCGTCCAGGGGCTCCGCCGGAGTCCTCCAGTTCTCCCTCGCGCGTTGAATCGAGCCAAGGTGTCCTCCTTCGCCGGAATCAAGCCTTCCCCGCCGCCACGGCTGCCGCTCCACCGCGCCAAATTCGCCGCCGTCGCTGCACTCCGGCTTCCCCGAGCTCTCCTCTGCACCCCCTTGTGAGCTTCGCACCTCCCTGGCCCCTTTTCCCCTCCGTTTGGACTCCGTAGTGCCGCGCAAGCCGCCGACCACCATGGCCTTCGTGCGCACTCGAGCAGGCCTGATGCCTGAGCCGCGCCTTGCCTCCCTTGGGCGCGCTCTGGCCACGCCCCCAGCCACCCTTGGACAGCTTGGACTCCCACCCAGTGCGCAACCGCTCGCCCTTGTCGATTCCTTTGCCCAGTCCCTGCTCGCCCTTGCCGTTGCTGGCCATGGTCGTGGGCTCGCATGTGTGTGCGCGCCCTGCTTCTTCCACCGCGGCGGCAGACCGTCTGCTCCGCTCGCGTGTGCTCTGTCCGCCAGTGAGTGCCCACCCCCTGCTGCTCATCGCCGCTCCGGCGCGCCCGCACCGGTTAGCCACGGACTAACCCCCCATTAGTCCACTAACCCCCCATTAGTCCACTAACCCCCGGTTAATACACCCCCCCAGGAACTTACATGTGGCCCCATTTCCTTAAGCAAATGTTTAGAAACAAATACAATTGTTTAATTATGTCCCTGTTACAATGACATGTGGGACCTTCTCTGTTTAATTATTGTATTGGTTTAAATTAAAAATACTCCCAATGACAGGTGGGCCCAGGTGGTTAAACTAATCACTGGATTAATTATAATCATATTTAACACTAGAGTCTTTGACATGTGGGTCCACCTACTGTTTAATTAAATTAAACTATTTTATAAACTGTGAGGCTGACATGTGGGACCCACATGTCAGGGTTGACCAGTCAAAGTTCCTGTTGTGGATAATATTGGGTTTTAATAATAAAAATAAATCCAGAAAATGATTTAAAATTGATTAAATTTTAAAATTGAATATCTTTTAAACCGTAAGTCAGATGGAAAAACTTTATACATGAAAATTGATCAGAAAAATATAATGAATAAGAATACACTATCCATACGCCCACCACACCCATCTAACATAACGCACACGGGACATTCCCCCTCCGATTGCACTATCCGGTAATCACCCGTAGCCAGTAAAACTTCCCGGATGAAAATGATCTGTGTACGAAGTTATTCAGAATGGATCTGCGAGCACGAATACACTATCCACTTGTTTGTCAGATGTCTCTAACGCTGCAGACATGGAACCTTCCCCTCCGGATCAGCTGTTCGGTAATCAACCGATACTGATGAGTCAACCCCGGATAAATTCCTACTCCGAGCAAATCACCGTACGCTGCGTTAGAGCCCCGTTGCTTTGTATCTGCTATGTCATATATTTGTATTGCCATTGTTGTCGTGTATTTATTGTTTCTCCCCCCTCTTATTGTCCGATAGTCCCGACGACCGATGCTGATGCCTCTGTGGTCAACTACGTCATGGACAACCATACCCCTCCCGCGAGCTTCCAGGCAAGAAGATCCATTCTCTTCCCCCGATATCACCTATCTTTTCTGTACATTTCTTGCACTAGGCATGTGGAGACCCGGGGTTAGCGTATGCAAGAATCGCTACAACACAATCATATGGAGAGCCGAGAACCGTACCCACTTGTCTAAGCAGACAAGGCCAAACACAGAACGTTCTCGGGAAGCATCGAACAAGAGGGGCATCTCATCCAGGCCGAATGTTCAACTGAGATGGGTCCTCATCGTCCGCACACAAGTCTAAATGATATGGGTGGTGAAATCACATACTCGTAGACAAGTCGCCTCAACCATACTATTGATTGTATTATAACCCTTACATAGACTTACTCCAGCCCGATCACTTAGTCGGGGTCTAGGGCGGGCTCGATCATACAACAAAGTGTGCACGTGACAGAGTCACGAGCAATCGCATCGCGATGCCCCAAGTTGTGCACATCTAAGGGCCACTTGGTGTATAAAAGACCGCCAGCCAGATCACAACTAAGGTCTCGAAAACCCATACTAAGACATGCATGTTATAATCATACACGCAGCACACATGTCTAGTATGAACAGCAGGTATCATTGTAATTCTCTACCAAGTGTACAACTTTATTGATAACTCTTACAGAGTGCACATAGAGATCACGAGACCGTGATCCAACATTACAACAAGCATGCGGAAGAAAATTATGTCTCGGTACAAACAAGTTTAACAAATGGCTTAAGAAGCCTTATTTAAACACAAGCCCTCCACGAGGGAACCAGTCTGCTGACTTGGACTACACTAGCTTGGTCTTCAGTCGTCGAGCTCGAGGAAGAATCCACCTTCGGGGTCAGTGGGTTCATCTAAAACATAGAATAAGAAAACGTGAGTACAAATTCATACTCAGCAAGACTTACGTAGGAGCTATACTACTCATGCACATGTATCAAGGCAAGGTAGGTGGGGTTCATAAGCAGAAGTGCCAGCTTTGACTTAGCTAGTCGTGAACTACGAGTACCAGACTTGAGGTAAGAAGCGTACACGAGTCCACTACATGTCTCCAACCAATTACACCACTATGGTGCCTTCCTCGACTTCCCCACGAGAAAGCACGCCATAGCACTCACGCTTATCTTGGAAAGTTTTATAAGTATCCAGTTCAAGTTGTCTAATAATCAAGCTAAGCTTTACAAGCAGTCCTTTACCGCAGACGTGGCTATTCGAATAGTTTTGTTAACCCTGCAGGGGTGTACCGCTACACACACATGTCATCACTTACCGCCTTTTGCGTGTCACCGTTCAAGAGGTGACAATGAGGATGCCACCACAACTGTTACCTCATAGCCGATCTAGTCCAAGAAAGTCGCCTACCTGGGTTGGTTACCACTATCGTGAACCCGGCCGGTTTACCGAAGTGGACCCAGATGATGTGTGTGTGGTGCATAAGCCGTTCCCTGCTGAGCCGTTCTCTCACTTAGCAGCCAGGCCACAAACCTACCAGAACTCCGAACTACTGCGACATATGGACATCGAAAGGGATGAGTTAGTAGGTTGAGAGGGGTCAGTGAGCCCAAGTGTGGTTGTACTCTTCATCTTGCATCACCACACAAGAACTCAGACTTAGGGCGGTGTTCAACGAGACAACCCACCGTGTACTCCTACACAGCCTCTCATCGTTCACCTTGTATTAGGGTAGATTCACCAACACATTTCCACCATCATCATCATGATTGCTACCATCCCGACTCACATAACAGTATCAACATTGTATCACTCTAAGCATGCAATAAGAAGTAACAGTTGCAGGGGCCACATGATAACAATCAACTCCTACATTTGCTAGGATTGTGGTTTGCTTACTACTGTGACAAATGATAGGTCATGCAAAGGAATGGGTTCATCTATGCGGTAGAAACGTAGCATGGTAATCATCCTAAACAATGCATAAGCGAGACTGAGAGGGAAGTGGGATTTTATCGACATGATCAATGGGGGTTTGCTTGCCTTGCTGATGAGGTTCAGGGTCTTCAACGAAGGGGGCAACCTCCTGTTCCGGTTCCACTTCTATCGACAAACAACAATCAAGGGGGGAATTCCATGGTTGAAGGTTGAAACTTGATGTATATGCTTCTGATGTGTGAGGGAATTCCATTTAAAAGGAGTGTATTGCAAATGAATTGCAAATTCAAACTCCATTTTGAATTTAAAAGGAATGCATATGCCTTGTTTCTACTGTTCACCCAAGAAAACTTGGTCAAACATGAAAACAGATTGCATATTCAGATTCCTTGAATTTTTCTAATAATTTTAGACATATTATGTGCTACATTTGGAGTTAGGATGAATTTTCTATGAATTTCCAAAGTTTAGCATATTTTCTGCCATTTTCTGGATTTGTTTTAAATAGAAAAGCATTTATGCATCAGCATGAGGTCATGCTGACGTCAGGGGGCCACTGACCACTGGGACCCACATGTCAGTGTCTCACTGGGTTAATTAAATTGATTTAATTTGAATTAAACTAATAGGGGGGATTAACAGGGGCTGGGCCCACTTGGCAGTGGCTATGGCAAGTGGGGACAGGGGGATTAAGCTCTGGGTTAGGTGCTAATGGAGGTGCTCGTCGCCGGCGAGGTCCTGTTCACGCCGGAATTTTGCAAACGGGCACGGGAGCAAGAATGGAGGCCACCGGCGTGTTCACCGTCGTCGTCCGCGTCGAATGGACCTGGCCAGAGCTTCAGGAGGTCACCGGAGCAACGTCGACGTCGAGGATGGCGGCGGCAGAGGCTAGGGCTGCGTCGGGTTCGCGTTCCAGATCACCATTTTGACCACGGCTTAGCGCGTTGGAAAGTTGAGACGCAGGGGAGGCTGATGCGCACATGGGCTGAGACGAAGGGGCACTACGGCGACCTCGGCATCAGCCACGGCGGCAGCAAGCTCCGGCTCCCATGGCGGATCGGGATAGAAGGAGGGAGGGGCGCTGTGAGCTTGGGGGAAACGCTCACCAGGCTACAGGGAACACGACGAGGTAGTCGATGGAGTCGGGGAGGGAACGTAGACGGAGTATTGAACGGCGACGAGCGGCGGATCCGGCGAGCTCTCGGTGACGAATCCGACGACTAGGAGGGCTCCGGGATCTTGATTTCTTGCACAGAGACGAAGTCGAGGACAGCGAAGAGGATGGACACGCTCCGGGGGCCTAGCTCGGGCTCGGGCTGCGAGTTTCCATGGCGGGTGCTCTCGGAGTTCTTCGCGGGGAGAGCTGGAGAGGGGAGGATAGGCACTGGGAGGAGGGGAGGATAGGCACTGGGAGGAGGGGGGATGGATCGGGGAGGCTTCGGGGCGTCTCCAGGACACATAGAAGGCGGCGGGGAAGCAGTTGCGTGGCCAGGGACGTCGCGGTGGCGTCGGCGGCCTCGGCATGGACGGCACGCAGCAGCGTGCTCACTTGCCTTGGGGTAGACGACAAGCTGGGGGTGGTGGGCTGGGCCGGGGTGCGATGAGTTGGGCCTCTTTTCCTGGTAAGCCCCTTTTTCATTTTCTCTCTGCTTTATTTTTCTGTTATTTGTTTTGCTGTGCTAAAAAATAGCTATGCGCTTTATTAAATGCTCAAAATTTATATATGGACTTACATGACCAGTACCTAGTCATTCCCAAGTTTTGAACATTTTTTTAATTCAAAATATTTGAATTCAAATTAAAATAGGGGTATTTGATTAATTCCAAGGTCCTGTTTGAATATTTGAAAAATCCATGAGCATGAGATTGCTACCACACCACTTGATATGTGATCACACTCATTTATGAGACTTTTCAAAAATGCAAAAGGATTTTTTGGACCAACTTTATTTCTGGCCGTTTGAATTAAATTCATCTGGGGGGGTGTTCTCTCTCCCATTTCAATTTCTTTTGAAATTTTTAACATGATGCAAAGTTTCTTGCTAACCCTAGCACATACCTAACAGAGGGGTCTGACAAGGCATGTTTACTGATGCTGCTACGATTACAACCCTATTCAATTGCATAGCTTGTTTTTGTCGCCCCTTGATGTACCTGCCTTTATCCTATGATGCCATGTAAATATATATTAAATTCAGAAGTGAGCCCTGCGCATTGTTAGCTAGGATTAGATAGGGGGCCGTGACCACTCAGGTGAGTGAACGCGGATACGAATATATATATACAACTGCATAGGTACGGTACAATGCAGACACCGCCTAAGGCCCCCTAGCTCGGCTCTGCCGAGCCATCATCAAGTGCGAGCTATCAAGGAGTAATCCTTGTAATCCACTCGTTGATGGCTCTGTATAGCCGCTCTAGGTACCTGAGCAACGATTTTCCTTAAAGGTAAGAGTCGGGCGACCCGACGGTGCCCGCGAGCGGTATTGCATCGGGAACGACAGGGAGGGTACGACCGACGTTACTGGCCTGCTTGGCCCCTGCTCGTATCTCACGAGAGTTACCAAACCACGAAAGTCGATCTCTACCAAGAGTACACGCGAGATAAGGTAAGGATTCGGTTCACCTTGTTGGTAACCGCAGAGACTTGGTGGAACGACAGGGGATGCACCGATGTACTGGTGGTCCTGACTGTTGTCGTTGTCCGCGGGTCAGTTAAGTCGAGGCAACGATAACGGTTGTCACGCAGGTTAATTAAAATGCTAAATGGTTCGGCGGATGACTTGAGAGGCCCGTTGGTCTGTACGCACTACCTTCACGTGGGATAAGGAGTTATGGGCTCCCCTGCGTCGTAGTTTGTCCGAAAGCTCCTCAGACGTCAGCCATACCACGGGCTGATTGCCGGGAAGCGGTCTTGTCTTTGCTGCAGTAGGTGTGTTTGGATTTTCTTTTTATTCACCGGCCAGTCTCGTACCGTTCAGGAGCGCGGAAGGGTGAGGGACCTAGACCCCTGAGCGCATATGATATAGTCCGGCGGATGGCATCTTTGCTGAGCCTAGGATGGGTTGCGCCGTGTCGGATAGCTTTGGTGGAGCGTTCCCTAACAAGGTTCCCGCCACCCTGGAGATCCGAGCGTGCAGGCTGAACATTAGTGCATCCCTGCAGGGAGTTTAATCTATTCGAATAGCCGTGTCCACGGTAACAGGATGCTTTATGCTGAAGCTGGACCTTACCACTACAAACTACTATTATTAATCTGTTGGTTCTGGGTTTTCTTCCTCGCAGGGAAGTCGAGGAGGGGAACTTGGAGGCATCTATTATTATTAATCATTACAACTTACTATTATACAATGCTGCATCAACTTCTGCTTCATTGTTACTTTATGCTTTATATAAACTGTTGGTTGTTCTCTTCTTGTGCTGCAAGACTCGTCAGAAGATGCTAGTCTTCGACAGGCCTAGCTTCTTACCCTTATTCTGATTTCTACCTTGCAGTCCACTATATACAGCCTCCCCTTTCCATTTGATACAAATGCATAAATGCTTAGTAGCGGACGTAAGACTAGGGGGTATGCTAGATACTCACCCTTGCTTTATTTTCCCCCTTTTTGTTTTGCCTGATCGCCCGCTGCAGTCGACTTTCGATCCTTGAAGTACAGGAGCAGGAGATCTCCGATGCCGACCACCACAACGTGAAAATCCCTGATGCCTTCTACGACGTTGAGTTCCCCATCGATTAGGAGTAGTTTGGAGGTTCCTAGGCAGGGGGCCTCGCCTTTTCGATCGTTGTTGATATTTGTGCTAGCCTTCTTAAGGCAGATCATGTATACCTTGTGTCTGTACTCAGATACTATTGCTTCCGCTAATTTTGTGCTTTCGAGTTGTTGTATTCGAGCCCTCGTGGCCCCTTGCTTGTATTAAACAGCTTGTATTATTTTTTATTTGTAGAGTTGTGTTGTGATATCTCACCGTGAGTCCCTAATCTCGATCGTGTACCTTGCGTGTATGATTACTGTACACAGCTTGATGTTTGGGGGCGTCACAAGTTGGTATCAAAGCCGACTGCCTATAGGACACCCCCTTCCAACTCCATGGTCGAAGTCGAGTCTAGTCTTTGCAAAAGTACTTTACTAACAGTGTCGTGTGGCTTCTCGGCCCACGTTGCAAACTGGGTGGTATTAGGATCCTTTTCTCCGTACCTTTACTCTGGGAATCTGCTCTCTCTTCTTTTCGGGATAAAGATTTTGCTAACTCTGACATTAGGATCTCGTGACTACTTCCTCCCGGAGACCCCTCATTCCAGATGATCGCTTGCTTCACGAGAAGATCCTGAAGATACTTGCTGATAAATTCTCGAGACCCTATGTGCCCATCGCCTTAACAATTCCCTGCCACCGATAAGTCCGTATGTATAACCACATACACCTTTCGTTCATCCATTCCATCCGAGTTGCTCTTGTGTTCACAAGATGCATTGAAATACTTTCCGTTGTTTCGAGAATCCTTTGAGCCTACTACTTTGTAGCTTCTTTTCACCCTGCGGATAACTCCTCACATTTATCGAGGATCCGTTCATCCTCAGTGAATCATGTGATTACCATAATAATTTGAAATGCTATCCGATCTCGCGCCAATCCTCGACAGCCTACGGCTTTGGGTGGATCAATCTTTTCAATATCCTTTTCAGGCTCAGCACCGTCTTCAGTCTTAGCATCGGAGGTAGATATACTATTTGGATCATTGGAACTGTCAGCTTCTTTGTGCTTCTTCTTCTTCGGAGAGCTAACAATTTCTTCTTCCTGTATTTGAGAATCTTGCTCGATCCTCTTCGGATGCCCCTCCGGATAGAGAGGATCTTGAGTGCTAGTTCCTACTCGGGTTTTAATCCCGAAGGCCTGTATATCCTGTTTGGCATTATTAGCAAGCAAATCTTTTTGCACATTAGAAATTTGTTCAGCTGAGTTTGAACCATATGAAAGTGCTTCACAAGACATTTAACATCATTAACTGTTCTACCTAGAACATCAAGCAAGCTTTTGATAGCAAGAGAATTATCATGCAACTGGCTTTGTATCTTCTCATTAAAGTGATTTTGCTTCATAATGAAATTATCAAGCTCATCTAAACATTGATCAGGAGGCTTACCATGAGTAATGTCACTTGCATTGAAATCTAAAAGAGAGTGTACCTCTACCATTGGAGGGTGAGTGGTAGGCTCACAAAACTTCTCAATAGGGGGTAGATTCTTTACGTCTTCAGTTTTAATACCCTTCTCTTTAATAGACTTCTTCACTTCTAGCATATCTTCGAGGCTTAGGACAAGCATGCTGCTCTTTTTTGGTGGTGGAGGTGGTTCAGGGACGGACCAATCTTCGTGTTTCTTGGCAATCTTGCCCATTAATTCTTCTGCATCGTCCGGTGTTTTTTTCCTGAAAACACAACCAGCACAACTGTCCAAATAGGATCTAGATTCATCACTTAGACCAGCATAAAATATATCAATTAATTCATTCTTAGGGACTCCATGTCCCGGTCTAGCCTGGATCAGACTGCAATACCTCCCCCAAGCTTTAGGGAGGTTCTCATCCTGCAACTGTTTAAAGTTATAAATTCTTCGTAAAGCAGCATGTTGCATATGAGCAAGAAAGTACTTATCAACAAAAGAGTGAGCTAAGTCTTGAGGACTCCTAATGGAACCACATGGTAGTGCATCATACCGCGCTTTAGCACCTTCCTTTAAAGAGAAAGGAAGAAGCTTAGTAGCATAGAAGTTTCGTATCTTTTCATCTGTAGTAAACAAGCCACCCAACTCAGTGAGTTTGGTCAGGTGTGCAATAGCATCATCATCTTCTCTGCCATAAAAGGGGTCAGCTTCAACCATAGATATAAGTGAAAGATCAACAAAGAAATTATAATCAGGATCATTGATGCATATAGGAGATGTAGCAAATTTAGGATCAGGAACGGTCTTGTTCTTCAGGGAGTGTTTTTCGAGAAGCTTCTTAATAGCATCAGGGTCAGAGTCGACAAACTCTGTTAGCTCGCTGCATAAATAATCATCAAGTATAATATAATCATCATCAAAGAGTCTCTCCTTGAGTTTACTCAAATCAGGATAATTTTAAGTTCCATTAAAAGGGTAGCAAGTATGGGGAATTTCAATTCCAGATTTTTTATAGCAGCGATATGTTTCTCAAGAGCGTGATCAAGTGAACCAATATCATCAAGAGTAGTAGAAGCATCATCAAAAGTATCGGACATAGTAACAGATTCAGTAGAAGCATCATGTGGTGGAGGTGAAGCAAACTTACTCATAACTGAAGGTGAATCAAGTGTAGTACTAGTGTTCAGAACATTACCTTTTCTCGTACGGGATGGTAAGATCGGGACCTTGGGGTCTTCTTTCTTACCCATAGCGGATAAATTGCAGCAGGTAAAATACTTCAAGCAGACTTGTAAATAAAGCTATGCTCCCCGGCAACGATGCCAGAAAACAGGCTTGATAACCCAAAACAGCAGGGGATCGAGATAGTCTTCGCGGGTAAGATAACCCAATTTATAGATTCGACTCAAGGGGAGCCATAGAATACCCACAAGCTTTAACAGTGGATTTGTCAATTCCACCGCACCTGAGATACACTTACTTGCAACAAGATATTAATAGTAACTGTGATATGGAAGTGATGATAGCAATGGAAATAGTGGTGATGAAATAGCGACAGTAAAATAGCAAAAGCAAACAACTAGTAACCAGCAGAATTAGAACATTGTAGGCTAGGGAGATGGATGGTTGGGCGCTGCATGAATAAGGCACATCATGTATTTAACTTGGGTCAAAGCACACAGAAAAGCAATGATCATCTAGGCATAAATCAAACGTCAGGCATGTGCCCCACAGGTAGTTGTACGTGCTTGCAATAAGAACTTGCACAACATCTTTTGTCCTACCATCCCGCTACGAACGGGGCCAAAAGGAACTTATGGATATTAAGGTGCTCCTGTCAAAGAGCACCGGAACAAAGCACTAACAATCAATGGATACATGGAATCCTCAAACTATAGTCCATCCCCTTTGGTGTCCCAAGCTGTCACCTTTGGGATCGCCGGTTCCGGACTATCTTAGAAATATATTCATGCATACACATAGGGTTCAGATCTGAAATCATGGCACTCGGGCCCAAAGTGACAAGCATTAAGAGCAACAAGTTGAAGCAAATATGATAAACAACAATCAAGTGATAGGCAACATGCCCCCAACAATCTATATTACATGCTCTAACTCATCCAATCCCTACCATCCCCTTTTCCTACAGCAGGGAATTACTCACACATGGATGGAGAGGTCATGGAGGGAGGATGGAGTGGTGATGATGATGATGATGATGATGATGATGGAGATGATCTCCCCTCACCGGAGGCCAAAACAGCCTCCAGATTAGCCCTCCCGGAGAAGAACAGAGGGTGGCGGCGGCTCCGCGACGTGAATTGGGAAAACAACTTATGTTTCAGGGTTTCTCCGTCAGGGAATAAATAGGAGCCTCGGTAGGGCACCAGAGGAGGGGGAGGCCCCCAGGCGGCCAGAGGGCGCGGCCCCACCCCTGGCCGCGCCAGGGGGCGCCTGGGGCCCCCTTGGTTGCCCTCTGGTCCCACTTCTGGCACAATGGCCCTTCGGGTGCGTGGATTTTCTGTGATTTTTCCTGGAATTTTCTGAGACACCTAAAAATCCATTTTGCTGCACACAATAAAACCATACAGACAGCTCTGCTGAAAACGGCGTTAGTCCGGGTTAGTTTCGTCCAAATCATGCAAGAATGAGGGAAAAACAATAGCAAAAGTGTTTGGAAAAGTAGATACGTTTGAGACGTATCATCTCCCCCAAGCTTAGCATATTGCTTGTCCTCAAGCAATTCAGTGCAACGAACTGAATGCGACAAAGAAAACTTTGACGAACTCTTTTGCTTCAATAAATGTATATAAGCATGTACTACGAAAAGAATTTAGCAAGTATCAAAACAATGCTATGAGGACAATGCACGAAGAAATCCTTATTTCAAGTGATCAATCACAAGCAACTAAAAGTAAATAATATGCTACTGAAAATCAAGACAAGATTACAATGCACAAAGCTTGAACATACTAGAGTGGTATTTTGCTAGCCTCCATGAGTGAAGCAAAACATAAATGCAGAAACTCCTTCGGAGTTTTAAAGGAGACTAGAACTATGAACTTCAGAATAAGTAATACCACAATCATGCAAAAGACAATGTAGTACTTTGGGACAATGCACATTACACTCAGAATGACAATTATGATCTCCTAGTTGGTTCTTTGAAGAAAGAAGGTGGAGACTCTCGAACCATGGAGTTTGATGGAAAGGTTGAAAACCCGTGGCTGGAATCAAAGACTAAACTTGTACCAGAGCTCTTTGTTTTGAAACAGAGATAAAAAGTGTTGTGGGAGGTGCATGATTCGTCAACGAATGCTAGTAGACAACTCAATCACCTCTTACGCTAGACATGTTTCGAGGAACGGTTCCCAAGATGGAGACGATCACATCCCCTTAATCTCCTTTGTTTATCACTGCCAAAGTTTTCTGATTTCTCATAGACAAAGTGTGAAGGAGGGTTTGTTGGTTGTGATTATCTTTTTTGAGCTAGGCGCACTCATGCCAGTCCCTCCTCGTATTAGGGGTTTGCGGAATAGACATGCATCCCGGAATAAAACATGTCTAACATAAGACGGTCATGAATTACCTACTACTTCCTCATGAGCTAAAACAGAGGCACAACACGGGAGTGCTTTTGAATGATTTCGAGATGGTACAAGAAAGTCTTCGTTAGGATGGCCGGTAAATACCACATAGGAAGGTTTGGTGGACTCATAAGGAATAACTAGTTTCAAGGATTTTGGATGCACACGCAGAAATCCGCTTAGTGCGAGCGAAGGCTAGCAAAAGACTGGGAAGCGACCAACTAGAGAGCAATAACAGTCATAATCATGCAGAGCGACAAAGTAACATTGAATTGGGCATGAAAATGATACAACTATTCTGAAACTCACAGATCATCAAGGCATAGTAGACTTTTCAGTCATAAACATGTGTAAGCATGTGCCAAGTCAATCCGAGAATTCTCCAAAGGGAAATACCACTTCATTATGCTAAACTATGAACAATGAAATGCATGTAAATCATTTCAACAACACATTATGTACTCTAGCTATTTGGGATTAGCCACAAGGAAAGCATGAACACTGGGAAAGCATTGTAAACATAGCACTATGTCGCTACAAGCTGGTCTCTAAATCATAACAAGCATATGTACAAAAGTAGAAACAAAAAGAGTTCATACCGGTTTTCCTTGTTGCATCCCTTTCGTCGATCTTCGTCATAACTGCCTTGTCTCTGGCACGATTGAACGTAGGAAAATATAATCAAGTGCAAATGCCATCACGGACTCGAGCTGAACTCTGCAACAAAGCAAACTAAAGAGAGAAAAGAAAATATTTTTGGATTTTTCAAAGATTTAGCGAAAGAAAAAGAAAAGAGAAATCTTTTTGTTGTTTTTGCAAAATAAAAGAGCAAAGAAGAACGGGCAAAAATTCGAAAAGATCAAAGCGAACAAAATGTAAACGGATAATACAATGGAAAGGTGAGAAGGGCACGTACTCCCCCAAGCTTAGGCTTTTGGCCTAAGTTGGTAGCAGCTACTGCCCCCAGGAGCCTCCTGCTCCGGGGTGATGGTAAGTCCAGGAGTCGTATGAGCCCTCCGGTGCGTACACCGAAGTCCTCGGGTCCTCCCATGAGGAAGGTCCTGGGCTCCAAGCGGAAGAAGACCCCTCGCCTTGCTCGGTGAAGGTCTCTCCCTGGAAAGGTGTGAAATCACCATGATCCTCCTCATCGGGCCCAACCCCCTCCATGGGTTATGCGGCTGGTAATGAGCCATGAAATCATCGAACTGAATCTCGTTTAACAACCACCCGTTCCTGCGAGTGCTATAAAACAAAAGTGGTGCAGGTAGACGGATCTCATGAGTAATGGTCATTTCAAACCTCAAAATATAATCAAGGCTGCCAAATTGGGAAGTCATGGTAACAAACTTACGCCTCTTCATAGTCGCAAGATCAAGACTCGCGTATGAAAAGGGAACATCATTAGGATGCGGGGTGCGCTCAAGAGACTCAAGGATAAGTGTGGCGTAAACGCCTCCATATAAATCGCCTTTGTTACTGTTCGTAACAAGGCGTCGAGCAATTAAGGCACCCACATTATACTCATTCTTATCAGAGAGGGCGTTCGCATAAATAGCGAAATCCGGTGCAGAGCCATTACTCGTGTTGTCACGAGCTAACACACCTCTAGCAACAAAATACGCAAAATACCTGAGGTGTGGAAACTGAATGCTGGAAATCTTTGTACGCCGAATGTCGGTCTCCTCCTGGCAACAAAGGGAGTGGAAGAGGGTCCTCAACCCGGAAGGCTGCATGGTCATCTTCGTTGTCTGGCCAACATTCGGTACACCTATTATATCACAAAACTGTGCCAAATACATGGTTATGAGATCATAATAAAGTTTGAACTCGACGGTTCCAGCATCATGGTTATAAAAAAAACTATTAACAAAGTAGGAGGTGAGCTTCTTGTATTGTACCACACGGCATAAAGCTAGACGTGTCAAACCTGCATTGGCACAAAGGCCATAAAATTCCTCCTTAATTCCTGCAGATGTAAGAAAATCATCGCACGGATACATCATTGCACATGTTCAACTTGTGTCTTCCAACAACTCCAGGGGCACATGATCTTCATTGTAGCTCACCCTAACTGCTGAAGGTGACGCTGCAACTCTAGTAATTCGATCGGAGCGCTCGGGCTTCTTCTTCCCAAGCCATCCTTTTGCTTTTCCAGAGAAACTCATTTCTGAAATTTTTACAATTCACAAAAACAAGGATTTAAATAAGGTGAGTTGAGGCAAACTACTCTACCCACTTACCTAAGGCATAAAATTGCATCAAAACTTGGAAAATAAATTTCTACACATGCATACAAGCTCATATGAACAGCACCAAGAGCTACTAAATACTCACAAATGAAGCCACCAATAAAAAATCTAAGGGGTGAAGGAGTTACATACCAGGGAGTATTTGCTCAAAATCTCAGCTCGAATGATGGGCTGTAGAGAGAGATCGAAAATCGCCTCCAATAACAGCAAGAACGCAAGAACTAGAGCAGAACTCGTGTTTTTTGAGAGAGAGGAAGAAGGGGGAAGAAGACATACCTGGAGGTGGGGCCTGTGGGCCCCAGGCGCCCTGTGGGCGCGGCCAGGGGGCAGGCCGCGTCAGCTGGCCGCCTTTGCCACTGGTGGCCCCCCCTGGTCAGCCCCAGGTGCCTCTAGGTCACTCCCGGTAGGAAAAAAAATTCTGGAACTTTTCTAACAACTTCACTGTTGAAACAATTTTGGAGTTCAAAAAGCTGCGAAACTTTTTGAAAACTTGGAGAAGTGATTAGAGTTGTGAAGCTTCAAAAACATCTAAACTTGGTACAGCAAGAAAAAATAAAAGCTAAAAGAAATGCAAACATAATAACTTCTACTTTTTACTTATATAACACTCATCTAATAGTAAGGTTGATCAAGTCCTACTACCAAACTAGCAATACATAGAGTAGAAAGTTTCACTTACTATGAAGCATTCATGGTTCCTTCACTTTAATGGATATTGTACCCACCATAATGGTTTTGTATTTGTGGTGCACATGTAGAGGACAATCCCACTCACCAATCTTCACGGTCTCAATATTCTCTATAGAGTTGAGGCCATGCCTTTTGTCAATCTTCTTCGAAAAATACACCGTGTGTTCTTTATCATTCACATTAAAAGTAACCTTTACTTTATTGCAATAAATAATAGCACCTGCGGTATTAAGAAAAGGTCTACCAAGAATAATAGACATGCTCCCATCCTCGGGCATGTCAAGCACAAAAAAATCAGTAAGGATTAAACAACTAGCAACTTCAACGGGAACATCCTCACAAATACCAATGGGAACGGCTGTTGACTTGTCAGCCATCTGAAGAGAGATATCTGTAGGGATTAGTTTTTCTAAACAAAGCCTCTTGTAAAGAGAGAAAGGCATAACACTCACTCCTGCTCCAAGATCACATAAAGCAGTCCTGACATAATTATTCTTTATGGAACAAGGAATGGTGGGTATACCTGGATCACCAAGCTTCTCAGGAAGCTTGCCACTAAAAGAGTAGTTAGCAAGCATAGTAGATATTGCTTCATTAGGAACTTTTCTTTTATTAGTAACAATATCTTTCATATATCTCGAATAAGGAGGTGACTTAATAGCATCAGTCAAAGGAATTTGAAGAAAAAAGAGGTTTCATCCACTCACAAAACTTATCGTAATGCTCTTCTTCTTTAGTTTTGAGAGACTTACCTGGAAAGGGCATGGGTTTCTGTACCCATGGCTATCTTTCCTTCCCATGTCTTCTTGCGATAAAGTCTTCTCTAGTGTATTTCTTGCGTTTATTGGGTGCTTCTTCTTCTCGAACTTCGGGTGGATCATTCTTTTCAATATCCTTTTCAAGCTCAGCACCGTCTTCAGTCTCGGCATCGGAGGTAGATATCCTATTTGGATCATTGGAATTGTCAGCTTCTTTGTGCTTCTTCTTCTTCGGAGAGCTAACAATGTTTTCTTCCTATATTTGAGAATCTTGCTCGATCCTCTTCGGATGCCCCTCCGGATAGAGAGGATCTTGAGTGCTAGTTCCTCCTTGGGTTTTAATCCCGAAGGCTTGTATATCCTGTTTGGCATTATTAGCAAGCAAATCTTTTTGCACATTAGAAATTTGTTCAAGCTGAGTTTGAACCATATGAAAGTGCTTCACAAGACATTTAACATCATTTACTGTTCTACCTAGAACATCAAGCAAGCTTTTGGTAGCAAGAGAATTATCATGCAACTGGCTTTGTATCTTCTCATTAAAGTGATTTTGCTTCATAATGAAATTATGAAGCTCATCTAAACATTGATCAGGAGGCTTACCATGAGGAATGTCACTTGCATTGAAATCTAAAAGAGAGTGTACCTCTACCATTGGAGGGTGAGTGGTAGGCTCACACAACTTCTCAATAGGGGGTAGATTCTTTACGTCTTCAGTTTTAATGCCCTTCTCTTTGATAGACTTCTTCGCTTCTAGCATATCTTCGGGGCATAGGACAAGCATGCCCCTCTTTTTTGGTGGTGGAGGTGGTTCAGGGACGGACCAATCTTCGTGGTTCTTGGCAATCTTTCCCATTAATTCTTCTGCATCGTCCAGTGTTCTTTTCCTGAAAACACAACCAGCACAACTGTCCAAATAGGATCTAGATTCATCAGTTAGACCAGCATAAAATATATCAATTAACTCATTCTTAGGGACTCCATGTCCCGGTCTAGCCTGGATCAGAATGCAATGCATCCCCCAAGCTTTAGGGAGGTTATCATCCTGCGACTGTTTAAAGTTATAAATTCTTCGTAAAGCAGCATGTTGCATATGAGGAGGAAAGTACTAATCAACAAAAGAGTGAGCTAAGTCTTGAGGACTCCTAATGGAACCACATGGTAGTGCATCATACCACGCTTTAGCACCTTCCTTTAAAGAGAAAGGAAGAAGCTTAGTAACATAGAAGTTTCATATCTTTTCATCTGTAGTAAATAAGCCACCCAACTCAGTGAGTTTGGTCAGGTGTGCAATAGCATCATCATTTTCTCTGCCATAAAAGGGGTCAGCTTCAACCATAGATATAAGTGAAAGATCAACAGAGAAATTATAATCAGGATCATTGATGCATATAGGAGATGTAGCAAATTTAGGATAAGGAACGGTCTTCTTCTTCAGGGAGTGTTTTTCGAGAAGCTTCTTAATAGCATCAGGGTTAGAGTCAACAAACTCTGTTAGCTCCCTACATAAATCATCATCAAGTATAATATAATCATCATCAAGGAGTCTCTCCTTGAGTTTACTCAAATCAGGATAATTGTAAGTTCCATCAAAAGGTAGCAAGTATCGGAAATTTCAATTCCAGATTTTTTTACAGCAGCGATCTGTTTCTCAAAAGCGTGAACAAGTGAACTAATATCATCAAGAGTAGTAGAAGCATCATCAAAAGTATCGGACATAGTAACATATTCAGTAGAAGCATCATGTGGTGGAGGTGAACCAAACTTACTCATAACTGAAGGTGAATCAAGTGTAGTACTAATGTTCAGAACAGTACCTTTTCTCGTACGGGATGGTAAGATCGGGACCTTGGGGTTTTCTTTCTTACCCATAGCGGATAAATTGCAGCAGGTAAAATACTTCAAGCAGACTTGTGAATAAAGCTATGCTCCCCGGCAACGGCGCCAGAAAACAGGCTTGATAACCCACAACTTCAGGGGGTCGAGATAGTCTTCGCGGGTAACATGACCCAATTTATAGATTCGACTCAAGGGAAGCCAAAGAATACCCACAATCTTTAACAATGGATTTGTCAATTCCACCGCACCTGAGATACACTTACTTGCAACAAGATATTAATAGTAACTGTGATATGGAAGTGATGGTAGCAACAGAAATAGTCGTGGTGAAATAGCGACAGTAAAATAGCAAAAGAAAACAACTAGTAACCAGCAGAATTAAAACACTGTAGGCTAGGGAGATGGATGGTTGGGCGCTGCATGGATAAGGCACATCATGTATTTAACTTGGGGCAAGGCACACAGAAAATCAATGATCATCTAGGCTTAAATCAAACATCAGGCATGTACCCCACAGGTAGTTGTACGTGCTTGCAATAAGAACTTGCACAACATCTTTTGTCCTACCATCCCGCTACGAACGGGGCCAAAAGGAACTTATGGAGATTAAGGTGCTCCTGTCAAAGAGCACCGGACCAAAGCATTAACAATCAATGGATACATGGAATCCTCAAATTATAGTCCATCCCCTTTGGTGTCCCAAGCTGTCACCTTTGGGATCGCCGGTTCCGGACTATAACAGGTGCATACAACTCATAGATAGGATCAAGAACACAAATATATTCATGCAAACACATAGGGTTCAGATGTGAAATCATGGCACTCGGGCCCAAAGTGACAAGTATTAAGAGCAACAAGTTGAAGAAAAGATGATAAACAACAATCTAGATGATAGGCAACATGCCCCCAACAATCTATATTACATGATCTAACTCATCCAATCCCTACCATCCCCTTTGCCTACAGCAGGGAATTACTCACACATGGATGGAGAGGTCATGGAGGGAGTATGGAGTGGTGATGATGATGACGGGCGATGATCTCCCCTCACCGGAGGCCAAAACAGCCTCCAGATTAGCCCTCCCGGAGAAGAACAGAGGGTGGCGGCGGCTCCGCGACGCGAATTGGGAAAACGACTTCTGTTTCGGGGTTTCTCCGTCACAGGAATAAATAGGAGCCTCGGTAGGGCACCAGTGGAGGGGGAGGCCCCTAGGCGGCCATAGGGCGCGGCCCCACCCCTGGCCGCGCCAGGGGGCGCCTGGGGCCCCCTTGGTTGCCCTCTGGTCCCACTTCTGGCACAATGGCCCTTCGCGTGCGTGGATTTTCTGTGGTTTTTCATGTAATTTTCTGAGACACCTAAAAATCCATTTTTCTGCACACAATAAAACCATACAGACAGCTCTGCTGAAAACAGCGTTAGTCCGGGTTAGTTTCGTCCAAATCATGCAAGAATGAGGGAAAACAATAGCAAAAGTGTTTGGAAAAGTAGATACGTTTGAGACGTATCGAGTACCGATACTCACCCCAGACTCTGTGTACGTCGCTTGACCTTTTTGGTGGATTACTACCTGTCGTACCCTTGTGTGTCCTAAATCATTGACGAGCTTCCCCTGATACGAAATGCCTTTGGCGAACGGTATCATCTGGTCCGTGTCATGAGCCTTCTGCTTTCAAACTTGACTCTCTTGTTCCTATTGTATGTCGTATAGATTCGTAAAATGTCCCTATGGGTTGTATCTATTCTTCATCCATCTGTGTGAACCCATGAACTTCCACGGGTCTTACTCTACTGGTGTTATGCCAAATAAATTTTGAACGCTGCAAACTCATCGACAGTGAGAAGTGAATGAAAGGCTATGCATTGAAGAAGTGGGAGTCGACCCTGAACCTTTGTGTTCATGCCCATGGATACAATGTAGAACTTATCATGAAAGCTTCTTGTAAAATGATTATCCCCTTGGCATAAATTTATATTACGTCTGTGATCTTTCGTTCTACCTTCGAGTATTAGCCCTTGGTATCTCGAGGATATCATGCCTTTGCACTACATCTTATGAATTGTGATGAAACAATGCATATCCCTGTCATAGCCATTTCGTGGTTCTGGGTTGTTGTCAACCGAGGACACCAAATACCTTTTGCTTCACCATTCCTTTTTATGGATGTCGTTGTTATTCGATTGCATTCTCTTTAAATCTCTTGACATGAAGTGTCGTGGTCATCATCTGCATTTTTCTGCCTCTTACAAGTGTTAATTGGATTCATCGTGAGAAATACCATCCTTGCCCCTCGATGATTTGTGTTATCATCGACAACATCCTTTGAATCCCTGCCAATACAAACTTGGTCATGTATATGTTGCCATGTTTTCCCTCGGGAAAGATTTACGTCTGATACTTGTGTATCATCACATTTTCCTTTCCATTGGTCTGTGTAACCTTTCTTTTAATATAAATTATCCGAGCAGTGATAATTCCCTGCTGATGTAAACACTTCGGTGTACTACTCTGTTCTTACCACCTGTTACTACTGTTGGTAACATTTCGGTAACCACCGATGGGCGAGAACTTTTCCTATTGGTCCGCCTCGTCTTAACGAGCAGGAAAAAGGTTCTATTTGTCCCTCACCCTTGGTACCGATGTTGTTGCCGACATAGCTAAAAAGTTGTTCTCTGACTTACCTTGCAGCTTGATCGCATTGTTTGCCACCATCCTTCTTATTCACTCTGGGCCCATAACCCACAGTTCCATAGGATCAAAACCAGACTCTCGTGTACCTTTCTGTTCTCGAGGTTATTCCTCTTGCTTGACCTCGTGTACAATTCACGAGTCATATACCTTATGATCTTCAGTTCGATATCAGACTCAGTGCTTATGCCTGATGCTCTGGACCCCTTTTATCCTCCGTTATCACCGTCGAATGCTTGCATATCCTCTTGAAAACTTCTCATGCCTTCTTTTGTTTCTCTTCATGTATCTCCCTGAGTTTAACTCGTGAGATACTTTGTACCCATTCCCTTGGACCATGTCGGTTGGTTAACCTTGTACCGGTCCAACACCCTTAAAATTTTCTCCTAGCCTATTTGTAAGTACGATGAATACCCTGAAGGAAGAATGACAATTCGTCGCGGTGCACCGATCCAGAGAAATGAAGACAATAATGTCAAGGATCAACTCCTTCGAGAAGGGCAATAATACCAAGAAGACTCGTTAGAATACAAACCCGAAACCTTACCCCTTCACCTACTTTTAATTCTTGGGACGAGAATTCTTTGTAGTGGGGGAGATTTGTAACACCCCGGGTGGAATGCTACAGTAATCACCTACAGTAATCATGATTACTGTTGCTAATCATCCCATGATCATCTTGGATCAACTCAAATTCAAAATGCCCCTTTGATGATATTAAAAAAATAGTGTGGCAAATAACACTTTTTCCAAAAATCGTGCAACCAATATTGTTTAATAACTAAAACTCAGTGGGCCATGTTAAACTAACTTTGGACATTTATTACTTTGTTTAAAAATAATAAACAATTCAAACGGTAGCTCAATCAGTCCAATTTAATAAGTTATTATTTAAATAAAACACTAAATGATTTTATTTAGAGCTGTAAATTTTTGTAGCACTGTATAATATGTTGCACTAATATTGGTGCTTGTTTGGCATTTACAAATATCAAATGGAGACCAAATAAAATACAAACAGAAAAAGAAAAAGAAACAGAAAAGCAAGTAATAGAAAAAAATCAAAAAATCGCTCAGGGGCAAGTTCCCTCTCTCCCCTCCCGCTGCAGCCCA
This sequence comes from Bromus sterilis, assembly GCA_950022295.1. Taxonomy (NCBI): domain Eukaryota; kingdom Viridiplantae; phylum Streptophyta; class Magnoliopsida; order Poales; family Poaceae; genus Bromus; species Bromus sterilis. The sequence goes on along the minus strand of OX465598.1, from coordinate 260,265,958 downwards.
TCCCGGCCGACCGCAGCCCACCCCCAACACTTCTTCTCCTTCACTGTTTCCCCTCGCCTCGCCGTTGGCACAGAGGAGCCGGCGAGGTCAAGCACCCGCAGCCCCTCGCGCGAAGCCCTAACCCTAGCCGCACCCTCCCAAACGCACCCCTCGCTCGCCCTCTGCCTCGCTCTTCCCCGCAGGAGAACACGCCTGTGGCCGCGCTGCCGGCGTGCTCGTGGCCACTGGTCACCACAGGTTGCGCCACCGCATCCAGGGGCTCCGCCGGAGTCCTCCAGTTCGCCCTCGCGCGTTGAATCGAGCCAAGGCGTCCTCCTTCGCCGGAATCAAGCCTTCCCCGCTGCCACGGCCGCCTCTCCACCGCGCCAAATTCGCCGCCGTCGCTGCACTCTGGCTTCCCCGAGCTCTCCTCTGCACCCCCTTGTGAGCTTCGCACCTCCCTGGCCCCTTTTCCCCTCCGTTTGGACGCCGTAGTGCCGCGCAAGCCGCCGGCCACCATGGCCTTCGTGTGCACCCGAGCAGGCCTGCCGCCCGAGTCGCGCCTTGCCTCCCTTGGGCGCGCTCTGGCCACGCCCCCAGCCACCCTTGGACAGCTTGGACCCCCACCAAGTGTGCAGCCGCTCGCCCTTGCCGTTTCCCTTGCCCAGTCCCTGCTCGCCCTTGCCGTTGCTGGCCATGGCCGTGGGGTCGCATGTGTGTGCGCGCCCTGCTTCTTCCACCGTGGCGGCAGGTCGTCTGCTCCGCCCGCGCGTGCTTTGTCTGCCAGTGCGTGCTCACCCCCTGCTGCTCGTCGCCGCTCCGGAGCCGCTCGCCGCCGGCGCGCCCGCACCGGTTAGCCACGGACTAACCCCCATTAGTCCACTAACCTCAGGTTAATACCTCCCCTCGGAACTTACATGTGGCCCCATTCCCTTAAGTAAATGTTTAGAAACAAATAAAACTGTTTAATTATGTCCCTGTTACAATGACATGTGGGACCTTCTCTGTTTAATTACTGTTTTGGTTTAAATTAAAAATACTCCCAATGACAGGTGGGCCCAGGTGGTTAAACTAATCACTGGATTAATTAGAATCATATTTAACACTACAGTCTTTGACATGTGGGTCCACCTACTGTTTAATTAAATTAAACTATTTTATAAACTGTGAGGCTGACATGTGGGACCCTCATGTTAGGGTTGACCAGTCAAAGTTCCTGTTGTGGATAATGTTGGGTTTTAATAATAAAAATAAATCCAGAAAATGATTTAAAATTGATTAAACTTTAAAATTGAATATCTTTTAAACCGTAAGTCAGATGGAAAAACTTTATACATGAAAATTGATCAGAAAAATATAATGAATAAGAATACGCTATCCATACGCCCACCACACCCCTCTAACATACCGCACACGGGACATTCCCCCTCCGACTGCACTGTCCGGTAATCACCCGTAGCCTGTAAAACTTCCCGGATGAAAATGATCTGTGTACGAAAGTTATTCAGAATGGATCTGCGAGCACGGATACACTATCCACTTGTCTGTCAGATGTCTCTAACGCTGCAGACAGGGAACCTTCCCCTCCGGATCATCTGTTCGGTAATCAACCGTTGCTGATGAGTCAACCCCGGATAAATTCCTACTCCGAGCAAATCACCGAACACTGCGTTAGAGCCCCGTTGCTTTGTATCTGCTATGTCATATATTTGTCTTTCCATTTTTGCCGTGTATTTATTGTTTCTCCCCCCCCCCCCCTCTTATTGTCCGGTAGTCCCGACGACCGATGCCGATGCCCTTGTGGTCAACTACGTCGTCGACAACCGTACCCCTCCCGCGAGCTTCTAGGCAGGCAGAGCCATTTTCTTCCCCCGCTATCACCTATTTTTCCCGTATATTTCTTTCACTAGGCATGTTTACTGTTGCTGCTATGATTACAACCCTATTCAATTGCATAGCCTGTTTTTGTCGCCCCTTGATGTACCTGCCTTTATCCTATGTTGCCTTATAAATATATATTAAAGTCAGCAGTGAGCCCTGCGCAATGTTAGCTAGGATTAGATAGCGGGCCGTGACCACTCAGGGGAGTGAACGCGGATACGAATATATATACAATTGCACAGGTACGATACAATGCAGACACCGCCTAAGGCCCCCTAGCTCAGCTCTGACGAGCCACCATCAAATGCGAGATATCAAGGAGTAATCCTTGTACTCCACTCGTTGATGGATTTGTATAGCCGCTCTAGGTACCTGAGCAATAGTTGTCCTTAAATGTAAGAGTCGGGCGACCCAACGGTGCCCGCGAGCGGTATTGCGTCGGGAACGACAGGGAGGGTACGACCGACGTTACTGGCGTGCTTGGCCCCTGCTCATATCTCGCGAGAGTTACCAAACCTCGAAAGTCAAGCTCTACCAAGAGCACATGCGAGATAAGGTAAGGAGTCAGTTCACCTTGTTGGAAACCGCAGAGACTTGGTGGGACGACAGGGCAGGCACCGATATACTGGTGGTCCTGATTGCTATCGTTGTTTGTGGGTCAGTTAAGTCGAGGCAACGATAACAGTTGTCACGTAGGTTAATTAAAATGCTAAATGGTTTGGCGGATGACTTGAGAGGCCCGTTGGTCTGTACGCACTACCTTCACGTGGGATAAGGAGTTATGGGCTCCCCTGCGTCGTAGTTTGTCCGAAAGCTCTTCAGACGTCAGCAATACCACAGGCTGATTGCCGGGAAGCGGTCTTGTCTTCTTTGCTACTGCAGGTGTGTTTGGATTTGCTTTTGCTTCACCGGCCAGTCTCGTAACTTTCAGGAGCGCGGAAGGGTGAGGGAACTAGACCCGTGAGCGCATAGGATATAGTCCGGCGGATGGCCTCTCTGCTGATCCTAGGATGGGCTGCGCCGTGTCGGATAGCTTTGGTGGAGCGTTCCCTAACAAGGTTCCCGACACCCTGGAGATCCGAGCGTGCAGGCTAAACAGTAGTGCACCCCTGCAGGGAGTTCAATCTATTCGAATAGCCGTGTCCAGGTAACAGGACGCTTTATGCTGAAGCTGGACCTTACCACTGCAAACTACTACTATTAATTTGTTGGTTTCGACTTTTCTTCCTCGCAGGGAAGTCGAGGAGGGGAACTTGGAGGCATCTATTATTATTAATCATTACAACTTACTATTATACAATGTTGCAGCAACTTCTGCTTCATTGTTACTTTATGCTTTATATAAACTGGTTGTTGTTCTCTTCTTGTGCTGCAAGACTCGTACGAAGATGCTTGTCTTCGATAGGCCTAGCTTCTTACCCTTATTCTGATTTCTACCTTGCAGTCCACTATATACAGCCTCCCCTTTCCATTTGATACAAATGCATAAATACTTAGTAGCGGACGTAAGACTCGCGGGTATGCTAGATACTCACCCTTGCTTTATTTTCCCCCTTTTTGTTTTGCCTGATCGGCCGCTGTGGTCGACTTTGGATCCTTGAAGTCCAGGAGCAGGAGATCTCCGATGCCGACCACCACAACGTGAAGATCCCCGATGCCTTCTACGACGTCGAGTTCCCCATCGATCAGGGGTAGTTTGGATGTTCCCAGGCAGGAGGCATCGCCTTTTCGTTAGTTGTTGATATTTGTGCTAGCCTTCTTAAGGCAGATCATGTGTACCTTGTGTCTGTAATCAGATACTATTGCTTCCGCTAATTTTGTGCTTTCGAGCTGTTGTATTCGAGCCCTCGTAGCCCCTGGCTTGTATTAAACAGCTTGTATTATTTTTTATTTGTAGAGTTGTGTTGTGATATCTCACCGTGAGTCTCTAATCTCGATCGTGTACCTTGCGTGTATGATTACTGTACATAGTTTGATTTTGGGGGCGTCACAAATACCAAATTTTGTCTCTACGGTGGAAGATGCAAATACAATCAGGGAGATTTATGTCAGCGGAATTTATCAGACAATGTTTTCAATCTCAGGTTATATAAGACAATGTCAAAAAATCTCATATCTCAAGGTATCACTATTGTCTATAGACAACTAAAATACTCTCTATATCATAATATAAGATCTTTTTACTATAAAAGTGTCAAAAAGTTTCTTATATTATCTTATAGAGGTATTAGTAGTTAGAAATTTTATTAGACTCCTTCTAAATTGTTGATTAGAGAAAACTAAATTAATTGATCCATGAGAAAAATAATTTATTTTTTATCATCACGATCATTTCATCATATTTGTATTATCTTTTGACTACATTAATAAAACCTAGTTAGTTTACTAAAAATTAAAGCTATAACATATATCAATTTTATCATCTTTCAATAATATAAATGAAGACTACACAATTACCTTCTTTGATGAGCCTGTTGGTTACCATAATTCTATGTAAACGTAGAAATGTAGCTTTGTATAGTTGCAACTATTTTTTCCTCGGGGAAAATATTTTTAAAATAAAAAGAATGAGGTAAAATATATATATTTTTTGCAAAAAGATAGATTTTTTTAGACCAAAATTACTTTTTTTAGGGAAAAATATTTGGATAGAAAATATTATTTTTCAGGAAAATATTAGGATTTTGTTGGTCGAAAATATTTTCCCAAGGTAAAATAATTTATAAATATTGTTTGGCCGAAAAAAGGAGGTAAAATATATGTATTTGGGAAAAAACGGATTTGATTGGGACTGAAATTACTTTTTTCAGGCATAAAATGTTTTGATAAAATATATTACTTTTTGCGAAAAAATGATATTTGGAAAGGAAAAAAAATGTGGAAAAAAACATTATTAGGCCGAAAATTTTATTTTTTCTATGGGAAAATCATTTTTTGACAGAAAAAACCATTTTGCACCAAAAAGTATTTTTTTGCAGGAAATAATTATTTTTTGGTCGGAAAATATTTTTTCAATTCATGTCCACCAACTAATCACAACTGGGTCCGACTTTTTTTTTAGTTGCATGTCCACCAACGAGTCGCAACTGGGTCTGACTTTTTTCTTCTCAGTTGTATGTCCACAAGCGAGTCGCAACTGGGTCTGAGTTTTTTCTTCTCAATTGTATGTCCACCAACGAGTCACAACTAGGTCCAAATTTTTTCTTCTCAGTTGCAATTTCACCAACGAGTCGCAACTTGGTTTGATTTTTTTACCCAGTTGCAAATTCATTGTAACGACCCGATCCCGAAAAGGACCAAAGTCTCTATGATCTGTGTCAGTCCCTGGATCAACTTGCTGGCACACACAGTACTCGATGAATAACAGAATAAATCACATGTCTTTTATTACATCGGAGAGTTCAAAATAAAGATTTTATTACAATAGCATGGCTTAAGGCCATCAAAAATATGCGGAAGCAATAGTGGTAGTAATGGTCCATCCGACTCCACGGCAAAACATTGTGTATAGGACAATAATTTTCGCACCTTAATCACCGTCAGAGTAATCTGCAACAATCGTTATAGCCCAAATAGGGTCAGTACTTTGAATGTACGGCAAGTCATACCATGGAGAAGAATTAAAGTCCTACAATACATGCATTTGGCTGGTGGATCTTCTGCATTTCAATTTGCATAAAGCCAATTTTTCCCTATAGAATAAGTGTTCCTAAAAATTCAACAATAAAAATTCACAAGACAACCCATAGTAATTATGCCCAGAATGATTGACTAAAGATAATGAGATTACTCAAAATTACCATAACTAGACGCTCAAATTGTCCAATAACGGGGACTCGGTTAATCGATTAGATTTGTACGCTCTACAGAGGTTTGTGCACTTTTCCCCACAAGACTCGACCACCTCCTTTGGTATTTGCCATACTACACGTTGTATGGAAACAGGAAGGTCAAGACATAGTCTTTTAGAAGAGTTTACCCTACTCTGGCGGTGCCCATCCCACCTGCCAACACTACGTTCGTAGCACTGATACGTCCAAAATGCATCACTATTTTATATAATAATTCTTTCCTATTCATCAATTTATTTCATGTTATGATGCTATTCTTATGTTGTTTTGGCTTGTTTTACACAGTTTGCAACTTTCTGTTGCCAAAGCAGCAGACACACGATTCAGCGGTAAAAAGTGGACACTGAGTTGCTGAAGCAGAAGACCTCCAAATTACCTGAAAATTTACGAAGGCTATTTTCCAGAAGGATGACGAGGACACGCAAAAGAAGAGCCAGAGGGGGCCACAGGGTGCCCAGGCGGCCACCTGGTGCGGCCCCCTGGGGCCACTCCCGGCTCCCTCCTCTGGCCTATATATCACTCGTTATCCGAAAACCCTAAAAAGAGAGGAGTTTCGCGAGTTCCGCCGCCGGTCCGTGGCGGAAACCAACAGAGGAGAAAAGACATCTCCGGCGGCAGATTCCGCTGGGGAGAACACCTCCCGGAAGGGGAGATCATCACCATCGTCATCACCGTCGTCACGGGCATCATCGAGATCATCATCAACATCATCCCCAACACCAGCACCATTTCCACCGCCATCCAATCTCACCTCACAAGTTCAACTTGTATTGTAATCCGTACTATCTATCCTCTCTACTCTACCGGTGTTGATTACTGCCGTGTGATGAATGCTATTGAGTTTTGTTGGATAAATATCATTGTGTCCAGATTGTTAATCATCTATTTATACCCTATGATCATGATCTCTTTTATGTCTTGTGAGTAGTTACTTTAGTTTTTTAGGACATGGGAGAAGTCTATTTGTTAGTAGTCATATGATGTTGAAGTAATATGTGTTGTTTGATATTTAAGTTGTGTTGTTATTTTCCTAGTGGTGTTGTGTGAGTGATGTCTACGCATGCTTCTATTCTTGTAGACTATGTTGGGCCTCCAAGCGCAGAGGTTTGTAGGACAGCAGCAATTTCCCTCAAGTGGATGACCTAAGGTTTATCGAACTCATGCAAGTAGAGGTTGAAGATGGTCTCTCTCAAGCAACCCTGCAATTAAGATACAAGGAGTCTCTTGTGTCCCCAACACACCTAATACAACTAGGAGTTGTATAGATGTACTAATTCGGTGAAGAGATGGTAAAATATGGGTGATAGGTGTGGCAAAACAAAGTAATATAAATCTGTTATAAAAAGTGCAGCAAGAAAACAAGTGGTAAACGTGAGCACAAACGGAATTGCAATGGTGGAAACAAGGCCTAGGCTTCATACTTTCACTAGTGGCAACTCCCAACAACATTAACATAGTCTAATCACATGATATTTCCCATAAAACATGCAATAGAGACGTACTCGGAGGTCATTCATTTATGGTCAAGAGAGGACGAGAATTATGTAGGGCTACAAAAGCACACCTCAGAGTTCGTAGCTCTCAATATATGGATTTCCCAATGTAACCGCGGCCATCCAAATAGAGTACCACAATCACCACAACATATCTCAAGGATAGTCAAAGACAAGCACCAAGAGACTCTCAATCTTCAATCAACACACAAAAGAGGAAATCACTCATGAAAATATTCTTCTAACCCATGTACAATAGACCGATGTCACCATGGTCTCAGAGATTATACTAGATAAGATCAAGTGAGTACATCAATCCAATACATAGAAGAAGGGGAAACATCATGGGATCATCCTAGATTAACATAGCCTACGATCACAATGAAGATCACATCATGGGAGAGAGAGAAGACCACATAGCTACTGGTAGAAACCTTAACCCCGAGGAGGAACTACTCACACATGGACATGGTGAGAGAGAGAGAGAGAGAGTTGTTGATGGAGAGGTGCAGCCCGGAGGAGATGAAGGAGACGGCGGCGGCGACGGCCACGGCGGCGGCGACGCCTGATACGTCTCACACGTATCTACTTTTCCAAACACTTTTGCTATTGTTTTGGCTTCATTCTTGCATGATTTGAACGAAACTAACCCGGACTGACGCTGTTTTCAGCAGAGCTACTAGTGCCGTTTTCTGTTGTGCAGGTTTCTGGATATTTAGGTACGCTGAAAAAATCCCAAAAAATATATATATAAAAAATCAGAGTTCCGGAAGCTTCCGCAAGTCCAAAGGGGGGCACAGGGCAGCCAGGAGGGTGCCTGGCGCGGCCCAGCCCCTGGACGCGCCACCTGCCCTCCTGGCTTGGTCCCACGTCCCCCGGTGCCCTACTTTGGCCCTATTTATTCTCCCGACGCAAAAACCCCAGAACAGAAGTCGCTTTTCCAATCTACGTCGCGGAGCCGCCGCAACCCTCTGTTCTTCTCCAGGAGAGCTAATCTGGAGGCTGCTTTGGCCTCCGGTGAGGGGAAATCATCGCCATCGTCATCATCATCGCCTCTCCATCACCCCTCCATGACTTCCTCTCTCATGTGTGAGTAATTCCCTGCTGTAGGCAAAGGGGATGGTAGGGGTTGGATGAGTTAGATCAGGTAATAGTTCAATCAGATTGTTGGGGCATGTTGCCTATCATCTACTTGGTGTTTATCATCTCTGTTACAACTTGTTTCTCTTAATGCTTGTCACTTTGGGCCCGAGTGCCATGATTTCAGATCTGATCACCCTTTTGTTTCTTGAGTTTGTGGTGTTCTTGATCCAATCTATGAGTTGTATGCACCTATTATAGTCCGGAACCGGCGATTCCAATGGTGAAAGCTTGGGGCACCAAAGGGGATGGACTATAATTTGAGGATTTCGTGTATCCATGAAGTGTTAATGCTTTGTTCCGGTGCTCTTTGACAGGAGTACCTTAATATCCCTAAGTTCCTTTTGGCCCCGTTTGTAGCGGGAGGGTAGGACAAAAGATGTTGTGCAAAGTTCTTATTGCAAGCACGTACAACTACCCTGGGGTACACGCCTGATGTTTGAATTTGCCTAGATGATTGATACGTCCCAAACGTATCTATAATTTCTGCTTGCTCCATGCATGATTTGTGTGACTTTGCCATGTTTTGCTTGAACTTTCATACACTTTTGATCATATTTGGACTAACCTATTAACTCAGTGCACCCAATTGCCAGTTCCTGTTTTGTGCTGTTTTTGTATTTCAGGTTTTTCCAATAATGAAAATGCCCAATAAATCCCAGAAAAATTATATAAAAAACCAGTGTTCCGGAAGCTTCCACCAGGCCAAAGGGGGGCCACAGGGCAGCCAGGGGGCAGCCAGGAGGGTGCCTGGCGCGGATCAGCTCCTGGCCGCGCCACCTGCCCTCCTGGGTGGGTCCCACACCCCCTGGTGCCCTACTTTGGCCACTATTTATGCTCCCGTCTCGGAAACCATGATTCTAGACCCCTTTTCTCCAGAAGCAATTCCGATCTCCGCCGCCATCGCCATCAAGTTTCGGGGGACCAGAATTCCTGTGTCGGCACCCTGCCGGGACGGGGAAGTGACCCCGGATTCATCTCCATCGACGTTGCTTCCTCCCTCCATAAAGTGGGAGTAGTTCTCCCTCGGGGCTAAGGTTTCTACCAGTAGCTATGTGTTCTTCTCTCTCTCCCATGATGTGATCTTCGTTGTGATCATAGGCTATGTTAATCTAGGGTGATCCCATGATATTTCCCCTTCCTCTATGTATTGGATTGATGTACTCAGTTGATCTTATCTAGTATAATCTCCGAGACCATGGTGACAGCGGTCTATTGGACATGGGTTAGAAGAATATTATCATGAGTGATTTACTCTTTTGTGTGTGGATTGAAGATTGAGAGTCTCTTGGTGCTTGTCTTTGACTATCCTTTAGATATGTTGTGGTGATTGTGGTACTCTCTTTGGATGGCCGCGGTGACATTGGGAAATCCATAGATTGAGAACTAAGAACTCTGAGGTGTGCTTTTGTAGCCCTACACAATTCTCGTCCTCTCTTGACCACAAAGGAATGACCTCCGAGTACGTCTCTATTGCATGTTTTATGGGAAATATCATGTGATTAGACTATGTTAATGTTGTTGGGAGTTGCCACTAGTGAAAGTATGAAGCCTAGGCCTTGTTTCCACCATTGCAATACCGTTTGCGCTCACGTTTACTACTTGTTTGCTTGCTGCACTTTTTATTACAGATTTATATTACCTTGCTTTGCCACACCTATCACCCATATTTTACCATCTCTTCGCTGAACTAGTGCACCTATACAACTCCTAGATGTATTAGGTGTGTTGGGGACACAAGAGACTTCTTGTATCTTGATTGCAGGGTTGCTTGAGAGAGACCATCTTCAACCTCTGCTTCCCTGAGTTCGATAAACCTTAGGTCATCCACTTGAGGGAAATTGTTGCTGTCCTACAAACCTCTGCGCTTGGAGGCCCAACATAGTCTACAAGAATAGAAACGTGCGTAGACATCAAGCTATTTCTGGCGCCGTTGCCGTGGAGGTGAGTTCTTGAAGGTATATCTTTAGATTCTGCAATTAAATCTTTTCGTTTCTTGTTTTTATTTTTACTAGTTAGGCTTATGGAAAACAACAAAAATATTATGAGAGAGCTTTATGAGCTCTACCTTGAGTTGGGACATGAAGTGTTTGAAGAGAAAATCAAAAATCCTATGGAGCTTCATTATTTGCACAACACTCATGTTAGTAGCAATGTTATTAGTATGTCTTCTTTGAATACCTTTGATCCTAATGATATGCAAAGCTATAAGCTTGGGGATGCTACGTTTTATGAAGATGATCTTTTTAGCCCCCCAAGTTTTGATGAGGAAATTTATTTTGATGATACTTTGTCTCCTATCTATTATGATTGTTTTGATGACACTTATGCTATAAAGAATACTATTTTGCAAGTGCATCATGATAAGAATGATTCATGTGATAGCTATTTTGTTGAGTTTGCTCCCACTATTACTAATGAGAAGGATTTTGCTTATGTGGGGAGTAACAAATTTTCTATGCTTGTGGATCATGATAAGAAAGTTTTATGTGATACTTATATTGTTGAGTTTATTCATGATCCCACTGAAAATTATTATGAGAGGGGAACATATGCTCATAGATATTTCAATAATATCAAATTCCCTTTCTTTATGTTGAAGGCTTTGAAGTTGCACTTATTTTGCCTTCCTATGCTAATATCTTTATGCTTCAATGACTTTTTCCTCTACAAGATCCCTTTGCATAGGAAGCATGTTAGACTTAATGTGTTTGTTATTTGCTTCTTGATGCTCTCTTTTGTTCTTCAACTCTTATTCCTTATTCCTATGAGAGCATCATTAAAATCTTAAGCCTATCTTTATGGCTATAAAGAAAGAGCTCTAGGGAGACAACCCTTGTTATCTTTAGTTTGAGTTTTTACTTTCAGTTTTTAGTGGTCTTGATGATTGTTACTACTGTAGCAACATCATTGTATCTTTATTTTTCAATCTTTGTGCCAAGTATAGCCTCATATGACAAGGGAAGTGAAAGTTGTGACATGCTGTCCAGAAAACAGATTCTGTCCTCGTGACGGGAAAAATCGGAATAAATCACCAGTTCCTATTTTTGAGCTGAATTTTTTACACAGCGTGCTCTATACAATCACAGAACTTTCGTATGTTCTGAGTTTTTTGATTTGAGTCGCAGAAGTACCCCTCAAAATTTCATTACTACCTGTTGTTCTCTTTTTCACAGATTCTGCCACGTTTTGCCTCTCCTAACTTTTGCAAACCTTAAGCTTGCTTTTTCTTTGCAAAAACCTTTTGGCAATCTTGATAAACAGTAGATCTACAAGAATATATTTATATCCAGTGTGGAAAAATTATTTATTTAGGGTACTAACATCTCTAATCAGCATATGATGAGTTATGTATGAAGGGAGTTTTCAAGTGTGCGATGGAAGATGATGAAAGAAGATTCGGGAGTGTCAAGCGCTCAAGCTTGGGGATGCCCCCATGCATCCCCAATAAATATTCAAGGAGACTCAAGCGTCTAAGCTTGGGGATGCCCCCGTGCATCCCCTTCTCCATCAACAATCAGCAGTTCGTCCTTCGTCTCACTATATTTTTATCACTTCATGCGTTATGTGCTATGCTTGGAGCGTCTCGCTCTTAGGTTTTATTTTTAGTTTTCTTTAGCTTTGCTTGCTCTTCATAACAAGTTAGATCACATCTTACTTTGTGTGGGATATAAACACGCTCAACCTTCAAAATCTAGAACATATCATAGGATTCTTCATGCCTATCTTTTTGCTGTTATGTGTTCTTTATCTTTTCGTAGCTACTACCATGTTTAGTTTTAGTCTTCGTTTGTCTTTAGCAAGAGCCTTAGCTTTTGTTTAGTTTGTTGCTGAAACTCTCTCTAGTTTTCATGTTTATATTGTTAAGAGAGTTGGTTGTTTCACTTAGTTATGTCTAGTCTTGAGAGTAGGTAATTGAGGTTGCTATTTAATTTTAGTAGTAACTTGCAATAGTTTTGAGGTATTGATGTGAGTAATGTTTGAACTTTTGGTGTCAAGAGCTCTAGCCTATTAGTGATAGATGTCGTATTTTGAGAAATCCGTGTTTATTTTCAAAAACCTACAAAATTAGTTGAGAACTCTATCTACTAGATGGATCACTACTCTTTGGAGGGATCCAATATTAGAGTACACTCACGTACCATGAGTCGAGGATGCGCAAGGATAACGAAACCCCCATACACTCCTCCTCGGGGTACTTGTCTTTTTGTGAACCTCCTTATTAGATTGAGAGTTACCGATAATAAGTGCATGAGTTCTTCGGACTAATGTAAGTATTGAAAGTTAACACTTCCACCTCCTGATATTTGCTAGCCTCTCCCGTGTCGTGCATTGCCTTCTTCTCATTCCGAGAGTTGGCGTCCACCTTCGCCGGTACATCCAAACCCTTGGCATGATACGCTCTGTCATCATAAACCTCCTTATATCTTTCCTCAAAACAGCCACCATACCTACCTATCAATGCATTTCCATAGCCTTTCCGAGATATATTGCCATGCAACATCCACCTCTTCATGACTTGATCTTCATGTCATACATGTTCCTGCTACACTGGCAGCGACATACATTGCATACATCATGATAGTTATATCTTCTTTATGTCAGTACCTTTGTAAAGTGTGAAAGATCTCCTATATTCTTGTAAAATATAGAGTGTTGCCCCTAAAGTGAGGAAAAGATCCCAAAGAGGACAAAATCAAAAGATCCCAAAGAGGACAAAATCAAAAGATCCCAAAGAGGACAAATGAGAGAAATACAAAAAATAGAAAAAAGAGAAAAAAGAAATAAAAAGAGAGAAGGGGGCACACTAATATTCCTTTTGAGAGATCCACACTAGTACTTCATCCTCTATCCCTTGTACTCCATAGAGATCATCATACATGCATATAGCTACGTGGGGACCCTTCACACTATAGAACTTGGCTTGTATATTCCAATGATGAGCCTCCTCAAACGAGCTCTAGGTCTTCTTGAGCAAGCAAGTTGGATGCACCCCCAATAGTTCCCTTAGAGAGCTTTTAGCTCACATGTGCATCCGTTGTATGGCAATCCCTACTCCTCGCATCATATCTATCATATGGCCTTCTCTCGCCTATGATTGTCCTCATTGATGTGAGCTTTAACACCTTTTTGTCTTCCTCCTCCACCTTCTTTCTGTTTCTCCTTTTAGGTGTCAACTTTCTTGCTTACGCTCATCCATTGCATGAGTGCTCAAAAGGTCGAAAAGGAGTGGATCATTTTGACTTGTACTTGACTAGTGGTCTGGGGATGAGTCAAGATAAGATTCCAAAAAAGACCAAGTGTGAAACTTTAGTAGATTGAGTTCTCAACACAAAAATACTTTTTCATCTCGTATTACCTATCCCCTTTCTTGCACGCAAACACCATTTGGAGACATTCGAGTCACGGACAGCGAGAGCTCTTGCACCTTTTGTTCTTTTGTTGCTTGTGTCAATGTTAATATAGACTCTTGCTTGTTAAGACTTGAATTGAATTGCATGCTTTGATTTCTTTACTTAAAAGTCCTTATATGGTTGTGTGGCATGTCGCCACAGAAATTATGCTTGTTATCATTTCCCTACTCGAGGACGAGCAGGAATTAAGCTTGGGGATGTTGATACGTCCCAAACGTATCTATAATTTCTGCTTGCTCCATGCATGATTTGTGTGACTTTGCCATGTTTTGCTTGAACTTTCATACACTTTGATCATATTTGGACTAACCTATTAACTCAGTGCACCCAGTTGCCAGTTCCTGTTTTGTGCTGTTTTTGTATTTCAGGTTTTTCCAATAATTAAAATGCCCAATAAATCCCGGAAAAATTATATAAAAAATCAGCGTTCCGGAAGCTTCCACCAGGCCAAAGGGGGCCACAGGGCAGCCAGGGGGCAGCCAGGAGGGTGCCTGGCACGGCCCAGCTCCTGGTCGCGCCACCTGCCCTCCTGGGTGGGTCCCACACCCCCTGGTGCCCTACTTTGGCCCCTATTTATTCACCCGTCGCGGAAACCCTGATTCCAGACCCCTTTTCTCCAGAAGCAATTCCGATCTCCGCCGCCATCGCCATCAAGTTTCGGGGGACCAAAATTTCTGTGCCGGTACCCTGCTGGGACGGGGAAGTGCCCCCGGATTCATCTCCATCGACGTTGCTTCCTCCCTCCATGAAGCGGGAGTAGTTCTCCCTCGGGGCTAAGGTTTCTACCAATAGCTATGTGTTCTTCTCTCTCTCCCATGATTTGATCTTCGTTGTGATCATAGGCTATGTTAATCTAGGGTGATCCCTTGATATTTCCCCTTCCTCTATGTATTGGATTGATGTACTCAATTGACCTTATCTAGTATAATCTCCGAGACCATGGTGACAGCAGTCTATTGGACATGGGTTAGAAGAATATTATCATGAGTGATTTCCTCTTTTGTGTGTGGATTTAAGATTGAGAGTCTCTTGGTGCTTGTCTTTGACTATCCTTTAGATATGTTGTGGTGATTGTGGTACTCTCTTTGGATGGCCGCGGTGACATTGGGAAATCCATAGATTGAGAACTACGAACTCTGAGGTGTGCTTTTGTAGCCCTACACAATTCTCGTCCTCTCTTGACCACAAAGGAATGAACTCCGAGTATGTCTCCATTGCATGTTTTATGGGAAATATCATGTGATTAGACTATGTTAATGTTGTTGGGAGTTTCCACTAGTGAAAGTATGAAGCCTAGGCCTTGTTTCCACCATTGCAATACCGTTTGCGCTCACGTTTACTACTTGTTTGCTTGCTGAACTTTTTATTATAGATTTATATTACCTTGCTTTGCCACACCTATCATCCATATTTTACCATCTCTTCGCCGAACGAGTGCACCTATACAACTCCTAGTTGTATTAGGTGTGTTGGGGACACAAGAGACTTCTTGTATCTTGATTGCAGGGTTGCTTGAGAGAGACCTTCTTCAACCTCTACTTCCCTGAGTTCGATAAACCTTAGGTCATCCACTTGAGGGAAATTGCTGTTGTCCTACAAACCTCTGCGCTTGGAGGCCCAACATAGTCTACAAGAATAGAAGCGTGCGTAGACATCAATGATCCTTTATTTTCTATGAGCCTTTCCCGTGTTAGAATCTATTGCATGTTCGTTATCATCCAAGAAGCGCCCAACCATCCATCTCCCTAGCCTACAGTGTTTTCTTTCCTGCTGGTTACTAGTTGTTTGCTTTTGCTGTTTTACTTTTGTTGTTTCACCACCACCATCACCACTATTATCACCACCACCACTACCACCGTATCACAGTTGCTACTAATACCTTTGTGCAAGAAAGTGTTTATTTCAGGTGCAGTTGAATTGACAACTCAATTGTCAAAGCCTGTATGTATTCTTTGTGTCCCCAAGTGTCGAATCAATAAATTGGGTTATCTTGCCCGCGAAGACTATCTCGATCCCCTACAGTTGAGGGTTATCAAGTACTGTTTTCTGGCGCCGTTGTCGAGGACCATAGCTTTATTTACAGGTCTACTTGAAGTATCCTACCTGCTGCACGCTATCCACTATGGCTAAGAAAGGAGACCCCAAGGTTCCGATCTTACCATCCCGTACGAGAAGAGGTACTGCTCTTAGCACTAGTGCTAAACTTGATTCACCTTCAGTTATGAGTCAGTTTGATTCACCTCAGTTACATGCTACTTATGTTGAGTCTAGAAATATGTCAGATACTTTTGATGATGCTTCTACTACCCTTGAGACTACAGGTTCACTTGGTTCTTTTATTCAAGGACAGATTGCTGCTACTGCCCGATTCTCAGGTGTTGAAATTCTTGTTACCCAAACACCTATTAGAAAAACTCATAACTTTGATGGCCTTAAGGAGAAACTCCTTGAGGATGATTATATTACGCTTGA
Organism: Bromus sterilis; assembly: GCA_950022295.1. NCBI lineage: Eukaryota > Viridiplantae > Streptophyta > Magnoliopsida > Poales > Poaceae > Bromus > Bromus sterilis. The sequence continues at coordinate 260,249,728 of OX465598.1, read as the reverse complement.
TGATGATTTTTGCAGGGAGCTTAATGAATGTGCTGATTCCGACCCTGCTACTATAAAGAAGTTGCTAGCAAAGCATTCCCTGAAGAACAAGTTTACTCCTAATCCTACTTTTGCTACGTCTCCTATATGCATCGCTTACCCTGATTATGATTTCTCTGTTGATCTTTCACTTATATCCACAGTTGAAGCTGATCCCTTTTATGGCAGAGAAAATGATGATGCTATCGAGCACCTGACCAAACTCACTGAGTTGGGTGGCTTGTTTACTACTGATGAAAGGATCCGGAACTTTTATGTGACCAAGCTTCTTCCTTTTTCCTTGAAAGGAGATGCTAGAGCATGGTATGATGCACTACCATGTGGTTCCATTCAAAGTCCTCAAGATATGGCTATATCTTTCATTGATAAGTATTTTCTTGCTCATATGCAACAGGCTGCTTTGCAAAGAATTTATAACTTTAAACAGTTGCAGGATGAGCATCTCCCTAAAGCTTGGGGGAGATTTTGCAGTTTGTTGAAGGCTAGACCGGGACATGAGATCCCTAAGAATGAATTACTTGATATATTTTATGCTGGTCTAACCGATGGGTCTAAATCCTATCTAGATAGTTGTGCTGGTTGTGTTTTCAGGCAAAGAACACCGGACGATGCGGAAGAATTGATGGGCAAGATTGCCAAAAACCATGAAGATTGGTCCGTGCCTAAACCACCTCCACCACCAAAGAAGAGGGGCATGCTTGTCCTAATCCCCGAAGATATGCAAGAAGCAAAGAATTCTATAAAAGAGAAAGGAATTAAAGCTAAAGACGTGAAGAATCTACCTCCAATTGAGAAGCTGTGTGAGCCTACCACTCACCCACCTATGGTAGAGGTACACTCCCTTTTAGATTTCAATGCAAGTGACATCCCTAAAGATAACCTCCTGACCAGTGTTTAGATGAGCTTGATAATATTATTATGAAGCAGAGTCACTTCAATGAGCAGATACAAGGTCAGTTGCATGATAATACTCTTGCTATCCAAAGTTTGCTTGATGTTCTAGGAAGAACAGTTAATGATGTTAAATGTCTTGTGAAGCATTTTCATATGGTTCAAACTCAGCTTGAACAGATTTCTAATGTGCAAAAAGATTTGCTTGCTAATAATGCCAAACAGGACAATTTACAAGCTTATGGTATAAAGACCCGGGGTGGAACACACACACCTAGGACCCTCTCTACCCAGAAGGGCATCCAAAGAGGATCAAGCAAGATTCTCAAGTGCAGGAAGAAGAAATTGTTAGCTCTCCAAAGAAGAAGAAGAAGAAGAAGAAGAAACACAAGGAAGCTGACAATTCCAATTATCCTATAGAAGAAGAAGAAGAAGAACAAGCTGTTGATCCAAACAGCATATCTACCTCCGATGTTGAGACTGAAGACGGTGCTGAACCTGAAAAATATGCTGAAAAGAATGATCCACCTGAGGTTCGAGAAGAAGAAGCACCAGATAAGCGCAAGAAGTATACTAGAGAAGACTTTCTTGCAAGGAGACATGGGAAGGAACGAGAACCATGGGTACAGAAACCCATGCCTTTCCCAAGAAAGTCTGTCAAAACCAAAGAAGAAGAGCACTACAACAAGTTTTGTGAGTGGATGAAACCTCTTTTTCTTCAAATCCCTTTGACTGATGCTATTAAGTTACCTCCTTACTCTAAATATATGAAAGATATTGTTACTAATAAAAGAAAAGTCCCTAATGAGGCAATATCTACTATGCTTGCTAACTGCTCTTTCAGTGGCAAGATTCCTGAGAAGCTCGGTGACCCGGGTATACCCACCATTCCTTGCTCCATAAAAAATAATTATGTTAGAACTTCTTTATGTGATCTTGGTGCAGGAGTGAGTGTTATGCCCTTTTATCTCTACAAAAGACTTTGTTTAGAGAAACTAATTCCTACATATATCTCTCTCCAGATGGCTGACAAGTCCACGGCCGTCCATATCGGTATTTGTGAGGATGTTCCTGTTGAAGTTGCCAATTGCTTAATACTTACTGATTTTGTTGTGCTTGACATGCCCGAGGATGGGAGCATGTCTATTATCCTTGGTAGACCTTTTCTTAACACAGCAGGTGATGTTATTGATCGCAATAAAGGGAAGGTTACCTTCAACGTGAATGACAAAGAACACACGGTGTATTTTCCGAAGAAGATTGACAAAAGGCATGGCCTTAACTCCATTGAGAATATCGAGACCGTGAAGATTGGAGAATGGGATTGTACACTACATGTATACCATAAATACAAGACAATTATGGTGGGGACAATGTCCATTAAAGTGAGAGTGCAATGATCACTTCATAAGAGGCGAGACTTTCTGCGCTATATACCACAGGTTTGTTGGTAAGACCTGATCAACCTTGCTAACTAGCATGTTTTATATAATAAAAAGTTGAGCTTGTTACGTTTTCATTTCCTTTAGCTTTTATTCTCCTTGTTGTACCCAAGTTTTTGTGTTTAAAGCTTCACTTGTTCTAACTTTTGTCTCAAGTTCACGAAAGTTTTTGCAGCTTTTTGAACGTTGAAAAAATCTCTACAGTGAAGTTGCCCAGAAAATTCCAGAAAAATCAAAATCAAAATTTCCAGGTAAAAAGCCATCAGGAGGCACCTGAGGCTGACCAGGGGGTCCACCCCTGGCCCAGGAGGCCAGGTGGCGCGGCCCAGCTCCTGGCGCGCCACCCACCCTCCTGGGTCCCACAGGCACCCCCTGGTGGCCTCTCTTCCCTCACTCTCTCTCCTTCCTCCCAAAAACTCGTGTTCTTGCTGTTCTTGAGCACGGAACCTCGATCTCCTTCTACAACCACTCATTTGAGCTAAAATTTGGAACAAATACTCTCTAGTATGTGAATCCCTCACCCCTCCAATTATTTTTCTAGTTGGTGGCTTCATTAGTGAGTATTTGGTGGTTCTTGGTGTTGTTTAGTTGAGCTTGAATGTTTGTGTAGAAATTTATTTTTCAAGTTTTGTTGCTAGTTTGAGCCTTGGTAAAGTAAGTAGAATGTTTTGCCCAAACTAGTTTTGCTTAAATCTTCGTTTTTGTGAATTGTTAAAAATTTCAGAAATGGGGAGGCTAGGAAAGTGGCTTGGGAAGAAGAAACCCGAGCGCTCTAGCCGTGTTATGCGTTCCGCAGCTTCACCTTCGACCACGAGGGTGAGCTACAATGAAGATATCGTACCCATAGAGATGTTGGACGCGTCACCCGCGAAAGCCATGGCATTTCCATGCGAAGATTTCATGGAGGATGCCGGCATACAAGAAGAGTTCTATGCTCTGTGTGCCAATGCAGGTTTGACACGGCTTGTTACGAGCCGTGTACCACAGTACGAGACACTCACCTCTATTTTTGTTAACAGTTTCAGGTTTTATTCTGACAATGATACTATGGTGTTTCGACTTTATGAAAGATTGCTGACCATGCCTATGAGTATATTTTGCGAAGCCTTAGGTTTGCCAGGCTTGGTCGAGAAGAAGAAGAGGAAAAATGTCCAAACTGTTGCACTCAACACCCTCCTCGACTCGTTCTGTAACACTGAAGTGAGGCCATCCAACCGCCAGAAGATTTCCAACATTACCTTCCCTCACCTCAGGTATTTCACCTATTATATTGCTAGAGGAGTGTTGGCTCGAGACAACACGAGCAGCACTTCTATGCCTGATACTGCTATCATGGCGAATGCCCTCTCAGGGAAGCACGAGTATCATGTGGGTTCGCTTATTGCGAAACACCTTGATACTAATAGTAACAACGGGGACCTCTTTGGTGGCGTCTATGCCACACTTCTTTTGCGGTTTCTCCAAGGAGAACCGCGCCCAGATGATGCAATCTTTCCTTTTGTTAGCCTTGACTTGGCTGCCATGAAGAAGCATTTCTTTGTTACTAAAACCTCTGACCGCTATACACTTGGTTATATTTTGCGGTTTAAAGACGGTGTGGCACACATTGTCCGCCTACCTGCACCACTTGTGTTTGATTTTTCTCGCAGGAACGGATTTCTTTTTTCAGTGGCCGAGTTTGATGAGATCACGGGGAGATACCAGTTTCACGACCCCACGGAGGGGGTCGAGCCAGACGAGGAGGAGCGCGTCGTGTATCCGCCCGTTCAGGAGGAGACCGTCACCCCCTAGGGTGAAGGGTCTTCCTCTGGATGGGGGCGGGACCTTCTTCTTCCACGTGGGAGGAGCCCAGGGCTTTGGTGTACGCACCGGAGGGCGCATATGACCCATGGACATACCAGTACTACCCTGGAGCAGGAGGCTCCTCAGGACCGCAGTAGACGGGCCCCAACTTAGGCCAAAAGCCTAAGCTTGGGGGAGTACGTGCTCTCATCCCCTTTCCATTGTATCTACCGTTGGTTCGCTTTTATCTTTTTGCAAGTTTTTGCATGTTCTTCTTTGTTCTTTTAGTTTGCAAAAACCCAAAAAGATTTCTCCTTTCTTTTGCTTTCGTTAAACCTTAAAAACCCCAAAAGTATGTTTCCTTTTCTCTTTAGTTTGCTTTGTTTCAGAGTTCAGCTCGAGTCCGTGATGATTATAATTTCCTACGTTCGATCGTGCAAGAGACAAGGAAGTAATGACGAAGATCGACGGAAGGGATGCAACAAGGAAAGCCGGTATGAACTCTTTTTGTTTCTACTTTTGTACATATGCATGTACTTATGATTAGAGACCAGCTTGTAGCGACATAGTGTTATGTTTACAATGCTTTCCCAGTGGTTCATGCTTTCCTTGTGGTTAGTCTCAAATGGCTAGAGTTTATAATGTGTTGCTTGAAATGATTGACATGCATTGCATTGTTCATGGTGTGGCATATTGAAGTGGTATTTCCCTCCGAGGAATTCTTGGGTTGACTTGGCACATGTTCACGCATGTTAAGACTAAAAAGTTTGTTCTGCCTTGATGATCTTTTTACTTCAGAGTGATCTATATCACTTTCATGCCCGATTCAATGTTGCTTTGTCGCTCTGCATGATTATGACCGTTATGCTCTCTAGTTGTTCGCTTCCCCGTCTTTTGCTAGCCTTCCTCCAGCACCAAGCGGAATTCTGCTTGTGCATCCAAACTCCTTTTCAAACCAGTTGTTCCATTTGAGTCCACCATACCTACCTATATGTGGTATTTACCGGCCACTCCTAACTTAGACTTTCTTGTGCCATCTCAAAATTTATTCAAAAGGCTCCCCTTTTGCAACCGTACAAGCTCATGGTGCGGTGAGGGAAGATCAGTATCTACCATGCCAAAAATATTTTGACGGAAGTTTTAACTGGTCAATAAAAAAATATGAGAGTTACACCTCCCCCATACTTGATGATGGAATGAAATGGACCAAATGCTGCTTATGATAGATGGAACGATACCCTCCTTCCATCCTTGAGGCAAAATAAAAGGTTCCGTAGACCATCAAAGGATTTATGGATAAGGGAACATGTGTAAGCAAAAGGCATTAATATGGTTGGCATGGGAGATATTGAGAGACCTTTACCGTTCACCGTTGAATGGAAAGTTGCTCAAAAGAGTTTTATCTCTGTTTTCAAAACCAAGAGCTCTGGCACATGTTTAGTCTTTGCTTCCTTTCACGGGTTTTCAACCTTGCCATCAAAGGCGACCGTTCGAGAGTCTCCACCTTCCTTTCCCCAAAGCACCAACTATGAGAGGATAATTGTCATTCTTAGTGTAACATGCATTGTCCCAAAGTATCACATTGTCTTCTGCATGCTTGTGATGTTTCTTACTTTGAGTTCTGAGTTCTAGTCTCCTTTAAAACTTCGGAGGAGTTTATGTATTTATGTTTTGCTTCACTCATGGAGGCTAGCGAGATGCCACTCTGATATGTTCATGCTATGTGCATTGTGATCTTGAATTGATTCTCAGCAGCATATTATTTACTTTTTGTTTGTTTGTGACTGATTACATGAAAGAAGGATTGCTTCGTGCATTGTCCTTGTAGCATCGTGTCATAACTTGCTAAACTCTTTCGTAGTGCATGCTTATATACATCTAATGAAGCAAAAGAGTTTGTCAAAGTTTTCTTTGTCGCGTCTAGTTCATTGAACTGAATTGCTTGAGGACAAGCAATAGCTAAGCTTGGGGGAGTTGATACGTCTCAAACATATCTACTTTTCCAAACACTTTTGCTATTGTTTTGGCTTCATTCTTGCATGATTTGAACGAAACTAACCCAGACTGACGCTGTTTTCAGCAGAGCTACTAGTGCTGTTTTCTTTTGTGCAGGTTTCTGGATATTTAGGTACGCTGGAAAAATCCCAAAAATATATATAAAAAATCAGCGTTCCGGAAGCTTCCGCAAGTCCAAAGGGGGGGCCACAAGGCAGCCAGGGGGCAGCCAGCAGGGTGCCTGGCGCGGCCCAGCCCCTGGCCGCGCCACCTGCCCTCCTGTCTTGGTCCCATGTCCCCCGGTGCCCTACTTTGGCCCTGTTTATTCTCCCGACACAAAAAACCCAGAACAAAATTCGCTTTTCCACTCTACGTCGCGGAGCCGCCGCAACCCTCTGTTCTTCTCCGGGAGAGCTAATCTGGAGGCTGCTTTGGCCTCCGGTGAGGGGAAATCATCGCCATCGTCATCATCATCGCCTCTCCATCACCCCTCCATGACTTCCTCTCTCATGTGCGAGTAATTCCCTGTTGTAGGCAAAGCGGATGGTAGGGGTTGGATGAGTTAGATCATGTAATAGTTCAATCAGATTGTTGGGGGCATGTTGCCTATCATCTACTTGGTGTTTATCATCTCTGTTACAACTTGTTGCTCTTAATGCTTGTCACTTTGGGGCCGAGTGCCATGATTTCAGATCTGATCACCCTTTTGTTTCTTGAGTTTGTGGTGTTCTTGATCCTATCTATGAGTTGTATGCACCTATTATAGTCCGGAACCGGCGATCCCAATGGTGACAGCTTGGGACACCAAAGGGGATGGACTCTAATTTGAGGATTCCGTGTATCCATGAAGTGTTAATGCTTTGTGCCGGTGCTCTTTGACAGGAGTACCTTAATCTCCCTAAGTTCCTTTTGGCCCCGTTTGTAGCGGGAGGGTAGGACAAAAGATGTTGTGCAAAGTTTTTATTGCAAGCACGTACAACTACCCTGAGGTACACGCCTGATGTTTGATATTTGCCTAGATGATCCTTTCTTTTCTGTGAGCCTTGCCCGTCTTAGAATCTATTACATGTTCGTTCTCATCCAAGCAGCGCCCAACCATCCATCTCCCTAGCCTACAGTGTTTTATTTCCTGCTGGTTACTAGTTGTTTTCTTTTGCTGTTTTACTTTTGCTATTTCACCACCACCATCACCACTATTATCACCACCGCTACTACCATTGTATCATAGTTGCTACTAATACCTTTGTGCAAGCAAGTGTTTATTTCAGGTGTGGTTGAATTGACAACTCAATTGTCAAAGCATGTACGTATTCTTTGTGTCCCCAAGTGTCGAATCAATAAATTGGGTTATCTTGCCCGTGAAGACTATCTCGATCCCCTACAATTGAGGGTTATCAACGCCCACGGACACGGAGGTGGCCACGGTCCTTGGGGACAGCGGCCCTTGGCACCCTTCTTCTACTTTGGAGATGGTGCTGCTGTGGCTATTGATCTCCCCGTCAAGACGGCTGCCAAGGGGGAGGAAATTTCGTGGTGGCTGATATGTCCCAAACGTATCTAAAATTTATGCGTGCTCCATGCATGTTTTGTGTGATATTGCTATGATCTAGATACACTTTCATAAAATTTTGATCATATTTGGGCTAAATTATTCACTCAGTGCACCCCAGTGCCAGTTCCTGTTTTCGGCTGTTTTTCTATTTCAGGTTTCCCCCATATTAAAAGTGCTCCAAAAATTCAGGAAAATCATATAAAAATCAGTGTTCAAGAAGCTTCCGGATTCACCGAATAAGGGCCGGAGGGGCCCCACCTGGTGCCTAGGCGGCTAGGTGGCGCGGCCTAGGGTGGGGCCGTGCCGGGAGGCCGCCTGGACTCCTGGTGGCCCCCGGTGCCCCCTTTGGCTCCTATTTATTCTCCCGTCGCGAAAACCCTGATTCCAGACCCCTTTTCTCCAGAAGCAATTCCGATCTCCGCCGCCATCGCCAACAAGCTTTGGGGGACTAGAATTCCTGTGCCGGCACCCTGCCGGAACGGGGAAGTTCCCCCGGATTCATATCCATCGATGTTGCTTCCTTCCTCCATGAAGCAGGAATAGTTCCTTCTTGGGGCTAAGGTTTCTACCAGTAGCTATGAGTTCTTCTCTGTCTCCCATGATGTGATCTTCGTTGTGATCATAGGCTATGTTAATCTAGGGTGATCCCAGGATATTTACCCTTCCTCTATGTATTGGATTGATGTACTCACTTGATCTTATCTAGTATAATCCCTGAGACCACGGTGACAGCGGTCTATTGGACATGGGTTAGAAGAATATTTTCATGACTGATTTCCTCTTTTGTGTGTTGATTGAAGATTGAGAGTCTCTTGGAGCTTGTCTTTGACTATCCTTGAGATATGTTGGGGTGATTGTGGTACTCTCTTTGGATGGCCGCGGTAACATTGGGAAATCCATAGATGAGAACTACGAACTCTGAGGTGTGCTTTTGTTGCCCTACATAATTCTCGTCCTCTCTTGATCACAAAGGAATGAACTCCGAGTACGTCTCCAATGCATGTTTTAGTGGAAATATCATCTGATTAGACTATGTTAATGTTGTTGAGAGTTGCCACTAGTGAAAGTATGAAGCCTAGGCCTTGTTTCCACCATTGTTACACCGTTTGTGCTCACTTTTGTCACATGTTTGCTTGCTGCACTTTTTATTACAGATTTATATTACCTTGCTTTGCCACACCTATCACCCATATTTTACCATCTCTTCGCCGAACTAGTGCACCTATACAACTCCTAGTTGTATTAGGTGTGTTGGGGACACAAGAGACTTTTTGTATCTTAATTGCAGGGTTGCTTGAGAGAGACCGTCTTCAACCTCTACTTCCCTGAGTTCGATAAACCTTAGGTCATCCACTTGAGGGAAATTGCTGCTATCCTAAAAACCTCTGCGCTTGGAGGCCCAACATAGTCTACAAGAATAGAAGCGTGCGTAGACATCAAGCTATTTCTGGCGCCGTTGCCGGGAAGGTAAGGCTTGAAGGTATATCTTTATATCTTGAAATTAAATCTTTTCGTTTCTTGTTTTTATTTTGACTAGTTATGCTTATGGAAAACTGCACTCTTAGTTCGTTGTTTGGGGAAGGCCGCTTTACCACACCCGTGGTAGAGAAGTCTCCTCCACCTACTGAATGTATCCTGTTCAAAATACCACTTGGTATAATTGAAATAATTAGGAATGATTGTTATGCAGGGGATGGAACAGTCCATCCTAGTACTCATTTGTTGAAACTTACGGAACTTTATGAGTTGTTTAAGATTTCAGGTTTGACAAGAGATGGAGTCATGAGGAAATCATTTGTCTTGTCACTGAAAGGAAAAGCATTGGAATGGTATAGGCTACTAGATGATTCTCACCTACGAGATTGGGAAGAGATCCAGTCTCTCTTCTACTCAAAGTTTCACCCTCTTCATGAAGTTCATGAGAATAGGAATTATGATTATAATTTCTATCCTCATGACGTAGAGAGCATATCTCAAGCTTGGGGGAGACTGAAAACTATAATGCTAAAATGTCCTAACCATGGGCTCCCCAAAGATATAATTATTACTAATTTTTATGCGAGGCTCTCTCGACAGGATAAAGACTTGCTCAATGCTTCCTCTATGGGTTCTTTCACAAACAAAAAGATTGATGCTAAATGGGAACTCCTTGAAAGAATTCAACGCAATACTGAAGATTGGGAGATCGGAAAAGGTAAAGAGTCAGGTATAAATTATGAGTATGATTGCATTAAGTACTTTGTTGAAACTTCAAGTTTTAATAAGCTTAGTGCTAAGTTTGGGCTTGATTCTCAAGCAGAAATAACAATATCACACAAAACATGCATGGAGCAAGCAGAAATTATAGATACGTTTGGGACGTATTAGTGAGTCGAACACTCAACACTTCGCCTTATTAAGGACCTAGGGGAATGCATTGTGTATAAAGAATGCTTACGGTGGGTTGTCGGAGTGACAGAAACTTGAACCCCAGTTCGCACGCTTTTGCACAAGGGAACAATGGATCATCGATCGTATTGCTATGGTTATGCTTTTGCCTTAATTACTATCTTGTATTTGCGGATGCTTGCAAGATGTTTAATCATAAGAGTGCACTTATCTTAGTTTAGAGGGTTTACTAGCATAGATCCACCCAATCAACACTTATAAACACAACACATAGTACTGATGCGGAATATGACGAAAGCACGTGACTATTTCTACCGTGTGTCCTCAAGAACGCTTTAGCCTTTATAAGTTCAGTTGCCAGGCCTATCCTTTGCTCAAAAGGATCGGGCCACTTTTTACTCCTCAGTGTCTTTTACTTTTCTCGCTTTTATCTTTTTATTGCTTATATCGAAAACCCCTAAAAAGTTATCTTTCAGTTCCTACAGCTATTTCTTTACCAAAGTCACTTACCAATAACTTCTGCTCCTCGTTGGGTTCGACACTCTTGTTTATCGAAAACGCTACAAACGACCCCCTACAGTTGAGGGTCATCAAGCACCGCCTAACAAGAGTCACTACAACTAATCAACCAAGTCAGAGCCCATAATAGCTTGTGGCTGCACACGTAAGCTTCTAGCAATGAAAATATGATTAATCTCTTTAAGCCTGGGTGGCATTCCGCAGTGATTACTGGCCATCTCCAGGTCACTCAGGCATCTCCACTGGTTCCTCCAGGGTACCCCCAACCATTCCACCCAAGTAGTTCATTGAGTATATCTTGGTCTTGATTTACTACAAAGTCACTCATCTCATCGTGAATTCACTCCCCAATCCACATCAACATAGCAAAGCACTACAATTTCCTACACGATGGTGACAAGGTAAACCCACCACAATGAACTATTGGGTTTTGCATAAAAGTAAACTGCTACTCATGCATTCTAAGAGAAAGGTACTACATGCAACAAAACATAGGTATAATGGAAAATGATCAAAGGTAATGACTTTCCTTGTTGATGGTGATCGAACTCTAAATATTGAAGGTACTTGGCTTCGCACTCCAGACAATCTAACGCAAACAAACAAGTGCATACAATCAAAACACAATTCAATAGAAAGCAAAACAAGGTTTCGACAAAACTTCGAAAAGAAACCAATGAAAAAGGTTTTTGCAAAACAGAACAAAATTTGTGTAAAACTTGTTGATGAATATTATAAGTGATAGGGATAGCCTAGGGTTTTGATTTGCAAAAAGAATCGATCAAAACCGAGCTACGGTCAAAAAGTTATGGCCAAACGAAGTTTGAATTTAAATTTGTCCAAACTAATATTTTAAAATTTCAAAAGGTTAAAATGATGTTTCTACTGGATAGAGCGATGAAAAACTTAAAAGTGGGCTTTGGTTTCGTTTAAAACTCATATACGAGTAAAAAGTTATAGCTAAAATAAGACTAGGTGCTAATCTGCTAAAAACAGAAAATTAAATAATTAGATCTAAGTCCCTAGCTATCGTGCGAACAGGATGCACTAAAAATCTAATCCAGTGAACGCAAAAAAAACGTTTCAGCCTATTTTTTTATAAAATGTTTTTTCCTAATCTATGTCTCTCTCACAGAGAGTCTCACGTACTAGAAGTTGGTCGTGGCCGCCGTGGTGGCTTGGGTCGATGGGGCGGCTGCTCCGGTAGGTCTTGGCGGTGACGGAGTTGTCGGGGAGGAGCGGCAACGAGCCGAGCTCGACATGTCGAGCCTCTGCTTCTTTCGGTTCAAGGGATACCCCGTCAAGCTCTCGCTCGCAACGCCAACGCCGCGGCTCGCGCGAGTCGATATCGGCGTGGCACGCCACCGTTGGAGTGCTCTCTGTTCCTTGTCGTACGAGCTGCCATCGAGAATGACCGCAAACTTGTACAACACGAGGGCCCTAAAGTTGCGCCTCAGGTTCATCGAGGACATCGTCGCCGGCGAGGAGAAGGACGGCGGAACCATCCTGCCAGCGCTACCGAACCTCAAGACCCTAGAACTAGAGGGAGAATACCAGTCCGATAAAAAGAACAGGACGGCGGCAACGGCGATGGCGAGGCTCCTCGGCGCCTTCCCGGTGATGTTCGAGCTCCGTCTCAAGTTGGCCATGTGGTGGTGGGACTACTACGACCAACACAATTACAAGGACCATGTCAGAGGCCCCTTCGGCGAGACCATGGAGAGGTTGGAGAGGCTCGCGTGTAAATCGTCGGCCGTGGACCTCGGCTGGGTCTCGGATCTCCCGGATGCCCTGACCAACAACTGCGTGTTCCGCTGCCTGTAGATGAGCCTTCGGAAGGTGACGCTACAGTACAAGGCCTCGCAGGTCAACTGCTTCCCGGCGCAGCTCACCAAGTTCCCGGTGAAGAAAGCCATGGGGCTTGAGGAGATGCACATCGACGACGGTAGGCAGTTCTGGCCGGATCATCTGTGTCACAAGGTTGCGAGATGGAGAGCCGAGTCATTCCAGAGGAAGAAGAACATGGCGGACAAGGCAGCCGGCTTCCGGGTGTTCCAGCTGCACGTGAGTATATAGCATAAAACCACCAGGTCGTCTTTCCAAAAAACTACCGCTTTCAAAACTTTCGTTGATAACTATCACTTTTTTGATAACCACTCTCAAAAAAACCCAAGTCGCTGAGAGGTTAGTTTTTAATCGTGATTATGACAGCTAGGGCCCACATATCAGGTCCACAGTAACTTTGACCGTTAGATTGACTGTTAACTTACATGTGGGCCCAAAATATATATTTTTCTAGAATTTTTTTAGATGGAGCCCACATGTCACTCCCTTCCATTTAAAAAAACTTTTTCCAGAAAAATAAAAAATATCGAAAAAATCAATTTTCCTGGGGAAAAAATGATTTTTGGACCAAAATAAATCAAATTTATTTCGGGAAAAAATAACCGTAATTTTTTTAGCCAAAAAACTAACTTTTTCTTGAAAAAATCAAAAAACTTTCCGTAAATAATTATTTTCCAAACAATATTCCTGAGAAAAAATTAATTTCTTGTAAATATTTTTTGGGTGCAAAATGATTTTTTTTGGAGGAAAAAATTATTTTTTGATCGAAAATTAATTTTACATCGGGAAAATTCTTTTTTGGAGAAAATAATTTTCTGCAGCAAGTTTTTATTTTTCAGAGAAAATTGGAATTTTTTGTCCAATTTTTCCACAGGTAAAAAAAATTCCGGTAAAAAATGGGATTTTCTGGGCTGGAAAATATTTTAACGGGTAAATATATATTTTTTTAAGGGAAATTTACGTTTTTCAATCAAAAAATAAATGTTTTTCCAAAAAAAATTGGTTATTTGGGCTGAAAATGTTTTTTCGGGTAACCTTTAATTTTTTGAGGGAAAGTTTATTTTTTCAGCCAAACAAAATTTGCTTCAAAAGTTCTTGCTAATAGGCTAAAGGAGATTCTGCCTGATATTATATCTCAAGAACAATCTGCTTTTGTTCCGGGGCGTCTGATCACGGACAATATCATTGTTGCTTATGAGTGCCTTCATTTTATGAAAAGGAACAAATCTCTGAAGCACCGTCATTGCGCCCTCAAGCTTGATATGATGAAGGCTTACGACAGGGTTGAGTGGACATACCTGAAGGCCATCATGCTTAAATTGGGCTTCTCGGAAAACTGGGTTTCTCTTGTTATGAGTTTGCTCACCTCTGTGACATATTCGGTAATGTTTAATGGCAAGAAACTTGAGGAGTTCACCCCGACTAGAGGGATTCGGCAAGGAGATCCTATATCTCCCTATCTGTTCTTGTTAGCAGCGGAGGGCCTTTCAAGCCTCCTCAAAACCAGAGATTCGTCACCGCATCTTGGTGGTCTACAAGTGGCGCCCTCGGCACCTCGAGTTAATCACCTCATGTTTGTGGATGATAGCCTGCTGCTTTTCAAGGCAAACGGAGAAGGAGGCAATGAGGTGTCCAACTTGCTTGAATCTTAGTGCCAAGCCTCGGGGCAGAGGGTTAATTACAACAAGTCTTCAGTGTTCTTCAGCAAGGGATGCCCTGAGTCTGTCAGAGATGAGGTGAAAGGGATTTTGGATGTTCATATTGAGACACTTAATGAGAGGTACCTGGGGTTGTCGTCTGATATTGGTGCTTCAAAATCTGGTGCGTTCAAATATTTAAAAGATAGAATGTGGGGGAAAGTGAAGGGGTGGATTGAGAAGACGATCTCCTATGCTGGGAAGGAGGTGCTTATCAAATCCGTTGCTCAAGCCGTGCCCATTTACTCCATGTCCTGCTTTAAACTCCCAAGGGGACTATGTGAGCACCTCACTAAACTAATCAGACAGTTTTTTTGGGGGAAGTAAGCAAGGAAAAATGAAACCGCATTGGGTCTCCTGGAGCTCGATGATACAACCCAAGAAAGATGGGGGTATGGTTTTCCGCGACCTCGAGCTGTTCAACATATCCCTTCTTGCGCGACAAGCTTGGTGGATTCTTCAAAACGTCAATTCTCTCAGTTCACGGCTGCTAAAAGCCATCTATTTCCCAGATTCTAGCATCTTGGAAGCATCACTTGGGACTCACCCTTCTCAAATATGGCGAGGTATACTTGAAGGACGTGATGCTCTGAAGCTTGGTCTTATCAGACGCATTGGAGATGGCCTGTCAACCTCCATCTGGGAACACAACTGGATTCCCAAAGACTCTAATATTCGTCCAATCGTGTGCCTTTCCAGTGACAAACCGGTGTTGGTATCGGAGCTCATTGACTCCTCGGAAACATGCTGGAATGAGGAGCGGCTGCGACTTTGTTTTCTACCGAATGATGTCCATGCAATAATGTCCATTCCGTTGTGTGCACAATCGATGGGCGACTACTGGTCTTGGCACTTTGAGAAGAAGGGTTTCTTCTCAGTCCGCTCTATGTATAGGCTACTCCTGACAACCAGAACAGTGAGAGAAGGTCTCCTGGAAGGTCGAAGCAATGCTTCAAACCCGGATGTGGATCAGAATGGTTGGAAGTCTCTATGGTCTGTCAAAGTACCGGCAAAGATAAGAAATTTTCTATGGCGCTTGGCGAAACATTCTCTACCCACAGAGGATGTTAGAATGCATAGGAACATGGCATCAGAGGATACTTGTCAATTCTGTGGCGATCTTGACTCCCAGAGGTATTCGTTAGTTGACTGTTCCCTTGCCAATGTGTCTGGGCTCTTGCTAAGGATGATATAAGCATGGAAATTTCTGAGACCAGGAGCCCTAATGCTAAACTCTGGCTGTTCAATCTGATCGAGGTTCTGTCTCATGCAGATTTTGTAATGTGTGCGGTTCTGTTATGGGCTATTTGGACAGCAAGAAGAAAGGTCATCCATGAGAGTATCTTCCAGAGTCCCCTGGAAACTCATGCATTTGCGGTGAGGTTTTGATGGCGCGAGAGTTGACGGGTGTAGTCTTCTCGCCCTTCGTTGGTGAGCCCCAAGTGGAAGGCGTGATGCAGCACAGCAGCAAATTTCCCTCGGTAAAGATACCAAGGTTTGTCTCCAGTAGGACTCCAGAGATGATAAGTAGGTGTCAGCGGCGCAACTGACGCGGACCTGCACACAGACACAAATAACTTTGTTCCCAACGAAGTTCAGAGAGGTTGTCAATCTCTCCGGTCTTGTTGTTCACAAAGGATCAAACACAAGGGATAATGATAGCAACTGAAATAAAAGCAGAAAAGTAAATGAGCGTGGAAACAGTAATGAGGATATGGACCGGGATACGTGATGTTCACTAGTGATGTCTCTCTCCCAAAAGACGATAAAACTGCTATGCGAGGTAAACAAATTACAGAAGGGCAATTGACAGGATTATGAACGCACCGCAATGCTAACTATGCTACAAAAGAAAGGAAGAGGCTCAAAAGCACGGGCAGTACGCCAAAATAAGTAGACCGAAATCCAACTGCATCTACTACTAATCATCCACCTTGAGATATCTATCCAGGACATCTCGCTGGTATTAAGTTGCGAGCCCCACCCAAAGTGTAAACCCAAAGCAACAGACAACTGCATTAAAAAGCACTTTGCGTAAAGTAAACAATCCTTGCAACCGCGGTTACAAGCACCGTTGTTTTCCCCCTTGTGGCAACAGCACATCCCCTAGACTCATGTTTCTGTCACTCAAGCGTGTCATCGGGGGGCATGAACCCACAATCGAGCATAACGTTCCCTCTTGGGGTTACTACCTACTACTTGGCCAAAGCAATAAGCAGCAACGGAGAACATGCAAGAATTACTTAGGAACAAAAATATAAGAGATAAAAACCAAATATATTACTCAAATCACAATCTGAACATAATCTCATAATCCATCAGATCCCATCAAACTCAGCATAGCAACAGCAGAAAAATTACAAAAGTGCCTCAATCATGTAGGGCAGCTCACGAGGTCTAAACCATGAAGAACAAAGAGGGGAGGAGAACATCACAGAGCTACTGATCACGGACCCATGGTCCAAGGAAAACTACTCACGAGACATCCGGGGAGCATCCATGGTGGAGAGGAGACTCCCGGAGGTCGGCCCTCCCTCCGGCAGGGTGCCGGGAAGAGGTCTTCTGGTGCTCCCGATCTCGGAAGCGCGGTGGCGGCGGAACAGAGGAGAGATCGCGAAAAAGGGTTCTGTCTTCGGAAGTTTCCCGTGACGGAGAATATATAGGCGAAGGGGGGCAGCCAGAGGTGGACCAGGGGCCCCAGGCGCCCCCCTGGCACGGCTAGGGGTGGGGCCGCGCCGGGTGGCCGCCTGGGCCACCCCTGGATCCCCTCTGGCCCCACTCGGGCTCTTCGCGAAGCTTCCTGCACGCTGATTTTTCCTATATTTTTCCCGGAATTTTTCTGGCACTTTTTATATGGGGGAAAACTGAAATAGAAAAACAGAAGAAAATAGGAACTGGCATTGTGGTGCACTGAGTTAATAGGTTAGTCCAAATACGATCAAAAGTGTATGAAAGTGTATCTAGATCATAGCAATATCACACAAAACATGCATGGAGCAAGCAGAAATTATAGATACCTTTTGGACGTATCAACATCCCCAAGCTTAATTCCTGCTCGTCCTCGAGTAGGTAAATGATAACGGCATAATTTCTGTGGTGACATGCTAGCAACCATATAAGAACTTTGAAAAGTAAAGCAATCAAGGTTAGAAACTCAATTCAAGTCATAACAAGCAAGAGTCTATATTAGCATTGAAACAAGTAACAAAAGAACATTAGGTGCAAGAGCTCTAGCTGTCCGTGACTCGAGTGTCTCCAAATGGTGTTTGCATGCAAGAAGGGGGATAGGGAATAGGAGAAAAACAATTTATTTGTTGAGAACTCAATGTACTAAAGTTTCACACTCGGTCTTTTTCTGGAATCTTATCTTGACTCGTCCCCAGACCACTAGCCAGGTACAAGTCAATTTGATCCACTCCTTTTTCAATATTTTGAGCACTCATGCAATGGATGAGCGTAAGCACGAGAGTTAATACTTAGGATGGCAAAGAGAAAAGTGCGGAGGAGGAAAACAAAAAGGATGAGAAAGGCTCACATCAATGAGGACAATCATAGGCAAGAGATGTCAAATGATAGATATGATGTGAGGAGTAGGGATTGCCATGCAACGGATGCACATACGAGCTAGGAAGCTCTCCAATGGAACTAGTGGGGGTGCATCTAACTTGCTCGCTCATGAAGACCTAGAGCTCGTTTGAGGAGGCTCATCCTTGGAATATGCAAGTCAAGTTCTATAGTGTGAAGGTCCCCACATAGCTATATGCATAATGATCATCTCTATGGAGTACAAGGATATAAAGGGAGTACTAGTGTGGATCTCTCAAAAGGATAGTAGTGTTGCCCCTTTCTCTCTTTTTATTTCTTTTTTTCTTTTTTCTATTTTTTTTATTTTTTGTGGCCTCAATGGCTCTTTCTATTTAACTCTCATTTGTCCTCTTTGGGATCTTTTCCTCACTTAAGGGCAACACTTTATTTTACAAGAAGGTAAAGGAGATCTTTCACACTTTACAAGGTACTCAAAATCATAAAGAAGATGTAACTATCATGATGTATGCAATGTATGTCGTTGCCAGTGTAGCAGAAACATGTATGAGATGAAGATCAAGTCATGAAGAGGTGGATGTTGCATGGCAATATATCTCGGAAACGCTATGGAAATGCCTTGATAGGTAGGTATGGTGGTTGTTTTGAGGAAAGATATAAGGAGGTTTATGATGACAGAGCGTATCATGCCAAGGGTTTGGATGTACCGGCGAAGGTGGGCACCAACTTTCGGAGTGAGAAGAAGGCAATGCACGGCACGGGAGAGGCTAGCAAAATATGGGAAGGTGGAAGTGTCAACTTTCAATACTTACATTAGTCTGAAGAACTCATGCACTTATTATCGGTAACTCTCAATCTAAAAAGAAGGTTCACAAAGAGACAAGTACCCCGAGGAGGAGTGTATGGGGGTTTGGTTATCCTTGCGCATCCTCGACTCATGGTACGTGAGTGTTCTCTAATATTCGATCCCTCCAAAGATTAGTGATCCATCTAGTAGCTTGAGTTCTCAACTAGTTTTGTAGGTTTTGAAAATACACACGGATTGCCCAAAATACGACACCTATCACTAATAGGCTAGAGCTCTTGACACCAAAAGTTCCAACATTACTCACAATAATACCTCAAAACTATTGCAAGTTACTACTAGAATTAAATAGCAACCTCAATTACCTACTTTCAAGACAAGACACAACTCAGTGCAACAACCAACTCTCTTTAACAAGATAAACATGAAAACTAAAAAGAGTTCCAGCAACAAACTAAAAAAAGCCAAAGCTTTTGCTAAAGACAAACTAAGACTAAGACTAAACATGGCAGCAGCTATGAAGAGATAAAGAACACACAACAGCAAAAAGATAAGCAGGAAAAATCCTATGTTGTGTTCTAGATTTTGAAAGTGGAGCGTGTTTCTCTCCCACACAAAGTAAGACGGGACCTAACTTGTTATGAACAGAAAGCAAAGCTAAAGAAAACTAAAAAAAACCTAAGACCGAGACGCTCCAAGCATAGCACATAACGCATGAAGTGATAAAAATATAGTGAGACGAAGGACGAACTGATGATTCTTGATGGAGAGGGGGATGCACAGGGGCATCCCCAAGCTTAGACGCTTGAGTCTCCTTGAATATTTATTGGGGATGCATGGGGGCATCCCCAAGCTTGAGCGTTTGACACTCCTGGATCTTCTTTCATCATCTTCCATCGCACACTTGAAAACTCCCTTCATACATAACTCATCATAAGCTGATTAGAGAGGTTAGTACCCTTAATAAAATAATTTTTCCCCACTGGATATAAAGATATTCTTGAATAGCTACTGTTTCTCAAGAGTGCCAAAAAGTTTTTGCAAAGAAAAAGCAAGCTTAATGTTTGCAAAAGTTAGGAGAGACAAAACGTGGCAGAATCTATGAAAAACAGAACAACAGGTAGTAAAGAATTTTTTAGGGGCACTTCTGCAACTAAAATCAAAAAAATCAGAACATACGGAAGTTTCACATATGTATAGATCACGCTGTCAAAAAAATCAGATCAAAAAGATGATCTGGTGATTTGATTCGAATTTTTCTTTCAAGGGACAGAATATGTTTTCTGGACAGCACGTCACAACTTTTGCTTCCCTTGTCATAAGAGGCTATAACTTGGCACAAAGCTGAAAAATAAAGATACAATGATGTTGCTACATTAGTAACAAACATCAAGACACAACAAAAGAAAAAAGAAACCTAATTCGTTGTGGGCTGCCTCCCAAAAGCGCTTCTTTAGATCCATTAGCTAGGCTTAAAGATTATAAAAGATGCTCTCACAAGAGAATGGGAATTTTAGCAAAAGAGAGCATCAAGAAGCAAATTTGAAACACATTTAAGCCTAATCCACTTCCTATGCATAGGAATCTTGTAAGAAAATAAATCAAAGAAGCACAAAGTGACATGCATTGGAAGGTAGAACAAGAACAACTTCAAAATTTTCAACATGAAGAGAGGTGTTTTTGTAACATGGAAGTTTCTACAACCAAACTTTCCTCTCTCAAAGTAATTTTCAGTAGCATCATGAACAAAATCAAGAATATAACTATCACATAAATCATGTTGTTCATGACCTACAAGCACACGTGTATTGTTTTCAGCATGGTTTTTAGGATGATAAGATAGATGCAACCCATCACATTGAGCCTTGATAAGAGCAAAATTCTCCGGAATAGTTGGAGATTTCAAAAGGATAATAGGGCAATCAAGTGTGGGTGCAACAACAATAATTTCATGCTTAACATAAGGAACTATAGCAAGTTCATCTTCATAGGCAACATCCATAGTGGCATCATGGCCATCAACAAAGCAAGTATCAAAATCATCAGAAAGGGAAGTATCAAGTGAGTCCTCGGAATCATAAGATTCCTCTTCATAGCAATCATTAGCCTCCTCTTGGGCAGCAAGCATTCTATTTTTAAAATCCTCAATATACGCATTGGAAGTATAATTCTCAAAGCAATAAGCAAGAACATCAAAGTTTTCAGACTTGTGAATAGTATCGTAATACTTTTCAATCAAAGAAGCAATCTCATAAGCACCTTTAAAAGCAACAAACTCTTCAATCTTTTCAACATCAAAGTAATCATAAACACCTTTGGCATAAGAAGATAGGATCTCATTTTCATTAAACTCACATTGGAAAGGAAGGTGTTTACGCTATATATTAGAGCAGCAAGTAAAATCGTAAATGTGGCATAAACACTCGGCATAGCAATAAGAAATTTGTATTTGGTCCCATAAGTTTTTCCCTTTCTCAGATAGGCGGTGCCGCGTATAATAAGCATGCTCATCCAATGATTTTCCCTCAACCAAGTCGGTTGGGTTTTTAGCGCGAGCACAAATTGATCGAAGACGAGCCAAGTGAAACATGTCCATCCTACCATATTTGGGTGGTTCCACACCCATGGTGAAGATAGCATTAGTAGGTATTTTTGGTATTTTTGATTAAGGACACAAAAGTAAAAACGGAAAGGTAAACTAACATGACTAAAAAAAACAAAGGTAACAGGTAGTGTGCAACTCCCCTATCTTAGCACTCGGAGTCCCCGCCAACGGCGCCAGAAATTTGCTTGATGGCGCGAGAGTTGACGGGTGTAGTCTTCTCGCCCTTCTTTGGTGAGCCCCAAGTGGAAGGCGTGATGCAGCACAGCAGCAAATTTCCCTCGGTAAAGATACCAAGGTTTTTCTCCAGTAGGACTCCAGAGATGATAAGTAGGTGTCAGCGGCGCAACTGACGCGGACCTGCACACAGACACAAATAACTTTGTTCCCAACGAAGTTCAGACAGGTTATCAATCTCTCCGGTCTTGTTGTTCACAAAGGATCAAACACAAGGGATAATGATAGCAACTGAAAGTAAAAGCAGAAAAGTAAATGAGCGTGGAAACAGTAATGAGGATATGGACCGGGATACGTGATGTTCACTAGTGATGTCTCTCTCCCAAAAGACGATAAAACTGCTATGTGAGGTAAACAAATTACAGAAGGGCAATTGACAGGATTATGAACGCACTGCAATGCTAACTATGCTACAAAAGAAAGGAAGAGGCTCAAAAGAACGGGCAGTACGCCAAAATAAGTAGACCGAAATCCAACTACATCTACTACTAATCATCCACCTTGAGATATCTATCCAGAACATCTCGCTGGTATTAAGTTGCGAGCCCCACCCAAAGTGTAAACCCAAAGCAACAGACAACTGCATTAAAAAGCACTTTGCGTAAAGTAAACAATCCTTGCAACCGCGGTTACAAGCACCGTTGTTTTCCCCCTTGTGGCAACAGCACATCCCCTAGACTCATGTTTCTGTCACTCAAGCGTGTCATCGGGGGGGCATGAACCCACAATCGAGCATAACGTTCCCTCTTGGGGTTACTACCTACTACTTGGCCAAAGCAATAAACAGCAACGGAGAACATGCAAGAATTACTTAGGAACAAAAATATAAGAGATAAAAACCAAATATATTACTCAATCACAATCTGAACATAATCTCATAATCCATCAGATCCCATCAAACTCGGCATAGCAACAGCAGAAAGATTACAAAAGTGTCTCGATCATGTAGGGCAGCTCACGAGGTCTAAACCATGAAGAACAAAGAGGGGAGGAGAACATCACATAACTACTGATCACGGACCCATGGTCCAAGGAAAACTACTCACGAGACATCCGGGGAGCATCCATGGTGGAGAGGAGACTCCCGGAGGTCGGCCCTCCCTCCGGCAGGGTGCCGGGAAGAGGTCTTCTAGTGCTCCCGATCTTTGAAGTGCGGCGGCGGCGGAACAGAGGAGAGATCGCGAAAAAGGGTTCTGTCTTCGGAAGTTTCCCGTGGCGGAGAATATATAGGCGAAGGGGGGCAGCCTGAGGTGGACCAGGGGCCCCAGGCGCCCCCCCTGGCGCGGCCAGGGGTGGGGCCGCGCCGGGTGGCCGCATGGGCCACCCCTGGCTCCCCTCTGACCCCACTCGGGCTCTTCGCGAAGCTTCCTGTACGCTGATTTTTCCTATATTTTTCCCGGAATTTTTCTGGCACTTTTTATATGGGGGAAAACTGAAATAGAAAAACAACAGAAAACAGGAACTGGCACTGTGGTGCACTGAGTTAATAGGTTAGTCCAAATATGATCAAAAGTGTATGAAAGTGTATCTAGATCATAGCAATATCACACAAAACATGCATGGAGCAAGCAGAAATTATAGATACGTTTTGGACGTATCAGGTTTGTGCGTGAGCTTGAAATGGTCTGAACTCTGTATACGGTATCGAATGGACGAACCGCGCAGAACCCTGCGGTGCGAGTGACTACTTCTGTCAAAGGGAAGACTCCTGGACGATGGACGAGGCCCCTTGCTGGACATGCGATTAACAAGGTAGATGGTGGCTTCACCCAAGAGTTCTCGAAGTGTGCTGCTGCAGCTGTTTGTCGAGACGATCAAGGGAAGTTCTTGGGCTCCTCGGCGTTAACCTTACATGGAATCACGGACCCGACAACGGCTGAAGCTTTAGCTTGCCGGGAGGCTTTAGCACTAGCGGAAGACTTGCTCCTCCAAAAAATCATCATTTCATGTGATTCAAAAACGATCGTCTCACCTATCGGTGATCAATCTGGTGGAATTTTTGGGCCCGTTCTTAAGGAGATCAACGACAGAAGAAGCAACTTTTTGCATTGCAGCTTCATCTTTGAAGGCCGGTCTACAAATGCCCAAGCTCACGAGCTTGCTAAGTTCTCTTGTAATCTGTCTAGGGGTCGCCATGTGTGGCTTTCAAATCCTCATGACCCACATTGTACCCCCTTTTCTACCAGATTTGAGCACTAGAGCTCGTGTAAACCCCTCAAAAAAAATTTCTTCTTTTGGCCTGGAAATTTGTTTAAAAAATATATTTTCCTTGGTAAAATTTGGTTAAAAAATATTTTCTGAATTTTTTTTTATTTTTTCTGGAAAAATATTTTTTCTGGGTTGACGTGTAAAAAAATTTGGTTAAAAATGTTTTTTTTCTGGATTTACATGTAAAAAATTCGGTTAAAAAATATTGTTTTCGGGGGAAAATTAATTTTTTCAATATTTTTTTATTTTTTCTAGAAAAACGTTTTTTTAATGGAGGGAATTGACATGTGGGCTCCATCTGTCATATAACGGTCAAAGCTAACGGTTCCTGACAAGTGGGCCCAATCTGTCATAATCGCGATTAAAATTAGGTAAGACACTCATTATGAAAACTTGGTAGTTTTTTTCGAGTGGTTACCAATAATTCGGTAGGTATCAGCGAAAGTTTTAAAAGTGATAGTTTTTCGGAAAGGCGACCTCAATTGTGGTAGTTTTATGCTATACTGCAGGTGGATAAACCAGCGGAAGATTTTGATGAAGAACGGTATTATGGTGGTTACGATTAGAATGATACGTTCTTCTTAGTGACATCTTTGCCACTGGATTTTACATTACACTAACATCTAATTAAGAGTCATCTATAAGAAGTGAAAGAAAGAACATCTCCAACAGCAACCATCATAGTGGTTACGATTAGGATATGCGGTGCTCTGGAAAATCGCCTGTTTGGCGCGCGAGTGGCAGCGCAACGCAATTCAGTAGGCGCGTGAAAAAATTTGGCTCCCGTGCGGCGTTCAGAGCACCAGCGCCCGCCAACTGCCAGAATCTTCATTCCGGACGCGCCACCGAAGAAGCTCAGGCTACTGCGGCGTCCGCCTCTGCCCCTCCGGCGTGTATTACGCGAGATCCACTCCGATGACACACACCTCGTGCTCGGAACATTCGACACTGCCCACGAGGTCGTGCGCGTATATGACTTAGGGCATCTTCAATGATTGTATGTAAAATAAATGTTTGTAAGTTTGCCACCTAATATGATATTTAGATGAGGTGGCATATAATAAATGAGGTGAGAGAGTAAAGTTGTATGTAGATTAACCAACACCTCTTGCACGAACTTCAAGGTAGAATATAAAGCAATCACATTTATTTTTATTTTTCTATTAGATGACTTACATACAACCCATTAGAATAGCTCGTTGGTTGATGACATGAATATTTTACCAACACAACTTACATACAACCTATTGGAGATGCCCTTAGTGGCGTGGCTCCTCGGGTTACCTTTGTTTTTTGCAAGATGGATTTCTCCGACGTGCGGACACGCCAGTAGGACCGGGATCTTGCGCCTCTCCACGACTAATTGATGACCCACGAGTGTAGAGAATCTATCGTGGCTTTTTCGATAAGTAGGAGTGTCGATTTCAACGAGAAGAAAAAGGTAAAGTAAGCGATTTGGAACAAAGAATAACTGCAAGCACTGAAAGGTAAATGTTTATGAATTTTCATAATAATTGACAAGTAAATAAAAGGCAAATATATAAATGATGATGAGGTGCAGTAAGTGATTCAATCCTTTTAAACATAAAAAATAAATCAAAAATATTCTGCTTATAAAAGCTAAAGCGCTTCTGAAAACATACGGAAAAGATAATCAACTTACTTTAACCATATTCCGTCTAATAGTATAGTAATGAGCACCACGTCTTCTCTCTTCACGGAAGTGCTATGTGTTCTAGTTTTTTTTTAGAGGAGCTATGTGTTCTTGTTAGTGCAAACGTGTGGAACAAGAAAATTATTGCTTCGTAGTAGTTCGATCTAGTACAATTTATGAACAAGGAATGGAAGAATAATTAAGCACATGGCTTAAGTGTGCACGTCACAGTAAGTGAGCTGGAGCAGAAACGTGCCGTGTTTATGCTCTCGAAACTCTTGCGGCTGATTTTGTCTTGTTTTATTAACTGGACCGGATATTTTGTCTTGTAATTTACTAATTATGGAATGCGTGTTAGATAGTACTCGCTTCGTTTGCCCTGACCCTTCGACATAACTATGGAATGCATGTTAGATAGTACTCGCTTTGTTTCTAAATATAAGGGTCTTTTTAATATAAATTACATAGGAAGCAAAATGAGTGAATCTATACTCTAAAGAGTTAATTGCAAAAACCGCGACATTTCGGGATAGAATTGCAGAAAACACAAATCTTCGTTTTTTCTGCGAAAACCACTAATCTGTTTGTTAATCTTTTGCAAAAACCACATACCAGGCGATTTAGTTCATTTAAGTATGATTATGAGAGATGGAGCCCACTTGTAAGGTTGACGTGGAACCGATGACAATTTTATTTTACAGAAAACATCCTTAAAAAATAAAAATAAAGCAATCGGGTCCTCGATTTTATTCTTGGCGGCCTCCCCAGCGCATGTCCTCCCCAGCGGCATGCCTCGCCGTGCGCCGCCGGTCGGCCGTCCTTCGCGGCGTCCTCCCCAGCGGCCCCCTCGCCCGCGCGCCGCCACCGCTCAGCCACCGGAGCAGCAACAGCCCACTGCTCGGGACACCATACGTCGCCGGGGTCGGCCATGGCGTGCTCCTCCGCGTCCTTCTCTGAGAGCACGGCCACGGAAGAAGAAGACATGTCCCACTGCCTCATCCTCCTCACCCAGGGCGCGGCGGCGGGAGGCTCGCTAGGAGCTCCTCCGGCTGGCCCCCGGCAAGCGCCGGCGGTGGTGTCCACGAAGACGCTTCGGGCGGAGCAGCACGTCGTCGAGGATCTCCGGTCGGTTGGCGCGGGAGCCGACGGACTCGAGGTGCGTGAGGTACGCGGCGACATCGCCGGCGGCCTCGGCGAAGTCGGCGTGGCCGAAACAGCCGGAAATCTCAGCGAGGCGCACGGTGGCGAGCGGCGCCCAGGGACGGGCGCGGAAGGGCTCGGCGGGGGCGCGGTCGGCGGCGGACGAGCGGGCGCGACAGAGCTCGGCGGCGGCGGGCGGGTGCTGCAGCAGCGCTGTGTTGTGCGGAAGGGCTCGGCGGCTGTTGGACGAGCCTGGGTGAGCGTGACCATGAGCAGAAGCTGGGTGAGTAAGGCCACGGGCAAGAGCTCAGCCCCGGCCTGGATTGGATTGTTTTTTTATGAAATTTGAGGGACCTTTCTGAAAAATATTATCCTTACAGATAGGTCTCATTTGTCAGAAACGTGATTAAAACGTGTTAAGTATGCGATTTGTGATATTTGCAAAAGATTAGCAAAAAGATTAGTGGTTTTCGCAGAAAAAATGAAGAACTGTGTTTTCTACAATTCTATCCTGAAATGTCGTGGTTTGACGCAATTAACTCATACTCTAAAATATTTATATATATATATATATATATATATATATATATATATATATATATACAGACGGTCTATTCTGACATCGATGTCAGAATAACTATTCTGACAACATTCCGAACTGCATCGTATCGCAAAAAAGAACCGCACTGCTGAATTCGGAGCACTGCAGTTCGGGTAAAACATAACCGCATGCACCATTTTTGCGATAACTTTTTAACCGTTGGTCGGAATTGAGCGTACGATACACCGTTGGATTCGTATGGAAAATGGGCATCTTCCGTATGTTTAACACTTCTCCCGATTCATCACGGATTAAGAGCAGTTTTGAAAATAGTGCGGTGACCCACTTTTGCAGCGGGCGTATTTTCGCGATTTCTTTTAAACCGTTCATCGGAATGATGCAAATGATATACCGTTGGAAATATACCGATCAGGATCTCCATCCATATGTAGAACACTTTGTCTAATTCGCTACGGATTTGAGAGAAATCTAGCCGCAAAAAAACGCAGCAACTCTGTTTTTCATTTTCGGATTTTGTAGAGACTAGAACTTTTTAACCGCGTGCCCGATCGATGCGTATGATACACCGTTGGATTCCTATGGAGTAGTAGATTAATTCATATGTTGAACATTTTTCCATATTCCACACGGTTTTGAAGTAATTTAAAAACCGGTGTTGCTGACCTCTTTTGGACAGCGGGAGTTTTCACATAAATTCGTTTGATTCGTTCGTCCGATTGATGCAATTGATACACCATTGGATAGCTATCGTCGAGGCGCTCCATTTGTATGTAAAACACTTCCTCTAATTCCTTACGGTTTAAAAGTTGTGTCGATTTTAGTAAATCGCGGAACTCCGTTCTTCGCGGACCCGAAATCGACGAAGTGAACTGCATTCGCCGGAAACCGCACCGCATCCGACAGTCAAGCGCACTGCATTATCGCCAGACAGAACGCACGTATTTTTCGTGGAACAAAAAATCGGCGAGTGAACTGCATCCGCGGGCACCCGATTGCATTTGTCAACAGAAAGAACTGCACATGTTTTTTTCACATGGCAAAGAGAAGTACGCGTATTATTTCACGGACCCGGAATCGACGTAGTGAACTGCATTCGATCAATATAGGTTGCATTTCTGGACAAAGAGAACTGCATTTGTTTTGTTAACTTTTAACATTATTATTTTGTCAACGAGCGTGCACCGCAAGTACGAGGCGGGTGAACTGCATTTATTTTCTTCTTCTAATTATGTTCTTCTATTTTTTACACACGGAAATAAAGTGAGCTGCATATTTTTTTCTTCTCTACAGTACAAACACATACAAATTAAAATGTGAGAAGACTCAAAAAATCAAAATTCCCCACCAAATGCAATCTGGCTCTCAGCGCACTGCATCTCCAAACCCACATCACCAAAATTCAACTAATATTTTTCATGTACTAAATCGCTGCCTGTGGGCGGATAGGCTGCACACGGCAAACTGCACAGGGGCTGTGCATTGTAAAAAAAATTCACTGCTGCATTAAGTACAAAACGAACTGCAGAAAAGAAAAGTTTTCTGCCTCCACGGGAAGCTGCGCTGCACTGCAATGGAGTGTGTGCTCATCTGCACGGGAGTAGAACACCAGCAGAGACCGTGTATCGCCTAAGTATTCCGAGAGGAGCCAAGTGGTGGCTGCGAGGAGAGGAGGTCTGGAGCCCGCGCCGCGACCTGATCTAGGAGTTGTTGGGGCGGTCCTGGGTACCCGCACCTTGGTTAGAAGATGGGAGCAAGGCATCGGCCATGGCAGCACCTGCGGCACGAGCGAGTTGAGAGGGAGAGGTCAGAGGGAAGAAGAAAGAAAGGTTAGGGAGCAGGGTGGCTCACCTCACCTTGTATCGGCTGGATCAGACCCCGGCGGCCGGGCGCGGCAAGGCGCACGTCGCCTGATGACCTGGGGTCCTGACGGCACAAGCGATGCCAAGTTTCGTGCCGCCCCTGATCCGAATTTCGCGTCGCCGCCATTCCCACATCTTATCCAGGCGCTCCTGTCCGTGGCCATACTCAACGAGGACTTCCCCACCAGGAGATGAGACAAGCGTCTCCATCCATCTCGCATCCGGCGGATCTCGAAGGTGCAAGATTACCGCGGCTGCCCCGTATACTTCCACTGCATCAGTACGGCCGCGGAGCCCGATCTGGATCCATGGGTGCTGGCGGCCCGATCCGGCGACCAGGGAGGCGCGCCACCTCCTTCCTTCCTCCCCACGCCAGCGCCGGTGGGCATGGGGCGGAGCTCGGCTTGGTGGGGACCGCCGCGTCCCTCTGCTCGATCCGTGATGCGCCTTGCTCGATCTGGATCACGAGTTTTCTGTACGGGGAAGAAGGTGTGGGAAGGGGGCGGCCAACGAATATGGCGTGAGGGAGCACGACGAGGAAGGGGGGAGCGGGGGAGTGGGGGGAGGCAGAGGGGATCGGGAGAGTGGAGAGGGCCGAGGTCGTGGTCTCGCTGGGAAGGAGGGAGTGGGGGTGGGGAGTTTTTATGTGTCTCGGGTTGGTGTTAACGGGTTAGTTGCGGTGTTGTTAGAATAAGGATTAGTTGTTAGAATAAGATCTTAAGGGGTGTTGTTACAATAGACTCAATATATATATATATATATATATATATATATAGTTTATATTGAAAACTTCAAAGCTTTGTACGGTATTATACCATGTGGTTTAATTCCACTTGAGGATCGGAAGGAATTTAGAAAGATTTTGATTTGTAGAGGAATTAACCCCCTCAATCTCTGCCAACCGAACAAAGCCTAGAATAACGCATATTTATTAAAGAGGGAGTAGTTGCGCCAATAGAGCAAGAAAGTATGTACTGCAAGAGCATTAAAGAAAAAGATATCACTTACAGTAGCAAATATTATATTACCTCCGATCCATATTAATTGACTCAACTTTGTCTAGATTCATATATATCTAGTTAAGTATTTAGACTAAATGTATATGTATCTAGACAAACTTAAATCCATTAATATGGATCGGAAAAAGTAACATGATGCTCCGAATTATAACCTGTTAAAGATATGGTATGGCTCGGTTAAGAGCATGCAGTACACTATGTGTAGTGCAGTATACTACGACTAGTTACATGATGGCAGTACTTGGTTTTGTTATATATATATATTTAGTTTCGTTATTCTTGATAATGGAATCTGATCCTTTTGAAGGATCATATGAAAAAAGAAATTGGCTAAGGCTCTAATCAGCGTATCTGGGTTTGAGTCTCCTCCATCTACAAAACTTGGTCTTTTTAACCTCAAGCCTAGTCTTCTAACCAAATTAAAATTTAATCAAAAAGAATCTCTTGCATATACCGACCAATTTCCTTGTAGAATGCAAAGCTAAAACCACACACACCATCCCACCTCCTACGCGACATCCATCTCCATATCTCCTTTCGGTCTGAGAAAGACTCGAAGCAATGTACATTTATTTTTATGAATATGATATCAATATTATTTTTCTTCTAAAATGCACACACTAAATATGTACATATCTGGCAATCGATCGGGGATGTGTGTTGAGCGAATCGATCGCTCAGAAGCAAGACCAACGGACTTTGGGGTTCGCTAGAAAACACCTCTCAACGAACGTTTTATTTTGCGTTTTTTTAGGGGAACGTTTTATTTTGCTGGACATGTCCTTTCCAGGCCTCCAGGCCCAATTAATATTTTTTACATAAAAATGCTATGATGTTTGTAAAATAAACTAGTACTCACTCCGATCCATATTAATTGACACACACTTAGTACAACTCATGAAGTTGTACTAAGTGTGTGTCAATTAATTTGGATCAGAGGGAGTACTATTTTTTTTATTCAAAAACAATTTTGCGATGTTATAGAGCATACAAATGTTGCCTACTTGGATGCAACAACGATATGTACTGAAAAAACTTGCCGCATGGCAAAAAATTAAGGAAGAAAATGTTATGTATAAACATGCATAGTTTAAAAAATGTATGTAAAGATCACATGGCAAAATTATAATTTGCAAAAAAATTGCTCAAATTGCCATGGTCCAGTATTTTTTATATAATTTTAAAAAACAAAAATATCCATGTTTGGAAAAGACAAAAAAAAATGAATTTGACATGTGACCGAGTTTCAAGCAAAAAATGTCACACATAATTTTGCCATATAAGAAGGTCATATGGCAATTTCAAAATAGAAAGCAATGTTTATCTAGATAAGTCCAAGAAAATTCCTACTAAGTAAAATAAAACGCCATCATCTAGTTAATAAAGTTGTCATGGTGTAAATAATAAATTGACATGATCTAATTAATATAACTCACATGGTGTAAATAATAGAATTGTCATTGTCTTACTGGGAAAATTGCCATGGTCTAATTTTATGAAACTGCCAAGATGTAAACAATGAAATTTGCATGATCCAAATAATGAAATTGACATGCTACCTACGAAACTACCAAGGTCTAACTATT
The DNA here is from genome assembly GCA_950022295.1 of Bromus sterilis. Lineage (NCBI taxonomy): Eukaryota > Viridiplantae > Streptophyta > Magnoliopsida > Poales > Poaceae > Bromus > Bromus sterilis. The sequence goes on along the minus strand of OX465598.1, from coordinate 260,218,363 downwards.
TAAATTGGCATGCTACCTGCAAAAGAACTACCATGGTGTGAATAATAAAAATTGACATGGATTAATTGAAAATAATATCATGTTCTAAATAGAAAAAAAATCATGCTACTTGTAATAAAATTGCACATGATATTTTTTTAAATATCTCCTTTAAAAACATGGCAAGTTTTTAAAAATATGTTATCTAAAAACATGTTATCTTTGGGATTTGTAATGTCCCATGGCAAAGAAAGGAGGGTTTGTTCTTTTAAAAGTGTAAAAAAACTGATTTTAATTTATTTTTTTGAAATTTTCAAGCAAATTTTCAAAATCAAAAAACAATTTTAAAACAAATTAGCTTCATATACAAAGGCAGTTTAAGCACATGCATTCACAACAATCCAACAGTCCAAATGGTAGGCAAAGTCGTGAGTTCGGAACCATGCTTGCGCACCTTGCTCGTATATTTTTGGGAGAGAATGAAAAAGGAAGTGTTCGACTTCGCAGATATTACATCGAACAACTTCAGAAAATCGACATGGGATTTGACTTGCACCAAGATTCGTGCTAAATGAATGTAGGACATGAATGGTGTTAGCTGGAGATGTCTAAAAATCTGACATCAACAAGATATAGAAAAAAAAATGTCTATGTGATGCCGATTACGCCTATCAGTCTATGTATTGCTCAGCAGTAATATTACATGTTAGTAATAAAGTGAAAACATTTCAGTAGAAGTAGTCCTTTTCGTTCTTGACAACGACATCTCCTTCACAAATCATAGTGCAAGCTGTAAGACTGCGATATGAGCTGATAAACAAGTGTACGCATGGCCATTGAGGGAGCCAGGGAGGCTTTTTCCTTATCCTCCTTTTTCTCTGGACAAAAACCATCTCCTTTCTGGCTGCAGAGAATTTATATTCTTGTTCCTTTGGTGCTTCCTTGCACACCAATATATCTGTCCATTTCAGATGATTGGAGGGGCAACATTTATTGGAATGTTAAATTTTCTTTATTGAGCTTCGACCATGAGATTGGCAGATCCCATCTCAATAGTTTAATTTTGGCCATGCTGAACTGGAGCCTCAGTTTTGTTAACTGACGTCAGTCAAGGGATCCGTGGTCGAGAGGGCATCTCCGGCTCCACTACCGTGCAGTGGGTAGAGGATTAATATGTCCCAACATTGGCTTACATTCGGTTTGCATCACAAGTTTAATTAACAATAATCATGAGTTGTTTCTATCAGAAGTTTAATTAACAATGATCATTTCTTCTTAATAAAGATCGGCCTCTGGCCTTTCGAATTAACAATGATCATGTGTTGTCAATATGTAGGCAACTTGCTCCCCTTTAGCTAATTAGCTAGCTACTCCACCTTGTAACATACACTCCATAATGCAAAGACCTCCTACAAAACAAATTAAAATAAAGAACCTAATGCAGGATATCTCCACGTCTGGAGTTTCTTCAAAGTTTTCCTTTTCTTTTTTGCGACAACGGGGTAGTTCCTTCAAAGTTGTTGTCTAAGATCACAAAATCCATATGCATAAATGTCTAATTTTGTGAGATTTTGCGAACATGTTAAAACAAAAAAGGGTGAACAAATTAAGTAGTGTTCTGAATGTTGTTTCAGTGTGCATATGGACATATTTTTTAAGGCAAACATAGGTAGTACTATATATATTTTCATACGAATTTCACAAGATAAAATAACTAGGGATTTCCTATCTTTACTACCATAACGACGTTCCTGCAAACAAAGAAAAACTTGCGAGTCATAACAAACAAACCAAAGCTCATAGTTTTTGTTGGTTTTCTTTACGGTACCTTTCACTAGTGCCATACGGTGAGTAGTATGAATTCACATGAACCGTTGAGATAAAGAGACGTAAATTAAGCCCAACCAGCCAGTAAGCTGGTACTAGTACGCCGGCCAGTAGACCACTACGTAGGACCTGGACTAATCCCTCCGCCGCCTAGTACGCAGTTCGATCTGTTCACCGCCGACCTTCACGCTCCAAACCTGATTGTACTGGATATCAACGATGTAGGAGAGCAGCATGAGCGTGACGTCTGCGCGGCATGGAATGACGCCGGCAACGCCTCCGAGGAATGACTCTGGCAGTATGCTCGTACAGGCAGCCTCACTCTTCCTCTTGTCCTCCCTCGCGCCTCAGACGGAAGCGGCCGCATCCGTGCGGCTCAATGCGAGCGAGCAGTGGCGGAGCCAGGAATACGAAGTTGTGTTGTCAATTTAGAGTTGTGATGTCAAATACATGTAGTTGTATAAATTTTATATTTTTTTTGTTTGATTTTTACCCTAAATAAAAAGTTTTTGTCAAAAAACATGTGTAGTCAATTGACTACACTGCCAACGAGTGGCTCCGCCACTGCGAGCGAGCGAGTCTACGAAGCCGTTCCTAGCGCCGCCCTGGGAAGGTGCGGAGCAGGGCCGAGCGTGAGCGCGGCTTCGACGTCAGTCTCGTAGTCGCGACCGGGCGAGTCGCAGCTCTGCAGGGCCAAGGCGAAGCGCGAGGCGCGGGCCCGTCTCGCCGAAGGAGAGGGGGCAGGAAGACGAGGAGGGCACGGGCACTCCCTCTGGCTCCCTCAAATGATGCGGCCGACGAACTTGATAACGATGGCGGCGAGCCGGCGAATGTCTACGCATGCGAGTGAGAACGAGCTCCACATTACCGTGTGGTGAGCCAATGCGGTGCAAATCTAGCACTAGTATGAATTTAACTGGTCATGCTTTTGTCACTAGTATGAAATATTTTGGACCTTTAGATGAACTAAAATGAAAGATGAAAGGTTGTTATTCATTTGAGGGTACCACAAAACATGTCTTGTTGGTAGCCAGACGGCGACATCTTGAGCCAGCCGGTGGCAGAAAGCGACCACTGACAAAATTAAAGAGCATGGACAGTGCTTTGATTTTTTTTTTTTGAAAAGGGGTGTACAGCCAACAGTGCTTTGATTCTGAGCCCAGCTAATTATCAATCAATGATTATTGGGGCCATCACTCTCTGATCAAAAAGTCGTCATGTGTGACGCTGCCATTGGGCTGCAACATAATCTTAACAAAAGCAGGAGGAGGCAGGGTCACCAAACCTGTCCGGCCGGTGGGCTCGCTCAGCGATGTGTGTTCGGCATCCGATGAGCGGCCGCTCACGAGCCGCCCCCTCGCCGACGACCGCAAGCTAAATTATGAGAAATCGACAAGAGAATTATATTCCAAGAGCTGCAGCCAGTCAGAAACAGATGGATTTGTTTTCGTGCATGTTCCATTTTTTTCCTTCTAAATTAAGCATAAATTGTAGTAAGTTGTTTTCATGGATATATAATCTGGTGATGGTTGCACATGTGTGGTTAATTAGGGATGGTGGCACATTGAGAGGATCGTGGGAATATTTCAACCAGACATGAATGGAGATGTGTATTATATGCTGTACTATTAGATCTGGTAGTGATGATAAGAATGCCCAAAGAAGGTGAGCCAGTCAAATAATTGCGCTGGAAATAATAGAGCATCTGGAAATGATAGGAATAGTGCAGAGGGCATGCTGCTGCTAGTGTCTAGCTAGCACTACGGAGCATGAACCATCAGGATCAATATTTGGTCCCGGTGTTGTACTCATGCTTCTTTCTAGATCAACACTGTCTTCATAACTAAATTTTCTTCTTCTGTTGTTTTGTTTCAGTCTTTTGATCCCCGGGGAGCATTGGATGTTCAGTGGTAGCTTTTCACGGTTGTACTGTTCGCTGGCCATATTTCTAAAGTCAATAACCGCAGATCTCATAAGACTTTGTTTTCTTTTTTAAATGCTTCTACATGTAAGCATCGCTCGCTGCTCAAAGTTGAATGCCCGTTGGAACTGTCGGAGAAAGCTCACTGCTCAATATCCACTTCAGTCAAACATCAGGGCTACTAGAATGGTACATAAGTCGAAAGTTTTTCTTGGGGAATAAGAGATGGTCAGAAAGTACCAGGAACTTTCTTATCATTGCCAGTTTTGACAGGCGGCTAGCTTAACAATATACAAGTGATATGCGTGTGTATATCCATTTGGAATGAATGCAGGGATGGCTACTGCGGGCATTTGATAGTCTCTATCGTTTTTTTGTTCTTTCCTATGTGTGGTTCAATTAAATTTGACTAGGTGTATACAGGGTAAAATCATTTTGTGTATTGTTAGATTATTATTACTTGTGTTGCAAGTTAGGATTAGGGCCGTAGCCGCCCCTCTCCTCTCTCCCTACTTGTACTACAAATACCTCTGTATCCCCTCATTGTAAATCAATCAATTGCAATCCTATCAAACTTTACATGGTATCAGATTAGTTTAGATCCTAGGGCATGGCTTCACCGCCACCCACCCCGCCGCGGCCCGGCTACTTTGAATGGCGCGCCGTCGTCACCGTCGCCGCCGCCTCCAAAGCCTCCACCTCCCACACACCACCCCTTCCTCTTGTCATACCCACCATAAACTTTGCCGATACGATCTCCGATGTTACACCCTTGATCCCTATCACACTCGATCTCTCCAAACACAACTATTATCACCGGCGTCATATTTTTGAAGTTCATCTGGCAGATGCAATCTCCTGGATAACATCGACCCCAACGTTCTGTCGCGTCCCTCGGATCCCCGCTGGGATAAAGACGATCTCGCTGTGATTCAGTGGATATACCAGCGGGTGAGCACCGAGATCTTCAATTTGGTCTTCCGCGCCGCCACCCTTTAGGCGGCCCTTCGTCAGCTCTTCCAGGACAACGTCGACGCCCGTGTCAATTCCCTCCACACGGAGCTTCGCGACACCATCCAAGGCGACTCCACCGTTGGCGTGTACTTCCAGCATCTTCAGGCCCTTGCTGACGAGCTTCGCGAGCTTGGCGACCCGATCGACGACAAGAAACTCATCAAGATCCTCCTCGTCGGCCTCAGCGATCGCTTTGACAAGCAGCCATCTTTTATCCCTATGATGAGGCTGCCCCCTTCCTTTGTCGAGGTCCGCTCCATGCTCCGGTGGGCCGATCGCACCATTGCGACCAAGGAACTACGCCCGCAAGCCTTTGCAGCCGCGCCTCGGTCTCCGGCGCCTCCTGCATCGCCCGGACCCTCCGCGCCCGCTCCACCTCCCTGGTGGCGTCCGATCCCTAATTACCGGGGGAACAAACCTATGTATCGGCCGCCGACGTCTCGTCCTCAATCATCACCGGCCTCTCCAGCACCGGCCCCTCCAGCACCGGCTCCTCCAGCAGCTCCGACCTGGCGCCCACCTCATGACCCGTGGACAGGGCTCGTCCAAGCTTGGCCCATGCCCTGGACCACGCCTTCTCCCATCGGCACTCCACCGGCCTACACGGGTTCGTGGCAGCCAGGCCTGCATCCACATACAGGTTCCCCCCGCCTTCTATCACCGTGGGTCCCTGCTCAAACCCACTTCGCCGCTCCTGCGCCGGCACCCTATGCGGCACCATATGGCTCTCCGGCTCCAATGCCGGTCTCCTACGCTGCACCATACGGATCCTCGACTCCCGGCACCTACCCGTCGCCGTATCACATGTACCCGACCCTTGCTGCACTGTCTGCACCAGCAACTGTGTCATCATCTGCACCACCTCCTTCTACTCCAAGCTGGGATCAAGCTGCGCTTATCCAGGACATGCATAATTTTGCTGCCCAAGGTAACTCAGGTACTGATTGGATTTTCGATTCTGGTGCTTCCAGTCACATGTCTTCGTCGAATAATATGCTTTCAATTTGCACACCTTCCCCCTTTTCCTCCATTACACTTGGTGATGGCTGCTCTATACCAATATCATGTGTAGGAAACACCAACATAGTCTCCACCTCTAAACCCCTCCTACTACGAGATGTCTTAGTTGCACCAGCTCTCATCAAAAAATTAATTTATGTTCGTCAATTCACACAAGATAATCATGTTTCAGTAGAGTTTGACCCTTTTGTCTTATCTGTGAAGGATTACATGACCAAGGCGGAGATCGCTCGCTTTGATAGCTCCGGCGACCTCTACTCTCTTCATGGTGCTCCTGCGGCCTCTTTTCCATCATCCATGCTCGCCACCATCGATCTTTGGCATCAACGATTAGGACATCCAAATAAAGCTACTTTGTCTTCTTTACTTAGTGAATTTTCCATTCCATGTAATAAAGGGGCTCATACATCCTCCATCTATGAGTTTTGTCAGCAAGGAAAACATGTGTGTCTCCCGTTTACCAATTCTAGTTCACATAGTACTTATCCTTTTGAACTACTTCACTGTGATCTCTAGACATCACCCACTATGAGCATCTCTGGATTCAAATATTATCTAGTTATATTAGATGATTTCACCCACTTTACTTGGACCTTTCCTCTCCGACTAAAATCTGACGTACATACACTTTTTCTTAATTTTAAGCAATATGTTGCAACTCATTTCTTTTTCTTATCAAATTCATTCAATGTGATAATGGTCGCGAATTTAATAACTTTATCAACAAAACCTTTTTTCCTCAACATGGCATCCTTTTACGTTTTTCTTGCCCCTACACATCCCCACAAAATGGCAAAGCTGAACGTTCCCTTCGAACTATCAATGAAATCATTCGTAACTTATTAATCCACTCTTCCATGACCTCCACCTTTTGGGCCGAAGCTTTGCGCACTTCCACCTATCTGCTTAATATTCGTCCCTCTAGTGTCAATTCTCGCACCACACCCTTTTTCTCCTTATTTCTCTCCCATCCTAACTACACTAAACTTCGTGTTTTCGGTTGTCTCTGCTTCCCAATGTCTATGCCACCTCTCCAAATAAACTTTCACCCCGCTCCATACCTTGTGTCTTCCTAAGTTATTCCGATGAACATAAAGGCTATCGATGTCTTGATCTTCTCTCTGGTCATATCCATATCTCTCTCCATGTCACATCTGATGAATCCGTTTTTCCCTTCGCTACTCGAACCGCCACACCATCTCCTTCCTCATCACCCACTGTCTCGCCTAGTCGTTCTACTCTTCCTCTATACACTCATCTATTTGCCAACAACACACCCGTACCTCCTGCCCCGACACCTGATCCTTCTCCTCCTCCTTCTGCCCCGGCAGTTGATCCTCCTCCTTCCCCTATTCCAACAGTCCAGCCACCTCCTTCTCCGGCACCGGCAGCCACACCCCCCACCGCGACATCTCACCCAAGCCCCAGCTCTTCCCCCGCCCATGCTTCCACTCCGGCCAACCCCGCGTCCGCCCCCTCCACTGCGCCGGACGCCTCGACCACTCCTACAGCTCCGCCTTCGCATGCTCTCCCTATTCCTGCACCCACTAATGATCATCGTATGCGTACTCGTGCCAAGCCCGTCTTTCGCCTTCCCACAAACCGTCTTAATCTTCACGCCACAGCTACTCGCTCCCCCCTACCTAAAAACTACAAATTTGCTCTTCTTGATCCCAATTGGGTTGCTGCCATGCGTGATGAGTTTCAAGCTTTACAATCAAACAATGTCTGGTTGCTTGTTCCTCCACCCTCCAATGCTAATATTGTCTCTGGCAAATGGGTATATCATCAAAAAATTCATTCATACAGCACCCTCTCTCATTACAAAGCACGCTGGGTTTGTCGAGGTTTTTCCCAACAGCATGGGGTTGATTATGATGAAACGTTCTCTCCCGTCGTCAAGGCCTCTACCATTTTCACCATCCTTAGCATTGTTGTTTCTTCTTCCTGGCCCATTCATCAATTAGATGTAAAAAATGCCTTTCTCCATGGTTCCTTAACCGAAACTGTCTACTGCCAACAACCTTTAGGTTTTGAAGATTCTGTCCATCCCAATCATGTTCGTCTTCTTCAAAAATCTCTTTACGGTCTCAAACAGGCCCCTAGAGCCGGGTTTGACGCTTTTCCACTTTTATTCAAACTTTAGGATTTACACCCTCTCGTTCGACTACTCTCTTTTTGTCTATAATTCTAACAATCAGGTCGCTTATCTCCTTCTTTATGTTGATGATATTGTCCTCACCGCTTCATCCCCTTTCTTACACATATTATTTCTCTTCTCAACCACGAATTCTCCATGACTGATCTAGATTCTCTTCACCACTTCTTAGGCATTGCTGTCACCCATGAACTTTACATGTATGTTGATTGGTAGTCTACATTGGTGATCATTTTTAGTTTGTTCTTTGATGGCCTGCATTTTTTTTTTGAAAATAAAATATGCAGTCTATGCACCAACAAGATATATTTAAAAGACATCTAGGATGCACGCAATCCAAAAAAAAAGGAAAAAACAAAGGCCCCATCATAATTATCAACTTCTCTCAGCAACAACACACAAAAAACCACCAAATACAACACCTGGAAATCACAATAGCACACAAACAACCACAAAATACAACACCTAGAAATCATAAAAGGTCTCCAAAAGCAACACATTCAAGAAAAAAACGGTGCACAAGCCCAATCGACGGTCGATCCAAAATCATAGGTTTTCACTCTGGAGAAAGTTCGAGCTCTCAAAACGATATCTTCAGCAAGACAATTGCCAGGGACAACCAATGAAGATCAAGCCTTAGGTTTCACCTTGAAAATCACCAGTCGACACCCGAGGAGCACCACCAAAATATAAAATCCTCAAGTGATGCCGCCCCACTTGTCACTGTTGCTTCTCAAAGTTATTAAACACCTGACTGACTCCATCGACTCCAAGGCCGCCTCCACCTTACTAATCATACAATCTCAGACACCATGACTTTCTCCACCACTGCCTACACAGCTGGAAATTGAGATGCTGATATATTCCATGGTATCAACAAACAATAGAGCTTCGCGTTGTGTTCTCATGGATCCACGCAGACTGATATGGACGTGGACGATCGGATTCTATCTGATCCTGATATCGTTGGGAAAGATCTTCGGCAACAGTTTCAGAACACATCGATGGTCAGACCGAGGAGGACCGATCATGCATATCATTGAAATGATGCGACAAGAACACTAGGACCGCCACCACACCGTTGTCTCTACCATGCTGACGCTATCATCGCTACGACAGAGGGCACCGACCCATGCTGCCAATAGCTCACGTCGTCGGCTGAAGATGGACGCCAGATCGGGGCGGATCCCGGTCCACCACCACCCCTCTCCCCTACACGATATGCAACCTCGAAGCTCGTTGTACGCCACCAGTCTCGAGTGCCGCCGTCGTGGGGATCCGTCGCTGCACCATCGCGGCGCCTCAGCCCAACCACGCCCCCCTGTGGCAGAGGCCCTGCACGAGGAGGCGAAACGCCCCGCCACCACCGACGCCACCCAGTCTTTTCCCCAACGCGTCCTCTAGCGGTGGTGAGGATGGAGGGGTGGAGAGAAGGGTGCATGTGATACGTCCCAAACGTATCTATAATTTATGCTTGCTCCATGCATGTTTTGTGTAACTTTGCCATGTTTTGCTTGAACTTTCATACACTTTTGAGCATATTTGGACTAATCTATTAACCAAGTGCACCCAGCTGCCAGTTGTTATTTTCTTCTGTTTTTGTATTTCAGGTTTTTCGGCCATTAAAAGTGCTCCAAAAAATCCGGAAAAATCAGATAAAAAATCAGCGACCCGGAAGCTTCCGGAATAACCAAGGCAGCGGAGGGGGGCCACCATAGGGACTCCAGAAGGGTCCCTGGCGCGTCCCCACCCTAGACCGCGCCAGGGGGCCTCCTGGCTGCCCCGTGGGTCCCCTCGACACCCCCCTCCGCCTATATTTAGCCCTCGGGGTGGAAACCCCTAATATCGATCTCTTTTCCGCGATCTCGCCTCTGTATCGCCGCCGCCGCCGCTTCAAGATCGTGGCTGCCTGGAGAAGCTGCTCCGGCACCCTGTCGGGAGAAGCTACCCCCTTCGGGAGATCATCCATAGCCATGGACGCCTCCCGTATGTACCGTGAGTAGTTTCCCTTGGATCATGGCTCCGTGACCAGTAGCTATGTGATGTTCCTCTCCCCTCTTTGTGCCTCCACTTTCGAGACCTCGTGAGCTACCTCACATGATCGAGGCACCTTTGTAATTTTCTGTCGTTGCTATGCTAAGTTTGTTGGGATCTGATGGATTATGAGACTATGTTCAAATTGTGATGAGTAATATATTTGGTTCTTCTCTTTTATATTTTGTTCTTGAATAAATTCTTGCATGTTCTCCGTTGCCGTATTTTACTTTGGCCAAGTGATTTGTTGCAACTCCAAGAGGGAGCGTTATGCTTGATTGTGGGTTCAGCCCCTTGTTGTCTAGCTTGAGTGACAGAAACATGAGACTAGGGGATGTGTTGTTGCCACCAGGGATAAAACAACGGTGCTTGTATCCGCGGATGCAAGGATTGTTTACTTTACGCAAAGTTCTTTTAATGCAGTTGTCTGTTGCTTTGGATTTACACTTTGGGTGGGATTCGCAACTTAATACAAGCGAGATGTTCTGGATAGATATCTCAAGGTGGATGATTCGTAGTAGATGCAGATGGATTTCGGTCTACTTACCTTGGCGTACTGCCCATTGCTTTTGAGCCCTTCCTTTCTCTGCACCATAGTTAGCATTGCGGTGCCTTCATAATCCTGTCAATTGTCCAACTGTTGTTTTTTTACCTTGCTAGCACTTTTATCGTCTTTTGGGAGAGAGACATCACTAGTGAAAATCACGGGACCCCGGTCCATCTTCACATTATTGTTTACATCCTTAATTTACTTTCCAGTTGCTATCACTATCATTATCTCTTGCGTTAATCCTTTGTAAACAGCAAGGCCGGAGGAATTGACAACTCCTTTGTACTCGTTGGGAGAAAAGTTATTTTTATCTGTGTGCAGGTCCAGGTGAAGTTAGAAACCCTCGGTTGTGAACGGCGCCATTGTTCACTTTACCACCTTCTTGTATCTCTGTGAGTCCTACTGGTTCGATACTCAACCTTAGCGACTTCGCTAAGGGAAATTTGCTGCTACGCTACATCTCACCTTCCACTTGGGGTAACCAACGAGGAGTGAGAGATCCTCACCGTATCAAGCCAATTTCTGGCGCCGTTGCCGGGGACTCCAGTCTACAAGATAGGGGAGTTGCACACTATCTTTTATATTTGATTTTTAGTCTTGTTAGTTTACCTTTTAGTTTTTACTTTTGTGTCCCTTATCAAAAATACCATAAATACCTGTTACCTTGTCAGTAGTTACCACTATGGCTGGTCCTTTTGCCTTTGGTGAGGCAGAAGTACTTACCTTTACTCAAAGAGGTGGTGAAAGTTTGAAAGATGCTTGGTATAGAATTAATGATTCTCAAAAAAGAGCCACCAAGAAGCAATCCACTACTATCTTTCTTAGAAATTTTTATGTTGGGATCACTTCTTGTAATAGGTTTATTTTAGACACTGCTATCAATGGGAACTTCATAGAGGCCCCAGTTTGGGAAGCTCTTAATGTTATTGAAAATCTTTTTGGAAGTCTCTCAGGTGTTAGTATTAAGGAGGACATTACTTTAGCTCACATTATGAGAAAACTTGAAAAATTAGAGCTAGAGATGCCAAGTATCGGTAGGGTGAATGAGTTGGATCGTAAGATTCAAGGGAATTTGAATAGATTAGATAACTCCATGCAGAAAATTATCAAAACTTTGGAGACTATCAAATCCCTTGATGAGAAGTCTTCTAGGATAGAAAAGATTGAGGAAGTTATTGAAACTCTAGGAACTACCTTTTCCTCAATCAAAACCAAAAAGGATGAAACTCCGGCAAAGAAGGAACCTAAGTCCGTTTACGTTCCCAAGGTTCCTTGATCTAAAGCAAACACACCCATTGCCAAGAGAGTTGAAACGGTGAAAACTTTGGAGGAGACACCTATCTTTAACTTTAATGAAACTCCAATTGATTTCCCTCATTTTGATTTTATTCCAAGAAGCATTTTCATTTGTCCTTTATTTGAGAAACCTATTAATACTAGTTGTACTATTGAAGAGCTTTTTGATGATCGTGATGATGGTTCAATGGATACAACTTGATCTTCTGCTTTAAGCCTAGCTAATGGCTCTAAAGAAGCGCTTTCGGGAGGCAGCCCGCAACGAATTTAGGTTTTTCTTTTTGCTTTTCTTCTGTTCTTAGTGGTCTTGATGATTGTTACTACTGTAGCAACATCATTGTATCTTTACTTTTTAAGCTTTGTGCCTTTTATAGCCTCATACGACAAGGGAAGTAAAAGTTGTGACATGCTGTCCAGAAAACAGATTCTGTCCTCGTGACTAGAAAAATCATGGAAAAATCCCAGTTCATATTTTTGAGCTGAAATTTTTACACAGCGTTCTCTATACAATTACGAAACTTGCGTATGTTCTGAGTTTTTTGATTTGAGTTGCAGAAGTACCCCTAAAAATTCGTTTCTATCTGCTGTTCTGTTTTTCACAGATTCTGCCACATTTTGTCTCTCTCTACTTTTGCAAACCTTAAGCTTGCTTCTTCTTTGCAAAAACTTTTTGGCAATCTTGAGAAACAGTAGCTCTTCAAGTTTATCTTTATTTCCAGTAGAGGAAAAATTATTTTAGTAGGGTACTAACCTCTCTAATCAGTCTACAATAAGTTATGTATGAAGGGAGTTTTCAAGTGCGCGATGAAAGATGATGAAAGAAGATCTTGGAGTGTCAAAAGCTCAAGCTTGGGGATGCCCCCATGCATCCCCAATAAATATTCAAGGAGACTCAAGCGTCTAAGCTTGGGGATGCCCCCGTGCATCCCCTTCTCCATCAACAATCATCAGTTCGTCCTTCGTCTCACTATATTTTTATCACTTCATGCGTTATGTGCTATGCTTGGAGCGTCTCGCTCTTAGGTTTTATTTTTAGTTTTATTTAGCTTTGCTTGCTGTTCATAACAAGTTAGATCCCGTCTTACTTTGTGTGGGATATAAACACGCTCAACTTTCAAAATCTAGAACATATCATAGGATTCTTCATGCCTATCTTTTTGTTGTTATGTGTTCTTTATCTTTTCGTAGCTACTACCATGTTTAGTTTTAGTCTTCGTTTGTCTTTAGCAAGAGCCTTGGATTTTGTTTAGTTTGTTGCTGAAACTCTCTCTAGTTTTCATGTTTATCTTGTTAAGAGAGTTGGTTGTTTCACTGAGTTATGTCTAGTCTTGAGAGTAGGTAATTGAGGTTGCTATTTAATTTTAATAGTAACTTGCAATAGTTTTGAGGTATTGATGTGAGTAATGTTTGAACTTTTGGTGTCAAGAGCTCTAACCTATTAGTGATAGATGTCGTATTTTGGGAAATCCGTGTTTATTTTCAAAAACCTACAAAATTAGTTGAGAACTCTATCTACTAGATGGATCACTACTCTTTGGAGGGATCCAATATTAGAATACACTCACGTACCATGAGTCGAGGATGCGCAAGGATAACCAAACCCCCATACACTCCTCCTCGGGGTACTTGTCTTTTTGTGAACCTCCTTATTAGATTGAGAGTTACCGATAATAAGTGCATGAGTTCTTCGGACTAATGTAAGTATTGAAAGTTGACACTTCCACCTCCTGATATTTGCTAGCCTCTCCCGTGCCGTGCATTGCCTTCTTCTCATTCCGAGAGTTGGCGTCCACCTTCGCCGGTACATCCAAACCCTTGGCATGATACGCTCTGTCATCATAAACCTCCTTATATCTTTCCTCAAAACAGCCACCATACCTACCTATCAATGCATTTCCATAGCCTTTCCGAGATATATTGCCATGCAACATCCACCTCTTCATGACTTGATCTTCATGTCATACATGTTCCTGCTACACTGGCAGCGACATACATTGCATACATCATGATAGTTATATCTTCTTTATGTCAGTACCTTTGTAAAGTGTGAAAGATCTCCTATATTCTTGTAAAATATAGAGTGTTGCCCCTAAAGTGAGGAAAAGATCCCAAAGAGGACAAAATCAAAAGATCCCAAAGAGGACAAATGAGAGAAATAGAAAGAGCCATTGAGGCCACCAAAAAAATACAAAAAATAGAAAAAAGAGAAAAAAGAAATAAAAAGAGAGAAGGGGGCACACTAATATTCCTTTTGAGAGATCCACACTATTACTTCATCCTCTATCCCTTGTACTCCATAGAGATCATCATACATGCATATAGCTACGTGGGGACCCTTCACACTATAGAACTTGGCTTGTATATTCCAATGATGAGCCTCCTCAAACGAGCTCTAGGTCTTCTTGAGCAAGCAAGTTGGATGCACCCCCACTAGTTCCATTGGAGAGCTTTTAGCTCACATGTGCATCCGTTGTATGGCAATCCCTACTCCTCACATCATATCTATCATATGGCCTTCTCTCGCCTATGATTGTCCTCATTGATGTGAGCCTTTCACACACCTTTTTGTCTTCCTCCTCCACCTCTTCTTTCTGTTTCGCCTTTTAGGTGTCAACTTTCTTGCTCACGCTCATCCATTGCATGAGTGCTCAAAATATCGAAAGGGAGTGGATCAGTTTGACTTGTACTTGGCTAGTGGTCTGGGGACGAGTCAAGATAAGAATCCAAAGGAGACTAAGTGTGAAACTTTAGTAGATAGTTGTTCTCAACAACCTTTTTTATCTCTTTTTCCCAGTCCCCTGCTTGCACACAAACACCATCTGGAGACATTCGAGTCACGGACAGCGAGAGCTCTTGCACCTTTTGTTCTTTTATTGCTTGTGTCAATACTAATATAGACTCTTGCTTGTTAAGACTTGAATTGAATTGCATGCTTTGATTGCTTTACTTACAAAGTTCTTATATGGTTGTGTGGCATGTCACCACAGAAATTATGCTTGTTATCATTTACCTACTCGAGGACGAGCAGGAATTAAGCTTGGGGATGTTGATACGTCCCAAACGTATCTATAATTTCTGCTTGCTCCATGCATGTTTTGTGTGACTTTGCTATGTTTTGATTGAACTTTCATACACTTTTGAGCATATTTGGACTAATCTATTAACCCAGAGCACCCAGCTGCCAGTTGCTGTTTTTGTATTTCAGGTTTTCCGGCCACTAAAAGTGCTCCAAAAAATCCGGAAAATTAGATAAAAAATCAGCGACCCGGAAGCTTCCGGAATAATCAAGGCAGCGGAGGGGGGCCACCACAGGGACTCTAGAAGGGTCCCTGGCGCGGCCCCACCCTAGGCCGCGCCAGGGGGCCTCCTGGCTGCCCTGTGGGTCCCCTCGAAACCCCCCCTCCGCCTATATTTAGCCCTCGGGGTGGAAACCCCTAATATCGATCTCTTTTCCGCGATCTCGCCTCTGTACCTCCGCCGCCGCCGCTTCAAGATCGGGGCTGTAAGGCCCGATATGCGGTACTTTTCCAGATCTAGATGTTTCCATCCAGATCCGTGGACGAAGCACATATCGGTCCCACCGCGACATATGACGAAGTCATATGCCCCGGATTTCCAACATGATATCACAACATTACAAATACGAGGATACAACATCTCATACAATCGGCATACAACTGCCCAAATACAATACAACAGCGGAAGATACATGTCTGGGTACAGACTACAATCAAATGCCTACTGGCAAAGAGAAAAACATCGATCCCCATAACCACACGGGTCCAGGCCCTCCGCCGGGATCCGCCTAACTAGTCGTCGTCGAGTCTCCACGTGAAACGTCGATCACCATACCTGTTGTCGATCAAGAACCCTGAAAAGAGTTTGGGGGTAGTATCATGAGTACAGAAGTACTCACCATCCAACTGTAGTGGTCAACTGACCCAGCAAGGACTTCATCACTCGTCATTCTAGGACAACTAGTAGTTTACGGTAAGGATGGGGTAAGTGGTGAGGTTGCTGCCGCACTAGCATTTATGAAGTGGCTAACGATCTAGAGAGTAAGATAAGGAGCCAAGCATTCGATGAGGAATCGCCTACAATAGGTCTTGTTATCAGCTACTTACGCAAACATAACACCTATCCTATCCTTGTCCTCCTCTTCGCATCCCGACGAAGAAGAAGCAGTCAAGGTACACACACGTTGATCAAGTTATATTAAAAATTATCTCAGCTGTTGTTGTCTATGAACAAGGAGTAGGTCTCAAGTCGTCCATAACCGTGGACACGACTTCTCGAAAAGATTTAACCCTGCAGGGGTGTACCAACTGCCCATTACAAGGCTCCGCACGCACGCCCATCTCTCTCAGTTGCTACCCATCACAGGCAACCATTTTATGATTTAGTTCAAGAGATCCGAAACGACATGTCCCTCTAGCTAACAACGAACAAATCCGGGTGGCCCCCGATGAGTCGACATCCAGCTCAGGAGCCGACCGCGCTCTCGATCTGGTCTCTACCGTCTGTCGCAGGTTTGGATAGCCGGTTAATCACACATGGGAAACCGGGTCCTCAGCCGGACAAAGTGGGACAGCAAGGGCACTATGTCCTCACTGGTCCAGGTTGGTTTGTAAACAACTGGCGGCCGACCAGCACACACACGGTTTCAAATGGTAAATCAGCTTGGGCCACCACTGGAAATGTTTGAAGCTAGGTAGGTAAGAAAATGGGACCCCATAAAATCCCACACGCGGTTAGGCACGCTCAGTCTTAAAACCAATACCCGGAACTCGGATCCTAGATGACTCGAATGGAACAAAGCGTCGGGGCGGGATAGCCTAGACCTTCCATCCTTCGTCGAATATAGTCAACATTTATAATAATCATATCATCAAAAACAATATAATAATCATATCATCAGCAAACAATAGCAGAAACACAAAGTACACGAAAAACTAATCAAGTTACATATAAAGAACAATTTAATCGGAGCAACGGTTAAAAAGTTATGGCAATTGCAGTTTACAGTGGCAAGCAGTTGTAATTAGCAGGTAAACAACATGTAAACAAAGTCAAACATGGCAACAAACAAAATTTTATTAATCTATGCGCAAAACGGAGCAACTTTCATGTAGAAAGCGTCTCCATCGGAGCTACCGGTGAAAAGATATAAGCATCGCAAAATACTAACAAAATCTACAATTTTATTTAACCAGAAAAAAACTATTAAGGTCTCTGGGCCGAATCTAACTCAACTGGGCCGAGCCCAGCACCACTGCGAAAAGAAAAAAATAAAAGGCAAGGGGGCGCTGGACCTTGGCCGGCTTGGGGCTGATGGCGCGGTGTTGGGCCGCTGGTCCACCTAGCGACGGCTGGAGCGAGGGGCACGGGGCCTCGGCTTCGTCCCGAACGGGAGGAATCCCTGCGGCGGCGCCATTCGTTGCTCCGGCGAGGGCAGGCGGACACCGGCGAGCTGCGTGGTAGACGGGGGCGGCGGATCCAGCCGCGGATCAGGGGCGGCGGCGGCCGGGACGCCGGATCCAGTGGCGGGCGGCGGCGCGGGCTCGGGGTCGGGCCAGCCATGGCCATGGAGGCAGCGGCGCTTCCTGCAGATAAAGAGGGCGGCGAGGTAAGATATGAGAAAGAGGAGAGGGAAGGAGATAGAGGAAGGAGGAGAGGGGCGCGGCGGTGGCTCGCCGGCTGTGGGTCGGTGGCCGGAGGCGGCGGCCTCGGTTGGTGCGGCGCTCGGGAGGAGAGAGAGGAGGCTGGAGGTGGAGGTCTAGGCGCATCTGGGCCGTCGGATCTCCGGATCTGACGGTCCAGATCGCAGGAAATTAGGGTTTTAGGTTAAATGGGGATAAAATTACGAAAATGGGGTGTTTTTGTGCCAGATCTGGGGTTGGTGGCTGCCTAGATGCTTATGGAAAACCCTAAGTGGGGTGGTTGTCTTTATATAGCCCAGGTGGCTGGCAGTTTGCAAAAATATCCCAGGTTTTTATCTCGCGCGCGCGTTGTTTACGTTTCTGACCGCCGGGGGTCCGCAGTACCTCCGATTCGGGTAAAACTTCGAACTGCGTGATCAGCGCGTCGAGCTGGAGGCGTTCACCTCGCGCTGGAACCGTTCCGAGAAAACTTTCCGGCGCGCTATAAAAATAACCCGTTTAATTATTAAATGGGGTTTTTGTTCCGTTGGCTGCGGCTGGTCTAGTGCGGTTTTCGCGACGGTGATCGGGTGAAACCCGGTGTCGCAAAGGTCGAGTGTCAGGGTGTCAAGGGTCTTTCTCCGTCCTGTACGAGATAAGAGGGGGAAAATAATCGCCGATTGATAAATCGGGGATGCAAACACCGCAAACAAATCAGACAATCAAACAATTCACACCGAAAACAAAATTTTTAATTTTTGTGAAATCTGGGCTGTTACAGGGGCTGCCTGGAGAAGCTGCTCCGGCACCCTGCCGGGAGAAGCTACCCCCTCCGGGAGACCATCCATAGCCATGGACACCTCCCGTATGTACCGTGAGTAGTTTCCCTTGGACCATGGCTCCGTGACCAGTAGCTATGTGATGTTCCTCTCCCCTCTTTGTGCCTCTACTTTTGAGACCTCGTGAGCTGCCTCACATGATCGAGGCACCTTTGTAATTTTCTTCCGTTGCTATGCTGAGTTTGTTGGGATCTGATGGATTATGAGACTATGTTCAGATTGTGATGAGTAATATATTTGGTTCTTCTCTTTTATATTTTGTTCTTGAGTAAATTCTTGCATGTTCTCCGTTGCCGTATTTTACTTTGGCCAAGTGATTTTTTGCAACTCCAAGAAGGAGCGTTATGCTTGATTGTGGGTTCAGCCCCTTGATGTCTAGCTTCAGTGACAAAAACATGAGACTAGGGGATGTGTTGTTGCCACCAGGGATAAAACAACGGTGCTTGTATCCGCGGATGCAAGGATTGTTTACTTTACGCAAAGTTCTTTTAATGCAGTTGTCTGTTGCTTTGGATTTACACTTTGGGTGGGATTTGCAACTTAATACCAGCGAGATGTTCTGGATAGATATATCAAGGTGGATGATTCGTAGTAGATGTAGATGGATTTCGGTCTACTTACCTTGGCGTACTGCCCATTGCTTTTGAGCCCTTCCTTTCTTTGCAGCATAGTTAGTATTGCGGTGCCTTCATAATCCTGTCAATTGCCCAACTGTTATTTGTTTACCTCGCTAGCACTTTTATCTTCTTTTGGGAGAGACACATCACTAGTGAAAATCACGGGACCCCGGTCCATCTTCAAATTACTGTTTACATCCTTAGTTTACTTTCCAGTTGCTATCGCTATCATTATCTCTTGCGTTAATCCTTTGTAAACAGCAAGGCCGGAGGAATTGACAACTTTTCTGTACTCGTTGGGAGCAAAGTTATTTGTATTTGTGTGCAGGTCCAGGTGAAGTTAGCAACCCTCGGTTGTGAACGGCGCCATTGTTCACTTTACCACCTTCTTGTATCTCTGTGAGTCCTACTGGTTCGATACTCAACCTTAGCGTCTTCGCTAAGGGAAATTTGCTGCTACGCTACATCTCACCTTCCACTTGGGGTAACCAACGAGGAGTGAGAGATCCTCACTGTATCAGCATGCGCTGACGGCGTGAGGGTTGATGACATGCATATGTGTTGTGGATGAGCAAATGCAAACCCCGACTGTTTGGATATATGCACTGCGTTGTTGTGCTCGATCACCTCTTTGAACTGTTGGTGACCATACCACCGATAACATCACACATAAGCAAGCATCATAGCATTCAGACTAAATAATAACATAAACATTCAGACATAGCAGTAGAACATATATTTGGATATAACATACTAATAGTCGACAGTTCAATAATAACACATAAGACATGCAAACGTAACAACCTACAATTCAGAAACTAGTCATCATGATGGCAACAAATGACTGCTCATGCTTACATCACTTGGTCACCACCTCCACACTCCCCGTCGTTGAAGACGGTCACCTTCAAGATCAAGGTAATCATGTAGTCGATCCGGATCTGGTGAACAACGATGAAGGGGCTCAACCCTTGTCAAGGGTGAGATCATCGTTTACATTCCGGATCACCACCGTATATGAGAAGTTAGTGTTCATCCTCGGGGCGATTTCCTCATGGACCAATGGACGGTGCTTGGTGAACAAGCTCGACAACGCAATCACTCCAACTTGAGTCTAAAAGTGTCCTTGCAAAAATGGGTTGGCCCATCCTCGTGATGAAAGTAATCGTAGTTCCTCACCCTCTTCGGGGGGCATGCCGAGCTCGACCACCGCCTTGCCTTTGTCCCCCCTCGGAGGGGTTAGCCTGGTCGATCTATAGATACGAAAAACATGTGTGACAAAGTGAATGATAATCGAATATCGTGGTGGATGCTAATCTGGTATAATGGATTTTAAACGAATATGGTGAATGCTTATTGACGGGGATCAAACCCGGCAAATCCCATGGTCAGGGACCCTGGGTTAGTCATAGAGATGGCACAGGTTGGACGATACTCGTCGGCTAACAGGAGAAGCACTTCCTGCTCGATATTATTGCTTGAGGGGGCGATTACAGTGGAGGCCAAGGCGAGTTCTCTCAAGGCTAGATGAGTAGATGTGTAATGAGTTGATTTGAACGTCTCCCCTCCCAGCCTTTATATACTAGGCTAGGTCTCGGGGAATCCGTACTAGGTTACAGAGAAGGTTTCCTAGTTCTAGTCTTGCCTTGTATGCCAAGTTGCACCTTCCATATTAGTCACAGACTCCTATGTTGGTGCCTGGTTGGGCCAATCGCGGGCTTGTCGCAACTTCCCAGCGGGCCTTCTGTTTTTATACGCACCAGGTAGCCTTCCATACAGGAGTCGTGGGGTCACCCCCTCGTCAGTAGCCCTCGAGTGCCTGGGGGACTCGAAGAGTCGCGCAGGGACTCGAATTCATCTGCGCTTTATTGTTTGTAAGAGTGGCATCGCCACGGGTCGCTGGCAGTTTTGAGCCATGAAAATATCTGTTTCGAGGGATTGCTAAGCTGAAAGGGCCCAAGGAGTCGACTGGTCGAGCCTTGGTGAATTGTTCTAGTGACAAATACCACAGTAACCCAATCAAGCCCACGTCCCTCGACATGAACTTGGAACACTGGTGTCAAGCAAAGTCATGCCGCTGCAGGTCTTATAGGATCAATTGTTGCCAGTCTAAGCACATAGCCTGAGCGCGGCCGCTCGGATCTTTCTATCATGCAAGCGCATGGAAAAGGTCGGGAGTGAAATCGCTCTGCGGCAAGTCCCGGCCCGGCCGTTCTGCGCAGCGGGGTCTTACCTACATGCTAAGCTTGCGTGGCATCTGGGTACAGTGTGTCGTATCCTAGGCATAATTGTTTTTATAGAGGCGCGGAGCCTAGTTAGCGATGCACCCACTTGGAATAAACGATCAAGTGAGCTGTTTAGTCGTCACTCGCGGAGTTTGTGGTGGACTCAGGCGAGGAAAGAGAGCACCCACTCGGAAAGTCATTGAGTGCGCGAGTAAGTCATGTTTTGTTTGGATTGCTAGGCCCTTTTTGCGAGTAATCACTCGAATGCTTTACTGCTTCTGAGGTGAGGGAGCACCCGAACTTTGAGAGTATGTTTTTTCTGCTGGTGCGAGTGATCACTCGAGCACATTTTGCCTTATGGGTGAGGGAGCACTCGAACTCGAATAAAGGTACTCCCAATGGGAGTAAAATATTTTTGAAATAACATGAAAAAACTTGTAAAGAGCTGGATGCTGACCGAATATGCGTGCTTGAGACGCGTTGTTGAGGTGTGACTTTTGCTGGTTCGCCTGACAGGTTGGGACGCCATGTCAAGTGAAAATGAAGTGACTTGACATCTGTTGCCCGAAAATTTCGCCCTGCGTGATGATGGCCCTCGTTTTTCGCGCGCGGTGGGCGGTATGGTTAGTGCACCGGTTGAGTTTTCCATGCTTCTCGGTAATCTTGGGGTCGTGCCACGTCTGCTGGATTCCAAGATGAGCGGCGACGATTTGCTTGCTCCGGCTGTTGGTTAAATACCGAAGGGTCTGGTGTGTTTAGGTTTTTACCCAGCCATTGCCTTCTTCTGCCTCTCTTTCTTCTTCCTTCGTTGTTCTTTGCCTCCCGCATGTCTTTTCGTGCGGCTTGCTGGTTGAGATCCATGTCCAAGCGCCCCCGTAGTGCAGCACAGGAGTCAGCGAGGATGACCGACAGATGGGAGCGCTCCGCTTTTGGAGCTTCAGATATGGATGAGCTGGTGGCCGACGGCGTGGTGGTGCATGATGCCGCCCGGATTCCTGGGGATGAGGAGGTTCCTGCGCCCCGTTCAGATGAGCGGGTATGCTTTCAGAGTTTCTTCCCTTGTGGTTTGCGATTCCCATCCATCCTTTCCTCCGGGGATTGCTTTGCGCGTATCAGTTGCAACTGCATGATTTGACTCCCAATGGGATTCTGCACATTGCCTGTTTCATTATGCTCTGTGAGGTTTTTTTGGGGATCTATCCCCATTGGGGTCTCTGGAAGGGTCTCTTCAATGTAAAGAGGACAAATTCTGAATATGCCATTGGGGGCGTGGGTATATCCATTAAGGAAAAATCTGCTTATTTTGATCTGGAGAAGTTGTACTCCATTTTTTCGTGGCGGAGGAGTAGGTTTTATCTGAAGGACCAATGCGTTGAAGGTCAGCGGTTTGGTCTGCCTCCTTTCGATCCTGCTGCGCGGGCGGTTAAGCGTTCTTCATGGGCGCATCCTTTGTCTGCTCGCGAGTCGTCTCTCGTGGAACCGTTTGTGCAGAAGATTACTGCTTTGAAGGATTAATTGACTGGCGGCAAGCTTATCTCCGTGTTCGACAAGAGACGTGTGCAGCCGCTTTAGCATCGGGTGCGTCCCATGTGGCAATATACTGGACCTGATGACTCGACCAGGTGCTCACCCGAGGAGTTTTCCGATGAT
The DNA here is from genome assembly GCA_950022295.1 of Bromus sterilis. Taxonomy (NCBI): domain Eukaryota; kingdom Viridiplantae; phylum Streptophyta; class Magnoliopsida; order Poales; family Poaceae; genus Bromus; species Bromus sterilis. The sequence continues at coordinate 260,195,594 of OX465598.1, read as the reverse complement.
GACCTTTTGGCCCGGGTTCAGCAAGTCACAAAGTGCACAAGCATTGGGGAGCAGAGTCTTGTTCGTCCTTACTCTGCTGACTTGCCTCTTCCTCAGGTACTTGTCTTTAAATTTTATTTGAACTGCTGACTCGTTCCTATTGATTACTGATGCTGTTTTGATCTATAGGGTCACACTCCTTTGTTGAACAATCCACCTCAGCCTGAGGATGCGGATATACTCGATGAACCTGGTGAGGCTGATGTCGATCCTGTACCTGCGGGTGATGGGGGTGCTTCTGGCACTTCGGGTGTTGTTGCTGTCGAGTCCATGGGTGCTCCACCGTCAGTTGCGGATGGCTCTGGGGATTCAAGTCCTCTTCGTGTCAAACGCACTCGCCCTGCGAGTGGTCGTGATTCGGCGGGTGACGGCGAAGATTTACCCGCGGTCGTACAGCCTGTTGTGACGTGTCCTCCTCCTGCTGCCTCGAAGAAACGCAGGTTCGGGATATTGATGCGTCCAGGAGCCGCGCCTGCTGGGTTAGTCTACATTTCTACTTTGTCGTTTCTGGTTTTCATTGCTTTGGCTGATGTTTTGAAGGTAAGCCGTTTTGTAGGACTGCTCCTGCTCCGTCTGCTTCCTCTGCGAGTGCTGGTGTTGTTGCTGCTCCTTCGACTGATTCTGGTGCGGCGTCTGATCGACTGGCTGGTTCCGCTGCTCCCGTGGCTTCGGGTGCGGGGACGACCCCTGCGACTGTAGGTGTGGAGGGGACTTCTGCAACTACTCCGTCTGGGGGGTCTGCTTTGGCTGCTGCTGCTCCTGAGGGTGACTTTCCTCCGGATGTCAAACCAGTGATCCCTGAGGAGCACTTTCTGGAGAGGAGGGATCTCTCTGCTAAGGACAAAGCGAAGTTCTTTGATCGCATGGCGGAGCAGGTATGCGATTTCTTTGTCTTTCTATGCTTTGCATGATTTTGGTCTTCCTTCTGTTGGTCTGATACATATTGGGAGCACGGCAGTGCTCCCAATGGGAGTAGCCCCCGAGGCTGCAAGCAATCATTTGTGATTGGTTGTAGTCTTTGGTTTTCTTCTTTCCTATGCTTTTTGACTTGGTGTATCTGCTTGGGTGCAGCCTTTATTCCGGATGTGCGAACGTGTGCTGACTAAGACTGATCGGTGGCGACGTGCTCATGACTCGGTCCAGGGGAGCTTAACTGCTATGACACGTGAGATCCTGATTCTTGGTCTTTGTTTCTTTTGCTGATTGGTTTTGTCTGATTGGTGTTTGTTCCGTAGGTCGCAAGAAGGGTGCTGACAGGCGGGAGGAGGCTGCGAAGAAGGAACTTGCTGAGCTTCGGGCTGCTATGGAGTCCAAAGAAAAGGAACTGCAGGCGCAGCAAGGCGAGCTCGAGTGGTTGCAGCGGTTGGAGGAGCAGTTTCTTCAGGTCGAGAGGGTTGAGTGCGAGCGCCTGTAGGAATTGGCGAGCTCGCTAACTGGTTAGTGGACTCTTCCTTTCATCACTTTTTTGCGGTTTGTTTGCCTCTCCGATTGCTGGGATTTTAATCTGTGGCCTTCTTCCAGGTTCTGCGGGTGTTGGAGCGGTGGATGTTGCTGCTGCCGGTTCGGGTGTTCTCCGTGGCTCTGTAGATGCTGTCTTGGGTGCTGTTGTAGCTGTTGGGGATGTCTGTGACCGGGCTACCACTCTCCTGAAGCTTCTCCATGAGCACATGTTCCCAGATGCAGAGAAGCGTCCTGAGGGTCTTCATTCTCTAGTTGTTGCCTTCGGTCTGGATGGAGATCAGCTGGAGGGCTTGGTTCATGAGAACGTGGTGAGTGGGCTTGCCACGTCTATTGTTGTTCTTCTGGGCCATGGTATCCTAATTGAGGATTCCATGGTGGATACTTTGCCTGCTTACACGGACGAGCAGAGTGCTCGCGCTACTCGGCTGGCCCGCCAGCTGCAGCTGGTCGTAGAGGCAAACAATTCTGCAGCCGAGGAGTAGTGTGGTCCTGTTTGTGTTTTGAAAACTTTCAGTTGTAATGTGCCTCCTGCGGGACGGCGGATCTAATTCATGGACCTTCTTTGCTTTCTTGTGCTGCTTGTTGCCTTGTTTCTTTTGACTTGTTTTCTCTTTGCGGTAGGCCATCCCGGGCGTTTCTCGGGCTTGGAATTTGCTGAAGGAGGATGCTCGCGAAGGTGCTTACGAGTCTGTTTGCTTGAGGCTGAAAGAGGCCGAACGTGAGATCGTTCGACTGAAAGGTGCTCTTGCGGTCCATCGCTCGAAACGCGAGCGTGTCGAGGCTGTCTTGGATGGCTTGGAAACTTGGATGGTGAAGCTGTCTGACCTTCTGAAGGGTGAGTTTGCTTTTTTCCTTCGACCGCTCGGCTGCGCGGGTTCTTTCCTATGCTTTGCGGCTGACCTTTGTTCTTCGTTGCGAAGTGCTTGCTAGGCGGTCTCGCGATGAAGAGGAGGCGGTACAGTCTGAGTTGCTGCGGTTGGAGGACCCTGTAGTGCAGGCGAACAATCCTTTCTGGATGGACAGGGCGCGTGCTCGGGTGTTCGCCATTTTGCGGATGCGGGTTGAGAGGGTACCGCGGGCTCTTGAGTACTGTCCGGAGTTTTTGGCAGGATTTTTGCTGAGTTTTACCCTTTGGATCCTGTCCCTTCATCCCTTGAGAAGCTTTGTCGGATGTTCTCCCAGCCTGCGGGTCTTTGGCGCGTAGTTAATCACCAGATTTATGCAGGTGCTCGCTGTGCTTTTGCCTTTGTCCATAGTCATTGGCCGAGGGTTGATATTGTGTTGGCGGCTCGAGGTCCTCCTGGTGGTCGAACTCAGTCGGTGGACAACATTACGCCGTGGCGGATGAGCCTGCAGGTGAAGTTGTGAAGTGGGCGGCCGAGGATAATGACCATCGGTTGGGTGCTCTGTGCAAAGTGAAGTCAGAGCCTGGAGATTAGCCTTTTCTTGGCGTTGATTCCTTTGTTGAGCAACGTTTGTGGCTGCTCTTTTTTGCATCACTTTGTTCATCTGCTGTAAACCAAACTTGCGTGGTATAGGTTTGTCTTGTCGGCCGCAGAGTTTTTGGGCGAGGGGTCCCCTTCTTCTCTTTTTAGAGTCTCAAATAGGCGAAGAGTGCCTCGGGGGGTGGCTGCTGCGGCGAGCCCCCGAGTGTTAATTTTTTAGAGTCGTGTTTGCGAAGAACGCCTCGGGGGGTGGCTGCTTCGGCGTGCCCCCGAGTGCCAATTTTTTTAGAGTCGCGTTTGCGAAGAGCGCCTCGGGGGGTGGCTGCTTCGGCGAGCCCCCGAGTGCCAATTTTTTAGAGTCGCGTTTGCGAAGAACGCCTCGGGGGGTGGCTGCTTCGGCGAGCCCCCGAGTGCCAATTTTCTAGAGTCGTGTTTGCGAAGAACGCCTCGGGGGGTGGCTGCTTCGGCGATCCCCCGAGTGCCAATGTGCAGAAATAATTTTTGGGAGAATATTTTCAACATTTTCCCTTTTGTTTCTTACACGAGGGGGGCTGCTACTTGAAGCCAACCCCTTTATTTGGATCGATGGCTTGATAGCCCTAAGGATGGTAAATTGCTGTAACTCCCTTTTGCTTCTACGGTAGGGTCTCTTCCTCTGATGCTGTGGCTCCGCTGGCTTGGTGTGCTCCGAAGGTTTCTGATATTTTGTGGAACTCTTTGTCACACCGGTCGGACCTGACGAAGCTGCCGCTGACTGTGATCACTCCTCGCGGGCCTGGCATTTTCATCTTGAGGTAGGCGTAGTGTGGCACTGCCATGAAGCGCGCGAAGGCTGGGTGCCCTAGGATGGCGTGGTATTGTGATTTCCAGTTGACCACCTCAAAGTCCAATGTTTCTTTACAGAAGTTGCTCGTGCTGCCAAAAACCACCTCGAGGCTTATCTTTCCGAGGGGGTATACTGCTTTCCCTGGCACGATTCCATGAAACGTTGTGCCTGAGGTTTTCAGTGTTGAGTTTTGGATGAGCATTTCTTCCAGGGTTCTGGTGAATATGATGTTGATTCCGCTGCCGCCGTCCATGAAGACGTGTGACATGTCATAGTTTCTGATTCTTGCTTCGAGTACTAGTGCGGCGTGCCCTGGGCACGGGATGGCTGGCGGGTGGTCTTCTCGGGAGAAGGTGATTTCAGTCTCGGACCCGCGCAGGTATTCTGGGACGGCAGGGTGCGAGGAGACTGCGAGGAAAACTTGTCTGGTGACCTGCTTCTACTGCCTGTTTGATGGTCTCCCTTCTTGTATCATGTAGATCCGGCCGTGCGCTTCTGGGTATTTTTCTTCCTAGGGCGTCGTGCTCCGTTCTTGGATTACTGCTACTTGCCTTGTTGGTATTGCAGGCGCTGGCGGTGCGTTGTGGGCGATGGTTCCGACTGCTACGCTTGTGAGAGGTTGTGCTGCCGTTGTGGTAGATCAGCTTTTCCATTCTGATAGCTCGATGAATCTCCTGCAGTTCCTGAGGGTGTGCCCTGATCTGAGCTCTCCACGCTCGTTTCTGAACCTGTGTATTGTGCATGGTCCATCGAGCTGCTCTTTGGCCGAGCGATATGCTCGGGCGTCGTCCCGTGGCTGCCTTGGTCTCCAATCCCGTTTTTGAACTTGCAGTGCTTCTTCTTGGTTGTCCGTGTGCTGTATTCTTCCGTCGTCGCGATGCATGCCTTCTCTGTCATCCGTGAAACCGGCCGCGGCCATATCGGGTCCTTTGTCGTCGTAGAAGTTGCGCCTCGAGTGTTTTCTTCTTCTATCGAATCCTCTATCGCTGGTGTGGTAGTCGTAGTCGCGTTCTGAGCGCGCTGTCTGGATCTCCGATTCGTTTCGTACGGAGTCTTCTCCATCTGCCCAGTTGTTGGCTTGCTCGAGCAGTCGTGCGAGTGTTTGAACTTTCATCTGACCGATCTGCTCCTTGAAGTCGATGTGTTGCAAGCCCCTCCTGAATGCGTCGATAGCGCTTTCGTCTGATATGTCCTCGGCTGAGTTTTTGAGTATGGTCCATCGCTGGATGTATGCTCGCAGGGATTCTCTGGATCCTTGTTTGCAGGCTCTCAGCTCCTCGAGTGATGCCGGTCGTTTGTAGGTGGACTTGAAGTTCTCGATGAAGGCACTGGGGAACTGCCTCCAGGAGTCGATTGATCCTCGTGGTAGGTTCTTCAGCCAGTGTCGTGCTGAGCTCTCGAGCATGAGTTGTATATACTGCATTGCTGTGATATTGGTTCCGTGCTGGAATTTTACGGCCGTTAGGTAGTCGTCGAGCCATGCTTCTGGTTCTTCCAGCCCGTCGTACTTGTGCGTTGTGGAGTTTAGCTTGAAATCTTTCGGCATCCTTGTTTTCCGTATGGACCGTGTGAAGCACAGTGATCCGCATGGTTCTACGTTCTCGTCGGAAGCTTGCTCATCCGAGTACTCTTCGCGGGCTGCTCGCCTTCGTCTTCCACGGTTGACTTTGCTTTGTGTTATGTCTTCGCGTGCGTCTCGCCGATTGTTGTTGCGTATGTTGCTGTTGTCGTTGTTGTCATGGTTCTTGTTTTTGTTTGGGCGCTTGCGCCAGTCGTCGCTGCTGTCGTCGTTGGGTGAACTGGGGTCCCTGTCCGGGGTCTGCTCGCGGGGAGCCCGTCTTGCGCCTGCTCTTTTGGGGGCTGAGATGGCGTCTTTCATTATTTTGAGTGTCATCGTCGTGTTGTGATCTAAGCTGCCTTTCTTGCTTTTCTCAGCACGAGATAGTTACTCTTGTGCAGTGAAAAGGGCTTCGGCTGGCGTGAGTTGGTCTTCCTCGTCGTCCTCCTCTTCTAGCTTGAAGTCATCATCTAGCTTGCGGGCCACCTTCTTCTTGTCCGTGCGTTTCAGATTGCTGAATCTGGATCTGGCTCGGATGGGGGAGTCGTAGTCGGAGGAGTCGCTTCTGGGAGGTGATCTGCGGTTGCTCCTTGAGTCGATGGCAGTCTTTCCTTGCTTCTCTAGTTCTAAGCGTTGCTGTCTTGCTCTCTTGGTGGCGTCACTCGCCAGCTTGTTGTATGCTCTGATCTCGTATCGCGTTGCGTTCTCCGGGAGTAGTTTGCCGCGCTTCACTGCATCCCTTATTCTGGCGATTGCTTCCTTGGACAGGTAGATCTTTTCTACGTGATGGTCCTCTTTCGCCATGCCTGGGGTCTGATGCTTGCTGCTTTCTGGCTCGTCGCTCCTGCGATTGCTATGCTCCACTCCTTTGTATATTTTCTTTGGTATGGTTCCTGGTTCTCCAAGTGTGACGGTGACCTGGCCGGTGTTGTCAGGATCACTGTCTTTGCTATTTGAGTGGTTGTCTCGGCGACTGCTCGGGTCTTCATCTTGATTTTTGTCATCTGTGGTTGGCTCGTGGATGTCTGCCATGAATACTTGGGACAACGTCTTGAATGTCGTCTTGCTTGCGCGCGCGATGCGCTTCTTCCAGGGACCACTCGAGTAGTCGGGCAGGGGGTCGTGGCTGACTCGCAGAGTCGTCACGCAGGCGGGAGCTGCTTCGATTGTTGATGTTGGATCTGCCGTCGCGGGTGCTCGAGCACGATCCGGGAGACGGAGGGCTCCCCAGTGGTTGATGTAGATTTGATATGCTCCGAAAATCAGGTTGACTCCAGTGCGCAGGTCGGCGAAAGCCGGTCGAAAGGCGAGGAGGTGAGCCATGAAACCGAGGGATCCGAATAGATCGGAGTCTGTCCGGATCGTATAGTCGATGAGTGCTGATGGAGTCGCTGCTTTGACGAGTGTCCGTGATGAGGCCGCCGAGATCGCGGTTCCAACCTGTGAAGTTCCCACAGACGGCGCCAATTGACGGGGATCAACCCCGGAAAATCCCATGGTCAGGGACCCTGGGTTAGTCATAGAGATGGCACAGGTTGGACGATACTCGTCGGCTAACAGGAGAAGCACTTCCTGCTCGATATTATTGCTTGAGGGGGCGATTACAGTGGAGGCCAATGCGAGTTCTCGCAAGGCTAGATGAGTAGATGCGTATTGAGTTGATTTGGACGTCTCCCCTTCCAGCCTTTATATACTAGGCTAGGTCTCGGGAATCCGTACTAGGTTACAGAGAAGGTTTCCTAGTTCTAGTCTTGCCTTGTACACCAAGTTGCACCTTCCATATTAGTCGCGGACTCCTATGTCTGTGCCTGGTTGGGCCAATCGCGGGCTTGTCGCAGTTTTCCAGCGGGCCTTCTGTCTTTATACGCACCAGGTAGCCTTCCATACATGAGTCGTGGGGTCACCCCCTCGTCACTTATCTAGCACACCACATGCTATACAACCCAATCATCGTTTTGTACGAAGATGAGGAAGAGAAGATGGTGGAAGCTAATTGGATATGCTCAAATCCAATTGTACCCAAATCGATTAAACCACTAAAAACCCTAATCGAATATCCCAAATCAGCGCCCAAATCCCCAAATCGAATATGGTAGCGAGTGATGCGTAAATCGAATGCCGATATCGATGAGGTGATATGATTAAGCCGATACTGCTTAAACTTGTGTTTGGTAGGCATGATTAAGGATAATGTAGGTTACCAAACGCCTCTTATGGGTATAATTCATCGAAAAGAAGAAGAAGAAGAAGAAATGAGAGCCTAGCGGATGAAGCGAAGAAAAAACAACGTGTCAATGGTCCAAACGCGTCCATTTTTTGTTTTGTAACTCAACCCAAAAACGTCCTCGTCCACACACGGAAGAGCGAAAGCAACACATACATGGTGGTGGCCTGACCCAAGCGTGTAATGCATGGTTCGTCAACATATTCGGCCATGAGCCTGCCACCATGCAACAAGTGACCAATCCATGGATGAAGCAGGGCCACTGCCATGTCATCCGTCCATCCTCGCTCACCGCTTGGAAATTGTTCGAAGAGACATATCACAAGTTTCATATTCCTAGCTTTTATCAAGTCATGTTTCATTAAAATAATAGTGTCATTCACATATTGAAGAAAGGGCACCCCCGGTCAACAAAAGGAGGTGTGAGTCCACCCACCTGCCCATCTTATTTGGCTTGGCTGATTGAAATCGCAAGCATATCAACCACAATATTGAACATGATAGAGGACATTGGATCACTTTGTTTCAACTCCAATTTTCATCAAACATTTTCTACCCAAGGCTTGTTGCAAAAATGACCATTTGACTCGCAATCATTCTTAAAATCTATTTTGAGAGAACTCTACCTAGTTTTTTTTTTTTCAAAAACCTAGCGGCTGAAGGGAAGGAAAAGAAAACGTGGCGATGGTACAAACACGTACATGTTTTTTGGTTTGCAACTCAACAAGCCCAAAACGCCCTCCTCCACACACACGCGCGCGAGAGCGAAAGCAACACACAGACGGTGATGGGGGTGATCCAGACGTGTAACGTGTTAGAATTAGATTAGAACCGTCATTAGGCGGTTCATTAGGTATCCAACGTCCGAACAGAAGTGATCATCCGTAGAGGCGCTTTCCCGAGTCGTGCGGACGCGTATATCCGAATGGACGCGTCCTGTTGTAATTACTGCCTTTGAGGCATCTGTACAGGGATATATATACCCCAATCCTTTCATCAATGAGAACAAGAATTCAGATCAATTTCTTTGATTCTTTACACGTTATCAGCGCTTTCCTCTCCGAAGAGCGAGTAGGCCAAACAACTCGCTGGGCTCCGCGCGCCGGCCGTGGCGGCGCTCGGCGCTCAGCCCGCTGCCGCACCACGGCCTCCACCCCGCCTGCCGCACCGCTCCGGTGGCTTCGCGCCTCCGCCCTCATGGCCGCGCGTCCTCACGCCCGTCCGCCCACGCCCCAAGCCACGGCCTCCGGGCTGCGCCCGTTCGCCCGGCCTGGCACGGCCGTAGTCCGGCCGCTCGGCCGCTGCCCCGCGTCCGGCCACCGCCCGGCCGTAGTCCAGCCACTCCCATGTCCGCCCGGCCCTCGGCCTTGCCCCTCACCCGGGCTCCGGCCGCGCCCTTGGCTGCCCATCCGTGGCTGCCCTGCGCCCGTCCGTGCCTGTTTCACGCTCGTGGACGAACCCATGGCAACCCATCTTCGTGCAAGTGCGGTGGAGCAACCAATCTCCTGATTGGTAACCGCACAGGGGAGACAGCCTTATCTTTTGGCTATTGTTTTTCTTTAACTTTAGTCTACAAAGTTACAGATTTGTACACGAGTCCTTGTAAATAATATGAGGAGCTTTGCCTTCTAATCATTATTCAGGACTATTCTCTGGAATTTTGTGACATAAATTATTTTCATGTGTACTACATGTTGAAAATATTTATGTCTATTATTTGCAATTGAGATTTTCAATCTCTTGCAAATATAAATTCAGTACTTTTGCAGTACTGTTTCTTCATTGAGTACACGGTACTCCGAAATATTTTTATGATGTATCTATTTTCATGTTAAACACATGTCGAGAATAATACGTCTATTTGCAATTGAGATTTTTAAATTCTTGCAAATACATATGCAAAATTCGAGGTGATTTCTTCAAATTGATGCTTGGGATCACGAGGTAGTCATATGGATCTACTGCCTACGCAGATTATCGTTGACTACTGATAAAGCCTATAGTTCGTTCACAACTAATCTACATGGCATATGGATGTTGAGGTCAACAATGTGTCTCATGGAATTATAGCGGCACGTCAACCACCCCATGGTGCATGCCCCGCTACCAAACCATAATTATGAGTGAACATGTGGCAAGTTATCAATAAGGTATGAACATCAGGACTAATCATCTTGCCAAAGCAAATCATGATTGAACACATCTCCGACTCCAAGGTTTAAATCCGCGGGAGATTACAATCATGAGGTTCATAAAATTGGCTTCAGCTTGCAATTTGAAAAAACAACCCCCATTATGGTGAAAATAGAAGACATTGTCTACTATCTTTCTCGTTAATAGGATCTTAATTATAGCAACAATATCGTGCAAAAGATACCTACTTTATCTTCGATCTTTTGCATTTACTACTCTAGGAGGAGAAACTTGATGAAATCTTTAACAATCATCATTACAACCATGTCGGTGTTTCTCCTCTACATGTTGTATATGCACATTTTCGGGATATCACAGTTTGATGGCTCTCCTAGAAGTCAATCAACAAACTGCAAAGGGAAATGCAAATGCAACAAGAAGCACAAGCCACATGCATCAGATCGTGGGAAAGGCACTACAAAGACGAAGTTTCATAAAAACTAATCTTTGTCAAAAGTGTGTATGCTACCAGCATACCCCAAATTCCATACTCTATGACATATGATCAATTTGTTCAAACAATCCATGACACAACCGATCCACTGATGGGTAAAGATATGAAGCACACTTCAATCTTCAATCTGACTGTGTCCAGAAAGCTATTGTTCACATCGTGTAACAACAAAGCTCTTTTACAGTCATGAAATCCCATGAACAAGGAGAACATGGTCATTAAATATGCTTTACATGACATGTTTTCGAGACTTCACTAGTCTCCCAACTCCTTATCAACACCCATTTATTGTTGTAATACATACATTGTTGTCGTTGTCATCATATATTGTTCATCACAATATAGTGTATCAGCACTTTGATACAATTACATTTGTATGTGTTCTATATATCTAATAAAGATTTCTCATATTGAGAATCTTCAAAACTATATATAGATTTCTATGGGGGTCAATCTGATGAAAGAGTATAAGTGCCTTGTGGACATATGCACCACAAACTCTATAGTTAGGGCAGTAAAAAATACATCTCCACTCTTACTTAGAGAGAAAGATATATTTTAACAATCGCTAGACGCGATGATGTAATTATTGGTTCAATTTGAATCATATTACTGTCCCCATGGATACTCAAGAACCATCAAGGATTTCTGTATTGAGTCCAGTTTCAACTCGTATCCCACTAAACTATAGAGATATCTGTCAAAATAGTTTCTATATAGAAACTCATGATGAAAACAAAGAGAAATATATTCTCTTTACCATATGCAACAGATATAAAAGCACATTCTTTGTGTATCATCAGAATTGCACTACACATACTTCAAAGCCTGTAGCACACGTTGCATACAAGATAGTTTTTGGAATGTTATTTACATGACAAGCTTGGCACACTCGCCTTGGTCATTCTAACAATGACTTGAAATGAAAACTATCAACAATTCCATTAATCATGCCTAAAATGACGCTAAGTTCTAACAATATTTGGATTTTATGTGCATTACATGTGACAAGGAAAGCTAATTTTAAGGTCCAGGCACCTTAAAGTGTTTAACCACTCAGATTTCTTGAACCCATCAAGTCGAGGTAAGTGGTAATTCTTAACCATTGATTGGACTATTCAGGTTGTTCCATGGTTCTAAAAGGCACATCTACACGATGGTCTTCTGTGTGCATCTACCCACATGAACCATTGACTCATTATCCTGAAGATCAATTTTAATGAAATTCGAATGGACAATGTTGCAAATTTCTCTGTGTGCCATGACCATGGCCCTGTGGTGTGAATTAAGCACTTTGTCCCATATGTCCAGATTCAAAGTGGTTTGACAGCATCCTGTATCCAAATAATTAAACTCATTGCATGATCTTTACTTCGGAATTGTAGCTTACCAACTTGACGTTGGAGCCATGCAGTTTTACACTTTGCTGACTTAATTCAACTGTAACATAGTACATATCGTAGTACGCCCCCTCTAATTCAGTCACTACTGGAATTCGCCTGTTTGCCGTCTGCCAGGGCGGACGACAAACACCTGAATGGCCGACGGAAAAACCCTTTGCCGTCTGCCCCCGGACGGTAAAGCACCCGTCAGCCATTTCATCGGCAAAGAGGTGCGTTGCCGTCTGTTGTATATAGACGGACAGCAAAGATGTTTGCCGTCCGCTGGAATAAGAAACAGACGGCAGAGAAGCTTGACGGCGAAGCTGTGCCGGCCGGCTCCGTCAGGCCCTTAACGGCGGGGTTGCCTTCTACGAACAGACGACAAAGAGCGGTGACGTCATCGGATAAGGTAATGATGTCACCCCCCCCCCCCCCGTCATATGTTTGTCGTCCAGCAGCAGACGGAAAAGTCCTACTCTTTGCCGTCTGCCTTGCCGGAGGCAGACGGCATAATAACTAAAATGGTCACCCAGCTGTTGCCAGATTGCACAGCTGGGCGCCATGTGTCACTTGTGCCGACCACCAGCAGACGGCAAAGGCATTTGCCGTCTGCTTGCAGACGGCAAAGAGCCTGCATAGCCCCTTCTTATTATGTTTTCTTTTAAATCCCTGCACTTGACAAAAATATAGACATATACATAGACATATTCTCCAACGGTTGTATAAGCACATCTCAACAGAAATATATAAGCACCCATGCATGTTCTCCAACATATTGATCAACCAAAACTATGCAAATCTCATACTCTCATATATATACAAGTCCAACCACAAAGTATATATAGTACATAGTAAACCAGAAAGTATCAAACACACAAGTGACCACAACTGTTTATAAAAGAAACTACAAGTCCAAATGCAGCACTCCATCGTCATAGCATGAATGCCTTGAAGCAAATCTGCAAAGAGAAGAAGAAGAAGTAGAATGAGAAGAAGAAGAAGTAGAATGAGAAGAAGAAGAAGGAGAAGGAGAAGAAGAAAAGATCCTCTCCTTCTGTTTTCTTCTTCTTCTTTTGAGAAAACAAAGCTAACATAAGCAATGGTGATCGAATTAAGCTAGATTTAGCATATTTTGAGGAAATTGAGCTAACTTCAGCATTTTTGAGCAACTAAGCAAACTTTAACAATTGTTGAGCCAATTTAAGCTAGCTTTAGCATTTTTTGACCCAATTAAGATAACTTTGAGATTTTGTGAGCAAACTAAGTTGACTATGTAAGTTTTTGAACTAACTAAGCTAGTTATGTCTTTTATGTGCAAAATATGCAAAGTATGGCATTTTTTGATTAAATATAGGATTTTAGAAGCTAAATATGCATTTTCAAACTAACTAAGCATTTTAAAACTTACCGGAGTGTAGCCCTCAAGGCTGAGGTGGCTGAGAAGCATCCGTCGGGTTGCCCGATGTTGACGGTGGAGAAGGGTCATGGGACGCAGCCCGAGAGTTATGCTGCACAAAAAGATCAACTAGAGGTTAGCACGACGCCACTCAATATGGTATTGATGATCATCGAAAGATACTCACCGTCCCCACAGGAGAAATGATCGGCATCGGTGGAGCGGCCTGACCAGTCTTCTCGCACATAGTCTGCACATTTGTTATTCATGAGTCAATCATATTAGGCCACTCATGACGCATTCTTTGGGTGAATATGAACAAGTGACTTACCACGAATAGCTCATACAAGGCCCGGTTCGATGCATCGTGTCGTGCCGCGGCCTCCTCGAGAGCCTTCGCCGTCCTCTCCTCCGCCAGCCGCTCTCTCTCCGATGCCTTCTCCTCTGCCAACCGCTCCTTCTCCTCCAGTAGCCGCTGGGTGTTCTGTCGCTCTTTCTCAAGAGCTTCCTGCAACCCCACTCCTCTAGTTAGCATTGTAATATTCGATGAGAGAAAACAAGAATGCAAGAGTCCTTATGGATAACCTGGATAGCGAGGTCGACTGGCCGCGGACGAGTCCTTATAGCAGGAGAAGAGCTCGTTTGGCGCGCCTTGATCTCAGGAAGAGTCTTATCGCACCTGATCAACTTATCTCCAATGGCCATGGCGCCATGGCGCCTTCCGCCACCAGAGATCATCACTAGCTCCGGCTCAATAGGCTTCCCAAGCGGGTTATAATCCTCCCCATGCTTCTCCTTCGCCACCTCAGTATAAGCCTTGAGCTTACTGTAGGCGGCAATGTTGGTGAAAGTCGAAGGACTGGCGAGATCAGACTCTGAGAGCGCCTTTGCCTTCTTGTACGACGCTGTATGGGCCATGCCATACATGTCGAACACCTGAGGCACCTCCGTTTTATTATGCTCCGCCTAAAAGACAAAGCAAAGCACGATATTAGTAAGTTGTGGGTGCCAAAAAGACAAAGAAAAGTAGAATTTGCATGAAAATTGAAGCAAAGCACATACCCATTTATTCCCGTAACCAGCTAAGTTGCGGCTTCCTTGATGGTGTGGCACACCAACCATTTGGGCGCGGCGCTCCTTGGCATTGTTGTGGATGGCCAACCAGGCATCTGAGCACCAGTGGTCCACAATGGCCTCCCAACAATCCATCTTGTCAGCACACCATCTCGGTGGCGCCTAAGTTAGTAAACAAGGAAACTAATAAGTAGCCTAGATAGGAATCAAATCAAGCAAACTATTCAAGACTTAAGAAGGGTTACCGTCATGTACTGGGCCCTGGTCAGAAACTTCTTGCGGCAGTCCTTCTTGCTACGCTTGCACCCTTGCTTGGCGTAGTAGTCACGGACCGCCTGCACTCGCATCTCGTGCCTTGTGTTCTGCAAGAGGCGCGTGGCCTCTGCAACTAACACGTCCTCCGCCTCCTGCTCCTTGGACTCATCGACCTTGTAGTAGACCTGCAATAGCACGAGACAACACTGATGAGTGCACTGATGAGACAACACTGATGACAACACTGATGAGTGCACGAGACAACACTGCAATAGCATGATTTTATTGTGTGAAACAGAAATTACCCAAAAGCCGTTGATGACCATGTCGGCTCTGGTGTGGCATTCGACCCCGTTGATGGTCGTATCCGGCGGGGCCGGGGCAGCACAATAGTGCTCCCACTTGAGTCCAGGCTACGGAACCTCATCAGGTCCGGGCAATTGAACCAGCCCCGGGAAGTTCTCCCTGACGAGCACACCAAGGATGGAGTTGGGATTGCGGACACCATTGCCGTATATCCAACCCCTGCAGTATAAAAAGACAAAGCCATCAGATAGACATAAGTATAGAAGGTACCGGAAGAGAGTATAAGTGCACTTACGTCTCTCCATCAGGCGTAATCAACCACTTATGGGCGGGAGTCACCGGCACGGACGGGAGCCGTGTACCCCCACGCTGGTACACGGTGGTACCCTCAGCTACCTCCTCCTCATCCGTAGTGTCCAGCTCGGCACCAGCCTCCCCCTCAGGCGTGTGCTGCTCCGGCTGCTCCGGCTGATCCGGCCAGGGACTCCAGGTCGTGCGGGTGGACGTAGCCTCGTCCTCCACCTCAGGCTGGTCCACCCTGCAGTGCTCTGGTGAATCAGCCGGAGGTGGCGGCGAGGAAGCAGCAGCAGGTGCTCGTCTCCCTTTCCCGCGACCACCACCTGCTTTGCCTCTCCCGGTCTTCTTCCGACCTCCTCTCCCCCTGGGCGGCTCATCAGTAGAAGGAGGAGGCGAGGAAATACTCTCGAGCAAAGACCTCCGTAGAGCCAGAGGTGGGAGCGCATGACCCCGACCCCTCCCTCGCGAGCCTGAGGTCTCTCCCTCCATATCTGTCACGAACCTGCCAAGAATTAAAATAAAATAATTAGTACAATGAGAAAAAGAATTAATAATACAACAGTAATTACTGCAATAATGAGAATATATACAACTAATGAGAATAATGTAATTAAAGTTGAGATGCATACAACTAACAATAGTCGGGATCATCGGTCTCTTCTACGCGATCAATTGAAGGATCGTCATCGCTATCACGCGTGTCGTCGATAATGATGGCCTCATCAGGTTCAACAACACCAACATTTGGAAGGCCTTTATGTAAACGGTCAAGCATTGACAGGTCATCTGGAGCAGTAACCTCTTCTTCTTCAGGCTCTTCAACATCGTCGTTAGCGGGTTCACTCTCATTGTCTTCTTCCATGTTCTGGGGTTGCGTAGAGAGGTTTCGGAAACGTTTTTTTATCACGCGTGTTTCTTGGAAGAATTCTCCTTCATATGTCTCTGGGTCAATGTGGGGTACATAATCCTCTTCATTTGGGGGAGGTGGTCTAATATGAGGTGGCACATCATAAACGACATCCCAACCTTTCAGGTTTTCAACCGTTTGGCAGGGGTAGGATAGATAGAAAACCTGGGTGGCCTGTTGAGCCGTAATATAGACATCGGGGACATTAAAATGGGTGTCTTGTCGAATTTCGACTAGACCTACATGTTCATGAGTTCGTCTAGTCCTCGACGGGAGAAACCAATGACATTTGAAGACAACGACGTTGGGAGGATTTTCACCATAGAATAGAAGTTCGTATATTGCTTCAACTCTTCCATAATACTCAATACCTCCGTCGCCGACAACAGAGACACCCGAATTTGTACTTTTTCGATCAGCCATTTTTCGCTCTTTATCAACGGTACGAAAGCGATACCCGTTGATGTCGTATTTCTCAAATACACGGACCTTATTGTCAAAACCATTAGCGACTTGTCTCAATTCGGCGTCCATAGGCTCCTCATTTGCCTATAAGTTTTATAGGAAAGGATTGTTATATTAGTGAAAAATAGGTCGAACCAACAAATGAAACCCTATATATGAATGATAGTTACCGTTCGTTTGAACCAAGAGATGAAACCAGGATTGCCGTCTCCTTGATTGGCAAGAAGCTCATACTCTGCGATGGAATCACTTTCAATAACCACTCCATTCGAGAATTTGGCGACGTATCGACTGTATGAATTCAGGGGAATTAATAAGAAACAAGAATTATTAGAAGTTGCGAAACAATGTACGTACCGAGCACTTACTCGATGTACGGTCGCACTTCTGTTAGGTTGGTGAAGATATACAGTGTAAGAGTCTGCCATTCTTTGATATCCAAAATCTTATTTCTCGAAGCACCAACAGGTCCAAGATTCCCTTTGAATAGGCTGAGGTTGGATTGACGCCGTTGGGGGTCGCCAGTATTGTACCGAGGCTTTGGATTATGCAAATGGCGATTTTTGGCTTCATAATGTGCTGTCACGAAGTTTGCCGCCTCCTCGGTAATGAAAGCCTCGGCCATCGATGCTTCAATTCTACGTTTATTTTTACATTTTTCTCGAAGCGTCTTCTGCATTCTCTCCGTTGAATAGCACCAACGGTTTTGCACGGGGCCCCCTAATCTTGCCTCGGTCGGGAGATGCAATATCAAATGCTGCATCGGATTAAAAAAACCCGGTGGAAAGATCTTCTCTAACTTGCAGAGCAACTCCGGCGCCATATCTTCCATGTCTTCTAGCACGCCATCGGATAGTTCTTTAGCACAAAGAACACGAAAGAAATAGCTCAGTTCTGCCAGTACTAGCCACTCTTCCTCGGGGATATAGCCGCGCAACATCACCGGCATTACCCGCTCAAGCCATATGTGCCAATCATGACTCTTCAGCCCTAATATTTTATGTTTTTCAGGACTCGCTCCCCTCCTCAGATTCGCTGCATACCCATCGGGGAACATCAAACTGTTTTGCACCCACAAGAGAATTTCCCTGATATGCCCCCTTTCAAGATTGAACCAGGCCCTTGGCTTGGACCAATTCTTCTTTCCTTTCGGCTGTCGCATGTTCTGTGAGGGTCTATCACATAGAGTCTCCTGGTCGACTCTAGCTTTAGGATTATCCTTTGACTTCCCATCTATGCCCAAAAATGTACCAAACAGGGCCTCGCCGATATTTTTTTCAGTGTGCATCACGTCAATATTGTGTGGAAGTTCGAGGTCTTTGAAGTAGGGGAGATCCCAGAAGCATGTCTTGTGAGTCCAGGCGTGTTCCGAATTATATCCCTTGAAATACCCGGGACGTTCTGGATCAGGCTCGAGAGAGTTCAACTGTGCCAAGACATGTTCGCCCGTCATCGTAGGTGCTCCCAGGTTTTTGACAACTTTGCCTTTGATGAAGTTCTTCTTGTCTTTTCTAAAAGGATGCTTAGGAGGCAGAAACTGTCTATGCAAGTCAAAGCAGGAATACTTGCCACCCGCCTTCAGCCAATGAAACTGAAGAGCAGCCTTGCATGTTGGGCACCCGAACTTTCCATGAACACAGAAGCCAGCGAAAAGCGCATACGCCGGCAAGTCATGCATCGAGTACTGGTACCAAACATGCATTTTGAAGGTCTTTTTTCTAGCTGCATCGTATGTCTTGAACCCTTCGTCCCAAGCTTGTTGCAATTCCTCCTTAAGCGGTTGCATGTACACATCCATATTCTTCCCCGGATATTTGGGCCCTGGTATTATCAACGTCAGGAAAATGTTCTTCCTTTTCATAATCTCTGAGGGGGGGAGATTGAGTGGCATGACAAATACAGGCCAACAACTGTATGGGGCTGCCATCAGACCGAAAGGATTGAACCCATCTGTGCCGACGGCGATTCGGCAATGCCTTGGCTCCTTAGCTTTTTCTGAATGTTTTTCATCAAAGTGCTTCCATGCTGAACCATCCGATGGGTGAGTCAACATCGGCTTCCCATCTGCATCAAATTCTGTTCTCTTCCCATGTTTGTGCCATGTCATCTGTCTGGCTGTCTCTTCCATCATGTAAAGGCGTTGAATTCTTGGTATCACTGGAAGATACCTAAGAACATTTACGGGTATTTTGGTCTGCGTCTTCTCACCTTGACCATTGTCTACCACAACATACCTGGATGACTTGCATTTGGGACAATAGTCTTCGTCCGCATACTCTTTCCTAAATAAAGCACATCCATTTTCACAAGCATGTATCTGCTCATAGGGCATCTTAAGTACCTTGAGGATTTTATCCGATTGGTACAGGTTTGCAGGCATAACATGATCTTTTGGTAGAAACCGCCCAATTAGGGTCGTGATCGCATTGTAACAATCTGTGCCCAAGTTGAATTGTGCCTTCAAAGCCATCAACTGTGCGATGGCATCGAGCTGACAAAGCTCAGTGTGAGCGTGCAGCGGACGTTTCGAAGACTCCAACATATCATAGAAGGCCTTCGCAGATTCCTCCATCTCATCGTCCTCATCCCGCGCATCGTCAAAGTCCTGCACCATGTCTTCGATCCCGGTTCCGTACTCATCCGTGCGCTGACGGACCACCTCCTCTCTCCGTCGTCCGCCAGACTCGCCATGGAAGGTCCACACCGTATAACCAGGCTTATAACCCCACTTCTGCAAGTGTTTACCCATATCCACCTCTGTCGCCTGTTTATAATTGTCGCACCTAACGCAGGGGCACCAGGTTTTTCTCTGCCCATTTGCAAACGCCGCTCTCAGAAACTCCTTGGTTTTCATTGCCCATTCATTGGTGATCTCTTTCTGATTAGGGCGACCAGTGTACATCCACGCACGATCATCGCTCATCTTGTTGCTACAGCTAGCTACTAAACAACAAATATACCATTTTATTACGTCCACTTTTTATTGCTTTTATCATACATAGCTACGGCATATGCAATTAACCTACACACTAATAGGTAAAGATAGGTCCTAATCCCACCCGAGTATGTGTAGATTGGGTCGGTTTCCCATGCTTTGGTCCCGATCCGACGCGGTATTTCGGCAGCACCTCCCCGCTGTTCTCCTAATACACGTCTCGACAACAAGCCGAGAGGTTGTGTATCCGGAGAACAACAGGGAGGCGCTGACTAAATTCCGCGTCGGATCAGGACCAGAGCATGGAAAAACGACCCAATCTACACATACGCGGGCTGTCCATGGATAACGTTGGACAATTCGAAAGAATTACTATTATAAATATGCAAATGAATGCATATTTATACTGTAATCCTTTCGAATGGGAGACGCATACTGGTTACGCAACTTTACATACTGCTAGAGCTACCGTTATCGGCATGAAGGCCAGAATTGAGCACAGGAAAAAGGGGGAGAGGACAAGAATTTTTTTGCTCACCCTCGAACTCAGGGAGGTCGCCGAATGGAGGGGGCGGAGGTCGTCGACCACCAGACCTTCACACCAGGAAAATTCCTGCACATTAAAATGCACCCAATCAACACACACACTTGATCCCGGTAATTACATCTTTTTTATTTTTTTACCCCAAGCTCCATTAAAATGCACCCAATCTCCACCTCCAACTTCTACTTATTCATCTCCACCTTCAACTTCTTCTTCTTATTCTTATTTTACCCCAAGCTCCCCTCCTCCTCCTTGTTCTTTTTATTAACCTTCAACTTCTTTTTTCTCTTCTTCTTTTACTATTTTACTTTTACCCCTAATTTGTTTCCCTCTTCTTCTTTTATTTCCTTTCTTTTCTTTCTTTCTCTTCTTCTTTTCCTATTCAACTTTTACTCCTAAGGGATTTTTTGGATTCCTAAGGATTTTTCTTATGGATTGCCTTTGGATCATAGGATTGACACCACCAAATTCCTAAGGAATCTTAACATGAGCTCTAAGCTCTTTTAATGATCATTTAAATTTTCTGCATATTGTAATTATGCATCTTATCATTTAAATTTTCTGCATATTGCAATTAACAGAAAAAATAAAAATAAATCGTACTAAAAATCTAGAACCTAAAACCTAATATCTACAATTACTAACTAAATCCTAACACTAACTAATTACTAACTAAATCCTAACACTAACTAATTACTAACTAAAATCCTACAACTATAGAAATTAAAGAGAGAAAAAAAAGAGGATGAGCGGGCTCACCGGAGTAGGGGGGCAGAGGAGGAGGCCGGGAGGTGGGCGGCGGAGGGCGGGGAGGGATCCGGCGGGCGGCGGAGGGCGGCCGGGGAGGTGGGGGGCGGAGGGCGGCCGGGGAGGGATCCGGCGGGGGCGGAGGGCGGCAGGGAGGTGGGGTGCGGCGGAGGCCGGGAGGTGGGGCGCGGAGGGCGGCCGGGGAGGTGGGGGGCGGAGGGCGGCCGGGGAGGTGGGGGCGGAGTGGGAGTGGGAGGGGGGCCGTGCGGGGGGTTAACGGCCCACCGCATTGCCGTCTGCAGACAGACGGCAAAGACACCTATGCCGTCCGTCGACAGACGGCAAAGCGGTGGGCCGTTAGCCAGGACGCGTGCCCAGCTGAGGGTTTGCCGTCTGTCGACGGACGACATAGGTGTCTTTGCCGTCTGTCTGCAACCAGACAGACGGCAAACACTTGGTTTGCCGTATGTCAACGTTTTACCGTCTGTACTTAGGGCAGCAGACGGCATACCACAGCTTTGCCGTCCGCCCCGATGAATTGCAGACGGCAAAGCCACTGGCCCATGGCAAACTGGTGAATTCCAGTAGTGAGTACGTGGAAATCAAAAGTATTTCCCATCTGCGATAATTCGGTTCCATACCGATATCACCACCATAGCATACATCAATAGCCCTTCACATAAAATTGGGATCTATGTGAGGAATAACTGTATTTTCGTCATCTATAAATACCTTAAGCCCCTGTCAGGGGTTGTTATTCATGGCTCGTATGCTCAATGAGGAACATTTCCAGGCATTAGGGGGAGATATTGAGTACCAAAAAGAATGCCAGGAAATCATTTGGAATGTTCAGCACATTTCCACCTCAAATCCACGTACTCGAAGATCTAAACCCACTGTTTAGAAGATTTGCAACACATTGCAAATAACATGCCAATCTCATTTATCGACTATAACGGTGTCACTAAATCCTATAATCCTACAAAAATGCGCCCAAAAGAGTGGAGGTACCAACAAAAACCACTCAACTCCTCATTCAAAACAAGAAGGGGAGAAGTACGGCCACAATACATCAGGATTCAGCTTCCCGCAAGCAACAAAGGATATTGAGGCCTCTCACTCGATAAATGCAAGTCAACTTCACGTTGATAGACACCTGATGGGTAGTATACACCCAATGAGAGGGAAACCTCCATAACCCAGCTCAATAGTGCACACAATGACTGGGACATCGGATACCTAGACTCAACCGTATTGGGAAATACGAAGAGTCATCAAGGGTAACAAGATTTCACCAAAAAAATTTATACATTCTGGAGAATCATATAAATGAAAGCCTACAACTGTCGACATAAATTTCTCATGATTGCAAACAACCTTTACACTGATCCAGATCCAAAGACCATGGCCATGGCAGAGTTTAAATAATACTCGCTCAGACTGGACTCAAACAAAGGATGCAATCCAAGAAGAAACAGCCTCGCTCAACAAAAGGAAGGTATTCACAAAAGTAATACCTACACTAGTTTTCATCCTAAAGTGGAATGGGAACATAAATGTGGTGAATAGCAAGGCTTGTAGCATAAGGGTTCACGCAGATACCCAAATCGATTCTCCACACACAAGTGAAATCAATTTCCGATAACTTATCTCAATGGAAGTACAAATCATCTATTTATGCAGTTGATAATGTAGTGACCACATATATTAATGTGTCACTTGATTCAGACATATGTTCCTCATGGGAATTCCAATTCTGAATCCAAAATGAAAATGCAACTTGTTTTGTGTAAACTCAATAAGTCACTACATGACTTACAATAGTCGAAATAAATTTGGTACAATCGACTTAGTGAGTTCCTTATACAAAAGGATACTCCAACAATGATGATTGCCCATGCGTGTTCATCAACAAATCCTCATTAGGATTCCACTATCAGTGCATGGTAATGATTATAACATCATTGACAACACACAAGATATTGATGAAGAACGTAATCATCCATAGACGGAATTTGAGATGAAGGATGTAAGTAAAAACAAACATTACTTTAGATACAATTCGAGCCCCTTCACTCATATATTATGATACACCATCTTGTCAATATCCAGAATATATTGGACATGAACAAGTCTTATCCATCTATAACTTTCATGGTTGTTCAATCTCTAGACGTAGAGAAAGATCCATTTTAGACCATGAGAAGATGAAAAAAAGATATTGGAACCCAAGGTTCCATACTCTAGTGCCACTAGATCCACCAAACACAATTGGTTTGGACTCGTGAATATCTTTGATATCTCCAAGGCACAAAACACATTGTCCTAGTTTTTCAATTAAATATGGACACCAATATCATCGGATACATCGATCAGATCCCCACTATGTCAGATCGTAGACACGCGTCGTGTACTTACTTGATTTGATAGCCATCCTATGGAAGTCTTTAAAATTGACCTTAGTGACTACATCTACCAATCATTCTGAAATACATGACCTCATATTAATATATGTTGCTTTACAGAATGATAGACCACATACAACATTCATGTGGAATTGGTTCTATTGAATCACCAACTATTATCTACAACGATAATAATAATACTTGTGTTGCTTAGATGCAAATGGGTTATATAATAAGCAATATCGCTAAGAGTATTGCCCTAAATTGCATGGAACAGGGGGAGTCTTTTCCTGAAATATAACCTATACAAACATTATATTATACTCTTTTTCCCTTTATGAGTTTACTCTCAAGGTTCTCATCAAGGTTTTTAATGAGGTAATATCAACACAAGAATATATGTCATACCTCCTATTTTTCCCCACCGGGGTTTTTATCGGATGTATACAAGGCATATTAATTGTCCTCTAAACTTACTAATTGAGTTTTGTCCTTTCAAGGTTTTCTCATATAAGTTATCAAAGAGACAATTACCATCATATGTCATATCATTTTCTCCTTATATTTTTCCCACTGGGTTTTAAAGGAGTTTTCAATGACATATCAGATCACACTCTTTTTCCTTATGAGCTTTCTCTCGAAATCTCTCATAAAAGGTTTTAATGAGGTGATATATGCAATACTTTCAACATTCCCCAATAGGGATTTTAAATGAAAGTATACCAAGCATATATATTGTTCTCCAAACTCATCAACGAGTTTTTCTCCTTCTTCAAAGGTTTTTCTCATATGAGTTATCAAGGAGACAATAATCATTATATGTTGCATCATTTTCTCCTTATTTTCCCCACTGGGTTTAAAGGAGTTTTAGCAACATATCTACACTACTCTCCTCATATTTTTCCCACGGGTTTTTTGGAGGAGTTACTACATAATTATGATCAATATCAGGATTCTCAGGATTAAACAGGAAATTCTCAAGAAGATGCCTATACACAAGAAGATGCGTTCGTTGTACAGGGGGAGTGTTAGAATTAGATTAGAACCGTCATTAGGCGGTTCATTAGGTGTCCAACGTCCGAACAGAAGTGACCATCCGTAGAGGCGCTTCCCCGAGTCGTGCGGACGCGTCCTGTTGTAATTACCGCCTTTGAGGCATCTGTACAGGGATATATATACCCCAATCCTTTGAATGAGAACAAGAATTCAGATCAATTTCTTTGATTCTTTACATAACGCATGGTCCGTCAACGCACGCGGCTATGAGGCAGCGTGCAACAAGCGATCCATCTCATCATCCTTGATGACGGAGCAGGGCCACTGCCATGTCATCCTCGCCGCTTGGACCGGATGGATGTACGTGAGGCGGAAGGAAAATGGTTGGCGCGCGCGGGAGAGAGAGAAAGGGAGGGAGGGAACGGTGCGTGCTAGTAATTACGAGCAAGAGATTGGAGCACGTATGAACGACCGTGACCCGGCTAGCGTCGCCATCGGCGTAGCGTACGTACGAGCAGCTGGACCCGACGGAAACCCGCCGGAAGTTGCTTCTCGTTTTTGTCTCGAGTTTTTCCTTGTCAGCAACAACAAGCAGATGTGGCTCTTGGTGATGGAGTTGCGTACGTGTACACGGTACAGCAGGCAGGTCCAGGACTCGAGGTCAATGGTCTAGGGTACAGTGCAAGTGGATCGCGTACGTAGGACAAAACCATTTATGATGGTCGAAACCCCGTACCCAGTTAGACCAAAGCTAATTACCCCGAGACTCTCTCGCCTGGTTAGACCCAGCTGAGCATATTCGGCCTGGTTACAGCGGATTCCTGCAGCAGCCGGGTGCTCCTGCTCCAGCTTAGCTCTGGCTGCCACGCGGTTAATTACACGTCCAGAACAATATTAGCCTGGCCGGTGCTAATCTTGGGGTTAAATGCCCTACACAATTCCGAATCCCTCTGCAATGCGCGTGATCTTGTTTCTATTTTCGATCGTTTTCAGTAGTAGCAGCGTCTTGTCACCAACCTTTTTTATGCTGGTAATTAACCCAGGTGGTACGTAGAGCAACCATGCTGTCACCCCGCCGTCGTGCAAGTAATAACCACAATTTAATGCTAATCATCAATGGCCGCTTGCCGTAATGGCGTTCATTCGTCAAGAATTCCGTTGTCGACCCTCGGTTTTGTAGAGTAAACCGATTTAATTTGTCAATGTCACCAAGAGGTAAAATGCACGTCAACAACAACAACGTGCTCCACAAGCTTCTCCGGCGCTCCTAATTTGCTTCAACGTCAGCTGCAGCGACTTGTACTAATAATCAAGTAATTAAGTGACCCAAGAATGACTTCAATCTTTATCCCCCTGCTCATGCAAGCAAACATGGAGTAGATGAATTAGACATCAAGCATGGATGAATTGTTGCTAGCAACTTCTCCTCTCGTTTCCTAACGGAGATTCAGAAGTGACATTTTGTGATTTTTAAACATATACAACTTCATATAAATGCAGTATGAAATATACTCATGATAGACCAGGCAATTTCTCTCAAGTATGATAGATTAGTCGATATTGATTTGGTATCATATATGTGGCGATTATTATTGATAAATTCAAATAAATTTAAATGGACATGTTTCTAGAAGATATGAAATTGGCTGGATTATTTTATAGCAACTTCTCTTCTCGTTTCCTATGAATTCGTATTTTCTCGATAATGACCGTTTTGTTTAAACATACATGGTCTACATGTTGAGAGGAATAAGTAAACTTCATGTGAATTTCTTCATGCATTTTTTCAAAGATTCTTAAGATCTCTGTGAACTAGTACATGTTTTTTTTGCGTATCATAGATGATGACGCACCAATGCACAATTAATGCACTACACATCCTTGGCCACATATCTCATTTTTTCCTTCACACATTTTCTCTTCCCGCGGTTTTCATACTAGCCTACTTTTGTATGGGACATGCCTAACTCACTTGAAGCATTCTAAATCATCGTTCATATTTTCTTTATCGAACCATTGCTTAAACCAATCGAGTATAACCTTGTTAATGTCACTTTTTAGCGTTTTACCCAAATCACAAAACATTAGTGTATTCTTGCCGATTAACGTCTGAAAAACTAGTAAATATTTGTCAAATCACATTACTCTACAAAACTAACCGTGAATGCGGTGCAAGGATGAAAAGAAACATCAAGCAAAGAGATGAGAAAAATCGTGCAATACTACATTTGATTGTACTACTCACAAAGGTATTCCTTTTTATTATTTAACATCTTCACCAAAATAGGCCACAAAAACAAATGGTAGAAACACCATCATCCTTGCTCCTTCCTCTCATCCATACATGCCCCCTTCACAATTAGACACATCCACAAACATCCAAACACCCATGAAAATTACATGAAACATATTTTATAGAACTTTGAAACATAATATAGACATAAAGAACACAAGAAAGGCCAATAAGCCTAGCCACCTTGCCAATCACCACTCTCCTAGTCATCGTCATCATCATCATCTATCAGCTCTATCTTGCCAACTGCTGCCAGTAGAGAACAAAATCCTCAACCCCTTCTAGATTCTCTCTCCTATTAAAGAGAAAATAAAAGCCTACTATTATAAACGAGAAAATAATAAGAGAGAGAGACTTTCCCTTCCTCTCCGGCCTAACCCACGTCTCTCTCTCCTCTCCAAGCATCCTCCATCCCGGCCAAATCAGCCCCCTCCCCCAGCTAAAGCGAGGACGCCATTCTCGCAGATACAGAAGAGGAGAGGAGGAATCATCTCCCCCCTTGCCCCGCCATCCCCCCCCCCCCCCCCCCCCCCCAAAAAAAAATCCTCCGAAAACCTAATCTTTGCTCCGGAAGGATCCTCCCTTTTCTTGGTCTCCACTTGCTCCAGATAAACAAAGCTATATATAGCGCCTCGGCCACGTTTCTTGGCTTCCGTTGTGGTTGTTAATTTGAGGGAGTCCAATTCGCCTGCGACTGACGGGGCCCGGTCATGGCGGAGGAGGAGAGGCGGCGGTTCTCGAGTCTACGCAGCGTCCGGTGGCGGGTCGATCTCGGCATCCTGCCGGCGTCGCCGGAGGCGTCCGTCGACGAGCTCCGCCGCGCCGCCGCCGATTCGCGCCGGAGGTGAGGCTGCCATCATTATTCTTGGGTGGTTGTTGGTGTTTTGTCCTTTTGCGGCAGGAATCTGTTCTGTTTTTCTTGCTTAGCAGATGTTTGTTACCGTCATGCCTTTCTTTTGATTCTTGCGTGGTCAGGTGGTGTTTTCGTTCAGATGGTTGTGTTTGTTTGCAATTTAGTTCAATCACAGGCTGCTAATGCCTAATAATTTGGTTGTGGTCACATGAATAACTTGTCGATTCCTAGATTTCAGACACTGTCGGTGTTATCGTGCACATGACGATATGCCATATTTGTTTCATGAGATGAAATTTTGGCGAGAGAGATGGGTGCTGTTAGTGATCTATAAATTGTTGGGGCAATGATTTTTTATCCTTGCTAATTTGTGTGTGTCTGCGTTGCTAAAAGTCTATTCTTTCTATCTAAGAACGCCGTGTTTAATTTGTTTCATGTTTGTTGTAGGTATGTTAGTTTGAGGCGCCGTGTTCTGGTAGACCCTCATCTTCCAAAGGAGGACGCCAGATCATCTAACCTTATCGTGGACAACCCGCTCTCTCAGAACCCAGGTATTTGATCTTAAACATGATTTTTTAATTGTGATGATGATATGGCAGATAAATTACAATGACGATCTTTGATCATGAATGTCTTGTTTTCTACCTCAAACACTTGCATGATCACTTACCATCAAAGTGTTTTCCTGAATTTCCATGAGTTGCAGTGCACTTCATTTATTAAACGACCAGTGGAGCTTGGCTAGTGGCATTTAGCACATTAAGATAGAAATGTATACTGGAGTATTTTCTTAATTTATCATTTTTTATAATTATTTATTAGGGTTCTTTTCTATTGGTATAACTATGTTGTATTTATGCTGGGGCCTAATAAAAAGATAAAGCCTATCTTCACAGTGTGAATACCTTGCTCACAGAAACTGTGTATTTGTTTTTATGATTAACAAAAGCCTCCAAGTATTGCTTGATGCTTTGTGCGACACTTTGGTTCCAGGTTTCCATCTTGATATTTTTGTTTATCTTTTTTCTGCAGAGAGTAGCTGGGGTCGGTTTTTCAGAGGGGCGGAGTTGGAGAAGACTGTGGACCAAGATTTGTCTCGATTGTATCCTGAAGATGGTAGCTACTTTCAAACACCTACTTGCCAGGCCATGCTGCGTAGGATACTGTTAATGTGGTGTCTTCAGCATCCGGAGTATGGGTACCGCCAAGGTAAGAAACTCGTCTTGCATGAAGAAGAAACAAAGTTCTGAAGTTGTTACAAGTAATCTGTGAACTTAATGGGTCTAAAATCTTCTAGGGCTGTTAATCTTTACATGATACTAAATTGGTAAAAGTTACTACCTCCGATCCATAAAAAGTGTCATGGGTTTAGTTTAAATTGTGCCTAATTAGAACTAAAGCCACGACACTTTTTTTGGATCGGAGGAAGTACCATTTTATAGAATGGAGTAGCATATCTTTCGATGACATCATTAAAGCATATCAATCAGCTCTGAGATTCTTAAAAGCAATGTCAGGTAGAACCGAAGTATCTTAAGTTAATATTTGACTAAGTAGTACTACCACTTCAGTATCTTTTTGCATTTATAGTTTCTTGTTTAACTGCTGAATATGGCATGACATATAGTTACAAGTAATCTGTGAACTTAATGGGTCTAAAATCTTCTAGGGCTGTTAATCTTTACATGATACTAAATTGGTAAAAGTTACTACCTCCGATCCATAAAAAGTGTCATGGGTTTAGTTTAAATTGTGCCTAATTAGAACTAAAGCCACGACACTTTTTTTGGATCGGAGGAAGTACCATTTTATAGAATGGAGTAGCATATCTTTCGATGACATTATTAAAGCATATCAATCAGCTCTGAGATTCTTAAAAGCAATGTCAGGTAGAACCGAAGTATCTTAAGTTAATATTTGACTAAGTAGTACTACCACTTCAGTATCTTTTTGCATTTATAGTTTCTTGTTTAACTGCTGAATATGGCATGACATATAGCTTATATTGTCACAGGAATGCATGAGCTATTGGCTCCTCTTGTGTATGTTCTTCAGGTCGACATTGATAAACTATCGCAAGTACGAAAACTTCATGAAGACTGCTTTAATGATGATTTTGATGGAGTACCTTTCCCGGATACCGATATGGTTTTCAGTTATAAACCTAGAAAGGACCCAAAGTGGAATTCAGGAACTGACAATGAGAATGATTCTGAAAGTGCTTCCAAAGCTAACAGTCTTGATGAGCTTGACCCAGATACAAAGGAAATAATTTTACTTAGTGATGCATATGGAGCTGAAGGTGAACTAGGTATTGTATTATCTGAAAGGTTCATGGAACATGATGCCTATGCAATCTTTGATGGTTTAATGGATGGAGGAGGCGGAGTGATTCGCATGGCAGAATTTTACTCTCCATCCAGTGTTGGATCTAGCTCAAGTCTACCACCTGCTATTGAAGCATCGTCAGCGTTATATCATTTGCTTTCCATTGTTGAGCCGTCTCTTCATAACCATTTCATTGAGCTGAAAGTGGAACCACAGTGGTTTGCACTTCGTTGGCTAAGGGTCTTATTTGGACGAGAATTTGGCCTCAATGATCTCTTAGTAGTATGGGACAAAGTCTTCGCCTGTTCCAATAATATGCTGCTAAATAGGGATGAGGAATATAGCTTCCGGATCTTGTGTTCAGCTAGAGGGGCATTCATTGCAGCCATGGCAGTCTCTATGCTTCTTCATGTTAGATCATCTCTGTTGGCTACTGAGACTGATGTCTCTTGTCTCCAGAGATTATTGAACTATCCGACGAATGTTGATGTGCAGAAGCTCATTGAGAAGGCCAAATCCCTGCAGTCTATTGCCATTGATGCGAACACTTTATCCCCATCTGTCCTATTAAATAGAGATATTGGTGAGTATGATAGAGTTAACAGTATTCTCGCTATTTCAACTCCTCCAAGAACTCCATTGCATCCTTTGTCCGAGAGTTACTGGGAAAAGCAGTGGAGAAATATGCACACTGATGGGACATCTCCCAAGGAAACTGAGAAGGGTCTTTCTTTGAGCAAAGAAATAAAGAAATCCCTGAGGCAGAAGCTTGGTTTGTCTAGGACAGAGTCAGCTCCAGTTAATGTAGTCAGTGTGAAAAGTGATTCCCGGAATTCAGCAAAGAGATGCCTTCTGAATTCTTTGTCAGTTACTGTGGAGCGATCGCATGAGATTGCAGGGAAAATTGAACAAGATGAATTCCCTATTGTATCAGCTCACAAGGAACCTCCAGTGAGTTCTGCAGAGCCCTCACAACTAATAGCAGCTGGTGAAAGTGTAACAGTAAACCCACCATGTCTAACAAAAGTCAGCCCACTAGAAAATTCACTGGTTGTGCCAGCTGATGAGAGTGCAAGACAAAGGACACAATGTGCAACAGAAGCATCTTCAAGCGGTGAGAACTCTCCAGTGTTCTATGCTGCCGTTGCTGATAATGAACATGAGAACATTCAAGATAACTATTCTGAGAGTAGTGTCACTTCAATTTCGTGTACTGGTGACAATGACAGCGATGAAATCCCGCAAGACGAGTCATCCAGCTGTAATCGTGATGGCAAAGCTGTTCAAAATTCAGAAGCAGCAAGTTCTGATAAAACGGCAGATCCAAATGGTTCCCCTGAGAAAACTGTGGTTTCTAATGAAAGGAAGCCATTCATTAGTAAATTTCAGTGGCTGTTGAAGCTAGGTAGACCCTCAGGTGAAGGCAACATCGAGAAGGGTAGTGGTGAGACATCAGATGGTAAAGATGCTGTTGATGTGTCCTGCTCAGATGGGAATTCAAATAACTTGCGTGGTATTGCAAAGCCGGCTGCTGGTGATAAGAAAGTGTTGGGCTCATTTAAGAATCTTGGACAGAGCATGCTTGAAAATATCCAGGTATAGCACGCAAAATCATCTGTTGCCTTGTGGTATTAGTTCACAGTATTCTTATTTTTTCTGTCATGAGATACTATTGGTAGCCTCTATATCCTGATAAAGGTATTTGAATAATTTTCTAAGTTAAATGTTAAGTGTCTCATTGCTTAGTTTCGAATTTCTTGGTTACATTCTGAAGTTTTTTGCGAAGTATGTTGCAGTCCATATGTGCCAAAAGGAAACTTGCCTTGAAAACACACTTTTTTCCATGTGTAAAGATGGATTTTCTGTATCTTTAGTTGTCAAACATGTGTGATGTAACTTGGATCATACCTACCCATGCATCGCTAACAATGGTTGCAAATGTGATTATAGGTGATCGAGTCAGCGTTTCAGCAAGATCGCAGCCAGCCCGGGCCGATGGAGAACTTCTCGAATAACATCCTCGGCGGCAAAGGACAGGTCACTGCGACAGCGGCTCTGACCGAGCTCCGCAAGATCAGCAACTTGCTCAGCGAGATGTAGCCACCATGCAAGGCGTACCCGCAGGTCGCCTGTTGTTGCCCAACCCGTCTCTAGCTCAGCAGTCGATGGCCTGGTGGTGGTAACCTCAAGTGAGGTCCCTAAGCCATCTTTGTTCCCCTCCCCAGTGCTCCTGCGCTGCTCCATATGTAAATATAGGTTCCATTCGATTATTCAATTATGAGTCCAGCATGTAACTAATGAAGCACTGTACGTACCTAAGGAACTCGTATCCGTCAATCTAGGTGTCGCCCCGTCGAGGCAGTAGTTTACGTCGTCATTAGAGGAGCTATTTTTGATGGAAGGAAGAATTTTGTAAGATTAACTGGTCAAGGGGGAATAAATGGAAGGATAAGTTACATTGTTTCAGTTCTCTCCGTGCATTTCTTTCCTGTTGACGTATGTTCTAAACAAGCTGTACTTGATTGGTCGCCATGATAGTTGTGTTCAGAGGTCCGTCTTGGATCAGCCTTTGGAAACTCCCCCCTTTGACAGAATATGCTGGTATAAATCTTAAAGAGCATATCCATTGTGATGCCTTAAAAATGTTGGACATCCTCAGGTTCTAAAAGACGTAGGTCCTCAAGGACATGAGGAGTGGTCGGGCTGCAAACCTGCTGAATCCATCCCGCCGTGGCCTTGTCGGGGCATTATCATGAGCGGCGTGGTCCACCAAAGAGGAAGTTACACTGCGATTTCCAATTCCAAGTGGCAGTGAGTCAGCAATCCTATCCACCCACCCTCCACAGCCATTGACTTTGACTACACAAGACAATAGTTTCAGTTCGACATAAAAACCATTCAAGGCCATTGTACAACGGAAAACGCCTTAAATCATGGGCCTTGCTACGCGTCAACCGGCGAAAGATCCGCCAGGTCATGAGGCGTTGGATTGGTACGATTTAACGGTTAGGTCCTTTGAAACAAGAGTATAAGACACATGTTGCGGAACTCTTTTGCAACATGACACATGTTGTGAAGCCTGCTTATAACATATAAAACTCCTTTGCAATAAGATACATGTTGTGAAACCTTTTTGCAACAAGATACACGTTACAAAAATAATTTCTAACATAAAATATGTTGTGGAATTTATTTGCAACATGATGCATGATGCAAATATTTTTTGCAATACGAATGATGTTGCAGAATTTTTGTGCGGTTTTTTTTATCTCTGCTTTTTCAGAACATAGATATTGTTACGAAAGCGAGTTTGCAACACATACGTTGTTGCAGGAAATTTACTTTTCGCAAAATGTAGATGCTATGCGCGACATGTCACAACAGGAAGGCGACGGACACCCGCCTGCGATCCATCGGGTGATGCTAATCATTTCCTGATAGTGCTACGCGTCAACCCGACTGATCTTTTTAAAACACGCCTCGCCAGCCATTGGATCGGCGCTAAGTAACACAGCGTAGCGGTTTCCTTTGCAATACGATGCTTGTTGCAAAGCTCCTTTGCAACATAACTCTTGTTGCAAAACTTCACTTGTACAACGTGTCCCCTTTGCAACATGATGTTTGTTGCAAAACTTTTGTGCAACATGATGCTTCTTGCGAAACTTTTTTGCAACATGACGCTTGTTGCAAAAGGTGAACGAATAAAATTTAAGCGGTGGAGAGGATAGGAACGTGGATGATCTATATGTGGCCGATGAACGAGGAGGTCGAACGAAAACGAAAGATCCACCGGATGAATTAAAACGTTTCCCTTAAATCATCCGACATATCACATCCTCGTGTTCGTTGTCTTACCTGCACGCCACGTGCCCTAATCCTCATGGGCCCGTCATCTCTTACCCTTCCTCATTATCTCTTTCTCCTCGTGAGTGAGCGGTCGCATGTGAATCTCACCGGCTGTTTTTTTTTGCGACTGTTGTGACGGCGATTCTCCACAACAAAGGAGATGCTTTAACGCTTTCACAATAAATATAGTGTTGCAATTTGTTCTTAACAATAATGTTATTGAAAACAGGGAAAGCGACCACATCAATGCTTTGCAACAAGCATCATGTTGCAAAGAATCTTTGTAACAAGCATCATGTTGCAAAAAGAGTTTAATGTATAAATAAGATTTCGCAACAAGCATAATATTGCAAACGAAGCCCTGCATATAAACGGAGCTTCGCAATAAGCATCATATTGCAAAATACCTTCTGATCTACAATGTTTTGTTACCTAAGTTTCTATCTGAACACCGTGTATGCGCAAAACTGGTCCGTGAGCCCACTTGGATGAGAATTCATACCGTGTAGAGGTATCATTATAATGCTCATGCTTTAAAAGATTGGCAAGTAGCAATTTTACTTATTTTTAGATATTGGCTTCTAGCTCAAGTGTAGATATGTACATGGTTCAATTTTAGTTGTACTCTTTATTAAACATGTGTGATATAGAACTAGAAATAGTATATGAATTTTAATCATTTTATTATTCTATAGTACAAAGACATCTTTCTTGAGTACGTGATCACATATAGTTCGCGGTTCATGAGGAGTGTGTGTTAAAGATTTAGAGCATAATTTCGAGTTACTATATGTATCCACTTGAAAATCATGAACTTAACAAGTGATGTGAAATGAAAAGTTACTATCATGATTCATGATAGGATTGACATAGCAGGTCGGAAATTCCTTTCATGGGAATTTCCACTTGAAGTCCAAAATTTGGTAATTATGGGCGTCGAAGGTAGCTTGATGCTATCGGTATGTTCTTTTTGCTCTTTTTAGGTCTTGTGTATGAGGCTTGAAGGCTTCTTCACAAGACTGTAGGAGGGACTGAAATTTCTAATGATCGAAGTGAAATGCTCCCTTAAATGTTGAAGGATTCTCCATATACCAATGTTATTAGAGCTAAGAACCTTGCTTTGTTATTGAAGTGAACACTTATGGTCTCTCATATGTATGCCCGTGAAGAAATGTAATTCCGTGGTAATAACATTTCTTTGATATTGAAGTGAAAATTTTCTCATCTCTTATAATTATGCCCACAAAGAATTGTAATTCTGAACTTATCTATAAATGCAATTGGTGGACTTAGTTATTACTTCTTGAAATTATACAATCTACACATCTAGATTATGTATTGTGTAAACTTTGTTCAGTGGTGTTCCATTATCACTATTGATGTAATTATAACTTAAAAGCATTATGCACGTTTACAAGATACTAGTAGAGACTATTATCCCATTTCTCATGATGAACAAAAAGCATATACAAGGACTTGTATATAACAAAAGAACTATGTAAAGAATTACATGAAACTATTCAGGAAAGAAAGAGTTGTCACTCAATCAACCTCTTTGCTTCACTCCATATTTCATTTCTCTACTAGATCAACATCGAAGATTCAAAGGGGCTCTCCTATGGAAGCGGTGTGGCGCGCGCTCTTTGTCATACTGAGTTTGTTTTCATTATCTCTAAAATCAATCTATCTTACAACAATCTGCATATTAATTTTAAAGGTAAGCATATTCTAAAAGAAAAACACTTGTTGACATGCACATGCATTACAAGCTTATTTTCTCATTCCATGCAACAAAGGAGCTATTCCCAGCGACGATGCTACTGCCAAGAACAAGAGATTTTGGTTATTTGTAAACCATAACATTCTTTTGCACTATTGGGGATATGGTAACATCACTAAATACTCATTTCCTTAGTAGGCATGAGGTTCAATTATGCTGACCATGATAAGATCTCATCTTCAGTTTGTTTCTCATAGTAAACAAGTGTAATTCAACATGAGCGAGGGAACTATTGACCATGTATGGGTTTCTATAGGTTGAGAAGAGAAAGATGTACACTGGAGTGCTTACCCACCTTAGTGTGGATGGGTTTCTATAGGCTGAGAAGAGAAAGTACGACAGGAGTTATAAGCGGGAAAAGTGGCGGGAATTCATAAGCGGGAATGTATGGCGGGAGATAGAAGCGGGAAAAGCTGACAAAAGATACAAGTGGAAAAAAGTGGCGGGAGATATACTGGGAAACGTGATGGTGCCTGGTCCCGATAGGTGCCACGTGTCGGCTGTCGCGGCGAATATGCTCCAAAAATAGTTCTTTTGGTCTATTAGAATAGCCAAAGTGGTCTACCACATGATGTATGTGTTGAGCAAACTAAAAAACCAACATAGTATTTTTGCACAAAAATAAGGTGGCATGCAACTCATAGGTTTTACCGAAGCTGATTTGTACTAATTAATTTCGATAAAACCAATTAGCTGTGAAGCTGACGGCTGACAAATGAGTCGGCTAGGCCTAGGCCGACAAGATCCAGTCGGCTTCGCCTAGGCCGACGGGAGTCCATTCGGTTTCGCCAAGGCCGAGATGATCCTGTTAACTCGCCAAGGCCGACTATACAATATTTTTGTAAACTTTCAAATCTAACAAATAAAGTGCATTATTTTAAAAAATCAACTTATGCTGATGATATGCATTTGTCAAATAAATACAAATACTATAAAAATTACATTCATACTGAGCGGAGTCTAAGCCTTGCCGTGATTTTGGTGGTGGGATAGACAGGACAGGGACAGGGTCGCCGAATTTTTTTTGACATAGGAACAGGGTGGATTTCTGCCGAATCCGACACTGAACTGGTTTCCTAACCCGTCCCACACACGGTTTCGCTTCTGCGCGTCAAAGCAAGCCCAAGAACTCCCGCCCCGCAGAATTCGAACGCGCCCAAAGGAAACGAAACCCTAGAAATCGCGCTCCCGATCGGGAACACAAGACTCGATTCATCGCCGGGGGAACTCGAATTCCACCGAGGCGAGCAACTCTATCGATCGATCGATCCCGGGGGGAAATCGAGGCGAAACAAAGCAGAGAACTCGATCGGTCGCCGGAGAACCACAAGGCCAAGCAAGAACCCGCGCGCCCAATCGATCGAATCGAGAACTCGATCCGAGCGATGGAGTCGCCGCCGCAGATCCGCCAAACCCTAAGCGAGATCAGCAGCCGCCCCTTGCCCCTCCGGATCGCCGTGGGCATCCGCTTCGGGAGCCTGCATCCCTCGGCCGCCGCCGGCCGCGAGGACGTCGCGAGGTACGCCGCCGCCCTGGCGCGGCAGCTTCAGCCGCGGACGCGCGCGCTGCGTACTCCGGCCCCGACGGAGCCGGCGCTGAGGATGAACGCCGCGTCCTGCTACCTTCCGGAGCACGACGAGGACGCGCACTTCTACCACGCCGTCGCCGGCGTTATCGGCGTGGCGGACGGCGTCGGTGGGTGCCGCTTGGAGGGCGTGGACGCCGCCGCTTTCTCGTGCGGGCTCATGGCGGCCGCCTTGTCGGAGGTCGTCGTGTCGGCCTCCTCCTCCTTTGCGCCGCCCGGCGGCATCTGCCCCTACGCGCTGCTGCAGAAGGCGCACCAGCAGACGGCCGCGGCTGGCACCCCCGGGGCGTCCACAGCCGTAATCCTGTCGCTCGCCGCGAGGACCCTCAAGTGGGCGTACGTCGGCGACAGCGGCTTTGCAGTGTTCCGCGACGGCCGGATCGTGCACCGATCGCAGCCGCAGCAGCTCTACTTCAACTGCCCGTTCCAGCTCCACTCTGAGGGCGGCAACGAAGTCAGCGAGGCAGCGGTGGGGCGGATCGCCGTGGAGGAAGGCGACGTGGTGGTGGTGGCGTCGGACGGGCTCTTCGACAACGTGTTTGATGGGATGCTGGAAAAGATCGTGCAGTCGGGCATGGCGCTCAGCTTCACGCCGCAGAACATGGCCGACATCATCGCCGGCCAAGCTTACAATGCGGCGAGGCGTAACCTGGACATGCCCTTCAGCATCGCCAGCCGGGAACACGGACGGGCTAAAATCGGAGGCAAGCAGGACGATACCACCGTCGTCGTCGCCTTCATCCAGTCTCAGAACCACGCTAAGGTTTAGCCCTGAAGCGTGCCAAGGTTCCACCGGCGGCAAGCAGGACGACATCGTCGGCTTCTTCACTGAGTCTTAGACAGAGCTACCAGATGTAGCGTGTTATTAGTTTATTACAGTATAGGAGTTATATTAGCATGTTCATACCATATCTAGGAGTACTAGTATTGTGTTATTACAGTGGGTTTTAGCATGATCATACCCGTAGCATGATGTAGTGTGTGTTATCAAATTCGTAGTTATTCGTTCATATATATTGTATTATTTGCTTAAATATTAATGGCATTATATTCTTTCTTACAATGTACTACTACTCCTGGTTACTTTGGTGTGTACACAGTACTACTTTGGTTGGTTGAAGATTCTTTCTCACCACAAAGATGAGTTACTCTGGTGTACATGGTCCGAAATTCATGTTCGATGTGCCAACAAAAACTAAACGTTGTACAAAGCGACCGCAAAGCTATAAAATAAAGTGAACAAGTAGTGAGTCATAAGCACCAGAAAGCATCCTGATGTTAATAACAGCCTCCATTGAAAGCGAAAAAAATCCAGTAAACTCACCAGGCTCAACCAAGAAACTATTACAACATGAATGGTGAAAGGGTGACAAAGCTACCAAAAACCATCACTAAACCAACTGGTGATTTCCGACATGATCACCCTAGTGACTAATATCGTGAACCAAAAATTTTATCATCATGCCGACTATTTGTTGAGACGGATGCACCACCGCCCCTTCTTGTTGTGCTCCTCCTGCCCTCCTCATTGTCACCTATTGGTAGAGAGAGATCGGGAAAGAAAGGGAAGGAGCTCCCGTCGCGCTCTGCCTCCTCTCCACCCACCTCCCCGAATAGTATGGGAGGGGCGATATGAGCATGAATGGTGGTGGAGGGAAACCTAGCCAAGTCTGATGCACACGAGAAAAGTGGATGGGGCGACAAAGGCGTAGTGGGCGAGGAAAGAGCGGGATGGTTGTGTGCAATCGAGAAGCTGGATTTTTTTTGGAGTCAGGCAAAATAAAAATCGATGGGCTTAGTTTTGCTCGATGGATGCGGAGCCCTGGAAGCGAAACCAACGTACAAACTTTCCTTTTAGAGTAGAGATTTGTTTCCCAGATAATCGAGGTGCGGCGTTGTTGTTTTGGAAAGCCAAATCAAGGCGCATCTTTATTTTCCGAAGGTAAAAAATCACCTCGTTTATGTGGGAACAAGTCAAGGTGTTCAATGTTTTTGAAAACTAGATTAAGAAGTTTTCCTTTTATGGGCGTATTTTTTGGTGGATTTTTTTTGAAAACTAAATGTAGTCTCCTTGTTTTGAAAGGAATTTTGGATTTCAAAATATTTGAATCCAATTCAAATAGGATTAAATTTTAATTTCCAAGGCCCTATTTGGATTTTTGTAAAATCCCATGGGCATGACTTGGGTCCCACAACACATGGAACATGATCATGCACATTTTTAGAGATTTAAAAAAAACCAAAAGAATTTTTGGAAAAATATTTTGTCTGGCCATTTAAATAAAAATTCATTTGGGGCTTTTCTTTTCCCCATTTCCTTTTTCTTTTGATTTTTTTTGCATGATGCAATGAAGCACTTGAATCCTAGCACATACCTAAACTGGGGTTGTGACAACTCGCCCCCACTCAAAAGAATCTCGTCCCGAGATTCAGAAGTCGTCGGGAGGAAGGTGGGGTACTCGGCACGGAGGCGGTCCTCTCTTTCCCATGTAGCTTCTTTCTCGGAGTGGTGTGACCGTTGCACTTTGAGGAACTTGATTTTCTGATGACGAGTGACACGCTCTGCTGAATCAAGAATATGAACGGGTTACTCTCGATAAGAAATGTCATCTTGGAGATCGAGCGTTTCATGGTCGACTTCGCGGATGGGGTCCTTGAAGCAACACCTGAGTTGTGACACGTGGAATACATCATGTACTCGGAAAAGGTGCGGGGGTAGTTCAAGTTGGTAGGCAACTTCTCCACGTTTAGTAAGAATGCGGAAAGGTCCAATGTAACATGGGGCCAACTTTCCTTTGATACCGAAGTGTTGGGTTCCCTTCAGAGGAGTAACCCGAAGGTAAGCCTTCTCATCAAGATTGTAGCTTTCTTGCCTATGATGACGATCATAGTAGCTTTTCTGACGAGACTGGGCGGCTTTCAATTGATCACGAACAATGCGAACTTGCTCTTTTGCTTCCTTGATCATATCCGGTCCAAAGAATTGTCTTTCACCGGTTTCTGACCAGTTCAAAGTTGTTCGACATCTTTGTCCATAGAGTAATTAAAAAGGATCCATGTTCAGACTAGATTGGAAAATATTGTTATAAGAAAATTCGGCGAATGGAATAGACTTCTCCCAATTCTTTCCGAAAGATATAACACAAGATCTGAGCATGTCTTCGAGAATTTGGTTAACCCTTTCAACTTGACCTCTAGACTGGGGATGGAAAGCTGTACTAAAGGAGAGATGAGTTCCCATAGAATTCTGAAAACTTTCCCAGAATCTAGAGGTGAAAAGGCTACCTCAATCAGAATTGATTTCCAAAGGAACATGATGAAGAGACAAGATCCTAGAGACATACAAGTCCGCTAAATGGCTAGCAGTAATAGACTCGCGAACGGGAAGGAAGTGAGCAACTTTGGAAAGCCTATCAATGACTACGAAGATGTCATCATTTCCTTTCTGGGTTTTTGGAAAGCCAGTGATGAAGTCCATACTGACTTTGTCCCATTTCCACTCGGGAGTAGAAAATGGTTGAAGTGTGCCTGCATGTCTTTGATGTTCTGCCTTAATGCGACGAAAAACATCACATTCGGCAACATAACGAGCAATGTCTCGCTTCATCCTAGTCCACCAAAATCTCTCGCATAGTTCTCGGTACATTTTTGAACTACCGGGATGAATCGAGAGTGGAGTGTCATGGGCTTATTTAAGGACTAGTTGCCTCATATCCATAATCTTAGGTACTACCAAACGATTTTCAAAGAATACCGTTCCTTTGCTATCTGTGGAGAATCATTTATCAACTCTGCTAGCAATATTCTCCTTAATCTGGCGAACACCTCGTGCACGCCTTTGGGCAACTATGATTGGATCCTCAAGAGTTAGTTTCGCCACCAAGTTGAACAGGAATCCACGAGGAACAATCTCGAGATTGAGCTTTCGAAATTCCTCATGAAGAAGTGGTTGACACTGTTGTAACATGAGGTTGTTACAGTACGACTTACGACTTAGTGCATCAGCCATGACATTGGCTTTGCCTGGGGTGAAAGAAATTCCTAAGTCATAATATTTTATCAACTCTATCCAGCGTCTTTGCCTGAGATTAAGATCTGGCTGGGTGAATATGTATTTGAGGCTTTGGTGATCGGAATAGATTTCACAACGATTACCAAGGAGGTAATGTCGCCAATTCTTGAAGGCATGAACTACAGCAGCGAGTTCAAGATCATGGGTAGGGTAGTTCTCTTCATGTGGATGCAACTGGCGTGAAGCGTATGCTACCACATGTAGATCTTGCATAAGTATGCACCCTAACCCTTGCCGTGAAGCGTCACAATAGATCTCGAAATCCCTTTTGGTGTCTGGAGGCGCAAGTATGGGTGCAAAAGTTAATCTTATTTTTAGCTCTTGAAAGCTTTCCTCGCACTTGGGGGTCCATTCGAATTTCTTATCTTTCTTGAGGAGTTCAGTTAGAGGCTTTGAAACTTTGGAGAAGTTCTCAATGAAGCGGCGACAATAGCTTGCTAAGCCAAGAAAACTACTAACTTTCTTAACCGATTCTAGTGGAGTCCACTCAAGGATTGCCTGAACTCTCTCAGGATTGACAGCAATGCCTTTGGCAGAAATCACGTGGCCTAAATAGGTCACTTCTGGTATCCAAAATTCACATTTAGAGAACTTAGCATATAAGCGTTACTCTCAAAGTTTCATCAATACCAGTCTAAGATGCTCGACATGTTCTTCTTCGTTCTTCGAGTATATAAGGATGTCATCGAGGTAAATCACGACAAACTTGTCCAAATACTACATGAAGATTGAATTCATCATGTGTGAGAAAGTGGCGGGGGCATTGGTTAAACCGAAGGACATGACGGTGTACTCGTAAATATCATAGCAAGTAGTGAAAGCCGTTTTTGGAATGTCGTCGTTTCTGATTTTGATTTGATGATAGCCTAATGTCAAATCCATTTTGGACAAGACAGAGGATCCAACAAGTTGATCATAAAGATCATTGATCCTAGGAAGTCGGTACTTGTTCTTTATCGTCGCTAGATTAAGCGGACGATAATCTACGCACATCCTTCCTGTTCCATCTTCCTTCATTACGAACAGAACGGGCCAACCCCATGGCGATGAGCTAGGGCGGATGAAGCCTTTTGCCATCAAAGCTTCGAGTTGGATTTTTAGCCCAGCTAACTTGTCGGGGGGATTACTCACAGCTAAGACCCGGCCAGAAGGCAGCACTCAAAAGGAAGACACAAATAGAAGACATGTCCTGAAGAGAAGATCCGGACTGCTACACTACCGACATGACTCTCTACAGGATCCA
Source organism: Bromus sterilis (assembly GCA_950022295.1). NCBI lineage: Eukaryota > Viridiplantae > Streptophyta > Magnoliopsida > Poales > Poaceae > Bromus > Bromus sterilis. Next base: position 260,153,685 of record OX465598.1, on the reverse strand, counting down.
TGAGTCGGCTGCTATAGTAACGTCATGGCTCTCTACAGGACCCATGAGCCGGCTGCTATAGTACCGACATGAACTCTCTACATGATCCATGAGTCGGCTGCTACAGTACCAACATGGCTCTCTATAGGACCCATGAGTCGGATGCTACAGTACCGACATGACTCTCTAAAGTACCCAAGAGTCGGCTCACTACAGTATCCGCAGGGGGGTCTGCTACAGTAAAAACAGGATTCGCTATAGGAAAGAAGCCCCAATCTCGGAAGGAGTCCACTTAACTTGGAAGATTACAAGACTTAGAATAGGACTCAGATTGATATCCGACTTGTAATACAAGATGACACCAGTTTTTATCAGAGTAGGACTCTACATGTAAGCCTCCCCCTTCCACCTATATAAGGAGGTGTAGGGCGCCCATAGAGGCCATGTTCCCCAGAGTAGGCTTCCGCCAAAGTAGGCTTCCGCCAAAGTAGGCTTTCACCAAAGTAGGCTTTCGCCAGAATACAACTGTAAGAGAGTCGGAGATACGTCGACAAATCCCCGTGAGCAAAGGAATAAGACCTAGCCACAAATAGCATGTAGGGTCTTTACCGGACGATGTTTCCCGGGGCCTGAAGCTGTATAAAATCGCGTTTCTCTTTCTCTGTGATGTTCTTCGTCCTCGTACACTCGTAGCAATGGCCCCATAATCAAGTTCTCTCATGAGGACATCTGCCGTGACATTCCCACGACATTTGGTGACCAACGTGGGGCTACGCACTAGGGTGTTGTCATCTTGGAAGAAATCCTCACAGGGATCAAGAAACTCATGATCGTCCGGACGAAGAAGAACAGACACGAAAAAATCTACAACAACAAGTCGACGATCTGCCGACTCTGGCAGGACTCGATCCGACCCGTGTGCATTGCAACCTCGGTTTATTCAACATCTACATCAAGATCTACATCAAGCTCATGAAGAAAACAAGAAAAAATTCGAGCGCGCGACTCGAAACTCGACTTCAGCATTGACCCTCGCGCGCAGCTCGCAGGACAGAAAAAAAATCTGCATTGCGGACGCTCCAGGAGGCGACTCAGAACTCATATTGAAGATCCCTTCGGTTAAAAGATTGAAAATTCTATTGGATACAAGAAGTTAAAATTTCATCCAATTCCGACGGCTAGATTTCCCTGGCCGACTCCTGCAGTGAAGCGCTATCGTAATCTGGCGGAACTCCGCACTACTTTAGCAAACAAAATCTCGAGGTCGACTCGTACTACAATTCGAAGATCCCTCTGGTGGAAACTTGAGGGATATATTCCTTTACTACCACAAAACATTTCAGAAAATTCCAACGGTTAGATCTTCATGGAAGACTCCTGCACTAAAACGCGTTTTCAGATCTACGCAAGATCGCAAAATCCAACCAATTTAGCTCAACTTATCATCGGTTTGCACTCCGAACATTGGGACAACTACCGTTTGAGAAAAATTAACAGACACATATGCGTCGGCTTACAACCACTTGGCCATCGCTGTCACCGGCTCGACATATTGGTCGAACTATCAACCGCCGAATCCTACGAAGATCAGTCACAACCTCACCACGGTTGCCTTCTATGGTTCTCTGGGTTTTCTCTGAATCATCAGATCAATGCTTGTTTATTTATCAAGCCAGATACATGGAGTCCCCACCCAACTCCTCGAGTCAATTGAAGACTAAGGGGCTACGCCTCTATAGGATCCATCGGAGATTGAGATATATTATGTTTCAAACGACAGATTATAATTGACCATCACAAATTTTGGTCCATTCATTTCGACGGTAAAATCCCGGCTCAGATTCCGGTTCATTAGAAAAATTCCGGTTCTTTCATTGAGTTACGGATCATCGGGAAAATCCCGAGTCAGATTCCGGTTCATTGGACAATTCCGGCTCTTTCATTAAGTTCCGGATCATCGGTAAAATCTCGGCTCAGATTCCGGTTCATTGGAAAAATTCCGGCTCCCCTCTCGAGTTCCGATTTATTGTAAAATCTCCGCTCCACAACGAGATTCCGGTTCATTCAAAATTTCGTCTCCTCGATGAGTTTCGGTTCATCGGAAATTCTGGCTCCTTTATGAATTCAGGATCATTACAAATTACCTACTTCACAAGAAATCTCGGTAAGTAGATTATGGCAAGTAGAACAGGACCCTATTTTACCTGCAGAGAATATTGGCTCGCCCCTTCCTTTTGTGGAAGCTGCTGATGCCTTGGTCCATGGCCTTGAGACGTCTAGCTTACATGTCAGTGCTGACGGACAAAACCGTGTGATCAACGTCCCTTCTTTCACTGATTTGTTGAACTTGGTCTGGTCCCTGGCGGTGAGAAGGTACCAAAAACTCCTGAAGGGGTCTGATAAGCTGCCTGGTGCACCACAACCCTGCAATTTATTGTCACTATGCTTGGATTTATCACCCGCTTGCCGTGCTGCGATTCTGATGATGCTGTCACCTTAGTGGGATTGACATCGCTCTTTGTTTTCTCTGCCTAAGGACATATCTATCCCTCTAGCCATCTGGGCGCCGTTTTCCATGGTACTCACTTTGCCTTGTGGGCTAGAACACTTCGGCTGCCGAACTGTGGAGCTGGGCTTGGCCCATTCCCCAAATGGACAAATGTTTGATGCTGATCTGTTGCAGCTGCCGGATCCGGTCCTTGCCAGCGTTGGTTCTGAAAATTTTGGCGCTGATTTTGAATATGCAGTGAATACTACTCCTGTGGTGGAAAACAAACTGAACGCATCTTTCCAGTGTATGTTTGTCGCTGAGAAGGCACATGTTGACACTGCATAACTTCGGAGGAGCACTCGCTCCACCTGTTATGATGGGTTTAAGGTACACTTGGTTAATGATACTAAACCACTGGTTTCAAAGGAAAAGCCTAGGAAGGTTCCATCTATTCTGTCTGATTCGGCTGCAACAGCCCCGTCTGAAGGTCTGCACTCACTGATTTTTGATGGATCTTCTTCTGCCAATCCACCTCCACCCACGCCTATCAGTGCCATCAGGAGGGTGGGCATTAGTAAGTGTGGTATACCTGCTGATGAACTTTGCCCTGACAAGCTTCTTGCTGAGAGAGTGAAGCCCTCGAAGCCGTCGACCTCTGATCCCTAGAACCATGCAGAATAATAATAAGTATTGGAATGTTTTGTGTTGGAACATTCGAGGGATTAATTCGGATGATAAACAAGTAGCTGTCCGCAATGCCATTGAACTTAGTGGTTGTTTAGTTCTATGTCTTCAAGAAACTAAACACTCCTCTTTTGATTTAAACTTTATCAAGAAGTTGTGTCCCAAGAAATTTGATATGTTTGAGTTTGTACCCTCGGTGGGTAATTCAGGTGGTCTGTGTACGATCTGGGCTAGTTCTGTCTTCTCAGGCACTCTGATTTGCTCTGAACCTTTTTCTTTGGGTATTCGTTTTACTTCTACTTAGTCAGCTGCTGTATGGTCTCTATTTAATATCTATGGCCCGTGCTCTGGGCCTGTTCGTGCGATTTTCACTAACTGTCTTTTCGATTTGGTTATTCCTGAGGAAGAAGATTGGTTGCTTATCGGTGATTTTAATTACATCTGCGCTCCAGATAACAGGAACAGGGGTGGGGGAAACGTGCATGATATGCTCACTTTTAATGATTTCATTAGGAGTCAATCTTTAGTTGAGGTATCCATCAAGGGGATATCATATACGTGGAGTAATATGCAATCTGACCCCCTCCTTGAGAAGCTAGATTGGCACTTCACTTCTCATCATTGGGCGGCTAGCTTCCCTGCTACCATGGTTATGCGTTTGGGTAAACCGGTTTCGGATCATATTCCTTGCTATGTTAGTATCCAATCCGCGATCCCCAAAAACAAGTTGTTTCGTTTTGAGGATTTCGGGACTCACCACCCCAGCTTTCAAGAGGCGGTTCGTTCATCCTGGTCCAGACCATGCTTTGCTCTGAACTCAGCTGCCCTGCTCTCGAAAAAGCTAAATAAATTGCGTTATGATCTTAAGAAATGGAGTAAGCATATCTCTAATCTCTCTGTTCTGATCGAGAACTCCAATGCAACCATGGCTGAACTCGATCTTTTAGAAGATCGACGTATCCTCATGGTGCCTGAGATCAATTTTCGCAGGATACTTCGGAATCACCTGCTAGCTCTGTTCCAAGCCAAGAAAATTTACTGGAAGAAACGTTGCACAATTAGATACTTTAAGTTTGGGGATGGAAACACGAAATTATTTCATCGGGTGGCGACTGAACGGTACAGGAGGAATTCAATCGCTACCCTGGCTCTTCCTGATGGATCCAATGTCGCTGATCATGTGGGAAAGGAGGCTGTCTTGTTTTAGGCTTACAGGTACAGGATTGGGATGTCGGACCCCGTGAACATCGTGCTTAATATCCGAGCTATTATCAGGAGGGTTGAAGGGCTAGACTCATTGATCACCCCTTTCACTCGAGAGGAGATGGACAACGTGGTGAGTCATATGCCTGCCGAACGGGCCCCAGGACCAGATGGTTTCAGTGCCGGTTTCCTGAAGTCCTGCTGGCACATCATCCGAGAAGATTTCTACACTCTATGTAATGATATCTATGAAGGAACTTTGGATATTGAGAGAATCAACGCTGGATTTATCACGCTGATCCCGAAAATACAATCTCTAGCCACCTCCAATGACTATCGACCGATAACCCTTCTGAATTGCTGTTTGAAGCTTCTCACCAAAATATTGGCGGATAGGTTGCAGGCAGTTATTCTCAGGGTGATTCATAGAAACCAGTACGGATTCCTTAAAGGGAGATTGATCCAAGATTGCTTAGGCTGGGCCTTTGAATATATAGATCAGTGCCAGGGTTCTGGGCGTGCAGCGGTGGTTCTGAAATTGGACTTCGCCAAGGCGTTTGACACGATTGAGTACCAGCCAATGTTGGAGATTATGCGGCATATGGGCTTCCCTGCTCGCTGGCTACGCTGGATCGAGATCCTGTTTGATTTTGCTAGATCCTCTGTTCTCCTAAATGGTACTCTGGGTAGACAATTCTATTGCAAACGTGGTGTCCGTCAAGGCGATCCGCTATCTCCACTTATTTTTGTTCTCGCAGCAGATTTGTTGCAGGCTGCTATTAATTCAGAATTTAGGAGAGGGAACTTGACATTGCCCCTCCCAATACCCCATGAGGACTACCCAGTGATACAGTACGCCGATGACACTATTATAGTCATGCCGGCTGATCGTGACCAAATCTTACATGTTAAAAGAATACTCCTTGATTACGCGTCCTCTGTTGGTTTGCGCATCAACTTTCAGAAGTCGAAATTGATCCCGATTAACCTGTCGTCGGACAATGCCGTTGTTTTGGCCAGTGCGTTGGAATGCAGGGTCGGGGCCATGCCGTTCACGTACCTAGGATTGCCTATGGCCACGACGAGGACATCGATATCTGACCTGATGCCTCTAGTTGCTTTAGTCGAAAGGAAACTGTCTACTGCTGCCTCACTATTGGACTATGGGTCCAAGCTCACGCTCGTCAATTCTGTGGTTACATCTTTGGCCATTTATACAATGTGCTCCATCAAATTGCCTAGAGGAGTGATTGACCATATTGACAAACTTAGACGCCATTGCTTGTGGACAAAAAAAGAGGATGGGGTACTGAAAGGTAACTTGCTTGCTGCTTGGGACTTGATCTGCCGACTGAAGCTTAAAGGGGGACTCGGGATTATTGATCTAGGGGTGCAAAACCAAGGGCTCCTCCTGAAACAACTGCATAAATTTTATAATAAGGCCGTGGGTTACTCTTGTATGGAATTCATACTATAGAGAAGTTGTTCCGCATGCAGCTGGTGCTCGTGGGTCATTCTGGTGGCGTGATATTATGAGTCTGGTCCCGGTCTACAGGGGTGTAACTAAGGTAGTGATTGGTGATGGCTCGACATCCCTGTTTTGGAAGGATAAATGGCTGCAGGGTATCGGGATGGAAACGTTTCCCCGGGCCTTCTCTTTTGCAAAATATGAGGATATCTCTGTTCGTGGGCTGTTGTCAGCCGAGATGCTGAGTGACAATTTCCACCTACCGCTCTCCGTTATGTCTAGAGATGAACTAGTTGATCTTTAAATGGAAGCTAGGGATCTTGTTCTGACTGATAACCTTGACGCCTGGATCTGCGAGTGGGGTGGTGAGACCTTCTCCTCTAGGAAGTTCTATTCCTTTTGCTTCAGGGAGATGGCTGTGGACATTTCCTTCACTTGGATCTGGCAGTCCAAATGTACGAATAAATGGAAAGTATTTGGTTGGTTTCTACTTGCTGACAGTCTAAATACTCGTAACATGTTGAGGCGACGGAACATGGTGCTGTAAGATAATAACTATGGTTGTCTTCTGTGTTATCACCCTCCCGAGGAGACCGTTGAGCACCTCTTTTTCCTGTGTCCTTTTAGTACTCACTGCTGGTCTAAATTGGGGATGGTCTGGGGTCAGGTTGGTGACAGGCTCTCTCTTCTACACCGAGGTAAAAATATGTGGAGGAAACCCATGTTCATGGAGGTTTTCCTTGTTGCTTCTTGGAACATCTGGAAGTAAAGGAAGAACAATCACTTCAGAGGGATTAGGCCTTCAGTTGACTCGTGGACACAGAGGTTCAAAGTGGACTTTGAGATGCTTAAACACAGGGCTAAAGATGGCCTAGGGCATTTTATCCTCTCTTTTGTTAATTCTATTTAGTAGCTCTTCTTTCTCTCTTTGCTTCAGGGTTAGTTTTCCCCCTAACTCCCCCATGTAAATCCATGTAACCCCTTGTAATTGACACCCTTGTTAACTTAATACAAAGTCAGTGGGGGGTGCCCCTACTTTCATAAACCTTTCAAAAAAAAGTACACACTCTGTTTTACCAGAACGCGAGGTTTTAGTCATCTCACCTAAAGAGGCATGGTTTGCATGTGTCAAGAGGTCAAGTATCCCAAGACTTCATCAAACCATTCATGACTTAAACTGTAGTGTCATTATTAAGTTTGGATAATTTCTTGGCATTAGAATATTTCTTATAAATGATCAAACTACTATCATCAATATAAGAATAACTCATTTATAATCATAATGTGACCATAAAATATATCATTCATAAAAGGAGAACAACTGGCTTGTTTCTCACTAATATGAATAATTGTCTTTGCAAGATGCAAGACACATTAATAAAGTTCACATTCAAACGATCATAAATTTATTCATATATTAATCAATTGATAGATGTAGAGGGAGAGTGTTGTCCACTATGAACTATCTTGATTATCGTCAGCACACATTGTCACCTCATCCCTTCCAAGCCACTCTCAAGCAGTATGTTCAAGCATCAAATACTTAATCAACCGCGATTAGTGTTTTGTGGGTAAAGTCATTTATAACTTGTATATCAAATATATTTTCTCCGTCAATGACTATCCCTGCATTGGTTCTACTCTTAAAGTTCTTAACTTTAACCATGACCTCACGACAGGTGAACAATTCTCCTTCATGACATAGTCTAGACATGGTCTTTGTAGCTGGAAGGAAGCGGATGCAACTCCCCAACTATCGCAAAGTAACCAGTCATTTAGTAGTCCAAGTTATGCACAAGGTGTTCATGTATCTTATGCAGTTTCCAAGTGACTTTCTGAGCAGGTTGTTCCTTCCACCAAGGTTGAAAGAAACCCCGTCCATATACTCATATTCCATTACTCTGATTTGTGACTTAGTGCTTTAAAGTTCACCTAGCACGTCATACATGTTGGTTAACATGCATTCACAATTCAGATTCCATAGAATGAAGTATGGTGTATTTGGACAGCCATTCATAAGTGACGGTGAGTACGATACTCATCATCATCTTACTTAATTATGGAGTTATCAGGTGTATCTCCTAGCAGTTCGTATTACGTTTAGTAAGTCATTACTAACGAATATGTCCCTAACGGCGTTGGTACACATTAATGAAGTAAGACCCATTTACCTTAAGTTCTGTCACACTAAAAGAGCCATAGTTATAAACATTTTGGGTATGACATTATCTACAATGATATTTGCTAAGACATGAAGATTAAGTTCATAATATGTGGAGTTCAATTTCTTTAATTCTAAAACTCCCACTTAGTACAACATCTCTCAAATTTACTAAGTGATTACACAATCCTTGAACACCATACCTCCCCCGATCGTCACGGCCATCAGTATATTGTTTAAGGTAGGCCATCATGCCAATCACATCATCTATGTGACTCGTGCTCGATCTTTTGATCTACTGTGTTCCAGGCCCGCATCTACATACATCAAGACTGAATCCAACCTTAATGTTATCTATTCAGCAAGGCCATATCTGCATATGCCAGGCTTTCCAAACCCAACCTCATTCGAACGCCGTCTAATATGTGTGACACCCGATATGTACGGAATGTCGACCATATGGGAGATCCTTCCAGGCGGTGCCCATTCAGTGAGAACACAATGTTGGTATTGTGAGATATTATCCTATTTATGCTACCGTCGTTATATCTAGTATATTAGCAAAAACATGATGTAAAACAATAAATCATACATGCTATGATTCCCCCCGACATGCAAATTAAAGTTGAAAACGCCTTTCTACTTTATCTTTTGCAAGTTTTACGTGGCTGCTAGGGGTTTCGAGAAGAGAATTGTTTCTATCCTACGAAAACAAGCCACAACACCAATCCCGCAATCGTCTCTATTACACCCCTTTCGGGGCCCTCCATTGCAAACGTCTTCGCAAAGCTAATGTTAGCGAGACAGATACCCCCAGCCACTTATATGGTACAAGCCATATGTCAAGCGTGGAACCAGTCTCGCGTAAACACGTAAGGTCGGTCGGGGCTGCTTCATCAGGACATTGCCGCAATGCTAAACGAGTACACGTGAGAGGGTAACAATTGGAGAATTGATGCCCACATACTAGATGTGTTCTATCCGTACAATACATCTACGCATAGCCTTGCTCTGATACCACTGTTGGGGTTCGGGGCAGAAAACACAAAATTTTCATAACCTACGATACCCAATCCCAATACCTATGCTATGGCGATGCAAGTAACGGATGGAATAGGTCACATACCAGTATGTATACCGTTAAGCGGGAAACGTTCCCGCGTGAACATGGTTGGAGTAGTCGTACCGGCAATCCCCGATGCCGCGCAGCTCCACGATGACTCCAGTAACCACCCGATCCTTGAGACCGATGACGGGATTACGTCCCCATCGGAACGTTGTCGGTGAAGACGCCGCGATACGACCACGACGATGAAGTAGCACCACAAGTGTAGTGCCTTGCTGCAACAATATCGACATGGCTCTCTACAGGACCCATGAGTCGACTGCTATAGTACCGACATGAATCTATACAGTACCCAAGAGTCGGCTCGCTACAGTATCCGCAGGGGGTCCGCTACAGTAAAAACAGGATTCTCTATAGGAAAGAAGCCCCAATATCGGAAGGAGTCCACTTAACTTGGAAGATTACAAGACTTAGAATAGGACTCAGATTGATATCCGACTTGTAATACAAGATGAGACTAGTTTGTATCAGAGTAGGACTCTACATGTAAGCCTTCCCCTTTCACCTATATAAGGAGGGGTAGGGCGCCCATAGAGGCCAAGTTCGCTAGAGTAGGCTTCCGCCAAAGTAGGCTTTCGCCAGAATACAACTGTAAGAGAGTCGGCAACACGCCGGCGACTCCCCATGAGCAAAGAAATAAGACCTAGCCACAAACATCATGTAGGGTCTTTACCGGACGATGTTTCCCAGGGCCTGAAGCTGTATAAAATCACGTTTCTCTTTCTCTGTGATGTTCTTCTTCCTCGTACACTCGTAGCAAAGGCCCCATAATCAAGTTCTCTCATGAGGACATCTGCCGTGACATAACTCAGGTGGGGCCATTCTATATGGGCGTCTGGAAATTGGGGCGGCGCCTGGCATAAGATCAACTATGAATTCTACACATCTGTCGGGTGGCAAGATTTAAGGGGTTGGGTTACTGGATGGTTTTCATTAGGATGAACACGACTTTCTAGGGGCTACAATAGATATGTCAAAGTAGAAAAGTACCCCAACATGAGGGTTAGTGTGGCTATTCTGGCTAGAAGACGTCTAAATTGGGAGGAAGAACTGCAAATGCATCAATATAGGTTTCTAGAATAAAACCTACAACAAACTCTATGAAACTGTCAGGCATGCCACCTACTAATTCTTCTGGAAAGAAAACCAAAATAGAGAGAAGGATTTTGCAAATGCATCAGAGTATGAAGATATCTGGAATGACTCGGACATCATAACGGCTGTAATTGCAAGAGAAATGGAAATTCTCACAACATTGGAATAGCAATTACACTAAGAAGTCCAAAACAGGAAGCACAACGACCCTAACAACGACACAACTTCGCTACGGCTACAAGGAAGCAATCAACGAGATGTCCTAGTAAGACCAAGATGAGCCTAATCCTATCTTCCTGCAAAAAAGATGAGGGTGACTCAGAACTTAGATCGATGAGGGTAAGGAGAAAAAGAAGTCTTACATTGTTCCCTTATACCCAAAGTAACTATATAACTATAAAATGCTAGACTCTACTTCGACCAAGGCTTGATAATCCTACAAACAGTCCTGCTCTGATACCAAGTCTGTCGGGACCCGGAATATGCATATGTAATTCTAGCCACAATTCAATCATATGGAGAGCTGATGGTCCGATTTCTCGCCCCCTCGTTGGTTACCCAAAGTGGAAGGTTGAGATGTAGATAGCGGCAATTTCCCTTAGAGAAGATGCTAAGGTTGAGTATCGAACCAGTAGGACTCCAACAAATACAAGAAGGTGGTAAAGTGAACAATGGTGTCGTTCACAACCGAGGTTGCTAACTTCACCTGGACCTGCACACACAACAAATAACTTTGCTCCCAACGAGTTCAGAGAGGTTGTCAATCCCTCCGGCCTTGTTGTTTACAAAGGATCAAACACACGGGATAATAATGATAGTGATAGCAACGGAAAAGTAAATAAAGAAGTAAATAAATAGTGGGTGTAAACAGTATTGGAAATATGGACCAGGGTCCTATGATGTTCACTAGTGATGTCTCTCTCCCAAAAGACGATAAAATAGCCATGCGAGGTAGACAAATTATAGCTGGGCAATTGACAGGATTATGTGCGCAAACCAATGCTAACTATGCTATAAAGAAAGGAACAGGCTCAAAATCTTGGGAGGTACGCCAAGGCAAGTAGACCGAAATCCATCTGCATCTACCTACTAATCATCCACCTTGAGATATCTATCCAGAACATCTCGCTGGTATTAAGTTGCGAATCCCACCCAAAGTGTAAACTCAAAGCAACATACAACTGCATTAAAGAACTTTGCGTAAAGTAAAAAATCCTTGTACCCGCAAGTACAAGCACCATTGTTTTCTCCCTTGTGGCAACAACACATCCCCTAGACTCATGTTTCTGTCACCCAAGCTAGTCATCGGGGGGCATGAAACCACAATCATGCACAACGCTCCCTCTTGGAGTCACTACCTACTACTTGGCCAAAGCAATAAACAACAATGGAGAATATGCAAGAATTACTCAAGAACATAAATATAAAAGAGGAATCAAATATATTACTCAAACACAATCTGAACATAGTCTCATAATCCATCGGATCCCAGCAAACTCAACATAGCAACAACAGAAAGATTACATATGTGCCTCGATCATGCAGGGCAGCTCACGAGGTCTAATCCATGAAGAAGAAAGAGGGGAGGAGAACATCACATAGCTACTGATCATAGACCCATGGTCCGATGTGTACTACTCACGGTTCATCCGGGAAGCATCCATGGTGGTGGAGAAGCTCCCGGAGGTGGTTCCTTCCTCTGGCAGGGTGCCGAGAAGAGGTCTCCTGGTGCTCCCGATCTTGGAAGCACGGTGGCGGCGGAACAGAGGAGAGATCGTGAAAAGGGTTCTTCTTTCGGGGGTTTCGCGTCACGGAGAATATATGGGCGAAGGGGGGCAGCCAGGGGGGCCACCAGGGGTCCAGGCGGCCCCTTGGCGCGGCCCCACCCTAGGGCGCGCCGGGAGGGCGCCTGGGGCCCTGGTGGGTCCCCTCTGCCCCCCCTCGGTGATTCCCGAAGCTTCCGAAGCGCTGATTTTATTGGATTTTCCCGAATTTTTGGAGCACTTTTAATATGGGGGAAATCTGAAATAGGAAAACAACAGAAAACAGGAACTGACACCGGGGTGCACTGAGTTAATAGGTTAGTCCAAATATGGTCAAAAGTGTATGAAAGTTCATCAATAACATAGCAATATCACACAAAAGAGGCATGGAGCAAGCAGAAATTATAAACACGTTTTGGACGTATCAAGAGCCGAGAGCCATACCCACTTGTCTAAGTAGACAAGGCCAAGTACAATACACTATCGGAAAGCTCGAACGTGAGGGGCATCCCATCCAGGCCCGGATGATCAACTGAGATGGGTCCTCATAGTCCGCTCACAAGTTTAATGCTTATGGGTGGTGAAATCCCATACTCATAGACAAGTCACCTCAATCATATTGTCAATTGAATCATAACATTTACATAAACATACTCCAGCCCAATTTAATTAGTCGAGGTCTCGGGCGGGCTCGATCATACAATGAAGTGTGTCACGTGACGGATTCACGAGCAATCGCAACGCGATGCCCCAAGCTGCGCACATCTCAGTGCCACTTGGTGTAAAAAAGACCGTCAACCAGAGCACAACTAAGCTATCGAACCCCACACTAAGACATGCACGATATAAATATACACGCAACATACATGTCCAGTGTAAACAACAGGTAATCACAACATGAACTCTACAAACTCATAGTTTTTATAACTTCTGCTAAACAGAGAAGACATAGTAGTTGTATTACAAGCAGAGATCACATGACTGTGATCCAACATTACATCAAACAACAACGGAAGAAAATTATCTCTTAGTAAAGACAAGTTTAACAAATGGATTAAGAAGCCTGAAAGAAAAATACAATGACCCTCCAAAGGGAACATGCTGCTCTCTGGAACTATATGATTTAGTCCTCGTCGAGCTCGAGGTAGAGGCCACCATCAGGGTCAGTGGTCTCATCTCTAAAACATAAAATAAACAAACGTGAGTACAAAGACGTACTCAGCAAGACTTACATCATATCTATACTACTCATGCTCAAGCTTCAAGGTAAAAGGAAGGTGGGGTTTCAATGCAGAAGTGCCAACTTTGATTTGTCTAATCTTATGCTACGAATACCAGAATGAGGTAAGAAACATACTCGAGTCCAACTATCCAAGTCTCCCAAACAATAAACCACTATGGATCCTTCCTCGACTTCCCACGAGAAAGCAAACCATAGCACTCACACTTATCTTATCAAGTTTTAGAGTAACCATTGAAGTTGTCTAATAATCAAGCATAGGTCTCCAAGTAGTCCATTACCGCTGAGGCGGCTATTCGAATAGTTTTGTTAACCCTGCAGGGGTGTAAAATACACACACATGACCATACGTTACCGCCAAGTACTCGTCACCATTCAATGGGTGCCGGCGAGGATGTTCACCACGACACTTCGCTCACAACCGGTCTATTCCAGGAGTCGACTATCTGAGTTAGATCCCGCTCGAGAGTCCGACCGGATCAACGTTATGGACTCAGACAATATAGGCAACCGAGACGCCATCCGAGAAGATGGTTTCATTGTCTCATAGATCCACCCACATATCTGAATGATGTAATCTTTCATTCATTATTTTTCTATGCATATTCCAAATGGAAAGCCCGAACTAGTGTGACTCCTGGACGTCTACACAGATTGAGGTAATAGGCTGAGAGGGGTCAGTGAGCCCAATGTGTGGTTGTACTCTTTGTCTTGGATTACCATACAAGAACTTGGGCTTAAGGCGGTGTTCAACGAGATAACCCGCTGTGTACTCCTACACAGCCTCTCATCGTTCACCTTGTTTAGGTCAAGTTCACCAACACATTTCTACCATCATCACATGATCACTACCATCCCGACTCACATAAGAGTAACCTCATCATAACACTAAGCATGCAATAAGAAGTAACAGTTGCCGGGGCCACATGATATCAATCAACTCCTACATCTGCTAGGATTGTGGTTTGCTTACTACTGTGAAAAAATGATAGGTCATGCAGAGGAATGGGTTAAACTATGCAGTAGAAACGCATCATGGTAACATCCTAAACAATGCATAAGGAAGAATGAGAGGGAACAGGGTCTTTATCGACATGATCAATGGGGGTTTGCTTGCCTTGCTGACGATACACGGGTTACCGGTCTTCTTCCACGGGGACGTAGTCCGTCTCGGAAACACTATTATTGAAGCAATCATCAACGAGGGGAACAAACATTGAAAGTACAATGCTCAAGCACATGATATGGTTGTGATAACATGATGTACATGGTACTGGTTTGGGGCAAATTCCATTTAATTGAAGTGTATTGCAAAAGGTTTACTAATTCAAACTCCAAATGTGAATTTAAAAGGGTTCATATGCACCTTTGCTACTGTTCCCCCATTTTAAAATGGTCAAACATGAAAACAAAGTGCATATTCATAATCCTTGCATTTTTGATAGTTTTTCATATATTATTTATTAAATTTGGAGTTATGGTTTAAAAGTTATTGATTTTCAAACTTTAATCAATTTTCTAGAATTTTCTTGAATTATTTTAAATTTGGAAAAGGTTTAATGCGTCATGCTTGCATTAGCATGAAGTTTGTGTGTGTGTGTGGGTGGGTGGGGGGGGGGGGGGTTGACTGGTCATCCTGCCATGGGGGGGTCGGTCTGGCAGTGGCTCTGGATTAATCCCCATTTATTTTAATTAGTGGATTATATTAGGGCTCCGGGGCCCACATGGCAGTGGCTAGGGGGTGATTAGGGGTGGGGTTAGTGGCTAACCCGGTCGGCTACGTCGGCTCGCCGAAGTTGAGCCGCCGATGGCCATCCAGCGCGGCGCCGCTGCACGGGGATGGCGGCGCAGTGCACCAGAGGACGCGCCGAGGCCACTGGCAGGTATCCCTTGCGCACACGCATCACCCAGACCAGCCGAGCATCACCGACCACCACCGGAATGAGGCCGGCGACGAATGGCGCGGAAGAGGTGGCTCTGTTCCAGTGGGGAGGGGGTTTTCTGGCGGGGATTTAGAGCGCGGGGAGGGGATTTGGGTTCGTGCGCTCACCGTGAAGGCAGTGTAGGTGACAGTGAGGTCAGAGGATCACCAGAGGCGGAGGTTTCTGGCGAGGTCAGAGGAGCTCACGATGGGGTCACCTAGGGGGCGCCTCGACCAGATTCCACTCGCGGGGAGACGAAGACGAGGACGACACGATGTTTGGACACGTCGGCTTGGCCAGAGGAGGTCGGTGGCCATGCAGGTGCGGCGGTGCGCTCCGGAGAGGTCTCGGCCTTGCGCTGGAAACGACGAGGGAGCGAGGGGGAGGTGAGCTGCGAGGAAGGGGGGAAAGGTTGCGGAGGGTTCCTGGGTGTCTCCTTGTCGCGTGATAGGCACGGAGGGGAGCCGTAGGCGGCCTCGCGACACCGACATGGTCGCCACGTAGCTTCCAGCCAGCCTGGCGCTGGCAGGAAGACGACCCTGCCCCTGGTGGGCTGGGCTGGCTGAGCCAGGTAAGCCAGGTGAGCTAGGCCTCTTTGCCCTTTCCTTTTTTCTTTCTATTTTATTGTTTATGCTATTTGTTTTGATTTGTTTTAAATAGAAAATCATTTATAAATCCCTAAAATAATTTATATGGACTTACATGACTAATATAAAGCCACTCCCAAGTTTTCAGGAATTTTGGATTTCAAAATATTTGAATCCAATTCAAATAGGATTAAATTTTAATTTCCAAGGCCCTGTTTGGATTTTTGTAAAATCCCATAAGCATGACTTGGGTCCCACAACACATGGAACATGATCATGCACATTTTCAGAGATTTTAAAAAGATTCAAAAGTAGTTTTGGAAAAATATTTTGTGTGGCCATTTGAATAAAAAATCATTTGGGGCTTTTCTTTTCCCCATTTCCTTTTTCTTTTGATTTTTTTTCATGATGCAATGAAGAACTTGAATCCTAGCACATACCTAAACTGGGGTAGTGACACACATGTCTTCCGATGATGTATTGCATTAAGGCAATTGTATGCCGATTGTATGAGATGTTGAATCTTTGTAGCTGTAATGTTGTGATATCATGTTGGAAATCCGGGGCATATGGCATTTTCATATGTCGCGGTGGGACCGATATGTGCTTCGTCCCCGGGTCTGGATGGAAATATCTAGATCTGGAACAATACCGCATATCGAGCCTTACATATCGCTCCTCCCTTGAGCTTAAAAATAGACTTAAAAAATGATTTTTGTGTAGGAGCAACCTATGAGCCTAGTACTTATCAAGAGGCAGTTATGTTACTTGAGTGGAAATTGGCTATGTATGAGGAGCTTTCTTGCCTTGAAAGTACTGGTACGTGGGATCTGATACTATTACCTCCTCTATCGGTTCCCATCACTTGCAGATGTGTGTACAAGGTAAAAACATAGTCTGATGGTTCTGTGGAGCGCTATAATGCTCGACTTGTTGCTAGAGGTTTTCAACAGGCTCATGGGAGAGATTATGACGAGACTTTTTCTCCGGTTGATCACATGACATCTGTTCGCACTCTAATTGCTGTGGCTGCAGCTCAGTCTTGGAAGATATCTCAAATGGATGTAAAAAATGCTTTCCTTCACGGTGATCTACTTAAGGAAGTATATATGTAGCCACCTCTGGGTATTGAGGTTTCTAATGGTCATGCTTGTCGCCTTTGAAAGGACCTCTATGGACTCATCAAGCCCCTCGTGATTGGTTTGAGGTTCAGCTATGTGGTTCAAGCTGTTGGTTTCTCTTCTAGTGAGCATGACCCTGCACTTTTCACTCATACATCTGACCATGCTCGTAGCTTGCTTCTTCTCTATGTGGATGATATGTTGATCACTGGAGATGATCAGAAGTATATTGATTTTGTTAAGAAAAAGCCGAGTGAGCAATTTAAAATGTCGGATTTGTGGTATCTCAGTTATTTTCTAGGAATTGAGGTTGATCGCACTAGTGATGGTTACTATCTCTCTCAAAATCAGTATACTCACTGATACACATAGTCTGATCTTACTGATACACACACTGCTGCTACACCCATGGAGCTCCATCTAAAATTGCGTCCTAGCGATGGCACTCCTCTGTAGAATCCCTCTCTCTATCGTCCTCTTATAGGCATCCTTGTGTACCTCACTGTGACTCGGCTTGACATTGCTCATGCGGTTCACATTCTCATCCAGTTTGATGGTTCCCTTACCTCGGTTCATTATGCGCACTTACTTCGTGTTCTTTGTTACTTGTGAGGGACATCATCCCACCGATTATTTTATGATTTCTCTAATCAACTTCAACTTCATGCTTAATCTGACTCTACTTGGGCGAGTGACCCTGTTGATCGTCACTCTGTGACTGGATATTGTCTCTTTCTTGCCAGTTCTCTCATTGCATGGAAGTCAAAGAAACAAAAAACCGTGTCTCGTTCTAGTGCTGAAGCCGAGCTTCGTGCCATTGCCACTGCCAAAGCAGAGATTGTATTGCTTCAATGTCTGCTGGCTGATGTTGGTGTTTGATGTGCGAGAGATGATAATGGATTCTTGCCCTTCGTTGGTTACCCCAAGTGGAAGGTGACATGTAGGATAGCAACAAATTTCCTCTATGTAGAGGATAGGGTTTGTCTCCCGTAGGACTCCGAAAGCGGAAAGTAGGTGACAACAGCGCTAGAAATTTAGCGGTTGACGTGGACCTGCACACAGACACAAATAACTTTTCTCCCAACGAAGTTCAGAGAGGTTGTCAATCAATCTGGTCTTATTGTTTACAAAGGATCAAAAGCAAGGGATAAAGGATAATGATAATTGCGACTGTTGAGTAAAAGCAGGAAATAAATTGAGCGTGTAAACAGTGATGAGAATATGCACCGGGGTCGCATGATGTTCACTAGTGATGTCTCTCTCCCAAAAGACGATAAGGCTGCTATGCGAGGTAAAACAATCACAGCTGGGCAATTGATAGGATTAAAAACGCACCGTGATGCTAACTATGCTACAAAGAAAGGAAGAGGCTCAAAAGCATGGGTGCTACACCAAAATAAGTAGACCCAAATCCAACTGCATCAACTACTAATCATCCACCTTGAGATATCTATGCAGAACATCTCGCTGGTATTAAGTTGCGAGCCCCACCCAAAGTGTAAACCCAAAGCAACAGACAACTGCGTTAAAATAACTTTGCGTAAAGTAAACAATCCTTGCAACCGCGGTTACAAGCACCATTGTTTTCCCCCTTGTGGAAACAACACATCCCTTAGACTCATGTTTCTGTCACTCAAGCTAGTCATCAGGGGGCATGAAACCACAATCGTGCATAACGTTCCCTCTTGGAGTCAGTACCTTCTACGCGGCCAAAGCAATATACAACAACAGAGAACATGCAAGAATTACTTAAAAACAAAAATATAAAAGATAAGAACCAAATATATTACTCTATCACAAACTGAACATAGTCTCATAAACCATAAGATCCCAGCAAACTCAGCATAGCAACAGCAGAAAGAATTACATATGTGCCTTGATCATGTAGGGCAGCTCACAAGGTCTAATCCATGAAGAACAAAGAGGGGAGGAGAACATCACATAACTACTGATCATGGACCCATGGTCCAAGGTGGACTACTCACGGATCATCCGCGAAGCGTCCATGGTTGAGGGGAAGCTCCCGGAGGTCAATCCTCCCTCCGGAAAGGTGTCGGGAAGAGGTCTGCGGGCGCTCCCGATCTTGGAAGCGCGGCAGCGGCAGAACAGAGGAGAGATCGCGAAAAAGGGTTCTTTCTTCGGAAGAATCCCATAACGGAGAATATATATGCGAAGGGGGGGGGAGCCAGGGGGCCACCAGGTGCCTAGGTGGCCACCTGGCGCGGCCACCCCTAGGCGCGCCACCAGGGCGTCTGGGCCCCTGGTGGTGGCCCTCTGGCCCCACCTTGGTGTTTCCGGAAGCTTTTGATACGCTGATTTTTATCTGATTTTTCCTGAAATTTTGGAGCACTTTTAATATGGGGGAAACCTGAAATAGAAAAACAACAAAAAACAGGAACTGGAACTGGGGTGCACTGAGTTAATAGGTTAGTCCAAATATGACCAAAAGTGTATGAAAGTGTATCCAGATCATAAAAATATCACATGAAACATGCATGGAGCAAGCAGAAATTATAGATACGTTTGGGACGTATCAACATCCCCAAGCTTAATTCCTGCTCGTCCTCGAGTAGGTAAATAATAACAAGCATATTTTTTATGGTGACATGATAAAAACCATATAAGAACTTTGAAATGAAGTCAATCAAGGTATGTAATTCAATTCAAGTCATAACAAGCAAGAGTCTATATTAGCATTGAAACAAGCAACATAAGAACATAAAGGTGCAAGAGCTCTCGCTGTCCGTGACTCGAATGTCTCCAGATGGTGTTTGCGTGCAAGAAGGGGGAGATGGGAATACGAGAGAAAATATATATTTGTTGAGAACTGAATCTACTAAAGTTTCACACTTAGTCTTCTTTGGAATCTTATCTTGACTCGTCCCCAGATCACTAGCCAGTTACTAGTCAATTTGATCCACTCCTTTTCGATATTTTGAGCACTTATGCAATGGATGAGCGTAAGAACGAGAGTTGAAACTTAGGATGGCAAAGAGAGAGATATGGTGGAGGAGGAAGACAAAAAGGGTGTGAAAGGCTCACATCAATGAGGACAATCATAGGCGAGAGAAGGCCACATGATAGATATGATGTGAGGAGTAGGGTTTGCAATGCAACGGATGCACATATGAGCTAAGAAAAGCTCTCCAATGGAACTAGTGGGGGTGCATCCAACTTGCTCACTCAAGAAGACCTAGAGCTTGTTTGAGGAGGCACATCCTTGGAATATGCAATCCATGTTCTATAGTGTGAAGATCCCCACATAGCTATATGCATAAAGGATCATCTCTATGGAGTACAAGATATAGAGGGAGTATGAGTGTGGATATTTCAAAAGGAATAGTAGTGTTTCCCCTTCTCTCTTTTTATTTCTTTTTTCTATTTTTTTCTAATTTTTTGTGGCCTCAGTGGCTCTTTCTACTTAACTCTCATTTGTCCTCTTTGGGATCTTTTAATTTTGTCCTCTTTGGGATCTTTTCCGCACTTAAGGGCAACACTCTATTTTACAAGAAGGTATAGAAGATCTTCACACTTTACAAGGTACTCAACATAAAGAAGATGTAGCTATCATGATGTATGCAAATGTATGCCTCTGCCAGTGTAGCAGGAACATGTATGACATGAAGATCAAGTGATGAGAAGGTGGATGTTGCATGGACATATATCTCGGAAAGGCTATGGAAATTCCTTGATAGTTAGGTATGGTGGCTGTTTTCAGGAAAGATATAAGGAGGTTTATGATGACAGGGCGTATCATGCCAAGGGTTTGGATGCACCGGCGAGGTGGACGCCAACTCTCGGAGTGAGAAGAGGGCAATGCACGGTACTGAAGAGGCTAGCAAGTATGAGGAGGTGGAAGTGTCAACTTTCAATACTTACATTATTCCGAAGAACTCATGCACTTATTATCGGTTGCTCTCAATCTAATAAGGAGGTTCACAAAGAGACAAGTACCCCGAGGAGGAGTGTATGGGGGTTTGGTTATCCTTGCGCATCCTCGAATCATGGTACGTGAGTGCACTCTAATATCCGATCCCTCCAAAGATTAGTGATCCATCTAGTAGCTAGAGTTCTCAACTAGTTTTTGTAGGTTTTGAAAATAAGCACGGATTTCCAAAAATACGACACCTATCACTAATAGTCTAGAGCTCTTGACACCAAAAGGTTAAACATTACTCACAACAATACCTCAAAACTATTGCAAGTTACTACTACAATTGAATAGCAACCTCAATTACCCACTTCAAGACAAGACACAACTCAGTGCAAAAACCAACTCTCTTAACAAGATAAACATGAAAACTAAAGAGAGTTAATGCAAAAAACTAAACAAAAGCGAAAGATCTTGGAAAAGATAAACAAGAAAACTAAGAGCTAATGATGGCAGCAGCTACGAAAAGATAAAGAACACACAACAGAAGAAAGATAGGCATGAAAATCCTATGATGTGTTCTAGTTAGAAGTGGAGTGTGTTTCTCTCCCACACAAAGTAAGCTGGGTTCTAACTTGTTATGAACAGCAAGAAAATCTAAAGAAAACTAAAAGGTAAACCTAAGAGCGAGACGCTCCAAGCATAGCACATAACGCATGAAGTGATAAAAATATAGTGAGACGGAGGACGAACTGCTGATTGTTGATGGAGAAGGGGATGCATGGGGGGCACCCCAAGCTTAGACTCTTGATTCTCCTTGAATATTTATTGGGGATGCATGGGGGCATCCCCAAGATTGAGCATTTGACACTTCCGGATCTTCTTTCATCATCTTCCCTCGCACACTTGAAAACTCCCTTGATACATAACTCATCATAAGCTGATTAGAGAGGTTAGTACCCTTAATAAAATAATTTTTCTCCACTGGAAATAAAGATATTCTTGAAGAGCTACTGTTTGTTAAGATTGACAAAGAGTTTTTGCAAAGAAAAAGCAAGCTTAAGGTTTGCAAAAGTAAGGAAAGGCAAAACGTGCTAGAATCTGTGAAAAACAGAAAAACAGGTAGTAAATAATTTTTTCTGGGGTACTTATGCAACTCAAATAAAAAAAACTCAGAACATACGCTCGAAAGAAAATTGTATAGAGAACGCTGCCAAAAATATTCAGATTAAAAAGATGATCTGGTGATTTTAGGCTAATTTTTCCGTCCAAGGATAGAATCTGTTTCGTGGACAGCATGTCACAACTTTTGAACTTTCTTGCAATTGGAGGCTAAACCATGCACAAAGCTTGAAAATAAAGATACAATGATGTTGCCACAGTAGTAAAAATCATCAAGACCACAAAAAAAAGAAGTAAGAACATCTTGGGTTGTCTCCAACAAGCACTTTCTTTTACACCTTTAAGCTAGGCATAAAGCAAAAATAAGAATCAAAGCTCCCCGAGATCATCAGAGTCATAAAAACCTTCGAATTGATTTTCAGTAAGTTCGTTCTTCTTTTTTCCTAGGGAAAATGTACTTACCTTTCGCCTTACCACGTAAGCGTATGTGCCCGTTACCAATATCAATGAAGCCTTTCATAGCTCGGAGGAAGTCCCTTCCAAGCACGATGTTACTTTGGTTTGGCTCCATGATGAAGAAATCCATCGTTGCAACCCTTTTAAGGAATGTAACTTGGACTTCTTTCACCTTTCCTTTAATCTCTGAAATATTTCCATTAGAATGTTCATGATAATATGACAAATTATCCATATTTAGTTTCGAATAATAATAAACTAATTTTGGCATTGTAGAAACCATGGATCCAATATCACAAAAACCAAGGAAGTCTTGGTTAGAGATGCTAATCCTAACAAAAGGCTCCCAATCATCATCTATCTCCAACATTTCTTTCTTGTTGGACTTAATTCCTCTACTTTTCTCAAGTCTAGATCATCCATCCTCTTTTCAATAGTGGCAAGTCTATCTATAACAGTATCAAAACTACGATCATAAACAAAATAACTAGATAGACCATGCAAAATATCAAGAGCTCTAGCTTCATCACACTCTAAAAAGTCTCCTTCAGCCATAATATCAAGAGAGTGTTTACACCACTTAAAAAGACCATGGTAAAAATTTCTATGCACAATTTTTATAGGTATCCAAGGCATAATTCTTTTATGTGCTTCAGTAATTCTGTCTCATGCCTTCTTCATATTCTCTCCATCCCTTTGATGAAAATCTAGAACTTTCGATTCCCTCAAAGAACCAAGTCCTAACATGCTTAACTAAACAAGAAGGACTACTAAAAGCAAGGTAAATAATTTTTTTGTGGTTTTCGATAAAGGACACTAAGATAAAAACTGAAAGATAAACTAACAAGACTAAAAAGCAAAGGTAAAAGATAGTGTGCAACTCCCGTATCTTGACGATTGGAGTCCCCGGCAACGGCGCCAGAAATTTGCTTGATGTGCGAGAGATGATAATGGCTTCTCGCCCTTCGTTGGTTACCCCAAGTGGAAGGTGAGATGTAGGATAGCAGCAAATTTCCCCTATGTAGAGGATAGGGTTTGTCTCCCGTAGGACTCCGAAAGCGGAAATTAGGTGACAACGACGCTAGAAATTTAGCGGTTGACGTGGACCTGCACACAGACACAAATAACTTTGCTCCCAACAAAGTTCAGAGAGGTTGTCAATCTCTCTGGTCTTGTTGTTTACAACAGATCAAAAGCAAGGGATAAAGGATAATGATAATTGCAACTGAAAGTAAAAGAAGGAAATAAATTGAGCGTGTAAACAGTGATGAAAATATGGACCGGGGTCCCATGATGTTCACTAGTGATGTCTCTCTCCCAAAAGACGATAATACTGCTATGCAAGGTAAAGCAATCATAGCTAGGCAATTGACAGGATTAAAAAGGCACCGCGATGCTAACTATGCTACAAAAAAAGGAAGAGGCTCAAAAGCATGGGCGGTACACCAAAATAAGTAGACCTAAATACAACTGCATCTACTACTAATCATCCACCTTGAGATATCTATCCAGAACATCTCACTGGTACTAAGTTGCAAGCCCCAACCAAAGTGTAAACCCAAAGAAACAGACATTTGCATTAAAAGAACTTTGCATAAAGTAAACAATCCTTGCAACCGCGGTTACAAGCACCATTGTTTTCCCCCTTTTGGCAAAAGCACATCCCCTAGAATCATGTTTCTGTCACTCAAGCTAGTCATCAGGGGGCATGAACCCACAATCGAGCATAACGTTCCCTCTTGGAGTCACTACCTACTACTTGGACAAAGCAATAAACATCAGCGGAGAACAGTCAAGAATTACTTAAGAACAAAAATATAAAAGATAAGAACCAAATATATTACTCTATCACAAACTGAACATAGTCTCATAATCCATCAGATCCCAGCAAACTCAGCATAGCAACAACAGAAAGATATACATATGTGCCTTGATCATGTATGGCAGCTCACAAGGTCTAATCCATGAATAACAAAGAGGGGAGGAGAACATCACATAACTACTGATCATGGACCCATGGTCCAAGGTAGACTACTCACGGATCATCCGGGGAGCGTCCATGGAGGAGGGAAAGCTCCCGGAGGTCAATCCTCCCTCTGACAGGGTACCGGGAAGAGGTCTGCTGGCGCTCCCGATCTTTGAAGCACGGCAGCGGCAGAACAGAGGAGAGATCGTGAAAAAGGGTTCTGTCTTCGGAAGAATCCCGTAACGGAGAATATATAGGCAAAGGGGGGGGGCAGGGGGCCACCAGGTGCCTAGGCGGCCACCTGGCGCGGCCACCCCTAGGGCGCGCCACCAGGGCGCCTGGGCCCCTAGTGGTGGCCCTCTGGCCCCACCTTGGTGTTTCCAGAAGCTTCCGGTACACTGATTTTTATCTAATTTTCCTGAATTATTGGAGCACTTGTAATATGGGGGAAACCTGAAATAGAAAAACAGCAGAAAACAGGAACTGACACTGGGATGGACTGAGTTAATAGGTTAGTCGAAATATGATCAAAAGTGTATGAAAGTGTATCTAGATCATAGGAATATCACACAAAACATGCATGGAGCAAGCAGAAATTATAGATACGTTTGGGACGTATCAGTGTTTCATGTGATGCACCCACATCTGTTCTTTGCGATAGTACTGCTGCCATTCAGATTGCAAATGATACAGTCAAGCACGAACTAACTAAGCATATTGGCGTCGATGCCTCTTTTACTCGCTCTCATTGTCAACAATCAACTATACATTTTCAGTATGTTCCATCGGAGCTTCAATATATTGGCATATTTCTTCACCAAGTCCCAAACTAGAGAACAACATTGTCTTCATATTCTCAAACTCAATGTTTCAGATCCACCTTGAGTTTGAGGGGGGGGGGTGTTAAGAATATATCTATAGCATTTAGTCCGTGTAGCTTTCAGGCCCAAGGCCCAGGTCCTCTGTTGAATATGTACTAGTTTCCCTTTGAGTAGATGTGATTTTGGCAAGACCTAAAGTCTTGGGTTCAAGTCTCAGTCCCCGCATTTCCCAAAAATTTAGCACTGCCCAAGTAGGGTGTGAGGGAAGGTGTTGATCATTCCATATCCACTTCGGATGTGAACCGGGGGGGGTGTTAAGTATATTATATCTCGTCTTCCTATCAGATCGATCTTTTGGGATAGTTGGTAGATAGGAATATCTAACAGTGAGCAGCAGTCAGCTTGGCGGTGCAAGTAAGAGTATATCTAAGTTTGAGGCCTTGACGCTGAATGACACATCTGACACACTTGAATCAGCTGACAGGTATTTCCATCATTAGTTAATACGGAGTAGTTAATTTGTTAAAATGTTGAGTCTTTATTATGACCCATATGGTTGAAGTAACCATAATAGCCGCTGACACATTATTACACTTGTTTATTAGGGGTGAGGATCATGGTTGTAAGGTGAGCAGCAGTAATATTGGGGCTACTAGAACGACTCAAAAACTTGAATCGGCCAACATGTAGGTCCATCTTCAGTTTAAAGTTTGACCTGTATAAATTAATATTTTGTATATTGAAATGATGGATACTGGCTATAACCTATATATCTAAACTAATGTTAATTTCCACCGAAACATTACCAAACTGGTTTTGATTAGGGTTGAGGAGCATGCCATCATGGTGAGCAGTAGTAATCTTGGGTGTACAAGCACATATATGTCTATGTTTCAGATCCTGACACTGAATGACACACTTCACACACTTGAATGGGTTGACATGTGTTTTTTTATTTTGCCCGTCCTTTATAAGTTGATTGTTATTTTATTAAAATGTTGGGTAATTGGTACGACCCCACATGGTTGAACTTATTCGCAATTATTATGACACATATGATTGAATCTATGTGACGAGGATCGGCCTTAGCAGACCCCATGGTAAGGTACCCTGGGTTTAGATTGTAGAGAGGAGGTGCAGGTTGGTGATACTCGTGGCTAACAGGAGACATGGATTTACCCAGTTTTAGGGCCCTCGATCTGTCAAACCCCCACTTCCTGCTCTTTGTATTATGATGGAGGCGATTACAATGGCGGTCAAGGCGAGATCGCTCGGGACCGGAGGTGTTGCTATGAGATTGGATGCCCTAGACGTCCCATCTCCCAGCCTTTATATACTAGGATGGGTCACAAGGAGTCCGTCTAGGTTTACAGGGGAAGTTGCCTAATCTAGCTTCAGTCTTGGACGCCAAGTCGCGGTTTCCATAACTCTAAGGATTCTTACGTCAGTGCTTCGAGTGGGCCAGTCGTGGGCTGGTCGAAGCTTCCAGTAGGCCTCCTGTCTTGACACGCACCAGGTACCCTCATCCACAGGAGTTGTGGGGACACCCCCTCATCAGTAGCCCTCGAGTGCCTGGGGGACTCGAAGAGTCGCGCATGGACTCAAGCCCGCAATCAGTTGTAGTTGTACATGTCGCTTTGTTGCGACTCGTCGGCTGTTAGCCATGATAGATTTTTTTGAGGTATGCTAAGCTGAAAGGGCCCAAGGTACTCGACTGGTCGAGCCTCGATGAATTGCGTGGAAAATACCTCAGTAGCCCAATAAAGTGCGCGTCCCTCGACACGAACTTGGATACAACTGGTGTCAAGAAATGTCCATGCCAGTCTTAGAAAATATGTCCCTAACGCGTCCGTTAGTGGATTAACTTTCATCATGCATCGTGCATGGAACTTTAGGGAGTGAAGTCACGCTATGGCAAGTCCCGGCCCGTCCGTCTGTGCAGCGTGGTATTACCTACACGCGAGCTTGCGCGACATCTGGGGTGCAGTGTGTCGCATCCCATGCAGTATTTGTAGGGGCGTAGTGCCAAAATAGAATGCAACCGCTCGGAAAAAAATCGAGTGGACTAATAGCAGTCACTCGCGGAGCATTCGCGAGCTCAGGTGAGGAATAAGTATGAGATGCACCCACTCAGAAATTTGTCGAGTGGGCTAGTAGTGCGAGCACCCGTGGAGCATTCGAGTGCTCTGGTGAATTGTCCTTCCGCTTGTCTTTCGAGTCTTGCTTGTTAGTGCGAGTAGTCACTCGAGCACTTCATCACGTGGGTAAGGGAGCACCCGAACTCTATAGATGTATTTTATTCTTGTTGTAGGGGAGTGACCACTCGCACCCTCGCAACTTAGTCCGTGCTGCCGACGCTCTTACTTTAGCGATGACAGGGCGCTCCCGTTGGGAGTAAAATTTTGATGTAAAGCAAAAGTTTTGAAAGAAGGAAAATCTGTTGAGAGAACCTGTTTGCTTGATCTGTTGATAAGGAGTGGTCCATGGTAAAAAAAACCCTTGCTCTAGCATGCGCTTAGCACGCCTTGCTGGGATGGGACGTCACAGGAAGGCTTGACAGTTGTGAACAACTGCGTGCTGTGGTCAGATGTGACATGATGTATCTTGCCATGGTAATTTCGCGGCGCGTGATGATGACTCCTTGTTTTGCCTACAAAATGGGCAGCGTGGTTACTGCGTCGGTTGAGATTTCCATGCCGCATGGGCATCGTGGGATCATGTCACGTCGAGTTGGTTCAGAAATCGACGGCGGGTGCATAGTCCGTCGCTGCTGGTTAAATACAAGAGGCCCGGGTAGTTTGAGGTTTTCCAAGCTCTCGCCTTCCCCTTCTTCTTCTTCCTTTGCTTCTTCCCTCTTTGATCCTCTGCTCTGCGCGGCTGTCTGTGAAGAACATGTCCAAGCGCACGGAAAGCACAAGGGCGTACAAGGGCACGTCACAGGAGTCGTCATCGGCGAGGATGATCGGAAGATGGAAGCAGTCATCCTTTGAGGCTTCTGATCTGGATGTGCTGGTGGCGGATGGGATCGTCGCTGAAGGCGCTGATCGAATCCATGGTGAGGAGGAGGTGCCTGCACCCCGTGGCGATGAGAGGGTATGATTCCAGCGCTTTTCCCACGTGGATTTTCTCTTCCTGTTCACCCATTCGTCCGCGGATTGCTCTTCACATATCAGCTTCAGTTGCAAGATTTGATGCCCAATGGGGTACTGCACATAACGTTCTTGATCACGCTACGTGAGTGCTTCTTGGGAATCTATGCCCACTCGGGCTCTGGAAAAAAGCCTCTTCAATGTGAAGAGGACTAATTCTGAATATGCCATTGGTGGAGTCAGCATTTCTATTAAGGATAAAAATGCCTATTTTGATTTGGAAAAACTGGATTCTGTCCATATGTGGCGGAAGGGTTGGTTCTATTTGAAGGATCAGTGTGTTGATGGCCATCAGTTTGGTCTTGCACCGTTTAACCTGGTTGCGCGAGTGACTAAGAAGTCATCTTGGGGGCATGTTTTGTCTGCTGATGAGGTGGCTGTCATAGAGCCCTTGATGCGAACACTTGCGGACCTGAAGGGAAGGATAACTGGTGGGAAACTTATTGCTGTATTTATGAGGAGGCGCATCCAACCCTTGCAGCATCGAGTGCATCTTATGTGGCGGTACACAGGACTCGAGGACTCGACTAGGTGCTCTACCGTAGATATTTAGGGTAGTGATCTCTTGTTGCAAATCCAGCAAATTACCAAGTGTACGAGTACTGGTCTCGGGAGCTCTTTATTTCCATATGCGGCTAACATGCCTTTGCCTGAGGTATTTCTTCGTGCCTTGGCTATCTTGTGAATTTGTCCAAACTCTTGTTGTTTGCTGACTGTACTTTGTTTTCTAGGGCCACGTTCCTCTGCTTAGCGATCCGCCACAGCCTTAGGATGCTGAGATGAGGGAGGATCCCAATGTGATGCTTGTGGATTCCATGCCCGCGAGCGGTGACGGTGCTGGTCAGACTTCGCGTGCTAATGCTTGTGAGCCTTCAGCCGCTGATCTTGGTGGTCGGCCTTCTGTTGATGATGACGAGGATGACCTGGTGCCGCTGCGCTTTAGAAAGAATCGCTCCTCGGCTTCTGCTGGACAGCCAGCTGGGGGTGGTGCTTGGGTTCCGCCATCAGTGGCGCCAGATGTTGCGCCTGGCCCACCTCCGGCTACTCCGAAAAATGGAAATTTGGGATGCTTATTTGTTCGGGTGCTGCACCCGTTGGGTTTGTACTTCTTCTTTAGATTGATTGTGTTTCTGCTTTGAATTGCTGTACTAATAACTGGTATGCTGCAGCACTGTGCTTGTTCTGACTGCCTCTTCGACGAGTGCCGCTGCTGCTGATCTTCACTCGACTAACTCTGACACGGCGGCTAAACATTCGGGTCCCGCAGCGGCTCCGATAGTCTCAGGTGTGTGTACGACCACTGCGACTGCTCCGTCTGGTGGCTCTGGTGCAGCTACAGAAGGCAATTCTTCCCCGGACGTGAAGCTCGTGGTTGCTGAAGGGTACGTCTTGGAAAAGAAGGGCCTCCCTATTGAGGATAAAGCTGCGTTCTTCGATCGAATGTCCGAGCAGGTATTGAACCTTGATTTCTGAATTTTATTGGGGGCATGGCAGCGCTCCCGATGGGAGTAGCCCCCGAGGCTGTGAGCAACCACTTGTGGTTGGTTACAGTCTTGAGCTTCTCCTTTGTGTGACCTTGTTTCTTGCTTTGGTGTTGTTGTAGTCGCTGTTCCGGATCTACGAGCGCGTGCTGTCAGATGCTGACCGGTCCAGGTGTGCCCATGATGCTGTCCAGGGGAAACTTACCCTTATGAGGCGTGAGTTGCTTTTCTTGCTGTGGGCACCCCGGATTATATACCTGGAGTGGCCAGCTGCGCACCCGTCACGTTCCCATGATCAGTGATACGTGATGCGCAACTCGATAGGTAATAGAGATCACATGTTCATACAACATACCAAACATCATAGTGTTGAATCACATAGTCTTACACTGCCTCATCGGGCACAAATGTAGCGGAAACCAAAATACTTTTAACATAGCAGCAGGGCATAACCAACAGTAAAGTCCAGAGCGTAGCACATCCTAGCAAGCGTAAACATCAGAATACTCCGCGTCCATTACCTGCTCCTCCAAGCCTGACCGTTTGAATAACCAGGGACAAAGGCGTGAGTACATACAAAGTACTCGCAAACCATCTAAAGAAAAGAAAAAATATTTTTTAATAGGGAAAATAGTAGGATAGCC
The DNA here is from genome assembly GCA_950022295.1 of Bromus sterilis. Taxonomy (NCBI): domain Eukaryota; kingdom Viridiplantae; phylum Streptophyta; class Magnoliopsida; order Poales; family Poaceae; genus Bromus; species Bromus sterilis. The sequence continues at coordinate 260,123,335 of OX465598.1, read as the reverse complement.
ATATGGTGGAGTTTATCACGGGGGGGGGGGTGTACTAGCTACTCATCTTAATTAAGTTGGAAAATTTTTAGTGTTGAGCAAGTTTTATTCCCACAAGTAGCATTGAGTTAATCATGCCCAACCATATCCCTTTCAACATCAACATCATCATCGTGAACCATAATCTCGGTACTTAGAATTTCTCATCTATTCCCCACAAAGTGTGGCCTCACTAGCTATCCATGACCATGGACTCCGACTACTCGAATAGTTTTAACTCTGTAGAGGTTGTACACTTTACCCACATGACACAATCCCGTCTTGTTTCCACCAGTGGCCGCTGGCGTAGTACACACTGTGGTATACCGGCAGGAGGATTGTGACAAGATCATCCATTAGATCACACTTATTGTGTCATGCCCACTAGGTTTCAACGCGGAAGGAACCTCTGTTCATAGTACGAATCCCCCTTTTGTGCCGAGGACACCCCTCTCAAGGCAACTATCCCTTCTGCGGTACGGAAATGACAGCAATAAGGATGAACTAACAAAGTAACCAAGCCAGTGCCCATATAGCATGTGGTTGTACTATAGGGCTAGGTTTCAGCGAAACTTATAGAGAGTCCTTCAATACTTTGAATATGTTCAACGATGTTTCCAACAATAACCACAATCTTGGCCATCACATCTTCTTAGATGTATGCCATTACATAAGGGTGGAGCAAGATTAACCAATTATTATGTTGCACTTAATTATTTACCAAGGCTAATTGATGGTCTCGATAGAGCATCGAAATCATCGGGGTTATATTTTCATTTTCCCAAACAGGTAGGGTATAAAGGTATGTTGTGGTTGTCCTAATACAACTACTATAATCCCATCCCAAGATGATGTAAAAATAGGTGATACAATAGCATGATACAAAAGAAAGTAGAAAATGTAGGACACGGGTTTGAGTTTTGAAGATGTCTTGCCTGCATCGGCGATGTCTCCTGGTACGGCTTATTCGGCTTGGGAGGAGTCTTCACCTGCCACATCAAGCACTTCGTCTACGCGTTGCAGAAAAAAGTAAACACACATTACAATCACAACAAGGCAAAAACATACATAACCAATATCACTCAATTTCACAATCAACAACAAGCAATTAAAGAAGAAACATTTTCAAACTTTTATAACCATTAATATATTATTTTCATAACACCACATCAAGGTTCAAAAATTATAACATGGCAATCATCAAACAAAACACTCAAAGGCATGGTAAGAGTGGCAAAGCCGGGCATATCAACCAAATATCAAGCATGGCATAGCAATTTGATTCACATCACAACACAACTTAGCAAAGTTTTTTTAACCCTAATATTTAGCATTCTAATAACAAGACATTAAAAGTTGGGATGTGACCATTGCTTTCTGTGCTGCTGTTGTTTTTCTGTTGCGGCTTTGCGTTGATTATGATGCTTTTGATGTAGGCCGCAAGAAGGAGGCTGAGAAGCGGGCTGCTGTGGCGGAGAAAGAGCTCTGCTTGCTTCGGGGCACTTTGGAGTCAAAGGAGAAAGAGCTTCAGGTGCACCTTGGTGAGGTTGATCGGCTTCGGCTGGCGGAGGAACAACTTCGGCAGGCCAAAATGACTGAGGGTGATCGCCTGCGCGCCTTGGCGGGTGATCGAACAGGTAGAACGATTTAGTTATGTACCGTTTCTTCGGTGTTGAATTTTGGCTTGAATTATGATCTTTGTTTTTCTGACGTTGTAGGCCCCGTGGGCGTTGAGGTTGCGACGGCTGCTTCTGCGGACTCGAGCACTCTTCGTGGTGCCGTGGATGTCGTGTCAAGTGCTGCAGAAGCCTTCAAGGCCGTCAATGAACGAGCTGTTACCCTACTCAAGCTTTTGCATGAGAACGTGTATCCAGAAGAGGAGGATCGGCCCGAAGGTCTCGATCGGCTGGTTGATGCCTTTGACTTTTTGCTTGAATTCTAATCTTTGTCTTTCTGATGTTTTAGTATCCGTGGCTGTTGAGATTGCGACGGCTTCCTTTGCAGACTCAGGAACTCTTAGTGGTGCTGTGGATGCCGTATCGAGTGCTGCAGGTGCCGTCAAGGCCGTCGTGATTGATCTTTCACTCTCCTCATGCTTTTGCATGACCACATGTTTTTGGACGAGGAGGATCGGCCCGAGGGTCTTGATATGCAGGTTGCTGCCTTCGGCCCGGACGGTGACCGCTTGGAAGGCCTAGTCCGTGAAACCGTGGTGAGCGGGCTCGCGACGTCCTTTGTTGTTCTCTTAGGGTGCGGTGTGCCAATTGAGGATTACATGGTGGACAACATGCCCGATTATACGGAGGAGCAGAGCATGCGGGCCACTGGACTTTCCTGTCGGCCGCAGTTGGTTGTGGAGGCCGATATCCGCAAGTCTGAGGGTGCTGCGTAGATGGGAGCAATCTTGCTTTCCTTGTGCTTGTTTCTTTGTATGACTGTTTGAATTTTTTAATAAGTCTCCTTCGGACCAGTGGGTGTTTAATTTTGCTGGCGATGCCGCTGCCTTGTCCTTGTGGTTGTGATTTCCTTCAGTGTTTGACTACTATTTGCTTTTCCTCTTGCGGTAGGTTGTCCCCGGCGTCTCTCGGGCTTGGAGGTCTTTGAAGGAGTACGCTCGCGAGGGTGCATATGAGTCCCTCTGCTTGATACATAGAGGCGCAGAGCGCGAGATCAGCCGGCTCAAGGGTGCTATTGCGATTCATTGTTCGAAGCGCGAACGTGCTGAGGCTCCGTTGGATAATTTTGTTTCTTGGATACCAAAGTTGTCCGACCTGCTGAAGGGTGACTGTTGATGTTCGGATGTTCGAGTGCTTCTTCTTGTGCTCTGGCTGATCTTTGTCCTTTGTTTTGCTGCAAAGTGCTGTCTGGCCGCTCCCGCGAGGAGGAGGATGAGGCTGTGCAGTCGGAGTTGTCGCGACTGGAAGACCCGGCCATGCAAGCTGAGAATCCTCTTTGGATGGATAGGGCTCGTGCACGGCCGTTTGCTGTTCTTCTTCTGCGAGTGAACAGGGTTCCCAGGGTCCTTGAGTACTGTTGCAGGGTGCTTGATGGTACTTTCTCCGAGTTTTATCCCTTGGATCCTATTCCGACGACCCTCGAGTAGCTTTGCCGAGTGTTTTCTCAACCCGCAGAACTTCGTCGCGTAGTGAATCATCAAATTCATGCGGGGGGCCCGCCGCGCCTTTGCTTTTGTGCATAGTCATTGGCCCGAGATAGATCTTATGCTGGCGGCTCATGGTCCTCCTGGTGGTCGATATGAACCGATGGGGGAGCACTATGAGGCGACAGATGCACCCTCGCCCTTGGTTGTGGAGAACTTTTTCAAGGAGAACGAGCGCATACTTGACGCACTTTGTAAAGTTAAGGCGGAGCCTGGTGTATATGGCTTCTTATAGCTTGTAGGTTCTTCTCCGTTTGTTGAAGACTCGTAGGTGTGGGATTTCTTCTTGTGTAATGCATATGGAAATGCTATAGTTGGCTCGTAACACCATGGGGGTGGCTATTATGCGCGAGCCCCCGAGTGTTTGAGTTGTTGAGCGCTTTGTAGGGTGGCTGCTGCGAGCGATCCCCCCGAGTGCCAGTTTTAAGTCGCGTAAGCGAATAAAGCCTCGGAGGGTGGCTGCTGCGAGCGAGCCCCCAAGTGCCTATTTTAAGTCGCATAAGAGTATACCGCCTCGGAGGATGGCTGCTGCGAGCAAGCCCCCGAGTGCCGATTTTAAGCCGCGTAAGCGAATAACGCCTCGAAGGGTGGCTGCTGCGAGCGAGCCCCCGAGTGCCAATTTTAAGTCGCGTAAGAGAATAGCACCTCAGAGGGTGGCTGCTGCGAGAGAGCCCCCGAGTGCCAATTGTAAGTCTCGTAAGCGAATAACTCCTCGGAGGGTGGCTGCTGCGAGCGAGCCCCCGAGTGCCAATGTTAAGTCGCGTAAGAGAATAACACCTCGGAGGGTGGCTGCTGCGAGCGAGCCCCCGAGTGCCAATTTTAATTCGCGTAAGCGTATAACGCCTCGGAGGGTGGCTGCTGGGAGCGAGCCCCCGAGTGCCAATTTTAAGTTGCGTAAGATATTTTTGGGAAAAAGACTTCCTTGCTCTGATGCTTCCATGATGTTCTTACACGAAGGGGCTGAGAAACATCCTTTTATTTGGATCGATGGCTTGGTAGCCCTAGGAATGAAAATTTGCTGCTAAGATAGTTGGGGGGAAGGGCATGAAGCGCCGGTTTCTCCCTTGCTCTCCTTGTTGGAGGATTCTTCTGGCTCTTCCTTGGTGCTATTTGAGCGCTTCTGGTTGTTCGATTGATTTTCTGTTTTGGTGAGCTCTGAAGGCTTCCGATAGCTTTTTGAATTATCTGTCACAGCGATCGGATATGACGAAGCTTCCGTTGATGGTGATGACTCCCTTTGGCCCTGGTATTTTTAGTTTGAGGTACGCGTAGTGGGGTATGACCATGAAGCGTGCGAAGGCTGGTCGACCGAGGATGACGTGGTACTGTGACTTCCAGTCGACCACTTCGAAATCTAGAGTCTCCTTTCTGAAGTTATTTGCGTTGCCAAAAACCACTTCTAGACTTATCTTGCCAAGGGGGTAGAATGCTTTGCCTGGTACGATTCCGTGGAAGGTCGTACCCAAGGTTTTGAGTGTTGAGGTTTGGATGAACATCTCTTCTAGGGTCTTGGTGAATATGATGTTGATGACACTGCCTCGTTCCATGAAGACTCGCGACATGTCATAGTTTCCAATTATTGCTTCGAGTACGAGTGCGACGTGACCTGGCCGCGGGATAGTAGGTGGGTGGTCCTCCCGAAAGAAGGTGATTTTAGTCTCGGAACCGCGAAGGTATTCTGGGATTTCCGGGTATGAGTAGACAACGAGGAAAACTTGTCTAGAGACTTGCTTCTACTGCCTATTTGATGGCCTTTCTTCCTGGATCATGCAGATTCGTCCATGCGCCGCTGGGTATTCTTCCTCTTCTTCAGGTGCCATGCGTCGTTGCTGTATGGCTGCTACCTATCTTTCTGGTATGGTAGGGGTGGGTGGTGCGTTGTATGCGATTGTCCCGATTTCTACGCTTGCGAGTGGTTGCGAGGTTGGCGCTGTGGTCCACCTTTTTTCTTCTGAGAGTTTGATACGTCCAAAACGTATCTATAATTTCTGCTCGCTCCTTGCATGTTTTGTGTGATATTGCTATGATCTAGATACACTTTCATACAATTTTGATCATATTTGGACTAACCTATTAACTCAGTGCACCCCAGTGCCAGTTCCTGTTTTCTGCAGTTTTTCTATTTCAGTTTTCCCCCATATAAAAAGTGCCAGAAAAATTCGGGAAAATTCAGATAAAAAATCAGCGTGACGGAAGCTTCGAGAAGAGCCCGGGAGGGGCCAGAGGGGAGCCAGGGGGGCCCAGGCAGCCACCCAGCACGGCCCCACCCCTGGCCGCGCCAGGGGGGCGCCTGGGGCCCCTGGCCCACCTCTGGCCGCCCCCTTTCGCCTATTTATCCCCCGTCACGGGAAAACCCCAGAGGAGATCCCTATTCCGCGAACCCGCCTCTGTTCCGCCACCGCCGCGCTTCCGAAGATCGGGAGCACCAGAAGACCTCTTCCCGGCACCCTGCCGGAGGGAGGATTGACCTCCGGGAGTCTCCTCTCCACCATGGATGCTCCCCAGATGTCTCGTGAGTAGTTTTCCTTGGACCATGGGTCCGTGATCAGTAGCTATGTGATGTTCTCCTCCCCTCTTTGGTCTTCATTGTTTAGACCTCGTGAGCTTCCCAACATGATCGAGGCACCTTTGTAATATTTCTGCTATTGCTATGTTGAGTTTGATAGGATCTGATGGATTATGAGATTATGTTCAGATTGTGATAGAGTAATATATTTTGTTTTATCTCTTATATTTTTGTTCCTAAGAAATTCTTGCATGTTCTCCGTTGATGTTTATTGCTTTGGCCAAGTAGTAGGTAGTGACTCCAAGAGGGAGCGTTGTGCTAGATTGTGGGTTCGTGCCCCCCCCCGATGACATGCTTGAGTGACGTAAACATGAGTCTAGGGGATGTGCTGTTGCCACAAGGGGGAAAACAACGGTGCTTGTAACCGCGGTTACAAGGATTGTTTACTTTACGCAGAGTTCTTTTTAATGCAGTTGTCTGTTGCTTTGGGTTTACACTTTGGGTGGGGCTCGCAACTTAATACCAGCGAGATGTTCTGGATAGATATCTCAAGGTGGATGATTAGTAGTAGATGCAGATGGATTTCGGTCTACTTACCTTGGCGTACTGCCTGTGCTTTTGAACCTCATCCTTTCTTTTGTAGCATAGTTAGCATTGCGGTGCGTTCATAATCCTGTCAATTGCCTTTCTGTTAGCAATTTTATCGTCTTTTGGGAGAGAGACATCACTAGCGAACATTACGTATCCCGGTCCATATCCTTATCATTGTTTCCACACTATATTTACTTTTCTGCATTTACTTTCAAGTTGCTATTATTATCCCTTGCGTTTTATCCTTTGTAAACAACAAGAACGGAGAGATTGACAACCTCTCTGAACTTCGTTGGGGACAAAGTTATCCGTGTCTATGTGCAGGTCCGCGTCAGTTGCGCCGCTGACACCTACTTATCATCTCTGGAGTCCTACTGGAGACAAACCTTGGTATCTTTACCGAGGGAAATTTGCTACTGTGCTGCATCACGCCTTCCACTTGGGGCTCACCAACGAAGGGCGAGAAGACTACACCCGTCAACCCTCGCGCCATCAAGGAAATCTGGCGCCGTTGCCGGGGACTCCAAGTGCTAAGATAGGGGAGTTGCACACTACCCTTTACCTTTGTTTTTTAGTCTTGTTAGTTTATCTTTCAGTTTTTATCTTTGTGTCTTTTATCAAAAACTACAAAAAAATCTGCCACACTTGCTGCTACTATGGGTTCCACTGAAAACGCCAAGTTGTGTGACTTCACTAGTCACAACAACCAAGACTTTATCTGCACTCCCATTGCCACACCTGCCACTTCAGCTACCTCGTATGAAATTAAACCTTCTTTGCTAAACCTTGTTATGAGAGATCAATTCTCTGGTGCTGGAGATGATGCTTCTTTACACTTGAATAATTTTGTTGAATTATGTGATATGCAAAAGTATAAAGAAGTAGAAGGTGATGTTGTTAAGCTCAAGCTCTTTCCTTTCTCTTTAAGGGGAGATGCTAAAATCTGGTTTCAATCTTTGCCTAGAAATAGCATAGATTCTTGGGATAAGTGCAAAGATGCTTTTATAGGGAAGTACTACCCTCCTGCTAAGATTATCCAATTGAGGAGTAATATTATGAATTTTAAGCAATTGGATAATGAACACGTTGCCCAAGCTTGGGAACGGATGAAATCTCTTGTTAAGAAATGCCCTACACATGGTTTGACTACCTAGATGGTTATCCAGACTTTTTATGCAGGCTTGAACTTTACCTCGCGGAACCTGTTAGATTCGTCCGCGAGAGGAGCCTTTATGTCAACTACACTTGGTGCTGCCACAAAGCTTCTCGATGAAATGATGACCAATTATTCTCAATGGCACACCGAACGCGCTCCAACAGGTACGAAGGTAAATTTTGTCGAGGAAATTACCTCCCTCAATGAAAAGGTTGACTTAATTATGTCTCTACTTACCAAACAACCCTCTATTGATCGTCATGATGTTCTTTAAATTCTTTGGTTGCTCAAGAACAAGTAGATGTGAACTTTATTGCTAGAAACAACTTCAACAACAATGCTTATAGGGGAAATTTTGCTAGCAATCCTAGACCGTTTCCATCCAACTATGGGAACAACAACACCTATCCTAGCAACAAGAACCCCTCTTCTGAATTAGAAAGCATGCTTAGAGACTTTATCACTACCCAAAAAGCCTTCAACAAAAATGTAGAAGAGAAATTATCTAAAATAGATAATCTCTCTTTGAAGGTAGAAAGCTTAGCCCTTGATATTGAGATGCTCAAAATTAGAACTTCCCCCCTTGAGGAGAATAAGTCCACTCCTATTAATGCTATCCAGTTACCAATCAATAGAAACATTAGGATGATGGCTAAACTTAAAGAAAGATGGGCTAGAGAAAAAGAGGAAGAGGATAGAATTAAGAGCCTTCCTACACACCACACAGTTGCCACTATCCAAATTGTTGAGGACACTCAAACTATTAGCACCCAATGCACTCCTAGTCCCGTTGGACCTATTAATGGTGATGCTAATACCTCAACCATAGAAGAAGAAACTCCTATGAACGTAGAGGGTTTCAAACAAGTGAGCCTAGATGACACTACTAACACCTTTGATAATAGTGATATTGATTTTGATAGTTGTACCCTCTCAGAAGTTATCGGTTTGCTACACAAAATGTCTAGAGACCCCCACACTAGCACACTTAATCTTGCCTTCACGGAGCATATCACAAATGCTCTCATCAAAGCTAGGGAGGAGAAGCTTAGAGTAGAAGCCTCCATACCTAGGAAGCTAGAGGATGGTTGGGACCCTATGATCAAAATTAAATTAAATAACTTCTCTTGCTATGCTTTATGTGATGTTGGATCTAGTACCTCTGTTATGCCCAAAAGAATATTTGATATGTTTGAGTTGAAACCTTTTGAGCCTTGTTCTTTTGGTGTTCGTCTTGTTGATTCTTCCGTAAAGAAACCTTTAGGGAAGATCGATGATGTTCTTATCATTGTCAATGACAACTATGTTCCCGTTGATTTTATTGTTATGGATATAGAGTTTGAACCTTTATGTCCAATTATTTTGGGACGTCCTTTTCTTCGCACTGTTGGTGCGGTTATTGACATGAAAGAGGGGAATATAAAATTCCAATTCCCATTCAAAAATGGGATGGAACACTTCCCTAGAAAGAAAATCAAGTTACCTTTTGAGTCCGTTACTCGGGCTAGTTATTCTCTTTCTCTTGATAAAACTTGATTCTTCTTTTTGCATTATGCCTAGCTAATGGCTTTAAAGAAGCGCTTTCGGGAGGCAGCCCGCAACGAATTTAGGTTTTTCTTTTTGCTTTTGTTGTGTCTTGATGTTTGTTACTTCTGTAGCAACATCATTGTACCTTTATTTTTCAGCTTTGTGCCAAGTTATAGCCTCTTACGGCAAGGGAAATAAAAGTTGTGACATGCTGTCCAGAAAACAGATTCTGTCCTCGTGACCAAAAAAATTCCAGAAAAATCCCAGTTCATCTTTTTGAGCTGAAATTCTTACACCGTATGCTCTATACAATGAAGAAACTTCCGTATGTTCTGAGTTTTTTGATTTGAGTTGCAGAAGTGCCCCTAAAAAATTATTTACTACCTGCTGATCTGTTTTTCATAGATTCTGCCACGTTTTGTCTCTCCTAACTTTTGCAAACCTTAAGCTTGATTTTTCCATGCAAAAACTTTTTGGAAATCTTGAGAAACAGTAGGTCTTCAAGAATATCTTTATGTACAGTGGGTAAAAATTATTTTATTAAGGGTACTAACCTCTCTAATCAGCTTATGATGAGTTATTTATGAAGGGAGTTTTCAAGTGTGCGATGGAAGATAATGAAAGAAGATCCAGGAGTGTCAAGCGCTCAAGCTTGGGGATGCCCCCATGCATCCCCAATAAATATTCAAGGAGACTCAAGCGTCTAAGCTTGGGGATGCCCCCTTGCATCCCCTTCTCCATCAACAATCATCAGTTCGTCCTTCGTCTCACTATATTTTTATCACTTCATGCGTTATGTGCTATGCTTGGAGCGTCTCGCTCTTAGGTTTTGGTTTTAGTTTTCTTTAGCTTTGCTTGCTGTTCATAACAAGTTAGATCCTTTCTTACTTTGTGTGGGAGAGAAACATGCTCCACTTTCAAAATTTAGAACACATCATAGGATTTTTCCTACCTATCTTCTTGCTGTTGTGTGTTCTTTATCTTTTCATAGCTACTGCCATGTTTAGTCTTAGTTTTAGTTTGTCTTTAGCAAGAGCCTTGGATTTTGCTTTAGTTTGTTGCTGGAACTCTCTTTAGTTTTCATGTTTATCTTGTTAAGAGAGTTGGTTGTTGCACTGAGTTGTGTCTTGTCTTGAAAGTAGGTAATTGAGGTTTCTATTTAATTTTAGTAGTAGCTTGCAATAGTTTTGAGGCATTGATGTGAGTAATGTTTGAACTTTTGGTGTCAAGAGCTCTTGCCTATTAGTGATAGGTGTCGTATTTTGGGCAATCCGTGTTTATTTTCAAAACCTACAAAACTAGTTGAGAACTCTAGCTACTAGATGGATCACTACTCTTCTGAGGAGTCGAATATTAGAGAACACTCACGTACCATGAGTCGAGGATGCGCAAGGATAACCAAACCCCCATACACTCCTCCTCGGGGTACTTGTCTCTTTGTGAACCTCCTCATTAGATTGAGAGTTATCGATAATAAGTGCATGAGTTCTTCGGACTAATGTAAGTATTGAGAGTTGACACTTCCGCCTTCCCATATTTTGCTAGCCTTTCCCGTGCCGTGCATTGCCTTCTTCTCACTCCGAGAGTTGGTTTCCACCTTCGCCGGTACATCCAAACCCTTGGCATGATACGCTCTGTCATCATAAGCCTCCATATATCTTTCCTCAAAACAGCCACCATACCTACCTATCAAGGCATTTCCATAGCCTTTCCGAGTTACATTGCCATGCAACTTCCACCTCTTCATGACTTGATCTTCATGTCATACATGTTGCTGCTACACTGGCAGCGACATACATTGCATACATCATGATAGTTACATCTTCTTTATGATTTTGAGTACCTTGTAAAGTGTGAAAGATTTCCTATACCTTCTTGTAAAATAGAGTGTTTCCCTTAAGTGAGGAAAAGATCCCAAAGTGGACACATTATAACATCCCAAAGAGGACAAATGAGAGTTAAATAGAAAGAGCCATTGAGGCCACAAAAAAATACAAAAAAAAATAGAAAAAAGAGAAAAAGAAATAAAAAGAGAGAAAGGGGCAACACTACTATCCTTTTGAGAGATCCACACTAGTACTCCTTTTATATCCTTGTACTCCATAGAGATGATCTTTATGCATATAGCTATGTGGGGACCTTCACACTACAGAACTTGGCTTGCATATTCCAAGGATGAGCCTCCTCAAACGAGCTCTAGGTCTTCATGAGCGAGCAAGTTAGATGCACCCCCACTAGTTCCTTTGGAGAGATTTTTAGCTCGCATGTGCATCCGTTGCATGGCAATCCTACTCCTCACATCATATCTATCATTTGGCATCTCTTGCCTATGATTGTCCTCATTGATGTGAGCCATTCTCATCCTTTTTGTCTTCCTCCTCCACCATATTTCTCGCTTTGCCATCCTAAGTGTCAACTCTCGTGCTTACGCTCATCCATTGCATGAGTGCTCAAAATATCGAAAATGAGTGGATCAAATTGACTTGTACCTGGCTAGTGGTCTGGGGACGAGTCAAGATAAGATTCCAAAGAAGACCAAGTGTGAAACTTTAGTAGATTGAGTTCTCAACACAAAAATACCTTTTTCTCGTATTCCCTACCCCCTTTCTTGCACGCAAACACCATTTGGAGACATTCGAGTCACGGACAGCGAGAGCTCTTGCACCTTTTGTTCTTTTGTTACTTGTTTCAATGTTAATATAGACTCTTGCATGTTATGACTTGAATTGAATCTCTAACCTTGATTGCTTTACTTTTCAAAGTTCTTTTATGGTTGCTAGCATGTCACCACAAAAATTATGTTGTTATCATTTACCTACTCGAGGACGAGCAGGAATTAAGCTTGGGGATGTTGATACGTCCAAAACGTATCTATAATTTCTTCTTGCTCCTTGCATGTTTTGTGTGATATTGCTATGATCTAGATACACTTTCATACACTTTTGATCATATTTGGACTAACCTATTAACTCAGTGCACCCCAGTGCCAGTTCCTGTTTTCTGCTGTTTTTCTATTTCAGTTTTCCCCCATATAAAAAGTGCCAGAAAAATTCGGGAAAATTCAGATAAAAAATCAGCGTGACGGAAGCTTCGAGAAGAGCCCGGGAGGGGACAGAGGGGAGCCAGGGGGGCCCAGGCGGCCACCCGGCGCGGCCCCACCCCTGGCCGCGCCAGGGGGGCGCCTGGGGCCCCTGGCCCACCTCTGGCCGCCCCTTTCGCCTATTTATCCCCCGTCATGGGAAAACCCCAGAGGAGAACCCTATTCCGCGAACTCGCCTCTGTTCCGCCGTCGCCGCACTTCCGAAGATCGGGAGCACCAGAAGACCTCTTCCCTGCACCCTGCCGGAGGGAGGATTGACCTCCGGGAGTCTCCTCTCCACCATGGATGCTCCCCGGATGTCTCGTGATTAGTTTTCCTTGGACCATGGGTCCGTGATCAGTAGCTATGTGATGTTCTCCTCCCCTCTTTGATCTTCATTGTTTAGACCTCGTGAGGTGCCCAACATGATCGAGGCATCTTTGTAATATTTCTGCTATTGCTATGTTGAGTTTGATAGGATCTGATGGATTATGAGATTATGTTCAGATTGTGATAGAGTAATATATTTGGTTTTTATCTCTTATATTTTTGTTCCTAAGTAATTCTTGCATGTTCTCTGTTGCTGTTTATTGCTTTGGCCAAGTAGTAGGTAGTGACTCCAAGAGGGAGCGTTGTGCTAGATTGTGGGTTCATGCCCCCCCGATTACATGCTTGAGTGACAGAAACATGAGTCTAGGGGATGTGTTGTTGCCACAAGGGGGAAAACAACGGTGCTTGTAACCGCGGTTACAAGGATTGTTTACTTTACGCAGAGTTCTTTTTAATGCAGTTGTCTGTTGCTTTGGGTTTACACTTTGGGTGGGGCTCACAACTTAATACCAGCGAGATGTTCTGGATAGATATCGCAAGGTGGATGATTAGTAGTAGATGCAGATGGATTTCGGTCTACTTACCTTGGTGTACTGCCTGTGCTTTTGAACCTCTTCCTTTCTTTTGTAGCATAGTTAGCATTGCGGTGTGTTCATAATCCTGTCAATTGCCTTTCTATAATTTGTTTACCTAGCATAGGAATTTTATCGTCTTTTGGGAGAGAGACATCACTAGCGAACATCACGTATCCCGGTCCATATCCTTATCATTGTTTCCACGCTATATTTACTTTTCTGCATTTACTTTCAAGTTGCTATTATTATCCCTTGCGTTTTATCCTTTGTAAACAACAAGACCGGAGAGATTGACAACCTCTCTGAACTTCGTTGGGAACAAAGTTATCTGTGTCTATGTGCAGGTCCGCGTCAGTTGCGCCGCTGACACCTACTTATCATCTCTGTAGTCCTACTGGAGACAAACCTTGGTATCTTTACTGAAGGAAATTTGCTGCTGTGCTGCATCACGCCTTCCACTTGGGGCTCACCAACGAATGGCGAGAAGACTACACCCGTCAACCCTCGCGCCATCAGAGTTCAGTGAAGCGTCTGCAGTCTCTCAAGGTGTGCCCTGACCTGATTTATCCATGCTCGTCTTTGACTGCATGGAGTGTGCATGGCCCGTCCAGTTGCTCTTTGCCTGAGCGTGGTGCTCGGCTGTCATCTCGTGGCTGTCGTGGTCTCCACTCGTGTTTCGGGATGTGTGGCGGGTCGTCTTGGTTGTCCCTCTGTTGTGGTCTATTGTCATCGCGCCGTCTGCTGTCTCGGTCTTCTGGGAAACCCACCGCGACTATGTCAGGTCCCCTGTCATCATAGAGATTGCGCCTGGGTTGTTTTATTCTTCGGTCACAGCTCCTATCTCCTCCGTAGTAGTCGTAGTCGCGGCCGGCGCGAGTCGTTGGGGCATCTGATTCGTTGCGTATGAAGTCTTCTCTGTCAGCCCAGTTATTAGCATTCTCCAGTAATTGCGCGAGTGTTCGGACTTTGAGTTTTCCGAGCTGTTCTTTGAAGTCTATGCGCTGCAATCCTCGTCTGAATGCGTCGATTGCGCTTTCGTCTGATATGTCCTTGGCTGACTTTTTGAGTACAGTCCAACGTTGAATGTATGCTCTTAGGGACTCTCGGATTCCTTGCCTGCAGGCTGTCAGTTCTTCGAGCGGCGCTGGTCGTTTGTATGTTGACTTGAAGTTCTCGATAAAAGCACCCCGGAATTGCTCGGTTGATCTTGTTTTGTGTGATGTTGTCCCGCACGTCGCATCGTTGATCATTGTTGTGTCGATGTCCGTGGCCTCCCCTGTCGCGGTCTCTGGTTTGGTCGGGGTATTTACGGGGTCATTGCTGCTATTGTCATCGTCATCGGGTGAGCTTGGATCCATGTCCGTCGTCTGCTTGCGGGTCGCTCGCCTTGTGCTTGATTTTTTGGCACTGACGCGACAATCGCGTCGTTCATCACTTTTAGTGCTCGTGCGGTGTTGCGCTCTGCGTCGCCTTTTTCTCTGTTCTGAGCGTAGTCTAGGTATGTTTTGGCGGCGATGAGGGCCTCTGCTGGTGTCAGCTGTTCTTCTTCTTCCGTGTCCTCGTCTTCGAGTTGGAAAGTGTCATCTAGTTTGCGGGCGACTTTTTTCTTGTCCGTCTGGCGTAGGTGGTTGAATCTGGACCTGCGCTATTGGCGTGAACTATGATCGAAGGAGTCATCCACGGGTTCGGGTGGTTCCTTGCGCTCGTCTCTCGACTCGTTTATGATTCTTCGTTGCTGCTCCAGCTCATGTGACGAGGATCGACCTTGGAAAATCCCATGGTATGGTACCCTGGGTCTAGATCGTAGAGAGGAGGTGCAGGTTGGCGATACTCGTCGGCTAACAGGAGACAGGGGTTTACCCATGTTCAGGGCCCTTAATCGGTGAAACCCCTACTTCCTACTCATTTATATTATGATGAAGGCGATTACAGTGGCGGTCGAGGAGAGATCGCTCGGGACCGAAGGTAATGCTGTGAGATTTGATGCCCTAGACGTCCCCTCTCCCAGCCTTTTATATACTAGGCTGGGTCACAAGGAGTCCATCTAGGTTTACAGGAGAAATTGCCTAATCTAGCTTTAGTCTTGGACGCCAAGTCTCGGTTTCCATAACACCATGGACTCCTATGTCGGTGCTTCGAGTGGGCCAGTCGTGGGCTGGCCGAAGCTTCTAGTGGGCCTTCTGCCTTGACACGCACCGGGCACCATCTTCCGTAGGAGTCGTGGGTACATCCCCTCGTCAGTAGCCCCCGATTGCCTGGGGACTCGAAGAGTCGCGCAGGGACTCAAATATGTTGGCAATTGTAGATGTGCGTGTCTCTTTGCTTGCGAGTCATCGGTTGTTAGCCAAAAGAGATAGTTTTTTTGAGGGATGCTAAGCTGAAAGGGCCCAAAGTACTCGACTAGTCGAGCCTTGGTGAATTGTGCTAGCGGCAAATACCTCAGTAGACCAATCAAGTCCGCGTCCCTCGACACGAACTTTGATACAACCAGTGTCAAGCAAGGTCCATGCCGCTGCAGGCATTACAGGATCAATACCGCCGGTCTCAGCAAATATAACCTAAATGTGTCCGTTACCAGCTCAACTTTCATCATGCATGGAACTGTCAGGAGTGAAGTCGCGCTGTGGCAAGTCCTGGCCCGGCTGTCTGTGCAGTGGGGTCTTACCTACGCGCGAGCTTGTGCGGCATCTGGGGTTTAGTGTATCGCAGCCCAGGCAACATTTGTAGGGGCGTAGTGCCAAACTAGAATGCAGCCACTCGCAGAATGATCGAGTGGACTAATAGCATTCACTTGCGGACCGTTTGCGATATCAGGTGAGGAAATAGTACAAGATGTACTCACTCGGAGAGTCATCGAGTGGGCTAGTAGCGTGAACACTCGCAGAGCACTCGAGTGCTCGGGTAGACTTGTCCTTATGCATGTCTTTTGAGTCTTGATTGTTAGTGAGAGTAGCCACTCGAGCACGTCGTCATCTTCTAGGTGAGGGAGCACCCGAACTTTGTAGAAAGTGTTTGTTCTTGTTGGAGGGGAGTGTCCACTCACACCCTCAAGGCTTGGTCCATGCCGTCTGTGGTCTGTTTCAACAATGACAGGGCGCTCCCGATGGGAGTAAAATTTTGATGTGAAGCTAAAGTTTGAAGGAAATGTGCGCTTGGTCTGTTGAAGAGGAGTGGCCCATGGTCAAAGAATCCTGTGCCATAACGTGTGCTCAACACGTCCTGCTGAGATGGGACGTTGCAACATGGCCTGACAGTTGTGGATGGCTGCGTGCTATGGTCAGGTGTGTTGTGATGTATCGTGCCACGGTAATTTCGCAGCGCGTGATGATGGTTCCTTGATTTTCGTGCGAAGTGGGCGGCGTGGTTAATGCACCGGTTGATATTTCCATGCCGCACGGGTATCGTGGGATCGTGCCACGTTGATTGAGTTCCATGATAGACAGTGGGTAGATGGGCCATCGCTGCAGGTTAAATACGAGAGGCCCAGGTAATTTTAGGTTTACCCAGCTCTCTCATTCCCCTTCTTCTTCTTCTTCTTCTTCTTCTTCTTGTTCTTCTTCTTCTTCTTCTTCTTCTTCTTATTCCTCTGTCTCTTGCCACTTCATTCCTTTTCTCTGCGTGGCTGTCTGTGAGGTCCATGTCCAAGCGTACGGAGGGCACAAGGGGGTCCAAGGGCGCAACATAGGAGTCGTCTGTGAGGAGGACTGGGAGATGGGAGCAGTCGTCTTTTGAGGCTGCTAATCTGGATGTGCTGGTGGCGGATGGGCTTGTGACGGAGGGCGCTGCTCGGATCGCTGGCGAAGAGGAGGTGCCTGCACCCCATGGCGATGAGCGGGTATGCTTCCAGAGCTTCTTCCCTCGTGGATTTTCTCTTCCTGTTCACCCGTTTGTCCGTGGGTTTCTCTTCGCATATCAGCTTCAGTTGCATGATTTGACGCCCAATGGGATACTACACATAACGTGTTTCATCATGCTATGTGAGTGATTTTTGGAAATCTATCCCCATTGGGGGCTCTGGAAATGCCTCTTCAATGTGAAGATGACTAATTCTGAATATGCCATTGGTGGCGTCGACATTTCTATTAAGGATAGACATGCCTATTTTTATCCGGAGAAAATGGATTCTGTCCATACGTGGCGGAAGGGTTGGTTCTATTTGAAGGATGAGGCTGCTGTTGTCCAGCAATTTGGTCTTGTGTCGTTTGTCCTGGTTGCGCGAGTGACTAAACAGTCATCTTGGGGCCATGTTCTGACTGCTGATGAAGTTGAGACCATGGAGCCCTTAGTGCAAACACTCGCGGATCTGAGAGGGATGATAACAGTTGGGCAGCTCATTGCTATCTTTATGAGGAGGCACATCCAGCCCTTGCAGCATCGAGTTCATCCCATGTGGCAGTACAAAGGACTCGAGGACCCGACTAGGTGCTCTCCTGTAGACATTTCTAGTAGTGATCTTCTGTTTAGGATCTAGCAAATTACCAAGTGTACGAGTACTGGTCTTGAGGGCTCTGTGTTTCCATACGTGGTTGATGTGCCCTTGCCCGAGGTATTTCTTGTTGTTTTAGCCGTCCTGTGAATTTGTCCAGAATCTTGTTTTTTGCTAACTGTCCTTTGCTTTGTAGGGTCATGTTCCTCTTCTTAGCAATCCGCCACAGCCCAGGGATGCTGATATGTGGGAGGAGCCTGATGTGATGCTGGTGGATCCCGTGCCTACGAGCGGCGATGGTGCTGGTCAACCTTTGGTTGCTAATTCTGGCGAGCCTTCGGGTGCTGGTGGTTGACCTCCTGCTGATGAAGATGATGATGACTTGATCCCGCTTCTCTTTAGGCGAAGCCACTCCTCGGCTTGAGTTGGGAAATCAACTGGGGCTGGTGGTGGAGTGTCGCCACCAACGGCAAAAAAAATTGCGCCTTGCCCTCCTCCGGCTGCCCCGAAGAAGTGGAAGTTTGGGATGCTTCTTCACCCGAGTGCTGCATCCGTTGGGTTTGTACTTCTTCTTTCTCCAATCTGACTGAGTTTCTTCTTTGAGTTTCTGTACCAAAAATTTATATGCTGCAGTACCTTCCCCATTCCGACTACTTCCTCGGTGAGTGCTACTGCTGCTGATCTTCAGTCAACTGATTCTGGCGTGGCAGCTGAGCAGTCGGTCCTTCGGCGACACCGGAAGTCTCAGACGCGGGTACGACCCCCACGGCTGCTCCATCTGGTGGTTCTGGAGCAGCTAACGAGGGAAATTCTTCCCCGGATGTGAAGTCAGTGGTTCCTGAGGGGTACATCTTGGAAAAGAAGGACCTCCCTATTGAGGAAAAAGCTGCTTTCTTTGATCGGATGGCCGAGCAGGTATTGAATCTTTTGTATTCTTGAATTTAGGGGGCGCGGCAACGCTCCCGATGGGAGTAGTCCCTGAGGTCATGAGCAACCACTTGTGGTTGTTTGCGTTCTTGGACTGTTCTCCTTGGTGCGGCTCTGTTTTCTGAATAACAGTGGGGGCGCGACAGTGCTCCCGATGGGAGTAGCCCCCGAGTCTGTGAGCAACCACTTGTGGTTTTTTGCAGGCTTGAACTGTTCTCCTTTGCATGACGTTATTTCTTACTTTCATGCTACTGTAGTCGTTGTTCCGGATGTGCGAGCTGATGGCGATGAAGTTGATAGGTTTAGTTGGGATGCCTCCTCTGTCAACCGCGCCAATAAACGATTCTTGATGACCCACAAGTCTAGGGGATCAATTGTAGCTTTTCGATAAATAAGGATGTCGTTCCCACGAGGAGCAGAAGGTATTGACAAGTGACTCTGGATAAGGAAAAGGCTGCACACACTGAAAGGTAAATATTTAGGGGTTTTTGGTTTAAGAAACAGAAAGGTAAAAGACAAGAAAAGTAAACAGGGCAACTGAGGAGTAGCAAGTGGCCCAATACTTTCACAAGGATAAGCCTAGGAACTGAACTTATAAAAGCTAAAGCGTTCTCGAGGGCACACGGGAGAGATAGTCAAGTTACTTTCACCATATTCCACCAAGTAGTATGTATTGTGTCGATAAGTGTCGGTGGGTGGATCAATTCTAGTACACCTTCTAGACTAAGATAAGTGCACTCTTATGATTACACACCTTGCAAGCATCCGCAAATACAAGGTAGTAATTAAGGCATAAGCCTAACCACAACATTACAATCGAGGATCCAGAACTCCCTTGTGCAAAAGTGTGCGAACTGGGGTTCAGGTTTCTGTCACTCGGGCAACTCACCCTAAGCATCCTTTGTGCACAATGTATTACCCTAGGTCCTTAAGAAGGCGAAGTGTTGGGTGTTCGACTCACACAACACCAGTAGGAAAATAACAACACAACTTAAATATCAAACAATACATAATACTTCAACTTCATATGACTACTAACAACTAGACTTCTCCCATGTCCTCAAGAACTAAAGTAACTACTCACAAGACATAAAAGGGATCATGATCAGAGGTGATAGATGGGTGGCAAACAATCTAGACACAATAATATTTTTCCAACAAAACTCAATAGCATTCACCACAAAGTAGTAATCAACACCAACCGAGTAGAGAGAATAGATAGTATGGATTGCAACACAAGTTGAAATTGTGAGATGAGATGGGATGGAGGTGGAGATGGTGCTGATGTTGGGGATGATGTTGATGATGATATCTATGATGCCCGTGACAATGATGATGACAATGGAGATGATCTCCCCTTCCGGGAGGTGATCTCCCCGGCGGAATCTGCCCACCGGAGATGGCTTTTTCTTCTCTGTAGGTTTCCGCCACGAGGCGGCGACGAAACTCCGAAACTCCTCTTGTTTAAGGGTTTCTACCCCAGGGGGGTAATATAGGCCAGAGGGGGTACCGAGGTGGGCCACCATGCATCTAGGAGGGTGCCTGGCGCGCCCTAGGGGGGCCGCGCCGGGGACCCTTCTGGTTGCTTGGTGGGTCCCCTCTGGTCCCTCTTCAATGAAATCCAGTGAATCTTCATAAAAACGATCTCCGTAAAAGTTCATCGAATTTGGGGTTGATCTGATTAAGTAACTTGATGTCCACTTTTCACCGCTGAATTCTGCTTCTGCTGCTTCGGCACCAAAAAGTTGCAAATTGTTTAAAACAAGCCAAAACAACATAAGAACAATACTTTAAAGTGGAATATATCAATGAATAAGGTTAAATTACAATATAAAATAGTGATGCATTTTGGACGTATCAACTCCCCCAAGCTTAGACCTCGATTGTCCCCAAGCGATTACTGAGGTCGGCAAACCTGTTCACAAGTTTAGAGAGTGAAGTGTTGATAAAAGAATACGGACAAGAAGCATCAAGATTTCTCACCGAACTGAAGCATCCTCAATAGCAACCTCAACTCATAAGGTCCTTATGAGAAAGTAGTAACAATTATAAAAAAGTAGGACCAAGAAAACTCATCAAATCATAGCAAACATAGCCTTGGTCAAGGAACAACTAATAACTTTTACGGGTGGGCAGAGGGGGCCTCCACGGGTGGCTGGGGCGCGTCTGGGCTGTTGGATCGGCCGATCCGACGGTCCAGATCGCAGGGACGTTAGGGTTTGAGCAAAATGGGGATACAAACAGCGAAAATGGGGTGCTTTTGTGCCAGATCTGGGGATGGAGGATGCCTATCTGCTTAGGGGAAACCCTAAGTGGGGTGGTGGTCTATATATAGCCCAGGTGGCTGGCAGTTTGCAAAAACATCCCCAGTTTTTCTCTCGCGCGCGCGGTGTTTACGTTTCTGACCGCCGGGGGTCCGCAGGACCTCCGATTCGTGTAAAACTTCGAACTGCGTGATCAGCGCATCGAGCCGGCGGCGTTCACCTCGTGTTGAAATCGTTCCTTGAACACTTTCCGACGCGCTATAAAAATATCCCGTTCAATTATTAAACGAGTTTTTTTCGTTCCGTTGGCTGCGGCTGGTCTCGTGCGGTTTTCGCGACGGTGATCGGGTGAAACCCGGTGTCGCAAAGGTCGAGTGTCAGGGTGGCAAGGGTCGGTCTCCGTCCGGTACGAGATAAGAGGGGCGGGGGGGGGGGGGGGGAATAATCGCCGATCGATAAATCGGGGATGCAAACACCGCACACAAATCAGACAATCAAACAATTCACACCGAAAACAAAATTTTTAATTTTTGTGAAATCTGGGCTGTTACAAGCAGGCTGGCTGGGCCGAGGTGGCTGCTGGCTAGGGCGCCTTGCCGTGCTGGAGGCCCACAGTGGGCGTGCCGGCCCACCACAGTGGCGATGGCCTCGTCCTCGTCAGGAGCATGGCTGGCGGCGCCGGCTTTCAGCGATGTGCGGCGGTTGCTGGCTGGAGGACCAGGGGGAGCGGGGTGACCGGAAGGAGGCGAATCCGGCCGACGGGGTCCCTCGGGAAGAGCTGGGCGGCGGCTACGGAGACGTTGGCGGCTGCCGAGATCGCCGGCCGTCCATGGCATGGCGGCGGCTCGAGCTACGGCCGCGGTGCCGCGGGACCTGCGCGAAGGGGAGCTGGGTGAGGAGAGAAAGAGGAGGGGCGCGTGAGAGGAAGGAGACGGGAAGGCCGGCCTGCGGGCGCGGCTGCCGGAGCTGCGGCCGGAGCGAGGCGGCGGGGTCGCGGAGGCACGGGCGTGAGGAAGGTGCTCAGGCAGGGGGTTGCTTCATGGGTGGCTGGGGCGCGTCTGGGCCGTTGGATCGGCCGATCCGACGGCCCAGATCGCAGGGAAGTTAGGGTTTGAGCAAAATGGGGATAAAAACTGCGAAAATGGGGTGCTTTTGTGCCAGATCTGGGGCTGGTGGCTGGCTAGGTGCTTAGGGGAAACCCTAAGTGGGGTGGTGGTCTGTATATAGCCCAGGTGGCTGGCAGTTTGCAAAAACATCCCCAGTTTTTCTCTCGCGCGCGCGGTGTTTACGTTTTTGACCGCCGAGGACCTCCGTTTCGTGTAAAACTTCGAACTGCGTGATCAGCGCGTCGAGCCGGCGGTGTTCACCTAGTGTTGAAATCGTTCCGAGAACACTTTCCGGCGCGCTATAAAAATATCTCGTTCAATTATTAAACGGGTTTTTTTGTTCCGTTGGCTGCGGCTGGTCTCGTGCGGTTTTCGCGACGGTGATCGGGTGAAACCCGGCGTCGCAAAGGTCGAGTGTGAGGGTGGCAAGGGTCGGTCTCCGTCCGGTACGAGATAAGAGGGGGGTAATAATCACCGATCGATAAATCGGGGATGAAAACACCGCAAACAAATCAGACAATCAAACAATTCACACCGAAAACAAAATTTTTAATTTTTGTGAAATCTGGCCTTTTACAATACAACACCACCAACAAGGGATCTCGTCCCGAGATCCTGGACGATCCGGGGGAGAGGGGAGAGAAAAGAGAGTCGACGATCTTCAACACCACCAACAAGGGACTCTGCTCCATGTCGAACGACGAACTCCGTCGAGATACTTTTCTGAGAGAGACGATATAGCCGGAAAAACGAAACCGTCAGGATCAAGAGGAAGAATAACCGCGAAAACCAGATCAACGGATAGTTAATTTTGACGCAAGTCATGAAAACACCGAGCAAAAGGGGGGAGGGAAAAGGACGACCCAGATGATATCTGAAACCGGAGAAGCTAAAGGTACTACAGAAATTCCCAACCTGAGCTCAGACAATACGCTGCAAGCAAGGCATTGTAACGGTTCTGATACTCCACACACTTGAGATCCTAGAGTTTGAAGGGGATAAGGCGAGAGTTAAAAACACTTACGACACTTGTCCTGACCAGAGCAAAGGTAAGGAGTAAAAAGATTCCTACTCTCCGATAATGTAACAACCCCGATTTCAAAAAAAATAAAATTTTTGTTTTCGGTGTGAATTGTTTGATTGTCTGATTTGTTTGTGGTGTTTGCATCCACGATTTATCGATCGACGATTATTTTTCCCCATCTTATCTCGTACCGTATGGAGACCGACCCTTGCCACCCTGACACTTGACCTTTGCGACACCGGGTTTCACCCGATCACCGTCGCGAAAACCCGCAGAAGACCAGCCACAACCAACGGAACGAAAAACCCCGTTTAATAATTAAACAGGTTATTTTTATAGCGCGCCGGAAAGTGTTCTCGGAACGGTTCCATCACGAGGTGAACGCCTCCGGCTCGACGCGGTGATCGCGCAGTTCCAAGTTTTACCCGAATCGGAGGTACTGCGGACCCCCGGCGGGCAGAAACGTGAGCACCGCGCGCGCGAGAGAGAAACCGGAGATGTTTTTGCAAACTGGCAGCCACCGGGGCTATATAAAGACCACCACACTCCCACCTCTTTCTAGGGTTTCCCTAGCCACAAAATTGCAGCCACCACCCCCAGATCTGCCCCAATTTTCGCATGTTGTCTAATTTTTGCAGCAAACCCTAGCCCCCTCGATCTGGACCGTCGGATCGGATCCAACGGCCCAAGGCCATCCACGTCACCAGAACCGAGCTCCTCCTCCCGAATCCACCTCCACGCCCGAGCTTCGACCTCCCGAGCATCGCGCCGCCAGTCTCCGGCGACCGGCCGCCGCCCCGGTGACCTCCTCCCTCGCGCCTCCCTCCTGCTCTCCCTCTTCCCTAACGCCATGGATATGGCGTCCTGAGGCCGAAGCTCCACCGTCCTCCCGTGGATACCTCTCGGAGACGCTGCGAGCTTGCGATCGACTACACCTTCGGAACCCGACTTATCAACATGCAAGGACTATATATTAACTATGATCCATTCTATTTCAACCAGCGGTTTGCATGCTAGTATAGGTTAGGTTCGATGTTTGCTCCTACTACATGTTTACAGCCTCTTTCAAACTGATACAACCATGTCCCTTCCCAGCAAACCTTGTACTGCTATGTTACTATTGCTCGTTGCTCAACCCCTGCTTAGTATGCATGCTTAGGATGCTACGATGTTACCCTGTTACTCCTTGTTTTGGGCTATCACATTATTATATTTTTGTTGATGATATGATTATTATAATGTTGACTATATTCGACGAAGGATGGAAGGTCTAGGCTATCCCGCCCCGACGCTTTGTTCCATTCGAGTCACCTAGGATCCGAGTTCCGGGTATTGGTTTTAAGACTGAGCGTGCCTAACCGCGTGTGGGATTTTATGGGGTCCCCTTTTCTTACCTACCTAGCTCCAAACATTTGTAGTGGTGGCCCAAGCTGATTTACCATTTGAAACCGTGTGTGTGCTGGTCGGCCGCCAGTAGTTTTCCAACCAACCTGGACCAGTGAGGACATAGTTCCCTTTCTGGCCCACCTTGTCCGGCTGAGGACCCGGTTTCCCATGTGTGATTAACCGGCTATCCAAACCTGCGACAGACGGTAGAGACCAGATCGAGAGCGCGGCCGGCTCCTGAGCTGGATGTCGACTCACCGGGGGCCACCCAGATATGTTTGTTGTTAGCTAGAGGGACCTATCGTTTCGGATCTCTTGGAACTAAATCATAAAATGGTTGCCTGTGATGGGTAGCAACTGAGAGAGATGGACGTGCGTGCGGAGCCTTGTAATGGGCAGTTGGTACACCCCTGCAGGGTTAAATCTTTTCGAGAAGCCGTGTCCATGGTTATGAACGACTTGAGACCTACTCCTTGTTCATAGACAACAACAACTGAGATAATTTTAATATAACTTGATCAACGTGTGTGTGCCTTGACTGCTTCTTCTTCGTCGGGATGCAAAGAGGAGGACAAGGATAGGATAGGTGTTATGTTTGCGTAAGTAGTTGATAGCAAGACTTGTTGGAGGCGATTCCAGCGCGAGGTGAACGCCTCCGGCTCGACGCGCTGATCGCGCAGTTCGAAGTTTTACCCGAATCGGAGGTACCGCGGACCCCCGGCGGTCAGAAACATGAGCACCGCACGCGCGAGAGAGAAACAGGGGATGTTTTTGCAAACTGCCAGCCACCGGGGCTATATAAAGACCACCACACTCCCAGCTCTTTCTAGGGTTTCCCTAGCCACAAAATAGCAGCCACCACCCCCAGATCTGCCCCAATTTTTGCATGTTGTCTAATTTTTGCAGCAAACCCTAGCCCCCTTGACCTGGACCGTCGGATCGACGGATCCAACGGCCCAGGGCCGTCCACGTCACCAGAACCGAGCTCCTCCTCCCGAATCCACCTCCACGCCCGAGCCTCGACCTCCCGAATGTCGCGCCGCCCGTCTCCGGCGACCGGCCGCCGTCCCGGTGACCTCCTCCCTCGCGCCTCCCTCCAGCTCTCCCTCTTCCCTAACCCCTCTGCCTCCTTCCCCGCAGGACGACGGCCGCCGTCGAGGTCGCCATGGGTGCCGCCGCGCCATGGATATGGCGTCCCGAGGCCGAAGCTCCACCGTCCTCCGCCCGAGCCCGGCCGCCTCCCTGGCGAGCCCCGCGCCCCCGAAAGCCGTTCCGGCCCTCCTCCAGCCGCCGGACCCGCTCGCCACGCCTCCCCGTCATTGCTCGCCGGCGGGAACCGCCAGGTCCGGCGCTACCGTGACCCGTGTGGTCGAGATCGGGAGGATCCCGATCTGCACCCGGTGCCTCCACGTGGGCCAGGCTCGGCCCACGGACCATCTCGCCCCAGCCCGGCCACCGCGCCACTTGGGCCCCGGCCCAAGAGGTGAGCTGCCCCCTTTTTTTCTTTTTTCTATTTTTTCCTTTTTCCTGATGGGCCCAGTAGCTTTCGCCCCGTTTAGTTTTTTTATTAATTGCAGATTGTATTAGTTTTTTTTGCGTTGCCCCTATCTTTTCACTCGTAGCTTGGATCGCGACGCTTTAAGCATGTAAATTGCTTCGTTTTTTGTGTAGATTATTGAAATGTTTATTGTTGCCATGTTTGAACTTGTTTACATGTTGTTTATCTGCTAATTACAACTACTTGCCACTTTAAACCATAATTGCCATAACTTTTTTAACTGTTGCTCCGATTAAAATGTTCTTTATATGAAACTTGATTAGAATTTCGTGTAGTTTGTGTTTATGCTACTCTTGCTTTCTAATAACAAATATAAAATATTGTTTAGGACAAAACAGTACCAAATTCAATAAATATCGTGGGCTCTGCAATAGTTTTCCATGTATAGGTTTTACCCCCACTTAAATTGACTAGCATAGATAGTTTAGTTTGTGCTTCACCTCTTGCCATGTTTGGGTGCTATGCCATGCTTCTGTGCTTTGCCATGTTAACAACCTTTGTTGATCACCTGTAGCTAAACAACTTGAACCACCGTAAATGTGTGGTATCGTCGTGTGTGACGAATACTCCACTTAACCTGTTAGTAACCGCTCTCAACGGTAGGTGCGATGTCTCGTGTTACCTTCTTGATGTTGTTTGCTGGTGACTGCTTCATAGTAATAGAAGCTTGCTCGTCGATTGCCTTTTCCAGTGTTTACTTCTTGTGTGCTCCCGCGGATACCTCTCGGAGACGTTGCGAGCTTGCGATCGACTACACCTTCGGAACCCGACTTATCAACAGGCAAGGACTATACATTACTTATGATCCATTCTATTTCAACCAGCGGTTTGCATGCTAGTATAGGTTAGGTTTGATGTTTGCTCCTACTACATGTTTACAACCTCTTTCAAACCGATACAGCCATGTCCCTTCCCAGCAAACCTTGTACTGCTATGTTACTATTGCTCGTTGCTCAGCCCCTGCTTAGTATGCATGCTTAGGATGCTACGATGTTACCCTGTTACTCCTTAGTTTGGGCTATCACATTATTATATTTTTGTTGATGATATGATTATTATAATGTTGACTATATTCGACGAAGGATGGAATGTCAGAACCCCAACTAGGGTAAGTGCTAGGGTTGTTGTGCCTTTGCATCATGTCAAAAATTCAAGAAGAAAATCAAAAATGGGGAAGCAGAAAGCCCTGAGAAATTATTTGAAATGGCCAGATAAAATTAATTTTCCAAAAATCATTTGAATGATTGGAAAATTCCTAGAAATGTTGCTGATCATTTTAAAAGTGGTTTGGGATCAATCCCATGCACATGGAATTTTCTAATATTCAAACAGTGGCTTTGGAAATTAAATAAACCCCTATTGGAATTAAAATTCAAATGTTTTGAATATTAATAATATCCAAATTTTATGAGTGGCTAGCTAATTGTATCCTAAGCCCACATAAAAGATTTGGGTATTTTATAAAATGCTCTGATATTTTTTTATTTGGGGCAAAACAAACAACAGAAAAGGAAAAACAGAAAGAATTAGAAAAGAGGAAACCCCCTGGCCATTCGGCCCAACTTACCTTTTCAGCCCAGCCCACCAGTGCCCCCGGTGTCGTCTTCCTCCCCGGCGCCCGAAGCAGCTCGGTGGAGAGCCGAGCACCGTGGACGCCACCGAGGCCCTCTGGAGCCTCCTCTTCTCCCCCAGGACGCCACGCAGTCGCCTAGAAGCCGCCCGCACCCTTCCCCCCCCCTCCGCTGCTTCCTCCCCTTCGTCACCGGCGAGATCCCCTCCGCACCCGAACAACCGAGCTCGCCGCCGTCCTTCGTTCGCGTGGCAACTCGTCGAATTGGAGAGCACCACCGTGTCCAACATCATCCCCGGCGACGACTACGCCAAGCCGACGCACCAATTTGAGGCGAGATCGAGCGAGAGTGACGCGGGCTTCAAGTTTTTCGCCGCCGGCCGCCATGGATTCCGGCGTGCAATTCGCCATCACCAAGCCCTATCCGGCCCCGCCGAGCTGCTCATACCGCTCCTGGTGAGCTTCCCTTCCACCCTGGCCTATCCGTGCTTCTTCTCGTGCGCTGCTTCGTCGTCGTCGTTAGAGGCAGTGGCCGGCCGCCGCAAAACTTCGACGCCGCCGTGGCCACAACCCTCCCCAAGTCCCCCCAACCTGCACCTCTCGTTGCGGACGATCACGGGCGATGTTTTGGTGCAAGAACCGTGCCCTCCCGTGGCCTCTAGCTCACTCCGGCGACACTCCGGCAGCACTCCGGCGACCCCGCCATTAGCCTAACCTAATGACCCTGCTAATCCACCCCCTCTGCCACAGACAGGTGGGTCCCCCTGGCCCTAACCCCTCTGTTTAGTTTAAACAGAGAGGGGTTAACTCCCACTGTGGCTGACAAGCCGACCCCACCCGTCAGCCCCCCTGTGATGTCACAGTGAGCTCAGCACGACGCAATAAAAAGAAAAGGAAATAGAAATGAATTAATTTATTCCAGAAAATTCCAAAAAATTGTTTAAACTTTGGAAATTCATAAGTAATTCATTTTAACTCCAAATATAACAAATAATATGTCTAAAATTATCAGAAAAATCCAAGGATTATGAATATGGTCTCTGTTCTCATGTTTGACCAATTAAAATTGGGTGAACAGTGCAAAACATCCATATGGCTTTATTTCAAATTCAAAATTGAAGCACATTTGCAAATGACTTTGCATTTGACTTCTTTTAAATGGAATTGTACCCACATTGTGACCAAGAACATCACCATTTCAATATTGATCATGTGTTTGATGCATTGCAAATAAATTTATACCTTGTTTGATTGTTTGCTCGATAGACGTGCAACTGGAAACCGGAGGCCACCCCCTTCGTTGAAGACACCGATATCGAACCTCGTCAGCAAGGCAAGCAAACCCCATTGATCATGTCTATAAAATCCTATTTCCCTCTCAGTCTCGCTTATGCATGTTTAGGAGATCACCGAGACATGTTCTTTCGCAATAGTTGAACCCATTCCGATGCATGACCTATCATTCTGTCACCGTATTAAGCAAACCACAATCCTAGCAGATTTAGGAGTTGAATGATGAGCATGTGGCCCTTGCAACTGTTACTGCTTTTGCTGCTTAGTGATACAATGAGGATGTTTTGATTGTGAGTCGGGATGAAATGAACATAGTAGTGTTGATGAAAGTGAAACGTGTTGGTGAATCCACCCTAAGCAAAGGTGAACGATGAGAGGCTGTGTAGGAGTACACAGTGGGTTGTCTCGTTGAACACTGCCCTAGGCCCCGAGTTCCTGTTTTGTGATCCAAGACAAAGAGTATGACCACATGTAGGGTTTATGGGAGCCCCGTTTGGCCTCTTTACGTACCCGATCCGGTCCAGGAGTCACAATAGATTCGGGCTTTCCATTGGCATATGCATAGAAAAAGTATGAAGAAAAGGTTGCATCATCCTAGATATGTGGGTGGATTTGTGAGGCAGTGAAACCATCTGGCAGAGGTGGCGTCTCGGTCCCTTACATTATCTGAGTCCGTTTCGTGGAACCGGCCGGACTCTCGAGCGGTGCCAAACTCAGGTAGTCGACTCCTGGATTAGAGAAGGTGATGTGAGGTTAGTGTCTTGGTTTCATCCACGTCCGACATCCACTTGAAGGATGCCAAGAACGAGGCGATAAGTGGTGACACGCGTGTGAAGATGTACACCCCTGCAGGGTTAATGAACTATTCGAATAGCCGTGTCCGCGGTTATGGACTACTTGGAAACCTCTACTTGATCATAGACAACTTGAATGGATACTTATAAAATCCGCAAGATAAGCGTGAGTGCTATGGTGTGCTTCCTCGTGGGGAAGTCGAGGAATTAACCATAGTGGTGTATTGTTTGAAGACATGTAGTGGACTCGTGTACGCTTCTTACCTCAAGTCTGGTACTCGTAGTACAGGATTAGCCAAGTCAAAGCTAGCACTTCTGCATGTTGAACCCCACCTCCTTTACCTTGATACTTGAGCATGAGTACTATAGTTCTGATGTAAGTCTTGCTGAGTACGACTTTGTAGTCACGTTTGCTTATTCTATGTTTTAGATGAGAACCCGGACCCCGATGGAGTCACCTTCGTGAAGCTCGACGTTGACTAAGTTAGCATAGTCCCAGACAGTAGTCTGGTCCCTCGTGGAAGGGCATGTTTGTTTACAAGGCTTCTCTATGCCATTTTTTAAACTTGTCTGTACTCAGACCTAATTTGCTTCCGTTGTATGATGTAATGTTGATCACATACATGTGATCTTTGTATGCTCTATGTGTATATCAATAAAGAATACTTTGTAGAGTTATGTGATGATACCTGCTGTTCATACTAGGCATGTGTGCTGCGTGTATGTTTATAACATGCATGTCTTAGTATGGGTTTTCGAGACCTTAGTTGTGATCTGGCTGGCGGTCTTTTATACACCAAGTGGCCCTTAGATGTGCGCAGCTTGGGGCATCGCGATGCGATTGTTCGTGACTCTGTCATGTGCACACTTTGTTGTATGATCGAGCCCGCCCTAGAACCGACTAAGTGATCGGGCTGGCCCTAGACCCGACTAAGTGGTGAGGACCCATCTCAGATGATCATCCGGCCTGAATGGGATGCCCCTCACGTTCGATGCTTACCGAGAACGTTCTGTGCTTGGCCTTGTCTGCTTAGACAAGTCGGTACGGTTCTCGGCTCTCCATGTGATTGTATCATGACTGGAATTACATATGCTAACCCCGGGTCCCGACATGGAAGGTCTAGGCTATCCCGCCCCGACGCTTTGTTCCATTCAAGTCACCTAGGATCCGAGTTCCGGGTATTGGTTTTAAGACTGAGCGTGCCTAACCGCATGTGGGATTTTATGGGGTCCCCTTTTCTTACCTACCTAGCTTCAAACATTTCTAGTGGTGGCCCAAGCTGATTTACCATTTGAAACCGTGTGTGTGCTGGTCGGCCGCCAGTAGTTTTCCAACCAACCTGGACCAGTGAGGACATAGTTCCCTTGCTGGTCCACCTTGTCCGGCTGAGGACCCGGTTTCCCATGTGTGATTAACCGGCTATCCAAACCTGCGACAGACGGTAGAGACCAGATCGAGAGCGCGGCCGGCTCCTGAGCTGGATGTCGACTCATCGGGGGCCACCCGGATTTGTTCGTTGTTAGCTAGAGGGACCTGTCGTTTCGGATCTCTTGGAACTAAATCATAAAATGGTTGCCTGTGATGGGTAGCAACTGAGAGAGATGGACGTGCGTGCGGAGCCTTGTAATGGGCAGTTGGTACACCCCTGCAGGGTTAAATCTTTTCGAGAAGCCGTGTCCACGGTTATAGACGACTTGAGACCTACTCCTTGTTCATAGACAACAACAACTGAGATAATCTTAATATAACTTGATCAACGTGTGTGTGTGCCTTGACTGCTTCTTCTTCGTAGCGATGTGAAGAAGAGGACAAGGATAGGATAGGTGTTATGATTGCGTAAGTAGTTGAGAGCAAGACTTGTTGGAGGCGATTCCTCATCGAATGCTTGGCTTCTTATCTTACTCTCTAGATCGGTAGCCACTTCATAAATGCTAGTGCGGCAGCAACCTCACCACTTACACCATCCTTACCGTAAACTACTAGTTGTTCTAGAATGACGAGTGATGAAACCCTTGCTGGGTCAATTGACCACTACAGTTTGATGATGAGTACTTCTGTACTAATGATACTACCCCAAACTCTTTTCAGGGTTCTTGATCGACAACAGGTATGGTGATCGACGTTTCACGTGGAGACTCGACGACGACTAGTTAGGCGGATCCCGGCGGAGGGCCTGGACCCGTGTGGTTATGGGGATCGATGTTTTTCTCTTTGCCGCTAGGCATTTGATTGTAGTCTATAACCAGACATGTATCTTCCGCTGTTGTATTGTATTTAAGGCAGTTGTATGCCAATTGTATGAGCTGTTGTATCTTGTATCTGTAATGTTGTGATATCATGTTGGAAATCCGGGGCATATGGCTATGTCATATGTCGCGGTGGGACCGATATGTGCTTCTTCCCCGGATCTGGATGGAAACATCTAGATCTGGAACAGTACCGCATATCGGGCCTTACAACTTGGTATCAGAGCCTTACCGACCGTAGGACCCCCTCTCTGGCCGAAGTCGAGTCTAGACCAAAAACTATTTTGTAGTTACTAAGTTAGTTATCGGAGAGTAGGATTCTTTCTACTCCTTTACCCTTGCTCTGGTCAGGACAAGTGTCTTAAGTGTTTTATTCTCGTCTTATCCCTTTCAAACTTTAGGATCTCGACAGTGTGGAGTTTCAAAATCGTTACAATGCTTTTCTTGGAAAGTATTGTCTCGATTCCGAGCTCAGGTGGGAATTCTTGTAGTACCTTTAGCTTCTCCGATTTTGGGTATCATCTGGGTCGTCCATTGCCATCCATCCTCTTGCCGATGTTTTCACGACTTGCGTAGAAAAGCACTAACCCTTGATTCTGTTTTCGCGATCGTTCTTCTTCTTGTCGCTGACGGTTTCGTTTCTCCGACGGTGTTGTCTCTCTGAGGAAAGAATCTCGACGGAGTTTGACGTTCGACATGGAGCAGAGTCCCTTGTTGGTGGTGTTGAAGATCATCGTCTCTCTTTTCTCTCCCCCCCTCTCCCCCGGATCGTCCAGGATCTCGGGACGAGATCCCTTGTTGGTGGTGTTGTATTGTAACAACCCAGATTTCAAAAAAACTAAAAATTTTGTTTTCGGTGTGAATTGTTTGATTGTCTGATTTTTTTGCGGTGTTTGCATCCCCGATTTATCGATCGGCGATTATTTTTCCCCATCTTATCTCGTACCGAACGAAGACCGACCCTTGCCACCCTGACACTCGACCATTCCGACACCGGTTTCACTCTATCACCGTCGCGAAAACCCTCAGAAGACCAGCCGCAGCCAACGGAACGAAAAACCCCATTTAATAATTAAACGGGTTATTTTTATAACACGCCGGAAAGTGTTCTCCGAACGGTTCCAGCGCGAGGTGAACGCCTCCGTCTCGACGCGCTGATCGCGCAGTTCGAAGTTTTACCCGAATCGGAGGTACTGCGGACCCCCGGCGGTCAGAAACGTGAGCACCTCACGCCCGAGAGAGAAACCGGGGATGTTTTTGCAAACTGCCAGCCACCGGGGCTATATAAAGACCACCACACTATCACCTCTTTCTAGGGTTTCCCTAGACACAAAATTGCAGCCACCACCCCCAGATCTGCCCCAATTTTCGCATGTTGTCTAATTTTTGCAGCAAACCCTAGCCCCCTTGATCTGGACCGTCGGATCGACGGATCCAACGGCCCAGGGCCGTCCACGTCACCAGAACCGTGCTCCTCCTCCCGAATCCACCTCCACGCCCGAGCCTCGACCTCCCGAGCGTCGCGCCGCCCGTCTCTGGCGACCGGCCGCCGCCCCGGTGACCTCCTCCCTCGCGCCTCCCTCCTGCTCTCCCTCTTCCCTAACCCCTCCGCCTCCTTCCCCGCAGGACGACGGCCGCCGTCGAGGTCGCTATGGGCGCCGCCGCGCCATGGATATGGTGTCCCGAGGCCGAAGCTCCACCGTCCTCCGCCCGAGCCCGGCCGCCTCCCTGGCGAGCCCCGCACCCCCGCAAGCCATTCCGACCCTCCTCCAGCCGCCGGACCCCCTTGCCACGCCCCCCGTCATTGCTCGCCGGCGGGAACCGCCAGGTCCGGCGCCGCCGTGACCCGTGTGGTCGGGATCGGGAGGATCCCGATCTGCACCCGCTGCCGCCACGTGGGCCAGGCGCGGCCCACGGACCAGCTCACCCCAGCCCAGCCACCGCACCACATGGGCCTCGGCCCGAGAGGTGAGCTGCCCCCCTTTTTTTTCTCTTTTCTTTCTTTTTTACTTTTTTCCTGTTGGGCCCAGTAGCTTTCGGCCCGTTTAGTTTTTTTTTCTGCTAGGTTTTTTTTATTAATTGCAGATTGTATTAGTTTTTCTTGCGTTGCCCGTATCTGTCGGGTCCCGGGGTTAGCGTATGCAAGTCCAGTTAAGACATCGTCATATGGAGAGCCAAGAACCGTACCCACTTGTCTAAGCAGACAAGGCCAAGCACAGAACGTTCTCGGAAAGCATCGTACGTGAGGGGCATCCCATCTAGGCCGGATGATCAACTGAGAAGGGTCCTCATCGTCCGCACACAAGTCTAATGATATGGGTGGTGATCTCCCATATTCAAAGACAAGTCGCCTCAACCATACTACCGACTATCTCATAACTCTTACATAGACTTACTCCAGCCCGATCACTTAGTCGGGGTCTAGGGCGGTCTCGATCATACCACAAAGTGTGCACGAGACAGAGTCTCGAACAATCGCATCGCGATGCCCCAAGCTGCGCACATCTAAGGGCCACTTGGTGTATGAAAGACCGCCAGCCAGATCACAACTAAGGTCTCGAAAACCCATACAAAGACATGCATGTTATAAACATACACACATCACACATGCCTTGTATGAACAGTAGGTATCATTGCAATTCTCTACAAAGTATACATCTTTATTTATAACTCTTATAGAGTGCAAACAGAGATCACAAACATGTGATCCAACATTACAACATAAGCGGAAGCAAATTATGTCTGAGTACAGACAAGTTTAACAAATGGCTTAGGAAGCCTTATTTAAACACAAACCCTCCACGAGGGAACCAGTCGTCTGACTGGGACTAGACTAGCTTGATCTTTAGTCGTCCAGCTCGATGAAGAAGCCACCTTCGGGGTCAGTGGGTTCATCTAAAACATAGATTAAGAAAACGTGAGTACAAAGTCGTACTCAGCAAGACATACATAGGAGCTATACTACTCATGCACATGTATCAAGGTAAAGGGAGGTGGGGTTTCACTTGCAGAAATGCCAGCTTTGACTTGGCTAGTCCTGAACTACGAGTACCAGACTTTGAGGTAAGAAGCGTACACGAGTCCACTACTTTCTCCAACCAATACACCACTATGGTGCCTTCCTCGACTTCCCCACGAGAAAGCACGCCATAGCACTCACACTTATGTTGGTGTGTTTTAGAAGTATCCGATTCAAGTTATCTAATAATCAAGCTAAGCTTTCCAAGCAGTCCATAACCGCGGACGCGACTATTCGAATAGTTTTGTTAACCCTGCAGGGGTGTACCGCTACACACACATGATCATCATTTACCGCCTTTGTACTCGACACCGTTCAAGAAGTGTCGGCGAGGATGCTCACCACAACTGTTACCTCATAGCCGATCTAGTCCGAGAAAGCCGCCTACTTGGGTTGGCTACCACTATCGTGAACCCGGCCGGTTTACCGAAGTGGACCCAAGTGATGTGTGCGTGGTGCATAAGCCGGTCTCGGGTGAGCCGTTCTCTCACTTAGCAGCCATGCCGCAGACCTACCAGAACTCCAAACTATTGCGACATCTGGACATCGAAAGGGATGAGTTAATAAGTTGAGAGGGGTCAGTGAGCCCAATGTGTGGTTGTACTCTTCATCTTGGATCACCACACAAGAACTCAGACTTAGGGTGGTGTTCAACGAGACAACCCACCGTGTACTCCTACACAGCCTCTCATCGTTCACCTTGTATTAGGGTTGATTCACCTTCACTTTTCTACCATCATCAACATGATCACTACCATACCGACTCACATCACAGTATCATCATGGTATCATACTAAGCATGCAATAAGCGATAACATTTGCAGGGGCCACATGATATCAAACAACTCCTACATTTGCTAGGATTGTGGTTTGCTTACTACTGTGACAAAAAGATAGGTCATGCAAAGGAATGGGTTCATCTATGCGATAGAATCGTTATCATGGTGATCATCTTATACAATGCATAAGCGAGACATGAGAGGGAAGTGGGATTTTATCGACATGATCAATGGGGGTTTGCTTGCCTTGCTGAAGAGGTTCGGGTTCTGGGTCTTCAACGAAGGGGGCAGCCTCCTGCTCCGGTTCCACCTCTACTCAACAAACAACAAACAAGGTAGCAAAGTAAATACAATTCACAATCACATGATGGAAGGTTAAAACTTGATGTATATGCTTTGATGTGTGAAGTAATTCCATTTAAATGGAGTATATTGCAAATTCAAACTCCAATTTGAATTCAAACTTAACCAAGTTACATGTGACATTGTTTGATCATTTTGAACCTTTTGGAAATGTGTATGATATGCCTCTGAAGTGTGGTTAAAACATAGTATAATTCCATGGTCCAAGTTGCAAAAATCATTTGAATTGAATTTGAATTAATTTCAAAGAAATCAAATGACATATGCTACTGGTCCCATTTTAAAATCAACCCAAACATAGTTGAAAGTTGCATTTTTAGATAGCTTATTTTCTCCTGATCATTTTTCATATATTATTTGTCCAATTTGGAGTTGATATGAATTTTCTATGAATTTCCAAAGTTTGGGTTATTTTCTGGAATTTCTGGAATTTCTTTAATTCAATTTAATTTCTGGAATTGAATTACTGCGTCATGCTGACTTCATGCTGGCGTCAGGGGGGGGGGCTGACAAGGGGGTCCCACCTGTTAGTGGCTGGTTAATTTAATCCGGCTGGTTAAATTAATCCAGTGGCTTAATTAAGCCACTGGGCCCACTGGTAAGTGGCTCAGGGGGTCATTAGGGGGTGATTAATCCCGGTGCTCAGCCTGACAGGCCGGCGGCTAAACGCCGGCGACCAGAACCGTGGCGGCGCTGCACGGGAGGAGGCTGTCGTGGTCCGTTTGAAGCGCTGGAGGCACCAAACGCAAGCTCGTGGAGCCGCGCGTCTCGGGGAGGTTCCAGGTGACCAAGGAGGCCACCGGAGCGACGTCGGCGACGATCTTCCGCAGCGGCCGTGGCACGGGCTCGGGGTGGATCTCGCTGTAGAGCACCATTTGAGCCACCGTTGGGCGCGTTCGAAGCAGCAGTTCACGGCGGAGGTGATGGACAAGACGGCGAGGATGATTGCCTAACAGATGCCCGCCGACGACGACCGTGTCGGCTCGGTACTCCGGCAACCATGGCAATCGGTGATAGAGGAAGAAATCGAGGGGGAGAGGTTAGGGGTTTTGACCGTGAGCTCACCAGGAACTCAACGGAGGTGGCGGCGAGGGCTGGGGTGGCTCGACGGCGATCTCTTTCGGCTCCGGCAGCGGCTCGAGCTCGAATTCGCTGGCTAGGAGGGCTCCGGGCTCGCCTTCTTCTGCAGATCGATGAAGAGCTTGAAGGGGAACACGGGGGACAGCTCGGTGAAGGTCCTCGTCGTCGTTGGCTGCGCGTGCTCGGCGTCGCGCTCCGGCGATCCTCTCGGTCTTCTTCAAATCCGGCGAGAACGGAGGGGGCAAGTGCACTGGAGGGAGGGGAATGGACGTGGGCGTCTCCAGGACGTGTCCAGAAGCACTAAGGAGGCCGGGGAGGCGCCAGGCAAGCAGGTGGCGTGGCGGCCGTGGCATGCCGGGCACGCAGCTGCCTGCCTGCCTGAGGAAGACGACAGTCCGGGAGGTGGGCTGGGCCGGCTGGGAAACTAGTTGGGCCGAAAGCGAGGTAAGTCCTTTTTTCTTCTTTTCTTTTCTGTTTCGTTTCTGACATTTGTTTTGTCTTAGCTAAATAAATAGCTAGGCATTTTATTAAATGCTGAAATTTTTTATATGGCTTCATAACAATATAGACTAGCCACTTATAAAGTTTCAACATTTTTAAAATTCAAATAATTTGAATCTTAACTCCAATAGGGGTTTTTCATTAAATCCAAGGCACTGTTTGAATATTTGAAAAATCTATGAGCATGGGGTGGGTCCCACATCACTTGATATGTGATCACACTCATTTATAAGACTTTTCAAAAATCTAACATGAATTTTTGGAGAAGATTTTTATCTGGCCTTTTGAATTAATTCATCTGGGGGGGGGGGTTCCTTCTCCCATTTTGCTTTTGAATTTGATTTCAAAGATTTCTTTTGAAAATTTAACATGATGCAAGAGTACTGGCTAAGCCTAGCACATTACCTAAAAGAGGGTTCTGACAACTCGCCCCCACTCAACAGAATCTTGTCCCGAGATTCAGAAGTCTGCGGGAGGAAGGTGGGGTACTCGGCACTGAGACGGTCTTCTCTTTCCCACGTAGCTTCTCTTTCAGAGTGGTGTGACCATTGCACTTTCAGAAACCTAATCTTCTGACGACGAGTGACACGCTCTGCTGAATCAAGAATACGAACGGGGTATTCTCAATAAGAAAGGTCATCTTGGAGATCAAGCGTTTCATGGTCGACTTAGCGGATGGGGTCCTTGAAGCAACGCCTGAGTTGGGACACATGGAATACATCATGTACTCGGGAAAGGTGCGGGGGTAGTTCAAGTTGGTAGGCAACTTCTCCACGTTTAGCAATAATGCGGAAAGGTCCGATGTAACGTGGGGCCAACTTGCCTTTGATACCGAAACGTTGGGTTCCCTTCAGAGGAGTAACCCGAAGGTAAGCCTTCTCATCCAGATTGTAGCTCTCTTGCCTATGATGACGATCATAGTAGCTTTTCTGACGAGACTGGGCTGCTTTCAATTGATTACGAACAATGCGAACTTGCTCTTCTGCTTCTTTGATCATGTCTGGTCCAAAGAATTGTCTTTCACCGGTTTCTGACAAGTTTAGTGGTGTTCGACATCGTCGTCCATATAGGAGTTCAAAAGGAGCCATGTTCAGACTAGATTGAAAACTATTGTTATAAGCAAATTCGGAAAATGGAAGAGACTTCTCCCAATTCTTTCCGAATGAGATAACACAAGCTCTGAGCATGTCTTCAAGAATTTGGTTAACCCTTTCGACTTGACCGCTAGACTGAGGATGGAAAGCTGTACTAAAGGAGAGATGAGTTCCCATAGCCTTCTGAAAGCTTCCCCAAAATCTAGAGGTGAAAAGGCTACCACGATCAGAATTGATTTCCAAAGGAACACCGTGAAGGGATACAATTCTAGAGATGTACAAGTCCGCTAACTGGCTAGCAGTTATAGACTCGCGAACCGGAAGGAAGTGAGAAACTTTGGAAAGCCTATCTATGACAACGAAGATGGCATTGTTTCCTTTCTGGGTTCTTGGAAAGCCGGTGATGAAGTCCATACCGACTTTGTCCCATTTCCACTCGGGAATAGACAAAGGTTGAAGTGTACCAGCAGGTCTTTGATGTTCTGCCTTAATGCGACGACAAACATCACATTTGGCAACAAATTGAGCAATGTCTCTCTTCATCCTAGTCCACCAAAATCTCTGGCGTAGATCTCGGTACATTTTTGTGCTACCGGGATGAATTGAGAGGGGTGTGTCATGGGATTCTTTAAGGATGAGTTGCCTTAGTTCCCTATTCTTAGGTACTACCAAACGATTTCCAAAGAATACCGTTCCCTTATTATCTGTGGAGAAACATTTAGCAACTCCGCTAACAATGTTCTCCTTGATTCGGCGAACACCTCGTGCACGCCTTTGGGCAACTATGATTTGATCCTCAAGAGTTGGTTTCGCCACCAAGGTAGAAAGATAGCCATGAGGAACAATCTCAAGATTGAGCTTGCGAAAGTCCTCATGAAGAAGTGGTTGATACTGTTGTAACATGAGGTTGTTACAATACGACTTACGACTTAGTGCATCAGCCATGACATTGGCTTTTCCTGGGGTGTAAGAAATTACTACGTCGTCATCTTTTATCAACTCAATCCATCGTCTTTGCCTGAGATTAAGATCTGGCTGGGTGAAGATATATTTGAGGCTTTGGTGGTCGGAATAAATCTCACAACGATTACCAAGGAGGTAATGTCGCCAAGTTGTTAGGGCATGAACTACGGCAGCGAGTTCAAGGTCATGGGTAGGATAGTTCTCTTCATGTGGCCGCAACTGGCGTGAAGCATAAGCTACCACATGTCGATCTTGCAGAAGTATGCATCCTAACCCTTGCCGTGATGCGTCACAATAGATCTCAAAATCCTTTTTGGTGTCTGGAGGTGCAAGTACAGGTGCAGAAGTCAATCTTCTTTTTACGAAAGCTTTCCTCGCACTTGGAAGTCCATAAGAATTTCTTATCTTTCTTGAGGAGTTCAGTTAGAGGCTTTGCAACTTTAGAAAAGTTCTCGACGAAGCGACGGCAGTAGCTGGCTAGGCCAAGAAAACTCCTAACTTGCTTAACCGATTCAGGTGGAGTCCAGTCAAGGACGGCCTGAACTCTCTCGGGATTCACAGCAATGCCTTTTGCAGAAATCACGTGGCCTAAGTAGGTCACTTCTGGTAGCCAAAATTCACACTTGGAGAATTTAGC
This sequence comes from Bromus sterilis, assembly GCA_950022295.1. Classification (NCBI taxonomy): domain Eukaryota; kingdom Viridiplantae; phylum Streptophyta; class Magnoliopsida; order Poales; family Poaceae; genus Bromus; species Bromus sterilis. The sequence continues at coordinate 260,083,362 of OX465598.1, read as the reverse complement.
ATACAGGCGATGCTCTCTAAGTTTCATCAATACTAGCCTTAAGTGTTCGGCATGTTCTTCTTCGTTCTTCGAGTAGATGAGAATATCATCGAGATAAACCACAACAAATTTATCTAAGTACTCCATGAAGATCGAATTCATCATGTGTGAGAAAGTGGCGGGGGCATTGGTTAAACCAAAGGACATGACGGTGTACTCGTAAAGACCATAACGAGTAGTAAAAGCCGTTTTGGGAATGTCCTCGTTTCGGATTTTGATTTGATGATAACCTAATATCAAATCCATCTTGGAGAAGACAGAGGATCCTGCAAGTTGATCATAAAGATCATTGATCCTGGGCAATGGGTACTTGTTCTTTATCGTCGCTAAATTTAGCGGGCGGTAGTCTACGCACATCCTTTCTGTTCCATCTTTCTTCTTTACGAACAGAACGGGGCAACCCCGTGGCGATGAGCTAGGGCGGATGAAGCCTTTTGCCAACGAAACATCAAGTTGGATTTTTAGCTCAGCTAACTCATGTGGGGCCATTTTATATGGGCGTTTGGAAATTGGTGCGGTTCCTGGCACAAGATCCACTATAAACTCTACACATCTGTCGGGTGGCTAGGTTTAAGGATTTTGGTTACTGGATGGTTTTCCTGAGGATGACCATGGCTTACTAGGGCTACAACAGATATGTCAGAGTAGCAAAGTACCCCAACACGATGGTTAGTGTGGTTCTTCTGGCTAGAAGACATCTAAAGTGGGAGAAAGAGTTGAAAATGAATCACTATAGGTTTCTAGAAGAAAACCTATATCAAATTCTATGGAACTGTCGGGCATGCCACCTAGAAGGTCTTCTAAAAGGACAACCAAAAAGGAGGGAAGAATTTTGCAAATGCATCAGATTTTGAAGAAACCTGGAAAGACTCGGACAGCATAACGGCTGTAATTGTAAGAAATGTCTTTTCTTGCAATGTAGAACCAGCACTTACATAATATGATGTAAGAAATCAGCATTACAACAATGCTAGGAAACCGGACACAACTTTCCTACGGCTACAAGGAAGCAAACAACGAGATGTTCTAATCAGACAGAGGAGAGCCTAGTCCTATCTTCCCGTAGAATAAGATGAGGGTGACTCAGAACTCAGATCGAAGGGGTAAGGAGAAAAAAGAAGCCTTACGTTGTTCCCTTATATACCCAGAGTAACTATATAACTATAGCAAGCTAGACTCGACTTCGGCCAAGGCTACTAGTCCTACAGTCAGTCCTGCTCTGATACCAAGTCTGTCGGGTCCCGGGGTTAGCGTATGCAAGTCCAGTTAAGACATAGTCATATGGAGAGCCGAGAACCGTACCCACTTGTCTAAGCAGACAAGGCCAAGCACAGAACGTTCTCGGAAAGCATCATACGTGAGGGGCATCCCATCCAGGCCGGATGATCAACTGAGATGGGTCGTCATCGTCCGCACACAAGTCTAATGATATGGGTGGTGATCTCCCATATTCAAAGACAAGTCGCCTCAACCATACTACCGACTATCTCATAACTCTTACATAGACTTACTCCAGCCCGATCACTTAGTCGGGGTCTAGGGCGGGCTCGATCATACCACAAAGTGTGCACGAGACAGAGTCTCGAACAATCGCATCGCGATGCCCCAAGCTGCGCACATCTAAGGGCCACTTGGTGTATGAAAGACCGCCAGCCAGATCACAACTAAGGTCTCGAAAACCCGTACAAAGACATGCATGTTATAAACATACACGCAGCACACATGCCTTGTATGAACAGTAGGTATCATTGCAATTATCTACAAAGTATACATCTTTATTTATAACTCTTATAGAGTGCAAACAGAGATCACAAACATGTGATCCAACATTACAACATAAGCGGAAGCAAATTATGTCTCAGTACAGACAAGTTTAACAAATGGCTTAAGAAGCCTTATTTAAACACAAACCCTCCACGAGGGAACCACTCGTCTGACTGGGACTAGACTAGCTTGATCTTCAGTCGTCCAGCTCGATGAAGAAGCCACCTTCGAGGTCAGTGGGTTCATCTAAAACATAGATTAAGCAAACGTGAGTACAAAGTCGTACTCAGCAAGACTTACATAGGAGCTATGCTACTCATGCACATGTATCAAAGTAAAGGGAGGTGGGGTTTCACTTGCAGAAATGCCAGCTTTGACTTGGCTAGTCCTGAACTACGAGTACCAGACTTTGAGGTAAGAAGCGTACACGAGTCCAGTACTTTCTCCAACCAATACACCACTATGGTGCCTTCCTCGACTTCCCCACGAGAAAGCATGCCATAGCACGCACACTTATCTTGGTGTGTTTTAGAAGTATCCGATTCAAGTTATCTAATACTCAAGCTAAGCTTTCCAAGCAGTCCATAACCGCGGACGCGGCTATTCGAATAGTTTTGTTAACCCTGCAGGGGTGTACCGCTACACACACATGATCATCATTTACCGCCTTTGTACTCGACACCGTTCAAGAAGTGTCGGCGAGGATGCTCACCACAACTGTTACCTCATAGCCGATCTAGTCCGAGAAAGCCGCCTACTTGGGTTGGCTACCACTATCGTGAACCCGGCCGGTTTACCGAAGTGGACCCAAGTGATGTGTGCGTGGTGCATAAGCCGGTCTCGGGTGAGCCGTTCTCTCACTTAGCAGCCAGGACACATACCTACCAGAACTCCAAACTATTGCGACATCTGGACATCGAAAGGGATGAGTTAATAAGTTGAGAGGGGTCAGTGAGCCCAATGTGTGGTTGTACTCTTCATCTTGGATCACCACACAAGAACTCGGACTTAGGGCGGTGTTCAACGAGACAACCCACCGTGTACTCCTACACAGCCTCTCATCGTTCACCTTGTATTAGGGTCGATTCACCTTCACTTTTCTACCATCATCAACATGATCACTACCATCCCGACTCACATCACAGTATCATCATGGTATCATACTAAGCATGCAATAAGCGATAACATTTGTAGGGGCCACATGATATCAAACAACTCCTACATTTGCTAGGATTATGGTTTGCTTACTACTGTGACAAAAAGATAGGTCATGCAAAGGAATGGGTTCATCTATGCGATAGAATCGTTATCATGGTGATCATCCTATACAATGCATAAGCGAGACATGAGAGGGAAGTGGGATTTTATCGACATGATCAATGGGGGTTTGCTTGCCTTGCTGACGAGGTTCGGGTTCTGGGTCTTCAACGAAGGGGGCAGCCTCCTGCTTCGGTTCCACCTCTACTCGACAAACAACAAACAAGGTAGCAAAGTAAATACAATGCACAATCACATGATGTAAGGTTGAAACTTGATGTATATGCTTTGATGTGTGAAGCAATTCCATTTAAAGGAGTATATTGCAAATTGAATTGCAAATTCAAACTCCAATTTGAATTCAAACTTAACCAAGTTACATGTGACATTGTTTGATCATTTTGAACCTTTTGGAAATGTGTATGATATGCCTCTGAAGTGTGGTTGAAACATAGTATAATTCCATGGTCCAAGTTGCAAAAATCATTTGAATTGAATTTGAATTAATTTCAAATAAATCAAATGACATATGCTACTGGTCCCATTTTAAAATCAACCCAAACATAGTTGAAAGTTGCATTTTTGGATATCTTATTTTCTCCTGATCATTTTTCATATATTATTTGTCCAATTTGGAGTTGATATGAATTTTCTATGAATTTCCAAAGTTTGGGTTATTTTCTGGAATTTCTGGAATTTCTTTAATTCAATTTAATTTCTGGAATTGAATTACTGCGTCATGCTGACTTCATGCTGGCGTCAGGGGGGGGCTGACAAGGGGGTCCCACCTGTTAGTGGCTGGTTAATTTAATCCGGCTGGTTAAATTAATCCAGTGGCTTAATTAAGCCACTGGGCCCACTGGTCAGTGGCTCAAGGGGTCATTAGGGGGTGATTAATCCCGGTGCTCAGCCTGACAGGCCGGCGGCTAAACGCCGGCGACCAGAACCGTGGCGGAGCTGCACGGGAGGAGGCTGTCGTGGTCCGTTTGAAGCGCTGGAGGCACCAAACGCAAGCTCGTGGAGCCGCGCGTCTCGGGGAGGTTCCAGGTGACCAAGGAGGCCACCGGAGCGACGCCGGCGACGATCTTCCGCAGCGGCCGTGGCACGGGCTCGGGGTGGATCTCGCTGCAGAGCACCATTTGAGCCACCGTTGGGCGCGTTCGAAGCAGCAGTTCACGGCGGAGGTGATGGACAAGACGGCGAGGATGATTGCCTAACAGATGCCCGCCGACGACGACCGTGTCGGCTCGGTACTCCGGCAACCATGGCAATCGGTGATAGAGGAAGAAATCGAGGGGGAGAGGTTAGGGGTTTTGACCGTGAGCTCACCAGGAACTCAACGGAGGTGGCGGCGAGGGCTGGGGTGGCTCGACGGCGATCTCTTTCGGCTCCGGCAGCGGCTCGAGCTCGAATTCGCTGGCTAGGAGGGCTCCGGGCTCGCCTTCTTCTGCAGATCGATGAAGAGCTTGAAGGGGAACACGGGGGACAGCTCGGTGAAGGTCCTCGTCGTCGTTGGCTGCGCGTGCTCGGCGTCGCGCTCCGGCGATCCTCTCGGTCTTCTTCAAATCCGGCGAGAACGGAGGGGGCAAGTGCACTGGAGGGAGGGGAATGGACGTGGGCGTCTCCAGGACGTGTCCAGAAGCACTAAGGAGGCCGGGGAGGCGCCAGGCAAGCAGGTGGCGTGGCGGCCGTGGCATGCCGGGCACGCAGCTGCCTGCCTGCCTGAGGAAGACGACAGTCCGGGAGGTGGGCTGGGCCGGCTGGGAAACTAGTTGGGCCGAAAGCGAGGTAAGTCCTTTTTTCTTCTTTTCTTTTCTGTTTCGTTTCTGACATTTGTTTTGTCTTAGATAAATAAATAGCTAGGCATTTTATTAAATGCTGAAATTTTTTATATGGCTTCATAACAATATAGACTAGCCACTTATAAAGTTTCAACATTTTTAAAATTCAAATAATTTGAATCTTAACTCCAATAGGGGTTTTTCATTAAATCCAAGGCACTGTTTGAATATTTGAAAAATCTATGAGCATGGGGTGGGTCCCACATCACTTGATATGTGATCACACTCATTTATAAGACTTTTCAAAAATCTAACATGAATTTTTGGAGAAGATTTTTATCTGGCCTTTTGAATTAATTCATCTGGGGGGGGGGTTCCTTCTCCCATTTTGCTTTTGAATTTGATTTCAAAGATTTCTTTTGAAAATTTAACATGATGCAAGGGTACTGGCTAAGCCTAGCACATTACCTAAAAGAGGGTTCTGACAACTCGCCCCCACTCAACAGAATCTCGTCCCGAGATTCAGAAGTCTGCGGGAGGAAGGTGGGGTACTCGGCACTGAGACGGTCTTCTCTTTCCCACGTAGCTTCTCTTTCAGAGTGGTGTGACCATTGCACTTTCAGAAACCTAATCTTCTGACGACGAGTGACACGCTCTGCTGAATCAAGAATACGAACGGGGTATTCTCAATAAGAAAGGTCATCTTGGAGATCAAGCGTTTCATGGTCGACTTAGCGGATGGGGTCCTTGAAGCAACGCCTGAGTTGGGACACATGGAATACATCATGTACTCGGGAAAGGTGCGGGGGTAGTTCAAGTTGGTAGGCAACTTCTCCACGTTTAGCAATAATGCGGAAAGGTCCGATGTAACGTGGGGCCAACTTGCCTTTGATACCGAAACGTTGGGTTCCCTTCAGAGGAGTAACCCGAAGGTAAGCCTTCTCATCCAGATTGTAGCTCTCTTGCCTATGATGACGATCATAGTAGCTTTTCTGACGAGACTGGGCTGCTTTCAATTGATTACGAACAATGCGAACTTGCTCTTCTGCTTCTTTGATCATGTCTGGTCCAAAGAATTGTCTTTCACCGGTTTCTGACAAGTTTAGTGGTGTTCGACATCGTCGTCCATATAGGAGTTCAAAAGGAGCCATGTTCAGACTAGATTGAAAACTATTGTTATAAGCAAATTCGGAAAATGGAAGAGACTTCTCCCAATTCTTTCCGAATGAGATAACACAAGCTCTGAGCATGTCTTCAAGAATTTGGTTAACCCTTTCGACTTGACCGCTAGACTGAGGATGGAAAGCTGTACTAAAGGAGAGATGAGTTCCCATAGCCTTCTGAAAGCTTCCCCAAAATCTAGAGGTGAAAAGGCTACCACGATCAGAATTGATTTCCAAAGGAACACCGTGAAGGGATACAATTCTAGAGATGTACAAGTCCGCTAACTGGCTAGCAGTTATAGACTCGCGAACCGGAAGGAAGTGAGAAACTTTGGAAAGCCTATCTATGACAACGAAGATGGCATTGTTTCCTTTCTGGGTTCTTGGAAAGCCGGTGATGAAGTCCATACCGACTTTGTCCCATTTCCACTCGGGAATAGACAAAGGTTGAAGTGTACCAGCAGGTCTTTGATGTTCTGCCTTAATGCGACGACAAACATCACATTTGGCAACAAATTGAGCAATGTCTCTCTTCATCCTAGTCCACCAAAATCTCTGGCGTAGATCTCGGTACATTTTTGTGCTACCGGGATGAATTGAGAGGGGTGTGTCATGGGATTCTTTAAGGATGAGTTGCCTTAGTTCCCTATTCTTAGGTACTACCAAACGATTTCCAAAGAATACCGTTCCCTTATTATCTGTGGAGAAACATTTAGCAACTCCGCTAACAATGTTCTCCTTGATTCGGCGAACACCTCGTGCACGCCTTTGGGCAACTATGATTTGATCCTCAAGAGTTGGTTTCGCCACCAAGGTAGAAAGATAGCCATGAGGAACAATCTCAAGATTGAGCTTGCGAAAGTCCTCATGAAGAAGTGGTTGATACTGTTGTAACATGAGGTTGTTACAATACGACTTACGACTTAGTGCATCAGCCATGACATTGGCTTTTCCTGGGGTGTAAGAAATTACTACGTCGTCATCTTTTATCAACTCAATCCATCGTCTTTGCCTGAGATTAAGATCTGGCTGGGTGAAGATATATTTGAGGCTTTGGTGGTCGGAATAAATCTCACAACGATTACCAAGGAGGTAATGTCGCCAAGTTGTTAGGGCATGAACTACGGCAGCGAGTTCAAGGTCATGGGTAGGATAGTTCTCTTCATGTGGCCGCAACTGGCGTGAAGCATAAGCTACCACATGTCGATCTTGCAGAAGTATGCATCCTAACCCTTGCCGTGATGCGTCACAATAGATCTCAAAATCCTTTTTGGTGTCTGGAGGTGCAAGTACAGGTGCAGAAGTCAATCTTCTTTTTACGAAAGCTTTCCTCGCACTTGGAAGTCCATAAGAATTTCTTATCTTTCTTGAGGAGTTCAGTTAGAGGCTTTGCAACTTTAGAAAAGTTCTCGACGAAGCGACGGCAGTAGCTGGCTAGGCCAAGAAAACTCCTAACTTGCTTAACCGATTCAGGTGGAGTCCAGTCAAGGACGGCCTGAACTCTCTCGGGATTCACAGCAATGCCTTTTGCAGAAATCACGTGGCCTAAGTAGGTCACTTCTGGTAGCCAAAATTCACACTTGGAGAATTTAGCATACAGGCGATGCTCTCTAAGTTTCATCAATACTAGCCTTAAGTGTTCGGCATGTTCTTCTTCGTTCTTCGAGTAGATGAGAATATCATCGAGATAAACCACAACAAATTTATCTAAGTACTCCATGAAGATCGAATTCATCATGTGTGAGAAAGTGGCGGGGGCATTGGTTAAACCAAAGGACATGACGGTGTACTCGTAAAGACCATAACGAGTAGTAAAAGCCGTTTTGGGAATGTCCTCGTTTCGGATTTTGATTTGATGATAACCTAATCTCAAATCCATCTTGGAGAAGACAGAGGATCCTGCAAGTTGATCATAAAGATCATTGATCCTGGGCAATGGGTACTTGTTCTTTATCGTCGCTAAATTTAGCGGGCGGTAGTCTACGCACATCCTTTCTGTTCCATCTTTCTTCTTTACGAACAGAACGGGGCAACCCCGTGGCGATGAGCTAGGGCGGATGAAGCCTTTTGCCAACGAAACATCAAGTTGGATTTTTAGCTCAGCTAACTCATGTGGGGCCATTTTATATGGGCGTTTGGAAATTGGTGCGGTTCCTGGCACAAGATCCACTATAAACTCTACACATCTGTCGGGTGGCTAGGTTTAAGGATTTTGGTTACTGGATGGTTTTCCTGAGGATGACCATGGCTTACTAGGGCTACAACAGATATGTCAGAGTAGCAAAGTACCCCAACACGATGGTTAGTGTGGTTCTTCTGGCTAGAAGACATCTAAAGTGGGAGAAAGAGTTGAAAATGAATCACTATAGGTTTCTAGAAGAAAACCTACATCAAATTCTATGGAACTGTCGGGCATGCCACCTAGAAGGTCTTCTAAAAGGACAACCAAAAAGGAGGGAAGAATTTTGCAAATGCATCAGATTTTGAAGAAACCTGGAAAGACTCGGACAGCATAACGGCTGTAATTGTAAGAAATGTCTTTTCTTGCAATGTAGAACCAGCACTTACATAATATGATGTAAGAAATCAGCATTACAACAATGCTAGGAAACCGGACACAACTTTCCTACGGCTACAAGGAAGCAAACAACGAGATGTTCTAATCAGACAGAGGAGAGCCTAGTCCTATCTTCCCGTAGAATAAGATGAGGGTGACTCAGAACTCAGATCGAAGGGGTAAGGAGAAAAAAGAAGCCTTACGTTGTTCCCTTATATACCCAGAGTAACTATATAACTATAGCAAGCTAGACTCGACTTCGGCCAAGGCTACTAGTCCTACAGTCAGTCCTGCTCTGATACCAAGTCTGTCGGGTCCCGGGGTTAGCGTATGCAAGTCCAGTTAAGACATAGTCATATGGAGAGCCGAGAACCGTACCCACTTGTCTAAGCAGACAAGGCCAAGAACAGAACATTCTCGGAAGCATCGTACGTGAGGGGCATCCCATCCAGGCCGAATGATCAACTGGGATCGGTCCTCATCGTCCGCACACAAGTCTAAATGATATCGGTGATGAACTCCCATATTCACAGACAAGTCGCCTCAACCATACTATCGACTATCTCCTAGCTCTTACATAGACTTACTCCAGCCCGATCACTTAGTCGGGGTCTAGGGCGGGCTCGATCATACCACAAAGTGTGCACGAGACAGAGTCTCGAACAATCGCATCGCGATGCCCCAAGCTGCGCACATCTAAGGGCCACTTGGTGTATGAAAGACCGCCAGCCAGATCACAACTAAGGTCTCGAAAACCCGTACAAAGACATGCATGTTATAAACATACACGCAGCACACATGCCTTGTATGAACAGTAGGTATCATTGCAATTATCTACAAAGTATACATCTTTATTTATAACTCTTATAGAGTGCAAACAGAGATCACAAACATGTGATCCAACATTACAACATAAGCGGAAGCAAATTATGTCTGAGTACAGACAAGTTTAACAAATGGCTTAAGAAGCCTTATTTAAACACAAACCCTCCACGAGGGAACCACTCGTCTGACTGGGACTAGACTAGCTTGATCTTCAGTCGTCCAGCTCGATGAAGAAGCCACCTTCGAGGTCAGTGGGTTCATCTAAAACATAGATTAAGCAAACGTGAGTACAAAGTCGTACTCAGCAAGACTTACATAGGAGCTATGCTACTCATGCACATGTATCAAAGTAAAGGGAGGTGGGGTTTCACTTGCAGAAATGCCAGCTTTGACTTGGCTAGTCCTGAACTACGAGTACCAGACTTTGAGGTAAGAAGCGTACACGAGTCCACTACTTTCTCCAACCAATACACCACTATGGTGCCTTCCTCGACTTCCCCACGAGAAAGCACGCCATAGCACTCACACTTATCTTGGTGTGTTTTAGAAGTATCCGATTCAAGTTATCTAATACTCAAGCTAAGCTTTCCAAGCAGTCCATAACCGCGGACGCGGCTATTCGAATAGTTTTGTTAACCCTGCAGGGGTGTACCGCTACACACACATGATCATCATTTACCGCCTTTGTACTCGACACCGTTCAAGAAGTGTCGGCGAGGATGCTCACCACAACTGTTACCTCATAGCCGATCTAGTCCGAGAAAGCCGCCTACTTGGGTTGGCTACCACTATCGTGAACCCGGCCGGTTTACCGAAGTGGACCCAAGTGATGTGTGCGTGGTGCATAAGCCGGTCTCGGGTGAGCCGTTCTCTCACTTAGCAGCCAGGACACAGACCTACCAGAACTCCAAACTATTGCGACATCTGGACATCGAAAGGGATGATTTAATAAGTTGAGAGGGGTCAGTGAGCCCAATGTGTGGTTGTACTCTTCATCTTGGATCACCACACAAGAACTCGGACTTAGGGCGGTGTTCAAAGAGACAACCCACCGTGTACTCCTACACAGCCTCTCATCGTTCACCTTGTATGAGGGTCGATTCACCTTCACTTTTCTACCATCATCAACATGATCACTACCATCCCGACTCACATCACAGTATCATCATGGTATCATACTAAGCATGCAATAAGCGATAACATTTGTAGGGGCCACATGATATCAAACAACTCCTACATTTGCTAGGATTATGGTTTGCTTACTACTGTGACAAAAAGATAGGTCATGCAAAGGAATGGGTTCATCTATGCGATAGAATCGTTATCATGGTGATCATCCTATACAATGCATAAGCGAGACATGAGAGGGAAGTGGGATTTTATCGACATGATCAATGGGGGTTTGCTTGCCTTGCTGACGAGGTTCGGGTTCTGGGTCTTCAACGAAGGGGGCAGCCTCCTGCTTCGGTTCCACCTCTACTCGACAAACAACAAACAAGGTAGCAAAGTAAATACAATGCACAATCACATGATGGAAGGTTGAAACTTGATGTATATGCTTTGATGTGTGAAGCAATTCCATTTAAAGGAGTATATTGCAAATTGAATTGCAAATTCAAACTCCAATTTGAATTCAAACTTAACCAAGTTACATGTGACATTGTTTGATCATTTTGAACCTTTTGGAAATGTGTATGATATGCCTCTGAAGTGTGGTTGAAACATAGTATAATTCCATGGTCCAAGTTGCAAAAATCATTTGAATTGAATTTGAATTAATTTCAAATAAATCAAATGACATATGCTACTGGTCCCATTTTAAAATCAACCCAAACATAGTTGAAATTTGCATTTTTGGATAGCTTATTTTCTCCTGATCATTTTTCATATATTATTTGTCCAATTTGGAGTTGATATGAATTTTCTATGAATTTCCAAAGTTTGGGTTATTTTCTGGAATTTCTGGAATTTCTTTAATTCAATTTAATTTCTGGAATTGAATTACTGCGTCATGCTGACTTCATGCTGGCGTCAGGGGGGGGCTGACAAGGGGGTCCCACCTGTTAGTGGCTGGTTAATTTAATCCAGTTGGTTAAATTAATCCAGTGGCTTAATTAAGCCACTGGGCCCACTGGTCAGTTGCTCAAGGGGTCATTAGGGGGTGATTAATCCCGGTGCTCAGCCTGACAGGCCGGCGGCTAAACGCCGGCGACCAGAACCGTGGCGGCGCTGCACGGGAGGAGGCTGTCGTGGTCCGTTTGAAGCGCTGGAGGCACCAAACGCAAGCTCGTGGAGCCGCGCGTCTCGGGGAGGTTCCAGGTGACCAAGGAGGCCACCGGAGCAACGCCGGCGACGACCTTCCGCAGCGGCCGTGGCACGGGCTCGGGGTGGATCTCACTGCAGAGCACCATTTGAGCCACCGTTGGGCGCGTTCGAAGCAGCAGTTCACGGCGGAGGTGATGGACAAGACGGCGAGGATGATTGCCTAACAGATGCCCGCCGACGACGACCGTGTCGGCTCGGTACTCCGGCAACCATGGCAATCGGTGATAGAGGAAGAAATCGAGGGGGAGAGGTTAGGGGTTTTGACCGTGAGCTCACCAGGAACTCAACGGAGGTGGCGGCGAGGGCTGGGGTGGCTCGACGGCGATCTCTTTCGGCTCCGGCGGCGGCTCGAGCTCGAATTCGCTGGCTAGGAGGGCTCCGGGCTCGCCTTCTTCTGCAGATCGATGAAGAGCTTGAAGGGGAACACGGGGGACAGCTCGGTGAAGGTCCTCGTCGTCGTTGGCTGCGCGTGCTCGGCGTCGCGCTCCGGCGATCCTCTCGGTCTTCTTCAAATCCGGCGAGAACGGAGGGGGCAAGTGCACTGGAGGGAGGGGAATGGACGTGGGCGTCTCCAGGACGTGTCCAGAAACACTAAGGAGGCCGGGGAGGCGCCAGGCAAGCAGGTGGCGTGGCGGCCGTGGCATGCCGGGCACGCAGCTGCCTGGCTGCCTGAGGAAGACGACAGTCCGGGAGATGGGCTGGGCCGGCTGGGAAACTAGTTGGGCCGAAAGCGAGGTAAGTCCTTTTTTTTCTTTTCTTTTCTGTTTCTTTTCTGACATTTGTTTTGTCTTAGCTAAATAAATAGCTAGGCATTTTATTAAATGCTGAAAATTTTTATATGGCTTCATAACAATATAGACTAGCCACTTATAAAGTTTCAACATTTTTAAAATTCAAATAATTTGAATCTTAACTCCAATAGGGGTTTTTCATTAAATCCAAGGCACTGTTTGAATATTTGAAAAATCTATGAGCATGGGGTGGGTCCCACATCACTTGATATGTGATCACACTCATTTATAAGACTTTTCAAAAATCTAACATGAATTTTTGGAGAAGATTTTTATCTGGCCTTTTGAATTAATTCATTTGGGGGGGGGGTTCCTTCTCCCATTTTTCTTTTGAATTTGATTTCAAAGATTTCTTTTGAAAATTTAACATGATGCAAGAGTACTGTCTAACCCTAGCACATTACCTAACAGAGGGTTCTGACAGTATCTTTTCACTCGTAGCTCGGATCGCGATGCTTTAAACATGTAAATTGCTTAGTTTTTTGTGTAGATTATTGAAATGTTGTTTGTTGCCATGTTTGAACTTGTTTACATGGTGTTTATCTGCTAATTACAACTGCTTGGCACTTTAAATCATAATTTCCATAACTTTTTTAACTGTTGCTCCGATTAAAATGTTATTTATATGAAACTTGATTAGAATTTCGTGTAGTTTGTGTTTATGCTGCTCTTTCTTGCTAATAACAAATATAAAATATTGTTTAGGACAAAAAAGTACCAAATTCAATAAATATCGTGGGGTCTGCAATAGTTTTCCATGTATAGGTTTTACCCCCACTTAAATTGACTAGCATAGATTGTTTACTTTGTGCTTCACCTCTTGCCATGTTTGGGTGCTATGCCATGCTTCTGTGATTTGCCATGTTAACAACCTTTGTTGATCACCTGTAGCTAAAAAACTTGAACCACCGTAAATGTGCGGTATCGTCGTGTGTGACGAATACTCCACTTAACCTGTTATTAAACGCTCTCGACGGTAGGTGCGATGTCTCGTGTTAGCTTCTTGATGTTGTTTGCTGGTGATTGCTTCGTAGTAATAGATGCTTGCTCGTCGATTGCCTTTTCCAGTGTTTACTTCTTGTGTGCTCCCGCGGATACCTCTCGGAGACGTTGCGAGCTTGCGATCGACTACACCTTCGGAACCCGACTTATCAACAGGCAAGGACTATACATTACTTATGATCCATTCTATTTCAACCAGCGGTTTGCATGCTAGTATAGGTTAAGTTCGATGTTTGCTCCTACCACATATTTACAGCCTCTTTCAAACCGATACAACCATGTCCCTTCCCAGCAAACCTTGTACTGCTATGTTACTATTTCTCGTTGCTCAGCCGCTGCTTAGTATGCATGCTTAGGATGCTACGATGTTACCCTGTTATTCCTTGGTTTGGGATATCACATTATTATATTTTTTTGATGATATGATTATTATAATGTTGCTATATTCGACGAAGGATGGAAGGTCTAGGCTATCCCGCCCCGACGCTTTGTTCCATTCGACTCACCTAGGATCCGAGTTCCGGGTATTGGTTTTAAGACTGACCGTGCCTAACCGCGTGTGGGATTTTATGGGGTCCCTTTTCTTACCTACCTAGCTTCAAACATTTCTAGTGGTGGCCCAAGCTGATTTACCATTTGAAACCGTGTGTGTGCTGGTCGGCCGCCAGTAGTATTCCAACCAACCTGGACCAGTGAGGACATAGTTCCCTTTCTGGCCCACCTTGTCCGGCCGAGGACCCGGTTTCCCATGTGTGATTAACCGGCTATCCAAACCTGCGAAAGATGGTAGAGACCAGATCGAGAGCACGGCCGGCTCCTGAGCTGGATGTCGACTCACCGGGGGCCACCCGGATTTGTTCGTTGTTAGCTAGAGGGACCTGTCGTTTCGGATCTCTTGGAACTAAATCATAAAATGGTTTCCTGTGATGGGTAGCAACTGAGAGAGATGGACGTGCGTGCGGAGCCTTGTAATGGGCAGTTGGTACACCCCTGCAGGGTTAAATCTTTTCAAGAAGCCGTGTCCACGGTTATGGACGACTTGAGACCTACTCCTTGTTCATAGACAACAACTGAGATAATCTTAATATAACTTGATCAACGTGTGTGTGTGCCTTGACTGCTTCTTCTTTGTCAGGATGTGAAGAGGAGGACAAGGATAGGATAGGTGTTATGATTGCGTAAGTAGTTGATAGCAAGACTTGTTGGAGGCGATTCCTCCTCGAATGCTTGGCTTCTTACCTTACTCTCTTGATCGTTAGCCACTTCATAAATGCTAGTGCGGCAGCAGCCTCACCACTTACACCATCCTTACCGTAAACTAGTAGTTGTCCTAGAATGACGAGTGATGAAGCCCTTGCTGGGTCAGTTGACCACTACGGTTGGATGCTGAGTACTTCTGTACTCATGATACTACACCAAACTCTTTTCAGGGTTATTGATCGACAAAAGGTATGGTGATCGATGTTTCACATGGAGACTCGACGACGACTAGTTAGGCGGATCCCGGCGGAGGGCCTGGACCAGTGTGGTTATGGGGATCAATGTTTTTTTCTTTGCCGCTAGGCATTTGATTGTAGTCTGTACTCAGACATGTATCTTCCGCTGCTGTATTGTATTAAGGCAGTTGTATGCCGATTGTATGAGCTATTGTATCTTGTATCTGTAATGTTGTGATATCATGTTGGAAATCCGGGGCATATAGCTATGTCATATGTCGCGGTGGGACTGATATGTGCTTCGTCCCCGGATCTGGATGGAATCATCTAGATCTGGAACAGTACCGCATATCGGGCCTTACAACTTGGTATCAGAGCCTTACCGACCGTAGGACCCCCTCTCTGGCCTGATATGCAGCACTGTTCCAGATCTAGATGTTTCCATCCAGATCCGGGGACGAAGCACATATCGGTCCCACCGCGACATATGACAATGCCATATGCCCCGGATTTCCAACATGATATCACAACATTACAGCTACAAGGATACAACATCTCATACAATCGGCATACAACTGCCTAAATACAATACATCAGCGGAAGATACATGTCTGAGTACAGACTACAATAAAATGCCTAGTGGCAAAGGTAAAATCATCGATCCCCATAACCACACGGGTCCAGGCCCTCCGTCGGGATCTGCCTAACTAGTCGTCGTCGAGTCTCCACGTGAAACGTCGATCACCATACCTGTTGTCGATCGAGAACCCTGAAAAGAGTTTGGGGGTAGTATCATGAGTACAGAAGTACTCAACATCCAACTGTAGTGGTCAACTGACCCAGCAAGGACTTCATCACTCGTCATTCTAGGACAACTAGTAGTTTACGGTAAGGATGGGGTAAGTGGTGAGGTTGCTGCCGCACTAGTATTATGAAGTAGCTAACGATCTAGAGAGTAAGAAAAGAAGCCAAGCATTCGATGACGAATCGTCTCGAACAAGTCTGCTATACACCTACTTACGCAAGCATAACACCTGTCCTATCCATGTCCTCCTCTTCACATCCCGACGAAGAAGAAGCAGTCAAGGCACACACACGTTGATCAAGTTTATTAAGATTATATCAGTTGTTGTTGTCTATGAACAAGACATATATTCCGAGTCGTCCATAACCGTGGACACGGCTTCTCGAAAAGATTTAACCCTGCAAGGCTGTACCAACTGCCCATTACAAGGCTCCGCACGCACGCCCATATCTCTCAGTTGCTACCCATCACAGGAAACCATTTTATGATTTAGTTCTGAGAGATCCGAAACGGCAGGTCCCTCTAGCTAACAACGAACAAATCCGGGTGGCCCCCGGTGAGTGGACATCTAGCTCAGAAGCCGGCCGCTCTCTCGATCTGGTCTCTACCGTCTGTTGCAGGTTTGGATTGCCGGTAATTCTCACATGAGGCTGGGTCCTCAGCTGAACAGGTTGGACCAACAAGGAAAACATGTCCCCGATGGCCCTGGTTGGTTTAAAAGATGTCTGCTAGGCGCAACCTGACAGACATATATTCATGGTTTGCAAATGGTAAATCAGCTTGGGCCACCACTAGAAATGTTTGAAGCTAGGTAGGTAAGAAAAGGGGACCCCATAAAACCCCACATGCGGTTAGGCACGCTCAGTCTTAAAACCAATACCCGGAACTCGGGTCCTAGGTGACTCGAATGGAACAAAGCGTCGGGGCGGGATAGCCTAGACCTTCCATCCTCCGTCGAATATAGTCAACATTAATACAATCATATCATCCATAACAATATAATAATGTGATATCCCAAACCAAGGAGTAATAGTATAACATCGTAGCATCCTAAGCATGCATACTAAGCAGGGGCTGAGCAACGAGCAATAGTAACATAGCAGTACATGGTTTGCTGGGAGGGGACATGGCTGTATCGGTTTGAAAGAGGCTGTAAACATGTGGTAGGATCAAACATCGAACCTAACCTATACTAGCATGCAAACCGCTGGTTGAAATAGAATGGATCATAAGTAATGTATAGTCCTTGCCTGTTGATAAGTCGGGTTCCGAAGGTGTAGTTGATCGCAAGCTCGCATCGTCTCCGAGAGGTACCCCCGCGGAAGCACACAAGAGGGTAAACACTGGAAAGCAATCAACGAGCAAGCATCTATTACTATGGAGCAAACACGAGCAAGCATCAACAAGAAGGCAATAGGAGACATCGCACCTACCGTCGAGAGCGGTTACTAACATGTTAACTGGAGTACTCGTCACACACGACGATACCGCACGTTTATGATGGTTCAAGTTATTTAGCTACATGTGATCAACAAAGGTTGTTAACAGGGCAACTCAAAAATCATGGCATAGCACACAAACATGGCAAGAGGTGAAGCATAAAATAAAATATCTATGCTAGTCAATTTAAGTGAGGCACAACCTAAACATGGCATAACACTAAGTGCTGCACGACAATTAAAACATTTGGTACTGTTCTGCCCTAAGCCATATTTTATATTGGTTAACAACAGAAAACAATAGCATAAACACAAAATACATGAAAAACTAATCAAGTTACATATAAAGAACACTCCAAACGGAGTTACGGTTAAAAAGATATAAGCAAAACTAGTTTGGAACACAATCTGCGAACATCAAGAAGCACATTTTAGAGCAATGCATAAACAGGATAATGAATGCAAACATGCTCACAAATGATATGCAAGTAAAGTAGACATGGCAGGGAAGGCATGGCAAAAGGAATTATGCAAATAGGCATCATGAACAACTATTTATAGCCCAAGCAAAATGCAATAAAACATTACTGGTATATGACTTAGTGAAAATCAGGAAAACATGGGAGAAAATGTTATTTTCATGCTGTATAAACAGGAGAAAAACTATATGCAAAAGTGCAGCAACATGACATAGCAATATATGGGCATGGAGTAGACATGAGGATGATCAGGTACAAACAAGAATCAAGGTCATAGGCATAACAGATCAAAAGATATTAAGCATGCAGCATGGCATCGGAAAGTTACAGACTTGGTGAAAAACAGAGGTGGCTGTCAAAAACAGTGGCATAGCAACTTTGAGATGAAATATAACTATGACCAGGAATTCTAACATGACAATGCAATACATATAATGGAAGTAGAAATGATGCTTAACAGTATGCAAAAATAATCAATGCAATAGGCCTCATGGATGTGACACAATCATCATGCAAACTTGCAATAAAATAACAGCAGCAGCACACTAACAGGAAATAATAGCAGTTAACAGCCTGATGTCCACTTCAACAGTGATTAACAACATCAAGATGGCCTCAAATCAAAATGCTCACAAAAGATGAACTGAAGTACACACAATTCTAAACAATTTTCCTTTTGGGCGCATCGCGATCCGAGCTATCGTTTACTCTGAAATCTACTCGCAAAATTGAATCAGCAGCAAAATTGCTCAGACTTAGCAAAAATTAGATAAAGAAAAAAGAACAAAGGGAAAAAAGGGGGGCTCACCCAGTTGGGCTTCGACCCATCGCGGGGTGGCGCTGGAGGCTGGGCCGATGGCCTGGCTTGGGCCGATGGGGCGCGCTGGGACGAGGAGGCTGCTGGCTGGGGCGCCTGGTCGTGCTGGAGGCCCGCAGTGGGCGTGCCGGCCCACCACAGTGGCGGTGGCCTCGTCCTCGTCACGATCACGGCTGGCGGCGCCGGCTTCCGGTGATGTGCGACGGTTGCAGGCTGGAGGACCAGGGGGCGCGGGGTGTTCCGAAGGAGGCGGATCCGGCCGGCGGGGTCCCTCGGGCGGAGCTGGGCGGCGGCTGCCGAGATCGCCGGCCGCCCATGGCATGGCGGCGACTCAAGCTGCGGCCGCGGTGCCGCGGGACCTGCGCGAAGGGGAGCTGGGTGAGGAGAGAAAGAGGAGGGGCACAGGAGAGGAAGGAGAGGGGGAAGGCCGGCCGGCGGGCGCGGCTGCCGGAGCTGCGGCCGGAGCGAGGCGGCGGGGTCGCGGCGGCACGGACGTGAGGAAGGTGCTCGGGTAGAGGGTTGCTCCACGGATGGCTGGGGCGCGTCTGGGTCGTTGGATCGGCCGATCCGACGGTCCAGATCGCATGGAAGTTAGGGTTTGAGCAAAATGGGGATAAAAACTGCGAAAATGGGGTGCTTTTGTGCCAGATCTGGGGCTGGTGGCTGCCTAAGTGCTTAGGGGAATCCCTAAGTGGGGGTGGTGGTCTATATATAGCCCAGGTGGCTGGCAGTTTGCAAAAGCATTCCCGGTTTTTCTCTCGCGCGCGTGGTGTTTACGTTTCTGACCGCCGGGGGTCCGCAGAACCTTCGATTCATGTAAAACTTTGAACTACGCGATCAGCGCGTCGAGCCGGCAGCGTTCACCTCGTGTTGAAATTGTTCCGATAACACTTTCCGATGCGCTATAAAAATAACCCGTTCAATTATTAAACGGGGTTTTTCGTTCCGTTGGCTGCGGCTGGTCTCGTGCGGTTTTCGCGACGGTGATCGGGTGAAACCCGGTGTCACAAAGGTCGAGTGTCAGGGTGGCAAGGGTCGGTCTCCGTCCGATACGAGATAAGAGGGGGGGGGGATAATCGCCGATCGATAAATCGGGGATGCAAACACCGCAAACAAATCAGACAATCAAACAATTCACACCGAAAACAATTTTTTTTTATTTTTGTGAAATCTGGGCTGTTACATCTCATTAGAAGGCAGACATGGATGGTTCCATTCTTCCTCTTTTTGTTCGTCACTCTGGTCCTCTTTTTCATCAAAGGAGCTTTCGGTTTCATCAATTTCTTCTTTCATAGAGTCCTGCAAAACATTAGTCTCTTCCTTTGGGGGAGAGATTCTCTCAAGATGATCAGTAATATAATAATTTGCATCATAATTTTCCAAACAATAGTTAATTATAGCAAGACTCTCAGATTTGTAAGGGGCATCATTAATATTTCTAAGAAGAGATGTAATTTCATAGGCACCCTTATAAGAAACAAATTCTTCTATTGGCTCTGCATCATAAAAATCATAGTTTCCCTTAGCATAAGAAGCTAAGGTTTCATCATCATTGTACTCACATTGGAAAGAAAGGTGTTTGTGCCTCATAAAGCAACAAGATTCATCCCTGCAGAAAGATATATTATATATTGAGCACAAATTTCTAGCATACTCATACAACTGGTGTATTTGTTTCCATAAGTGTATCCCCTTTTGAGACAAGCGGTGTTCCTTGTACCACTTTTGTTGATCCTCGGTGAATCCTCCATGCCAATAAGATCTGGTTTCAAAGAAGTCAGACATTGATTGGCAAGTAAGGAACTAGACATACTATTTTTTTTGGATTTTTGATAAAGGACACAAAGACAAAAACTGAAAGGTAAACTAACAAGACTAAAAAGCAAAGATAAAAGATAGTGTGCAACTCCCCTATCTTGAAGAGTGGAGTCCCCGGCAACGGCGCCAGAAATTTGCTTGATACACGAGATAACTTCTCGCCCCTCGTTGGTTACCCCAAGTGGAAGGTGAGATGCAGATAGCAGCAAGTTTCCCTTAGCAAAGATGCTAAGTTTGAATGTCGAACCAATAGGACTCCAACGGATACAAGTAGGTGGTGAAGTGAACAATTGGTGCGGTTGACAATCTAAGGATTGCTAACTTCACCTGGACCTGCACACACAGCAAATAGCTTTGCTCCCAACGAGTACAGAGGAGTTGTCAATTCCTCCGGCCTTGTTGTTTACAAAGGATAAAACACACGGGATAATAATTATAGTGATAGCTATGGAAAAGTAAATACTGAAGATAAATTGAAGGTGTAAAAAGTGTTGGAAATATGGACCGGGGTACTATGATGTTCACTAGTGATGTCTCTTTCCCAAAAGATGATAAAATAGCCATGCGAGGTGAACAAATTACAGCTAGGAAATTGACAGGATTATGTGCGCAAACCAATGCTAATTATGCTATAAAGAAAGGAAGAGGCTCAAAAGCACGGGCAGTACGCCAAGACAAGTAGACCGAAATCCATCTGCATATACCTACTAATCATCCACCTTGAGATATCTATCCAGAACATCTCGCTGGTATTAAGTTGCAAATCCCACCCAAACTGTAAACTCAAAGCAACAGACAACTTCATTAAAGAACTTTGCGTAAAGTAAACAATCCTTGCACCCGCAAGTACAAGCACCGTTGTTTTCCCCCTTGTGGCAACAACACATCCCCTAGACTCATGTTTCTGTCACTCAAGCTAGTCATCGGGGGGCATGAACCCACAATCAAGCATAACGCTCCCTCTTGGAGTCACTACCTACTACTTGGCTAAAGCAATAAACAACAATGGAGAACATGCAAGAATTACTCAAGAACATAAATATAAAAGAAGAGAATCAAATATATTAATCAAACACAATCTGAACATAATCTCATAATCCATCGGATCCCAGCAAACTCAACATAGCAATAGCAGAAAGATTACATAATTGCCTCGATCATGTAAGGCAGCTCACGAAGTCTAATCCATGAAGAACAAAGAGGGGAGGAGAACATCACATAGCTACTGATCATAGACCCATGGTCCAAGGTGGAGTACTCACGGTTCATCCAGGAAGCATCCATGGTGGTGGAGAATCTCCCGGAGATGATTCCTCTCTCCGACAGGGTGCCGGGAAGAGGTCTTCTGGTGCTCCCGATCTAGGGAGTGCGGCAGCGGCGGAACAGAGGAGAGATCGCGAAAAAGGGTTCCGTCCCTGAGGGTTTCTCGTCACGGGGAATAAATAGGTGAAAGGGGGCAGCCAGAGGTGGGCCAGGGGCTCCAGGCGCCCCCCTGGCGCGGCCAGGGGTGGGGCCGCGCCCTCTGGCCGCCTGGGGGCCCCTGGCTCCCCTCTGGCCCCTCTCGGGCTCTTCGCGAAGCTTCCGGTACGCTGATTTTTCCTATATTTTTCCCAGAATTTTTCTGGTACTTTTAATAAGGGGGAAACCTGAAATAGAAAAACAGCAGAAAACAGGAACTGGCACTGGGGTGCACTGAGTTAATAGGTTAGTCCAAATATGATCAAAAGTGTATGGAAGTTCATCAATATCATAGCAATATCACACAAAAGAGCCATGAAGAAAGCATAAATTATAGATATGTTTTGGACGTATCAAGCACCTATTTCATAAAGTACGTTCCCTAGACATGATACGACTCTACTTGACTCCTAAAGAAAAAGATAAAGATAAAGATACCGGGCACTCCCCCAAGCTTGGAAAAAGCTGAGGGGGTGCCATTACCCGAGGAGATTTACTCCTCATCCTGTTGTGGTTGTTTGGTGCCATTACCCGAGGAGATTTACTCCTCATCCTGTTGTGGTTGTTTCTTCAGATCCCTGATGACACGGCGAAGAGTTCAGTTCTCTAACTCCAGGATTTCCACTTGGATTTTTAGTACGCGAAAATCGTCACAGAGTTGGTTGGTGATGCGGTAGGCCTCGGAGATGGTGGAAAGCACGCGTTGATCTTCAAGTGAAGTGGAGGGCCCTGAAAGGTTAAGAGAAAGATCATATTGAGGTTGGACAGATCCCACCATGATGGGATTTCTTGGGCCTCCTTGTTGTTGGACAGTGATAGTCTTGACTTCCTCTCTCACGGAGCGCTCCATCTCCGCTTGTCTTGCGGCAATTTCTTCCTCTGTAGCCCAATGAACGTGCTTCCCTTGATTAAGATCCTTCTGGGCTTGACGTAGACGCCATCCCAAGAAGTCCTCCCCGCTCGAGCCACAAGAAGACATCTCTACTATTCAACTTTTAGTCCTGGCAGAAACAGCTCGAGAAAGAAAACACGCGAAATTGAGAGATACGGTGCCGGGACGATCAGGGCAAATATATAGAAAAAATTTCCGCAACAGAAGGAAGGTTTCAATCCAAGGTGGAGTCGGAGTCGGAGTCCGGGGCCCCCAGGAGGGGGGCGGGGGGTGCCGGGAGGTCTCCTGGGCCCCCTGGGGCTCTTCTCTGGCTCCACTTGGGCTTGGAATTTTCCCAATTTTGCAAAAACCTTGAAAAATAAACTTTTATTGACATTCGCGATGTTTCCTTACCATAATTCATACCTTTTCTTATTCTGCTCCTGCCGGTGTCTGAAACTGGGCTGCAACATGTTCTTCATGAGTTCTTGTATATATCAGGTTCACATCCACATTGATAGGATCACCTGTCATGTAATGTTTGAGTCTTTGTCCATTCACAACTTGAGGTTTGGTGCCTTCAAAATTGTTAATCTTGATTGCACCGGACCGATATACTTCTTCGATATGAAAAGGTCCTTCCCATCTGGAAAGTAGTTTACCTGGAGAAAACCTGAAACGAGATCTAAACAACAAAACTTTATCACCAACATTAAATTCACGTTTCAGAATCCTTTTATCGTGCCACTTCTTTACCCTTTCTTTGAACATTTTAGCGCTCTCGTAAGCTTCACTTCTCCAGTCATCTAGAGAAGTCAAGTTCATGAGATGCTTTTCACCAGCTAACTTTGGGTCAACATTTAGCTCTCCGAAAGCCCAGAAAGCTTTGTGCTCTAACTCTAATGGCAAATGGAAAGCTTTGCCATAGACCATCTTATACGGAAACATGCCCATGGGGTTATTGTAAGCAGTTCTATACGCCCACAAAGCATCTCCTAACATGCCCATGGGGTTTTCTGTAAGATCAACTTGATATCTCTATTGGTGAGCTCAACTTGCCCACTAGTTTTAGGGTGGTACGGTGATGCAATTCTATGATTGACATCGTACTTGGCTAGAGCTTTCCTAAAAGCTCCATGCGTGAAGTGTGACCCTCCATCTGTCATGATGTACCTTGGTACACCAAACCTGGGAAAAATTACATCCTTGAGCATTTTCAAAGATGTAACATCCCAATTTTCTAAATTCGGATGTTAATAGATCATCATATGCATCTCATGCCGATTCCGCATTTTTCTGGAGTTTTAAAATATTTTAAACATTTTTCAACACATGGCAGTTCGCTGGAGAGGATATAAAATGACTTATCCCCATTTTTAATTGCTGGAAAAGAGTTTAAAATATTTTTTGGAGACTTTTTAAATTTACTTTAGAGTTATAAATATTTTCTAAAAATATTTTGGAAATTTATTTATGCTCCGGAAAAGTTTTTAAATCAATTTTCGGAGTTTTCGGTATTTTTAAAATGCCAGAAAAGTATTTTAAAATATTTAAAAATAAGTTGCAAAGTTTTTATTTTTATTTAATATTTTGTTAAATCCAAAAATTCAGTTTTATTATTTTAAAAATATTGGCAAAGACGGAATTTTAAAATAAATTTCCGTGATTTTTCTAATACTGTTTTGGGCCTAATGGGCCTGTTCTGTTTTTTTTTCGCAGACCAATTTTGTATTTATCTCGGATTTAAAAAAAAAGGGATTAGAGGCTGTCTATAAATAGCCCCGATTAGGGCTAGATTATTTTTCGTTTAGCGTTTTTAGGTTAGCCTAAACTAATCTGCGGGACCCGCCGCCGCCGACATCATCGACGACGTCATCGACGGAGCTTTGCCAGAATCTCGCCGGAGTTTCGCCGGAAAGTTCGCCGGAGTCGCGTTTTTCGCCGTTTTTCGAGGTATTCTCCGGAGCCGCCGTATAGCCGCCGACCCCGGCGCCCTAGCGCCGCCACGCTGCCACCCCGGCCCGCACTGCCGCCGCCGCCGGAGCTCGCCCAGCCGCCACGGGCCGCCGCCCTCGCTGGGTGCGCCGCCGCCGCCGTCCCGCGTGCGCCGCCGTTCCGCGCGCGCCCGGCCGCCGCGCCCCTGGCCGCCCCGCCCCCGCCGCCCACCGCCGCCCCCGCCGCCGGCCTCGGCCAGAGTTGGCGCCTGCCGGAGTGCCAAGCCGAGGCCGAGTCGTGCTCCAAGCCATGGCCGGTCTCCCCGACGGGAGAGAGAGAGATTAGAAAAAAAAAGATTAGATGCGGTTTCGAAAAAAAAAGATTAGATGGCCGGTCATCTGCTTCGAATTCAGTTTCGTCATCAGCTGCATTGGATTCATCCATGATGGAATCTTCTAGAGCAGCTTGCTCTAGTCTGGCATGTTCTTCATATTCAGTTGTAGCATGGGGTGGAGAAGCAGACTTCTTCTTCAGCTTCTTCTTCTTCTTCAAACTTGGCCCAGCACCTTGGGCTTCTGCTTCAGCCAACTTGGCTGCCTTCTTCTCTTCTTTCAGCCTCTTGGCTTCAGCAGCGAGTCTCAATCATTCTTGTTCTTCTGGAAAATCATCAGGAGTTTTGAGAGTGTTGGGGTGAGGAAGCTTCGGTGGAACTGGGTAGTACAAGTGACGATTCTCTTCAATGTACTGACTGCACATGGCTGAAGTATACTGATAAGGTGGACTGAAGGCAAATTGCATAGTCCATTTCCATGTGGGAATGCTCTTGTATTTGTACCATCGTACAACCCAGTACCGGCGAATGTTTTGCAAGCGGTTCTTGCGCTGATCCTTGGTCTCTTCAGGAGGTGTGTCATAACCCAGAGCAATGCGAATTGATTCGGGAATGCCTCTGGCGTTGTTGGTTTCCTTCGTTCTGCCTCCTTTCTTCTTTGGAGAAGACCGTTCTGCTTCGTTGATGTGATCGAGATTGGGTGACTCATTTCCGAAGCCTAACTCTCCAGACATCCTGTGAAAAAGCATAAGGTTTGCGAGGGAAAAAGGCAAGTATGGAATGAGCACCAGCAAAAGTTTCGATCCAAAAACAATTTTGACAAGAGATTCAGTGAAGAATTTGGGTAGGGATTCTGGTCTGTTCTGAGCTAGACTTAACTTCACACAATGATGATCAGAAACCCTAACACAGAATAGATAGATACTAACCCGAACTTCTAACCTGAATCGAGGAGGAAACCTTGACTAGCAGAAACAGGTTTCGCAACGGTGCAACGATCCAACGGATCAAAGAAACCTAAAGAAATCAACCAAAAAGACTAAGAACACGGATCCAATCTGGAAAAGAAAGAACAGAGAAGGAGATTGGACCGAGGCTTGGCGTACCCTATCTCGGTGGTGTCAAGCAACTACGGCCGCGAAGAGCGGAGAGGATGTGCTCGTCGACAGCGTGAAGTCCACGACGACGCTCTTCCGGCAGTGAAGCGGCGAGAGCGGCGACGGAGACGAAGAGCTCGGCGGCGCTCGAGAGAGAGAGAGGATTCCGGGGAGATGCGAATGAGGAGGTGGGATGGCTTCGCTGGGGTGAGATGCCTTATATAGGCCGGTCTGACAGGAGCTGTCAGATCAGATCGAACGGCCCCCAGCGATTGTCTCTCCGGATTCTACGGCGAGGATCTTGTGACGAATCGCAAGAAAATCTCAACGACCCAGATTTGACGGGATCTCAACGACCGAAGAATAAGTCCTCGGCTAGAGTAAAACTTCGATAATAATTGGAAGCATTTGATTCGGAACTCAATGATGTTCGAAGCAAAATACTTTCCGTTTCAATTGTGCTCACCCAATATGGACAGATAGAGTTAGAAAGAAAAAGAAACATAAGGGGTAGGGTCCGAAACTTATCACCTCGAAGAAAAACCAAACGAAGCAAAAGGTGATAAGCATAGAGGACTAAAACCAAACGAATTAAAATAAAGAAAACAAAACAAAATCAAACAACGAAACAAAATAGGTAAGCGACGAAGTAAATGAATATATACTGAAGACTAAAGATTAGGTCTTACAGTACATGTCGTGAGTCCAATATATTGAGCTCACACCTTAACATACAGAACCTTTTCTCATCTAATGGTTTCGTGAAAATGTCGGCCAGTTGATCTTCAGTCCTGACATGACTAATAACAATATCTTCACGCTGAACATGATCACGAAGAAAATGATGGCGTATATCAATATGCTTCGTGCGAGAGTGCTGTACAGGATTGTGGGAAATTTTGATTGCACTCTCATTATCAAATAGGAGCGGAATTTTCTTCACATGAATACCATAGTCCTTCAGCGTTTGCTTTAGCCATAGAATCTGAGTACAGCATGACCCAGCAGCAATGTATTCGGCTTCAGCAGTAGATATTGAAACACAGTTTTTCTTCTTTGAAGCCCAACACACAAGTGATCTTCCAAGGAAATGAAAAGTCCTTGAAGTTGATTTCCTATCCACACGATCACTAGCCCAGTCTGAGTCAGAATAGCCAATGAGATCAAACTGTGCTCCCTTGGGATACCACAACCCCAAGGTAGGTGTGTGAGCCAGATAACGAAGAATTCTCTTTACTGTAGTATGATTTGATTCCTTTGGGTTTTCCTGAAAACGAGCACAAATACATACTGAAAGCATAATGTCAGTTGTAGATGCACAAAGATATAAAAGGGATCCAATCATAGACCGATATTTCTTCTGGTCGAAGGCTTTGCCCTTCTCATCTGCATCTAAGAAGCCATTGGTAGGCATAGGCGTCTTAATAGTTTTGCATTCAGTAAGACCAAATTTCTTCAGGCAATCCTTGAGATATTTTTCTTGAGAAATAAAGGTGCCATTCTTCTGTTGACGGATTTGAAGTCCGAGGAAGAACTTCAATTCACCCATCATAGACATCTCATATTTCTTCGACATCATCTTGGCAAATTCTTCGCTGATTTCAGTGTTAGTGCATCCAAAAATGATATCATCTACATATATTTGACAAACAAACAAATCACCATTATAAGATCGAGTGAAAAGCGTTGGGTCAGTGGTTCCTGGTTTGAAACCTTTCTTCAGAAGGAAATCCTTCAATGTGTCGTACCAAGCACGAGGTGCTTGCTTCAACCCATAGAGGGCCTTGTGTAACCTGTACACCATATCGGGTTTCTTTGGGTCTTCAAAACCTGGAGGCTGCATAACATACACTTCTTCCTCGATATCTCCGTTAAGAAAAGCACTTTTCACATCCATTTGATAAAGCAGAATACCATTGAAATTTGCAAAAGTAAGCATAACACGAATGGATTCGAGACGAGCAACATGAGCATAAGTTTCACCGAAATCGATACCTTCAATTTGGGTGTAACCTTGTGCTACCAGTCGTGCTTTGTTTCTTACCACTATACCATCTTCATCTTGCTTGTTGCGAAAAATCCACTTTGTACCAATGATGTTGTGCTTCGTGGGATCAGGTCTATCAACTAAGGACCAGACTTTGTTTCTCTCGAACTGGTTAAGTTCTTCGAGCATGGCAGTTAACCAATCTGGATCCTTCATGGCTTCATCAAACTTTGATGGTTCTAACATGGAGACGAACGAAAAATTTCCACAGAAGTTAGCCAGACGAGTACGAGAGAGAGTTGTAGGACGACCTGGTTGATGAATTTCTTCAAGATAACTCGTGATAAGGTTGATTCATTTGCTTCAGGCTTAGCTTCTGCTTCAGGTTCAACATTTCCTTCGGGATTTGCATTCCCTTCGTTCCTTTGCTCTTCTTCGTCCTGTTCATTATATGCTTCAGGATGTTGATCTCCAGCGCCCCGGGCTATGTGTGGGAACATTGGACCATCATCATCCCTAATTGCCTGACTAGCATTGGCTTCAACAGGGCGAATCTCTCCAATAGCCATGGACCTGATTACTTCATCAAGAGGAGGTTCATCTATATCATGAGGCAAGTGTTCTTTTTGAGAGCCATTAGTTTCATCAAACCTCACATTCACAGTTTCCATAACTTTTCCAAAGTGAGAGTTATAGACTCTGTAGGTGTGAGAGTTTGAGCCATAACCTAAGAGAAAACCTTCATGTGCCTTAGGGGCAAATTTGGAGCTATGATTCATATCTCTAATAAAACAAGGAGCACCAAATACCCTAATGTACGAAACATTTGGTTTGTTACCAGTGATAAGCTCATGTGAAGTCTTTTTCAGAAATTTGTGAAGGTAAACCTTGTTGATGATATGACAAGCAGTGTTAATTGCTTCGGCCCAGAACCTAATAGGAGTCTTGTATTCAGCAAGCATAGTTCTGGCCATCTCAATGAGAGTTCTATTCTTCCTTTCAACAAAACCATTCTGTTGAGGTGTATAAGCAGCAGAGAACTCATGAGTAAAACCATGATCATCAAGAAAATCTTCAATATGAGTATTTTTGAATTCAGTTCCATTATCAGTTCGGATATGCTTCAGAGATAATTCATATTCTGTTTGAGCTCTCTTGGCGAATGACTTGAAGATTTCAACAACTTTGCTCTTGTCATCCAAAAATAAAACCCAAGTATAACGAGAGAAATCATCAACAATAACTAGACCATATTTATTTCCTCCCAGGCTTGCATAATTTTGAGAACCAAAGAAATCCATATGAAGCAATTCAAGAGGACGAGTGGTAGTCATGATAGTCTTCGCTGAATGATGTTTCTTCGTAATTTTACCAGCTTCACAAGCACTGCGGAGACGATCCTTGTCGAATTGAACTTTGCTAAGGCGAATAACATGATTCTTCTTCACTAAGTTATGAAGATTTCTCATCCCTGCATGACCAAGTCTTCGATGCCATAACCAACCAGATGAAGCTTTTTCCATTAAGCATGTGGATATAGCAGGGCCCGAAGAAAAATCAACAATGTATAAGTCTCCTTTTCGGTAACCCTCGAAGAAAAACGCATAGTCATCCTGTGAAAAGACAACACAACGCGAAGCAGAAAATAGAACAAGCATACCCATATCGCATAACTTCGAAATAGACATTAGATTATATCCAAGGGATTGGACTAGCATAACCTTGTCAATGTGCTTATCTTTTGATATGGCAACCTTACCCAAACCTAAAACTTTACCCTTGTTGTTATCCCCTAAGGTAATGTACTTCTGAGAAGAGTGAGATAATTTTTCTTCGGTGAATAACTCCTTGTCTCCGGTCATATGATTTGTGCAACCACTATCCATGACCCATTCGGATCCACCGGAGACATAGCCCTGCAGAAGAATTAGTTCTTCTTAACCACCCACAAATGAGCAGGTGACTGAGAAGATGTTGAAGCACTGGCTGAAGCAATATTAAATCTAACAGGAGTGTATTGCTTCGGTGTACCATCAAGCACACCATAAATGTAAGTCCTCTCCGAGTGGTTAGCATAAGAATGAGCATATGCAATCTTAGTATGATTATTATGAGGACGATAAGTATGAGGACCAGTGCGATACTATTGCTTCTGCGGAACATTTGATTCGGTCACCAGAGGATCATTTCTCGTTTCAAGAGAATAAAAATGATTCGGTGGTACCGAAGACTTTCCTTGCATGGTATGGTTAGCAGGCAGTTTTTCCACAAGTGCTTTCTGCACCCATATCTGCCTCATATAGAAGCCATTCTTAGGAGGAGTACCAACATACTCAGCTGTAACCTTTCCCTGTTCATCTTTGATGAGCTTGTAGTCAGAATCAAGTGATTCGTCTACAATAGCTTTGTTCATCTTGCAATCAAAACCTGAAAGGTTAGCTATATCAATGGGGTTCCCTTTCGCAAGGACCCAAACAGTCTTAGGATACTGCTCAGGTTCCCAATAGGTGCCATCAGGGTTTATCTTTCTCTCGAAACCAACACCTTCATTCCTGGGATTCCTGTGAAGTAGAGCCTTCCTCAGGATATCACAGAGATACTGGTGACCTTGCACACTTTTGAACATGCCTGTATCAAATAAGTTTTTCAACCTGAGGAGTTCCTCGGTAACAGCAGGGTTTTCCTCATCGGAGGCATTAGTATCATCAATAACAATAGGATCTTTGCCTTTGGAATCAATTTTGCTTCGTTCCAAACAATCCAAACAAGGTGATTCAGTTTTTTGATTTGCTTCAGAACCTTGTTGAGCCATGAGAGAGAGATTGACATTTTCCAACTCTTCATGAGCCTCTTTCAGTTTTTCGAGAGCCATTTTCCTCTGAAGAAATTCATAGGTGAGCTTCTCATAATAAACTGAAAGAAGATCATGCCGAGAGGATAATTCTTCAAACTTTTCTTTCAGAGCTTCCTGCTCATTAGTTAAAGTTTGACCTTTCTCTATCTCATCGATCAACAGAGTTTCTGATTTCTTAATGGTTTTGCTTAGTGAATCAAGTTCATCTTGTTGGATTGAAGCAATTTTAGCAAGTTTAGCATAGCTTATCTTAGAATCACTGTCATATGAGGAACAATCAGAAGTATCATAGTTAGATTTTGATGAAGATACCTTCGCCTTGGCCATGAAGAAATATGCAGGAGATTCATCTTCACTACTTTTGTTGATGAAGAATGAGCTCAAAGCTTTTGCCGAAGCATCTGCTGAAGCGAATGCCAAACCAGCAACACCATCTGATTCGGACCCAGACCCAGACCTTGAGCCTGAAGGAGCTTCGGACCCAGAGGCTTCGTCTTCGGAGTTCATCTCCTTTCCCAGATAGGCCTTGGCTCGGTGAGAGCTGCTTTGACGAGACGAGTGAGTCTTCGATGAAGAACCCTCACGCTTCTTGTGATACTTCTTCTTCTTGTCATCATCAGAATCTTTCTTCTTATCTCTTCTCGAACTCGAATCATGTCTCTTGGATTCATAGCTTCTGGAAGATCTATGGGACTTGGATGAGGAGTCTCTGAGCGAATGCTTTGCTTTGTTCTCAGCTTCCCACAGAGGGCAATCAACAATGTAGTGACCTGTTTTCTTGCATTTGTAGCAACAGTTGTCTTTTGATGGAGAGCTTCTTGAGGATGAACGGTGAGATGAGTGAGTGGAGCTTCTTAAAGAATAGCTCTTTCTTGGTGAAGAAAAAGCTTTTCTTTGGAAGCGATTGAAGCGTCTCATGATCAGTGCCAAATCCTTTCCAATGCTTGCAGGATCATCTGATTCGACACCTCAAGCAGAACTGACTTCGAGTGAAGAATGACGTGAAGCTTTTGCTTTCAAAGCATGATTTTTTCTTCGTGAACCATTTATGTCACGTTTATCATCTTCTTCCATTTCAAAGTTAGTGAGTCTCTCAAGAACATCAGCAGCAACAAGACGTCTGAAATCAGTCCTTTCCTTGATCATCAGCACAATGTGATCAAACGAGTCATCCAATGAGCGAAGCAAAGGTCTCACAACAGAGTGAGGAGTAATGTCATCAGCACCGAGGGAAATCAATTCATTAGCAAGAGTTGTGAGTCTGCTGTAAATGGAGCTGACTTTTTCACCCTCGTTTCTCTTGAAGCGATAGAATTTTCTTCGGAGTGTTTCAATTCTGGCATCTTTCTGGGTAGAAACACCTTCACCAATTTTTTCAAGATAGTCCCAGACACCTTTGGCAGTTGGAATATTCTTCACTTCATGATACTTTTCAGGTGTCAAGTGATTGGTGATGAAAACCCAAACTACAGAATCAAGATCAATCAGTGTTGCTTCTTCAGGGGTGATGGCCTTCTCATCGGCAACAGTGACTCCATACAAGACAACTTGCCAGGCAGTTGAGTTGATAGCCATGATATTTCTTTTCATCTTGTCCTTCTAGTACGGGTAGTCCTTCCCATTGAAAATAGGAATAGGTTCGCCAGAGCGAATAGCTGCGAAAGACATACTAGAAGACATACTTGAATACACTCCAGGAGGTTAATCCAAAACACAGAGTGTAGGGAGTGACTAGCTATGATACCAATTGAAAGTCCAAGTATGTGATCAAAGGGGGGGAGGGGGTGAATGATCACTTCAAAAATTTCTACTGAAACTATTGAAGTGAAGCATAAGTAGTGCGGAATAGCGAAGAATAACTGGAAGCGAAACTAAATGCAGTGAATCAAAACACATTGAAGCATAATAGTGAAGCAAGTGCAATACTGAAGGTAAATGCTTGAAGTAAAACGAACTGGGACTCGACGATGTTTGTTCGACCAGTTCACGCTCTGCAAAGCGCTACGTCTGGTTGGAGGGACTGGTGATTGAACACCTGGAGCAAATCTCTCTCCGTCCGTTGCTCCACCGCACCAAACTCCTTGAGCTTGGTCGGTTCTTCACTCGTGGTTGATTATTGAGGAAATCACAGAAACCTTTGACAAACTGGACTTCGAGGCGACAATTACTCTTCGCTCTCTGAAGAACAACTCTCTAACCGTCTAGGAGACTTGCAGTTCTCCAAGATAAAAAGGCTAGCAAGCTTTCAACTAAGTCATCTCAAATCTACTCAGATCAATGGGACTTAGGCTTCAGTATCTGGATTTTGGGTTTTGCTTCGGTGGCGTTTTTGGGTTGCTCTCTACAGTCTCTCTTGGAATGATCTTAGAGCAGCCACCCGCAAATGGAGGCGGGGGCGGCGTATTTATAGTTGGCGATCCCGAGGTGCGGAATGACCAAACTGACCCGAGGTGACAGCTTGACACGTGTCCACAACGGTCGGATTTGTCATCAATGCGCAACTTTACTTGAGGAACAAGTAAAGCTGACTCACGGACTGGGTTCTGCTTCAGAAGCCAAAGAACGAAGTCTTTGCTACCGAAGCTTAACTTAGTACTCATGAGATTTCTTCACTCAGGCTTCTCACTTGGTCTGGATTTGATCTGAGCATTTCTCAATGACTTCGATGTCCACAAACTAAATACCCCTCTTGATAGTACAGTTTTTCCTATGACTCAAGGAACAGAAAAAGAACTACACAAAAACATCTAAGTCTTTCACCGTCTTCTTCATTTCCTTCAATGAGTAGAGCTTCAGGACACCTTCATTTTTGGGGTTCATCCTTCGTGATTAAGCTTCGCTCCGAGGGTAATGCTTCGATAACATGAAGACCTTCCCTGAAGCTTTATCACATGGCTTGTCCTTCAGGAACCTATGAAACTGTTTATACTAGAAAACATTGTTAGTTCCTCTACTGTTATGTCCAACAATATCCAAAACACAGGGGGCAAAACTTTGCTCTTACACCTATACTACGAGTACCAGACTTGAGGTAAGAAGCGTACACGAGTCCACTACCAAGTCTCCAACCAATACACCACTATGGATACTTCCTCGACTTCCCCACGAGAAAGCACACCATAGCACTCACGCTTATCTTGCGAGTTTTAGAAGTATCTATTCAAGTTGTCTAATAATCAAGCACAACTTTCCAAGTAGTCCCTTACCGCGGACGCGGCTATTCGAATAGTTTTGTTAACCCTGCAGGGGTGTACTGCTACACACATGAAACCATCAGTTACCGCCGGGATCTCGTCACCCTTCAAGCGGGTGTCGGCGAGGATAATTTCCACAACTTTTACCTCACAGCCAATTCTAATCCAGGAATCAACCATCTGAGTTGCTCACCGCTCAAGAGTCCGGCCAGGTCAAAGATACGGACTTAGATGATGCAGGCGACCGAGACGCCACCTTAGCAGATGGTTTTCCTGTCTCATAGGTTCGCCCACATATCTAAATGATGCAAACTTTCATTCATTCTTTTTCTATGCATATGCCAAATGGAAAGCCCGAACTAGTGACTCCTGGACTTGAACTGGGGTGAGTTAGTAGGTTGACCGGGGGTCCATGTGCCCAACATGTGGTAGTACTCTTCATCTTGGATCACCACACAAGAACTCAGGATTAGGGCGGTGTTCAATGAGACAACCCACTGTGTACTCCTACACAACCTCTCATCGTTCACCTTTGTTTAGGGTGGATTCACCAACACGTTAACAACAGAAACACTGTGAACATTCCATCTCGACTCACAATCAAAGTAACCTCATTGTATCACTAAGCAGCAATAAGCAGTAACAGTTGCAGGGGCCACATGCTCATCATTCAACTCCTATATCTTCTAGGATTGTGGTTTGCTTAATACGGTGACAAAATGATAGGTCATGCATAGGAATGGGTTCAACTATGCGAAAGAACGTGTCTCGGTGATCTCCTAAACATGCATAAGCGAGACTGAGAGGGAAGTAGGATTTTATAGACATGATCAATGGGGTTTGCTTGCCTTGCTCACGATACACTGGTTTATCGAACTTCTTCTTCGGGGGGTGACCACCGTCTCGGAATGTCTGTCATCGGAACAATCATCAACAAAGGGGCACAAATAAAGTACAATGCTCAAGCACATGTTAATGTTGTGACATGAGGTATAGGGTACTGGTTTGTGGTACATTCGATTTAATTGAAGTGTATTGCAAAGAATTTGCAAATTCAAACTTCAAATTCAAAATTATGCCATATGCATGTTTGCTACTGTTCACCCATTTTAAAATGGTCAAACATATAAAAAAAGTTGCATATTCTTAATCCTTGCATTTTTCTGATAATTTTTCATATATTATATGTTTAATTTGGAGTTAGTATGATTTTTCTATGAATTGTTGAAGTTTAATCTATTTTCTATAATTTTCTAATTTCTTTTAATTCAATAAAAGGGTTATTGCGTGATACGTCCCAAACGTATCTATAATTTCTGCTTGCTCCATGCATGTTTTGTGTGATATTGCTATGATCTAGATACACTTTCATACACTTTTGATCATATTTGGATTAACCTATTAACTCAGTGCACCACAGTGCCAGTTCCTGTTTTCTGCTGTTTTTCTATTTCAGTTTTTCCCCATATAAAAAGTGCCAGAAAAATTCCGGGGAAAATATAGGAAAAATCAGCGTACAGGAAGCTTCGCGAAGAGCCTGAGTGGGGCCAGAGGGGAGCCAGGGGTGGCCCAGGCGGCCACCCGGCGCGGCCCCACCCCTGGCCGCGCCAGGGGGGGCGCCTGGGGCCCCTGGTCCACCTCTGGCTGCCCCCCTTCGCCTATATATTCTCCGTCACGGGAAACTTCCGAGGACAAAACCCTTTTTCGCGATCTCTCCTCTACTCCGCCGCAGCCGCGCTTCCGAGATCGGGAGCACCAGAAGACCTCTTCCCGGCACCGTGCTATCTTCCGAGATCAGTTTTTATCTTTGTGTTCCTTATCAAAAATACCAAAAATACCTAATGATGCTATCTTCACCATGGGTGTGGAACCACCCAAATATGGTAGGATGGACATGTTTCACTTGGATCGTCTTCGATCAATTCGTGCTTGCGCTAAAAACCCAACCGACTTGGTTGAGGGAAAAATCATTGGATGAGCATGCTCAGTATACGCTGCACCGCCTATCTCAAAAAGGGAAACACTTATGGGACCAAATACATGTTTCTTATTGCCATGCTAAACTTTTGTGCCACATTTATGATTTTACTTGCTGTTCTAATATAGATCATAAACACCTTCCTTTCATTTGTGAGTTTAATGAAAATGAGATATTATCTTCTTATGCTAAAGGTGTTTATGATTACTTTGATGTTGAAAAATTTGAAGAGTTTGTTGCTTTTAAAGGTGCCTATGAGATTGCTTCTTTAATTGAAAAGTATCACGATACTATTTTCGAATCTGAAAACTTTGTTGTTCTTGCTTATTGCTTTGAGAATTATACTTCCAATGCTTATATTGAGGATTTTAAAAATAGAATGCTTGCTGCCCAAGAAGAGGCTAATGATTGCTATGAAGAGGAATCTTATGATTCCGAGGACTCACTTGATACTTCCCTTTCTGATGATTTTGATACTTGCTTTGTTGATGGCCATGATGCCACTATGGATGATGCCTACAAAGATGAAATTTCTATAGTTCCTTATGTTAAGCATGAAATTATTGTTGTTGCACCCACACTTGATTGCCCTATTATCCTTTTGAAATCTCCAACTATTCCGGAGAATTTTGCTCTTATTAAGGTTCAATGTGATGGGTTGCATCTATCTTATCATCCTAAAAACCGTGTTGAAAACAATACACGTGTGCTTTTAGGTCATGAGCAACATGATTTATGTGATAGTTATATTCTTGATGTTGTTCATGATGCTACTGAAAATTACTTTGAGAGAGGAAAGTTTGGTTGTAGAAACTTCCATGTTACAAAAACACCTCTCTTCATGTTGAAAATTTTGAAGTTGTTCTTGTTCTACCTTCCTATGCATGTCACTTTGTGCTTCTTTGATTTATTTTCTTACAAGATGCCTATGCATAGGAAGTG
This sequence comes from Bromus sterilis, assembly GCA_950022295.1. NCBI lineage: Eukaryota > Viridiplantae > Streptophyta > Magnoliopsida > Poales > Poaceae > Bromus > Bromus sterilis. The sequence continues at coordinate 260,046,417 of OX465598.1, read as the reverse complement.
GGTTAGGCTTAAATGTGTTTCACATTTTCTTCTTGATGCTCTCTTTTGCTTCAATTCTTATTCTCTTGTGAGCATCTTTCATAATCTTTAAGCCTAGCTAATGGCTCTAAAGAAGCGCTTTCGGGAGGCAGCCCGCAACGAATTTAGGTTTTTATTTTTGCTTTTGTTGTGTCTTGATGTTTTTTACTACTGTAGCAACATCATTGTATCTTTATTTTTCATCTTTGTGCCAAGTTATAGCCTCTTATGATAAGGGAAGCAAAAGTTGTGACGTGCTGTCCAGAAAACAGATTCTGTCCCTTGACAGAAAAATTCGAATCAAATCACCAGATCATCTTTTTGATCTGAATTTTTTTGACAGCATGATCTATAAAATTTTGAAACTTCCGTATGTTCTGAGTTTTTTTATTTGAGTTGCAGAAGTGCCCCTAAAAAATTCTTTACTACCTGCTGTTCTGTTTTTCACAGATTCTGCCACGTTTTGTCTCTCCTAACTTTTGCAAACCTTAAGCTTGCTTTTTCTTTGCAAAAACTTTTTGGCACTCTTGAGAAACAGTAGCTCTTCAATAATATCTTTGTATCCAGTGGGGAAAAATTATTTTATTAATGGTACTAACCTCTCTAATCAGCTTATGATGAGTTATGTATGAAGGGAGTTTTCAAGTGTGCGATGGAAGATGATGAAAGAAGATCCAGGAGTGTCAAGCGCTCAAGCTTGGGGATTCCCCCATGCATCCCCAATAAATATTCAAGGAGACTCAAGCGTCTAAGCTTGGGGATGCCCCCGTGCATCCCTTCTCCATCAACAATCATCAGTTCGTCCTTCGTCTCACTATATTTTTATCACTTCATGAGTTATGTGCTATGCTTGGAGCGTCTCGCTCTTAGGTTTTATTTTTAGTTTTATTTAGCTTTGCTTGCTGTTCATAACAAGTTAGATCCTGTCTTACTTTGTGTGGGAGAGAAACACGCTCCACTTTTAAAATCTAGAACACATTATAGGATTTTTCCTGCTTATCTTTTTGTTGTTGTGTGTTCTTTATCTTTTCGTAGTTGCTGCCATGTTTAGTCTTAGTCTTAGTTTTTCTTTAGCAAGAGCCTTGGATTTTGTTTAGTTTTTTGCTGGAACTATTTTTAGTTTTCATGTTTATCTTGTTAAAGAGAGTTGTTTGTTGCACTGAGTTGTGTCTTATCTTGAAATTAGGTAATTGAGGTTGCTATTTAATTCTAGTAGTAACTCAATCCGTCTGTATTTTGAAAACCTACAAAACTAGTTGAGAACTCTAGCTACTAGATGGATCACTAATCTTTGGAGGGATCGAATATTAGAGAACACTCACGTACCATGAGTCGAGGATGCGCAAGGATAACCAAACCCCCATACACTCCTCCTCGGGGTACTTGTCTCTTTGTGAACCTCCTTTTTAGATTGAGAGTTACCAATAATAAGTGCATGAGTTCTTCAGACTAATGTAAGTATTGCAAGTTGACACTTCCACCTTACCATATTTTGCTAGCCTCTACCGTGCCGTGCATTGCCTTCTTCTAACTCCGAGAGTTGGTGTCCACCTTCGCCGGTACATCCAAACCCTTGGCATGATACGCTCTGTCATCATAAACCTCCTTATATCTTTCCTCAAAACAGCCACCATACCTACCTATCAAGGCATTTCCATAGCCTTTCCGAGATATATTTCCATGCAACATCCACCTCTTCATGACTTGATCTTCATGTCATACATGTTCCTGCTACACTGGCAGCGACATACATTGCATACATCATGATAGTTACATATTCTTTATGATTTTGAGTACCTTGTAAAGTGTGAAAGATCTCCTTTACCTTCTTGTAAAATAGAGTGTTTCCCTTAAGTGAGGAAAAGATCCCAAAGTGGACACAATAAAAGATCCCAAAGAGGAAAAATGAGAGTTAAATAGAAAGAGCCATTGAGGCCACAAAAAAATACAAAAAAAGAAAAAATAAAAAAATAAATAAAAAGAGAGAAAGGGGCAACACTACTATCCTTTTGAGAGATCCACACTAGTACTCCCTTTATATCCTTGTACTCCATAGAGATGATCATTATGCATATAGCTATGTGGGGACCTTCACACTATAGAACTTGGCTTGCATATTCCAAGGATGAGCCTCCTCAAACGAGCTCTAGGTCTACATGAGCGAGCAAGTTAGATGCACCCCCACTAGTTCCATTGGAGAGCTTCCTAGCTCGTATGTGCATCCGTTGCATGGCAATCCCTACTCCTCCCATCATATCTATCATTTGGCATCTCTTGCCTATGATTGTCCTCATTGATGTGAGCCTTTCTCATCCTTTTAGTCTTCCTCCTCCGCACTTCTCTCTTTTGCCATCCTAAGTGTCAACTCTCGTGCTTATGCTCATCCATTGCATGAGTGCTCAAAATATTGAAAAAAGGAGTGGATTAAATTGACTTGTACCTAGCTAGTGGTCTGGGGACGAGTCAAGATAATATTCCAGAAAAAGACCGAGTGTGAAACTTTAGTAGATTGAGTTCTCAACAAATAAATTGTTTTTCTCGTATTCCCCATCCCCCTTCTTGCACGCAAACACCATTTGGAGACTTCGAGTCACGGACAGCGAGAGCTCTAGCACCTAATGTTCTTTTGTTACTTGTTTCAATGCTAATATAGACTCTTGCTTGTTATGAATTGAATTGAGTTTCTAACCTTGATTGCTTTACTTTTCAAAGTTCTTATATGGTTTCTAGCATGTCACCACAGAAATTATGCCGTTATCATTTACCTACTCGAGGACGAGCAGGAATTAAGCTTGGGGATGTTGATACGTCCAAAACGTATCTATAATTTCTTCTTGCTCCATGCATGTTTTGTGTGATATTGCTATGATCTAGATACACTTTCATACACTTTTGATCATATTTGGACTAACCTATTAACTCAGTGCACCACAGTGCCAGTTCCTGTTTTCTGCTGTTTTTCTATTTCAGTTTTCCCCAATATAAAAAGTGCCAAAAAAATTCCGGGAAAAATGTAGGAAAAATCAGCGTACAGGAAGCTTCGCGAAGAGCCCGAGTGGGGCCAGAGGGGAGCCATGGGTGGCCCCGGCGGCCACCCGGTGCGGCCCCACCCCTGGCGACGCCAGGGGGGGGGCGCCTGGGGCCCTTGGTCCACCTCTGGCTGCCCCCCTTCGCGTATATATTCTCCGTCACGGGAAACTTCCGAGGACAGAACCCTTTTTCGCGATCTCTCCTCTGCTCCGCCGCTGCCGCGCTTCCGAGATCGGGAGCACCAGAAGACCTCTTCCCGGCACCCTGCCGGAGGGAGGGCCGACCTCCGGGAGTCTCCTCTCCACCATGGATGCTGCCCGGATGTCTCGTGAGTAGTTTTCCTTGGACCATGGGTCCGTGATTAGTAGCTGTGTGATGTTCTCCTCCCCTCTTTGTTCTTCATGGTTTAGACCTCGTGAGCTTCCCTACATGATCGAGGCACTTTTGTAATCTTTCTACTGTTGCTATGCTGAGTTTGATGGGATCTGGTGGATTATGAGATTATGTTCAGATTGTGATTGAGTAATATATTTGGTTTTTATCTCTTATATATTTGTTCCTAAGTAATTCTTGCATGTTCTCCTTTGTTGTTTATTGCTTTGGCCAAGTAGTAGGTAGTAACCCCAAGAGGGAACGTTATGCCCGATTGTGGGTTCATGCCCCCCGATGACACGCTTGAGTGAAAGAAACATGAGTCTAGGGGATGTGTTGTTGCCACAAGGGGGAAAACAACGGTGCTTGTAACCGCGGTTGCAAGGATTGTTTACTTTACGCAAAGTGCTTTTTAATGCAGTTGTCTGTTGCTTTGGGTTTACACTTTGGGTGGTGCTCGCAACTTAATACCAGCGAGATGTTCTGGATAGATATCTCAAGGTGGATGATTAGTAGTAGATGCAGTTGGATTTCGGTCTACTTATTTTGGCGTACTGACCGTGCTTTTGATCCTCTTCCTTTCTTTTGTAGAATAGTTAGCATTGCGGTGCGTTCATAATCCTGTCAATTGCCCTTCTGTAATTTGTTTACCTCGCATATCAGTTTTATCGTCTTTTGGGAGAGAGACATCACTAGTGAACATCACGTATCCCGGTCCATATCCTCATTACTGTTTCCACGCTCATTTAATTTTCTGCTTTTACTTTCAGTTGCTATCATTATCCCTTGTGTTTGATCCTTTGTGAACAACAAGACCGGAGAGATTGACAATCTCTCTGAACTTCGTTGGGAACAAAGTTATTTGTGTCTGTGTGCAGGTCCGTGTCAGTTGCACCGCTGACACCTACTTATCATCTCTGGAGTCCTACTGGAGACAAACCTTGGTATCTTTACCGAGGGAAATTTGCTGCTGTGCTGCATCACGCCTTCCACTTGGGGCTCACCAACGAAGGGCGAGAAGACTACACCCGTCAACTCTCGCGCCATCATTGCGTCACTGCTGCGTCAGCATGACGTGGGGGGGGCTCTGATCAGTGGGGTCCTCTGGTCAGTGGTACAAAGATAACCCCCGATTTAATTAAGCTAACAGAGGGGGATTAGGGCCGCCGACGGTTAACCAGCGGCGACCACAGAGGACGGCGGCGCCTCACCGGAATGAGTTCCCGGCGACCAAAACGAGCGGGGAAAGATGCGTTCGACTCCCGGGCTCGTCGCGCATACGAAGGACACGACTAAAACGATGATTGCCTTGCGTGCGCACGACAGCGAGCAGACCCGGCGACGGCCGGAGTGCTGGCCACGGAGAAATGTGTTGCGGGGCGCAGTGACGAGCGAGAGGTGAGGGAAAAGAACGGGGAGATCACCCTGGAGCGAACGGAGTGGTCGACGAGGCCGGAGGAGCTCTGGAGCCGACGTATTCCTCGCCGGAGTCTCACGGTGGCCGGCGGCGTCTCGATGGAGCTAGCGTTTCCTGCTGGGCTTGCGCGACTCGATACGAAGAGGGGTTCGACGGAGAGGAGTACGGCGCGGAGTTTGGACACAGTGGGGAGGCGTGGTTCGGTCGTTGGCCACGGGGTTTCGTCCCTGGCGCCCCGGTGTGCGCTCGGGCGTGTGTGAGATTTGCGAGGGAGAGAAACGGGGAGGAAGCCAGAGGAGAGGGAGAAGAGCCAGCGTGCTCTGGGTGTCTCCGTGGCGCACTTAGGGGCACGGGAAGGCCCCAGGCGTGCCGCGGTGGCGTCGGCCGCACTCTGCCCTCCAGCGAGCTGCTTGGAAGCGCGGGGAAGAAGATGACAAGCCCAGGTGGGCTTGGGCCGGAGAAAGGTTAAGTTGGGCCTGCGGCCTGTGGGGGTGGGCTGGCTTTCTTGTTTTCCTTTTTCTTCTCTGTTTTCTTCTGTTTTTCTTTTTCTTCCATTTGTTTTGCCCCAAATAAAATAGCAAGGCAATTTGTAAAATCATCAAAAATTTTATATGGGCTTATAATTTGAATTTCAAATCAAATAGGGGTTTATTTTAATTTCCAAGTCCTGTTTGGAATATTTGAAAAATCCATGAGCATGGGGTTGGTCACACATCACTTGATATGTGATCACACATATTTATAAGACTTTTCAAAAATACGAGAGGAAGTTTTGGAAGAAATTTTTATCTGGCCATTTGAATTAAATTCTTTAGGGCTTTTCTGTTCCCCATTTTTTAATTTCTTTTGAATTTTCCACATGATGCAAAGGAGCAACAAGCCCTAGCACTTACCGAAGTTGGGGTTCTGACATAATCATCCTATGAAAAGACAACACAACGAGAAGTAGAGAACAGTACAAGCATACCCATATCACAAAGTTTTGAGATAGACATAAGATTATATCCTAGAGATTGAACAAGCATAACTTTGTAAATAAGCTTATCCTTCAATATAGCAACCTTACCCAAAGCAAGTACTTTTCCTTTGTTGTTGTCACCGAAGGTAATATATCTCTGAGAAGATTCAGTAAGTTCGTCTTCGGTGAACAAATCTTTGTCTCCGGTCATATGATTTGTACAACCACTATCCATGACCCATTTGGATCCACCGGAGACATAGCCCTGCAGAAGAATTAGTTCTTCTTAACCACCCACAAACGAGCATGTGACTGAGAAGGCATGGAAGTGCTAGATGAAGCAACAGTATTATAGCGAACATGATCATATTGGCGAGGGGGACCATCGAGCACACCATAAACATAATTCCTCGGAGAGGGGTTAGAGTACTGGTAGGTAAACTAAATTTTGTCGTAATTATCACGATGACGATAAAAATTTCTGTCTACTCGATAGTATTCCTTTTGGGGAACATTCGAAGCAGGCACCAAGGGTTCATTTCTATCCTCGAGACAATAGTAGTGTTTCTGTGGTACCGAAGATTTTCCCTGCATAGAATGGTTAGGGGGCAGTTTTTCTAGAAGAGATTTGTGAACCCAAATCTGTCGCCTATAGAAACTATTCTTCGGAGGAGTACCAACGAATTCAGCATACATCTTTCCTTCCTGATCTTTGATAAGCTTGCAGTCAGAATCAAGTGATTCATCAATAATAGCCTTATCAATTTTGCAGTTGAAACCTGAAAGGTTAGCAATATCAATGGGCTTTTCTTTCGCCAGAACCCAGACAGTTTTATGATACTGCTCGGGCTCCCAGTAGGTTCCATTAGGGTTGAGTTTCCTTTCAAAACCAACACCTTCCTTTCGAGGATTCCTATGAATAAGAGCCTTCTTTCGGATATCACATAGTTACTGGTGTCCCTGAACACTTTTGAACATGCCTGTATCAAATAAATCTTTCAACCTGAGGAGTTCCTTGGTAACAGTTTCCTCGTTCGAGGGGTTAACATCATCAATGAAAATAGTTTCTTTTCCTTTCGATTTCTCAGAAATAGACTCAATTTTACTTCGTTCCAAACAAGTCAAGCAAGGTGAAGTAGATTCATTTTTAGCTTCTGACCCCGTTGAGCAATGAGCGTGAGATTGACATTCTCCAACTCTTCATGAGCCTCTCTCAGTTTCTCGAGAGCCATTTTCCTTTGAAGGAATTCATAGATTAGCTTCTCGTAGTCCACTGAGAGAAGATCATGCCGAGAGGAAACTTCATCATACTTTTCCTTCAGAGATGCATGCTCATTCGTCAAGGTTTGACCTTTCTCAATCTCATCGATCAACAAGGTCTCAAATTTTTTAATAGTTTCACTTAGAGAATCTAGTTCATCTTGTTGGATAGAAGCAATCTTAGAAAGTTTGGCATAGCTTATCCTAGAGTGACTTTCATAAGAAGATCCATCAGAAGTATCGTAGGAATTATTAGAAGAGGATACCTTAGCCTTGGCCTTGAAGCAGTAAGCTAGAGATTCATCTTCACTGCTTTGGTTGGTGAAGAATGAACTTGAAGTCTTGTTCGAAGCAAAAGCTAGACCAGCAACACCATCAGATTCAGAACGAGAACCACAACTAGATATTGAGTTTGATTCAGCTTCGGAACCAGAGACTTCATCTTCAAAGTTCATCTCTTTACCCATATAGGACTTGGCATAGTGAGAATTCTTGCGTCGAGAGGAATGTGATTTCGAGGAAGAACTCTCTCGATGTTTGTGATACTTCTTCTTCTTGTCATCATCAGAACCATATTTCATGTATTTTCTGGACTTTGAATCATATCTCTTCGACTCATAGTTTTTGCTCGATCTGTGTGACTTGCTCGAAGAGTTCTGTGTGAATTCTTGGATCTATGTTCAATTTCCCAGAGAGGAAAATCAGCAATGAAGTGACCTGGCTTCTTGCACTTGTAGCAGCAGTTTTCTTTCGCTGAAGAGTTTCTGGATGATGATCGATGCTGTGATGAATTGCTCGAATGTCTGGAGGATTAGTTTTTCTTCGGTGAAGAGGAATTCCTTCTCTGGAAGCGGTTGAACCTTTTCATTATCAGTGCCAGATCTTTTCCAATATTCTCGTGGTCATCTGAGGCACTTCCAGCAGATTCAGAACTGGCTTTAGGAGAGGAGTGATGTGAAGCTTTGGACTTGAGTGCATGAGATTTTCTTCGAGTTCCGTTGACATCACGTTTTTATTCTTCTTCCATCTTGTGACGCCCCCAAAATCAATCCGTGTACAGTAATCATACACGCAGGGTACACGACTGAGATTAGGGTGCCACGGTGAGAATATCACAGCACAACACTAAAAACAAAAGGATAAACCAATATGTTACAATAAAGGGGGGTCACGCGGACCCGAATACATAAGTTATACAAGCCATAATATCTGAGTACAGACATAGTTAGTCAAGTTTTGCCTTAAGAAGGCTAGCACAAATAACATCTGAGATACAGAACGAAAAGGCGAGGCCTCCTGCCTGGGATCCACAGAACTACTCCTGGTCAACGGGGAACTCGACGTCGTAGTAGGCGCCTCCGGGGTACTCCTGCTCCTGAGCTCCCACGTCGGCTGCAGCGGCCGATCAGGCAAAACAGTAAAGGAAATAAAGCAGGTGAGTATCTAGTATACCCGCGAGTCTTACGTCCGCTACTAAGCATTATGCAATGTATCAACGGAAAGAAGAGGCTGTATATAGTGGGCTGAAAGACAGAAATCCAGAGCAAGGGTAAGAAGCTAGGCCTAACGAAGACTAGCATCTTCCGACGAGGTCTTGCAGCATGAGGTAAGAATCAGCCAACAGTTTATATAAAGGAATAAAGTAACAATGAAGCAGAAGTTGCTGCAACATTGAATAATAATAAGTTGTAATAAATAACAATGCCTCCGAGTTCACCTCCTCAACATCCCCGCGAGGAAGAGAACCCGGAACCATACAGTTTAATAATAATAGTTCCTAGTGGTAAGATCCAGCTTCAGCATAAAGCGTCCTGTTACCGTGGACACGGCTATCGATAGATTAATCTTCCCTGCAGGGGTGCACTTGTGTTACGCTACACGCACGGATCTCTAGGGTGGCGGGAACCTTGTTAGGGAACGCTCCACCAAGGCTATCCGACACTTCCTAGCCCATCTTCCAAACTCAACAGAGAGGTCATCCGCTGGTCTAAATCCTAAGTACGCCGGGCCTTGGACCCCAACCCAAACGTACTCCTGCACGGTGCGTGGCTGGCCGGTGAAGTTAAATCAAAGCAAATACAAATCACACTGCCGCGGCAAATAAGACAACACCACTTCCCGGCAATCAACCCGCGGTACTGCTGACGTCTGAAGAGTCCTCGGACGACACTAAGAAGCAGAGGAGCCCATAACTCGTAGTTCCCACGGGTAGGTAGTGCGTACATGGCATATAGCCAACTCAAGACATTCACTGAACCATTTAGTATTTTAATTAACCTGCGTGCCAACCGTTATCGTTGCCTCGACTTAACCGACCCGCGGACAACGACAGCCGCCAGGACCACCAGTACATCGGTGCCTGCCCCGTCGTCCCACCAAGTCACTGCGGTTACCAACAAGGTGAACCGTCTCCTTACCTTGTCTCGCGTGTGCTCCTGGAGGAGCTCGACTTTCGTGGGTTGGTAACTCTCGCGGCCAACGAACAGGGGCCAAGCACACCGGTACACTGGTCGTACCCTCCCTGTCATGCCGTCGCAATACCTCTCGCGGGCACCGTTGGGTCTCTCGACTTCTTACCTGTAGGACAACCGTTTACAGGGCCCTATGGCGGTAAGACAAAGTCAGCCTCGAGTGGAGTACAAGGATTGCTCCTTGATAGCTCACACTTGAGGTGACTAGGCATAACCCAGATAGGGGCCTTCGACGGTGTCTGCATTGTATCGTACCTGTGCAGTTATAATATTTTTATCCGCGTTCACTCCCCTGAGTGTTCACGACCCGCTATCTAATCCTAGCCAACATTGCGCAGGGATCACTGCTGAATAATGCATAATAATAATAGGCAGCATAGGATAAATGAAGGCACATCAAGGGGCGACAAAATCAGGCTATGCAATTGAATAGGATTGTAATCGTAGCAGCAGCAGTAACAATGCCTAGTGCAAGAAAAGTACGGAAAGATAGGCGATATCTGGGGAAGAGAATGGCTCTGCTTGCTTGCAAGCTCGACGGTAGTAGAAGGGTCATCGACGAGGTAGTCGTACTCAGCAGCGGTGTAGTCGACGACAGCGGCGGGGTCTACCGGAGATTAAGGGGGGGAGGAAAACAGTAAATACACAGCAATAATATACAGACTTATGCATGACATGATAGATGAAATGTTAACGGTGTTCTAACGCAGTGCAATGCACGTTGCTTGGAGCGGGAATTCATCTGGGGATGAACTACCGGCTCCGGGTGTTTACCAGACAGGGTGTCCGGAGGGGGAAGTATCAAGCCGGAGGTGTCGTGGTTATCGGAACAACATAAGGGGGGTGTATCCGTGCTATTTGAACTATTCCGGGCAACTTTCGTGTTCGGAATAAATTCATCCGGGCACTCTAACAGTACCGGACAATTTATCGGACAGACGGCCCGGAGGGGGAATGTTCGATGATCGGTGTGTTAGGGGGGTGTGGTGAGGGTATGGATAGCGTATTCTTATTCGTTGTATTTTTCTGATCAACTTTCATGTATAAAGCTTTTCGATCCGAGTTACGGTTTAAAAGATATTGAATTTCTAATATTTAAATGATTTTTTTGGAATTTCTGGAATTTCTTTTATTATTAAAATCAACATTATCCAGAACAGTGTTGACTGGTCAAACTGACATATGGGACCCACATGTCAGCCTCACAGTCAAATAAAACATTTTTATTAATTTTAATTACCCTGGACCCACATGTCATACACTGTTATCTAATAATCAAATTTAATAACTTAAATACCCAGTGGGGCCCAGGTGTCATTGAGACATCTGTTTAATTAACAGATTAATTAAACTAGAGAGTTAATCAAAGGGGGTTGGCCCCACATGTAAGTGTCACATGGGGGGGTTATTATTATCATGTTTCTAAGCCCTCTAGTTATCTGTTAATAGGCAATTAAGGGGGGGCGCCCTGGCCCACTGTCATGGAGACAGAGGGGAGTCTCCACGGCGCCACGCCATGCCACGGCGAGGCCAGGGGACGCTGGCGAGGTCCATCAGCCGGCTCCGGCGGACAATCTCAGCGGCGACGGGGTGGAATCGAACGGGACGACCTCCCCTCACCCGTCTGTGGCATCAACGCAACCCAGAACTGAACACACCGACGGCGACACGCACATCCGCGGTGGCCAGAGCACGGCATCGACGGGCAGGCAGCTACGGGCATGGGGGAGGAGAGGGGAAAGGTCAGGGGAGACCGCGCGCTCACCGGGAGGGAACTGGTGCAGGCGGAATAGCCGGGGGAGGCCGGAGTGGAGCTCCACGGCGACAATGGCGCGGCGGCTGGGGGAGGAAGAAGCTGTCGATTGCGCGAGCTCGGAGCGTTTCGACGTCGATTAACTGCGGGGGAAGACGAGGACGTCCACCAGCAGGCTCCTGGACAAGCTCCACCACGCCGGGAAGCACGATGGCCACGGCGGCTACGATGACGCGGCCATGGCGGGCTCGGGCCGTGCGGGAGGAAGAGGAGGAGATGGGATCCTGCGAGGGGAGGGAGGGCTAGGGTCCAGGGTGGGGCTTATCCGCACCGAGGGAGCAGGTGAGGGAGGAGGGGGAGCAGGTGAGGTGGGGGCATGGCGTGCGTATCCTCTGCCCCCATCCATGGCGACAGTGGAACAGGGGAGGGAGGGTACGGGGTAGGTAGGGGATGAAGGGGGGGCCCGGGTGGGCCGGCTGGTGGCCCAGGGAGATGGGCTTCGCCCATGGGGGGGGTTAGCTAGGTCTTTATTTTTATTTTTTCTTTTCTGATATTTTCTGTTGGCATTTATCTTGATCACCAAGGCATTTTATAAAATGTGTTAGGTGTCCCAATATTAGTATAACATTATATATCAGTGCCACAAAAGTTTTTGAAGCAAAATAAAATCATTAGATATTTATTTTAAATATTAAATGCCCAAAGTAGGGGTTTTAACCTACTATTTGAATTGGTTGGAATTGCCTACCACTTCAAAAATTACCAAAGTTGTTCCAACATGATTGTAATGATTTTAGGCAATTTACAAAAATAGTTCCATGATTTTTGGAACAACTTTATTTGAGCACTTTTGTTTTAATTTCCATTTAAAGTAGTTTCAACTAGGGTTTGATTTCATGATGAGCAAGATGCATTGGGCTTTGGGGATTTGATCCCCAACCAGCATGGTTTGAAAAGAGCAGAAGCAAAGTTTGGTTAAGGACAGGGGATAACAGTGATTAACAAACAGTGATAGTCAACAGTGAGGATGATTACTGTTACAGGCATCTGAGGGTGTTACACATCTCAAATGTGTTGAGTCTCTCGAGAATATCAGCGGCAAAAAGATCCTTGAAATCAGTCCTTTCCTTGATCATCAGCACAATGTGATCGAAGGAACGAGCAAAGTTCTGATAACTATCCGACCAGTAATATCTTCAGCACCAAGGGAAATCAATTCATTTGATAGGGCAGTGAGTCTTCTATATATGGAGTTAACTTTTTCTCCCTCGTGCCTCTTGAATCGATAGAATTTGCTTTGAAGGGTGTCAATACGAGCATCTTTCTGAGTAGAGACACCTTCACCAATCTTCTCGAGATAGTACCAGACACCTTTGGCTGTAGAAATATTCTTGACCTCATGATATTTTTCTGGAGTCAGATGGTTTGTCATGAACACCCAGACTTCAGAATTGAGAGACATTTTCTTTGCCTCATCAGGGGTGATAGCACTCTTTTCTTTGACATTTACACCATTCTTGACAACTTCCCAAGCGGCAGAGTTTATGGCCATGATGTTCCTCTCCATTTTGTACTTCCAATAGGGATAGTCCTTCCCATTGTAGATAGGAATTGGTTCGCCTGAGCGAACAGCTGCAAACGACATTCTTGACAACACTCCAGGTGGTTAGACTAAAATACGCAGAGCGTAGGGAGTGCCTAGCTCTGATACCAATTGTAAGCTCAAGAATGATCAGAGGGGGAGGGGTGAATGATCACTTCTAAAAATTCTAAGGAACTTAGAAGGAATTCATGCAAACTGTGAAGGACTAAAGCCATCTCGAATACAGTATCGAAAGACATGCATGGTCGAAAGGATTGCGAGCGAGGGAAAACATCAAAGGCAAACAGGCAACACGTAAATACTGAAAGTAAATACAAGAAGGAAAACGAGGCCAACACGATGATTTTTGGTAAACCAGTTCACACTCTGCAAAGTGCTACGTCTGGTTGGAGGGACTGGTGATTGAACACCTGGAGAAAAACTCTCTCCGTCCTACTCTCCACTGCACCAAACTCCTCGAGCTTGTCCAGTTTTCACTCGTGGTAGATGATTCAGGACATCTCCGAGACCTTTACAAACTTCCTTCAGGGGCGACAATTTCTCTTCGACAGCTTGAGAGGCGACACCTAACCGTCTAGGATACTTGCAGTTTTCCAAGATAAAAAGATCGGCTAATCTCGACCTAAGTCTCTGTGAATTTCTCAACTCAGTCCGGACTTGGGTTTTGGTTTTCTCTTGAGTTTTCTCTTGGGATGCTCACAGTGATTCTGTCATAGAATCTATAGTGGAGCAGCCACCAAAAATGGCAGGTAGGTGTGGGGTATTTATAGGTGGCGATCCCTATGCCTGAAATGACTGAAGTGACCCGATGCAACCGCTTGACGCGTGTCCACAACGGTCGGATTTCAATTACTGCGCATCTTTACTTGCGAAGCAAGTAAGCCGAGTTACCGAACGAGTTCTCTCTTCGAAGGCACGAAGTGCGATGACTTTTCCTTCGAGCTATTTACTCGACTCAGTAAGATTTCTCTCGGTAGGCTTTTTGTGGGTTTAGGTTGAGCAGAGAAAATTCACTTCGACAAAGATCTCAACTAGCAAACCCCTCTTGATAGTACGTTTTTTCCTACGACTCAAGAAAATAAAGAGAAACTAGTAAAAATACTAAGTCTTCGTCCAGCTTCAGCTTTCTCCTCGTTGCGCTTTTACTCAAGAGCATATTCTTTCTCGGCGACATTGTTGGGGGTCGTCTTCCTTCAAAGGTTTCGGTAGTTGACTGAAGCTTCGCTGCTGTAAGGCCCGATATGCGGTACTATTCCAAATCTAGATGTTTCCATCCATATCCGGGGACGAAGCACATATCGGTCCCAGCACGACATATGACACTACCATATGCCCCGGATTTCCAACATGATATCACAACATTACAGCTACACGGATACAACATCTCATACAATCGGCATACAACTGCCTTAAATACATTACATCAACGGAAGATACATGTGTGAGTACATACTAGAATCAAATGCCTAGTGGCAAAGGTAAATCACACCATTCCCGTAACCACACGGGTCTAGTCTCTCCGCCGGGATCCACCTAACTAGTCGTCGTCGAGTCTCCGCGAAGGCGTCCAGAAGAAGGGTCGACGAGTTCCACTGAAGTCCAAGGTCGTTTGCATAACATGCGTAAAAGAGAAACGAAGAGGTGAGCTATATCAACAAGTCTTGTAACTGACTTCTCACGGGTAAGATGGGGGTAGTGGTGAGGTTGCAGTCGCACTAGAAATATATGAGTGGCTAACGGTCTATTTTAGAGTAAGATGAGAACCAAGTAGTCGATGAGGAATCTCCTCCAACAAGTCTGCTACCAGATACTTATGCAAACATAACACATATCCTATCCTTGTCCTCCTCTTCGGATCCCGGCGAAGAAGAGGCAGTCAAGGCACACACACATTGATCAAGTTATAGTTATGATTCAGTTGATGTTATCTATGAACAAGACGTAGGTTCCAAGTCGTCCATAACCGTGGGCACGGCTTCTCAAAAAGAAATAACGCTGCAGGGGTGTACCAACTTCCCATTACAAGGCTCCGCACGCACGCCCATCTCACTCAGTTTCTACCCATCACATGCAGCCATTTTATGATTTAGTCCCGAGTGATCCGAAAAGACAGGTCCCTCTAGCTAACAACAAACAAATCCGGGTGGCCCCCGGGGAGTCGACACCCAATCCAAAAGCCGTACGCACTCTCGGATCGGACTCTTCCGGCTGGACGAGGTCGGGGTAACTGATCCCCTCACATGTGGGCAGCCCCCTAGCTTCCAGGTGTGGACCAACAAGAGAAACCATGTCTCCCCTGGCCCAAGTTATTTTAAAGAATATCTTCCAGGAGCTACCCGACAGACACACACACGGCTTTCAAATGGTAAATCAGCTTGGGCCACCTCTAGAAATGTTTGAAGCTAGGTAGGTAAGAAAAGGGGACCCCATAAAATCCCACACATGGTTAGGCACGCTCAGTCTTAGAACCAATACCCGGAACTCAGATCCTAGGTGACTCGAATGGAACAAAGCGTCGGGGCGGGATAGCCTAGACCTTCCATCCTTCGTCGAGTATAGTAAACATTATAATAATCATATCATCTAGTACAATCCAAGGAGTAACATGATAAAAGTTGATAGCATCCTAGCATGCATACTAAGGAGTGGCTGAGCAGCGAGCAATAGTAACATAGCCGAACAAGGTTTTCTGGGATGCGGAGGACATGGCTGTTTGGGTTTATTTGAGAGGCATGAATATGAAGTGGTAGGATCAAGCAATCGTTCTATCCTACACCTAGGCGTGAGTGAGCTGAAAGTTATAAGCATGATATATGCTGCCCCTTACCTGATGAGAAGACGAAACCGAAGGTGTAGTCGATCGCAAGCTCACATCGTCTCCGAGAGGTACCCGCGGAAGCACACAAGAAGGAAACACTGGAAAAGGCAATCGACGAGCAATCATATATTACTACGAAGCAATCACGAGCAAGCATCAACAAGAAGGCAACACGAGACAACACAATACGATCGCGTCTATCATCGGGAGCGGTTACTAACAGGTTAAGTGGAGTACTCGTCACACACGACAATACCGCACATTTAGAATGGTTCAAGTTGTTTAGCTACACAAGGTGAGCAGAGGTTATTAACATGGCATCTCACTCAAGCATGGCATAGAACATAAACATGACAAGAGGTGAAGAATAAGGTAAACTATATATGCTAGTATTTATAAATGAGACACAACCTAAACATGGCATATCACTAAGTACCCCACGACAATTTAAGCATTTGGTACTATTCTGCCCTAAACCATATTTTAGGTTGGTTAACAACAACAAAAAATAGCATAAACACAAAGTACATGAAATTCTAATCAAGTTACTGTTGGAGATATGACCTAGAGGCAATCATGTTATGATGTTGTCTCCTTATGTATTCATGAGTTATTTGTATTTCCTTGAACATCATCACTGATATGTATCTATAAGTATGTGACTTGTTTGTGAGACTATATATTCTATGATGATTGTTCTAATGGTCCCTAGTTGATAAGGTTATGCGGACACATATCCTTGACTAGTATGTGATTCAGTTGATGACTATGTTTCCCAAGTCATGAGCATGGAGATGCTACCGATAGTATGAACTTAGTGATGGGATCACTAAGTTGGACAGAGACCCACTTTGAGACGCAACGAGATATTGTCATCTGTTAGTCTCAATACAATGTATATGCCATGTCCTAGACCTGAGGACCTCGCATGTTCTCGGGATGAGGCATGACTCACTTAGGGACTATCAAACGCTACACCGCAATTGAATAGTTATAAAGGTAGCTTACGGGTGAGTCATGATACATGTCGCGAGACATGGTTGATCAAGATGGGATTTTCCCCTCCACTTTGGAGAGATATTATCTGGGACCTCTCGAGTGATAAGATTCAGAAAGCATGGCCATGCGACATGGGTTAAGTGTTAACCCGGTTCAGGAATCTGTATCACGGTTGCGAGAAGAGAGGTCAAGCTATCACAAGGGTTACAAGTAATCGTCTTGAGCTTGACAACAAAATATCGTGAGGCAAGAGGAATTTTGCATATGACACTTTGTAATGGTTCGTCTTATGACTTTACGCATATATGGGAGCCGACACGTTCTGCTAGGAACCAATACCGACTATCGAACCATATGTGATCCGGGTCGTGTCCATGTATACGTGAACCTGTAGGGTCACGCGCTGAAGGGGAAAGGAGCCCATTCGGATGTGATCCTAATGGATTATGGATGGAGGGTCCAGATTGCCTCAAGGGTTGAGGCCATTCCACGGGCGCCTATATAAAGGCTAGGGCGAACCCCGAAGGGGTACAGGTCAGACCACAACCCTAGCCGTCACTCCACCTCCAGGCCGAGCCGCCGGACCTAGCAGTCCGCCGCCCGACGCTCCTCCTTGTACGTGTGCATCCCTTGGAGGCGCCGCACCTGCGACGTGTGGACGAACTGTTCACGGGATCAGATCGTGGGACTCCGTTCACGGGATCGGTTCGAGGGATTCGAGGAGAAGCCGTCGACGCGCATCGCCAACTCTCCTTCCGCTGTCGTGACTGCGCATCTAGTGGTAAACCCTAATCACGTAGTTCATCCCCAGTAGCAGTGATCTTGGTTGTGCGCGGTAGATTTCTTTTAATTTAGTGCTAGCGTAGCACCGCGTGCCCCAATAGTGGTATCAGATCCTCTGCTACGCGGTGTTGAATTTGTGATAGAATTTCATATGTAGATCGGATCATGTGATGGTAGATCAGATTGGTTTTGCATATTTGAGGTTCTTGATTTCATGATCTGTCCCGAGGCGCGAGCTCCTTAGGTCGTGCCACAACTTATCCCTAGAGGTCGGTTATCCGCCATTGGGACAGACAATGAGCCGTAAATCATATTGTGGCACACGGATATCACTAGGTGATTGATCCGGGACACGGATCAGGACACGACGTAGATATGGTCTGCGTTGTCCAGAAATCTGTGAGCAGGTTCGGTTCAGAGGCCATATCTTGGTCATATGAACTCCGATTGAGCTCCGTGACCTACCAAACGATGCAGAACGAAAATATATTTTAGTAAATTAGGCGATTTTTTGCAGACCTAATTTGACTAGTGCTAAAAGAGGTTTAGATGACGGTAGAACGTCTAACTTGGTTTTTGTAGGGAATGGTTCTGATTTGGTATAGCCCATTGTGTATGTTGCTATTCATGACCTACGTGTCATGGTTATGACAACCGACTGGAGCCATATGGTTGTCTCATTATTGTATTAATGACCTGCGTGTCAACTTGTGGAGCCATGTAATGTAACTTACTTTCCTAGCTATTAGTTTGTAATAGCATAGTATCTTATGTAACACTTGGCGGTTGACACTACGGCGTGGAGATGGAGATCACCACGAAGACGACCATATATGGAGATGGATATCGCCATGGGTGGTTCGTGCACATGGAGATGGAGATCACCATGCTCTATGATAAAGGGGCTATACCATAGCACTTGTATAAACTTTCTGTGAAATTTATCCCTTTATGCATCCTTCTTTGACATGGTAGATTTTTTAAGTAGGATGATCCCTCAAAGAATTTCAAGTAAAATTTGCCTCCCCAATTGCTTCACATCACATGTCATGTATGTTTAGTAGTAGGCCTATAAAATTAGGGTGCTGCTAGATCTCCTTGGCGTGATGGGTTTGTGTCAGACACTTACATGCGTAGCACTTGGTTAACTTGTCGAGGCTATCAAAACAGTTTTGGGCTTTAGGAGTTGGTTTGTATGTGATGCGCATCAACAAACAGGAGTCGTATGGTTGATGAGATTAGCAAGGAGTTGCATACCGGTAGATCGAGTCGGCTAGCAGTGATGCAAAAGCTCACTAGTCGATTCGCTCCATCGGATACTGAATCACTTAGTGTCAACTAGAGGGATGTTGAACTTAGTGGGAGTAATTTTATTAAAGCGTTTAATATGAATTGCTCTTCATGAATACATGTCTTAGTATTTTGCATTTTATGTTGTAGATCAATGGCACCACCTGCTCCAGTTACCAATTTTGCGTTGAAATCCATCCTTGAGAAAGATAAACTGAATGGAACAAACTTTACCACCTGGTATAGAAATCTGAGAATTGTTCTCAAGCATGATAAAAATGAAAATGTTCTAGAGGAACCACTTCCAGAGGAACCGGCTGATAATTCCACCGCTGCTACTAAGAATGCCTATCAGAAACTCAAGGATGAGTCTAATAAGATCAGCTGCCTCATGCTGGCTTCTATGGAGCCCGAGCTACAACAACAGTTCGAAGACATTAGGGCTTTCGATATGATCGAGAGTCTTAAGGGCATGTTTCAGGTTCAGCCTAGGACCGAATGGTTCAACGTTTGGCGATCCCTGATGGATTGCAAGATGAAAGAGGGTGATCCACTGAGCCTGCATGTCATCAAAATGATGGGATACATGCAAGCTTTGGATCGTCTTGGGCATCCGTTGACTCCTAAGTCAGCTACAGATACAATTCTGGGTTCTCTTCCGCCAAGCTACAACTCGTTCATTATGAACTTTCATATGCATGGCATGGAAAAGAAGCCCACTGAGTTGCATGGGATGCTTAAGATAGCAGAGCAGGACATTAAGAAGGGCACACATCAATTGTTGATGGTGCAAAACACAGCCAAGTTCAAGAAGTCATGGACTAAGAAGAAGGCTAACGCAAAGGGAAAGGAAAAGGATGTGATCCCGACTCCAGCCCCAGCCCCGGCGCCTAAGACTGGACCTGACGCAGAAACCATTTGCTTCTATTGCAAGCAGAATGGTCACTTGAAGAGGAACTGCAACAAGTGGCTCGCCAGCAAGGGCAAGAGCAGTTGTTGTATATTTTATAAACATTTATCTTGCGGATATTTCTAATTGTTCTTGGGTATATGATACCGGATCGGTTGTTCACATTTGCATATCGATGCAGGGACTAAAAAGAAGTAGATATGTCGCAAGAGGAGAAGTTGACATTCGCGTCGGGAGTAAAGCAAGAGTTGCTGCATTAGCCGTCGGCACCACGCAACTTAATTTACCTTCTGGATTTGTAATGGAGCTTGATAATTGTTATTATGTTCCATCGTTAAGTCGAAACATTATTTCAGCCTCATGTTTGATGAGACAAGGTTATGAATTCATTATTAAGGACAATGGTTGTTCTATATATTTGAATAAGATGTTTTAGGGCTTGGCGCCCGTTGTGAATGGATTATTCATTTTGAATCTTGAAGTTGAATCTGTCTATAATATAAATGCCAAGAGGTTTAAACCTAACGATCTGAATACAACTTACTTTTGGCACTCTCGGCTTGGTCATATTAGTGAAAAGCGCATCAAGAAGCTCCATGATGATGGACTTTTAAATTCGTTTGATTTTTAATCATTCGAGACATGCGAATCGTGCCTACTCGGCAAGATGACCAAGAAACCTTTTGCAAAGAGTTGCGAGAGGGCATCCGACTTGTTGGAACTCATACGTACTGCTGTGTGTGGACCAATGAGCACGACTGCTAGAGGTGGTAACCAGTACTTCGTGTCTTTCACTGACGACTTGAGCAGATATGGATATATCTATTTGATGATCCACAAGTCGGAAACCTTTGAAAAGTTCAAGGAGTTTCAGAATGAAGTAGAGAATCAACTTGACAAGACGATCAAACTTCTACGATCAGATCGTGGAGGTGAATATCTGAGTTAAGAGTTTGATGATCATCTGAAGAGTCGTGGAATAGTTCCACAACTCACTCCTCCTGGAACGCTGCAGAGAAATGGTGTATCGGAACGGAGGAATCGCACCTTGTTGGACATGGTTCGATCAATGATGAGTCAGTCAGATCTATCGTTGGCATTTTGGGGTTATGCTCTAGAAACTACAGCTTTCAGACTAAACACAGTACCATCTAAATTCGTAGATAAGACACCATATGAGATATGGACTGGGAAGCGTCACCGTTTGTCTTTTCTAAAGATTTGGGGTTGTGAAGCGTTTTTCAAGCGACTTCAATCGGACAAGCTCGCACCCAAATCGGATAAGTGCATATTCGTGGGATATCTAAGGGAAACCTTAGGGTATTACTTCTACAACCGACAAGAGGGAAAAGTGTTTGTCACTCGACACGATACATTCCTTGAGAAAGAGTTTCTCACTCGAAAGGCTAGTGGGAGGATGGTGCAACTCGAAGAGGTTCGAGATAAACCACTCGGGGTAGACACGGCAAGTGATGCCATTATGGCAGAGCCAGTCAGTGAACCCGTGGTTGAAGTGGCACCCGTACCACAAAGGTCAGAAAGGCTGCGTAATGCAAGCAATGTATTGTTGTTGGAAAACGATGAGCCTTTGACATATGCGGAAGCGATGGTGGATCCAGATTCCGAGTTATGGCTTGAGGCCATGAGATCCGAGTTAAAGTCCATGGATGACAATCAAGTTTTGAACTTGGTTGATCTGCCAAATGGTGCAAGAACCATTGAGTGCAAATGGATCATTAAGAAGAAAACTGATATGGATGGAAATGTTCAAATCCATAAAGCTCGACTTGTCGCGAAGGGGGTTCGACAAGTTCAAGGAATTGACTACAACGAGGCCTTCTCGCCTGTAGCGATGCATAAATCAGTTCGTCTTATGCTAGCTATAGCTGCCTATTTCGATTATGAGATTTGGCAGATGGATGTCAAAACAGCTTTCCTTAACGGAAATCTAGATGAGGACGTGTATATGATATAGCCCGAGGGTTTTGTCGATCCAGAGAATGTTAGTAAGGTATGCAAACTTCATAAATCCATTTATGGATTGAAGCAAGCATCTCGGAGTTGGAATATTCGTTTTAAAGAGGTTGTCAAATCGTTTGGCTTCATCGAGAACGAAAAGGAACCTTGTGTGTTCAAGAAGTTTATTGGGAGCTCAATCGTATTTCTAATCTTATATGTGGATGACATATTACTAATTGGGAATGACATTCCAATGCTTGAAGCTGTCAAGGACTCATTGAAAATAGTTTTGCAATGAAGGACTTGGGAGAAGCAGCTTACATTTTGGGAATCAAGATCTATAGAGATAGATCAAGGAGGCTTATTGGATTAAGCCAGAGTACGTATATTGACAAGGTGTTGAAAAGGTTCAACATGCATGAGGCTAAGAAAGGGTTCTTGCCTGTGTCACATGGCATTCATCTAAGCAAGACTCAGGCTCCATCGACTCCCGATGAGCAAAGACGAATGGATAAGATTCCGTATGCTTCGGCCATCGGGTCTATCATGTATGCTATGGTATGTACTTGCCCAGATGTTTCCTATGCTCTAAGCGCTACGAGCAGATACCAGGCTAATCCAGGCGAGAGCCACTAGACAACAGTTAAGAGCATCCTAAAGTACCTGAGAAGGACTAAGGATATCTTCCTAGTTTATGGAGGTGAGGATGAGCTCGTTGTAAAGGGTTACACCGATGCTAGTTTCCAAACCGACAGGGATGCTTTTCGTTTGCAATCTGGTTATGTGTTCATTCTGAATGGAGGTGCGGTGAGCTGGAAGAGTTCCAAGCAAGAGACGTTAGCTGATTCTACAACAGAGGCCGAATACCTTGTAGCTTTTGAAGCTTCAAAGCAAGGTGTTTGGATAAGGGATTTCATTACCCTACTTGGTGTGGTTCCAGACTCGGCAGACCCGTTGGACCTCTATTGTGATAATAGTGGTGCCATCGCACAGGCCAGGGAGCACATAGAAAGGCGTTATCATCTCATACGACAATTCGTAGATGATGGTAATATAAATGTATGCAAAGTACAGAGGGATGTGATACGTCCAAAACATATCTATAATTTCTGCTTGCTCCATGCCTCTTTTGTGTGATATTGCTATGATATTGATGAACTTCCATACACTTTTGATCATATTTGGACTAACCTATTAACTCAGTGCACCCCAAGGCCAGTTCCTATTTTTTGTTGTTTTTCTATTTCAGGTTTCCCCCTTATTAAAAGTACCAGAAAAATTCCGGGAAAAATATAGGAAAAATCAGCGTATCGGAAGCTTCGAGAAAAGCCCGAGAGGGGCCCCAGGCGGCCAGTGGGTGCGGCCCCACCCCTGGCCGCGCCAGGGGGGCGCCTGGAGCCCCTGGCCCAGCTCTGGCTGCCCCCTTTCGTCTATTTATTCCCCGTGACGAAAAACCCTCGGAGACGGAACCCTTTTTCGCGATCTCTCCTCTGTTCCGCCGCCGGCGCGTTTCCAAGATCGGGAGCACCAGAAGACCTCTTCCCGGCACCCTGTCGGAGGGAGGAATCACCTCCGGGAGCTTCTCCACCACCATGGATGCTTCCCGGATGAACCGTGAGTAGTCCACCTTGGACCATGGGTCCATGATCATTAGCTATGTGATGTTCTCCTCCCCTCTTTGTTCTTCATGGATTAGACCTCGTGAGCTTCCCTACATGATCGAGGAACATATGTAATCTTTATGCTGTTGCTATGCTGAGTTTGCTGGGATGCGATGGATTATGAGATTATGTTCAGATTATGATTGAGTTATATAATTGATTCTCTTGTTTTATATTTATGTTCTTGCGTAACTCTTGCATGTTCTCCGTTGCTGTTTATTGCTTTGGCCAAGTAGTAGGTAGTGACTCCAAGAGGGAGCGTTATGCATGATTGTGGGTTCATGCCCCCCGATGACTAGCTTGAGTGACAAAAACATGAGTCTAGGGGATGTGCTGTTGCCACAAGGAGCAAAACAACGATGCTTGTACTTGTAGGTGCAAGGATTGTTTACTTTACGCAAAGTTCTTTAATGCAGTTGTCCGTTGCTTTGAGTTTACACTTTGGGTGGGATTCACAACTTAATACCAGCGAGATGTTCTCGATAGATATCTCAAGGTGGATGATTAGTGGGTAGATGCAGATGGATTTCGGTCTACTTGTCTTGGCGTACTGCCCGTTCTTTTGAGCCTCTTCCTTTCTGTTTTGCATAATTAGCATTGTTTTGCGCACATAATCCTGTCAATTTCCCAGCTGTAATTTGTTTACCTCGCATGGCTATTTTATCGTCTTTTGGGAGAGAGACATCACTAGTGAACATCATGGGACCCCGTTCCATATATCCACCACTGTTTACACTATCAATTTATTTTCAGTATTTACTTTTTCGTAGCTATCACTATCTATCATTATTATCCTGTGCGTTTTATCCTTTGTAAACAACAAGGCCGGAGGAATTGACTAATCCTCTGAACTTGTTGGGAGCAAAGCTATCTGTGTGTGTGCAGGTCCAAGAGAAGCAAGTGATTATCTTCAAACAACGCCTCACTTGCCGAACCACCTACTTGTCGACCTTGGAGTCCTACGGGAGACAATCTTAAAACCTCGGTGTCTTCACCGAGGGAAACTTGTCGTTACGCTACATCTCACCTTCCACTTGGGGTAACCAACGAGGGCGATAAGTTATCTCGTGTATCAAGCAAATTTCTGGCGCCGTTGCCGGGGACTCCACTCTTCAAGATAGGGGAGTTGCACACTATCTTTTGTCTTTTCATTGTAGTCTTGTTAGTTTACCTTTCAGTTTTTGCTTTAGTGTCTTTTATCAAGAATAAAAAAAAGTTATCTTTCTTGCTGCTGCTATGGGTTCCTCTGAGAATACTAAGTTGTGTGACTTCACTAGTCACCACAACAGTGACTTTCTCTGCACTCCTATTGCTACACCTGCTACTTCAGCACCTTCTTATGAGATTAAACCTGCTTTGCTGAACCTTGTTATGAAAGATCAATTCTCTGGTGCTAGAGATGATGCTTCTTTGCACTTAAATAACTTTATTGAGCTTTGTGATATGCAAAAGTACAAAGAAGTAGATGGTGATATTGTTAAGCTTAAGCTTTTTCCTTTCTCCTTGAGGGATGAAGCTAAAATCTGGTTTCAATCCTTGTTTAAGAATAACATAGATTCTTGGGATAAATGCAAGGATGCTTTTATCGGGAAGTACTACCCCCCTGCTAAGATTATCCAGTTGAGGACATTTATTAATAATTTTAAACAATTGGATAATGAACACGTTGCCCAAGCTTGGAAACGCATGAAATCTCTTGTTAAGAATTTCCCTACACATGGTTTGACTACTTGGATGGCTATCCAGGCTTTTTATGCAGGCTTGAACTTTACCTCGCGGAACTTGTTAGATTCGGCCGGAAACGCAAAACTCTCGCAAACGAAAAAGGACGACCAAGAAGAAGACCGGTATTGATCACTGCCCCCCGGCATGCTTCACTCTGTGCGAGGAGGAGATCAAGTGGTTTATCCACTGCCTCATAGGAGTAAAATTTCCGAACGGCTACGCGGGGAAGATAAGCAGATACCTAGACGAGGCGAAACATCGTTTCAGCGGGATGAAATCTCACGACTGTTTCGTGCTGATGACGCAGATTCTCCCGGTTGCGATGCGAGGGATAATGGACGAGCACGTCCGTAAAACGTTGTTTGGCCTTTGCAACTTTTTTGACGTCATCTCCCGGAAGTCGATTTGCGCTACGCAACTCAAAAGGCTGCAGGAGGAGATCGTGCTCATACTATGCGAGCTTGAGATCTATTTCCCGCCCGCGTTCTTCGACATTATGGTGCATCTGCTGATCCACGTCGTGGAGGATATCGTCCAACTCGGGCCTGCGTTTCTGCGCAGCATGATGCCGTTCGAAAGGATGAATGGGCACATCAAAAAATACGTTCGTAACAGGTCCCGTCCAGATGCAAGCATAGCGAAGGGCTTTAATATGCACTTTGTAATTGATGATCACAATCTTATGTTTCCAAATGCCGCTACACCTTGTGTTTGTGGAATTGGTTCGGCGACGACACGGTTAAGGCATGGTACGTGGATCGATATGATCACAATCGAAGTACTCCCTCCGTTTCTTTTTACTCCGCATATAAGATTTGGTCAAAGTCAATCTTAATAAAGTTTGACCACTTTTATACACAATTGAAGCATCATGCCTAACTCCTTAAAAATATTTAGTAGCGATAAAAAAACTAGCAGCGATAAAAAACCAGATAGCAAGCTAGTCCAATTAATAAAAAAAATTAAAAAACTCTTATGGGTGGCGCATCTTTCATAAATGCGCCACTAAATGTGCTTAGGGGTGGCGCATTTAGCCAGAATGCGCCACCAAGAGGTTCCTTATGCGTGGCGCATTTCGGCGGAATGCGCCACGCATAAGGAACCACTTGGTGGCGCATTCTGGCTAAATGCGCCACCCCTAAGCCTTAACCTCCACGGCCCCCTCCCCCTTCCTGGTCACAGTACCCATTCGTCCTCGCCGCCGACGCCGAGCCCTAGCCGCCACCGTCCTCGCCGCCGACGCCGGAGCCGCCACCGTCCTCGCCGCCGACGCCGGAGCCGCCACCGTCCTCACCGCCTACGCCGGAGCCGCCACCGTCCTCGTCGCCGCCCGCGCCCGCAGCCCGAGCCCGCAGTCGCCGTCGTGCCTCTGCCTCGCCTCCGGTCGCCGCCTCCTTCCCTCCCCTCCGTCCTGCAACTGCACGGCCAGGTACTCCCCCTCCCTCTCCCCTGCTCCCCCTCCCTCTCCCCTGCTCCTGCAACTGCACGGCTAGCATAGCAAACAACGAAATTTTGTTTGTGAATGGAAATTTTGTGAATGGAAATTTGGAAATTTGGAAATTTTGTGAATGGAAATTCATGATCACGTCCTGCAATATATCATTTTGTGAATGGAAATTTGGAAATAAGCAAATTTCATATTTCCTAGTTCCTGGTGATTTGAGGTGTTCATATCCAGCAGTACTAGTATTTTCAACAGCGAAAACAGGGCAAGTGAGATGAGAATCACGATTTCTAGATGCAGAGGCATATATAGGGTCACCACATGAATTATGGATCACTGCTGATGCATAATGAACACCCATAACAGCACAAGCTGCCATGATGTTTGTCCACTGAACTTTGGAAATTTTGGAAAGATCTACTGAACTTTTTTACTATATGAAAAAAGCCAAGCAAGTGTTGAATTTGTTGTTAACAGAATTAAAAGAGAGAGGAGAATTTTGTGAATGGAAATTTGGAAATTCATAAATCACAAGAAATGCATGGCCTAAATATAGGAAAAGAGAACTGAATTTTCTTTTGAACATGAAACATGTAATGGTGTGCGTTTAATGTTGATAAAGTTTTAAAGTCAACGAATGAATCAGCGGTCACTTCAAATGCAAACCTGATTCATCCCTTCTCGAAACCTAGTTTGTTGCTGAATGATGGCCTAGTTTGTAAGAAAACAATGTGAAAACTTTTGAAAAACACTCTCAAAATTAATCACACCTCTAGATGTCATATCATGCCACCTTGTCAGGTTTTGTGCTTCTCTGGCTTATTTAAAAAAAATTAGAATTGAATAACCACTAAGCTTCAAGTTAGTGCCCGAGTCCCGCCCACGTGGTGCTTGATAAAGGTGATGCTTCACCGAGTGTAATAGTTTTGCCGAGCAATTTTCTCTATGCACTCGGCAAAGATCTTGTTTTCCGTGTGCTCAATAAGATGCACACATGATATTCGTTGCGCGTTGCATCATTTCATACTACTGTTATTATTGTGTCATCGTTGGTGTTTGTGGTTCATTTGGGATTATTTTTGTTTTGACTCATGATGAGAATAAGCCATGTGGTTTTCTGTAGTGCCGGGGTATGAGTATGTATTTATATCTTGGCAACATGAGTAGGGTGATTTACCATCCATCCATCCATCCATCATGCTGGAACTGAATGACTTAGTTATAAGATATTTCAACTGAATATGAAAAAACCCAAGCAAGTGCCAATTTGCAATGCATTGTTTATCATATGAAATTTACCTATATATATGATGTTTGAATATCTATTTTAGTGCATTGTTCTACACTATATATGTGATGGTTGTGCCTACATGTAGGCATTTTTTATGTGCAGGGACTCTCATTATCCCCTTTCTCCCGAAATGTTGATTAACTTCCGTTTCGGTTGAGAATGGGGCACTCTCATGTTAAGAAAAAGAGCAAAGGTCATGCCGAATTTTTCCGTGAATTCGTGCATGACCTTTGCTATTTTTCTTAACATGAGAATATTTGCATTTATTTATTATGCTAATTAATTAAGTAGTTGCATTTCTTAATATTGTACTAGTGCAAACATGTCGACCGGAGCCGACGCCGGTCCTTCTTCTCAGCCGGGAGAAAAAAGGAAGCAATTTTGGGAATACTCCCCGGAGGAGGTCGAGGAGCAGAGAGAAGAGGAAGTACCTCCGGGCGAGGAGGAGTATGAGGAGGAGATAGAGTCGGAGTCCGACTCATCGGATGATGACTTGGAGGAGGCTGGTACGACAGACGGCGAGAGGAACATCGGCGAGGATGATGGGACCGGTGGCTCCAACACAGATGGTACCCAGTCAAAGAGAGGAATCGGAAACCGACCAAGGTCGGCGTCATCAGGCAAGAGTTTACTCTTGTGACCGCCGTCGGGATTCCTAAAGAGCCCGAACGTTTTTCGAAAGGGTACGGCCGTCAAGTCGCGGCGATCCTCCGCAACACCGTGCCGATCACCACGATTAACCTCAGGAGTCGTGAGAATATTCATTATTGTCAGCTTCTTATCAACAAGCTGCACGGACGATACAAGTTTCCGGAGCCGTACGATAACACCAAACTCAGAGGGAACAAAGTAAACACATGGGCCCTCAGGAAGATGAGCAAGGCCTTGTCCAGTTGGAAAACCCGGGTGAAGAGGGCAATTTTTGAAAAGAACAAAACCTGGGAGGAGCTCAAGGAGAAAGAGCCGTTGATCGACGAAGCTACCTACAACCTTTTCAAGGCTAGGTGTGAGTCCGAGCAAGCCAAGGCCGCGAGTGCAAAGGGCAAGGCCATGCGGTCGCAGGTCATAGGTAACCATCGTCTCGGAGCCGGTGGTTACAAAAGTTCCAAGCCTAACTGGGACAAGGACGATGCCGAGTACGCCGCTGCGGGCATACCTAACCCCTTCCAGCAATACAAAGATGATCCGCAGACCGAATACTTTGTGAGGGCCCGGAGCTATAAGGACAAAGCAACCTCGAAAATAATTATCGATCCTAAGATTCAGGAGTTTACGACTGCCGTGGTAAGTAGTTTACCACGCGACCTTGTCGATTGAATTCTCGAGTGAAGTTCACAATTTCTTAACGTTTCACATTCTTTTTGCAGCAAGCGGAAATGAAAATCGCCTCATCGCAGGAGTCGTCGGTTAGGGCGGCCGGCCCGTGGGACAACGCCTTCAACAGGGCATTGAACAAGGTCAAGAAGGTTGACGACGTGACGGCGAAGCCATCGTCAGCCGGCCGTGTGGTCGGCTTTGGTGCGGACCTAAATTGGTCCGAATATTATGGAAAATCGGCGGAGCAGTCCGGTTCGAGGGGGCGCAAGGCGAGAAGGACCGAAGAAGATGCCGCTTATGTTCGTGGACTGGAGGAGAAGGTGAACATGCTTCCGCAGCTTGTCCAGGACGAAGTGGCAAAGACGATGAGCGCTCTCCTTCCAGATATGATGCAGTCGCTCGCGAATTGGCAAGCGCGTGGTGGACAAGGGCCCATACCAGTCCCCAGCATGGTCGGCAGCAACTCGGGCCCCGCGGCGCCTGCAGTCCCGACTCCGGCCATAGTGGTGGCTCCCGCACCGACTGCCGGCGTATTGGTGACTCCGGCCGCCAACACCGCGGCGGCGACGCCGGACGTGATGGTAACTCCTCCGGCCACGATCGAGCAACCGGGGCATAACAATAATGCACCCGGCGGCAGCACAAATAGGGGGACCGACGCCACGGGAGGCAGCGCGCCCTCCGTCTCTTGCATGCCCGCCGTCATCGGCGGGGTCTCTTCACTAGCCGACCTCGACGCCCTCAAGGTAACTATAAGCGTCTGCAACTCAAACGAGGACTTCATCTCCTTGCAACTCAAACGAGGACTTCACCTCGACGCCCTTTTTTAGTGGAATCTCTCTGATGCATATATATATATATATCTCTTTCGCAGGAGGATAATCCATGCATTCTATTACAAGTCGTGGACGGCGAGTTGAAGGATGTTGCCAAAGGTAAAATCATTCAACCACAAAATCGAATCATGCACAATATGCCGATGGCACCGGAGATGCATAGGGTTCAAATCTCTCTCGTGATTTCGGGCTACGAGAGAGTTGAACCTCCCATTCAACCCCCCGGATACGATGAGGATGAGCCGGTAGTCCTCAGTGACTGTTTCAACCAAATATGCCTATGGCCGAAGAGCCAAATGCGTTTAATGACGGGGGAAAGGGGCACCACACCTAGGGCAACACCGCTAGTCATCGTGTCGGCGCCACATGATCCCATCGGAGCACAACAAGAAGACGATGATCTTGATGATGATATCAGCGCCGACCAGTTCATCCATACTTTGTATGATGCTGATGACTTATTCATGCCTCCTGCTGAAGGAGCCTGTCAGCATGACGAGGAAGCTCGCGGTCCAGCTGATCCTGCGGCGAAGCCTGCTTGCTCCACGCGTCTCTTCGCTGCTTCTCAGGACATGTCTCCAGCAGCTTGCGCCTTCACCGAGCCTCAAGCAGATGCCACAAGATCTATTCTCAGCCCGTCCACACTCCATAAGGCGGCCACTGAGAAGATAAAGGCCGGTGACTTCTCAAAATCAGAAAAGAAGAAGGGACGGAAAAGAAAGAAGAGCATCACTTCTAGTAACCAACCTTCGATGCCGATCCGGGCTCAGGACGGGCCACCAAGACCCAAGGATCTCTCGTTTGAAATCCATGTGGCTGGTAGGGCGATGCTACCTAAGGACATGCTGGACCTTGCAACTTCGGATATGCAGAGTGTGCATCATAGTATTATGGCATTAGAGAAGATTCTTCTTCAAGAAGAGAATCCCTCGTACCCGGTTTTCATGGCCAAGGTGCCACTCAACATGGGCTTCATCAACACTATCCCCACGGATATGATAATCCTACGGTTTTCGGAGATCTTCAATTTGTACCATCTCAAGCGGCTGGACCATAGCCTTATCCGTCTGTTCTCGCTCAGCCTTTCTATGAGTATCAGGAGAGATAAGACCCCGAGCGTCGCGATATTGGACCCCTTCTACATGCGTGAAAGCATCTTGATGGACGACGGGGACGCGGCTCTCACGGCGGGGTACATCACAGACTTCATGCTACGGAACGCCGACAAAGATTTATTTCTTATGACCTACTCTCCCAAGTAAGTCATTCGCTCGCCTCCGTAGCATATATGCTTTCTTAGCTTTCCATTGTCCTCTTCCATCATTCCTTTTGGATTGTTTTAATTATGCAGTGAGGATCAAGACTGCGTGCTCATCTGCTTTTCACCGCAACACTCGCATGCCGTGTATTTAGACTCGGGGAGTGTGAACAAAAAAGATTACAAGTATATCATGAGAGTTTTGGATGATGCTCTCGTCGGCTACATAAAAGCCGGAGGCAAGATCATGAAGCACAAGTTCAGGAAAAATCAGCCTGGCGTGAACGTGTTCAACAACGTAACGCAGTTCCCGTGCGTCAAGCAGCCGGCTGGCAGTGTGAGGGATGCGTACTACGCCCATCATCACATGAGGGCGATTGTACAGGAACAACGCAACCTTACGCTGCCAAGTCATCTCAGAGCGTGGGCTGAAAGGAAGGCGGAAATCGCCGATGCAAATCTGAAGGAGGAGTTCTTTCACATCCAAGCGCAGATGGCGACTATCATCCGTCATGAAGTACAAATGAGGGGGTCGATCTTCCACTCCAACATTGCACCATCCAATGGGGAGATAGAAGTCCGCCTAAAGGCCCTGCGTGACACAAGGCCTTTCATGACGAAAGAAGGATGCCGCCCATTCCCCGAGCCGAGTCAAAACAATTAATTGAATGTACTCTTTGTGTAATTTGGATGTACTCTTTGTGTACTAGATGGTATGATGCATGTGACCTCTAAAGCTTTATTTTGTGCAGGTTGAAGAGCAAACAAGTAGTGATGACGAAAGTAGCTTTCGGTTTTCAATAATTGTTGGACTCATTGTAATTTTGTGATGGAATGTAATCTTGTGAATCTTGTTGGCCTCTAAGCCTTTGTAATAAAAATTATATTGCAATTCTTTTGTATCAATAATTGTTGGCCTCATTGTTATATTGTATTTTGCATTTCTGTAATATAATAAAAATATCTGTAATGCTTTTATTATTTTATGTAATTCTTTTTTTTTTGTTTTCTGTAATTATTTAGTGGCGCATCTTGTTAGGATTTAGTGGCGCACTGTGAATGCGCCACCCCTAAGGCCCTTAGGCGTGGCGTATACCAGAATGCGCCACCCCTAAGAGCTTAGAGGTGGCGCATTCTGAGATGCGCCACGCCTAAGGGCCTTAGGGGTGGCGCATCCAGAATGCGCCACCTCTAAGCCCTTATTAGTGGCTTGTAGTTAGTGGCGCACTGTGAATGCGCCACTAAACACAAAAGCAGTGCGCCACCATAAGGGTATTCCCTAGTAGTGTAAGTTGAGAACTCTAGCTGCTAGTTGGATCACTACTCTTCTGAGGGGTCAAATATTAGAGTACACTCACGTACCATGACTCGAGGATGCGCAAGGATAACCAAACGCCCATACACTCCTCCTCGGGGTACTTGTCTCTTTGTGAACCTCCTTATTAGATTGAGAGTTACCGATAATAAGTGCATGAGTTCTTCAGACTAATGTGAGTATTCTAAAGTTGACACTTCCACATTCCCATATTTTGCTAGCCTCTCCTGTGCCGTGCATTGCTTTCTTCTCACTCCGAGAGTTAGCGTCCACTTTCGCCGGTACATCCAAACCCTTGGCACGATACGCTCTTACATCATAAGCCTCCTTATATCCTTCCTCAAGACAGCCACGATACCTACCTATCCAGGCATTTTCATAGTCTTTATGAGATATATTGCCATGCAACATCCATCTTCTCATGACTTGATTTTCATGTCATACATGCTACTTGCTTGATCGATGAGCCGTATGCTAGTTGGGCCTTGCCCTAATCATTTCAACATGACACGCTAGTATCATTGCATATCCTACTACACTCGCAGATGCATACATTTGCATACATCATGATAGTTTCATCTTCTTTATGATTTGAGTACTTTTGTAAAGTGTGAAAGATCTTCTATACTTTTTGTAATATATAGAGTGTTGCCCCTAAAGTGAGGAAAAGATACGAAAGAGGACAAAATTAAAAGATCCCAAAGTGGACAAATTAAAAGATCCCAAAGAGGACAAATGAGAGTTAAATAGAAAGAGCCATTGAGGCCATCAAAAAAATACAAAAAAATAGAAAAAGAAAAAAAAGAGAAATAAAAAGAGAGAAAGGGGCACACTACTATTCCTTTTTGAGAAGATCCACACTCGTACTCCATCTTGTATCTTGTACTCCATAGAGATTATCTTTCATGCATATAACTATGTGGGGACCTTCACACTATAGAACATGGCTTGTATATTCCAATGATGAGCCTCCTCAAATGAGCTCTAGGTCTTCTTGAGCAAGCAAGTTGGATGCAACCCCACTAGTTCCATTGGATAGCTTTTAGTTCACATGTGCATCCTTTCCATGGAAATCCCTACTCCTCACATCATATCTATCATTTGGCTTTCTCTCGCCTATGATTGTCCTCATTGATGTGAGCCTTTCACACCATTTTGTGTTCCTACTCCACCATATTCCATATTCTCTCTTTGCCATCCTAAGTGTCTACTTTCTTGCTTACCCTCATCCATTGCATGAGTGCTCAAAATGTCGAAAAGGAGTGGACCATTTTGACTTGTACCTGGCTAGTAGTATGGGGATGAGTCAAGATAAGATTCCAAAGAAGACCAAGTGTGAAACTTTAGTAGATTGAGTTCTCAACAATAAAATACTATTTATCGTATATCCCTATCCCCTTTCTTGCACGCAAACACCATTTGGAGACATTCGAGTCACGGACAGCGAGAGCTCTTGCACCTTTATGTTCTTATGTTGCTTATTTCAATACTAGATATAGACTCTTGCCTGTTATGACTTGAATTGAATTCCATGCTTTGATAACTTTTGTTACAAAGTTCTTATATGGTTGTTAGCATGTCACCACAGAAATTATGCTTGTTATCATTTACCTACTCGAGGACGAGCAGGAATTAAGCTTGGGGATGTTGATACGTCCAAAACGTATCTATAATTCCTGCTTGCTCCATGCCTCTTTTGTGTGATATTGCTATGATATTGATGAACTTCCATACACTTTTGATCATATTTGGACTAACCTATTAACTCAGTGCACCCCAGTGCCAGTCCCTGTTTTCTGCTGTTTTTCTATTTCAGGTTTCCCTCTTATTAAAAGTACTAGAAAAATACCAGGAAAAATATAGGAAAAATCAGCGTACCGGAAGCTTCGAGAAAAACCAGAGAGGGGCTAGAGGGGAGCCAGGGGGGCCCCAGGAGGCCAGTGGGTGCGGCCCCACCCCTGGCCGCGCCAGGGGGGCGCCTGGAGCCCCTGGCCCACCTCTGGCTGCCCCCTTTCGCCTATTTATTCCCCGTGACGAGAAACCCTCAGAGACGGAACCCTTTTTCGCGAGCTCTCCTCTATTCCCCCGCCGCCGCGCTTCCAAGATCGGGAGCACCACAAGACCTCTTCCCGGCACCCTGTCGGAGGGAGGAATCACCTCCGGGCGCTTCTCCACCACCATGGATGCTTCCCGGATGAACCGTGAGTAGTCCACCTTGGACCATGGGTCCATGATCAGTAGCTATGTGATGTTCTCCTCCCCTCTTTGTTCTTCATGGATTAGACCTCGTTAGCTGCCCTACATGATCGAGGCACATATGTAATCTTTCTGCGGTTGCTATGCTGAGTTTGCTGGGATCCGATGGATTATGAGATTATGTTCAGATTGTGATTGAGTTATATATTTGATTCTCTTCTTTTATATTTATGTTCTTGAGTAACTCTTGCATGTTCTCTGTTGTTTTTTATTGCTTTGGCCAAGTAGTAGGTAGTGAATCCAAGAGGGAGCGTTATGCATGATTGTGGGTTCATGCCCCCCGATGACTAGCTTGAGTGACAGAACATGAGTCTAGGGGATGTGATGTTGCCATAAGGGGGAAAAACGGTGCTTGTACTTGCGGGTGCAAGGATTGTTTACTTTATGCAAAGTTCTTTAATAAAGTTGTCCGTTGCTTTGAGTTTACACTTTGGGTGGGATTCACAACTTAATACCAGCGAGATGTTCTGGACAGATATCTCAAGGTGGATGATTAGTGGGTAGATGCAGATGGATTTCGGTCTACTTGTCATGGCGTACTGCCCATGCTTTTGAGCCTCTTCCTTTCTGTTGTGCATAATTAGCATTGGTTTGCGCACATAATCCTGTCAATTGCACAGCTGTGATTTTTTTACCTCGCATGGCTATTTTATCGTCTTTTGGGAGAGAGACATCACTAGTGAACATCATGGGACCCCGGTCCATATATCCACCACTATTTACACTATCAATTTACTTTCAGTATTTACTTTTTTTGTAGCTATCACTATCTATCATTATTATCCTGTGCGTTTTATTCTTTGTAAACAACAAGGCCGGAGGAATTGACAACCCCTTTGAACTCGTTGGGAGCAAAGCTATCTGTGTGTGTGCAGGTCCAGGAGAAGCAAGTGATTATCTTCAAACGGCGCCTCACTTGCCGAACCACCTACTTGTCGACCTTGGAGTCCTACGGGACACAATCTTAAAACCTCGGTGTCTTCACCGAGGGAAACTTGCCATTACGATACATCTCACCCTCCACTTGGGGTAACCAACGAGGGCGAGAAGTTATCTCGTGTATCAGGATGCAAAAGTTGTTGATCCTTTGACGAAGCCTCTCCCGATGCCGAAGCATGAGGCGCACGTAAGCGCCATGGGCCTTAGATGCCTAACTGATTGACTCTAGTGCAAGTGGGAGACTGTTGGAGATATGCCCTAGAGGCAATCATGTTATGATGTTATCTCCTTATGTATTCATGAGTTATTTGTATTGTCCTTGAACATCATCACTGATATGTATCAATAAGTATGTGACTTGTTTGTGAGACTATATATTCTATGATCATTGTTCTAATGGTCCCTAGTTGATAAGGTTATGCGGACACATATCCTTGACTAGTATATGATTCGGTTGATGACTATGTTTCACAAGTCATGAGCATGGAGATGCTACCGATAGTATGAACTTAGTGATGTGATCACTAAGTTGGACACATACCCACTTTGAGACGCAACAAGATATTGTCATTTGTTAGTCTCAATACAATGTATATGCTATGTCCTAGACCTGAGGCCCTCACATGTTCTCGGGATGAGGAATGACTCACTTAGGGACTATCAAATGCTACACCGTAACTGGGTAGTTATAAAGGTAGCTTACGGGTGAGTCATGATACATGCCGTGAGACATGGTTGATCAAGATGGCATTTGCCCCTCCACTTTGGAGAGATATTCTCTGGGACCTCTCGAGTGATAAGATTCAGAAAGCATGGCCATGAGACATGGGTTAAGTGTTAACCCGGTTCAGGAATTTGTATCACGGTTTCGAGAAGAGGGGTCAAGCTATCACAAGGGTGACAAGTACTTGCCTTGAGCTTGACAACATAATATCGTGAGGCAAAAGGAATTTTGCATATGACACTTTGTAATGTTTCGTCTTATGACTTTACGCATGTATGTGAGCCGGCACGTTCTGCTAGGAACCGCTACCGACTATCAAACCAGATGAGATCCGTGTCGTGTCCATGTATACGTGAACCTGTAGGGTCGCGTGCTTATGGGGAAAGGAGCCCATTCGGATGTGATCCGAATGGATTATGGATGGAGGGTCCGGATTGCCTCAAGGGTTGAGGCCAATCCACAGGCGCCTATATAAAGGCTAGGGAGAACCCCGAAGGGGTACTTGTCAGACCACAACCCTAGCCGTCACTCCACCTCCAGGCCGAGCCGCCGGACCTAGCAGTCCACCGCCCGACGCTCCTTCTTGTACGTGCGCATCCCTTGGAGGCGCCGCACCTGCGACATGTGGACGAACTATTCGCGGGATCAGATCACGGGACTCCATTCGTGGGATTGGTTCGAGGGATCGGTTCAAGGGATTCGAGGAGCATCCGCCGACGCGCATCGCCAACTCTCCTTCCGCTGCCGTGACTGCGCGTCTAGTGGTAAACCCTAATCACGTTGTTCATCCCGAGTAGCAGTGATCTCGGTTGTGCGCGGTAGAATTTTTTTAATTTAGCGCTAGCGTAGCGTACCTGGTGCCCCAACAGTTACATGTAAGGAACACTCCAAACGGAGTTACGGTTAAAAAGATACAAGCAATACAAGTTACGGGAACAATCTGCCAACATCAGGTAGCACACTTTATAGCAACAAATAAATAAGAAAAAGGTTGTAAACATGCACAAAATCATATGAAACTAAAGTATACATGGCAGGCAAGGCACGGCTAAAGAAATCATGCAAATAGGCATCATGGTTCACTAGTTATAAGCAACACAAGAAGCTATAAAACATTACTGGTCAAGGACTTTGTGAAAAACAGGTAAACATGGCAAAACTGTTATTAGCAAGCTGTATAAACAGGGGTAAAACTATATCCAAAAGTGCAGCAACATGACATAGCAATATATGGGCATGAATTAGACATGATGGTGATCAGGTACAAACAAGAATCATGGTCATAGGCATCACAGATCAAAAGATAGTAAGCATGCAACATGGCTTCGGAAAGTTACAAACTTAGTGAAAAACAGAGGTGGCTGTCAAAAACAATGGGATAGCAACTTTGGTGCTAAAAATATCTATGACCAGAAACGCAAACATGACAATGTAATACATATAATGAAATTAGACATGGCATAGACCAAAATGACATATTGCAATGCTTAATAGGCTGCACGGTTAAAAAGATATAGGGCAGCAAAGTTCGAATCTTACGTTAACAGCAGCACACTAACAGCAGGGTAGCTACTTTGGGTGAAGATTCAGTCAACATGCAGCAGGACAACATGACATGTGAAAGCTTATAACTGAAGTAGACATGATGCTTATCATTATGCAACAAGAATCACTCAATTCCGATGAACGGTTGCGTCACCCGAAGTTGACACAAAATAACATTTTCAGAAAATTAGCAGCAAGTAATGATGGGAAGCCCTGTTCAGCACACAATAACTATATCTAAACAACCTCAAAAAGATTAACTCACTAAAGGTAAAAGTTAGAGCACATCACATGCAACAATTTTCCTTTTGGGCGCACATGCATACGATCTATGGATTACTCGCAAATAACGTCGCAAAAAAGATACAACAGCACATAATCTCCAGACTTAGCAGAAAATCGGAAAAAGAAAAAAAGGGGGAAAAAGAGGGCCCTCACCATGGGCCTGTCCCAGTTTGCAGAACTAGACGACGCATAGCTGGTTCTCGGCCGGGGCGAGAGGAGGCGGTGGGTCGCGTGGGTGCTGTGGGTCGGAGGCGAGGGGGCTGGGCTTGGCCCACCTGGTGATGTCACGAGAGTTTACTTCTCGCCCCTCGTTGGTTACCCAAAGTGGAAGGTTGAGATGTAGATAGTAGCGATTTCCCTTAGCGAAGATGCTAAGGTTGAGTATCGAACAAGTAGGACTCCAACAGATACAAGAAGTTGGATTAACAAGTGATGCGCCGTTTGATAATCACTTGCTTCTCCTAGACCTGCACACACAGCAAATAACTTTGCTTCCCAACGAGTACAGAGGAGTTGTCAATTCCTCCGGCCTTGTTGTTTACAAAGGATCAAACGCACGGGATAATAATGATAGTGATATCAACGGAAAAGTAAATAAAGAAGTAAATAATAGCGGGTGCAAACAGTATTGGAAATATGGACCGAGGTTCTATGATGTTCACTAGTGTTGTCTCTCTCCAAAAAGACGACAAAATATCCATGCGAGGTAAACGAATTACAGCTGGGAATTGAAAGAATTATGTGCACAAACCAATGCTAACTATGCTATAAAGAAAGGAAGAGGCTCAAAAGCTTGGGCAGTACGCCAAATCAAGTAGACCAAAATCCATTTGCATCTACCTACTAATCATCCACCTTGAGATATCTATCCAGAACATCTCGCTGGTATTAAGTTGCGAATCCCACCCAAAGTGTAAACTCAAAGCAACAGACAACTGCATTAAAGAACTTTGCATAAAGTAAACAATCCTTGCACCCACAAATACAAGCACCGTTGTTTTCTCCCTTGTGGCAACAACACATCCCCTAGACTCATGTTCCTCCCTCTGGAAGGGTGCCGGGAAGAGGTCTCCTGGTGCTCCCGATCTTGGAAGCGCGGCGGCGGCAGAACAGAGGAGAGATCGCGAAAAAGGGTTCCCATCACGGGGGTTTTGCGTCACGGGGAATATATGGGCGAAGGGGGGGGGCAGCCAGGGGGGCCACCAGGGGTCCAGGCGGCCCACTGGCGCGGCCCCACCCTAGGGCGCGCCGGGAGGGCGCCTGGGGCCCTGGTGGGTTCCATCTGCCCCCCCCTCGGTGATACCTGAAGCTTCCGAAGCGCTGATTTTTTATTGGATTTTTCACGAGTTTTTTGAGCACTTTTAATATGGGGGAAACCTGAAATAGAAAAACAGCAGAAAATAGGAACTGGCACTAGGGTGCACTGGGTTAATAGGTTAGTTCAAATATGATCAAAAGTGTATGGAAGTTCATCAATATCATAGCAATATCACACAAAAGAGGCATGAAGCATTCAGAAATTATAGATACGTTTTGGACGTATCAACATCCCCAAGCTTAATTCCTTCTCTTCCTCGAGTAGGTAAATGATAAAAAGCATCATTTCTGTGGTGACATGCTACAAATCATATAAGAACTCTTATGTAAAGCAATCAAGGCATGTAATTCAATTCAAGTCATAACAGGCAAGAGTCTATATTTAGCGTTGAATCAAGCAACATAAGAACATAAAGGTGCAAGAGATCTCGCTGTCCGTGACTCGAATGTCTCCAAATGGTGTTTGCGTGCAAGAAAGGGGATAGGGATATAGAAGAAAAAGGTATTTTTTTGTTGAGAACTCAATCTACTAAAGTTTCACACTTAGTCTTCTTTGTAATCTTATCTTGACTCATCCCCAGACCACTAGCCAGGTACAAGTCAAAATGATCCACTCCTTTTCAACATTTTGAGCACTCATGCAATGGATGAGCGTAAGCAAGAAAGTTGACACTTAGGATGGCAAAGAGAGAATATGGTGGAGGAGGAAGACAAAAAGGGTGTGAAAGACTCACATCAATGAGGACAATCATAGGCAAGAGAAATCCAAATGATAGATATGATGTGAGGAGTAGGGATTGCCATGCAACGGATGCACAAGTGAGCTAATGTAAGCTCTCTGATGGAACTAGTGTGGGTGCATCCAGCTTGCTTGCTCAAGAAGACCTAGAGCTCATTTGAGGAGCCTCATCATTGGAATATACAAGCCAAGTTTTATAGTGTGAAGGTCCCCACATAGCTATATGCATGGATGATAATTTCTATGGAGTACAAGATATAAGAGGAAGTACGAGTGTGGATCTCTCAAAAGGAATAGTAGTGTGCCCCCTTCTCTCTTTTATTTATTTTTCTCTTTTTTTTATTTTTTTTTATTTTTTGGTGGCCTCAATGACTCTTTCTATTTCTCTCATTTGTCCTCTTTGGGATCTTTTAATTGTTCCACTTTGGGATCTTTTCCTCACTTTAGGGGCAACACTCTATATATTACAAAAAATATAGAAGATCTTTCACACTTTACAAAAGTACTCAAATCATAAAGAAGATGAAACTATCATGAAGTATGCAAATGTATGCCTCTGCCAGTGTAGCAGGATATGCAATGATACTAGCGCGCCATGTAGCAATGATTAGGGACAGGCCCAACTAGCATGTGGCTCATCGATCAAGCAAGTAGCATGTATGACATGGAGATCAAGTCATGAGAAGGTGGATGTTGCATGGCAATATATCTCGTAAAGGCTATGGAAATGCCTTGATAGGTAGGTATGGTGGATGTTTTGAGGTAGGATGTAAGGAGGTTTATGATGACAGAGCGTATGATGCCAAGGGTTTGGATGTACCGGAGAAGGTGGAAGCCAACTATCGGAGTGAGAAGGAGGCAATGCACGGCACAGGAAAGGCTAGCAAAATATGGGAAGGTGGAAGTGTCAACTTTCGAATAGTCACATTAGTCCGAAGAACTCATGCACTTATTATCGGTAACTCTCAATCTAATAAGGAGGTTTCAAAAAGAGACAAGTACCCCGAGGAGGAGTGTATGAGGGTTTGGTCATCCTTGCGCATCCTCGACTCATGGTACGTTAGTGTACTCTAATAATCGATCTCTCCAAAGAGTAGTGATCCATCTAGTAGCTAAAGTTCTCAACTAATTTGTAAGTTTTGAAAATAAACATGGATTGCCCAAAATACGACATCTATCACTAATAGGCTAAAGATCTTGACACCAAAAGTCCAAACATTACTCACAACAATACCTCAAAACTATTGCAAGTTACTACTACAACTGAATAGCAACTTCAATTACCTACTTCAAGTCAAGACACACAACTCAGTGCAACAGGCAAAATCTCTAAATAAGATAAACATGAAAACTCCAGAGAGTTCCAGCAACAAACTAAACAAAATCTCTTAAAAATATAAGCATGAAAACTAAGAGCTAAACATGACAATAGCTATGAAAAAGATAAAGAATAATCATAGCAACGATATAGGCATGAAAAATCCTATGATGTGTTCTAGATTTTGAAAGTGGAGTGTGCTTCTCTCCCACACAAGGAAAGCTGAGTTCTATCTTGTTATGAATAGAAAGCAAAGATAAAGAAAACTAAAAATAAAACCTAAGAGCGAGACGCTCCAAGCATAGCACATAACGCATGAAGTGATAAAAATATAGTGAAACGATAGACGAACTGATAATTGTTGATGGAGAATGGGATGCACGGGGGCATACCCAAGATTAGACGCTTGAGTCTCCTTGAATATTTCTTGGGGATGCATGGGGGCATCCCCAAGATTGAGCGCTTGACACTCCTGAATCTTCTTTCATCATCTTCCATCGCGCACTTGAAAACTCCCTTCATACATAACCATCATAATCTGATTAGCGAGGTTAGTACCCATAATAAAATATTTTTTATCTACTGGAAATAAGGATAATATTGAAGATATACTGTTTATCAAGATTTCCAAAAGGTTTTTGCAAAGAAAAAGCAAGCTTAAAGTTTGCAAAACGACGAAAAGGCAAAACAGGACAGAATCTGTGAAAAACAGACCAGCAGGTAGTAAAGAATTTTTTAGGGATACTTCTACAACTCAAATAAAAAAACTCAGAACAGATGAAAGTTCCGTAATTGTATAGATCACGCCGTGTAAACATTTCAGCTCAAAAAGATGAACTTGGATTTTTCTGTGATTTTTCTAGTCACGAGGACAAAATCTGTTTTCTGGACAGCATGTCACCACTTTCACTTCTCGTGTCATATGAGGCTATAAATGGCACAAAGCTTGAAAAGTAAAGATTCAATGATGTTTCTACAGTAGTAACAATCATCAACACCACTAAAAACAGAAGAAAAACAAAAAGGAAATCCTAAATTCGTTGCGGGATGCCTCCCGAAAGCGCTTCTTTAAAGCCTTTAACTAGCATAATGCAAATAGATCAAGTTGTATCCATTGAACCATCATCAAGATCATCAAAAAGCTCTTCAATAGTACAACCACTTTTAAGAGGTCTTTCAAAAAAAGGCCTAACAAAGATACTTCTAGGAATAAAAGCAAAAGGCGGAAGATCAAATGGAGTTTCATTTATTCTATTAAAGAGAGGTATCTCTTCCAAAGTCTTCACAGTTTCAACCCCTTTGGCAATAGATAGATTATTTTTGAAACGAGGAGTATTTGGAACGTAAACGAACCTAGGTTCCTTCTTTGCCGGAGTTTCCTCCTTTTTGGTTTTGATTGAGGAGAAAGTAGTTTCTAGAGTGTCAATGATTTCCTCAGTCTTATCAATCCTAGAAGGGTCCAATTCATGGGATTTGATGGTCTCCAAGGTTTTGAAAATTTTATGCATGGAGCTATCAAGTCTATTCAAATTCCCTTGAACCTTACGATCCAACTCACTTATGTTATTAATGCTTGGCATCTCTAGCTCTATCTTTTCAAGTTTTTTCATAATGTGAGCTAGGGTATTGTCCTCTTGAATGCTAGCAACAGGGGGGTTTCCAATAAGATTGTCCATAATACTAAGAGCTTCCCAAACTGGGACTTCTAGGAAATTGCCATTGATAACAGTATCTACAATAAACCTATTCCAAGAAGTAATTCCAACATAAAAGTTTCTAAGAAGGATAGTAGTGGATTGCTTCTTGGTGGCCCTTTTTTAAGAATCATCAATTCTATACCAGGAATCTTTAAGACTTTCACCACTTCTTTGTTTAAAGGTGAGCACTTCTGCTTCACCAAAGGAAAAAAAGGACCAGACATATAGGCAACTACTAGCAAGGTAACTATTTTTTTGATTTTTGATAAAGGACACTAAAGCAAAAACTGAAAGGTAAACTAACAAGACTAAAAAAGCAAAGATAAAAGATAGTGTGCAACTCCCCTATCTTGAAGAGTGGAGTCCCCGGCAACGGCGCCAAAAATTTCTTTGATGTCACGAGAGTTTACTTCTCGCCCCTTGTTGGTTACCCAAAGTGGAAGGTTGAGATGTAGAGTAGCAGCAAATTTCCCTTAGCGAAGATGGTAAGGTTGAGTATCAAACCAGTAGGACTCCAAGATCGACAAGTAGGTGGTAAAGTGAACAATGGCGCCGTTCACAACCGAGGTTGCTTACTTTACCTGGACCTGCAAGCACAGCAAATAACTTTGCTCCCAACAAGTATAGAGGAGTTGTCAATTCCTCCGGCCTTGTTGTTTACAAAGAATCAAACGCACGGGATAATAATGATAGTGATAGCAAAGGAAAAGTAAATAAAGCAGTAAATAATAGCGGGTGTAAACAGTATTGGAAATATGGACCGGTGGTTCTATGATGTTCACTAGTGATGTC
Organism: Bromus sterilis; assembly: GCA_950022295.1. Lineage (NCBI taxonomy): Eukaryota > Viridiplantae > Streptophyta > Magnoliopsida > Poales > Poaceae > Bromus > Bromus sterilis. The sequence continues at coordinate 260,002,317 of OX465598.1, read as the reverse complement.
TCTCTCCCAAAAGACGATAAAATAGCCATGCGAGATAAACGAATTACAGCTTGGCAATTGACAGGATTATGTGCGGAAACCAATGCTAACTATGCTATAAAGAAAGGAAGAGGCTCAAAAGCTTGGGCGGTACGTCAAATCAAGTAGACCGAAATCCATCTGCATCTACCTACTAATCATCCACCTTGAGATATCTATCCAGAACATCTCGCTGGTATTAAGTTGCGAATCCCACCCAAAGTGTAAACTCAAAGCAACAGAAATCTGCATTAAAGAACTTTGCGTAATGTAAACAATCCTTGCACCCGCAAATACAAGAACCGTTGTTTTCTCCCTTGTGGCAACAACACATCCACTAGACTCATGTTTCTGTCACTCAAGCTAGTCATCGGGGGGCATGAGCCCACAATCATGCATAACGCTCCCTCTTGGAGTCACTACCTACTACTTGGCCAACGAAATAAACAGCAAGGGAGAACATGAAAGAATTACTCAAGAACATAAATATAAAAGAGGAGAATCAAATATATTACTGAAACACAATCTGAACATAATCTCATAATCCATCGGATCCCAGCAAACTTAGCATAGCAACAGCAGAAAGATTAGATATGTGCCTCGATCATGTAGGGCAGCTCACGAGGTCTAATCCATGAAGAATAAAGAGGGGAGGAGAGCATCACATAGCTACTGATCATAGACCTATGGTCGAAGGTGGACTACTCACGGTTCATCCGGGAAGTATCCATGGTGGTGGATAAGCTCCCGGAGGTGGTTCCTCCGTCCGACAGGGTGCCGGGAAGAGGTCTCCTGGTGCTCCCGAGCTTGGAAGCGCGACGGCGGAGGAACAGAGGAGATATCGCGAAAAAGGGTTCCAGTCACTGGGGTTTTGCGTCACGGGAATATATGGGCGAAGGGGGGTAGCTAGGGGGGCCAGCAGGGGTCCAGGCAGCCCCCTGACGCGGCCCCAACCTAGGACGCGCCGGGAGGGCGCCTGGGTCTTGGTGGGTCTCCTCTGCCCCCCCCCCCTCGGTGATTTCTGAAGCTTCCGAAGCGCAGATTTTTTATTGGATTTTCCCCGAATATTTGGAGCACTTTTAATATGGGTGAAACCTGAAATAGAAAAACAGCAGAAAACAGGAACTGGCACTGGGGTGCACTGATTTAATATGTTAGTCCAAATATGATCAAAAGTGTATGGAAGTTCATCAATATCAGAGCAATATCACACAAAAAATTCATGGAGCAAGCAGAAATTATAGATACGTTTTGGACGTATCACCTGGCCGTGGCGGCCGAGCTGGGCGCGAGCGCTGGTGAGGCCTATACGTCCCGTGATGTACAGGACGGGGGTGATGGCAGCTTGCGGTTTCCGGCGGCTCCGGCGAGGCCTGGTGCACAACAGCCTGGACGGGGAGGTCGAGGGGCGTCGGATCCCACTGGATCCGGTCGCCGGCGGGTCCAAGCAGCGGAGCAGGGCGGCACCTCGAGCTCGGGCTCGGCTGCCCATGGCGGCGTCCATGGCATTCGCGGCTCTGGCTCTGTGCTCCCGGCGACCTTCGAGGCAAGGCGGGTGGCTGTGAGGGAAGGAGGAGAGGGAAGAGGCGCGCGGAGGAGAGTTGGAGGCCGGGGCGGCTCGCGGCTGCCGGCGATGCGACGCGGTGGTGTGGGGCGGCGGCGCGATGGGCTTGGGCGGGCCCTCGGCGGCGACGCTCGGCCCGGCGAGGCCCGGTTGTCTGGAGCAGACGGTTGGGGAGGTGTGGAGAGCATCTGGCCCGTCAGATCTCATATCTGACGGTCCAGATCAGGGGGAGAGCTAGGGTTTCGGATTTGGAGGGCTAGGGGGCACAATGTGGGGATTTAGGAGGGGGTGGCTGCAATTTTGTGTTAGGGGAAACCATAGAAATGGCTAGAAGAGGGTGGTGGTTTTTATATAGGTGGTCTGGGTGGCAAATTTGCGCAAAATCCCTCAGGTTTTCTCCCTCGCGTCCGGTACTCCACATTTCTGACCACCGGGAGTGCATACGACCTCCGATTCAAGCAAAATCTCGAAACACATGCTCAGCGCGGCGAGCCCATCAATTCAACCTCACTTCTATAACGTTCTGAGAACATTTTCTGGCAACCCATGAAATAACCCATTAAATTATTAAACGGGGTTTTCGTTCCGATGGCGATGGCTGGTCTTGTGCCGGAAATTGCGACGGTGCTCGGGTGAACCCGGTGTCGCAAAGGTCTTGTGCCGTTGGGAAAAAGGTTTGGTCCCGCATCCGATACGAGAAAGAGGGGGGGAATTTTCACCGATTAATAATTCATTGAAGCAGATACTTCAAAAAATCATTGCAATCGGCAAAAATAGAGCAACAAACCATTTTTTTAATTTGGGTGAAAATCCCGGGATGTTACAGCTGTAGTGAGTTTTCCTTCGACCTTCTACTTGTAAACTCCATTCTCTCGGAACCTAAGTATCTATTTATAATCGAAAACAATATTAGTTCCACTACTGCTCTTTCCAACAATCTCCAAAAACTTCGGGGGAAAAACTTGCTCTTACAGTTACTTTTGACTCGAATTTCCGATCATCGTTTTATTTGTGATGTAGACTCCATGGGTGTTGAGATTGCGACTGCTTCCTTTGTGGACTCAGGCACTCTTCGTGGTGCTGTGGATGCCGTATCGAGTGCTGCAAGTGCCTTCAAGGACGTCAGTGATCGAGCTTCGACTCTCCTCAGGCTTTTGCATGAACACATGTATTCGGACGAGGAGGATCGGCCCGAGGATCTTGATCTGCAGGTTGCTTCCTTCGGCCCGGATGGTGACCGCTTTGAAGGCCTAGTCCTTGAAACCATGGTGAGTGGTCTTGTAATGTCCTTTGTTGTTCTCTTGGGGCGCGGTGTGCCGATTGAGGATAGCATGGTGGACAGCACGCCTGACTACACGGAGGAGCAGAGCATGCGGGCCATTAAACTTGCCCGTCGGCTGCAGTTGGTTGTGGAAGCCGATATGCGCAAGTCCCAGGGTGCTGAGTAGATGGGGGGGGGGAGAAAAACTTTGTTTTCCTTGTGCTTGGATGACTCCTTGAGTTTTTTAATAAGTCTTCTTTGGAGAAAACGATGTTTAAATTTGTTGGTGATATTGCTTTGCCCTTGTGGCTGTGGTTTCCTTCCGTATTTGACTCTTTTTGCTTTTCCTTTTGCGGTAGGCCGTCCCGGGAATCTTTCGGGCTTGGAATTTGTTGAAGGAGGACACTCGGCGAGGGTGCCTACGAGTCCCTCTGCTTGAGACTTAGATACGCAGAGTGCGAATAGCCGGCTCAAGGGCGCTGTTGCAATCCATCGCTCGAAGCGTGAACGTGCCAAGGCTGCGTTGGACAACTTGGTTGCTTGGATACCAAAGTTGTCCGATTTACTGAGGGGTGAGTGTTGCTGTTTGACTGTTCGGCTGTTCGGGTACTTCTTCTTGTGCTCTGACTGATCCTTGTTCTTTATTTGATTTGCTGCAAAGTGTTGTCTGGTCGCTCTTGCGAGGAGGAGGAGGCTATGTAGTCAGCGTTGTCGCGCCTGGACGACCCGGCCGTGCAAGCTAAAAATCCACTATGGATGGACAGGGAGGCGCGTGCACGGGCGTTTGCTGTTCTTCGTCTTCGGGTTGGCAGGGTATTGAGGGCCCTTGAGTACTGCTACATGGTGCTTGCTGGTATTTTCTCCGAATTTTATCCGTTGGATCCTGTTCCGATGACTTTCGAGAAGCTTTGTCGAGTGTTTTCTCAGCCCGCAGACCTTCGCCGTGTTTTGACTAATCAAATTCACGTGGGAGCCCGATGCGCTTTTGCTTATGTGCATAGCCACTGGCACAGGATAGATCTTACGTTGGCAGCTCACGCTCCTCCTGGTGGCCGAGATGAGCTAACGGGGGAGCACTATGAGGCGGCGGATGCGCCCTATCACTTGGTTGTGAAAAAGTTTGCAAAGAGAACGACTGCATACTTGGCGCACTTTGTAAAGTGAAGGCGGAGTCTAGTGTATAGGACTTCTGGTATCTTGTAAATTCTTCATTCTTTGTTGGGGAATTGTGGGATTCCTCCTTTTGTAATGTATGAAGTAGTTGGATCACGTCTGCGGTGATAGTCATGGGGTAACTATTGCGCACGAGCCCCCAAGTACTTGAGTCGTTGAGCTTCGTAGCGTGACTGCTGCGAGCGAGCCCCCGAGTGTCAAGTTTAGGTCGCGTAAGCAAATATCGCCTCGGAGGGTGGCTGCTGCGAGCGAGCCCCCGAGTGCCAAGCTTAGGCCGAGTAAGCGAATATCGCCTCAGGGGATGGCTGCTCCGAGTGAGCCCCCGAGTGCCAAGTTTAGGTCGTGTAAGCGAATAACGCCTCGTAGGGTGGCTGCTGCGAGCGAGCCCCCGAGTTCCAAGTTTAGGTCGCGTAAGAGAATAACACCTCGGAGGGTGGCTGCTACGAGCGAGCCCCCGAGTGCCAAGATTAGGTCGTGTAAGAGAATAAAGCCTCAGAGGGTGGCTGCTGCGAGCGAACCCCGGAGTGCCAAGTTTAGGTCGTGTAAGCGAATAACTCCTTGGAGGGTGGCTACTGCGAGCGAGCCCCTGAGTGCCAAGTTTAGGTTGCGTAAGATATTTTTAGAAAACACTTTCTTTCTCTAATGCCTCTCTGATGTTCTTACACGAAGGGGCTGAGAAAACAACCCTTTATTTGGATCGATAGCTTGATAACCCTAGGAATGAAAAATTCCTTCTAAGATAGTTTGGAGCTAGGCGTGAAGCACCAGCTTCTTGCTCTCCCAGTTCGATGGTTCTTCTGTTTCTGCTATTTGAGCACTTTAGTATGTTCGGCAGTTCTGCTTCTTTGGTGCGCTCCGAAGGCTTCCGATATCTTGTGGAATTATCTGTATAGCGATGGATCTGACGAAGATGCCGTTGATGGTGATGACCCCTTTTGTCCCTGGCATTTTCAGTTTGAGGTACGTGTAATGGGGTACTTCCATGAAGCGTGCGAAGGCTGGTCGACCGAGGATGGCATGGTACTGTGACTTCCAGTCGACCACTTCGAAATCTAGTGTCTACTTTATGAAGTCGCTTGTCTGGCCAAAGACCACTTCCAGACTTATCCTGCCAAGGGGTAGACTGGTTTTCCTGGTACGATTCTGTGGAAGGTCGTGCCCGAGTTTTTGAGTATTAAGGTTTGGATGAACATCTCCTCTAGTGTCTTGGTGAATATGATGTTGATGCCGCTACCTCCGTGCATGAAGATTTGCGACATGTCGTAGTTTCCAATTCTTTTTTTCGAGTACCAGTGCGGCGTGCCCTGGCCATGGGATAGCTGGTGGGTGGTTCTCCCAGGAGAAGGTGATGTCAGTCTCGGACCCGCGAAGGTATTCTGTGACGGCCGTGTATTAGGAGACTGCGAGGAAAACTTGTCTGGACACTTGCTTCTGCTGCCTATTTGATAGTCTGCCGTCCTGGATCATGCATATTCGTCCATGCGCAGTTGGGTATTCTTCCTCTTCCTCGAGTATGATGCGGCGTTTCTGGATGACTGGTACCTGTCTTGATGGTATGGTGGGGGCGGGTGGCACGTTGTGTGTGATTGGCCCAATTGCGACGCTTGCGAGTCGTTGCGAAGTTGGTGATGTGGTCCGACTTTTTTTCTTCTAAAAGCTCGGTGAAGCGCCTGCAGTTTCTTCGTGATTTCTTCGTGCTCATCTTTGAATCCATGGAGCATGCATGGCCCATCCAGTTGTTATTTGGATGAGCGGGGTGCTCGGTTGTCATCTCGCGGCTGTCGTGGTCTCCACTCGCGCTTCTGGGTATGTGGCGGGTCATCTTGATTGTCCCTTTGTTGTGGTATGTTATCATCACGGCGTCGGCCATCTCTCTATCCCGGGAAGCCAACCGCGACCATGTCGGGTCCCCTGTTGTAAGACCCGATATGCGGTACTGTTCCAGATCTAGATGTTTCTCTCCAGATCCGGGGACGAAGCATATATCGGTCCCACTGCGCCATATGACAATGCCATATGCCCAGGATTTCCAACATGATATCACAACATTACAGCTACAAGGATACAACATCTCATACCATCGGCATACAACTGCCTTAAATACAATTACATCGGCGGAAGATATATGTCTGAGTACAAACTACAATCAAATTCCTAGTGGAAAAGGTAAAACACACCATTCCCACATGCACATGGTTCCAGGCTCTCCACCGAGATCCGCCTAACTAGTCATCGAGTCTCCGCGAAGGCGTCCAGAAGAAGGGTCGTAGATCTCCTCTGTTGTCCAAGATCGTTTGCACAACGTGCGTAAAAGAGAGAAAAATGGGTGAGCTATATCAACAAGTCTTGTAACTAACTTCTCATGGTAAGATGGGGGTAGTGATTGAGGTTGTAGCTGCACTAGCATTATATAAGTGGCTAACGATCTATTTATAGTAAGATGAGAACCAAGCAGTCGATGAGGAATCGCCTCCAACAAGTCTGCTATCAGCTACTTATGCAAACATAACACCTATCCTATCCTTGTCCTCATCTTCGCATCCCGACGAAGAAGAAGCAGTCAAGGCACACACACGTTGATCAAGTTATTAAGATTATCTCAATTGTTGTTGTCTATGATCAAGGAGTAGGTCTCAAGTCGTCCATAACCATGGAAACGACTTATCGAAAAGATTTAACCCTGCAGGGGTGTACCAACTGACCATTATAAGTTCCGCATGTACGTCGGCTCTCTCAGTCGGGCCCGTTAAAGACACTCATTGAAGAGTTGTTCCGAGAGATTCAGACGTCATAATCCCTCTAACTAACAACAAACAAATCCGGATGGCCCCCGGGGAATCGACACGCAATCCAAAAGCCGGCCACGCTCTCAGATCAGACTCTTCCGTCTGGACGTGGTCGGGGTAGCTAACCCATCACTATGGGCAACTCCTAGCTTCCAGGTGTGGACCAACAAAGGAACTCTGTCTCCGCTGGCCCAAGTTATTTTGAAATCTGCTGGGGTACCAACCAAGCACACACACGTTTTCAAATGGTAAATCAGCTTGGGGCACCACTAGAAATGTTTGAATCTAGGTAGGTAAGAAAAGGGGACCCCATAGAATCCCACAGGATGTTAGGAACGCTCGCCAAGAGACACAATACCAAGAACTCGGGTCCTAGGTGACTCGAATGGAACAAAAAATCAGGGCGGGATAGCCTAGACCTTCCATCCTTCGTCGAATATAGTCAACATCATAATAATCATATCATCCACAACAATATAAAAGTATGATAGCCCAAATCCAAGGAGTAACAGGATAACATAAGTAGCATCCTAAGCATGCATACTAAGTAGTGGTTAAGCAAGAAAGGTACATGGCCAACCAAAGGTCTGCTGGGATTTGGGGGGAGATGGCTATTTGAGTTTTAATATGGAGGCATCAATGTAAGGTGGTAGGATAAAGCAATCGTTCTATCCTATACATAGGCAAGTGAGCTGAAAGTTATAAGCATGATATATGCTCCCCCTTACCTGATGAGAATACGATTCCGAAGGTGTAGTCGATCGCAAGCTCGCATCATATCCGAGAGTAACCGCGGGAGCACACAAGAAGGAAACACTGAAAAGGCAATCGACGAGCAAGCATCTATTACTATGAAGCAATCACGAGCAAGCAACAACAAAAAGGCATCACGAGGCAACGCACTACCGTATCACATCTATCGTCGAGAGCGGTTACTAACAGGTTAAGTGAAGTATCGGTCACACACGACGATACCGCACGTTTATCATAGTTCAAGTTGTTTAGCTACACAATATGAGCAAAGTTTGTTAACATGGAATATCACTCAAGCATGGCATATCACACAATCTTGGCAAGAGGTGAAGCATAAAGTAAACTATCCATGGTAGTCAATTTAAGTGAGGCAAAATCCTAAACATGGCATATCACTAAGTACGCCACAACAATTTGATCATTTGGTACTGTTCTGCTGTAAACCATATTTTAGATTAGTTAACAACATCAAACAATGGTATAAACACAAAGTATGAAATTCTTGTCAAGTTACATATAAAGAACACCCCAAACAGAGTTACGGTTAAAAAGATACAAGCAACGAAAGTTATGAACACAATCTGCTAACAACGGGTAACACACTTGAGAGCAATGGAATAACATGCTAATGATTGAAAACATGCACAAAAATGATATGTATTAACAGTAGGCATGAAAAGCAAGACATGTCACCAAGGTTTCATGAACAGGAGCATCAAGAATAAATAATTATAACTCATGCAAAAAGATAAAATATGCTATTGGTTTAGGACTTAGTGAAATCAGGAAAACATGGCAAAGGTTAATAACATGCTCTCTAAACAATAGGTAAAGAAATAACAAAAAAGATCCAAAATGAACATGCAATACATCTACAGCAATCCTACAAGATGCTCATGGGTTCATAAATTGCACTTATGGTCAAAAGACCCATGGATAAATATGTAGCAATCACGCAAAACAGGTAAAACATATTTCAGACTTAGTAGAATTTAGAGCAGTTGACAGCAAACAACAAGTATGCACTTTGGGAGCCCAAGAACTATATGAACATCTCATGATTTAGCAATACATGGAATGAAATTATACATGTCCAGGAGCAATTCATTCCATGGGAGATAAAGCATATGTGACATGGACCATTAACTATAATGCATGCAAGTAGGCAACTTTATACAAACAGCAACTCAGATTATTAGGTACACCACTTTGGAGCAAGATATGAAATAGCTACAACAGGAACTCATGGAAAATGGAATCATCTAATTGAAGTACACATGATGCTCAACACATACAAGAAAGAATCACTAGCATAGGAATCATGGATGTGACGCAAACATCAACCAAACTTTGCTAAAAATAACAGTGAACAACAGTAATATTCTGGAGCACACTTCAACATAGATTTGCACCACCCAAATGACATCAAATCTATTAACTCACTAAAGAAATAAGTTAGAGCACATCACAAGCAACAAATTTCATTTTGGGGTCGAGTTCATCCGAGCTACACATCTACCGTAAACTTAGCCGCAAAACAGTAAATAGAACAACACTAAAAGACTTAGAGAGAAAGGAAAAACAGAGAGAAAGGAAAAAAGGGAACGAGCCTCACTTCGGGCCGGCCCAAGTCGGTTGGTGGGCGGTAGATAACGGCCTGCTCGCCCAAGGCGAGAGGAGGCAGAGGGCTGGAGGCGCGGATGCGGTTGGGACGTGGGCCGCGCGTGGCCCACGTGGCGGCAGCGGCTGAAGGCTTCCGGATCGGGATCCTCCCGACATGGCCGTGGACGGCGGCGGCAGGCGGTGCGGAGGACGGGAAGGCTACGGAAGGAGGCGGAGGCGACGGATCCGGGCATCTCCTCGCCAGATCCAGGTCGGGGCGCGACGACTGGGTCTGGGACTATGACGCGGTCTTCGGCGGCAGCCATGGCAACGCGGTGGCTGGCGCGGACTAAGACAATGGTGCAGCTGCGCGACTGCAGAGAGGCACGGCGACCTGGGCAGGGGAGGCGCAGCGACCGACGACCAGGAGGCGCACGGCAACGCAATGCGGACCTGGCGGCGGGCCGGCGGCGGATCGATCTGGAAGGAGGTGGGAGGTGGTGAGCTCGGGGTGACGTGGCCTTGTTTGGGCCGTTGGATCTGAGATCTGACGGTCCAGATCAGAGGGGGTGTCACAACCCCAAGTTAGGTATGTGCTAGGGTTAGAAAGTAACTTTGCATCATGTTAAAAATTTCAAAAGAAATCAATTGAAATCAAATTCAAATGCAAAATGGGAGAAGGAACACCCCCCAGATGAATTTAATTCAAATGGCCAGAAATAATGTTGCTCCAAAAATTCATGTTTGACTTTTGAAAAGTCCCATAAATGAGTGTGATCACATATCAAGTGATGTGGGACGAATCCCATGCTCATGGATTTTTCAAATATTCAAACAGGGGGATGTCGAGCCAAACTCCCCTGTCGTCTACCCAAAGCAGCTCGCTGTCGAGCATGCCGGGGGCAGCGACTGCCACCGCGACGCCGACGACGCTCCACGCCTCCCTGAGGCCTATCCTTGCGCCACGGAGACGCCTGCACACGCCCCAGTTCATTCCCCCTCTCGCCGCACTCTCTCGCGCTCTCTGTGTGATTCCCCCAAATCACCAAAGCGCAGCCGCAGTTCGCCGTCGCCGGGAAACGCAGCCAACGCTGGAGCTGGACCAGAAGAGCTTGTCCTTCGTGCGCAGCGTCGTCGACTTCCTCGATCTGGAGAAGGTGGAGGTCTAATCGAGCTCGTGGCCGTCGCAATCATCGCCATCGTCTCGCCGGAGCAGCCGCACGTCGTCGTCGAATTCGTCGCCTACAGACCCTCCCCGGCCTCGCCGTCACCACCAGCACACTTGTGGTGAGCTTCTAGTTCAACCTAGCTAGCCCAGGGTCTCCCTCCCGTACTCTGTCGCCGTTTTCCATGAGGGACGAAGAGCACCGCCGCCATGAACAACGACGAGGAGGTTCCAGTACCCCTCCGCCACCCCCGTGATGTCCAAAGTGCTCCTCGCACCTCCAGGAGTCGTTTGATGCAGCGCTAGCTCAATCTCTCCCCTCGCAGCAAACTTTCCATCGAGCCCGAGCCACGGCCGCCGCTAGGGCACGACGTCGGCGAGGCTACGGTGCCCCCCATGGTTCCCCGTGTGCACAAGGCGAAGCGGGCGAGCACGAGGAGCACCCCGGTGCCTTCCACGTGCCAAATGGTGGCCTGTGCCACTGTCTTGTGCAGCGCCGCCGCGCACTGTTGCCACCGGCAGCTAACCGCCGGCGTGGCCTGGTTAGTTAACACTAACCCCCACCCCTAATCACCCTGGTGACACTGACACGTGGGCCCAAGGCCACTAACCCCCCTGTTAAATTAATCCACTGGATTAATTAACCAGTGTCACTGACAAGCGGGACCCTCCAGTCAGCCCCCCTGACGTCACAATGACATCAGGCTGACGCAACATACCCTTTTACAGATTAAAAGAAATTCAGAAAATTCCAGAAAATAGTTGAAACTTCAATAAATCATAACTAATTCATTTTAACTCCAAATTGGACAAATAATATGTCTAAAATTATCAGAAAAATGCAAGGATTCTGAATATGAACTTTGTTTTCATGTTTGACCAATGTAAATTGGGTGAACAGTGGCAAACATCCATATGCATTTAATTTGAATTCAAATTTGGAGTGATTTTGCAAATTACTTTGCAACACACTTCTTTTAAATGGTTTCATCCACACATCAGAGACTTTACCTCAGCTACACCACATCACATCATGCTCAACCTTTCAAATGAACTTTCATGGATTCAAATGCATTTGAAATTCATCGATAAATCAAATGGAGTTTGAATTTGCAAAACCTTTGCAATACAATTCATTTAAATGGAAACCCTCACACATCAGAAGCATATACATCAAGTTTCAACCTTCAACCATGTAATTTTGCATTGTATTTATATTGATTCCTTGATTCTTGTTTGCTCGAATAGAAGTGGAGCCGGAACCGGAGGCCACCCCCTTCGTTGAAGACACATCATCTGGGTCCACTTCGGTAAACCGGCCGGGTTCACGATAGTGGTAGCCAACCCAGGTAGGCGGCTTTCTTGGACTAGATCGGCTATGAGGTAACAGTTGTGGTGGCATCCTCGCTGTCATCTCTTGAATGGTGACACGCAAAAGGCGGTAACTGATGACACGTGTGTGTAGCGGTACACCCCTGCAGGGTTAACAAAACTATTCGAATAGCCGCGTCCGCGGTAAGGGACAGCTTGGAAATCTTAGCTTGATTATTAGACAACTTCAATGGATACTTATAAAACTTGCCAAGATAAGCGTGAGTACTATGGCGTGCTTTCTCGTGGGGAAGTCGAGGAAGGCACCATAGTGGTGTAATTGGTTGGAGATGTAGTGGACTCGTGTACCCTTCTTACCTCAAGTCTGGTACTCGTAGTTCAGGACTAGCCAAGTCAAAGCTGGCACTTCTGCTTATGAACCCCACCTACCTTTTACCTTGATACATGTGCATGAGTCGTATAGTTCCTACGTAAGTCTTGTTGAGTACGACTTTGTACTCACGTTTGCTTATTCTATGTTTTAGATGAACCCACTGACCCCGAAGGTGGATTCTTCCTCGAGCTCGACGACTGAAGACCAAGCTAGTGTAGTCCCAGTCAGCAGACTGGTTCCCTCGTGGAGGGCTTTGTGTTTAAATAAGGCTTCTTAAGCCATTTGTTACGTTTGTCTGTACTCAGACCTACTCTACTTCCATTGAATGTTGTAATGTTGGATCACATGCTTGTGATCTCTGTGTGCACTCTGTCAGAGTTATCAATAAAATGTATACTTTGTAGAGAATTGCAATGATACCTGCTGTTCATACAAGGCATGTGTGCTGCGTGTATGTTTATAACATGCATGTCTTTGTATGGGTTTTCGAGACCTTAGTTATGATCTGGCTGGCGGTCTTTTATACACCAAGTGGCCCTTAGATGTGCACAGCTTGGGGCATCGCGATGCGATTGTTCGAGACACTGTCTCGTGCACACTTTGTTGTATGATCGAGCCCGCCCTAGACCCCGACTAAGTGATCGGGCTGGAGTAAGTCTATGTAAGAGCTAGGAGATAGTCGATAGTATGGTTGAGGCGACTTGTCTGTGAATATGGGAGTTCATCACCGATATCATTTAGACTTGTGTGCGGACGATGAGGACCGATCCCAGTTGATCATTCGGCCTGGATGGGATGCCCCTCACGTACGATGCTTCCGAGAATGTTCTGTTCTTGGCCTTGTCTTCTTAGACAAGTGGGTACGGTTCTCGGCTCTCCATATGACTATGTCGTAGCGGGACTTGCATACGCTAACCCCGGGTCCCGACAGACTTGGTATCAGAGCAGGACTGACTGTAGGATTATCAGCCTTGGCCGAAGTCGAGTCTAGCCTTCTATAGTTATATAGTTACTCTGGGTATATAAGGGAACAACGTAAGGCTTCATTTTTCTCCTTACCCTCATCGTTCTGAGTTCTGAGTCACCCTCATCTTGTTCTATGGGAAGATAGGACTAGGCTCATCTATGTCTTACTAGAACATCTCGTTGTTTGCTTCCTTGTAGCCGTAGGAAAGTTGTGTTCGGTTTGCTAGAGTTGTTGTGCTTCCTGATTTCTTACATCGTATGTAAGTGTTGTTTCTATATTGCAAGAAAAGACATTTCTTACAATTACAGCCGTTATGCTGTCTGAGTCATTCCAAGTTTCTTCATAATCTGATGCATTTGCATAATCCTTCTCCCTATTTTGGTTCTCTTTCCAGAAGATTTTTTAGGTGGCATTCCCGACAGCTCTCTAGAGTTTGTTGTAGGTTTTGTTCTAGAAACCTATAGTGATTCATTTGCAGTTCTTCCTCCCACTTTAGATGTCTTCTAGCCAGAAGAACCACACTAACCATCGTGTTGGGGTAATTTTCTACTCTGACATATCGGTTCTAGCCCCTAGTAAGCCATGGTCATCCTCAGGAAAACCATCCAGTAACCCAAATCCTTAAACCTAGTCACCCGACAGATGTGTAGAGTTCATAGTGGATCTTATGCCAGGAACCGCACCAATTTCCATACGCCCATACAAAATGGCCCCACGTGAGTTAGCTGAGCTTAAATCCAACTTGAAGCTTTGTTGCCAAAAGGCTTCATCCGCCCTAGCTCATCGCCATGGGGTTGCCCCGTTCTGTTCGTAACGAAGAAAGATGGAACAGAAAGGATGTGCGTAGACTATCGCCCGCTAAATCTAGCGACGATAAAGAACAAGTACCCACTGCCCAGGATCAATGATCTTTATGTTCAACTTGTTGGATCCTCTGTCTTATCCAAGATGGATTTGAGATTAGGTTATCATCAAATCAAAATCCGAAACGAGGACATTCCAAATACGGCTTTTACTACTCGTTATGGTCTTTACGAGTACACCGTCATGTCCTTTGGTTTAACCAATGCCCCCGCCACTTTCTCGCACATGATGAATTCGATCTTCATGGAGTACCTAGATAAATTTGTTGTGGTTTATCTCGATGACATTCTCATCTACTCAAAGAACGAAGAAGAACATGCCGAACATCTAAGGCTGGTATTGATGAAACTTAGAGATCATCGCCTATATGCTAAATTCTCCAAGTGTGAATTTTGGCTACTAGAAGTGACCTACTTAGGCCACGTGATTTCTGCAAAAGGAATTGCTGTGAATCCTGAGAGAGTTCAGGCCGTCCTTGACTAGACTCCACCTGAATCGGTTAAGCAAGTTAGGAGTTTTCTTGGTCTAGCCAGCTATTGCCGTCGCTTTGTCGAGAACTTTTATAAAGTTGCAAAGCCTCTGACTGAAGTCCTCAAGAAAGATAAGAAATTCCTATGGACTCCCAAGTGCGAGGAAAGCTTTCAAGAGCTAAAAAGAAGATTGACTTCTGCCCCTGTACTTGCGCCTCCAGACACCAAAAAGGATTTCGAGATCTTTTGTGACGCATCACGGCAAGGGTTAGGATGCATACTTATGCAAGATAGACATGTGGTAGCTTATGCTTCACGCCAGTTGCGTCCACATGAAGAGAACTATCCTACCCATGATCTTGAACTCGCTGCCGTAGTTCATGCCCTGACAACTTGGCGACATTACCTCCTTGGTAATCGTTGTGAGATCTATTCCGACCACCAAAGCCTCAAATATATTTTCACCCAGCCAGATCTTAATCTCAGGCAAAGACGCTGGATTGAGTTGATAAAAGATTACGAAGTAGGAATTTCTTACACCCCAGGAAAAGCCAATGTCATGGCTGATGCACTAAGTCGTAAGTCGTATTGTAACAACCTCATGTTACAACAGTGTCAACCACTTCTTCATGAGGAATTTCGCAAGCTCAATCTTGAGATTGTTCCTCATGGCTATCTTTCTACCTTGGTGGCGAAACAAACTCTTGAGGATCAAATCATAGTTGCCCAAACGCGTGCACGAGGTGTTCGCCGGATCAAGGAGAACATTGCTAGCGGAGTTGCTAAATGTTTCTCCACAGATAATAAAGGAACGGTATTCTTTGGAAATCGTTTGGTAGTACCTAAGAATAGGGAACTAAGGAAACTCATCCTCAAGGAAGCCCATGACACACCCCTCTCGATTCATCCCGGTAGCACAAAAATGTACCGAGCTCTACGCCAGAGATTTTGGTGGACAAGGATGAAGAGAGACATTGCTCGATTTGTTGCCGAATGTGATGTTTGTCGTCGCATTAAGGCAGAACACCAAAGACCTGTTGGTACACTTCAACCTTTGCCTATTCCAGAGTGGAAATGGTACAAAGTCAGTATGGACTTCATCACTGGCTTTCCAAAAACCCAGAAAGGAAACGATGCCATCTTCGTTGTTGTGGATAGACTGTCCAAAGTTGCTCACTTCCTTCCAGTTCGCGAGTCTATAACTGCTAGCCAGTTAGCAGACTTGTATGTCTCTAGAATTGTGTCTCTTCATGGTGTTCCTTTGGAAATCAATTTTGATCGTGGTAGCATTTTCACCTCTAGATTTTGGGGAAGATTTCAGAATGCTATGGGAACTCATCTCTCCTTTAGTACAGCTTTCCGTCCTCAGTCTAGCGGTCAAGTCGAAAGGGTTAACCAAATTCTTGAAGACATGCTCAGAGCTTGTGTTATCTCATTCGGAAATAATTGGGAGAAGTCTCTTCCATTCGCTGAATTTGCTTATAACAATAGTTTCCAATCTAGTCTGAACATGGCTCCTTTTGAACTCCTATATGAACGACGATGTCGAACACCTTTAAACTGGTCAGAAACCGGTGAAAGACAATTCTTTGGACCAGACATGATCATGGAAGCAGAAGAGAAAGTTCGCATTGTTCGTGATCAATTCAAAGCAGCCCAGTCTCGTCAGAAAAGCTACTATGATCGTCATCATAGGAAAGAGAGCTACAATCTGGATGAGAAGGCTTACCTTCGGGTTACTCCTCTGAAGGGAACCCCACGATTCGGTATCAAAGGCAAGTTGGCCCCACGTTACGTCGGACCTTTCCGCATTCTTGCTAAACGTTGAGAAGTTGCCTACCAAATTGAACTACCCCCGCACCTTTCCCGAGTACACGATGTATTCCATGTGTCACAACTCAGGCGTTGCTTCAAGGACCCCATCCGCGAAGTTGACCATGAAACACTTGATCTCCAAGATGACCTTTCTTATCGAGAGTACCCCGTTCGTAATCTTGATTCCGCATAGCTTGTCACTCGTCGTCAGAAGATTAAGTTTCTGAAAGTGCAATGGTCACACCACTCTGAGAGAGAAGCCACGTGGGAAAGAGAAGACAGTCTCTGTGCCGAGTACCTCACCTTCCTCCCGCAGACTTCTGAATCTCGGGATGAGATTCTGTTGAGTGGGGGTGAGTTGTCACAACCCCAAGTTAGGTATGTACTAGGGTTACCAAGTAACTTTGCGTCATGTTAAAAATTTCAAAAGAAATCAATTGAAATCAAATTCAAATGCAAAATGGGAGAAAGAACACCCCCTAGATGAATTTAATTCAAATGGCCAGAAATAAAGTTGCTCCAAAAATTCATGTTTGACTTTTGAAAAGTCCCATAAATGAGTGTGATCAAGTATCAAGTGATGTGGGACCAATCCCATGCTCATGGATTTTTCAAATATTCAAACAGGAGCATGGATTTAAATTTAAACCCCTATTTGATTTAAAGTTCAAATTATTTGAATTTTAAAAATGTTCAAACTTTACAAGTGGCTAACCTAATATATTATGAGGCCATATAAAAAGTTTCAGCATTTAATAAAATGCCTAGCTATTTATTTAGCACAGCAAAACAAATTTACAGAAAAGAAAAACAGAAGAAAAAGAAAAGGAGGCTTACCTATGCTTCTGGGCCAACTCGTCGCCCCAGGCCCACCTAGCAGGCCCAGCCCGCCAAACTCCCCTGTCGT
Organism: Bromus sterilis; assembly: GCA_950022295.1. Taxonomy (NCBI): domain Eukaryota; kingdom Viridiplantae; phylum Streptophyta; class Magnoliopsida; order Poales; family Poaceae; genus Bromus; species Bromus sterilis. Next base: position 259,985,267 of record OX465598.1, on the reverse strand, counting down.
CTACCCCAAGCAGCTAGCTGTCGAGCATGCCGGGGGCAGCGACTGCCACCGCAACGCCGACGACGCTCCACGCCTCCCTGAGGACTACCCTTGACCCACGGAGACGCCTGCACACGCCCCAGTTCATTCCCCCTCTCGCCGCACTCTCTCTCGCTCTCTATGTGATTCTCCCAAATCATCCGAGCGCAGCCGCAGTTCGCCGTTGCCGGGAAACGCAGCCAACGCTGGAGCTGGACCAGAAGAGCTTGTCCTTCGTGCGCAGCGTCGTCGACTTCCTCGATCTGGAGAAGGTGGAGGTCTAATCGAGCTCGAGGCCGTGGCAATCATCGCCATCGTCTCGCCAGAGCAGCCGCACGTCGTCGTCGAATTCGTCGCCTACAGACCCTCCCCGGCCTCGCCGTCACCACCAGCACACTGGTGGTGAGCTTCTAGTTCAACCTAGCTAGCCCAGGGTCTCCCTCCCGTACTCTGTCGCCGTTTTCCATGAGTGACGAAGAGCACCGCCGCCATGAACAACGACGAGGAGGCTCCAGTACCCCTCCGCCACCCCCGTGATGTCCAAAGTGCTCCTCGCACCTCCAGGAGTCGTTTGATGCAGCGCTAGCTCCAGCTCTCCCCTCGCAGCAAACTTTCCATCGAGTCCGAGCTACGGCCGCCGCTAGGGCACGACACCGGCGAGGCTACGGTGCCCCCCATGGTTCCCCGTGTGCACAAGGCGAAGCGGGCGAGCACGAGGAGCACCCCGGTGCCTTCCACGTGCCAAATGGTGGCCTGTGCCACTGTCTTGTGCAGCGCCGCCACGCACTGTTGCCACCGGCGGCTAACCGCCGGCGTGGCCTGGTTAGTTAACACTAACCCCCACCCCTAATCACCCTGGTGACACTGACACGTGGGCCCAAGGCCACTAACCCCCCTGTTAAAATAATCCACTGGATTAATTAACTAGTGTCACTGACAAGCGGGACCCTCCAGTCAGCCCCCCTGACGTCACAGTGACATCAGGCTGACGTAATATACTCTTTTACAGATTAAAAGAAATTTAGAAAATAGTTGAAACTTCAATAAATCATAACTAATTCATTTTAACTCCAAATTGGACAAATAATATGTCTAAAATTATCAGAAAAATGCAAGGATTCTGAATATGGACTTTGTTTACATGTTTGACCAATTTAAATTGGGTGAACAGTGGAAAACATCCATATGCATTTAATTTGAGATCAAATTTGGAGTGATTTTGCAAATGACTTTGCAACACACTTCTTTTAAATGGTTTCATCCACACATCAGAGACTTTACCTCAGCTACACCACATCACATCATGCTCAACCTTTCAAATGAACTTTCATGGATTCAAATGCATTTGAAATTCATCGATAAATCAAATGGAGTTTGAATTTGCAAAACCTTTGCAATACAATTCATTTAAATGGAAACCCTCACACATCAGAAGCATCTACATCAAGTTTCAACCTTCAACCATGTGATTTTGGATTGTATTTATATTGCTTCCTTGTTTGTTGTTTGCTCGAATAGAAGTGGAGCCGGAACCGGAGGCCACCCCCTTCGTTGAAGACCCTGAACCTGAACCTCGTTAGCAAGGCAATCAAACCCCCATTGAACATGTCGATAAAATCCCACTTCCCTCTCAGTCTCGCTTATGCATTGTTTAGGATGATTACCATGCTACGTTTCTACCGCATAGATGAACCCATTCCTTTGCATGACCAATCATTTGTCAAAGTAGTAAGCAAACCACAATCCTAGCAAATGTAGGAGTTGATTGATATCATGTGGCCCCTGCAATTGTTACTGCTTATGGCATACTTAGAGTGATACCATGTTGATACTGTTATGTGAGTCGGGATGGCAGCAATCATGATGATGATGGTGGAAATTTTTTGGTGAATCTACCCTAATACAAGGTGAACGATGAGAGGCTGTGTAGGAGTACACGGTGGGTTGTCTCGTTGAACAACGCCCTAAGTCCGAGTTCTTGTGTGGTGATCCAAGATGAAGAGTACAACCACACATTGGGCTCACTGATCCCTCTCAACCTACTAACTCATCCCTTTCGATGTCCAGATGTCGCAGTAGTTCGGAGTTTTGGTAGGTTTGTGGCCTGGCTGCTAAGTGAGAGAACGGCTCAGCCGAGACCGGCTTATGCACCACGCACACATCATCTGGGTCCACTTCAGTAAACCGGCCGGGCTCCCGATAGTGGTAGCCAACCCAGGTAGGCGGATTTCTTGGACTAGATCGGCTATGAGGTAACAGTTGTGGTGGCATCCTCGCTGTCATCTGTTGAACGGTGACACGCAAAAGGCGGTAACTGATGACACGTGTGTGTAGCGGTACACCCCTGCAGGGTTAACAAAACTATTCGAATAGCCGCGTCCGCGGTAAGGGACTGCTTGGAAAGCTTAGCTTGATTATTAGACAACTTCAATGGATACTTATAAAACTTGCCATGATAAGCGTGAGTACTATGGCGTGCTTTCTCGTGGGGAAGTAGAGGAAGGCACCATAGTGGTGTAATTGGTTGGAGATGTAGTGGACTCGTGTACCCTTCTTACCTCAAGTCTGGTACTCGTAGTTCAGGACTAGCCAAGTCAAAGCTGGCACTTCTGCTTATGAACCCCACCTACCTTTTACCTTGATACATGTGCATGAGTAGTATAGTTCCTACGTAAGTCTTGCTGAGTACGACTTTGTACTCACGTTTGCTTATTCTATGTTTTAGATGAACCCACTAAACCCGAAGGTGGATTCTTCCTCGAGCTCGACGACTAAAGACCAAGCTAGTGTAGTCCCAGTCAGCAGACTGGTTCCCTCGTGGAGGGCTTTTTGTTTAAATAAGGCTTCTTAAGCCATTTGTTAAGTTTTTCTGTACTCAGACCTACTCTGCTTCCATTGAATGTTGTAATGTTGGAGCACATGCTTGTGATCTCTGTGTGCACTCTGTCTGACTTATCAATAAAATGTATACTTTGTAGAGAATTGCAATGATACCTGCTGTTCATACAAGGCATGTGTGCTGCGTGTATGTTTATAACATGCATGTCTTTGTATGGGTTTTCGAGACCTTAGTTGTGATCTGGCTGGCGGTCTTTTATACACCAAGTGGCCCTTAGATGTGCGCAGCTTGGGGCATCGCGATGTGATTGTTCGAGACTCTGTCTCGTGCACACTTTGTTGTATGATCAAGCCCGCCCTTGACCCTGACTAAGTGATCGGGCTGGAGTAAGTCTATGTAAGAGCTAGGAGATAGTCGATAGTATGGTTGAGGCGACTTGTCTGTGAATATGGGAGTTCATCACCCATATCATTTAGACTTGTGTGCGGATGATGAGGACCCATCTCAGTTGATCATCCAGCCTGGATGGGATGCCCCTGACGTACAATGCTTCCGAGAATGTTCTGTGCTTGGCCTTGTCTGCTTAGACAAGTGGGTACGGTTCTCGGCTCTCCATATGACTATGTCGTAGCGGGACTTGAATACGCTAACCCCGGGTCCCGACAGGGGGCTAGGGTTTCGGATTATGGAGGGGCTATTGCGCAAATCTGGAATTTTTAGAGGGGGGTGGCTGCGAAATAGGACTAGGAGGAACCCTAAAATGGGTGGGAGAGAGTGGTGGTCTATTTATAGGGCTGGCCTGGCTGGCAAGTTTACGCAAACGCCCTAGGTTTCTCTCTCTCGCGTGCGGCGATTACGTTTCTGACCGCCAGGAGTCCATACGACTTCCGATTCGGGCAAAACCTCAAACCACGCGCTTTGCGCGGAGAGCCGGTCTCTTCTACCACACTTCGATACCGTTCCGATACCATTTTTCGATGGCCAATAAAATAATTCGTTTATTAAATAAACGGGGTTTTCGTTACGATGGCGATGGCTGGTCTTGTGACAAAAGTTGCGACGGTGCTCGGGTGATACCCGGTGTCGCAAAAGGTCGTGTGCCAAGGTGGAAAAGGTCGCTTGCGCATACTAGTACGAGAAAGAGGGGAAAAATATAATCTCCGATTAATAAATCGACGAAACAAATACTCCAAATAATACACGCAATCAACACAACAGCGCAACAAACAAATTTTTTTAATTAGGGTGGAATTTCTGGGCTGTTGCACCTGTCGTCGTTGAAATTGCGCGTGGGTCGTTTTCTTCATCAGTCAAAACCCCTGTCTCCGTCGTAGTAGTCATAGTCGCGTTCGGCGCGGGTTGTCGGGGCATCTAATTCGTTGCGTATGGAATCTTCTCCGTCTTCCCAATTGTTAGCGTTTTCTAGTATTGCACGAGTGTTCGGAGTTTGAGCTGCCCGAGCTGTTATTTGAAGTCTATGCGCTGTAGTCCTCGTCTAAATGCGTCGATTGCGCTTTCTTCTGATATTTCCTTGGCTGAATTCTTGAGATAGGCCACCGTTGGATGGATGCTCTTAGGGACTCTCGGGTTCCCTGCCTGCAGGCTCTCGGTTCTTCGAGTGACACCAGTCGTTTGTATGTTGACTTAAAGTTCTCGATGAAAGCACTGCAGAATTGCTTCCAGGAGCAAATGGAGCGTCGCTGCAGGTTTTCAACCAGTGTCGTGCTGACCCTTCGAGCATAAGTTGCATGTACTGCATGGCTGTAGTGTTGGTGCCTCGCTAGAATTTGACGGCTATTAGACAGTCGTCAAGCCATGCTTCCAATTCTTCGAGTCTGTCGTATTCTTGCGTTGTTGAGTTTAGCTTGAAACGCTCGGGCATTCGGGTTTCTCGTATGGCTCACGCGAAGCATAGTGCTTCACAAGGTTCTAGATCTTCATCGTACACTTGTTCTTCTGAGTATTACTCGCGAGCTTCTCGTCTACGCCGTCCTCGGTTGATCTTGTTCTGTGTGATGTCATCTCGCATGTCATGTCATCGATCATTGCCGCGTCGATTGCCATGGCTGTCCCTGTCGCGGTCTCTGCTTTTGTCGGGGTAGTTCCGTCGATCGTCGTTGCTCTCATCATCATCATCGGGTGAGCTTGGATCCATGTCTGGCGTCTTCTCGTGGGTTACTCTCCTTGTGCTTGCTTTTTTACGTACTGACGCTGCAATCGCATCGCTCATTACTTTGAGTGCTCGTGCGGTGTTGCGGTCTGCATCACCCTTTTCGCCATTCCGAGCACAGCGAAAGTATGCTTGGGAGGTAATAAGGGCTTCTGCTGGTGTGAGCTTCTTTTCTTCTTCGTCCTCGTCTTCGAGTCAGAATACGTTGTTCAATTTGTGGGCAACTTTTTTCTTGTCTGTTCGGCGTAGGTTATTGAATCCGGAACTGCGCTGATGGGGGAGCTGTAATCGGAGGAGTCGCCCGAGAGTTCGGGTGGTGCCTTACGGTTGGCCCTCGATTCATTCGCGACTCTTCTTTGATTCTCTAGCTCAAGCCTTAGTTGTCTGGTTTTCTTGGTGACGTCACTTGCTAGCTTGTTGTATGCTCTGAGTTCGCCGCGTGTCGCGTCCTTTGGGAGGAGCTTGCCGCGTTTCACTGCGTCTTTCACTCTGGTGATTGCTTATTTGGATAGGATGACTTTTTCTGTGGTTTGAGATTTTCTTGCGACTTCTAAGCTGTGGCGTCTGCTGCTTTCCAGTTGATCGTCTCGATGAGTGCTTTCTTTTCCCCTGACCACTTTTCTTAGGATGGTTCCTGTCTCGCCGAGGGTGACTGTTAATTGCCTAGTGTTGTCGGGTTCGCTCCCCCTGCCGTTTGTACCGGCTGCCCCGTGGTTGTCGGGGTCGTCTGTTTTCCCCCTGTCATCTGAAGTTGATGCGTGGGTGTCTTCCATGAACACCTGGAACAGTGTCTTGCTTGCTGGCTTTGTCTCTTTTCTGCTCTGCCTTTTCCATGTGAGGGATGCATTCGGGTAGTTGCGGGCGGTGCCATGGATCGGGTTGAGGTGGGTCGCGCGGTTGACTCGAAGAGTCGTCGTGCGGGCGGGCGATTCATTTTTGGATGTTGTCGTCGTTGCAGTTGCTACCGCGGGTGCTCGAGCACGGTCTCTGAGACGAAGAGTGCCCCAACGGTTGACGTAGATCTGGTACCCTCCGAAGATTAGGTCGACGCCTGTGCGGAGATCATCGAAAGTTGCCCGCGAGATGGGAAGATGCGCGATGAAGCCGAGGGACTCAAAAAAATTGGACTCCGCTTGAGTCGTGGAGGCGTCGAGTGCTGGGGCGGTTGACGAGTTGCTGATTTCTGATGAAGGAACCGCCGAGATCGTGACTCCAACCTGCGTATTCCCCACTGTCAGCGCCAATTTAGAAGGATCGGCCTCGGCAAATCCAATGGTAATGTACCCTGTGTTTAGATCGTAGAGAGGAGGTGCAGGTTGGCGATACTCGTCGGCTAAAAGGAGACAGGGATTTACCCAGGTTCAAGGCCCTCGATCGGTGAAACCCCTACTTCCTGCTCTTTTGTATTATGATGAAGGCGATTACAGTGGCGGTCGAGGCGAGATCACTCGGGACCGGAGGTATTGCTGTGAGATTGGATGCCCTAGACATCCCCTCTCCTAGACTTTATATACTAGGCTGGGTCACAAGGAGTCCATCTAGGTTTACATGAGAAATTTCCTAATATAGGTTTAGTCTTGGACGCCAAGTCACGGTTTCCATAACGCCATGTAATCCTACGTCGTTGCTTCGAGTGGGCCAGTCATGGGCCGATAGAAGCTTCCAGTGGGCCTTTTTCCTTGACACGCACCGGGTACCCTCATCCGCAGGAGTCGTGGGGACATCCCATTGTCATCAAGCCTCACCCGTCTGGTTTTCTTGGTGACGTCGCTTGCTAGCTTGTTATATGCTCTGAGCTCATCGTGTGTTGCATCCTCTGGGAGGAGCTTGCTGCGTTTTACTACGTTTTTTACTCTAGCGATCAATTCTTTGGATAGGATGATTTTTTCTGTGGGTTGAGCTTGTCTTGCAGCTTCCGAGGCGTGGCACCTGCTGCTTTTAGGTTGACCGTCCTTGTCTCTTGAATACTTTCCTTGGTATGGTTCCTAGTTCACCGAGGGTGACTGTTAGTTGCACGGTGACGTCGGGTTCACTGCCCCTGGTGCTTGTGCCGTCTCCTTTGTGGCTGCCAGGGTCGTCTGTTTTTCCCATGTCGTTAGAGGTTGTTGCGTGGGTGTCCTCCATGAACACCTGGAACGGTGTCTTTCTTGTTGACCTTGTCTCTTTTCTATTGTGCCTTTTCTATACGAGTGCCGCACTCGCGCAGTCGCGGACGGTGCGGTGGATCGGGCTGATGTGGGTTGCGCGATTGACTCGAAGAGTCGTCACGCGGGCGGTTGAATCGTCTTTGGCTATTGTCGTCGTTGCAGTTGTTGTTGCCGGTGCTCGAGCACGGTCTGTGAGGCGAAGAGTGCCCCAGTGGTAGATGTAGATCTTGTACCCTTCTAAGGATAGGTCTACGCCTGTGCGGAGATGAGCGAAAGCTAACCGCAGGATGGGAAGATGCGCGATGAAGACGAGGGACTCAAACAGATCGGATTCCGATCGAGTCGTTGGATGCGTCGAGTGCTGCAGTAGTCGACGGGTTGCTGGTGACTGGACCGCCGAGATCGTGATTCCAACCTGCGTCTTCCCCACGGTCGGTGCCAATTGACAAGGATCGGCCTCGGCAAATCACATGGTAAGGTACCTTGGGTTTAGATCGTAGAGAGGAGGTGCAGGTTGGCGACACTCATCGGCTAACAGGAGACAAGGATTTACCCAGGTTTAGGTCCCTCGATCGGTGAAACCCCTACTTCCTGCTCTTTGTATTATGATGGATGCGATTAAAATGGCGGTCAAGGCGAGATCTCTCAAGACCGGAGGTGTTGCTATGAGATTTGATGCCCTAGACGTCCCCTCTCCCAACCTTTATATACTAGGCTAGGCCGCAAGGAGTCCGTCTAGGTTTACAGGGGCAGTTTCCTAATCTAGCTTTAGTATTGGACGCCAAGTCGCAGTTTTCATAACGCCAAGGATTCCTACGTCGGTGCTTCGAGTGGGCCAGTCGTGGGTTGGTCGAAGCTTCCAGTGGGCCTCCTATCGTGACACGCACCAGGTACCCTCATCCGCATGAGTTGTACTTGTGTGAAGGAGGAAAAGGACCCATAAAATCAAAACCCCAACAATCAAAAGGTTCAATAACTAGAGAGTAATTCATAGGCATCTCATTTCTCCTAAAAATGTTACCCACTCTCTGACACTTATCAGAAGATAAAACATAATTTCTAGCATCTTTAAAGATAGTAGGACAATCAAAACCTGATTGGAGAACCTTGTGTGAGGTCCTCTCACCGGCATGATGTGCTCCATAGGGACTATCGTGACAGTCCCTCAAGATATCATTCTAGTATGAATCTCCTTACGACTCCATCTGCGCATTCTCTGAAAAGGTGTGGGTCATCCCAAAAGTAATACCTCAAATCGTGGAAGAATTTCTTCCCTTGCTGAAATGTTAATCCTGGAGGTAAAAACTTGGTAACAATAAAGTTAGTATAATCTGCAAACCAAGGATCAGAAATAGATTGTATCCTTAAAACAACTAACTTTTCATCAGGAAAGCTATCATTAACCGGAATAGGATCATGTGGTATGTTCTCTATCCTGGAGAGGTTGTCAGCTACAGGATTGTCCGCTCCTTTCCTGTCAATAATCTGCAAATCAAACTCTTGAAGAAGAAGCACCCATCTGATAAGTCTTGGTTTGGCGTCCTTCTTCTCCATAACATACTTAATAGCAACATGGTCAGTATGAATAATGAATTTGGAATCAACAATATAAGGTCTAAACTTATCACAAGAAAACACTACTTCTAAAAACTATTTTTCAGTAGTGGCATAATTTTTTTGAGAACTATATCAAGGGTTTTGCTAGCATAATGTATAACATTCAACTTCTTATCAACCCTTTGTCCTAGCACAGCTCCAATAATAAAGTCGCTAGTATCACACATGATTTCAAAAGGTAAATTCCAATCAGGTGGTTGGACTATAGGAGCGGTTATCAAAGCTTTCTTAAGAACTTTCAAGTCTTCCTTACAATCTTCATCAAACACAAAAGGAATATCCTTCCGGAGAAGATTAGTGAGGGGTCTCGAAGTCTTAGAAAAGTATTTAACAAATCTTTGATACGCCCCAAACGTATCTATAATTTCTGCTTGTTCCATGCTTTTTGTGTGACATTGCTATGTGTTTTGCTACACATTTATATCTTTTTACACATATTTGGAGTAACCTACTAACTCAGTGCACCCGATGCTAGTTTTTGTCTGCTGATGTCTGTAAGCTGCAGGTTTTTATTTTTTACCCATATTTACAGAGCCCCAAAAATTCCAAAAAAAATCATTTAAAAATCAGCATATAGGAAGCTTACGAATCATCGAAGGAGTGTCGGACGGGGGCCAGGGCCCACCCAGGCGGCCACGTGGCGCGGCCCCCACCCTGGCCGCGCCACCAGGGCGCCTGGGAGGTGGGTCCACCCCCTGGCGCCCCCCTTCATCCTATATTTACCTCCCGTCCAGAAAACCCTCGGAGAGACCCCCCGCATCGCGAATTTCCTCTTTGTTCCGCCGCCTCCGCGATTCCAAGATCGGGAGAACCAGAAGACCTCTTCCTGGCAACCTGCCGGAGGGAGGATTAACCTCCGCGAGCTTCTCCACCACCATGGACGCTTCCCGGATGTGCCGTGAGTAGTCCCCCTTGGACCATGGGTCGATGACCAGTAGCTATGTGATGTCTTCTCTCCAATCTTTTGCTTGAATTCTTAGTCCTTGTCAGCTTCCCTACATGATCAACGCTATGTAATTTTCCTGCTATTGCTATGCTGTGTTTGCTGGGATCCGATGTATTATGAGATTACGTTCAGATATTTATGAGTTATATATTTGGTTTACCTTTTATATTTTGTTCTTGAGTAATTCTTGCATGTTTGATGGCTTCTCGCCCCTCGTTGGTTAACCCAAGTGGAAGGTTGAGATGTAGCGAAGCAAAAAAATTCCCTTGGCGAAGATGCCAAGGTTTGAGTCAGTCGGTTGGTCTCCAAGCTCGACAAGTAGGTGACAAGAAAAAAATGGCACCGTTTACAACCAAGGTTGCTTACTTGACCTAGACCTGCACACACAACAAATAAGTTTGCTTCCAAACGAGTACAAAGAGGTTGTCAATCTTTCGGCCTTGTTGTTTACAAAGGATCAAACGCAAGGGTAAATAGTAGTGATAATTGCAACGGAAAGTAAAAGCAGGAAATAAAGTGTAGGTGTAAACATTGGTGGAAATATGGATCGGGGTCCCATGATGTTCACTAGTGATGTCTCTCTCCCAAAAGACGATAAAATAGTAAGCTGCGTGAATAAATTACAGTTGGGCAATTGACAGAATTATAAACGCACCGCAATGCTAATTATGCTACTAGAAAGTTAGAGCCTCAAAAGTATGGGCAGTACGCCAAGACAAGTAGACCGAAATCCATCTGCATCTACTCACTAATCATCCACCTTGAGATATGTATCCAAAACTTCTCACTGGTATTAAGTTGCGAGCACCACCCAAAGTGCAAACTCAAAGCGAGAGACAACTGCATTAACAATCTATGCGTAAGGTAAACAATACTTGCAACCGCGGTTACGAGCACCATTGTTTTCACCCTGGTGGAAACAACACATCCCCTTGTCTCATGTTTCTGTCACTGAAGCTAGACATGGGGGGACATGAACCGACAACCATGCATAACGCTCCCTCTTGGAGTTACTATCTACTACTTGGCCAAAGAAATAAAAACTAACGGAGAATATGCAAGAATTACTCAAAAAAAAATATAAAAATTAAACCAAATATATAATTCATCATGACCTAAACATATTCTCATAATCCATCGGATCACAGCAAACACAGCATAGCAACAGCAGGAAAATTACATAGGTGCCTTGATCATGTAGGGTAGCTCACAAGGGCTAAGAATTGAAGAACAAGATTGAGAGAAGACATCACATAGCTACTGGTCACGGACCACGGGTCCAAGCGGGACTACTCACGACACATCCGAGAAGCATCCATGGTGGTGGGGAAGCTCCCGGAGGTCAATCCTCCCTCCGCCAATGTGCCGGGAAGAGGTCTTCCGGTGCTCCCGATCTTGGAAGAGTGGAGGCGGCGGAACAGAGAGGAAATTCACGATGTGAGGTTCTCCTCGAGGGTTTTCGAGACGAGGAGGTAATATAGGACGAAGGGGGCAGCCAGAGGTGGGCCAAGATGCCCAGGCGGCCACCTGCCGCGGCCAGGGGGTGGCCGCACCACTAGGTCTCCTTGGTGCCTGGTGGGGCCCCGTGGCCCTACTTCGGGGCTCTGGAATCTTCCGTACTGCTGATTTTTTATCTAATTTTTCTGGAATTTTTGGAGCTCTGAAAATTGGGATAAAATCATGCAACTTACAAACGTCAGCAGACAAAAACTAGCACTGGGTGCACTGAGTTAGTAGGTTAGTACAAATATGTGTAAAATAATATGAAAGTGTAGAAAAACATGTAGTAATGTCACATAAAAGTGCATGGAACAAGAAAAAATTATAGATACGTTTAGGACGTATCAACATCCCCAAGCTTAATTCCTACCCGTCCTCGAGTAGTTAAATGATAAAACATATAATTTCTGTGGTGACATGCTAACACACATACAAGAACTTCAAAGTAAAGAACGTAAGATGTGCAATTCAAGTCAAGATAATAACAAGCAAGGGTCTATATTTAGTATTGAAACTAGCAAAGTATGATCATAAGGGTGCAAGAGCTTCATACGTCTCAAACGTATCTACTTTTCCAAACACTTTTGCTATTGATTTGCCCTCATTCTTGCATGATTTGAACTAAACTAACCCGGACTGACGATGTTTTCAGCAGAGCTTCCTGTATGCTTTTATTGTGTGCAGGAAAATGGATTTTTAGGTGTCTCAGAAAATTCCAAGAAAAATCACAAAAAAAAACACGCACCCGAAGGAGCCCGGAGCCAGAAGTGGGGCCAGAGGGCAGCCAGGGGGGCCCAGGCGCCCTGCTGGCGCGACCCCACCCCTGGACGCGCCAACTAGCCGCCTGGAGAACTCCCACCACCTCTGGTGCCCTACCTCTACTCCTATTTATTCCCATGACGGGAAAATCCCGAAAGAGAAGTCGCTTTTCCAGAACACGACGCGGAGCCGCCGCCATTCTCTGTTCTTCCTCGGGAGGCCTAATCTGGAGGCTGATTTGGCCTCCAAAGAGGGGAGATCGTTGCCATCATCATCACCATCACCAATCTATCCTCCCTCCATGACTTCTCTTCACATGTGTGAGTAATTCCCTGGTATAGGCAAAGGGGATGGTAGGGATTGGATGAGTTTGATCATGTAATAGTTCGTCAGATTGTTGGGGGCATGTTGCCTATCATCTACTATGGTGTTTATCATCTTTGCTACAACTTGTTGCTCTTAATGCTTGTCACTTTGGGCCAAAGTGCCATGTTTTCAGATCTGAACCACTTGTGTTTTCATGAGTATATTTATCTTCTTGATCCTATCTACGAGTTCTATGCACCTATTATGGTCCGGAACAAGCGATCCCAAATGTGACACCTTGGGACACCAAAGGGGATGGTCCATAATTTGAGGATTTCATGTATCCATTGAGTTCATTGCTTTGTTCCGGTGCTCTTTGACAGGAGCACCTTAATCTCCATAAGTTCCCTTTCGCCTCGTTCGTAGCGGGGTGGTAGGAAAAAATATGTTGTGCAAGTACTTATTTCAAGCACGCACAACTACCTACGGGATACATGCCTAATGTTTGATATTTTCCTAGATGATCATTAATTCTCTATGTGCCTTGCCCCGTGTTAAAATCTATTACATGTTCACTCTTATCCATGCAGCGCCCAACCATCCATCTCCCTAGGCTACAGTATTTTTAATCCTGTTGGTCACTAATTGTTACTTTTCACTATTTTACTTTCACCGTTATCACTATCATTATCATACCACAATTGCTATTAATATTTTGTTGCAAGAAAGTATATTTCAGGTGCGGTTGAATTGAAAACACAACTGTCAAAGCTTATAAATAATCTTTGGCTCCCCTTATGTCGAATCAATAAATTGGGTTAACTTACCCGCGAGAACACTACAAACGATCCCCTACAGTTGAGGGTCATCAAGTAATGTTTTCTGGCGCCATTACCGGGGAGCATAGCAATATTTACAAGTCTACTTGAAGTATCCTTCCTGCTACACTTCATCCATTATGGGTAAGAAAAAAGACCCCAAGGTGCCGATCCTGCCATCCACTACAAGAAAAGGTACCATTCTGAGTACCAGTGCTACACTTGATTCACCTTCCGTTATAAGTAAGTTTGCTTCACCACCACCACCACATGCTACTTCTACTGAGTCTGTTACTATGTCCGATACTTTCGATGATGCTTCCACTACTCTTGATGATACTAGTTTTCTTGGTCACTATCTTGAAGCTCAGATTGCTAAGGTTGCAGCACAGTCCGAGACTAGGACTCCTGCCTCCTATATTCCTACGTGCAAAACTTTTGGCTACCCCAACTTAGATGAACTCAACGAGAAAATCCTTGATGATGATTATATTACTCTTGATGATGATTTTTGCAGGGAACTCAAAGAGTATGTCTACTCTGACCCTGGTGCCGTTAAGGAGCTGCTCGAAAAGCACTCCATGAAGAACACGATTACTCCCGATCCTAAATTTTCTACATCTCTTATATGCATCACTGATCCTGATAATGATTTCTCTGTTGATCTTTCACTTATATATACAGTCGAAGCTGACCCTTTTTATGGCAGAGAAAATGATGATGATGTAGCACACCTGACCAAACTCGCTGAGTTGGGTACTTATTTACTACTGATGAAAGGTTACAAAACTTTTATGTGGCCAAGCTTTTTTCCTTTTCTTTAAAGGAAGATGGTAAAGCATGGTATGATGCACTACCTTATGGTTCCATTGAGATTCCTCAGGACTTAGTTAAATTCTTTGTCGATAAATATTTTCCTGTTCATATGCAACATGCTGCTTTGCAAGGAATATATAACTTTAAACAGTTGCAGGATGAGCACCTACCTAAAGCTTGGGGGAGGTATTGTTATTTAATTAGGGCTAGACCGTGACATGAAGTCCCAGAGAATGAATTACTTGATATATTTTATGCTGGTCTAACCGATGAATCTAGATCCAATCTGGATAGTTGTGATGGTTGTGTTTTCAGGGAAATAACACCGGACGATGCTGACGAATTAATGGGCAAGATTGCCAAAAACCAAAAATATTGGTCCCTCCCTGAACCACCTCCACCACCAAATAAGAGGGGCATGCTTGTCCTAAGCCCCGACGATATGCAAGAAGCAAAGACGGCTATAAAGGAGAAAGGCATTAAAGCCGAAGACGTGAAGAAGCTACCTCATATTGAGAAGTTGTGTGAGCCTATTACTCACCCTCCCTTAGTAGAGGTACACTCTCTATTAGATTTTACTGAAAGTGACATCCCTAAAGGTAAGCCTCCCGACCAATGCTTGGATGAGCTTGATAATTTTATTATTAAGCAAGATCATTTTAATATGAGGATACAAAGTCAGTTGCATGATAATTCTCTTGCTATCAAAAGATTACTTGGTGTTCTTGAAAGAACAGTTAATGATGTTAAATGTCTTGTTAAGCATTTTCATATGGTTCAAACTCAGCTTGAACAAATTTCTAATGTGCAAAAAGATTTGCTTGATAATAATGCTAAACAGGACATACAAGCTTATGGCATCAAAACCAGGGGTGGAACACACACCCAGGACCCACTCTATCCTAAGGGGCATCCGAAGAGGATCGAGCAAGATTCTCAATTACAGGTAGCAGAAGAGATTGTTAGCTCCCCAAAGAAGAAAAAGAAGAAGAAGAAACACAAGGAAGCTGACAACTCCAACGATCCTATTACAAGTGAAGAACCTGCTGTTGATCCCAACAGCATACCTACCTCCGATGCTGAAACTGAAGACGGTGCCGAGCCCGAAGAAAAGGATAAGGAGAAGGATGATCCTCCCGAGGTGCGAGAAGAAGAAGCACCCGACAAACGCAAAAAGTATACTAGAGAGGACTTCATCGCAAGAAGAAACGCGAAGGAGAGAGAACCATGGATACAAAAACCCATGCCCTTTCTAGGTAAGTCTCTCAAATCTAAAGAAGAAGAGCATTGCAATAAAATTTTTGAATGTATGAAATCTCTATTTCTACAAATTCCCTTGACTGATGCTATTAAATTACCTCCTTATTCCAAATATATGAGAGATATTTTTACTAATAGAAGAAAAGTTCCTAATGAGGCAATATCTACTATGCTTGCTAACTACTCTTTCAGTGGAAAGATTCCTAAGAAGCTTGGTGATCCAGGTATACCCACCATTCCTTGCTCCATAAAAAATAATTATGCCAAAACTGCCATATGTGACCTCGGAGAAGGAGTGAGTGTTATGCATTTTTCTCTTTACAAGAAGCTATGTTTAGAAAAGCTAATCCCTACAGATATCTCTCTTCAGATGGCTTACAAGTCAACAGCCGTCCAGATTGGCATTTGTGAGGATGTTCCTGTTGAAGTTGCTAATTGCTTAATTCATACTAATTTTGTTGTGCTTGACATGCCCGAGGATGGGAGCATGTCCATTATTCTAGGTAGACCTTTTCTTAACATCGCAGGTGCCATTATTGATTGCAATAAAGTAAAGGTTACCTTCAATGTTGATGATAAAGAACACACGGTGTATTTTCCGAAGAAGATCGACAAAAGGCATGGCCTGAATTCTATAGAGAATATCGAGACCGTGAAGATTGGAGAATGGGATTGTTCTCTAAATGTACACCACAAATACAAAACCATTATGGTGGGGACATTGTCCATCAAAGTAAAGGTGCAATGACCCCTTCATAAGAGGTGAGACTTTTTTCTCTATATATCGCCGGTTTGTTGGTAAGACTTGATCAACCTTGCTAGCTAGCATGTTTTATTCTCCTTGTTATGTTTTCATTTGCCTTAGATTCTATTCTCCTTGTTGTACCCAGTTTTAATGTGTTTGAAGCTTCGCAATTCTAATCACTGCTTCAAGTTTTCAGAAAGTTTCGCAGCTTTTTGAACTCCGAAATTTTTTCAACACTGAAGTTTTCAGAAAAATTCCAGAAAAATTAGAATAAAAATTTCCACGACGAGAGTGACACAGAGGCACCTGGGGCTGACCAGGGGGCCCAGCCAGCTGGCGCGGCCATCCCCCTGGCCGCGCCCACAGGGTGCGTGGGGCCCACAGGCCCCACCTGCAGGTACTTCTTCTTCCTCTCTCTCTCTTTCTCTCCAAAAACACGAGTTCTGCTCCTTGGTGCGCGTTCTTGCTGCTCTTGAAGGATATTTTTTATCTCTCTGTACAACCCATCATTTAGGCTGAGATTTTGATAAAATACTCCCTGGTATGTAAATCCTCCACCCCTCCAATTATATTTTTGATTGGTGGCTTCATTTGTGAGTATTTAGTAGTTCTCGGTGTTGTTTATATGAGCTTGCATGCATGTGTAGAAATTTATTTTGGGGCAAGTTTTCATGCAAGTTTATGCCTTAGGTAAGTGAGTAGAGTAGTTTGCCTCAACTCACTTTGTTTAAATCCTTGTTTTTGTAAATTGTCAAAAATTTCAGAAATGAGTTTGCTAGGAAAAGCAAACGGGTGGCTAGGGAAGAAGAAGCCCGAGCACTCCGATCGAGTTACTATAGCTGCAGCTTCACCCTCAGCCGCTAGGGTGAGCTACAATAAAGATCACGTACCTCTACAGTTGCTGGAAGACACGAGTCCAACATGGGTGATGATGTATCCGTGCGATGATTTTCTTGAAGCTGCAGGAATTGAGGAGGATTTTTATGGCCATTGCGCCAATGCAGGCTTGACACGGCTAGCACTATGTCGTGTGATACAATATAAGAAACTCACCTCCTGCTTTATTAACAGTTTTTGTTATAACCATGATGCTGGAACTGTTGAGTTCAAAATTTACAATAATCTTATAACCATGTCTTTGGCGCAGTTTTGTGAAATAATAGGTGTGCCTAACGCTGTTCAGACGGCGAGGATGAACACTCAACCCTCCGAGTTGAGGACCCTCATCAACTCTCTTTGTAGCCAGGAGGAGAGCGATATTCGGGGTACAAAGATTTCCAGCATTTTATTCATCCATCTCAGGTATTTTGCATACTTTATTGCTAGAGGGGCGTTGGCTCGTGACAACACGAGCAATGGTTCTGCACCAGATTTCGCTATCTATGTGAACGCCCTCTCAGGTAGTAATGATTATAATGTGGGTGCCTTAATTGCTCGACGCCTTGTTATGAATAGCAACAAGGGTGATTTATTTGGTGGTGTTTACGCCACACTTATCCTTGAGTCTTTTAACGGCACCCCGCATCCTGATGATGTACCCTTTTCTTATACAAGCCTTGATCTTGCTGCTATGAAGAGGCATAAGTTTGTTACCACGACTTCCCAGTTTGGTAACCTTGTTTATATTTTGAGGTTTGAAAAGACCATTACTCGTGAGATCCGTCTACCTGCACCACTTTTGTTTGATCGTACCCACAGGAACGGATGGTCCTTGAATGATGTCAAGTTCGATGAGTTCATGGACCAGTATCAGTTGCATAACCCCATGGAGGGGGTTGTTCCCGACGAGGAGGAGCATGGTGAGTTCCCACCTTTCAAGAGGGAGACCGTTGTAAGGCCCGATATGCGGTGCTGTTCCAGATCTAGATGTTTCCATCCAGATTAGGGGACGAAGCACATATCGGTCCCACCGCGACATATGACGAAGTCATATGCCCCGGATTTCCAACATGATATCACAACATTACAGATACAAGGATACAACATCTCATACAATCGGCATACAACTGCCTTAATACAATATAACAGCGGAAGATACATGTCTGAGTACAGACTACAATCAAATGCCTAGTGGCAAAGAGAAAAACATTGATCCCAAACCACACGGGTCCAGGCCCTCCGCAGGGATCCACCTAACTATTCGTCGTCGAGTCTCCACGTGAAACGTCGATCACCATACCTGTTGTCGATCAAGAACCCTGAAAAGAGTGTGGGGGTAGTATCATGAGTACAGAAGTAATCAACATCCAACTGTAGTGGTCAACTGACCGAGCAAGGACTTCATCACTCGTCATTCTAGGACAACTAGTAGTTTACGATAAGGAAGGGGTAAGTGGTGAGGTTGCTGCCGCACTAGCATTTATGAAGTGGCTAACGATCTAGAGAGTAAGGAAAGAAGCCAAGCATTCGATGAGGAATCGCCTCCAACAAGTCTTGCTATCAACTACTTACGCAAACATAACACCTATCCTATCCTTGTCCTCCTCTTCGCATCCCGGCGAAGAAGAAGCAGTCAAGGCACAAACACGTTGATCAAGTTATATTAAGATTATCTCAGTTGTTGTTGTCTATGAACATGACGTAGGTCTCAAGTCGTCCATAACTGTGGACACGACTTCTCGAAAAGATTTAACCCTGCAGGGGTGTACCAACTACCCATTACGAGGCTCCGCACGCATGCCCATCTCTCTCAGTTTCTACCCATTATAGGCAACCATTTCATGCTTTAGTTCCGAGAGATCCAAAACGACAGGTCCCTCTAACTAACAACGAACAAATCCGGGTGGCCCCCGGTGAGTCGACATCCAGCTCAGGAGCCGGCCGCGCTCTCGATCTGGTCTCTATCGTCTGTCGCAGGTTTGGATAGCCGGTTAATCACACCTGAGAAACCGGGTCCTCAGCCGAACAAGGTGGGCCAGCAAGGGAACTATGTCCTCACTAGTCCAGGGTGGTTTGAAAACTACTGGCGGCCGACCAGCACACACACGGTTTCAAATGGTAAATCAGCTTGGCCACCACTAGAAATGTTTGAAGCTAGGTAGGTAAGAAGAGGGGACCCCATAAAATCCCACATGCGGTTAGGCACGCTCAGTCTTAAAACCAATACCCGGAACTCGGATCCTAGGTGAATCGAATGGAACAAAGCGTCGGGACGGGATAGCCTAGACCTTCCATCCTTCGTCGAATATAGTCAACATTTATAATAATCATATCATCAACAACAATATAATAATGTGATATCCCAAACATGGAAGTAACAGGGTAACATCGTAGAATCCTAAGCATGCATACTAAGCAGGGGCTGAGCAACGAGCAATAGTGACATAGCAGTAGATGGTTTGCTGGGAGGAGACATGACTATATCGGTTTGAAAGAGGCTATAAACATGTGGTAGGATCAAACATCGAACCTATCCTAGACTAGCATGCAAACCGCTGGTTGAAATAGAATGGATCATAAGTAATGCATAGTCCTTGCCTGTTGATAAGTCGGGTTCCGAAGGTGTAGTTGATCGCAAGCTCGCAACGTCTCCGAGAGGTACCCGCGGAAGCACACAAGAGAAAAACACTGGAAAAGGCAATCGACGAGCAAGCATCTATTACTACGAAGAAAACACGAGCAAGCATCAACAAGAAGGCAACGCGAAACATCGCACCTACCGTCGAGACCGGTTACTAACAGGTTAAGTGGAGTACTCGTCACACACGACGATACCGCACATTTACAAGGGTTCAATTTGTTTAGCTACACAAGGTGAGAAAAGATTGTTAACATGGCACCTCACTCAAGCATGGCATAGCACACAAACATGGCAAGAGGTGAATCATAAATAAACTATATAATCTAGTCACTTTAAGTGGGGGGTAAAACCTATACATGGCAACTATTACGGACCCCACGATAATTATTGCATTTGGTATTGTTCTGACCTAAACATAATTTTATTATTTTTATTATCAAGCAAGAGCAGCATAAACACAATCTACATGCAATTCTAGTCAAGTTACATATAAATAACATTTTAATCAGAGCAACGGTTAAAAAGTTATGACTATTACAGTTTACAGTGGAAGACAGTGTAATTAGCAGGTAAACAACATGTAAACAAAGTCAAACATGGAAAAAGTGCAGATTTTAATAAACTACACAAAATTCTAAGCAAGTTTTATGTTTATTTCGTCGCGATCCGAGCTACCGTTAAAAAGTTACAGGCAACGCAAAAACAACTAATACAATCTGCCGAAATTAATAAACAGAAAAGAAAAAAAAACTAATGTCTCCTGGGCCGGAAGCTACTGGGCCGGACCAACTGCAAGAAATGAATAAAAACAAAAGAAAGAAAGAAAAGGGGGCGAGCTCACCTTGGGCCGAGGCCCAACTTGGCAGTGGGGCGGCCTGGTCGGCTGGGTTGCTGGGCCGCGGCTGGGGCAGGCCGGCCCACACGCGGGCGCTGGAGGCGGCCCAGGCAAGCGCTAGGACCTCCTGTCCGGTTCTTCCTCGCGCTGGACAGAGGCCACGGCAGCCGGTGCATTTGCCTCGCCGGCGGGAGGTGGCCATGGGAGGACGCCACGGACGAGGACGGCGGGAACGGGCGCGACGGTGGTCGGGCGTCCAGATCCGTCTGCGGAACAGCGCGGTTGCGCGGGTGGCGGCCGAGCCCAAGGTCGTCCCTAGCCATGGCGGCGGCGCTGCAAAGATGGCCGGCGTCCGGTGCCTGCGAGGTAAAAGGAGGGGGTTAGGGGACAGGAAGAGGAGAGGAGGAGAGGCACGGTGAGTAAAGGAAGGCTGGCCGTCCGGCTGCTCGCCGGAGCGCGGCGCGGCGGCGCGGCGAGCTTCTTCGGGCGGCTGCGGCCTGGAGGTTGGTGGAGCTCCTGGTGGGTGACGTGGCGCCTTCGGAGCCCTCCGATCTCCCGATCGAATGGCTGCAAACAGATCTGGGCTAGGGATGCGAAAATGGGGTTATTTTAGAGCAGATTTGGGCAAGTGGAGGGGGGTGGATGCAATTTTTGGCTAGGGAAACCCTAGGAAGGGGTGGGAGTGTGGTGGTCTTTATATAGCCCAGGTGGCTGGCAGTTTGCAAAAACATCCCCGGTTTTTCTCTCGCGCGGTGTTTACGTTTCTGACCGCCGGGGGTCCGCAGGACCTCTGATTTGGGTAAAACTTCGAACTGCGCGATCAGCGCGTCGAGATGGCGGCGTTTACCTCGCACTGGAACCGTTCCGAGAACATTTTCCGGCGCGCTATAAAAATAACCCGTTTAATTATTGAACGGGGTTTTTCGTTCCGTTGTCTGCGGCTGGTCTTGTGCAGTTTTCGCGACGGTGATCGGGTGAAACCCGGTGTCGCAGGGTCGAGTGTCAGGGTGGCAAGGGTCGGTCTCCGTCCGATACGAGATAAGAGGGGGAAAAATAATCGCCGATCGATAAATCGGGGATGCAAACACCGCAAACAAATCAGACAATCGAACAATTCACACCGAAAACAAGATTTTTAATTTTTGTGAAATCTGGGTTGTTACAACCGTCACCCAGGATGGTGAGGGGTCTTCTTCCGCTTGGAGCGCATGACCTTCTTCATGGGAGGACCCGAGGACTTCGGTGTAGGCACCGGAGGGCTCGTACGACTCTTGGACTTACCCGCATCACCCCGGAGCAGGAGGCTCCTGGGGGTAGTAGCTTCTACCAACTTAGGCCAAAAGCCTAAGCTTGGGGGAGTACGTGCCCTTCTTCATTTTCCATTGTATTATCCATTTTTATTTTTGTTCTCTTTGATCTTTTCGAAGTTTTTTCCCTTTCTTCTTTGTTCTTTTAATTTGAAAAAATAACAAAAATATTTCTCTTTTCTTTTTATTTCGTTAAACCTTTGAAAAAACCCAAATTGATTTCCTTTCTCTCTTTAGTTTGCTTTATTTCAGAGTTCAGCTCGAGTCCGTGATGGCATTTTATTTTATATTTCCCACGTTCGGTCGTGCAAGTGACAAGGCAGTAATGACGAAGATCGACGGAAGGGAAGCAACAAGGAAAACTGGTATGAACTCTTCTTGTTTCTACTTTTGTACATATGCGTGTACTTATGATCTAGAGACCAGCTTGTAGCGACATAGTGCTATGTTTACATTTCTTTCCAAGTGTTCATGCTATCCTTGTGGCTGATCTCAAATAGCTAGAGTGCATAACGTGTTGTTGAAATGATTTACTTGCATTGCATAGTTCATGGTTTGGCATATTGAAGTGGTATTTCCCTTCGGAGAATTCTTGGATTGACTTGGCACATGTTCACACATGTTTATGACTAAAATTTCTATCATGCCTTGATGATCTTTTTGTTTCAGAATAGTTATATCACTTTCATGCCCGATTCAATGTTGCTTTGTTTCTCGCTCTGCATGATTATGACAATTATTGCTCTCTAGTTGGTCGCTTCCCAGTCTTTTTCTAGCCTTCGCTCGCACCAAGCGGAATTCTTCTTGTGCATCTAAACTCCCTTTTCAAACCAGTTATTCCACTTGAGTCCACCATACCTTCCTATATGTGGTATTTACCGGCCACTCCAAACTTAGACTTTCTTGTGCCATCTCGAAATTTATTCAAAAGCTTCCCTTTTGTAACCGTATAAGCTCATGGTGCGGTGAGGGAAAATCTGTATCTACCATGCCAAAAATATTTTGACGGAAGTTTTAACTAGTCAATTTTATATAAAAAAAGGAGAGTTACACCTCCCCCATACTTGATGACGGAATGAAATGGACCAAATGCTGCTAATGATAGATGGAAGGAGAACCTCCTTCCATACTTGAGGCAAAGTAAAAGGTTCCATAAACCGTCAAATGATGGATGGATAAGGGAACAAAAGTGTAAGAAAAAAGCATTAATATAGTTGGCATGGGAGATATTGAGAGACCTTAACCGTTCACCGTTGACTGGAAAGTTGCACTTCTCAAAAAGAATTTTATCTTTGTTTTCAAACCAAGAGCTCTGGAATATGTTTAGTCTTTTATTCCAACCACGGGTTTTCATCCTCGCCATAAAAAAGCCACGGTTCGAGAGTCTCCCCTTCTTTCTTCAAAGCACCAACTATTGAAAGCATAATTGTCATTCTTAGTGTAACATGCATTGTCCCAAAGTATTACATTGTCTTCTACATGATTGTGATATTGCTTGTTCTGAAATTATTAGTTCTAGTCTCCTTTAAAACTCCGGATGTTCGAGATATGCCCTAGAGGCAATCATGTTATGATGTTATCTCCTTATGTATTCATGAGTTATTTGTATTGTCCTAGAACATCATCACTGATATGTATCAATATGTGACTTGTTTGTGAGACTATATATTCTATGATGATTGTTCTAATGGTCCCTAGTTGATAAGGTTATGCGGACACATATCCTTGACTAGTATATGATTCGATTGATGACTATGTTTCAGTAGTCATGAGCATGGAGATGCTACCAATAGTATGTACTTAGTGATGGGATCACTGAGTTGGACAGAGACCCACTTTGAGACGCAGCGATATATTGTCATCTGTTAGTCTCAAGATGATGTATATGCCATGACCTAGACCTGAGGTCCTCGCATGTCCTCGGGATGAGTAATGACTCACTTAGGGACTAACAAACGCTACACCGTAACTGGGTAGTTATAAAGGTAGCTTACGGGTGAGTCATGATATATGCCGCGAGACATGGTTGATCAAGATGGGATTTTCCCCTCCACTTTGGAGAGATATTCTCTGGGTCCTCTCGAGTGATAAGATTCAGAAAGCATGGCCATGCGACATGGGTTAAGTGTTAACCCGGTTCAGGAATCTGTATCACGGTTTCGAGAAGAGAGGTCAATCTATCACAAGGGTGACAAGTACTCGCCTTGAGCTTGACAACATATATCGTTGAGGCAAAAGGAATGTTGCATATGACACTTTGTAATGGTTCGTCTTATGACTTTGCGCATATATGGGAGTCGGCACGTTCTGCTAGGAACCACTACCGACTATCGAACCGGATGTGATTCGGGACGTGTCCATGTGTACGTGAACCTATAGGGTCGCGCGCTTAAGGGGAAAGGAGCCCATTCGGATGTGATCCAAATGATTATGGATGGAGGGTCCGGATTGCCTCAAGGGTTGAGGCCATTCCACGGGCGCCTATATAAAGGCTAGGGCGAACCCCGAAGTTGATAGGTCAGACCAAAACCCTAGCCGCCACTCCACCTCCAGGCCGAGCCGCCGGACCTAGCAGTCCGCCGCCCGGCGCTACTCCTTGTACGTGCGCATCCCTTGGAGGCGCTGCACCTGCGGTGCTTGGACGAAATGTTCGCGGGATCGGATCGCGGGACTCTGTTCGTGGGATCGGTGCGAGGGATCGGTTCGAGGGATTCGAGCAACATCCGCCGACGTGCATCACCAACTCTCCTTCCGCTGCCATGACTGGTAAACCCTAATCATGTAGTTCATCTCCAGTAGCAGTGATCTTGGTTGTGCGCGGTAGAAATTTTTGTTTTAGCGCTAGCGTAGCGTACTGCGTGCCCCAACACGGGAGGAGTTTCTGCATTTATGTTTTGCTTCACTCATGGAGGCTAGCGAGATACCACCCTAGTATGTTCAAGCTATGTGCGTTGTGATCTTGTCTTGATTTTCGGCAACATATTATTTAATTTTGGTTGTTTGTGATTGATCACTTGAAAGAAGGATTGCTTCGTGCATTGTCCTCATAGCATTGTTTCAATACATGCTAAACTCTTTTCGTAGTACCGGCTTATATACATCTTATGAAGCAAAAGAGTTTGTCATAGTTTTCTTTGTCGCGTCCAGTTCGTTGAACTAAATTACTTGAGGACAAGCAATAGGCTAATCTTGGGGGAGTTGATACGTCTCAAACGTATCTACTTTTCCAAACACTTTTGTTATTGTTTTTCCCTCATTCTTGCATGATTTGAACTAAACAAACCTGGACTGACGCTATTTTCAACAGAGCTTCCTGTATGGTTTTATTGTGTGCAGGAAAATGGATTTTTAGGTGTCTCATAAAATTCCAAGAAAAATCAAAAAAAAAATCCACGCACCCGAAGGAGCCCGGAGCCAGAAGTGGGGCCACAGGGCAGACAGGGGGGCCCAGGCGTCCTGCTGGCGCGGCCCCACCCCTGGCCGCGCCAGCTAACCGCCTGGGGGATTCCCACCGCCTCTAGTGCCCTACGATGAGTCCTATTTATTCCCGTGAAGAGAAAACCCTGAAAGAGAAGTCGCTTTTCCAGAACCCGTCGCGGAGCCGCCACCACCCTTTGTTCTTCCTCGGGAGGGCTAATATGGAGGATGAATTTGGCCTCCGGAGAGGGGAGATCTTCGCCATCGTCATCACCATCACCAATCCATCCTCCCTCCATGACTTCTCATCACATGTTTGAGTAATTCCCTGCAGTAGGCAAAGGGGATGGTATGGATTGGATGAGTTTGATCATGTAATAGTTTGTCAGATTGATGGGGGCATGTAGCCTATCATCTACTATGGTGTTTATCATCTTTACTACAACTTGTTTCTCTTAATGCTTGTCACTTTGGGTCCGAGTTCCATGTTTTCAGATCTGAACCACTTGTGTTTTCATGAGTATATTTATGTTCTTGATCATATATATGAGTTGTATGCACCTATTATGGTCCTGAACTGGCGATCCCAAAGTTGACACCTGGGGACACCAAAGGGGATGGTCCATAATTTTAGGATTTCATGTATCCATTGAGTTCATTGCTTTGTTCCGGTGCTGTTTGAAAGAAGCACATTAATCTCCATAAGTTTCCTTTTTGCCCCGTTCGTAGCGGGATGGTAGGACAAAATATGTTGTGCAAGTTCTTATTGCAAGCACGCACAACTACCTACGGGATACATGCCTAATGTTTGATATTTTCCTAGATGATCATTACTTCTCTATGTGCCTTGCCCCGTGTTAAAATCGATTACATGTTCACTCTTATCCATGCAGCGCCCAACCATCCATCTCCCTAGGCTACAGTATTTTTAATCCTGTTGGTCACTAATTCTTACTTTTCACTGTTTTACTTTCACCGTTATCACTATCATTATCATACCACAATTGCTATTAATATTTTGTTGCAAGCAAGTATATTTCAGGTGCGGTTGAATTGAAAACACAACTGTCAAAGCTTATAAATAATCTTTGGCTCCCTTTGTGTCGAATCAATAAATTGGGTTAACTTACCCGCGAGAACACTACAAACGATCCCCTACAGTTGAGGGTCATCAAGTAATGTTTTCTGGCGCCATTGCCGGGGAGCATAGAAATATTTACAAGTCTACTTGAAGTATCCTTCCTGCTACACTTCATCCATTATGGGTAAGAAAGGAGACCCCAAGGTGCCGATCCTGCCATCCACTACAAGAAAAGGTACCATTCTGAGTACCAGTGCTACACTTGATTCACCTTCCGTTATAAGTAAGTTTGCTTCACCACCACCACCACATGCTACTTCCACTACTCTTGATGATACTAGTTTTGTTGGTCACTATCTTGAAGCTCAGATTGCTAAGGTTGAAGCACAGTCCGAGACTGGGACTCCTGTCTCCTATATTCCTACGCACAAAACTTTTGGTTACCCCGACTTGGATGAACTCAAGGAGAAAATCCTTGATGATGATTATATTACTCTTGATGATGATTTTTGCAGGGAACTCAAAGAGTGTGTCGACTCCGACCCTGGTGTTGTTAAGGAGCTGCTCGAAAAGCACTCCATGAAGAACAAGATTACTCCCAATCCTAAATTTGCAACATCTCCTATATCCATCACTGATCCTGATTATGATTTCTCTGTTGATCCTTCACTTATATATAGTCGAAGTTGACCCTTTTTATGCCAGAGAAAATGATGATGCCGTAGCACACCTGACCAAACTCGTCGAGTTGGGTAACTTATTTACTACTAATGAAAGGTTACGGAACTATATGTGGCCAAACTTTTTCCTTTTTCTTTGAAGGAAGACGCTAAAGCATGGTATGATCCACTCCCTTATGGTTCCATTGAGAGTCCTCTGGACTTAGTTCTATTCGTTGTCGATAAATATTTTCCTGCTCATATGTGATACGGTGAGGATAGTTCTCACTCCTCGTTGGTTACCCCAAGTGGAAGGTGAGATGTAGCGTAGCAGCAAATTGCCCCTATATAGAGGATAGGGTTTGTCTCCCGTAGGACTCACAGAAATACAAGAAGGTGGTAAAGTGAACAGTGGCGCCGAGGTTGCTAACTTCGCCTGGACCTACACACAGATACAAATAACTTTTCTCCCAACAAGTACAGAGGAGTTGTCAATTCCTCCGGCCTTGCTGTTTACAAAGGATCAACGCAAGAGATAATGATAGTGGCAACTGAAAGTAAAGACTGAAAGTAAATTGAGGGTGTAAACAATGATATGAAGATGGACCGGGGTCACGTGATTTTCACTAGTGATGTCTCTCTCCCAAAAGACGATAAAAGTGCTAGCGAGGTAAACAAGCACCGTTGTTTTATCCCTGGTGGCAACAACACATCCCCTATTCTCATGTTTCTGTCACTGAAGCTAGACATCAAGGGGCTGAACCCACAATCAAGCATAACGCTCCCTCTTGGAGTTGCAACAAATCACTTGGCCAAAGTAAAATACGGCAACGGAGAACACATAAGAATTTACTCAAGAACAAAATATAAAAGAGAAGAACCAAATATATTACTCATCACAATCTGAACATAGTCTCATAATCCATCAGATCCCAACAAACTCAGCATAGCAACGACAGAAAATTACAAAGGTGCCTCGATCATGTGAGGCAGCTCACAAGGTCTCGAATGTGGAAGCACAAAGAGGGGAGAGATAGATCACATAGCTACTGGTCACGGACCCTTAGTCCAAGGGGAACTACTCACGGTACATACGGGAGGCGTCCATGGCTATGGATGGTCTCCCGGAGGGGGTAGCTTCTCCCGACAGGGTGCTGGAGCAGCTTCTCCAGGCAGCCCCGATCTTGAAACGGCGGCGAAGGCGGTACAAAGGCGAGATCGCGGAAAAGAGATCGATATTAGGGGTTTTCACCCCGAGGGGTAAATATAGGCGAAGGGGGGCACCGAGAGGGGCCACAGGGCAGCCAGGAGGCTCCCTGGCGCGACCTAGGGTGGGGCCGTGCCAGGGACCCTTTTGGAGTCCCTGTGGTGGCCCCCCTCCGCTGCCTTGATTATTCCGGAAGCTTCCGGGTCACTGATTTTTTTATCTGAATTTTCCGGATTTTTTGGAGCACTTTTAATGGCCGGAAAACCGGAAATACAAAAACAGCAGAAAACAGCAACTGGCAGCTGGGTGCACTGGGTTAATAGATTAGTCCAAATATGCTCAAAAGTGTATGAAAGTTCGAGAAAAACATGGCAAAGTCACACAAAACATGCATGGAGCAAGCAGAAATTATAGATACGTTTGGGACGTATCAACATCCCCAAGCATAATTCCTGCTCGTCCTCGAGTAGGTAAATGATAAAAAGCTTAATTTCTGTGGTGACATGCCACACAACCATAAAAGGACTTTTAAGTAAAGTAATCAAAGCATGCAATTCAATTCAAGTCTTAACAAGCAAGAGTCTATATTAGCATTGACACAAAGCAACAAAAGAACAAAAGGTGCAAGAGCTCTCGCTGTCCGTGACTCAAATGTCTCCAGATGGTGTTTGCGTGCAAGCAAGGG
This sequence comes from Bromus sterilis, assembly GCA_950022295.1. Classification (NCBI taxonomy): domain Eukaryota; kingdom Viridiplantae; phylum Streptophyta; class Magnoliopsida; order Poales; family Poaceae; genus Bromus; species Bromus sterilis. The sequence goes on along the minus strand of OX465598.1, from coordinate 259,956,615 downwards.
ACTGGGAAAAAGAGAGAAAAAAAGGTTGTTGAGAACAACTATGTACTAAAGCTTCACACTTAGTCTCCTTTGGATTCTTATCTTGACTCGTCCCCAGACCACTAGCCAGGTACAAGTCAAATTGATCCACTCCCTTTCGATATTTTGAGCACTCATGCAATGGATGAGCGTGAGCAAGAAAGCTGACACCTAAAAGGCGAAACAGAAAGAAGGTGGAGGAGGAAGACATTAACCATAAGATCCCAGCAAACTCAGCATAGCAACAGCAGAAAGAATTACATATGTGCCTTGATCATGTAGGGCAGCTCACAAGGTCTAATCCATGAAGAACAAAGAGGGGAGGAGAACATCACATAACTACTGATCATGGACCCATGGTCCAAGGTGGACTACTCACGGATCATCCGCGAAGCGTCCATGGTTGAGGGGAAGCTCCCGGAGGTCAATCCTCCCTCCGGAAAGGTGTCGGGAAGAGGTCTGCGGGCGCTCCCGATCTTGGAAGCGCGGCAGCGGCAGAACAGAGGAGAGATCGCGAAAAAGGGTTCTTTCTTCGGAAGAATCCCATAACGGAGAATATATATGCGAAGGGGGGGGGGAGCCAGGGGGCCACCAGGTGCCTAGGTGGCCACCTGGCGCGGCCACCCCTAGGCGCGCCACCAGGGCGTCTGGGCCCCTGGTGGTGGCCCTCTGGCCCCACCTTGGTGTTTCCGGAAGCTTTTGATACGCTGATTTTTATCTGATTTTTCCTGAAATTTTGGAGCACTTTTGATATGGGGGAAACCTGAAATAGAAAAACAACAAAAAACAGGAACTGGAACTGGGGTGCACTGAGTTAATAGGTTAGTCCAAATATGACCAAAAGTGTATGAAAGTGTATCCAGATCATAAAAATATCACATGAAACATGCATGGAGCAAGCAGAAATTATAGATACGTTTGGGACGTATCAACATCCCCAAGCTTAATTCCTGCTCGTCCTCGAGTAGGTAAATAATAACAAGCATATTTTTTATGGTGACATGATAAAAACCATATAAGAACTTTGAAATGAAGTCAATCAAGGTATGTAATTAAATTAAAGTCATAACAAGCAAGAGTCTATATTAGCATTGAAACAAGCAACATAAGAACATAAAGGTGCAAGAGCTCTCGCTGTCCGTGACTCGAATGTCTCCAGATGGTGTTTGCGTGCAAGAAGGGGGAGATGGGAATACGAGAGAAAATATATATTTGTTGAGAACTGAATCTACTGAAGTTTCACACTTAGTCTTCTTTGGAATCTTATCTTGACTCGTCCCCAGATCACTAGCCAGTTACTAGTCAATTTGATCCACTCCTTTTCGATATTTTGAGCACTTATGCAATGGATGAGCGTAAGAACGAGAGTTGAAACTTAGGATGGCAAAGAGAGAGATATGGTGGAGGAGGAAGACAAAAAGGGTGTGAAAGGCTCACATCAATGAGGACAATCATATTCGAGAGAAGGCCATATGATAGATATGATGTGAGGAGTAGGGATTGCCATGCAACGGATGCACATGTGAGCTAAAAGCTCATCATTGGAATATACAAGCCAAGTTCTATAGTGTGAAGGTCCCCACATAGTTATATGCATGATGATGATAGCTATGGAGTACAAGGGATAGAGGATGAAGTACTAGTGTGGATCTCTCAAAAGGAATAGTAGTGTGCCCCATTCTCTCTTTTTATTTTTCTTTTTCTTTTTTTTCTTTTTTTGGTGGCCTCAATGGCTCTTTCTATTGAACTCTCATTTGTCCTCTTTGGGATCTTTTGATTTTGTCCTCTTTGGGATCTTTTCCTCACTTTAGGGGCAACACTCTATATTTTACAAGAATATAGGAGATCTTTCACACTTTACAAAGGTACTCACATAAAGAAGATATAACTATCATGATGCACATGTATGACATGAGGATCAAGTCATGAGAAGATGGATGTTGCATGGCAATGTATCTCGGAAAGGCTATGGAAATGCCTTGTAGGTAGGTATGGTGGCTGCTTTGAGGAAAGATATAAGGAGGTTTATGATGACAGAGAGTATCGTGCGAAGGGTTTGGATGCACCGGCGAACTATGCGCCAACTCTCAAGGTGAGAAAGGGCAATGCACGGTACTGAAGAGGCTAGAAAAAGTATAGGTGGGTGGAAGTGTCAACTTTCGAATACTCACATTAGTCCGAAGAACTCATGCACTTATTATCGGTAACTCTCAATCTAATCAGGAGGTTCACAAAGAGACAAGTACCCCGAGGAGGAGTGTATGGGGGTTTGGTTATCCTTGCGCATCCTCGACTCATGGTACGTGAGTGTACTCCAATATTCGAACCCTCCAGAGGTTACTGATCCATCTAGTAGCTAGAGTTATCAACAGGGGTTTTTGGTTTTCGAAAAACACACGGATTGCCCAAAATACGACATTTATCACTAATAGGCTCGAGCTCTTGACACCAAAAGTTCAAACATTACTCTATTCAATACCTCAAAACTATTGCAAGTTACTACTACAAAGAGAACAACAACTTCAACTACCTACTTCTAGTCAAGACACAAAACTCAGTGCAACAGGCAAACTCTCTAACAAGATAAAACATGCAACCTTTGTAGTTGGTCGCTTCCCAGTCTTTTTCTAGCCTTCGCTCGCACCAAGCGGAATTCTGCTTGTGCATCCAAACTCCTTTTTCAAACCAGTTATTCCACTTGAGTCCACAATACCTTCCTATATGTGGTATTTACCAGACACTCCTAACTTAGACTTTCTTGTGCCATCTCGAAATTTATTCAAAATCTTCCCTTTTGTAACCGTACAAGCTCATGGTGCGGTGAGGGAACATCAGTATCTACCATGGCAACAATATTTTGACGGAAGTTTTAACTAGTCAGTTTTATAAAAAAAAGGAGAGTTACACCTCCCCCATACTTGATGACAGAATGAAATGGACCAAATGCTGCTAATGATAGATGGAACGAGAACCTCCTTCCATACTTGAGGCAAAATAAAAGGTTCCATAGACTGTCAAATGATGGATGGAAAAGGGAACAAAAGTGTAAGAAAAAAGCATTAATATAGTTGGCATGGGAGATATTGAGAGACCTTTACCGTTCACCGTTGACTGGAAAGTTGCACTTCTCAAAAAGAATTTTATCTCTGTTTTCAAACCAAGAGCTCTGGCACATGTTTAGTCTTTGCTTCCAACCATGGGTTTTCAACCTCACCATCAAAAAACCATGGTTCGGGAGTCTCCCCTTCTTTCTTCAAAGCACCAACTATTGAGAGCATAATTGTCATCCTTAGTGTAACATGCATTGTCCCAAAGTATTACATTGTCTTCTTCATGATTGTGATACTGCTTGTTCTAAAATTCTTAGTTCTAGTCTCCTTTAGAACTCCGGAGGAGTTTCTGCATTTATGTTTTGCTTCACTCATGGAGCTAGCGAGATACTACTCTAGTATGTTCAAGCTATGTGCATTGTGATCCTGTCTTGATTTTTGGCAGCATATTATTTACTTTTGGTCGTTTGTGATTGATCACTTGAAAGAAGGATTGCTTCGTGCATTGTCCTCATAGCATTGTTTCAATACCTGCTAAACTCTTTTCTTAGTACCGGCTTATATACTTCTTATGAAGCAAAAGCGTTTGTCAAAGTTTTCTTTGTCGCGTCCAGTTCGTTGAACTGACTTGCTTGAGGACAAGAAATAGGCTAAGCTTGGGGGAGTTGATGCGTCTCAAACGTATCTACTTTTCCAAACACTTTTGCTATTCTTTTGCCCTCATTCTTGCATGATTTGAACTAAAGGAGCCTGGAGCCAGAAGTGGGGCCAGAGGGCAGCCAGGGGGGCCCAGGCGACCTGCTGGCGCGGCCCCACCCCTGGCCGCGTCAGCTAGCCGCCTAGGGGACTCCCATCGCCTCTGGTGCCCTAACTCGACTCCTATTTAGTCTCGTGACGGCTCCACCCTGTGTTCTTCCTCAGGAGGGCTAATCTGGAGGCTGATTTGGCCTCCAAAGAGGGGAGATCATCGCCATCGTCATCACCATCATCAATACATCCTCCCTCCATGATTTCCCTTCACATGTGTGAGTAATTCCCTGCAGTAGGCAAAGGGGATGGTAGGGATTGGATGAGTTTGATCATGTAATATTTTGTCAGATTTTTGGGGGCATGTTGCCAATCATCTACTATGATGTTTATCATCTTTGCTACAACTTGTTGCTCTTAATGCTTGTCACTTTGGGTCCGAGTGCCATGTTTTCAGATCTGAACCACTTGTGTTTTCATGAGTATATTTATGTTCTTGATCCTATCTATGAGTTGTATGCACCTATTATGGTCCGGAACCGGCGATCCCAAAGGTGACAGCTTGGGACACCAAAGGGGATGGTCCATAATTTGAGGATTTCATGTATCCATTGAGTTCATTGCTTTGTTCCGGTGCTCTTTGACAGGAGCACCTTAATCTCCAGAAGTTCCCTTTGGCCCCGTTCGTAGCGGGATGGTAGGAAAAAAGATGTTGTGCAAGTTTGTAACGACCAGGTTCACTAAGAATCCAAGTCTTTGTGCATTCTGTGCTAGTCCCTGGATCAATAGCTAGTACACACAATACATGATGTAATATCAAGAATAAACCACATGTCATATATATTACATCGAAGATCCAGTATTACAATTAATCATACCTGCATAGCTCAAGGCTAGCTCACAAATAAAATACAGCGGAAAAACAATATTGAGCGTCGTGGCGTCCAATAACTCCACCGGCACAGTTGAGTATAGACATCGTAACCCTACATCGCATCACTTACTCATCGTATACAATCCTGCAACACCGAAGGTTATAGCCCGACAACGGGTCAGTACATCTGATTTGTACGGAAAGTCACACGAAAATTTATATAACAGACCTACATCTACATGAAGGATAAGTCAAAGGAAGGCTTATGGTTTTACTTTGCAGAAAGCTGATTTTTTCCAATCTACCTAAGTCAAAATTTTAGTTTGTCTTACTACTTAAGGTTGAACTGGGTTGCACCAGTTCCAACCCAAACCCTTTATTAAATTCTTCCCACTCAAGTTTATTATGGTGATTCATCTGTCAAGATCCTCCAGTAACAGTAATGTCTAGTAGCTCAAGGATGTCCATAATAGGGGACACGGCTAATCATGATTATTTTTTTACTCTGCAGAGGTTAGTACAATTTTTCCGTTGGACTCAACCCGAAGATTGAGACGAAGTCTTTCAGAAGAGGTCACCTACACCCAACGACAAGTCGGTACACCTATCACATCTACATCTGCTAGCTTTGCACGGGAGATGCTTCCTACATCGTACTCAACTAAGCCAGAGCCCATATGGCCAGCGGCTATACATGGAAGCTCCTATTCACCAAGTATGTCTGATCTTTTTGAGCCTGGACGGCGCCCACTTACGTTCAGAGGGTAGATACCATGACGTACTTTCGACCACCAAAACTATCCATTAGGGGTACAACCTGGTCTCGCCTTATACAAGGCAGGAGCCCCCAGGAAGCACTCCCTGCCCGTCCAGAGGTTTATTCTAATTAAAGGTTGCTAGTCAAGTCATTAAATCCTCACATAGCTCAATGTAATCTCAAACCAATCCACGTCTACAAGCATAACAAATATATAGCAAGCACGTGCTAGGTTGTATAAGCAAATAGGATAAGATCATATGGCTACCCTACCAGGTTTGCAGCAATAATAATATAAAACTTCCTACACATGCATAGGGTGATATTTGCTACATGCATAAGTAAAAATATAGGTTGTGAAATGGTCAAAGTATGACTTGCCTTGTATATTCGATGAAGTTCTTCGCTCTCACGATCCAGATAACTCTACTCATTACACTTCAAGCAATCTATCATAAAGGAAAGATACCACATAAGCAATCACGCCACAAGAAATCAAAAGATCAACAATCAAACACAATAAGGTTTAGCAACAAAAGAAATAGGCTCGATAGGTAAAGGTGGCGTTGTGCTCGAAGGTGATAGGTGAAACGTGAACTCGAGAGAATCAGCGGATAAAGAATTATTTCCATAAAAGATTATGACCAAAGGCATTATTAATTCAAGGTGAACATCATGCCAATATGAAAAGGTGTGTGGGTATTACCGATAACATGACTCAAACGATCCGATATGCAAAAAGGAATCACATGAAACGGAATGCTACAACACAGGTCATAGCGGGTCCAAATTTGAAATGAATTTGACTTTAAACAGATCAAGAAACATTTTATTTTTTTGTGTACATAAGATATAGTCGGAAAGTACATGACACGAGTGATCCAACGCAAAAAGAATCACTCGATTTGGATCAACGGTTTAGAAGATACGGCCTCCGGAATTTTGAATTTTAATTTTAATGAATTCAATTTCAAAATTGTGCAAAGGTGTGCAAAGTTGATTCCATGCTAAACTATAGAACAAGACGAGCGCGTAGTAAAAAGTTTCACCTGATTCCGACATGCGGTTGAGGAGATACGGCTACGGAGATTCTAGGGTGAAATCTATGAAAAAGGGCCCAACCGTGAATAAAAATAAATTCGCATCACGAACAGGCCCCTGGCCGCTACAGGAAGAGCGGTGTTCGTTTAAGGTTTTACTAGTGAACGCTCGATGGATAAAAATTCGGTCTGACTCGGTTAGCCGGCAAAACAAAGGAACCCGGTTTAAACCGAACCGGTTTAAATAATAATAAAACATAAAAAAAACCCTAACTACTAGATTCGATCTGGACCATTGGTCCCAGATCCAATGGCGGGGGTCACTCACCGGAGTAGCCGGCGGCGACTCCAACTCCGGCGTCTAGTGGTAGTCGTCGGCGACCGGCGTTGGCGGTGGGCGACGGGGCGCGGAAGGGCGGCAAGGTCCGTGGGGCGGGGAGGCGTGCTCCGGCTCGGCGGCATGGCGCAGCGACGCGACGGTCACGGGCACGTCCGGGCGTGCGCGCGGCGGTCATCGGCGGGAAGGCAGAAGGCGGCCGGCGTCGGTCGGTCGGCCGATGCAGCAGCTCCGGGGCAGCGGGGCACGGAAGAGCGCAGCGAGGCGCGAGTGTGGCGCATCCGCGGGAAGGGGTGGGTGGAGCGGTCCGGCGGTGGCCTTCCCTGGCGGCGAACTTGCGGCGAGAAATCCGGCGAACTCGGTGCGACGACTATTAATTGGAAGAGCTCGAAAATTTCCAAAAATTGGGAAAGTTTGAGGTGGGGAATATTTATGTGCAAGTTTTCTTGCAAAAGGGGCAAGATTCTGCCGAAAATCGCGAGAAACTCGGAATTCCGGCGAAGTCCGTGATGAACACGGCGGAGCTAGGTGATGACAGGTTGGTCCCGGCTGTCAGCCACACAGATGAAAACAGAAAAAGAAAAGAAAGAGAAAAAAAGACTAGGTTGAGCTAATGGGCCGGACCGGCAGGCGGTGGGGCACTGCGCTACGCGCACGGGCGAGAAAAATTTACTAGGCCGGCTAGGTACGGATTTTTCTTTTTCTTTAAATCCAAAACTTCAAACAATTTTACAAAAATAAATACACATCAGAAAAATATGAAATAAATTCCTAAATTCATAAAGTAATCCAAAGAAAATTATGCAATGAACATATTTTCCAAAAAGATACATAAAAATAAAGACATTTTTCAATGACTTTATTTAGTTATAAAATATTTTAAAAAGAAAAAAAACTCAAATAATTATTTAAATAATTTCCACTCCATTTTTCTGAAGAAGTCGTTTTATCTTGTCTCAAATTATCATTACTTTTGAATGGAAAATTACTTTAATAACTCCAATTGAAATAAAATCACATTAAAATATTTCCAACTTTCTTCTATAATGAAGGAGTCATTATACCTTCTCTTATTTATTTTTAGTTGGATTTGTTTTAAATGATAAATTCCAAAACACCAAAAATGAATATTAGGGGAAAGTCCTTTTATTCCCTCTCATTTTTAATATTCAAATAAACTCCGAAAGTTTTAGGTCCTAGTGAAATTCAATCATAGCAAGCACACAATCATTATTATAATTTATTTATTAACATTTCAAAATTTGGAAAATTTTGGGATGTTACAAAGTTCTTATTGCAAGCACGCATAACTACCTACGGTATACATGCCTAATGTTTGATATTTGCCTAGATGTTCATTACTTCTCTGTGTTCCTTGCCTCGTGTTAAAATCTATTACATGTTCACTCTTATCCATGCAACGTCCAACCATCCATCTCCCTAGCCTACAATATTTTTAATCCTGCTGGTTACTTTTCACTATTTTACTTTCGCCATTATCACTATCATTATCAAACCAAAGTTGTTATTAATATTTTGTTGCAAGCAAGTATATTTCAGGTGCGGTTGAATTGACTACTCAACTGTCAAAGCTTACAAATACTCTGTTGCTCCCCTTGTGTCGAATCAATAAATTTGGTTAACTTACCCGCGAGAACACTACAAACGATCCCCTACAATTGAGGGTCATCAGAGCTCTCGCTGTTTGTGACTCGAATGTGTCCAAATGGTGTTTGCGTGCAAGCAGTGGGAGATGGGTTTAGAGAATAAAAAATAATATATAGTTTAATTGAGAACTGAATCTACTAAACTTTTACACTAGGTATCCTTAGGGATCTTATTTTTACTCATCCCCAGACCACTAGTCAGGTACAAGTCAAACTGATCCTCTCCCTTTCGACTTTGAGCACTCATGCAATGGATGGGCGCGAGCAAGATACGTTTGCACTTAGGATGACAAAGAGAGAAATGATGGGGAAGGAAGACAAAAAGGTGTGAAAGGCTCACATCAATGAGGACAATCATAGGAGAGAGAAAGCCAAATGATAGATATGATGTGAGTAGTAGGGATTGCCATGCAACGGATGCACACATGAGCTAAGGTAAACTCTCCAATAGAACCATTGGGGGTGCATCCAACTTGCTTGCTCACAAAGACCTAGAGCTCATTTTAGGAGGCTCATCCTTGGAATATGCAAGGCAAGTTCTATAGTGTAAGGGTCCCCACATAGTTATGCATGAACGATAATCTCTGTGGAGTACAAATATACCAATGGAGTACGAGTGTGGATCTTTCAGAAGGAATAGTAGTGTTGCCCCCTTCTCTCTTTTTATTTTTTTTCTTTTTTCTATTCTTTTTTTGTATTTTTTTGGCCTCTTTGGCTCTTTCTATATATCTCTCATTTGTCCTCTTTGGGATCTTTTCCTCACTTAAGGGTAATACTCTATATTTTACAAGAATATAGAAGATCTTCACACTTTATAGGGAGTACTCAACATAAAGAAGGATGAAACTATCATTTATAGGGATATGCAATGATACTAGCGCGTCAGGTAGCAATAATAAGGGAAAATCCCAACTAGCATGCGGCTCCTCGATAAAGCAAAAGCATGTATGACATGAAGATAAATCATGAGATGGTGGATTTTGCATGGCAATGTATCTCAGAAAGGCCATGGAAATGCCTTGAATGGTAGGTATGGTGACTGTTTTGAGGAAGATATAAGGAGGTTTATGATGACAGAGCATATCATTCCAAGGGTTTGGGTGCACCGGCGAAGTATGCGCCAACTCTCAAGATGAGAAAGTGCAATGCAAGATACCGAGGAGGCTGGGAAAATATGCGAAGGTGGAAGTGCCAAAAACCGAATACTCGCATTAGTCCGAAGAACTCATGCACTTATTATCGGTAACTCTCTATCTAATCAGGAGGTTCACAAAGAGACGAGTACCCCGAGGAGGAGTGTATGGGGTTTTTGTTATCCTTGCGCATCCTCGACCCATGGTACGTGAGGGTACTCTATATATTCCAACCCCTCCAGAGGTTAGCGATCCATCTAGCTAGAGTTCTCAACTAATATTTGTAGTTTTCAAAAATAAGCACGGATTGCCAAAAATATGACACATATCATTAATAGGCTCAAGCTCTTGGCACCAAAATGTCCAAACATTACTCAAATCAATACCTCAAAACTATTGCATATTACAACTACACTTGTAATAGCAACCTTAATTACCTACTCATGCAAGACACACAACTCACTGCAACAAGACCACTCTCTAGAGAAGATAAGCATGAAGACTAAGAGAGTTCCTAGAACAACCTAAATAAAAGCCCTTAAAAAGATAAGTATGAAAACTAAGAGCTAAGCATGACAACAACTATGAAAAGATAAAGAACACAAAAAAAGATAAGCATGAAAACCTATGTTGTGTTCTAGGGTGGAGTGGAGAATGTACTCTCCCAAACAATGAAGGCTAGGATCCAACTTGTTATGAACAGCAAGAAAAACTAAAAAAAATTAAAAAGTAAAGAGCAAGACGCTCCATGTTTAGCACATAACATATGAAGTGATAAAAATATAGCATGGAGAAGGACGAAATGATGATTGTTGATGGAGAAGGGGATGCACGAGGGCATCTGTCGGGGGGATTACTCATAACTAGATTCGGCCAGAAGACAAGTCATGGAGACTAGAGTCGGCAGAAGACAGGTCCTGGAGACTAGAGTCGGCTGACATGAGTCACATCCATGAGTCAGCTTACATGAGTCACCTGCATGTTTCGGCTGACATTATTCACCTCCATGAGTCGGCTGACATGAGTCTCCTATACAGGAGTCGGACAGACAAGGTGACTCTCTTCTACAAGAGTCGGCCAGATAAGGTGACTCTCCTCTAGAGGAGTCGGCCAGATAAGGTGACTCTCCTTTATAGGAGTCGGTCAGACAGGAGACTCTCCTCTACAGGAGTAGGCCTGACGAAGACTCTCCTCTACAGGAGTCCACTTGGAAGATTACAAGACTTAGAGTAGGACTCGGATTGATATATGACTTGTAATACAAGATGAGACTAGTTTGTATCAGAATAGGAGTCTAGGTGTAAGCCTCCCCCTTCCACCTATATAAGGAGGGGTAGTGCGCCCATAGAGGCCAAGTTCTCCATAGTAGGCTTTCGCCACCAGAGTAGGCTTTCTCCATGAGAGTAGGCTTTCGCCACCAGAGTAGGCTTTCCCATGAGAGTAGGATTTCACCATGAGAGTAGTCTTTCGCCATGAGAGTAGGCTTTAGCCATGAAAGTAGGCTTCCGCCAAAGTAGGCTTTAGCCTGAATACAACTATAAGAGAGTCGGCGACATGCCGGCGACTCCCCATGAGCAAAGGAATAAGACCTGGCCACAAACAACATGTAGGGTCTTTACTGGACGATGTTTCCCGGGGCCTAAAGCTATATAAAATCGCGTTTTCTCTTTATGTGATGTTATTCTTCCTTGTACACTCGTAGCCAAGGCCCCACAATCAATTTCTCTTATGAGGACATCTGCCGTGACTTTCCCATGATAGTTGGCGCCTACCGTGGGGCCTACGCACAAGAGTGTTATTCTTGGAAGAAATCCTCACATGGATCGAGAAACTCATGATCGTCTGGACGAAGAAGAACCGGCACGACTAGATCTACATCAACAAGTCGACGATCCGCTGACTCTGGAAGGACTCGATCCGACCCGACTTTTAGGACAGAAAAAACATATGCATTACGGACGCTCCAGGAGGCGACTCGAAACTCATATTTCATATCCCTTCAGTGAAAGGATTGAAAATTCTGTTTCTTACAAGCTGTTAAAATTTCAGCCAATTCCAATAGTTAGATTTCCCTGGCCGACTCCTACACTGAAGCACTATTGAAATCTAGCGGAACTCCGCACGACTTCAGCAAAAAAATACCAAGGTCGACTCATATATCAATTCGAAGATCCCTACGATGGAAATCTGCTGGATATATTCCTTTACTACCACAAAAAAATTTAGAAACTTCCAACAGGTAGATCTCCGTGACCGGCTCCCGCACTAAAACTTGTTTTTGGATCTATGAAAGGTCGCGAAACCCAACCACAAATTTAGCTCAGCCTATCACCGGTTTGCACTCCGGACATTGGAACAACTATCGTTTGAGAAAAATTATCACATACATATGTGTCGGATTACAACCGCTTGGCCGTCGCTATCACCGGCTCGACATATTGGTCGGACTATCAACCGCCGACTCCTATGAAGATCAGTCACAACCGCACCACGGTTGCCTCCCATGGTTGTCCGGGTTTTCTCTGCATCATCAGATCAATACTTGTTTCTTTATCAAGTCTGATACATTGAGTCTCCAGCCGACTCCTCGATTCGACTCAAGACTTGGGGGCTACGCCTCCTATAGGATCCATCGGAGAATGACGTATTATAATTGACCATCACAAATTTTGGTCCATTAATTTTGATGGTAAAATCCCGGCTTAGATTCCGGTTCATTAAAAAATTCCGGGTCTTTCATTGAGTTCTGGATCATCGGTAAAATCCCGGCTTAGATTCCGGTTCATTGGAAAAATTTTGGCTCCCTTCGTGAGTTCCGGTTTATTGAAAATCCCAGCTCCCTTCGTGAGTTACGGTTTATTAAAAATCCCGTCTCTCTTCGTGAGTTCAAGTTTATTAAAAATCCCGGCTCCCTTCGTGAGTTCCGACTTATTGTAAAATCCTGGCTCAACAATGAGATTCCGGTTCATACAAAATTCCGGGTCCTTGACGAGTTCTGGCTCATTTAAAATTCCGGCTCCTCGGTGGGTTCTGGTTCATCGGAAATTCTGGCTCCTTTATTGATCCAGGATAATTACAAATTATCGTCTTCACAAGAAACCTCAGTAAGACTCGGCACTTCTGGAACCCAGAATTTTTCAATTTATGCATTGCATCTTTATTTCCATATCATGATGCATTGCATAAAGGGAATTTTCATCGCACCAGGCTCTCGCCAAACTAATGCATAAAATAAATTTTCATATTGCATAGTCCTTCATACATATTGCATCATATTACATCGCATTGCATATTGCATCATAAATCACATAATTCTCATAGACCTGGGGGCTTGATCAACCCTCTATCGGCTTTGAGCATGTAAAGTTCTTTAATAAGGTGAAAGCGGGGGGGGGGGGGGGGGGGGCTTGAAGATACTCATCGACTCCAACCAGAAAAAGCCGGCATATATATGTAAAACTTCACATGTGTTTATTTTGATAAGGGATAAAAGGGGGGTTCGTGGCTCCCATCGACTCTTAAAAATGGAAAATATCCTACCATACACAGGAATTGGCCACCCACGCCGTTTGGCCTGTACAGTTTAGAGCTTCCATAACTAACACGCAACCAGTTGGTCTAAACTTCGAGGTTTACATAAACCATCTATCAAATTTAGTCCTAAGAGCTGGGCATGCTAGTTACTGGAAAGCCGGCTCTATAGAGATGTTTCGACTTTTTCAACCAATAATCTCTCTCAACGCGAGAAGATGAAGTCTAAGTTGACTTCTAATAGCCTTGCATTTCCATTTTGCATGCAAACATCATCCTGCATCTTAAGTTATTTATAACAATTTTTCTTACAAGTTAGACCTATGTAACTTGGCACAACACCCAGTTTCTCATACTGGTTCATGGGGACTATACCTTCTGCATTGCATCTTCTGCATTCTTAAGTCGACTTCTGTCGCACCGGCTCTCGCCATATATATAAGTCGACTTCTGTCGCACCGGCTCTCGCCATATATATAAGTCGACTTCTGTCACACCGGCTCTCGCCGTATATATAAGTCGACCTTCGTCGCATCCGCTCTCGCCACATTCAGATGCTCATACCGACTTGGAGTTGGCACACATAATTCCTGCTTGATGAAGGAAACATATTCTAACACTCGAAGGGACACTCTATTTGGAAGCTGGGAACACAACCCATAATATCATATCTACCGGATTCAGCAAATTCGCATTCATCGGTTTTTATCAGCAAGCATACATTCGCCTGCTTCAACAAAAATTGCCAGCTTTGGCATATAATACTTGACGACTTCAAGCAAGAAATTGTAAGTCCCAGTTTACTGCAGGCAAGACAACCCGACACTTGGGGGCTACACCAGCAAGGCTATTTTATATACAAAACTCCAAGTCATCACGAGATGATAAGCTCGGAGCTTGAGGGCTACAGGTGATATGGACATAAAATTGGCCGTAAAATTGTTCCCGAGTCCTTTTGACATGACCCGGAAGAGAAAAAAGCAACATTGAACTCAAACATGGAAGAGCTCAAAATTGAATCATCTCGGGTTCATTGACATGAGTTAGTGGAGCAAGCCGGCCTAATGGTTTGGCCTCCAGACCCGGTCTATATCCTAACTATTCATTATACTAGAAGTTTACCATGGACGCGCACCCAACGTTCTCTTCTATGACAATCTCATTGCTAAGAAAAAGCAGAGGAAAGATGAAGCCGACATAAGGACTGCGTCGAAGCTAAACTTGGGGGCTACTATTGGGGGGATTAATCACAGCTAGACCCGGCCAGAAGACATGTCCTGGAGACTAGAGTCGGCTGACGTGAGTCACCTCCATGAGTCGGCTGACATGAGTCACCTTCATGTGTCGGCTGACATGATTCACCTCCATGAGTCACCTGACATGAGTCATCTCCATGAGTCGGCTGACATGAATCACCTCCATGAGTCGGTTGACATGAGTCTCCTCTACAGGAGTTGGCTAGACAAGGTGACTCTCCTCTACAGGAGTCGGCCAGAAAAGGTGACTCTCCTCTACGGGAGTCGTCCAGACAAGGTGACTCTCCTCTACAGGAGTCGGCCAGATAAGGTGACTCTCCTTTACAGGAGTCGGTCAGACATGAGACTCCCCTCTACAGGAGTAGGCCTGACGGAGACTCTCCTCTACAAGAGTCCACTTGGAAGATTACAAGACATAGAGTAGGACTCGGATTGATATCCGACTTGTGATACAAGATGAGACTAGTTTGTATCAGAATAGGTCTCTACATGTAAGCCTCCCCCTTCCACGTATATAAGGAGGGGTAGGGCGCCCATAGAGGCCAAGCTCTCCAGAGTAGGCTTTCGCCACCAGAGTAGGCTTTCTCCATGAGAGTAGGCTTTCACCACCAGAGTAGGCTTTCGCCACCAGAGTAGGATTTCTCCATGAGATTAGGCTTTCTCCATGAGAGTACACTTTCTCCATGAGAGTAGGCTTCTGCCAAAGTAGGCTTCCGCCAAAGTAGGCTTTCGCCTAAATACAACTGTAAGAGAGTCGGCGATATGCCGACGACTCCTTGTGAGCAAAGGAATAAGACCTGGCCACAAACAACATGTAGGGTCTTTACCGGACGATGTTTCCCGGGGCCTGTAGCTGTATAAAATCGCGTTTCTCTTTTGGTGATGTTCTTCTTCCTCGTACACTCGTAGCCAAGGACCCACAATCAAGTTCTCTTATCAGGACATCTGCCGTTACTTTCCCACGACAGCATCCCCAAGCTTAGATGCTTGAGTCTCCTTGGATATTTCTTGGGCGTGCATGGGGGCATCCCCAAGCTTGAGCGATTGAAACTCTCGAATCTTCTTTCATCATCTCCCTTCGCATACTTGAAAACTCCCTTCATACGAAACTCATCATAAGCTGATTAGAGTGGTTAGTACCCATGATGAAATAATTTTTCTCCACTGGAAATAAATATATTCTTGAAGAGCTATTGTTTCTCATGATTTCCAAAAAGTTTTTGCAAATAAAAAGAAAGCTTAAGATTTGCAAAACGTTTAAAACGCAAAACGTAGCCGAATCTCTGAAAAACAGACCAGCATGTAGTAAGTAATATTTTCGGGGTACTTCTGCAACTCAAATAAAAAAACTCAGAATAGACACATGAAAGCTAATTGTATAGAGCATGATGTTAAAACAATTCAGATCAAAAAGATTATCTGGTGATTTATGACCAATTTTTCCGTCAAGGGGACATAATCTGTTTATGGACAGCATGACCCAACTTTTGAACTTCCTTGCAATCGGAGGCTAAAACTTGGCACAAAGCTTGAAAATAAAGATACAATGATGTTGCTACATTAGTAACACACATCAAGACCACTAAAGTTGAAAGTAGAATCATCTCGGGTTGCCTCCCAACAAGCGCTTTCTTTTATGCCTTTTAGCTAGGCATGATACAAAGAAGAGAAATCAAAAGTCATCATAGTTATCGGAGTTATAAAGACCTTCAAATGGTTCCTCAACAAGTTCATCCTTATTTCTTTTAGGAAAATGATACGTACCTTTTTCCATTCCACGTAAGCGTATGTGTCCTTTACATATATCAATGAAGTCTTTTAGGGCTCGGATGAAATCCCTTCCAACCACTATGTTTCCTTTGTTTGGCTCCATGATGAAGAAATCAACTATTGCACTCCTTTTACAGAATGTAACCTGGACATATTTTACCTTTCCCTGGATCTCAGAAATATCTCCATTAGCATGTTCATGATAAGATTACAATTTTTCCATGTTTAAGAGTTTTAAAGAATCATAAACAACTTTTGGCATTGTAAAAACCATGGATCCAATATCACAATAAGCAAGGAAGTCTTTGTTAGAGATGATAATTCTAACAAAAGGCTCCCAGTCATTGTCTATCTCAAAAATATATTTCTTATTGGGCTTGGGTTTCTCTACTTCCTCAAGTCTAGAGCATCCATTCTTTTTTCAATAGTAGCAAGTCTATATATAACAGTATCAAAACAATGATCATAAACAAAGTAACTAGATAGACCATGTATAATATCAAGAGCTATAGCTTCATCACACTCTAAGAAATATCCTCCAGCTATAATGTCAAGAGAGTGTTTGCACCATTTAAAAATACCATGGTAAAAAATTCTAAGCACAATTTTTATAGGTATCCAATGCATCATTCTTCTATGTGCATAAGAAATTCTGTCCGATGCCTTCTTCATATTTTCTCCATCCCTTTGATGGAGATCTAGAACTTCTGATTCCCTCAAAGCACCTAGTCCTAACATGCTTGACCAAACAGAAAGGACAACTAAAAGCAAGGTAACTATTTTTTTGTGGTTTTTGATAAAAGATGCTAAGATATAAACTAAAAAGTAACCTAACAATACTAAAAAGCAAAGATAAAAGATATTGTGCAAATCCCCTATCTTGAAGATTGGAGACCCCGGCAACGGCGCCAGAAGTTGTCTTGATGGCTTCTCGCCCCTCGTTGGTTACCCCAAGTGGAAGGTTGAGATGTAGCATAGCAGCAAACTTCCCTTGGCGAAGATGCCAAGGTTTGAGTCAGTCGGTTGGAATCCAAGGTCGACAAGTAGGTGGCAAAAAAACAATGGTGTCGTTTACAACCAAGGTTGCTTACTTGATCTAGACCTACACACACAACAAATAACTTTGCTTCCCAACGAGTACAGAGAGGTTGTCAATCTCTCCGGCCTTGTTGTTTACAAAGGATCAAACGCAAGGGTAGATAGTAGTGATAATTTTAATAGAAAGTAAAAGAAGGAAATAAATTGTAGGTGTGAACAGTGGTGGAAATATGAACCGGGGTCTCATGATATTCACTAGAGATGTCTCTCTCACAAAACATGATAAAATAGCTAAGTTGGGTGGAAAAATTACAGCTGAGCAATTAACAGAATTATAAATGCACCGCAATTCTAATTATGCAACTAGAAAGTTAGAGGCTCTAAAGTATGGGCAGTACGCCAAGACAAGTAAACCGAAATCCATCTGTATCTACTCACAAATCGTCCACCTTGAGATATCTATCCAGAACATCTCGCTGGTATTAAGTTGTGAGCCCCACCCAAAGTGTAAACTCAAAACACACAACTGCATTAACAATCTATGTGTAAGGTAAACAATCCTTGCAACCGTGGTTACAAGCACCATTGTTTTCTCCCTGGTGGAAACAACACATCCCCTAGTCTCATGTTTCTGTCACTCAAGCTTGGGGTATCTCCGAGGGTTTTCAGAGCGAGGGGTAAAAATAGGCCGAAGGGGGGCACCAGGGGGTGGCCCCTCCTCCCAAATGCCCTCGTGGCGCGGCCCGGAGTGGGGCCGCGCCCCTGGCCTCCTGGGAGGGGGGTGCCCCCCTCTGGCCTTCCTTCGGTCATTTCGCAAGCTTCCGTCATGCTGATTTTTTTATCTGATTTTCTTGGAATTTTTGGAGCTATGTAAATATGGGTAAAAACCTACAACTTACAGACATCAGCAGAACGAAACTGGCACTGCGTGCACTGAGTTAGTAGGTTAGTGAAAATATGTAAAAATATATAAAAGTGTAGCAAAACACATAGCAATGTCACCTAAAAGAGCATGGAACAAGCAGAAATTATAGATACGTTTGGGACGTATCTGTCGCTCTATGGAGGCCGCAGGTTCAGAGTCTATGCCAACCACGTTCGTAGAACGTTTCCCTCTTTCGGTCTTCAAAGGTATGAAAACCGATTCCCTCCATCACATTACATTGCCGTAGCATAGATCTTAAGTTCGGGTATCGTAGGTAGGAAAAAATATTTTTTTCTGCCCCGTATCCAAACAACGTCTCGTAGACGCGATTTATAGCAATGGCTAAACAATGAAATAAAGCCCAAGTATAAATTCTAACCTTTTGTAGCTATTTATTTAGTATAGCGGCAACTTCCTTGTGCGCTTGTGTCTTTGAGTCGTAGAAAACCAAATTTCTTGGTGTTTGGCTTCGTTTGACAGGCCACATTGCCCCAACGTGGTGTACTAGTATTAGTATTGTACGAAAATCCTTTTTTTAGGTAGAACAGTAGGAAAAAGCCCCACTGCAATTTTTCCATTATTTAAAATAAAAGGTGTCTATTACATGGTGGCTTGAGATAAGCCAAAAAAGAAAAAAGTGGAAAGCCTCAAAAACATAGGCATGAGCCTAAAAGAAATAAAATGGAACTTAAAAGAAAGACTGAAACCAATCTTTGAAAGCTTGAGAAAATTTGGTCTTCATCCTATATCTCAGCAGCTTGAGCTCAGCAAAATAAAGGTCCTTCCAACTCTGCATAGAAGGATCTATGTTCTTGAAAATTCTGTTATTGTGAGTTATCCAAATTGTCCAAGAGGCTATAATGATGATGTCCATTGCAAATGGAAGGTGGAGCTTGGTTTTGATGTCTTCAATTATGTCCAAGGTGTGCAGGTTCTGAGTTCGATTGGGACAGACAAAGTCCCAACATTGGCTAGCAAAGGGACAATTCCAGAAAAGGTGTCGCAAGGTTTCTTCCTGATCACAATTCAATGTTGCACAATTATAAGATTCCAGTGTGAAAGATTTCCTTCTGAGTTGGTTTCTAGTGTTGAGCCTGTCATGCAGTTGTAAGCAGAAAAAATTTGTGCTTTGGTTGGAAGGAAGTTTCCCAGACCCATTTGAAATGAGGGGGGGGCAGTGGTGGTTCCAATGATGTTCTTGTAGGATTTTGATGAACTGAAAGATGTTGAACCCCAGATGTAGCACCATTTATCAACTGATTCATAATTGCTACTATGATTGTAATTCTGAAAAAGTTGATCCATTTCTTGAAATTCCATATAGGCTTCTGAAGAGAGGGGTAAATGAAACAGGTATTCAATGTATTCTGTTCTCATGTAATCATGCACTGTAATTGTGTGAGACTTGGCAAAGGAGGAAAGGTGTGGGAATTGGTTCTGGAAACACTGTTGTGACCAAAGATCAGACCAAAAGAGAGAACTTTTGCCATCCCCAATGTTGCATTTTGCAATTGCTTTATACATGGGCAGTAAGTTCAGATTAGTTTTCCACCAGAAGGATCCAATGAGGCCAGAACCAGGAAGCTAGCGAGAAGAGTAGTAAGTTTCCCAAATGAGGCTTACCCAAGGGATGTTTGCTCTATTAAAGAATTTGTGCATATTTTTTAGGAGTAATGCATTGTTTTGGGCAGAAATGCTTGGCACCCCCAGGCCACCTTCATTCTTTGGTCTACATAAAGTATTCCAGGCCACCATGGCAGGTTTTTTGTCCTCCATAGTTGAACCTCTCCAAAGACAATGTCTGAGGTATTTGCAAATTTGTTGTTTGAAAGTTTTAGGGAGGTCAAGGCTAGTCATGTGATACACAACCATAGAGGAAAGGATGGATTTCACAACAATCAATCTTCCAGCATAAGATAGAAGAGTGGCCACACCATTTAGTTTTGAAGAAATCTTGCTCACCAGAGGAAGACAATGTTCCACCTTGGGTTTATGAATTCTAAGGGGTATTCCAAGATAGGTGATTGGAAACTTGCTCTGTTGACATTGCATGGTATGAATAAAATGAGAGGCTCTCTCCTCATCCAGGTTTATAGGAATCATACTTGACTTGTGGTAATTAACCTTTAATCCAGTAGAACTTGTGAAGCTGTTGAGGATTTCTTTCAGGCATAGGATTGCTTTCAGGCATACAAAAATCCTTTTGGACCCAACACGTACATCTTGATCCACTTGTGTGATATTTATATATCATCCCTCATACATACATATATTCCTACTATAAATATAAGAATGTTTTATGTGATATTTATATTGTGGAGTTATGATTCTACTGGAATTTATTATGAGGAACTTATGCTTACAGATATCTCAATAATATCAAGTTCCTCTCTTTATGTTGAAACTATCGAAGTTGCACTTAATTTTCCGTCCTATGCTAGTTGCTTTGTGCTTCAAGGATTATTTTCTTGCAATATTCCTATGCATAGGAAGCATATTAGACTTAACTGTGTTTGATATTTCCTACTTGACGCTCTCTTTAATGCTTCAACTCTTATTTCTATTTGAGCACCTTTATAATCCTTGTTCAGTTTTGTTTTTTGTTTTTGTGGTATCTTGGAGTTTATTACTACTGTAGAATCTCCATTGTATCTTTATTTTCAAGTATTGTGCCATGTTTTAGACTCTAATGTTGAGAAAAGTTAAGTTATAACTTGTTGTCCAGAAAACAGATTTTCTACACTTCGGTGCAGTATATTTAAAAAATCACCAGATCATCTTTTTGACCTAAATGTTTTACACATAAATCATTATGTCTTTCTTTACTTTTAATTAGTTTTAAGCTTTTTTACTCGAGCTACATAAGTTTCTATAAGAATTAGAATTCCATAGACTGTCATGTTTTCTCAGATTTATGCTTTCTAATTGAATTTGCTTCTTTTGTCACTGTCATGTTTTCCCAGATTTCTACTGACGAGGGGGTGACCCCACGACTCCTATGGATGAGCATACCCGGTGTACTGAAGACAGAAGGCCCACAAAGATGCCGCCGTGGCCCAGCCTTGGCCCACTAGTGGCACCGACGTAGGAGTCTGCGACTCATAAGAAAGGTGCAAACTTGCCGTACGGAACAAGATCAGGGTTAGGAAACCTCATCTGTAGTCTTGAACGGACTCCCCGAGACCTAGCCTAGTATATAAGGGCTAGGAGGGGAGACGTCATGGATAAGCAATACACAATCTGTAACCCTAGCCTTGTGCGCACCAGCCTTGGCTCCCCTGTAATCGACATCTCCAATCAATAACATCGAGCAGGAATGTTTCCTCCTGTTAGCCGACGAGCTATCGTCCATCCTGTGCCTCTCATGACTAACCCACGGTCCCTGACCATGGGATTTTCCGGGGTACATCCCTGTCAATTGGCGCCGTCTGTGGGAACTACGCAGGTTGTAATTACGATCTCGGCGGTTCCGTCTCTAGCAAGCCACAACTCAAGAGCAAGAACCAGATGCAATCTACCCGAGGAATTCAAGATCACAGCGAATATCTCTGCCGCCCCGGCAAGATCGCTCAGCCTGCAGCTGTGTCAAGACCAATACTACGACGGAAAACGAGCACACCGCCAGCGAAGGAGAACTCGAAGACCCAAAAGAAAGGTGCGATGGTTCAACATGGAGATCCTGATCGACGAACTGCAGCATGAAGAAGAGGACCTGCCGACCACTCGACGACTCACCGCCACCCAGGCACCCTCCGCACAACAAGACACCGACTCCGAGCTCAAGATCAGCGATCGCCAAGACCATCGCCAACGAGGAAGAAATCGATGACTCAGAAGACAGGCGCGAGGATTCTACGAAGAGACCTCACCCGACGAGTCAAACTATACAGCCACACGCCCGCCGACCACTCGATGACCCGCCGCCGTGCACACAGCCGCTGCCTGCCAGGACAGCGACTCTGAGACCCAGACTGGCGAATACTACGACCCAGATAGAAGGCCAGACGAATTCGCCAATCTCATAAGGAACCAGAATCTAAGAGAGGGGATCGAAATCGACCCGCGAGCTCACGAGCACCCAGCAGATCACGCGTTGTTCTTCCGGATCTCAAGGAGGAAACGGCACGCCGGATCCAGTAGGCTCACGGTCCGGGAACAGCTAGAAGGACCCTGCATGATCCACTGCTTCGAAGACAACTGGGGAAACATCAGATCGAGCCACACTCTGGGAGACTGTCGCCTGTTCAACGAACTCGCCGACAGCCTCAAGGAGGAAAACCGGCAAGAAGCCAAGCGCGCCCGACGAACCGAGAAGTCGCCCACTCAAGGACAGGTGTACACAGTCCAAGAAGGTAGGGTATCTCAAGCCCAATAGTACTCCTACACCCTCCAGGCTAGAGCATCCGAGAACCTAAACGCAGTCGAAGTCTACCAGATACACGACGCAGAAACCAGCATCACGTTCTCCCAGAGCGATCGCCCGCCTGCAGGCCCAAGGCCGGGGCACGCGCCCCTGGTACTCGACGCTCAAATTGGAGAGTACGACATGGACATAATCTTCATGGAAGGAGGCAGCAGCATGAACATAATCTTCGTCAGCACCCTACGCAAGATGCTGATCCCGCGATCAGTATGGAAGAAATCAAGCACCGTGTTATACAGAGTCATCTTCGGCAGCAGACGCAATTTCACAAGGCACACCCTCGAGTTTGAAGTACTTAATTGGCAATCACAGTATCACGCCATATTAGGACGACCAGCGTTCGCACAATTCATGGCGATCCCACACTACGCCTACCTAAAACTCAAGATGCCAGGATCCACGGGCGTCATCACAGTCAACGGGAGCTTCACTAAATCATACAAATGCAACCGCGATTTCTACAAAGTCTCTGACACCTTCGGAGCCGAGCAAGAACTCACCGAAATATCCATGGCGACAGACCAAAGCATCTTTCCATTAGCAAGCCGAAGCGACTCAACAGAGTATGGACGGGACTTCAAGATCGACAGCGACACGGTCACCCACCAGGTGCACCCGACAGACCCAGAAAAAATTGTCCGCGTGTACGCCCACCTCCCGGAAGAGCAAGCGACTGCCCTCATCGCCTTCCTCCGCGAAGAATGGGAAATCTTTTCCTAGTGCCCAGCTGACATGCCAGGAGTACCGCGCGAGTTTGCGGAACACGCGCTGCGCATCAAGCCAAACACCAAGCCAGTGAAGCAAGCGCTACGAAGATTCTCAGAACCCAAACACAGAGCAATCGGGGAGGAAGTCAACCGACTACTCGACGCCCAATTCATCCGAGAGACAAAGAAAGGCACTTGGATCGCCAACCCTGTGCTGGTCCCCAAGAAAGACACAGACGTACTGCGAATGTGCGTCGACTACGGGCCAGTCAACAAACACTGCCCAAAGGACCACTTTCCCCTGCCACGAATCGATCAGATAATCGACTCGACAGCAGGATGCGATCTACTATCGTTCCTCGACGCCTACTCAGGATACAATCAGATCAGGATGAAGGAAGAAGACGAAGAACATACATCATTCATCACCCCTTACGGCGTATTTTGCTACTGAACAATGCCCTTCGGACTCAAGAACACCAGCACCACATACCAGCGGATGATGCAAGCCTGTTTAAAAGAGAAAATAGGAAGAAACGTGCAAGTCTATGTGGATGACATCGTCATCAAAACCTACAATGCAAACACGCTACTCGACGACCTGCGCGAAACCTTCGCAGCACTCAACAAGTACAGAATCAAGCTCAACCCGAAGAAGTGCGCATTCGGCGTCCCAACCGGGAAATTGCTCGGGTACATGGTCTCTGCCCGAGGAATAGAAGCAAACCCGGAGAAAGTTCAAGCAATCGCCAGGATGCAGGAACCAACCAACATCATAGGCGTGCATCAACTCACCGGAAGACTCGCAGCCCTCAGTCGTTTCATCAGCAGATTGGGAGAGCGCACATTGACATTCTACCAGTTGCTGACAAAAGGAGAGAAATTCAAGTGGACCGAAGAAGCCCGCAAAGCATTCGCGGACCTGAATAAGACACTGTCGACCCCACCGACCCTGGCGGTACCCAAAGAAAAAGAAAAAATGTACCTCTACGTGGCAGCACGCAACAGCGTGGTAAGCACAGTACTCGTCGTCGAGCGTACAGAAGAAGGCAAGATCCAGAGCATACAGAGGCCGATCTACTACCTCAGCATGCTCTTGACAAAATCCCAGCAGCGGTACCCGCACTACCAGAAGCTACTACTGGCCATCATCACGACCTCAAGAAAGGTGTCGCACTACTTCAACGAACACCCCATCACAATCGTGAGTAGCGCACCACTCGCGGACATTCTCAACAACCCCGGAGCGACTGGGCGAGTCGTCGAGTCGAACATTGAGCTTAGTCCGAGGGACCTGAAATTCAAGCACCCGACAGCAATCAAAGCCCAAGTACTCCCAGATTTTCTGGTCGAGTGGACGGAGGTACAGACACCAGCCCCCCGGGACCTATCGAACTCATGGACAATGTTCTTCGATGGGTCCAAAAGACAGCAAGGAGCCGGAGCAGGAGTCTTTCTGGTTTCCCCCAAAGGAACCAAGCTTAAATACGTCCTCCAGATCAACTTCAGCCACGCCTCCAATAATGAAGCCGAATACGAGGCACTGCTCTATGGCATGCGCATGGCCAAAACATGCGGCGCCACTCGCCTCGTAATCTACGGAGACTCCAACCTCGTCGTCCAGCAGGCGATGAAAGACTGCAATGCCGTAGCCGACAACATGGCGGCCTATCAGAAACTCTACAACACGCTTGAAGGAAGTTTCGACGGATGCGAGCTCAATTACATCCCGAGATCAAACAACACAGAAGCCGACGAACTCGCAAATATTGTCTCGACCCGAGGACCAGTACCACCCAGCGTTTTCCTCGAAATCTTCAGCCAGAGATCCATCAAGGAAAAAACAGCAGCACCAGAGGCAGCTGTAGATGACGACAATACAGAGCCAGCATAGGTGGCATCGGCGAGCCCATCTGAAGGCAATAGCAGCCACTCGGTCGAACCTACAGACCAAACAACACTCGAAGGACCCGCGTGGACAAAACCGTTCCTCCGATTCCTAATCGAAGGCACGCTACCGCAAGATGTCGCAGAAGCCCGGTGCATCAGTCATCGATCAAAAGCATTCACAGTGATCAACAGACAGTTATACAAGCGCAGCATCACCCAGATAATACAAAAGTGCATCAATGAAGAAGACGACAAAGCCCTACTACTCGAAATCCACGAGGGCACCTGCGGGCACCACGCGAGAAGCCGAGTGCTCGTGTCCAAAGCGTTCCGAGCAGGGTTTTATTGGCCCACTGCGATGAAAAACGCAGAAGACATCGTACGATGTTGCATCGCCTATCAAAAATTCGCCAGCAGACCACACGCTCCAACCTCAGAACTCAAGACCATACCACTATCATGGCCCTTCGCCACCTAGGGACTCGACATGGTGGGCCCACTCAAGAAATCATCAAAAGGAGGAAGAACTCACCTGCTAGTAGCAGTCGACAAGTTCACCAAATGGATCGAAGCAGTGCCCATCACCAGCTACACAGCCCTCACGGCGGTGAATTTCATCAAATCAATCATCTTCAGGTTTGGGGTGCCGCACAACATCACCACGGACAACGGCACAAACTTCACAGCGGCAGAATTCCAGAACTTCAGCGAAGAACCGGGCATCAAAATCAACTACGCATCAGTCGCACACCCACAATCCAATGGCTAGGTGGAAAAAGCAAACGGCCTAGTATGCGGAGGACTCAAAAAGCGGCTCCTAGCACCACTCGAGCAGGCTGCGGGCAACTGGGTAGAAGAACTCCCTGCAGTACTATGGAGCATGCGCACCACCCCAAATACCGCAACCCAGTACACACCTTTCTTCATGGTGTACGGGACGGAGGCAGTACTACCACATGACCTCAAATTCGGGGCACCCCGGATCTTGGGGTACGAAGAAGAAGAAACAGAAGAAGCACTGCAAGATGACAAGGACACGGCAGACGAAGCAAGGGACACAGCCCTAGCAAGGTCAGAGCGGTACCAGGACAAACTGCGCACTTACCAAAGCAGCCGCCTGCGCACCAGAACCTTCAATAAGGGCGACATTGTCCTACGGCTCATACAAGAGAAAGTCCACAAGCTTACCCCCCAATGGGAAGGACCGTTGATAATCACAGAAGTCATAGGAGGAGGCGCCTATAGACTGAAGAACCCGAAGACTGACGAAGACATGGGAAATCCATGGAACGTAGCGAACCTACGCCTGTTCTACCCATAGTCTCCACCAATCATGCTCACCTGGCAGCTCATGTAAACCTTCGACGCAATAAAATGATGTTGCCCAAATACTACCATCTCAAAGCACTCGGGGGCTCGAGTACAAACTCCCCCCGAGAGACGCTATCGTCGCTCACGCGATCTTTACCCAAAGCACTCGGGGGCTCGAGTACAAACTCCCCCGAGAGACGCTATCATCGCAATCGCGATCTTTTCGTAAAGCACTCAGGGGCTCGAGTACAAAACTCTCCCCGAGAGACGCTATCGCCGCAATCGCGATCTTTTACCAAAGCACTCGGAGGATCGAGTACGAAACTCCCCCCGAGAGACGCTATCGTCGAAATCGCGATCTTCCACCAAAACACTCGGGGGCTCGAATACAAAATCTCCCCCCGGAAGACGTCATATACGCTCACGCAACCCGAAACTTAAAAGGGTCCAAGAAAAAACCCATCGACGTGTCGTCCGTTGAACTCTGTCCGGAATCAAAAGGAAAGACACGACTACAACCAGATTGAACACCAAGCACTCTGAAGAAATTTTGGACGGAGCGCAGGACGCAGACAATTCTTTAGCCTTCACCTGATCGCCAACGATCACCTAAAGAATCGGGGGCTACTCCCATCGGGAGCGCTGCCGCGCACCTGATAAAAGACAGAAAATAAGGGAAGAACGACAAAGGAAACAAATCTCAGGCTACGTTCGACTCTCCGAGTCAAACGTAGCCTCTGGGGCTACTCCCATCGATCGCAAAGGACTCGAAGACAGCTCTCAAAAGACTCGAAGACAGTTCTCGGTTGCAGAGGACTCGAGACAGCTCTCGATCGCAAAGGACTCGAACACAGCTATCGGTTGCAAAGGGCTCAAAGACAAATCCCATTGCAAAGGCTCAAGCACAGTTCACATCACAAGGATCATTTTTAGTACAAAAAGATTCAAAGTACATTGGATAGAAGGCAACTCTGATTACTTGAAGGCAATCCTCATTACATGAAGAACCAACCTAGTTACAAAAGACACAAGCAGCCAATAAGCGTACAACATCAATTATCCAAGGAATTATGACTTCTACATGTGTGCCCATGCTGGGATAATTCGCACTAAGACAGCGAGCATCATCACAGACAAAGGAGGAGTCGAAGAAGCAGGCTCAGGAAGTCAATGACATAACAAAAGTTGAAGCTCACCTTATTTGTGGAGCAGTTGAAGTCGATGCTCCACCAGCTTCTTCTCCTTCCACCAGCTTCTTCTCCATCTCCACCTGAGCTGCCGGCGAAGATGACGCCGTTGCCTCCAGTTCTACAAGGTCACCTGCCGCGCCCGCTTGACCGGTGGCTTCACGTCGAGGTCGTCTTCAGAGCCGGAGGAGGAAGCGGTAGAAGATGGCTCAACATCAGCACCCGAAGAGTCACCAAAGGAGGAAGCGGTTGAAGATGCAGGCGAAAGACTCCTCGACTTGTCAGAACCATTGCTGCTTATCTCTGGCCAGTACGGATCCATGCGGTTGCCGCTCGGGTCAAAGGCGCGGATGACAAGAGTGTCTCCGCCATCAAAACGGCAACAAAGAGTGTCACCATCACGCAAGTT
Organism: Bromus sterilis; assembly: GCA_950022295.1. Classification (NCBI taxonomy): domain Eukaryota; kingdom Viridiplantae; phylum Streptophyta; class Magnoliopsida; order Poales; family Poaceae; genus Bromus; species Bromus sterilis. The sequence goes on along the minus strand of OX465598.1, from coordinate 259,928,545 downwards.
CAAGCGTCGAGCAAACGATTTCCAGCCAAAGCCAAGAAAAATCAAGCGGGAACTATCAATCTCCAACTTAACATAATAAGGAGATCGAGTGCACCCCTGAAGGCGAAGCTGCAAGCCATCAAGACTGCGCTCAGAAACAAGGGCAGAAAATGCAGACAGAAGAAGAATGCGAGCGGCGTTCCGGCCACAGACGCACAGGAGGAAATCATAGCGCCAAAAACCCTCCTCCAAGGAAGAGGAGGAAGGCGTCGACGGTGCACCATGACGGCCACCACGAGAAGAGCGTGGAGTACGACCACCGCGACCACAGCGAACCCGGCCGCGGCTAGTCATACCTGCACCTCGTTTTGGCCCCATGAAAAGGTGAAGAAGAAGAGCTAGAGAGGCAGAGCACGAACACTACTGCCAGATGAAGAAAAGGGGTCTATTTATAGCACAACAACAAGGGCACGCAGAAGCCCAGACGACGACAATAGTTAATTCAAAGACCAAGAAAGCCAAGCGATTCGAATTTCGAGACAACGATGCCTTCACACGGGCGGCACTGTGCGCTGGACGCATCAAATCTCGCGCGTTTTCAATGCGCGCATCGATAACTCAACAGGCGGCTGCAGCACGCCACCAAAAGCCATCATTATGACCAGTCATGAAGACATGACGGTTAGCAGACAGAGCATCTTTGACGGTCCTCCAGCAAGGAGATAGTTATCCTCACCAACAAGAGGTAAATCAAAGGGGCAGCGCACAGAAAATACAGCATGCAAGCACCGCTTTTACATTGTTAAATACATTTTTCAAATATATCTAACTCCAATCGGGAGCGTATCCACCCATGAAAGTTTTGGGTGCTCCTTTACACAAAAGACAAAATGTGCTCGAGTGATTACTCGCACCGATGAGAGTTTCGGGTGCTCCCTCACCTAAAGGAAAGACGTGCTCGAGTAATTACTCGCACCCATGAGAGTTTCGGGTGCTCCCTCACCATGACAGAAGATAAGAAGACCTGCATTCGCCAAATTGAGCGGTCCCAGAGTATCGGGTGCTCAGCAAAAGCGATATTCGAGTGATTACTCACAAACCTCTATGAACCCGAGCACTCCAGGACCTCCCGAGCAAATACTCCTCTACATTACTCCTCGCCCGAGCACTCGACAAAGCTCCGCGAGTGATCGCTTAAACAACTCACTTGATTGTTTATTCCAAGTGGGTGCATTATCTACTAGGCTCCACGCCTCAATAAAAATACATATTCCTGGAACACGATACACTGTGCCCAGATGCCACGCAAGCTTAGCGTGTAGGTAAGACCCCCCTGCGCAGATCGGCCGGGCTGGGACTTGCTGCAGAGCGACTTCACTCCCAACCTTTTCCATGCGCTTGCATGATAGAAAAAGTCGGGCGGACGCGCCTAGGCTACGAACTTAACTGGCGGAAATTGATCACTGTAAGACTGCAGCGGCATGACTTTTGCTAGACACTAGTGTTCCACGCTCATGTCGAGGGACATGGGTTTGATTGGACTACTGCGGTTTTTGCCACTAGTGCAATTCACCAAGGCTCGACCAGTCGACTCCTTGGGCCCTTTCAGCTTAGCATCCCTCGAAACAAGTTTTGTCATGGCCCCAGACTGCCAGCGACCCGCGGTTGAACCGTGCATACATCAAAACGACGCAAGAATAGACTCGAGTCCCTGCGCGCCTCTTCGAGTCCCCCAGGCACTCGGAGGCTACTGACGAGGGGGTGACCCCACGACTCCTATGGATGAGCCTACCCGGTGTACCCAAAGACAGAAGGCCCACAAAGATGCCGCCTGGGCCCAGCCTTGGCCCACTATTGGCACCGACGTAGGAGTCTGCGACTCATAAGGACGGTGCAAACTTGCCGTACGGAGCAAGATCAGGGTTAGGAAACCTCATCTGTAGTCTAGAACGGACTTCCCGAGACCTAGCCTAGTATATAAGGGCTAGGAGTGGAGACGTCATGGACAAGCAATACACAATCTGTAGCCCTAGCCTTGTGCGCACTAGCCTTGGCTCCCCTGTAATCGCCATCTCCAATCAATAACATCAAGCAGGAACGTATCCTCCTGTTAGACGACGAGCTATCGTCCAACCTGTGCTTCTCATGACTAACCCAGGGTCCTTGACCATGGGATTTGCCGGGGTACATCCCCGTCATCTACTTTGTAATTGAATTTGCTTCTTTTGCTACTGTGGACGCCAACAACAATACGATGGTGGTTGAGAATACCGGCCACTTGTGCCAGAATCTTGTTGATATACAAGAGCAGTACAAGATCAAGAACAAAATAGCTAGGATTCCTTGGCTGGTCTTGGCATGTCCATCACCGTCCCCTAATTCATATCGGTGAAGGGAGACCAGAGTAGGTAGCAACGAAAATGGGTGAAATTTCCCCTTAACAATGATCAGGTGGCTTATGCGGTGAAGGATGCCTAAATTGGCTACGAGGTCTACAGGCGCATCGTTCAAATGCGAGAGTTCCTCCTTAATCAAGAAGATTAGTGTCGTGGTCATACCAAGGGTATACCCTTAAGTATTGAATACCAAGGGGTACCCTTAATATCATGACATCCACATTACAAAGAAAAATCTAATAATTATCGAGTCACCAATAGCTCGATAATCACACGAACACAAATCACGTTGCTTCCGAGCTGTTCATTACTCAGAAAGGAAGATAACCTCTGAGTAACCCGTTACTTGGAAGAAAGAGTTTTCTCCGAGTAAATTGTTACTCGGAAGAAGAGATTGTTGAGCTACCCGCTACTCGGAAGAAGGGAAGGCCAAAAGACATGAAGACATTGAAGACACGGGTGTTACCTCTCCTTAAATACTTGTAGTGGGTAGGAAGTTTCATCTAATAAATATAGGAGTTTCAACTTGTAATTATAACCCATTACCAGGGTATTGAAGGGGTGGAGGTGCACTCTATATAAGCCTCTATCCTCACCCTGGGAGGGTTACGCGCACACTTTTCCCAGGAACCTTAAGAAAGAACACCCCAGTAAGCCTGGGACAGGATTAAGGTTGTTATCTCTACGGAGAGGCCTAACCTGTATACTTTCTCTGTGTCAACCTCCTTGCGTACAGATTCACATAGCTCCTTTCATACCCCTATACTCATTGTTAGGATTATATCCACGACAGTTGGCGCCCACCTGGGGCTGAGTTGATCAACAATCGCAAGGATGGTTTTTTCCTCATCATCGTCGCCGGCACGTGGCTCCGAGCTCGTCCACGGCGAGATGTTCCTTTTTGTCTCATTGGTTTTTTTTCCGATGATTCTGCTTGGTTGGAAGATTCAGCACTCCAGGCACAATTGTTGCCATCAAGGGGCAGTATTCATTTCCGGGCTGATGAGTCAGGGGACTTGCGGCTCCAGTTACCTGTACAGATACAGGCACTTGCCCCCTTGGAAATTCAACGCAAGAAGAATTGCTCGAGCCGTCCCCGAGTTCCGCGCCGCACCAAGACCACGGTGCAGCAAGTAGCAGTCATAGATTCTGTTGAGTCCGCTCAACAAGGTCTTGACGATTTGACGGCAAGAGAAGGTCCAGCAGCATCCATTATGCATCTCTTCAATTCGGCTGAAGATGAGGATATGCAAGGAACCGACCTAGAAGGTGAAGTAGAAGAAGGTAGTAGCGGATCACCCATTGTCGTTGCGGAATATGCATGGCCGGGACGCCTTCACCTCAGCCATCGCCCGGAAGGGAGGATTTGGGTCGGAATGGAACCAAGCATCAGGAGCCACTTAGCAACAATCTACGAGAGCCAGTTCAGCGTGTATCTGCTTTCAGAAGGCTGGAGCTCGGAGGTTCAAGTCATCAGCCGCGACTGCTTACTCAAGATGAGCAGGAGGATGAAGAAGCACCAGAGAAGTTGTTGCATAATCCAATTGACACAACCACTCCGGCAGGGCGATGCTTAGAAGAAGCTAGATTAACCAATCTCTCTGAACGAGCATGTTCGGCCAAGTTGGAGGATACTTTGGAACGCCAAGATCAGGAGGTTGCTCGCCTCAAACAAAGCAGAACTAGTCGGCAGTTGCGGGGCCAAGGAGAGGGAGAGCCCTTCCGAGCACTTGACACTCCAATGGAAAATTTGTTAGCAGCAAATCGGATTGCTAATTCTCTGCAACCGAGTGGTTCCGTAGTGGAAGGAATACAATATTTAGCATTTTTTTTGAAGTGGGAAGTAGAGCAGAACGCTTTAGTGAGTCAATCCTTGCAGCGTGTTCACTCTCAGCCCCCTCCTACTGAAACTTCACAGTCTGTACACACACCGCATGGTAGTACCCAAAGAAACAGAAACATCTCTCCTCGACATAGAAATGATCCCCGTGGACGATATCGCCATGACCAGTATCGGCGTCCAGAGCCGGAGAGGCAAGATAATTATGCCGGAACACATAGGTCTGATCATGACGTTCCGAGGAGGGAGTATTTCCATCAACACCAAGTCGGTTACCAAGGTGACCGATACACCAACATTGATGATGGTGCCTGTAGTCACCTTGTCCAGGGCCGAGTTGATCGAGCTAGGTTCAAGGGAAGATCAGGTTCGTCCCTCAATGGCTACGGGGCCTATGTGTTTCAGTGAGAGGATTCATTCCACCCCTATGCCTCCTCACTTCAGAATAGCACAAGGGGTAGATAAATATTGAGGTGATGCAAAACCCCAGACATGGCTAGATGACTACCGAATTGCAGTACAAATCAAAGGTGGGGGGAGACAAAATAGCTACGATGCATATCCCATTGATGCTGGAGGGATCAGCTAGGACATGGTTGAATCAGCTACCCCTCAATAGTATTTGGATTAGGGAAGATTTGGAAAGAGTTTTTATCAAAAAAAATGAAGGAACTTACAAGAGACCCGGAGGCCTGACCGAGTTGCAGATTTTCGTCCAAGGGAACACTGAGTCTACTCGGGATTACATTCAGCGGTGGATCACACTTCACAACTCGGTATAAGGGGTCTCCGAGTTCTAGGCCATACACGCATTCAAGAAAGGATTCAAATATAGATAATTGAGTCTAAAGCTGGCTCGATCCCCGCATGTCACCTCACTCGGAAGATTGATGGAGATTGCTAACAAATACGCCAATGGCGAGGAGGAGATCCTTCAAAAGAATCAGCAACATCGAGGTGGAAGTAGCTCGGCACCAAATCCTATGCCAGAGTCTGGAAGAAATAATAAGAGAAAGGCGGAGGATGCCCCTACTAACGCGGAATTAGTAGCAGCTGCAAACGCCTCGGGTATTCATGGCAGGGTAAATCCCAAGAAAGAATGGAAACCTCGTAAGAAAAAACCAGCAGACGACGTTGGTGTTTTATACAACCATGTCCTCTCCATACAACCCGAGATGATGAAGGAAAGTTAATTCTCCCAAAGCATACAGCTCGGCAGTAACGTTTGATCAAAAGGGCGGAGAAAAATGCAAAGGCAGGGTCCCAAGAGGTTAAGAATAGTAGTAAGAAAAAGGCAAATAACTCGGATGTGGACAGCGAGGAGTACCCACGTGAAGATGGTGTACTGGTTATTTTTGCTGGCCGAGAATTCAACAGAATTGAGAAAATTCGATTCAGAGAAGTTCACTTGGCAGCTCCAGCTATTCCGAGTTACATGAAGTGGGCAGATACCACAAGCACATTTGACCAGTCGGATCATCCTCCCCATATTCCGCACCCTGGAAGACACGCTTTGATTGTTGATCCATTGATGGAAACAGGAAGTGGGAACTTCAGATTAAGAAATGTTTTGATGGATGGTGATAGTGGCATAGACATCATGTATGCAAGTACTCTGAAAAGGATGAATATTCCAATGTCTAAGTTACAAAAAAGTCATCTGGAGTTTCATGGAATTATACCTGGAAAGAAAGCACACTCATTGGGCATGATTACCCTCAATTTTTTTTGGTACTCCAAATAACTTTCGGAAGGAGAAATCACCTTTGAGGTAGTTGATTTCCCGAGTGCATATCATGCACTACTCGGAAAGCCTGCGTATGCAAGATTCATAGCCATACCTTGTTATATTTACTTGAAATTTAAGATGCCCGGCCCACACGGCGTTATCACTGTTTCAGGAGACTACAAGCAAGCAGAGGAATTGCTGTAGAGAGGTTCGCTGATTGCTGACCAGTAGATGGCTGAAGTACAGCTGGCAGATTACAAAAAAGTAGGTGACTCGTCTGAACTGCTCCAGCCTAAAGAGATGTCATCATTTGAGTCACCAGGAGAAACTAAAAGGGTGCAAATCCATCCTACCGATGAGAAAAAGTTCACCAATATAGCAACTGATTTGGATCCCAAATAGGAACTTGAGCTCATCAACTTTCTCCGTGAGAATTGGGATATCTTTGCATGGAAGCCTTCTGATATGCCAGGAATTCCAAGAGAGTTGGCTAAGCACAAACTCAATGTGGATCTAAAAGCAAGGCCTGTTAAGGATTCCTTAAGGCCGTTTTCTTCGGACAAGAGAAAAGCTATTGGACAAGAAGTGGCAAGGTTACTAGCAGCCGTATTCATCAGGGAAATTTTCCACTTCGAGTGGTTAGCCAACCCTTTCATGGTTGCGAAGAAAGATAAAACTTGGAGAACTTGTGTTGATTTCCAACATATCAACAAAGTTTTTCCAAAATATTATTTTCAACTTCCTCGCATTGACAAAATTTTAGATTCTACATCGAGTTGTGAAAGACTTTGTTTCCTTGATGCAGACTCGGGTTATCACCAAATCCGACTATATGAACGAGATGAACTGAAAACAGCGTTTATAACTCCATTTGTATGTTCTAGTTACACAACAATGTCATTCGGACTCAAGATTGTTGGAGCAACATATCAGCGCATGATGCAAAATTGCTTGATTTGGCACATCGGAAGAAATGTGGAAGTTTATGTAGATGACATAGTCATCAAATCTGCTAAAGGAAATGATTTGCTAGAAAATTTGGCTGAAACTTTCCAAAGTCTCCGAGCTTACAACATCAAGTTAAACCCATCAAAATGTGTCTTTGGTGTTCCAGCAGGAAAGTTACTCGGATTTATGATCTCAGAGCAAGGAATTGAAGCTAACCCAGAGAAAATTGATGTTATTTGGAACACGAAAAAGACACAAGAGCTCCAAGATGTCCAGAAGTTAATAAGGTGCCTCGCATCACTCAGTCGGTTTATTTCCAGACATGGGGAGAAGGCCTTACCCCTCTATCAGCTGATGAAAAAATCGCCAAATTTCACCTGGACTTATGAGGCTCAAGCAGCTTTCGAAGATTTAAAGAAGCAGTTGTCAACCCGCACAATTCTTGCTGCTCTGAGAGAAAAAGAGAACTTTTTGTTATATATTGCAGACACAAACCAAGGTTTTAGTGTTGCTATTGTGGTGGAAAGGGAAGAAGAAGGGAAAGCACAGAAGGTTCAAAGACATGTGTATTTTATCTCTGAAGTCCTTACACCATCCAAACAATGCTACCCACATTACCAAAAGTTGGCAATGGGGATTTACTTGGCATCAAAAAAACTAGCTCACTATTTTCAGGATCACTCAATTATAGTTGTCTCTGAAGCCCCTCTTGCAGAAATCATGAACAATAGATATGCAACGGGTAGAATTGCAAAGTGGGAAATTTACCTGCTACCTTATGACATCCATTATCAGCCCAAGAAAGCAATCAAGTCACATGCTCTGGCTGATTTCTTGGCCGAGTAGACAGAGGTGCAGCGTCCGTCACAGCCAACCCCAGAGCATTGGACCATGTTTTTTGATGGATCAAAGATGTTGAACGGAGCAGGGCCAGGGGTAGTTCTGGTCTCACCAAGAAAGGATCAAATGCGATATGTCCTCCAAATACACTTTCCAGCGACGAATAATGAAGCCGAGTATGAGGCTCTCCTGTATGGACTACGGATGACCACTTCACTCAGAATTCAACGGCTGATTGTATTCGGATATTCAAATTTAGTAATAAACCAAGTTATGAAGCAATGTCATATTCGGAGTCCAACGATGACAACTTACTGTGTAGCTGTCCAAAAATTGGACAAAAAAATTGACGGGCTAGAGCTCCATCACATTCCGAGAGCCCAGAACCAAGTAGCTGATGATTTGGCTAAGCTAGCTTCAACTCTGGGTCAGATTCCATCTGGAAATTTTCTCGAACACCTTCATTCTCCAACTGTCATAGAAGATCCTTTTTTGGAGGCTGATACAAAGATGATACCACACAAAAATATACCTGATAAAGAAGAGATACCTGCCGTAATAGATTTGGTTTTCGATGTAGAGTGGCACAACCTGAGTGGACCTTACCTATCTTGGCTTATTTACAAAGACAAGAATTTCCAAAAGACGAGCTGGAAGCCAAGCAAGTTGTTCGAAAATCAAAGTCTTACTCAGTAATCAACGATGAGCTATACCAAAACAGCGCCACCACGTTCCCCCAGTGATGTATCTCAGAAGTTGAGGGTCGAGTCATACTGAAAGATATCCACTCGGGCGATTGCGGACATCGTGCTTCAAGTTGGATGTTAGTGGAAAAATATTTCCGAGCTGGTTTCTTTTGGCCTAAAGCGCTAGCTGATGCTAAGGATATTGTTGACCATTGTAAAGGATGCCAATTTTATGCAAGTCAACCCCATAAACCTGCTTTCGAGCTAAACACAATTCCTTTGGCGTGGCCTTTCGCTGTCTGGGGTCTTGATATGATTGGACAACTAAAAACAAGCAAGTGTGGTTTCACTCATATCCTAGTAGTTGTTGACAAGTTTACATAGTGGATAGAAGCAAAACTAATAAAATCTTTAGATTCGGCAACGGCGATCGTTTTTATTCAGGGCATTATACATTGTTCTGGTGTCCTACATGACATCATTACAGATAATGGCTCACATTTTAACTCGGCTGAGTTTAAAGCTTTTTGTTGGACCAATGGCATTCAAGTGAATTATGCCTCTGTGGCACATCATCAGTCCAATGGATAGGTTGAACGTGCTAATGGATTTACATTGAAAGGAATCAAGCCACGCCTACTGCGGGAATTAAAGGAAACGGCAGGTGGTTGGGTGGATGAACTCTCCTCGGTTTTGTGGGGGCTGCGAACAACACCAAATCGCTCTACTCGGTTTTCCCTTTCTTTTTGGTGTATGCTGCAGAAGTCGTTCTTCCAAGTGATTTGAAGCAAAATGCTCCCCGAGTAACTCAATACACTGAAGCAGAGGCCGAGACTGCAAGACAAGATGGCCTAGACCTCCTTGAAGAAGAGCGAAACTTAGCTCTCACTCGTTCTGCCTTTTATCAGCAGGATCTTCACCGGTACCATGATCAGCATGTCCGAGCTCGCTCATTCCAAGAAGGTGACATGGTGCTACACGTGAAGCAGACTTCAGAAGGGAATCATAAATTAGCCCCCCCATGGGAAGGTCCCTTTGTAATATCTTGGGTATTACATAATGGGGCTTATCGGCTATAAGATGTAACAAATGACATAGAAGAACCACATGGATTGAATGCTCAGCTGTTACGTCGGTTTTATGCATAATGTCAGTCACGTTACATGAATAAAGTATAGTTCTTGTATGGATGAACAATTGTATGAATTTTCATGTTTTTGTCTGCTTTTCAAAAAATCAAGTCTCTCTTCCGAGTTGCGTGCAGCTCGGAAGAGACGCTTAGAAATTTTTTCTAAGTGTCCCCTTCAAGTTACTAATAACTTGGGGCTACTTAACAATCAAGAAATCAAGTCTATCTTCCGAGAGACGCTTAGAAAAATTTTCTAAGTGTCCCTTTCAAGTTACTAATAACCTGGGGCTAATTAACGATAAAAAAAATCAAGTCTCTCTTCCGATCTGCGTGCAGCTCAGAAGAGACACTTAGAAATTTTTTCTAAGTGTCCCCTTCGAGTTACTAATAACTTGGGGGCTACTTAACGATCAAAAAATCAAGTCTCTCTTCCGAGCTGTGTGCAGCTCGGAAGAGACACTTAGCAAATTTTTCTAAGTGTCCCCTTCAAGTTACTAATAACTTGGGGGCTACTTAACGATCAAAAAACAAAGTCTCTCTTTCGAGCTGCGTGCAGCTCGGAAGAGACGCTTAGCAAATTTTTCTAAGTGTCCCCTTCAAGTTACTAATAACTTAGGGGCTACTTAATGATCAAAAAATCAAGTCTCTCTTCTGAGCTGCATGCAGCTTGAAAGAGACGCTTAGCAAATTTTTCTAAGTGTCCCCTTCAAGTTACTAATAACTTGGGGGCTACTTAACGGTCAAAAAACCCAGTTCCGAGCTGTGTGCAGCTCGGAAGAGACGCTTAGCAAATTTTTCTAAGTGGCCCCTTCACGTTACTAATAACGTGGGGGCTACTTAACGATCAAGAAATCAAGGCTCTCTTCCGAGATGCGTGCAGCTCGGAAGAGACGCTTAGAAAATTTTGCTAAGTGTCCCCTTCAAGTTACTAATAACTTGGGGGCTACTTAACGATCAAAAAATCAAGTTTTTCTTCCGAGCTACGTGTAACTCAAAATAGACGCTTAGCAAATTTTCTCTAAGTACCCCCCTCAGATTGTTAAACAATTGGAGGGCTACTTAATGACGGGATACATAGCGCCATCGCGCGAAAAACACAACGTGACTTTGGGAATAGAAACCATACCAAAAGGATGACATGTTCAGCGCCCAAGGCACAACACAAACTTCAGCAATATTTTCTTACAAGCATCACTCGGCATACCAAGGAAAATTTAAAGATACCAGTTTTCTCCTTAAAAGTCAGATGTGTTTACTCTTCACCAGCCTCGTCCGAGTCACTCGCCACGCCAGTGGATTCCACAAAAGAGTCAAGATCGGGCATCAATGCAATGCTACTAGCAGTTTCGACATAAGGGCTCACATAGGTGGTTCAACTTGGTCCTTATTCAGGCTCCCCCGCGCCAACTCTTTCGAGATTATGAACTCTCTCAGGGAAATGTGCAACATAGTTGGCACCACTTCGAGCTGATGAACATTTCCAACGTGCAAATTGATGAGGAGCAGCTTGGAGGAAGGGAATGACCGAGTCAAGATTCACACGGTTCTCTTAGCTAGGGGCCATCACTAGTGCGCGTGATAGCTATCCAAACGATTTTTTTACCCCTATCGCCTACGGGAACCAAAATCGTCGCCTTGCTCTCGATTTCAATAGGGGGGCCTGTTCCACACGATAGCCAGAAACCGTGGCCTATTAATTAGTCCGTGCAGACGGACATGATAGATCGAATGTTTGTGCTAACATTTCCATCGCAAACACTTATCCACGAATTTCCATCTGAGTTTATAAACCTATAGCATACGTTTAATCCAGAGACTACTTTTGCGTTTTTTAGATCTAAATAAACAATTGTGCACAAATGCTTGTGTGGCTTAAGAATTGAATCCCAAACGCCTCTTCCCGATTGAACTGTGTACTCTTCGTTGCACATTACAAACGGTTGTGAATAAAATATGGTGTGGAATTCGAATTAAATCCCAGACGTTCATTATGATCGAACTGTGTGTGTTGTCCATAGTCATCAGTGATGAATTTATAAGAAAAAACGTGTGCAATAATATAAATAATAGCTAAACAACTTAATAATGTAGCCGTCTCGAATGTAATACGAAATAAAAAAATTGAGAATATTATGCAATAATCACGTCATTTCACGAATATAATAAAAGCCTGTTCATATAAACCATGACACATAGTATATTTCAAAGCCATCGCAATATTTCATAACTTGCACCGTAGTACACATAAAGATTTTACAACTAACATCATAGTACATAATTGAGCAATAAATTTGGCATCCAACGTCTAAAACCTTTCAAAACTAACATAACAGATGAACCTCATCTACAAATATGTTGAAGTGGAAGGCAAATATTGATGGCGTCATTGACGGGATCGCCAATGGCATGTGTTGTCACAGCCCTGCAAAACACAAGAAAAATTACTACCTCCTTTTCCAAGGTTCTGTTTATAGCGCTAAGATAAGTAGAATAAACATGCAGCTATTATTTTTTGCAGAATGTCACATATGTATCTTACAGTGATAGTGAATTGATCTACAGAATCAATCTTCACACTTATCATCCGACAATTTGTTGAGCCCAGCTAGCAAATTTGGTCCTGTTACATCTCTGGCATAACACCACCCTGCAACCCGCGGTCGACGCAGAGATATGAGCCAGAGGATGCAAATAATTAACCACGGGGGTGAGGAAAGAGGCAGCAGATCACCTGGGGATTTTAGAGAACGAGAATTTCTTCATCCTGGTGGCTTAAACTTCATGGGCTGCAGGAAGCATGAAGTGCTTTATCTTCAGCAAAATTTCCTTCTATAAAGATGATATCATTGTGCTAGAATTCTGTCTGCCTGTGATCCCCTCTCAGTGCGTTCCTTGCAAAATAAGGAAAAACTAATAAGTGACACAATAGAACATATGTAGAAGTTGCATTATAAGAACATCATATTTTGGTTTTGACGAAAGAAGTATTAGAAATGAGGAAGAAAACAACCTCGAGTGGATGAAGAATGAGGTAGAAGATCAGCTGAGGGACTTTAAAGAACGAAAAATTCTTAATCCAACTGGCTTAAGCTTCATCGGCAGTCGGTAGCATAAAGTGATTTACCGTCAGCAAAATTAGCTACATCTGCGAGCATTGTTAGTCAAGTATGACTCATTCATATAAGTAGATGGACTAGGTATAGTGGAGCTCTAAATACAAGGTTTTTTTCACCCATTGAATCCAAAGTTCTATTCATAAATATAGTTAATCCATTTTGTTGTAACAAATTTGGCAGACGTAAACAACATCGTAAATTCCCAACATTCATCAATACTACTCATGTCATGGGTAATTTGAGAAGTTATATCATCGCAAAAACATATAATGAATGATATGTATATCTCTTATAAAAAAATCCCACTAAGATGCATTTATAATGTCTATTTCAACATGCAAGCTATCTACCTCACCAACTATTATAGCCAATCATTTGTACATGTCATCCACTAACAAAATCTCACTAGGATACATTTGTGCATACTATTTTAGCCAACCATTTGTCCATGTCATTGAGTTTATTTACAAACATTTTATACCCTTTCAATTTACATTATAAACTTCTAATAGAAATTTCCGTTGCAACACGCGGGATGTTCTTCTAATTCAATATATGATGTCATCGTCGATATCATAGCTGCCCAAATTAGCCCGCGACAAGAGTAATATTGATGACTGATTTTCAGATACAATGCGGTTTAGTTCTTCAATTTTGTGTTGCAACTAAAGAGAGCAACTATATCTACTGTTAGGACTTTGAAATCAATGATGAATGGATAAAGCTTTCTTGCACCTACAATCCCACAATATACATCCTTCCACCTGTAAGAATGAGTCTAACTTGACTCGTGATGCAGAGCTAAGGACACCGACATAGAGATAGGAGGGCTGAACCGCCACTTGTATGTCACACCTGAGATAGCCACGAACGTCCGGGAATAAGTAAACATCTAGGTGTAGCATGGCAGCGGAGTAGTCGGTTTTCTTACTTGATCTGCAGATTGCTCTGTTTCGCCCTCCTCTGCAGGAATCCCATTTCTTATATTCCTCCCTGGCCTCTTCCATTCCTGCGATCAGATCAGAAACCAGAGAATATTTAATCACAACAGATTGCTCATAGCCCTTTTATTCTTGAAGAATTGCACGAAATAAAGAGTGAAAATGAACACTATGTTACAGCTCTGACATGACATCACATTGCTCGTTTAAGTGTTATTGAAGAGCATATTACAAAGTGGAATTACATTGCAAAGGGAAACCGAATATAATGAAATAAGCTTAAGCTTGCTAGTTGAACATAGGCATTAGGTAAGCTAAAACGAGCTACTGCTCGTCGTCATCAGAGATGATGATTGTCTCTTTCCCCTTGGAAGAGGGCGAGATGTGCACATCATGGTTGCCCTACTCGTGGTCGGTGTGGTTCACCAACCTGCTGGATCTAGAGTTCATGTAAGCACGAGCACACTAAGAAAACACAACGTATGGTTTGTCGTAGGCACCGACGGTGCCTGAAAAAAACACACTAAGAGATTCTACGCAAAGCTGAAAACCTTAAGGAAGCGTCAATATGCGACGCGTTTAAGGTGGCCTCGACAGCCATGTGCTCCTCGAGGATGTTAGGATCCACGCGCATAGACGCCACCGCGGCCTCGTCAGCGAGTGCATCCGCGATTTGCCTCTCCACGGCCAAGTGCTCCTTGAGCTCCAGGCCAAGGCTCCTGAACCATGGAGAACGGCGGGACCTGCGGCTTGTGGGAAGTGGTGGTGGTGATTTGGATGGGACGTGGCGGGCCGACAGTCGTGGCATGGGTGTGGACGAAGAGGGTTGTGTTGGATCTTGAGGTGAGAACAGGGTACGGGCGTCGTCGTCGAGGAGGCCGGGGAAATGTGCAGGGGGTGGGGGTGTTTGAACAAGAAAGGGGGGAATGTGTGCTGAAGAGAGAGGCAAAAGAAGGGGGGAGGATCTATATTTGCGCGGCTGGCAAAAAATTCTCTATATGCGTGGGTAAAGTTCCACCAAACAAAATCGTCACAAATGCTGATATCTTAATAATTGATTGTGATCATCATGTATCCAAAAATCATCGTATCCAAAAATGGAGGAAACTAGCCAATGCATGAAAGACTTTAGTTGATAAAAAATGAAATGATGCAACCTTAGCAACAACAAACTAAGCACCAATGCATTGTGAAGTATAGTTGCTTAACTCATTTAATAGTCAATACACTTAACACCTCACTTAGCACCTTTGCATTGGAAGCAACCTTAAAAGGAGCTCGCATTAACATTAACAATAGACAGGGGCTTTACTACTATAAGTGATTAAACAAAGACCGAAGCCGGCGGCCCAGGGATCCGGCGGACCTAAGAATCGACGTCGGAGGACAAATTGACGACAAGTGAGGACGGCATCTCGGTGTCGTCGACGTCAATGCCCTCGGACGCCGATGGTCCGATGCTGAGGTCGTCGTATTGATCGTGGTTAACCAGTTCGAAGTAATGCTCGCAGTAGTGGACGCGCCAAAGATCCTTTTGGTGCGCCGTTGCCGATTCTTCCCTGACCCATAGGAGGTCTACCTCCTTCTCTAGCTGACGCTTGTACTCGCGCTCAGCGATTTCGTGGGGAAGGGGAACCATGGCTTCCGTAGACGCGTCGTCACAGAGCATCTTGGCCGTCGCTCTGGCCAACTCTTCGGAAGTGGGGTGCATAATGGAGTCCGTGGAGACCGTCCCGATCTATATACCAACGGGGTCGATCTGGGAAAGGGCGGTCACCGCGGAATCGGCGGCTGCTCTAGCAGTTACGACACGTGCATACGTGATCTTGGATGTTGCCGCGGAGGTTTGTAATGTTGTCGCCGCCCTCTCCTCAGCCGCCGCCGCCCTGCTGGCAGCCCCCGACGCTCTCTCGGCGGCTGCT
This sequence comes from Bromus sterilis, assembly GCA_950022295.1. NCBI lineage: Eukaryota > Viridiplantae > Streptophyta > Magnoliopsida > Poales > Poaceae > Bromus > Bromus sterilis. The sequence goes on along the minus strand of OX465598.1, from coordinate 259,913,019 downwards.
CGAGAACGAGAGATACATGCAACCATCACCTCAGCTACTGCTGTGGAGGTCTGTAAAGCTGCCTCCGCCCCATGGTCCGCCACCGCCGCCCTCTCAGTGGATGCGGTTGTGCTCTCGGCGGCTGCGGATGCCCTCTCGGCGGTGGCGATGGCTCTAGAAACTGAGGCGGTCACATCATCCTTCCTAGCGAAGCTACTAGGTGGGGACATGGTCGATGTGATTGGGGATGAGGCTTTTGCGCTGGGGTCTAGTGGGGGTAGAAATGAATCTTCCCCCGGACGCCATAAAACGTCTGAGTTGTGCGCGAGCGACACGGTCGGTCAATTGGACCGTCTTTGATATTTTCCACAACCCAAACGATTGCTTCATATAAACTGTGGGTATATGGATGCTTTATATTGATTGTGTTAAAAATAGCTCGACTGGGATGGTTTGGGTCTATATCGCCGCTTAGATCTTTGAAAGTCATCCCATTCGCTGCAAAACACATACCAATGCACTGAGGAACCACATGTTGATTTTTCAAACCATTTTCATGCATTGTTTTAGTCTTCACAATGCTAATCTAAATTTTAATCCACTTAATGCCTAGAAATGCACGGAATGCGTTAAAAATAGCAAATTATCCAGCAAAAAAATCATATTGTAGCACGTGAGATGGTTGGGTCTATGGTCACTGTAGAAAAAAACTCAATGTCAAAAGATGAAGCAAATGAGAATATACATTTGAATACGATTCATCCCATCCTTGAAACCACGAATCTTCTTCGGGGATAGTTCGGTTTCTAAAGGGTGTACATCATATACAAGCTGTACAATTGTATCATATTTTCCCCTACACACTGAAGTGATATGATGACACCCTTCCAAGTTTCAATTTTTTCAGACCTAATAAAAAAATTGGTTTTTTAAACGAATGAATGTCGCTTTCACGGTTGGATATCGTCGCTTTGATCTTTGAAATGCCATCCCATTCGCTGCAAAACACTTACCAATGCACTGAGGAACCACATGTTGATTTTTCAAACCATTTTCGTGCACTGTTTTAGTTGTTCGCAATGCTAATCTGAATTATAATCCATTTAATGCCTAGAAATGCACGTAATGCGTTAAAAATAGCAAACTATCCAGCAAAAGTTCATATTGTAGCACGTGAGATGGTGGGGTTTATGGTAACTGTAGGAAAAAACTCAAGGTCAAAAGATGAAGCAAATGAGAACGTACATTCGAATACGATTCATTTCATCCTTGAAACCACGACTCTTCTTTGGGGATAGTTCGGTTTATAAAGGATGTACATCATACAAGTTGTACAATCGTATCATATTTTTTTCTGCATACTGAAGTGATATGATGACACCCTGCCAAGTTTCAAATTTTTCAGACCTAATAAAAAAATTCTGAAATTTTTAAACGAATGAATGTCGTGTTTACGGTTGAATATCACCACTTATATCTTTGAAATGTCATCACATTCGTTGCAAAACACTTACCAATGAACTGAGGAACCACATGTTGATTTTTCAAACCATTTTCGTGCACTGGTTTAGTCGGTTGCAATGCTAATCTGAATTTTAATCCATTTAATGCCTAGGAAATACACATAATGTTTTGCATGGATTACTCTATACTATGCATTACCAACGGTTATTTTTATTGAATCCCGTGCAATACATTTGAACCGCCTATATGTAGTTTGCAAGGAGCGTTATCTCAAAAACCTTCTTCATTTTATTTCCTCCATCTCCAGCGAGCTATTTCCATGGAAAGTGGTGCAGGCGGTGTTGGGTGCCCTCGACAAAACGGGGCCATCCGCGGAGGCCCGCCCGGTGCTCGGGCAGGTAGTTCCACCAGGTCGCTATTCATTCTCATCGGCAGCGACGGAGACTATGGGGACAACTCGTGTCTGGTCTTCCTCCAACTGAGCGAGCACGTTGCGCCTGCCGACTCCAAGCTTCGTGCCGCCGACACAGCTCTCCAATCCGCCAACGCGTCGGTAGAAGACACTGAAGAGGGCGGAGGCCTTCACTACACCAAGGCCAAGGCAGTGTACGACGAGTACAAGGCGACGTCCGAGGAGTTCATCCCCAAGCCGTGAGAATCCGCCGCAGACGCCCGCCGCATATCGGCCTATGTAGTTTTATGCTAGTTTGTGGAAAAAATAAAAATGTAGTGGAAGTGGATGATGTAATCCGATGAACTCTGATGGAAGTGACGTATCTTGTAGTCTGGAACTATCTTTAATTGTTATTTTCGAATCTATTCGTCGTCTCAGATCTTTTGCGCGAAATGAATAATGCATGTTATTAATGCAGAGTTGAGTAGATTGCGCCCTTGATTCCGGCTAGTTGATACGCAAGAGATGATAATTGCTTCTCGCCCTTTGTTGGTTACCCCAAGTGGAAGGTGAGATGCAGCGTAGCGGCAAGTTTCCCTCGGTGAAGATACCGAGGTTCAAAGATTGTCTCCCGTAAGACTCCTGAGAAGATAAGTAGGTGATTTGGCAAGTGATGCGCCGTTTGAAGATAATCACTTGCTTCTCCTAGACCTGCACACAGACATAAATAACTTTTCTCTCAACGAAGTTCAGGGAGGTTGTGAATCACTCCGGTCTTGTTGTTTACAAAGGATCAAAACACAAGGGATAATGATAATGATAGCAACTGAAAGTAAGGCAGAAAAGTAAATGAGCGTGTAAACAATGATGAGAATATGGACCGGGGTCCCGTGATGTTCACTAGTGATGTATCTCTCCCAACAGACAATAAAAATGCTATGCAAGGTAAACAAATTACAGATGGGCAATTGATAGGATTATAAACGCACCGCAATGCTAACTATGCTACAAAAGAAAGGAAGAGGCTCAAAAGAATGGGTAATACGCCAAAATAAGTAGAACGAAATCCAACTGCATCTACTACTAATCATCCACCTTGAGATATCTATCCAGAACTTCTCGCTGGTATTAAGTTGCGAGCCCCACCAAAAGTGTAAACCCAAAGCAACGGACAACTGCATTAAAAATCACTTTGCGTAAAGTAAACAATCCTTGCAACCGCGGTTACAAGCACCGTTGTTTTCACCCTTGTGGCAAAAGCACATCCCCTAGACTCATGTTTTTGTCACTCATGCGTGTCATCAGGGGGCATTAACCCACAATCGAGCATAACATTCCCTCTTGGATTTACTACCTACTACTTGGCCAAAGCAATAAAAAGCAACGGAGAACATGCAAGAATTACTTAGGAACAAAAATATAAAATATAAGAACCAAATATATTAATCTATCACAATCTGAACATAATCTCATAATCCATCAGATCCCATCAAACTAAGCATAGCAACAGCAGAAAGATTACATATGTGCCTCGATCATGTAGGGCAGCTCACGAGGTCTAAACCATGAAGAACAAAGAGGGGAGGAGAACATCACATAGCTACTGATCACGGACCCATGTTCAAAAGGAAACTACTCACGGCACATCCGGGAAGCGTCCATGGTGATGGGGAAGCTCCCGGAGGTCGATCCTCCCTCCGGCAGGGTGCCGGGAAGAAGTCTGCTGGCGCCCCCGATCTTGGAAGCGCGGAGGCGGCGGAACAAAGGCGATATCGCGAAAAAGGGTTCTCTTTTCAGAAGTTTCACGTCACGGGGAATATATAGGCGAAGGGGGCATCCAGGGCGGCCACCAGGGGTCCAGGCGCCCCCTGGCGCGGCCAAGCCCTAGGCCGCGCCAGGTGGCCGCTTGGGCACCTGGTGGTGGCCCCCCGGGCCATCCTTCGGGGTTCTGGAGGCTTCTGATGCGCTGATTTTTTATCCGATTTTTCCCGGCTTTTTTGAGCACTTTTAATATGGGGGAAACCTTGAACAAAAAAACTGCAGAAAACAGAAACTGGCACTAGGGTGCACTGAGTTAATAGGTTAGTCCAAATATGATCATAATTGTATGAAAGTGTATCTAGATCATAGCAATATCACACAAAACATGCATGGAGCAAGCAGAAATTATCGATACGTTGGGACGTATCAACGCCCCAAGCTTAATTCCTGCTCGTCCTCGAGTAGGTAGATGATAACAAACATAATTTCTGTGGTGACATGCTAGCAACCATATAAGAACTTTCAAAAGTAAAGCTATCAAGATATGTGATTCAGTTCAAGTCATAACATGCAAGAATCTATATTAGCATTGAAACAAGTAACAAAAGAACGATAGGTGCAAGATCTCTCGCTGTCCGTGACTTGAATATATCCAAATGGTGTTTGCGTGCAAGAAGGGGGATAGGGAATACCAGAAAGAAGTATTTTTGTTGAGAACTCAATGTACTAAAGTTTCACACTTGGTCTTCTTTGGAATCTTATCTTGACTCATCCACAGACCACTAGCCAGGTACAAGTCAATTTGATCCACTCCCTTTCGATATTTTTGAGCACTCATGCAATGGATGAGCGTAAGCACGAGAGTTGACACTTAGGATGGCCAAGAGAGAAATATGGTGGAGGACGAAGACAAAAAGGTGAGAAAGGCTCACATCAAGGAGGACAATCATAGGCGAGAAGGCCAAATGATAGATATGATGTGAGGAGTAGGGATTTCCATGCAAAGGATGCACATACGAGCTAAAAAGCTCTCCAATGGAACTAGTGGGGTGCATCTAACTTTCTCGCTCATGAAGACCTAGATCTCTTTTGAGGAGGCTCATCCTTGGAATATGCAAGCCAAGTTCTATAGGTGAAGGTCCCCACATAGTTGTATGCATGAATGATCATCTCTATGGAGTACAAGGATAATAGGGAGTACTAGTGTGGATCTTTCAAAAGGATAGTAGTGTTGCCCCTTTATCTTTTTTTTTCTTTTTTTCCATTTTTTAGTATTTTTTTGGTGGCCTCAATGGCTATTTCTATTTAACTCTCATTTGTCCTCTTTGGGATCTTTTATTTTGTCCACTTTGGGATCTTTTCCTCACTTAAGGGCAACACTCTAATTTACAAGAGGGTATAGAATATATTTCACGCTTTACAAGGTACTCAAAACATAAAGAAGATGTAGCTATCATGATGTATGAAACGTATGCCGCTGCCAGTGTAGCAGGAACATGTATGATATGAAGATCAAGTCATGAAGAGGTGGAAGTTGCATGGAAATATATCTCGGAAAGGCTATGGAAATGCCTTGATAGGTAGGTATGGTGGCTGTGTTGAGGAAGGATATAAGGAGGTTTATGATGACAGAGCGTATCATGCCAAGGGTTTGGATGTACCGGCGAAGGTGGATGCCAAATCTCGGAGTGAGAAGAAGGCAATGCACGGCACAGGAGAGGCTAGCAAATATGAGGAGGTGGAAGTGTCAACTTTCAATACTTACATTAGTCCGAAGAACTCATGCAATTATTATTGGTAACTCTCAATCTAATAAGGAGGTTCACAAAGAGATAAGTAACCCGAGGAGGAGTGTATGGGGGTTTGGTTATTCTTGCGCATCCTCGACTCATGGTACGTGAGTGTACTCTAATATCAGATCCCTCCAAAGATTAGCGATCCATCTAGTAGCTAGAGTTCTCAACTAGTTTTGTAGGTTTTTGAAAATACACACGTATTTCCCAAAATAAGACACCTATCATTAATAGTCTAGAGCTCTTGACACCAAAAGTTCAAACATTACTCACATCAATACCTCAAAACTATTGCAAGTTACTACTAAAATTAAATAGCAACCTCAATTACCTATTTTCAAGACAAGACACAACTCAGTGCAACAACCAACTCTCTTAACAAGATAAATATGAAAACTAAAGAGAGGTCCAGCAACAAACTAAACAAAATCCAAGGCTCTTTCTAAAGACAAACTAAGACTAAAACTAAACATGGCAGTAGCTACGAAAAGATAAAGAACACACAACAGTAAAAAGATAGGCATGAAAAAACCTATGATGTGTTCTAGATTGGAGTGGAGCATCTTTCTCTCCCACACAAAGTAAGATGGGGTCTAACTTGTTATGAACATCAAGAAAAGCTAAAGAAAACTAAAAATAAAACCTAAGAGCGAGACGCTCCAAGCATAGCACATGACGCATGAAGTGATAAAAATATAGTGAGACGAAGGACGAACAGATGATTGTTGATGGAGAAGGGAATGCACGGGGGCAACCCCAAGCTTAGGCGCTTGATTCTCCTTGAATATTTATTGGGGATGCATGGGGGCATCCCCAAGCTTGAGAGCTTGACACTCCCAGATCTTCTTTCATCATCTTCCATCGCACACTTGAAAACTCCCTTCATCCATAACTCATCATAAGCTGATTAGAGAGGTTAGTAACCTTAATAAAATAACTTTTCCCCACTGTATATAAATATACTATTGAAGAGCTACTGTTTCTCAAGATTGCCAAAAGGTTTTTGCAAATAAAAATCAATCTTATGGTTTGCAAAAGTAAGGAGAGACAAAACGTGGCAGAATCTGTGAAAAACAGAACAGAAGGTAGTAGAAAAACATTTCGGGGTACTTCTGCAACTCAAATAAAAAAACTCATAGCATACGAAAGTTTAACAATTGTATAGAGAATGCTGTGTAAAAAAATCAGCTCAAAAAGATGAACTGGTGATTTGATCCGATTTTTTCCGTCAAGAAGACAGAATCTGTTTTCTGGGCAGCATGTCACAACTTTCGCTTCCCTTATCATAAGAGGCTATAACTTGGCACAAAGCTTGGAAATAAAGATACAATGATGTTGCTACAGTAGTAACAATCATCAATACCACTAAAAACAGAAGTAAAAACATCTTGGGTTGCCTCCCAAAAAGTGCTTTCTTTTACGCCTTTAAGCTAGGCATAAGGCAAAAGAAGAATCAAGTTTTATCAAGAGAAAGAGAATAGCTAGCCCGTGTAACAGACTCAAATGGTAACTTGATTTTCTTTCTAGAGAAGTGTTCATTCCCTTTTTGAGAGGGAATTGAAATTTTATATTCCCCTCTTTCATGTCAATAACGGCACCAACGGTGCGAAGAAAAGGACGTCCCCAAATAATTGGACATAAAGGTTCACACTCTATATCCATAATAATAAAATCAACGGGAACATAGTTGTCATTGACAATGATAAGAACATCGACGATCTTCCCCAAAGTTTTCTTTACGGAAGAATCAACGAGACGAACACCAAAAGAACAAGAATCAAAAGGTTTCAATTCAAACATATCGTACATTCTTTTGGGCATGACGGAAGTACTAGCTCCAACGTCACATAAAGCATAGCAAGAGAAGTTATTTAATTTAATTTTTATCATAGGGTCCCAACCATCATCTAGCTTCCTAGGTTTGGAGGCTTCTATCCTAAGCTTCTCCTCCCTAGCTTTGATGAGAGCATCTGTGATATGCTCCGTGAAGGCAAGATTGATTGTGCTAGTGTGGGGGTATCTAGACATTTTGTGCAGCAAGCTAATAACTTCTGAGAGGGTGCAACTATCAAAATCAATATCACTACTATAAAAGGTGGTAGTAGTGTCATCTAGGCTAACTTTTTTGAAACCCTGTATTTCATAGGAGTTTCTTCTTCTACGGTTGAGGTACTAGCATTACCATTAATAGGTCCAATGGGACCAGGAGTGCATTGGGTGCTAATATTTTCGGTATCCTCAACAATTTGGATAGTGGCAACTGTGTGGTGTGTAGGAAGGCTCTTAATTCTATCATCTTCCATAGGGATAACTTCTGGTTTGGCTGCCATTTGATTTATCAAAGTAGATTGAGTGTGGGACATATTTGAAACATAGGTTTCAGTGGCTGTAAGTCTATTTTGGAGATTAGAAATCTCACTGTTCAGGCTCTCAAGATGCTTACTAATGTTTTGCAGAATGATAGTGTGATCACCTAATTGCATAGAGAAGGCTTTGTTTTGTTCGAACTGGGTATGCATATAATTCTTAGTAGCCTTTTCTATTTCTACCAGTTTCTCATAGCTAGGTAGGTCTCTTTCCTTGTAAGTTGGGTTATAGGAGTTTTTTCCAGGATAACTGTTGTTGTTCCCATAGTTGGATGGAAACGGTCTAGGATTGGTAGCAAAATTGCCCCTATAAGCATTGTTGTTGAAGTTGTTTCTAGAAATAAAGTTCACATCTACTTGTTCCTAAGCAACCAAAGAATTTAAAGGAACATCATGAGGATCAATAGAGGGTTGCTCGGTAAGTAGAGACATAATTAAGTCAACTTTTTCATTTAGGGAGGTAATATCCTCGACAGAGTTTACCTTCCTACCTGTTGGAGCGCGTTCGGTGTGCCATTGGGAATAATTGGTCATCATCTCATTGAGAAGCTTTGTGGAAGCACCAAGTGTAGTTGACATAAAGGTTCCTCCCGCGGCCGAATCTAACAGGTTCCACGAGGTAAAGTTCAAGTCTGCATAAAATGTTTGGATAACCATCCAAGTAGTCAAACCATGTGTAGGGCATTTCTTAACAAGAGATTTCATACGTTCCCAAGCTTGGGAAACGTGTTCATTATCCAATTACTTAAAATTCATAATGTTACTTCTCAATTGGATAATTTTAGAAGGTGGGTAATACTTCCCAATAAAAGCATCTTTGCACTTATCCCATGAATCTATGCTATTCCTAGGCAAAGATTGAAACCAGATTTTAGCTCCTTCCCTCAAAGAGAAAGGAAAAAGCTTGAGCTTAACAACATCACCTTCTACTTCTTTATACTTTTGCATATCACATAACTCAACAAAATTATTTAAGTGTAAAGCAGCATCATCTCCAGCACCAGAGAATTGATCTCTCATAACAAGGTTTAGCAAAGTAGGTTTAATTTCATAAGAGGTAGCTGAAGTGGCAGGTGTGGCAATAGGAGTGCAGATAAAGTCTTTGTTGTTGTGACTAGTGAAGTCACACAACTTCTTGTTTTCAGTGGAACCCATAGTAGCAGCAAGTGTGGCAGATTTTTTTTTAATTTTTTATATAGGACACAAAGATAAAAAATGAAAGGTAAACTAACAAGACTAAAAAGTAAAGGTAAAAGGTAGTGGGAAACTCCCATATCTTATCACTCGGAGTCCCCGGCAACGAAGCCAGAAATTTGTTTGATATGTGAGAGATGATAATTGCTTCTCGCCCTTCGTTGGTTACCCCAAGTGGAAGGTGAGATGCAGCGTAGCGGCAAGTTTCCCTCGATGAAGATACCGAGGTTTAAATATTGTCTTCCGTAAGACTCCTGAGATGATAAGTAGGTGGTTCGGCAAGTGATGCGCCATTTGAAGATAATCACTTGCTTCTCCTGGACCTGCACAAAGACACAAATAACTTTGCTCTCAACGAAGTTCAAAGAGGTTGTCAATCTCTCCAGTCTTGTTGTTTACAAAGGATAAAAACACAAGGGATAATGATAATGATAGCAACTGAAAGTAAAGGCAGAAAAGTAAATGAGCATGTAAACAATGATGAGAATATGGACCGGTGTCCCGTGATGTTCACTAGTGATGTTTCTCTCCCAAAAGACGATAAAGCTTCTATGCGAGGTAAACAAATTACAGATGGGCAATTGAAAGGATAATAAACGCACCGCAATGCTAACTATGCTACAAAAGAAAGGAAGAGGCTCAAAAGCATGGGCAGTACGAAAAAATAAGTAGACCGAAATCCAACTGCATCTACTACTAATCCTCCACCTTAAGATATCTATCCAGAACATCTCGTTGGTATTAAGTTGCGAGCCCCAAGCAAAGTGTAAACCCAAAGCAACAGACAACTGCATTAAAAAGCACTTTGCGTAAAGTAAACAATCCTTGCAACCGCGGTTACAAGCACCGTTGTTTTCCCTCTTGTGGCAACAGCACATCCCCTAGACTCATGTTTCTGTCACTCAAGCGTGCCATCAGGGGGCATGAACCCACAATCGAGCATAACGTTCCCTCTTGGAGTTACTACCTACTACTTGGCCAAAGCAATAAAAAGCAACGGGGAACATGCAAGAATTACTTAGGAACAAATATATAAAAGATAAGAAACAAATATATTACTCTATCACAATCTGAACATAATCTCATAATCCATCAGATCCCATCAAACTCAGCATAGAAACATCAGAAAGATTACATATGTGCCTCGATCATGTAAGGAAGTTCACGAGGTCTAAACCATGAAGAACAAAGAGGGGAGGAGAACATCACATAGCTACTGATCACGGACCCATGGTCCAAAGGAAACTACTCATGGCACATCCGTGAATCGTCCATGGTGAAGTGGAAGCTCCCCCGGGAAGAAGTCTGTTGGCGCTCCCGATCTTGGAAGCGCGGCGGCGGCGGAACAAAGGAGAGATCGCGAAAAAGGGTTCTCTTTTCGGGAGTTTCACGTCACAGGGAATATATAGGCGAAGGGGGCAGACAGTGGGCCACCAGGGGTCCAGGCGCCCCCCCGGGCGCGGCCAAGCCCTAGGTCGCGCCAGGTGGCCGCCTGGGCACGTGGTGGTGGCCCCCCGGCCCTCCTTCGGTGTTCTGGAGGCTTCCAATGCGCTGATTTTTTATCCGATTTCTCCCGAATTTTTGGAGCACTTTTAATATGGGGGAAACCTGGAACAAAAAAATAGCAGAAAACAGAAACTGGCACTAGGGTGCACTGAGTTAATAGGTTAGTCCAAATTTGGTCGAAAGTGTATCTAGATCATAGAAATATCACACAAAACATGCATGGAGCAAGAAGAAATTATCGATACGTTTGGGACGTATCACTAGCCGTCTATAATTACTGCACCCGCCAATGCGAAAATGCTTCATTAGAACCCCCATGCCCACCCCTCACCGCGTGCACACACACTCCAACCTGCAAGAATGGCGCGGCCGGTCAGCCTATGTTCAGCCGTGCCTCCCGTCTCCGCGCCCCCAACCGTGGAGGAGCTGTGGGTGAAGTACTGAAGTACGATCGGCACCTAGAAGAGATGGTGCCGCCGGAGGCCGAAACCAGCAGAAGAAGAATTGTCTGGCTATTGACATGACAAAAAAACTACCACTTCCATTATGAATATGAGGTACTGTTCACTTCTGAGCCTTGAGTTATAAAAGGAAAAAGGCTCTGTCACTATGAAAAAGAGGCCTATTTGGCCGATTCAAGTGACCTGGCGCACGATCCATCATGCGACTACCAAAAGTCCCTGTTTTTAGCGCATTTGACTATTCTCAATAGCCTCTGCCGCCTAACCCGTTAAAAGCCAAGCAGCTCGCTGAGAAGGAGGACGCCGAGGCGAAGGTAGCCGAGCGCGAGGCCAGAGTGGCGCACGGGTAATGACCCTCAACTGTAGGGGATTGTTTATAGAGTTTTCGATAAATAAGAGTGTCGAACCCAACGAGGAGAAGTAGGTATTGGTAAGTGACTTTGTTACAGAAATACCTGCAGGAACTGAAAGATAGCTTTTTAGGTGTTTTAGGTATAAGCAACAGAAGGGTAAAAGCGAGTAAAGTGAAAGGAACTGAGGAGTAACAAGTGGCCCAATCCTTTTGAGCAAAGGATAGGCCTAGCAACTGAACTTATAAAGGCTAAAGCGTTCTTGAGGACACACGGGAGAAATAGTCACGTGCTTTCGCCATATGCCGCATCGGTACTATGGGATGTGTTGATAAGTCTTAAGTGGGTGGATCTATGCTAGTACACCCTCTAGACTAAGATAAGTGCACTCTTATGATTAAACACCTCGCAAGAATCCGCAAATACAAGATAGTAATTAAGGCATAAGCCTTACCGTAGCACTATGATCGATGATCCATTGTTCCCTTGTGCAAAAGCGTGCGAACTGGGGTTCAGGTTTCTGTCACTCCGGCAACCCACCGTAAGCATTCTTTATACACAATGCATTCCCCTAGGTCCTTAATAAGGCTAAGTGTTGAGTGTTCGACTCACACAACACCACTAGGAAAATAACAACACAACTTAAATATCAAACAACACATATTACATCAACATCATATGACTACTAGCAACTAGACTTCTCCCTTGTCCTCAAGAACTAAAGTAACTACTCACAAGACATAAAAGAGATCATGATCAGTGGGGATAAATAGATGGTAAAAAATCTGGACACAATGATATTTCTCCAACAAAACTATATAGCATTCATCACATGGTAGTAAACAATACCGGTAGAGTAGAGAGGATAGATAGTACGGATTACAACACAAGCTGGACTTGTGAGGTGAGATTTGGATGAATATGGAGATGGTGCTGATGTTGGGGATGATGTTGATGATGATCTCGATGATGCCCGTGACGATGGTGATGACGATGGCGATGATCTCCCCTTCCAGGAGGTGTTCTCCTCGGAAGAATCTGCCCGCCGGAGATGTCTTTTCTCCTCTATTGGTTTCCTCCACGGAGCGGCGGCGGAACTCGAGAAGCTCCTCTTTTTTTAGGGTTTTCGGACGACGTGTGATACATAGGCCAAAGGGGGGAGCCGGGAGTGAGCCCAGGGGTCCAGCGCCCTCCCCGCGCGGCCAGGGTGGGGGCCGCGCCAGGTGGCCGCCTGGGCACCCTGTGGCCCCCCTCTGGCCCCTCTTTTGCGTGTCTTCGTCATCCTTCTGGAAAATACCCTTCGTCGATTTTCAGGTAATTTGGAGGTCTTCTCCTTCGGCAACTTAGCGTCCACTTTTAACCATTGAATTATGCGTCTGCTGCTTCGGCATCGGGAAGTTGCAAACAGTGTAAAATAAGCCAAAACAACATAATAATAGCATCGTAACATGAAATATATCAATGAATAATAAAGAATTACTATATTAAATAGTGATGCATTTTGGACGTATCAACTCCCCCAAGCTTAGACCTCGCTTGTCCCCAAGCGAGCGCTGAGCTCGGCAAACCTGTCCACAAGTTTAGAGAGTGAAGTTTCGATAAATAGAATACGGACAAGAAGCATCATGATTCCTTCACCAAACTCAAGCATCCTCAACAGCAACCTCAACTCATAAGGTCCTTATGAGAAAGTAATAACAATTATAATCAAAAGTAGGACTGAGAAAACTCATCAAATTATGGCAAACATATCCTTGGTCAAAGGACAAATAAAAACTTTTACTTTTGCTCTTTCTCTTTACAATGAAACAATTTGAAGCTTTTGAAAGAACATGTTATTAGTCATGAAGTGAAAGTGCTAACAGAAAGGAAGATGCTTACTTAGCAAAAGCTTTTAGCAAACAACTTACTTATCAAAAGATAATGTCAACAATGATGTAGCATGACAAAACTTAATTCAGCACTATATGGATGAATCCTCATCAACATAAAGTGTATGTTCTCTTTAAGGGAGGAAGGAAGTGGGAAAATTGACTCAACATAAAGTAAAAGAAGAGCCTTGTTATAGGCCAGTAGGGAAAACTCATGTGCTATCCTTAAATCAAACAGAATGAAAACAGATTTTTGGGAGGTTCATAGTTTGTCAACGAATGCTAATAGATAGATCAATTACTTCTCAAGATGGACAAGTTTCGAGGAACAACTCCCAAGTGGGGACGATCACATCCCCTTAATCTCCTTTGTTTATCACTGCCAAAATTTTTGATTTCTCACAGACCAAGCGTGAAGGAGCGTTTGTTTGTTGTATTATCTTTAGAGCTGGGCGCACTCATGCCAGTTCCTCCTTGTATTATGGGTCTGCATATTAGACATGCAATCCCGGGGTAAAACTTGTCCAACTTAAGAAGATCATGAATTACCTACTACTTCCTCATGAGCTAAACAAGAGGCACAAAACAGAAGATTTTGAACATTTAAGGATAACACATAAATTCTATACTTATAGGAGTGGTAGGGGAATACCACGAATAGGAATGTATGGTGGACTCATATGGAAGATATTGGTTTCAGTGTACGGATGCACAAGCAGAAATCTTCTAGGCAAAGAGTTTGGCTAGCAAAGGCTTCGAGAAAACATACAATTGATGCTAACTTAGATGCAAAACATATAAAGCATAAACATTAAGGTAAGCATGGCACATCAAGTTGTCTTCCTTGTCAACATAGCAACATAAAGGTTTTTGGCTATGTCGCTATTTGAGAAAACATGCATGTTGTCATGACCAAAGCTATGTTTGCCAAAAATTAAATACAGTTTTCAAAGCCATACCTGATATAAGGTCAATACTCCCCATAAGAATCATCATATAAGGTCGATTGCGTGAAGAGAATACCGAGTGCAGCGAAGGAACCAATAGACTTCTCATTAATATTCCATCATAGACTACTCCACACTCACGGATACAAACTCTCCACAGAAGGAGTGATAGACTTCAATGCAAACACCTATTTCATATAATAAATCCCCTAAACATGATACTACTCTAGTTGACTCTAAAAGACTAAGATAAAGATAAAGCTATCGGGCACTCCCCCAAGCTTGGAACAAGCTACGGGGATGCCATTACCTGAGGAGATTCACTCATTCCTGTTGTTGTTGTTGTTGTTGTTGTTATTGTTGTTGTTGTTGTTGTTGTTCACGTAGTCATGGACAAAGCACTTCCATGCTAGAGGTTCTCCCGTCCCATGAGAGGCTTCATTCTCCAAGATCCTGCTTCCAACACCTAAACCCATGCGCATAAACTTTAGTTCATACTCACAGTTGTGGTAATGCAGATCACAGATCTGCCCTTGGAGGTCATCAATTGTTTCTTCTGTCGACGTGATGCTTGACCATATCCCCCTTATCTCCTTCTTGTAGAACGTCTTTAGCTCGTTGATGAGGTCGAAGTTTGCTTCAACACCACGCTCAACCATCTTCTTGTAATTGAAAACTTCTTGCTCCACTTCTTCTAGGCTGTACTCGATGCTCCCCTCCTTGACAGATTCCTTTAGATCTTCTTGGTGGAGAACACCATCCTCCAACCGGACGGTTTGAGGATGCTTCTTCACCTAAGCGAGGTAAGGGTTGATGACGTTGACGACGAACTTGTCCTTGGGGGAACTTGGGGAAGCCATGGCACCTAGGTCTAGCTAAAAGATTTCCTGGCAGAAACAGCTCGAGAATAAAACACACGAAATCGCGAGATACGGTGCCGGGGCTATCCGGGCAAATATATAGCAAAAATTGTTGCAACAATAGGAAGGTATCGAGCCAAAGTGGAGTCGGAGATGGGCTCCGGGGTGCCCGGGCGGCCACTCGGCACGGCCAGGAGGTAGGCCGCGCCAGGGGGGCGCCTGGGCCCCTAGAGCTCCTCTCCGTCTCCAATTATGCTCTGAATTTTCTATATTTTTCAAAAACTCATAATATGGAACTTTTATGGCGGTTCGCGATGTTTCCTTACCGTAATACATACCTTTTCTTATTCTGCTTCTGCTGGTGTCTGAAATCGGGCTGCAACATATTCTTCATGAGTTGTTGTGTGTATTAAATTTACATCAACATTGACGGGGTCTCCCGTCATGTAATGCTTGAGTCTGTGCCCATTGACAACTTGAGGTTTGGTGCCATAATTTTTTTTAATCTTGATTGCACCGGAACGATATAATTCTTCGATATGAAATGGTCCTTCCCATCTGGAAAGTAGTTTACCTGGAGAAAACCTGAAACGAGATCTGAACAACAAAACTTTATCACCAACATTAAATTCACGTTTCAGAATCCTTCTATCATGCCACTTATTTACCTTTTCATTAAACATTTTAGCACTCTCGTAAGCTTCACTTCTCCACTCACCTATAGAATTCAAGTTCATGAGACGCTTTTAACCAGCCAACTTTGGGTCATCATTAATCTCTCTAACAGCCCAGAAAGCGTTGTGTTCTAATTCTAATGGCAAATGGCAAGCCTTTCCATAGACCATCTTATAGGGAGACATTCCCATGGGGTTTTTGTAAGCAGTTCTATACGCCCACAAAGAATCTCCTAACTTCTTTGACCAGTCCTTTCTATAACTATTAACTGTCTTTTGTAAGATCAATTTGATCTCTCTATTGGTGAGCTCAACTTTCCCACTAGTTTGAGGATGGTACGGTGAAGCAATTCTATGATTCACATCGTACTTGGCTAAAGCTTTTCTAAAAGCTCCATGCGTGAAGTGTGATCATCCATCAGTCATGAGGTACCTAGGTACACGAAACCTAGGGAAAATTACATCTTTGAGCATTTTCAAAGATGTCTTGCGATCAACACTTTCAGTGGGGATTGCTTCAACCCTCTTGGTTACATAATCAACATCCACTAAAATGTGAGTGTACTTGTGTGACGGAGGAAAAGGACCCATAAAATCAAAACCCCATCAATCAAAAGGCTCAATCACTAGAGAGTAATTCATAGGCATCTCATTCCTCCTATTGATATTACCAACTCTCTAAAACTTATCACAAGATAAAACATAATTTCTAGCATCTTTAAAGAGAGTAGGCCAATAAAAACCTGATTGGAGAACCTTATGTGCGGTCCTCTCACCGGCGTGATGTCCTCCATAGGGACTATCGTGACATTTCTTCAGAATGTCCTTCTGCTCATGTTCTGCTATGCATCTTCTCACGATCCCATCCGGACCTTCTTGGAAAAGATGAGGGTCATCCCAAAAGTAGTGCCTTAAATCATGGAAAAACTTCTTCCTTTGCTGAAATGTTAAACCTGGAGGCAAATACTTTGCAACGATAAAATTAGCATAATCTGCAAACCAAGGATCGGAAAGAGATTGTACTTTTACAACGGCAAGTTGTTCATCTGGAAAATTGTCGTTGAATGGGATGGGGTCATGCGGTATATCTTCCATCCTTGAAAGATTGTCCGCCACCGGATTGTCTGCTCCTTTTCTATCAACAATCTGTAAATCAAATTCTTGAAGAAGGAGTATGTAACGACCCGGTCCCGAAGGGAACCAACTCTACTGTGCTTATGTGCTATCCCTGGATCAGTATGCTAGCACACACAGTACTCGATGAAATACCATAGATCACATGTCAAAAAGTAACGTAAATACATGGTATTTATTACCTTATAGCCTTTGGGCTAGAATACACCGCGGAAACAAGCAATACATAAGTGGAGTCCCATCAACACCAACGGAAAAGTTGAGTGTAGACATCGTAACCCTACATCGCATCACTTACT
Source organism: Bromus sterilis (assembly GCA_950022295.1). Classification (NCBI taxonomy): domain Eukaryota; kingdom Viridiplantae; phylum Streptophyta; class Magnoliopsida; order Poales; family Poaceae; genus Bromus; species Bromus sterilis. Next base: position 259,895,966 of record OX465598.1, on the reverse strand, counting down.
CGTCGTATACAATCCTGCAACACCGAAGGTTACAGCCTAAAATGGGTCAGTACTTTGAATGTACGGCAAGTTACTCCCAAAAAATATATATAACAGACCTATCTTCTACATGCAATTTTGGCTGGTGGAAAAGATCTAAGAGTTTCAGTTTGCATAAAGCTGATTTTGTCCTACTCAAAGATTATCATAACAGTACTACAAAGCTCATAATATGATTGAATTGGTTTCTCCAAGTCAATCTATTCCAAAAGTTGATTAAACCCGATTGATTAATTAAATATGATGAGATCCGTCAACATTCCCACTTCTAGATGCTCAAAGTTGTCCGTAACCGGGGACACGGCTAATCATGATCAGTTTGTACACTCTGCAGAGGTTTGTGCACTTTTCCCCACAAGACTCGACCACCTCCTTTTTAGTTCGTCACACTGCATGTTGTATGAGAACCGGAAGGTCGAGACATGGTCTTTTAGAAGAGTTTCCCTCACTCTGGCGGTGCCCATCCCACCTACTCATAACTACGTTCGTAGCACCACCTAGTAAGAGTCACTACAACTAATCAACCAAGCCAGAGCCCATAATAGCTTGTGGCTGCACACGTAAGCTTCTAGTTATGAAAAATATGATTGATCCCTCTAAGCCTGGGTGGCATTCCGTAGTGATTACTGGCCATCTCCAGGTAACTCAGGCAAATCCACTGGTTCCTCCAGGGTGCCCCCAACCATTCCACCCAGGTGGTTCATTAAGATTATCTTGGTCCTGTTTACTACTTAGTCACTCATACCTCATAATGGATCACTTCCCAATCCAGTCTACTTAGCAAAGCAGTATAATTCTACACGGTGGCGACAATGATATAAGGTTCAGACCTACCTCAATGAACTACTGGGTGTAATAGCATAGCATAATATATAATCCTATCAATGCATAATATTTAAGTTGGACTACAATGCATATAAAAACTATAGGTAATACTGGAGCATGATCAAAAGAGTAACTTGCCTGGATCCTGACGATGAAATATTCTACTCGTAGTCATCTCTCCATCTCGTTACAATATATCTAACGGTAAAAGAGAAACACTTCAACACACCACTCAATCCAAAGTGAAGATCCAAATAAGATACAATTACAACATAAATATTTAGTTATTACTATTAATAAACTAATTACTATGGCATGGATAGGTTGAGATAGGATCAAGTTGGATTGGATGGAAATATGATGGCAATCATATATCCGAGGATTGTAAAATCAATTGGATATGTTGGAGGTTGATTATAAAATCAATTGGATGGAGAGTATGTCAAACTCAGTTGGTTTATCCATATGAATATTTGAATAGGAAATCAATTCTTGGATAGGATTCAAAAAGATCCGATAGAAATCGTGATGATCTTGTTGAGAAGATTGAATTTTTGTAGCCAAATTTATATAAAAAAGAGATATAACTAAATGGAAGCTAAGACGAAGGTTTGAGGTCAAAATAGTGTATTTATATGATGGAAAGAATGTGACAATTGTCCAAGCAGAAAGATTTGATTTTAAGGATCAAATTTGATGAAGAAAATATTCCAAATAAATTATAGAATAAGATGTATATCAAATATACTCAAATTATAAAAATAAATTTGAGTTAAATTTCGAATTATTAAAAGTGTAATATTACTGGAAAATAATAAACTACATTTTCCAAGGAATCCGGGGATATAAAATTTGTCGAAATCCGACTTACGGGCTAGAAGATATGAATTTTTGAAGTTTGGATATTTTTGCTAAAATGAATTACGGGATTAATAAAAGGATGCCACGTGGCGAGTTCTGATAGGTCCGCACCTATTCATTTTTTTATTAAAAAAAATGATGAACAAAGGGGAGAAAATCTTACCGGAGATCGCGCCGGAATTTTGGAAAAAGGTCTCCGGCGTCAACGAACAGCCGAACGGGGTAGAGGATGATTTTGGCGACTCGATGGACAAGGTTATAGCTCTATGTTCGCCTTCGGATAGCCGAGAAGTTCCGCCGGAGTAGAGAAGAACGCATGAAGAGCACAATGACACGGACGGCGTGCTCCGGCCTTGTAATCGAGAGGAAAAATATGTCACAACGGTGCGCATCGGCAAGGGGAAGAAACTAGGGGAAGAAATATGTCATAGGTACCTTCCATGGTGACGCAATCTTCATCGGAAGTGTGAATGTATCCTAACTCCGACGATGAATTGCTAACGAATGACAGGGTTTTGAGGAGGAACTTTCTGCATGGGGATGTGTGGTTCAAAGGGGTCCTAGGGGCGGTATTTATAGGGTCATGGGAGGTCCATAGAAGGAGAGTGGGCGAGGTTTTGAAAATTGAGTTAATGGCATTCATGAAGAAATAATGAGCATTAAAAGCGAGGTTTTGGAAATAGATTTAATGGCATTTAAGGAGAAATAATGGGCATTAAAAGCGAGGTTTTGGAAATGAATTTAATGGCATTCATGGAGAAAATTATGGACAATTAAAAGCATTAAAACGCGTGTTTGTTTCCATGAATGGATTCCTCATGAACTTGTCCAAAATTTTTGTGTAGGTTCTGAAGTGAATCGGTCAAAAGAGTAGATGGGAGGAAAAGAGGAAGAGCTTCAGTTGCCATGGCCATTTGCTTCTGTGTTTACGTACACATGAACGAACGAGAGGAAGAAGACAACTCGCTCGGGCTATGGGCCTTAGTGCAAAATTTGTCCCAAGATAAAGAAAAAGGAAAGAGAGATAGAGGGAAAAAAATTAGATAGATGACCTCAGTCCAATTGACTTAGGAATCCTATTTTGGGTTAAACACTCTCAAATAAAATTGTATAGGCCAAATAAAACATAGAGAGTCTAGGAAAACTATATTTCCCTCTCAGAATACATTTTAGAAATAGATTTTTATAAAAAAAACTCATTAACGACATTATTAAAAAAGTTCAATACTGTTTTTGGAGAAGTCATATTATCTCCTCTCATTTTGTTTATTAAATTATTGGAAATATTTAAATATCTCTTAAACGTCAATATCCAATAAACTCCAAAATAAGAATTCGAGAATTGAGTATGGGACCATAATAAATTTAAGAAAGTCATTTTATTCTCACTCGGAAATATTTAATTGTGGTTCGTACCAAATTTCAAAAGGACAAAAGAAAGAAAATCATTCTTTGAAATTTTGAATAAAGTTCGCAACCAAAATTTTCATTATTGGATAAATGATTATCAAATTTTATTAAATAGTTTGTAAAGGTTTAAACAAAAACTCAAGGGAAATTTTTTTCATTTATCCCAAAATCAAAACAATTCAATTAATATTATATTATTTATTAACAATCCAAAATTTGGAAAATTTTGGGATGTTACAAAGTACCACCCTGATTAGTCTTTGTTTGGCATCTTTCTTCGCCATAAGGTACTTAAGAGCAGCATGGTCAGCATGCATAATAACTTTAGAATCAAGAATATAAGGTCTTAACTTATCACAAGAAAATACTACTGCTAAGAATTCCTTCTCAGTAGTAGCATAATTCTTTTGGGCACTATCAAGGGTATTGCTAGCATAATGTATGACATTCAATTTCTTGTCAACCCTTTGTCCTAAAACAGCTCCAACAGCAAAATCACTGGCACCACACATAATTTCAAAGGGAAATTTCCAGTCAGGTGGTTGTACTATAGGAGCGGTTATGAAAGCTTTCTTAAGAACTTCGAAAGCCTCCTTACAATCTTCATCAAATACAAAAGGAGCATCCTTGTGTAAAATATTAGTGAGGGGTCTCGAGGTCTTAGAAAAGTCTTTAATAGATCTTCTATAGAAACCAGCATGACCGAGAAAACTGCGAATACCTTTAATGTCCCTTGGATAAGGCATCCTTTCAATAGCTTCAATCTTCACCTTATCCACTGCAATTCCCCTCTTGTAAATCTTGTGACCAAGAACGATCACTTCGTTAACCATGAAGTGGCACTTCTCACAGTTTAAAACTAAGTTTGTGTCCTCGCATCTCTGCAAAACTTTATTAAGATTGTGGAGACAGTGGTCAAAGGAAATTCCATAGACGAAGAAATCGTTCATGAAGACTTCCACAATCTCCTCACACAAACCATGAAAAATAGCAGACATGCATCTCTGAAAAATAGCAGGTGCATTGCATAAACCAAAAGGCATACGCTTGTAAGCATAAGTACCGTAAGGACACGTGAAAGTGGTCTTCTCTTGATCAGCAGTGTTGACATGAATTTGAGAGAAGCCAGAGTACCCGTCAATATAGAAAAAGTGGGTGTTTTTAGACAACCTCTCTAGCATCTCATCAATAAAGGGCAGCGGGTAGTGGTCCTTCCTGGTCGCTTTATTCAAATTCCCGTAATCAATACACATCCTATATCCAATAACAAATCTTTGATTATTAGTTCATTTTAATCAGTAGGAACAACACTCATGCCTCCTTTGTTAGGAACACAATGAACTGGACTTACCCACCTACTATCAGCTATAGGATAGAGGATACCTGCTGCTAGATGTTTGAGAATCTCTGTCCTAACCACGTCCTTCATCTTTGGTTTCAGCCGTCGTTGATGATAAACAACTGGCTTAGCATCTGGTTCAAGATTGATAGTGTGTTGGAAAATCGATGGACTAATCCCCTTAATTCATCAAGGCTATAGCCCAAGGCACCACGGTGTCTGCGAAGTGTCTCCAATAATCGCTCTTCTTCAAATCCTGAAAGGTTAGCATTGATAATAACAGGATATATTTTATTTTCATCTAAATAAGCATACTTGAGCGTATCGGGCAGTGGTTTGAGGTCAAACACCGGGTCTTCTTTTGGTTGTGCTAAGATTCCTAAAGGTTCAACCGGAAGGTTGTGCTTCAGGATAGCAGTTTGTCTTGTGAATATTTCGTCTAACTCATTTCTCTCCTGCATGTGCATATCATTCTCGTGGTCTTCCATATTTTGCTGCAAAGGATCATTAGGAGGAATAGCAATAGAAGTAATATTTTCAATAATTTTATCATCACTAGGTAAATCAGTACCACGAGGCTGCTTGGAGAACTTAGAAAAATTAAATTCATATGGCTCACCATTGAATTCAACAGAAACTTTACCTTTTTGCACTCTATTATAGCTCCACAAGTTCTGAGGAAAGGCCTACCAAAGATAATAGGGCAAAAAATATCTTGCACTGAGCCAAGTAAGAGAAAGTGGGTAGGATATTTTACCTTTCCCCATAGGACTTCATCATCTCTCACAATTCCAATGGGAGAGATAGTTTCTTTGTTTGCTAGATAAATAGTGACATCAACTTCTTCAAGTTCACAGGGTGAAATCTCACCCATGATCTCCTTGTAGAGTGAATAAGGAATAGCGCTAGCACTTGATCCCAAATCGCATAGCCCGTGATAATTGTGATCTCTTAATTTTACAGATACAACCGGTGTATCTGAAATTGGGCTCTTATTCTTGGCTGTGACAATGTTATTGAAATAGCACAAAAATTTATAATGGAATCTGAAATATCATTAGTTACTAAATCTTTAACCACTGCAACTTGAGGATCGACCTTGATCAGGTCCTCAGGTTCGTCAGTTCGTCTCTCACTTTTATTTATTATGCCTGTTACAAAAGAGTGCTCCTTTATCCTTGTGGGAAAATGGGATTTTCATAGAAAACTGCAGGCAGAATAGGGTCAGCAACATTTATATCAAGAGGTAGTTCTTTAAAGGGTATATGATATTGATCCTTCTCCTCATTAGAAGAGTCAACATGAGAGGAAAAGTTCTTAAAAAAATCAATCATAAGCTGGGAATCAAGACCAATCTTAGAACAAAAGGTATTAAAATAATCATTTTCACATAGCTATCAATGAATCATGCTCATAATTTATAGCGAGTTCAATACCCTTGTCGATTTCCCAGTCTTCAGTGTTCTTCTGGATCCTCTCAATGAGATCCCATTTTTATTGGACGCTTCATGTTTGGAATACCCCTCTAGAGGAGGCATCCAACATCACCTTATCTCGACAAGAAATCCTGGCATAAAAATTTGTAATTATAACATCTTTGGGGAGTTCATGAATAAGACATTTGAACATTAGGGATTTCAGTCTCCCCCAAGCATGAGCGATGCTCTCTCCGTCACGAGACTAAAAGTTATAGATGTAGTTCTTGTCTCGATTAATTTCATGAAGAGGATAAAACTTTGTATAAAGAGAGACATAAGATCTTCCAAATTAAGTACATGTGAGTTATCGAGGAGCTTATACCAATCTGAAGTTTTATGTATAAGTGATATGGAGAATAATTTCTTCATGACGAACTCCATTGACACACCTGTAAGCTTAAATAATGAACATAGTTGTGATAAATATAGCAGGTGTTCACCTGGATGTCTATCTCCTGCATAACGATTAGCTAAGACATAATCGATAATACCAAATGGTATTTTGTAAGGCACAATTTCAGCAGGGTTAGGAGTGACCACCACAATTGTGGCGCGTTTCCCCATAAATAACGAACCAAGAGTAGAGGTGTCCATGGGGATAAAAAGCAGCAAAACAAAAATAGAAATATAAAGACTTCCTTACCAGCTTCACTTACTAATAGCGCTACGCTCCCCGGCAACGGCGACAGAAAACAGTACTTGATGACCCTCAACTGTAGGGGATCGTTTGTACAGTTTTCGATAAATAGGACTGTCGAACCAAACGAGGATCAGAAGGTACTGGTAAGTGCCTTTGGTAAAGATATAGCAGAAGGAACTGAAAGATAGATTTTTAGGGGTTTTCAGTATAAGAAACAGAAAGGTAAAAGCGAGTAAAGTGAAAGGCACTGAGGAGTAACATGTGGCCCAATCCTTTTGAGAAAAGGATAGGCCTAGCAACTGAACTTATAAAGGCTAAAGAGTTCTTGAGGACACACGGGAGAAATAGTCACGTGCTTTCGCCATATTCCGCATCGGTACTATGTGTTGTGTTGATAAGTGTTGAGTGGGTGGATCTATGCTAGTACACCCTCTAGACTAAGATAAGTGCACTCTTATGATTAAACACCTTGCAAGAATCCGCAAATACAAGATAGTAATGAAGGCATAAGCCTAACCATAGCACTATGATCGATGATCCATTGTTCCCTTGTGCAAAAGCGTGCGAACTGGGGTTCATGTTTTTTTCAGTCCGGCAACCCACCGTAAGCATTCTTTATACACGATGCATTCCCCTAGGTCCTTAATAAGGCAAAGTGTTGAGTGTTCGACTCACACAACACCACTAGGAAAATAACAACACAACTTAAATATCAAACAACACATATTACTTCAACATCATATGACTACTAGCAACTATACTTCTCCCATGTCCTCAAGAACTAAAGTAACTACTCACAAGACATAAAAGAGATCATTGTTAGTGGGGATAAATAGATGGTAAACAATCTGGACACAATTATATTTCTCCAACAAAACTCAATAGCATTCATCACACGATAGTAATCAACACCGGTAGAGTAGAGAGGATAGATAGTACGGATTACAACTCAAGTTGGACTTGTGAGGTGAGATTGGATGACGATTGAGATGGTGTTGCTGTTGGGGATGATGTTGATGATGATCTCGATGATGCCCGTGACGATGGCGATGATCTCCCCTTCCAGGTGGTGTTCTCCTAGGTGGAATCTGCCCGCCGGAGATGTGTTTTCCCCTCTGTTGGTTTCCGCCACGGAACGACAGAGGAACTCGTGAAACTCCTCTTTTTTAGTGTTTTCAGACGACGTGTGATATATAGGCCAAAGGGGGGAGCCGGGAGTGGCCCCAGGGGTCCAGGCGCCCTCCCCGCGCGGCCAGGGTGGGGGCCGCGCCAGGTGGCCTCCTGGGCACGCTGTGGCCCCCATCTGGCCCCTCTTGTGCGTGTCTTCGTCATCCTTATGGAAAATACCCTCTGTAGATTTTCAGGTAATTTGGAGGTCTTCTCCTTCAGCAACTCTGCGTCTGCTGCTTCAGCATGGAAAGTTGCGAACTATGTAAATTAGCCAAAACAACATAAGAATAGCATCATAACATGAAATATATATATGAATAAGAAAGAATTACTATATAAAATAGTGATGCATTTTGGACGTATCAGCGGGGAGGAAGTGAAGTGGCGGAAGGCCGTCGAGCGTTCCGTCCGGGTGGAGGAGGAGGAGGAGGTTGTGTTTCTCTACAAGCAGGCCAAAGGCACCAGACGTATCGCTGCCGCATGGAAGTACCAAGCAAAGATGTAAAGTGAAACGGAGAGTGAGATCAAGTACGCTCCAACAAACTACGATAAGCTTGTGGCCGAGGAGCTTCAGCGCGTTGTTGATTCACATGTCAAGGATGCCGAGGCGGCTGAGGAGGCCCTCGCCCAAAGCGTTGGAAGGACGCCACGAAGCAAAGAGGAGTGGATTAAGAAGAGGCAACGTAGGAGGATGAGATTTTAATGAGTAGTAGTGCTAGTAGTAGTAGTTGTTGTACTAGTAGTAGTAGTAGTAGTAGTAGTAGTAGTGGTTATGTTTCTTTTTTAGAGTTGTAGTAGTTTGTAAGATTTGAAGGGCATGTACATGTTGGGAATGTGCCCTAGAGGCAAATAAAATATGTTTTATTGGCATATTCCATTATTTCATAATACGTTTTATACGATGCTATAACTGTATTAAGCGGAAACCTTAATTCACGTGTGGTATACAAACAACTAGGTCCCTAGTAAACTCCAGTATACTAGTCCATTGGGAAATTAACGATCAAGGTTTCCTGATCATGAGCAATTAAGCTATTGACAATGGAGTCGTATCATTGGGATAATGGTATGATGGACGTACACCCACTAGAAGTGTTGCAATGTGATCAAGTCACATAGTTCAACATTGCGATAACTTCAACGTAGTGACCAGATCCTTTGACCGTAATGATCATACGTAATTTCTATCCATGAGGATGCTTTGATTTGCAACCCATCGCCTGATTGAAATATGCTGGCTATAACGGTGTACTTTGGGTATCCAAAATAGATATGTTGATGAGTATGAAAATAGATCAAAGCGGGATTTGTCCATCCGAGTGACAGATAGGTACTCTGGGCCCACTCGGTGATATTACATCATAAAGATTACGCAATCATGTGACTGTGGCACCCCGGCTCAGAGCAACCGATTTACCTTACATTGCCAGCCCAGAGATCATGTCTTCTGGCAATGCACAACAAATTGGTACAGAAACAACTGCTTTTTTAATAATTATACATGTACATAGGTTCACGATACAAATGATTACGAGGCATGGCGACACATCTTGTGCGGCAATAATATCTACATTATTTATGTTACATCTCGGGGCCTCAATACGAGCGACGAGATACTCTACGGCAGCGGAATAACGGGGTGATGGAGCTCCACTCCACAGGGACACTGCTGGGATACGACCTAGTTCGCGAAGTACGGCACACCAGAGTCTTCATGCTCAGCTTCTCCTGCATCTGGCATGACACGCCAGGTCAGTACATTGAATGTACTTGCAAGCTCACAACAGCCATGTCTTCAGGGCGAACAATCATCAACAATGCAAGTATAACATGCAACATAAGTATTAGATAGATTATATCATTACCGCTCGTCCATGATCATTGCATGACCATGAACCTTACCTCTGAGTCCATCCTGACTTAGCCTCCGGGTCATCGCGTAACCGCAAGTTAACTTCATCATATTACCGGTGTATGTGTTGACCCAAGTGCGACCTAGTACGAACGGTGTCCATTTTCGTGGACTTGGCTATTCGAATATGTAACACCCTCACTGTCAATGAACAGTAATCACTGTTACTATTCATCTCTACTGTTCAAAACTTTTGTTTGATCAACTGGTTCAGTTCAAATTCAAATTCTCCTTTGATATTGTTGCAAGCAAATATGAACCATGGACCTTGATCATCATTGGCCAACTAAAGTCCCAGCCATTTGAATTAAAATTCAAACAAACCCTAAGATGCCTTTTGATGAAATATTAAAAACAAAGTGAAAATAAATCTTTTCCAAAAATCTTGGAACCACTTTTATAAAATCCCAAATAATCACTGGACCAAATCCATATGGGTTTGGGTATTTATTATGCTATGGAAAATTCTAACAAATCAAAACAGTGGCCAAAAACCCTATTTAAATCATTTAATATTTAAATCAAATATTAAATGACTTTTATTATTGCCAATCTTTTTGTGGCAGAAATATATGGTGTTACACTAATTTTAGAACCTACTACATATTTTACAAAAAGGCCAAAGCAACTAATATAAATAGAAAAGAACAAAAGCTGAAAAGAAAATACAGAAAGGGATAAAAGGCAAAGAGGCCCACCCCCTACCCCCTGTTTCTCCCCGGCCCAGCTAACAGCCAGCCACCCCCGGCCCAACCCACCTCCCCCTCGTCTTCTTCTCGTACGGGGAAGGCGTGGCGGCCATCCCCCGGATAGCCACGCCGTGGAGGCCATCCAAGCCCCTTCGGCGAGGATAAGGCCACGGACCCCGGTGCCCCCCTAACCTAACCCTAGCCCGCAGTCCCCCGCGCCCCCTGGATCTGGAGCCCCCCTGTCCTTCGTCTTCGCAAGTCGCACCCGAGCCGCCATGGACGCGGGCTCGTTAACACCCGCGGCCATCGTGCTCCCCGCGTCGCGCCGCCACGTCCAGGAGGTGCGCCATCGTCGACTTCGTCACTCTGCTGGAGGAATCGGACCTGGTCGCCCTCAAGACGGCGCGAGCTCCATCGCCTTCAACCACGGCAGCCGGCGAACTCCGCGCGATTCCGGCCACCCCCATCCTTCCCCGCGCCCGCTGCCATCCACTTCCGGCTCCCAGTGAGCCTACGCCCGTTTTCCCCCTCTCCCCGCTCCTTTGGACGCACGGGAGCACCTTCCCCGTCGGCCCAGTGCTCCGGCCGCCGCTGCGGACTTCGTTCCGGCGAGCACAGCCCACCCCAGGCCGCGTTAGTGGTCCCAGTAGGAGCGCGGGGGAACCCCCAGTCGAACGGTACCCTCCGTTGTGCCCAGGGTCGCCGGAGCGCGACTCCGGCCTGGCGCCGCCGTGCAACTGGCTCCCGGCGAATAGCCGCCGGCATGGCTCGGCCTAACCACGGGGCTAATCCCCAGTTTAATCAGTAACCCTCCCCCCATACAGTATGACAGGTGGGCCAACCCCCCTGCTAATTGCTACTGATTTTACTAAATGGGGATAACCCCTTTGTATGACTGATGGGCCCTAGACCTTAAACCATTTCTCTAGGATAATTAAAATGCAATTAGAATAATGTCTCAATGACTTGTGGACCCCTCTGGATATTTCAGATTAAACATAATGGATTATATAAAATCAGTGGCTGACATGTGGGGGCCCCTGATCTGTTAATTAAATAAAAATGGTTTAAATGCCCCTCCCTATGACATGTAGGTCCCAATGGTCAGTTTGACCAGTCAAATGGACTTGTGGATAATGTTAGAATTATTAATAAAAATAATTCCAGAAAATCTTTTAAAATGATTTAAAACTTTGAAATTCAATAACTTTTAATCCGTAAATCGGATCGAAAAACTTTATACATGAAAATTGATCAAAAAAATATAACGAATACGGATACGCTATCCGTATGTCTACCCCACCCCCCTAGCACACCGATCATCGACATTCCCCCCTCCGGGTTGTATGTCAATAATTCCCGGTACCGTTTAAAAAGTACCCGGATGAATTTATTTCGAACACGAAAGTTGTCCGGAATGGTTCAACTAACTCGGATACACCCCCCTTAAGTTTGTCCGTCACCCACGACACCTCCGGCATGAACCCTTCCCCCTCCGGACACCCTGTCCGGTAATCACCCGGAGCCGGTAGTTCATCCCCGGATGAATTCCCGCTTTGAGCCTGATACATCGTATTGCGTTAGAACACCGTTAACATTCCATCTATCATGTCATGCATATGTTTGTATATTATTGCTGTGTATTTACTGTTTCCTCCCCCTCCCCTTAATCTCCGGTAGACCCTGCTGCTACCGCCGACTACACTGCTGCCGGGTACGACTACTTCGTCGACGACCCTGCCCCTACCGTCGAGCTTCCAGGCAAGCAGAGCCATTCTCTTCCCCAGATATCGCCTATCTTTCCGTACATTTCTTGCACTAGGCATTGTTACTGCTGCTGCTACGTTACAATCCTATTCAATTGCATAGCTTGTTTTTGTCGCCCCTTGATGTACCTCTTTTATCCGATGCTGCCTATTATTATTATGCATTATTCAGCAGTGAGCCCTGCGCATTGTTATCTAGGATTAGATAGAGGGCCGTGATCACTCAGGAGAGTGAACGCGGATACAAATATTATAACTACACAGGTACGGTACAAAGCAGACACCGCCAAAGGCCCCTATCTGGGTTATGCCTAGTCACCTCAAGTGTGAGCTATCAAGGAGTAATCCTTGTACTCCACCCGAGGCTGACTTTGTCTTGCCGCCATAGGGTCCTGGACAGCGGTTGTCCTTAAAGGTAAGAAAGTCGGGCGACCCAACGGTGCCCGCGAGAGGTATATCGTCGGGAACGACAGGGAGGGTACGACCGACGTTACTGGCGTGCTTGGCCCCTGCTCGTATCTCGCGAGAGTTACCAAACCACGAAAGTCGAGCTCTACCAAGAGCACACGCGAGACAAGGTAAGGAGACGGTTCACCTTGTTGGTAACCGCAGTGACTTGGTGGAGCAACAGGGCAGGCACCGATGTACTGGTGGTCCTGACTGCTGTCGTTGACCGCGGGTCGGTTAAGTCGACGCTACGATAACGGTTGTCACGCAGGTTAATTAAAATGCTAAATGGTTCGGCGGATGTCTTGAGTAGCCTTTTGGCTTGTACGCACTACCTACACGTGGGACGAGGAGTGTGGGCTCCCCTGCATCGTAGTCTCGTTCGAGGGTCTTCAGACGTCAGCAGTACCGCGGGCTGATTGCCGGGAAGTGGTGTTGTCTTCTCTTGCTCGAGCGGTGTATTTGTATTTGCTTTGATTTTGCTTCACCGGCCAGTCACGCACCGTGCAGGAGTACGTTCGGGTTAGGGTCCAAAGCCCGGCATACATAGGGTATAGTCCGGCGGATGACCTCTCTGTTGAGTTTGAAAGATGGGCTATGAAGTGTCGGATAGCCTCGGTGGAGCATTCCCTAACAAGGTTCCCGCCACCCTGGAGATCGGTGCGTGTAGGGTAACACAAGTGCACCCCTTCAGGGAAGATTAATCTATTCGAATAGCCGTGTCCATGGTAACAGGACGCTTTATGCTGAAGCTGGATCTTACCACTAGAAACTATTATTATTAAATTGTTTGGTTCCGGGTTTTCTTCCTCGCGGGGATGTCGAGGAGGTGAAATCGGAGGCATTGCTAATTATTACAACTTATTATTATACAATGCTGCAGCAACTTCTGCTGCATTGTTACTTTATGCTTTATATAAACTGTTGGCTGATTCTTACCTCATGCTGCAAGACATCGTCGGAAGATGCTAGTCTTCGTTAGGCCTAGCTTCTTATCCTTGTTCTGGATTTCTGTCTTTCAGTCCACTATATACAGCCTCTTCTTTCCGTTGATACAATGCATATTGCTTAGTAGCGGACGTAAGACTCGCGGGTATACTAGATACTCACCTGCTTTATTTCCTTTACTGTTTTGTCTGATCGGCCGCTGCAGTCTACGTTGGAGTCCAAGAGCAGGAGATCCCCGATGTCGACCACCGCAACGTGAAGATCCCCGATGCCTTCTACGACGTCGAGTTCCCCGTTGACCAGGAGTAGATTGGAGGTTCCCAGGCAGGAGGCCTCGCCTTTTCGATCGTTGTTGATATTTGTGCTAGCCTTCTTAAGGCAACCTTGTATCCTTGTGTCTGTACTCAGATACTATTGCTTCCGCTGACTTTGTGCTCTCGAGCTGTTGTATTCGAGCCCTCGTGGCCCCTGTCTTGTATTAAACAGCTTGTATTATTTTATTTGTAGAGTTGTGTTGTGATATCTCACCGTGAGTCCCTAATCTCGATCGTGTACCTTGCGTGTATGATTACTGTACACGGCCTGATTTTGGGGGCGTCACAGAATAGATTTGATAACACTCTGCAGAGGTTGTGCACTTTACCCACACCATGGAGCTCCTTGTCCAAGGACTAGGACTACTCCAACGAAACTTGACTACCGCGTAATCCTCCTACGGTGCCACCGACATCGCATGTCTTGGGTATCCCTACCATCGCATGGCCCTGACCATCGCATGGTCCTTAACTCCGTCCCACGCAGGGACTCCCGGGTAAACAAATCAACTCTGGATCTCGATATTACCACCACCTACCTGATCAGGGTAGCGTGCAATGTGTAACCTCCCCTCTTTGTTGACATCCGTGAAGGCACAACGATAGCCCAAGCAAAGGCCTTCCCACACAGGCAAATGTGGCTGCACGAAATGAATCCGGTTCGGTGGCACTTGGACAACTGTTAGTTCATGTTCATTAAGTTCCAACCAAGTTCATTAGCAACATGAGATCAGTTAATAGTCCAACATGAGAGTAAACATATGAGCATGATACCACCAAACATGTGCAGAAATTAATATGGATCAACATGAATACAACGGGCATGGTCATGGGATCAACACATAGGCAACAATGGCATATATCATGATGGAATCAACATGGATATGTCATGAGCTCAAGCAAACTTGTATATGATCAGAGAACATATCAATGTTAATTTAACATGGCATAATTTAATTAATTATTTAATTAAATTTCAAGCAATTTCAATATAAATGAGAAAAGCATCATGCAACACATCAAGACCATCATGAAAAGAATTTTATGGCTTGCCTTGGTCAAGTGGAGTGTCACTGAACTCCTGGTTCTCAGCAAGCAAGTTGGATTCCTCTGAAATCAATTTTAAAAGAGCAAAACAAAATAGGTGAAATGCATTTTGCTTCTGTCCAGTACATCTGGACAGAGAGGAAAATTACCAAACTTTGCCAACTTAAAGAGGATACCAAGAAAAAAAATTAGCAGAAAGAATCAACTCATTTGGCCTTGTGGTTTAGAAGTTATCAATGGTCAAAGTTGGGTCAAAATACCCTTTTAAAATGATTTAAATGATTTTCTGAGAAATTCTCTGGAGGGGCCACGTCGAAGGCGTATTCCTGCGAGGCGCCTCCATTCAGAAAACGATTCGGGAGGGGCTGGGTCACTGGCAGGTGGGGCCTGCCAGTCAATTTGACTGGGAGAGAGAGGGAGATAGGGCCCGTCGGCTCCAGCGAGAGGTTTCGCCGGCGGTAAGGTCCTGCCGGTGGTGGTAGTCTACACTAGACAACGGAGGAGGTGATGGTGAGCGCGATCGTACCAAGAACTTGGCGAATGGCGTCTGGACGGCGAGGCGGGGGTCTTCTCAAGCTTCTGGCGGCGGCGGGAGCTCGTCGGCGTGGAGGTTTTCTGCAGGAATCCCACCGGCGAGTGCACTGTTAGAACCACCAGAGACAAGGGAAGTTAGGCGAAGCAATGGTACAGCTAGGGAAGCACCAGGGGCGGTTGTCCACGGTGGCGACCTCACGGCGGAACTCCGATGAGATTCACTGCCTCGGGCCTCCCCAGCGGGCGTTCCTGGGATTCTGCTCGATTGGAGTGGACTGGGGGTGGATGCGATGCTCAAAGGCGAAGGGGGTGCGGGTTTTTATAGGGGGCGACGTGATTCTGTCGAGGATGCGGCCGGGCAGAAGCAATTGGAGCAATGCGGGCGAGGGGATAAGCTTGAGCTGCTCCGGCATGTCGAGGGCCTTCTAGAGGTGTGCTGGCGCGCGCGCGAGCGGCTCCCGAGGAGCTGCTTCGGCTGGGCGACGAGTCATGTCGGCACTGGTCGCTGCGGCGGATCTGCATCGACGAGAAAGGCGGCGGGAGGCACGGCTTTGCTGGGGCAGGTGGCAAGATGGCGTGTGATAACCCTCAACTGTAGGGGATCGAGATAGTCTTCGCGGGCAAGATAAACCAATTTATTCATTCGACACTTGGGGACACAAATAATACGTACAAGCTTTGAAAATTGAGTTGCCAGTTCAACTGCACCTGAAATAAACACTTGCTTGCACAAAAGTATTAGTAGAAACGGTAATATGGTAGTGGTAGTGTAGGTGATAATAGTGGTGATAGTGGTGGTGAAACGGCAAAAGTAAAACAGCGAAAGTAAACAACTAGTAACCAGCGGAAAGAAACACTGTAGGCTAGGGAGATGGATGGTTGGGCATTGCTGGGATGAGATCAAACATGTAATAGATTCTAACACGGGCAAGGCTCATGGAAAAGAAAGGATCATCTAGGCAAATACCAAACATCAGGCATGTATCCCAAGGTAGTTGTATGTTCTTGCAATAAGAACTTTGCACAACATCTTTTGTCCTACCCTCCCGCTACGAACGGGGCCAAAAGGAACTTAGGGAGGTTAAGGTACTCCCGTCAAAGAGCACCGGAACAAAGCATTAACACTTCATGGATACACGGAATCCTCAAATTATAGTTCATGCCCTTTGGTGTCCCAAGTTGTTACCATTGGGATCGCCGGTTCCGGACTATAATAGGTGCATACAACTCATAGATAGGACCATGAACACCTCAAACTCAAGAAACAAAAGGGTGATCAGATCTGAAATCATGGCACTCAGGCCCAAAGTGGCAAGCATTAAGAGCAACAAGTTGTAACAGGGATGATAAACACCAAGTAGATGATAGGCAACATGCCCCCAACAATCTGATGAACTATTACATGATCTAACTCATCCAATACCTACTATCCCCTTTTCCTATAGCAGGAAATTACTCACACATGAGAGAAGAAGTCATGGAGGGGTGATGGAGAGGAGATGATGATGACGATGACGATGGCGATGATTTTCCCTCACCGGAGGCCAAAGCAGCCTCCAGATAAGCTCTCCCGGAGAAGAACAGAGGGTTGCGGCGGCTCCGTGACGTAGATTGGAAAAGCGACTTCTGTTTCGGAGTTTCCTTGCCGAGGGAATAAATAGGGCCAAGGTAGGGCACAAGGGGGTGTGGGACCCACCCAGGAGGGCAGGTGGCGCGGCCAGAGGCTGGGCCGCGCCCCCACACCCTTCTGGGTGCCCCCTGGCTGCTCTGTGGCCCCCATTTGGCATTGTCGAAGCTTCTGGAATGCTGATTTTTTACATAAATTTTGTGGATTTTTCCAGCGTACCTAAATATCTAGAAACCTGCACAATATAAAACAGCACTGGTAGCTCTGCTGAAAACAACGTCAGTCCGGGTTAGTTTCGTCCAAATTATGCAAGAATGAAGCCAAGACAACAGCAAAAGTGTTTGGAAAAGTAGATACGTTTGAGACGTATCAACTCCCCCAAGCTTAGCTATTGCTTGTCCTCAAGCAATTCAGTTCAAAGAACTGGATGCGACAAAGAAAACTTTGACAAACTCTTTTGCTTCATTTGATGTATATAAGCATGTACTACGAAAGAGTTTAGCAGGTTTTGACACCATGCTATAAGGACAATGCACGAAGCAATCCTTCTTTCATGTGATCAGTCACAAACAAACAAAAGTAAATAATATGCTGCTGAAAATCAATTCAAGATCACAATGCACATAGCATGAACATACTAGAGTGGTATCTCGCTATCCTCCATGAGTGAAGAAAAACATAAATGCAGAAACTCCTCCGGAGTTTTAAAGGAGACTAGAACTAAGAATTTTTGACTAGCAATATCACAAGCATGCAGAAGACAATGTGGTACTTTGGGACAATGCATTTTACACTAAGAATGACAATTATGCTCTCAATAGTTGGTGCTTTGAAGAAAGAAGGTGAGACTCTCGAACCGTGGATTTTGATGGCAAGGTTAAAAACCCGTGAAAGGAAGCAAAGACTAAACATGTGCCAGAGCTCCTGGTTTTGAAAACAAAGATAAAACTCTTTTTGAGAAGTGCAACTTTCCAGTCAACGGTGAACGGTAAAGGTCTCTCAATATCTCCCATGCCAACCATATTATTGCCTTTTGCTTACACATGTTCCCTTATCCATAAATCCTTTGATGGTCTACGAAACCTTTATTTTTCCTCAAGGATGGAAGGAGGGTATCGTTCCATCTATCATAAGCAACATTTGGTCCATTTCACTCCATCATCAAGTATGGGGGAGGCGTAACTCTCATATATTTTTTATTGACTAGTTAAAACTTCTGTCAAAATATTTTTGGCATGGTAGATACTGATTTTCCCTCAGCGCACCATGAGCTTGTACGGTTGCAAAAGGGAAGCTTTTGAATAAATTTTGATATGTCACAAGAAAGTCTAAGTTAGGAGT
Organism: Bromus sterilis; assembly: GCA_950022295.1. Taxonomy (NCBI): domain Eukaryota; kingdom Viridiplantae; phylum Streptophyta; class Magnoliopsida; order Poales; family Poaceae; genus Bromus; species Bromus sterilis. The sequence continues at coordinate 259,877,579 of OX465598.1, read as the reverse complement.
GGCCGATAAATACCACATACAGGTAGGTATGGTGGACTCAAATGGAATAACTGGTTTGAAAAGGAGTTTGGATGCACAAGCAAAATTCCTCTTGGTGCGAGTGAAGGCTAGCAAAAGACTGGGAAGCGACCAACTAGAGAGCAATAATTGTCATAATCATTTAGAGCGACATAGTAACATTGAATCGGGCATGAAAGTGATATAACTATTCTAAAATAAAAAGGTCATCAAGGCAGAACAAACTTTTTAGTCTTAACATGCGTGAACATGTGCCAAGTCGATCCAAGAATTCTCCGAAGGGAAATACCACTTCAATATGCCAAACCATGAACAATGCAATGCATTTCAATCATTTCAAGCAACACATTATGAACTCTAGATATTTGAGACTAACCACAAAGAAATCATGAACCACTAGGAAAGCATTGTAAACATAGCACTATGTCGCTACAAGTTGGTCTCTAAGCATAAGTACATGCATATGTACAAAAGTAGAAACAAAAAGAGTTCATACCAGCTTTCCTTGTTGCATCCCTTCCGTCGATCTTCGTCATTACTGCCTTGTCACTTGCACAATCGAACGTAGGAAATATATAATCAAATGCCATCACGGACTCGAGCTGAACTCTGAAAACAAAGCAAACTGAAGAGAGAAAGAAAATCTTTTTTGGGTTTTTTCAAAGACTAAAATAAAAAGAAAAGAGAAATCTTTTTGGGTTTTTGCAAAATAAAAATTACAAAGAAGAAAAGGCAAAGACTTGAAAAAGATCAAAGCGAACAAAAAGGCTGATACAATGGGAAGGGAGGAGAGTACGTACTCCCCCAAGCTTAGGCTTTTGGCCTAAGTTGGGCTCGTCTACTGCGGGCCCGCGGAGCCTCCTGCTCCGGGGTAATGTTAAGTCCAAGGGTTGTATGAGCCCTCCGGTGCGTACACTGGAGTCCTCGGATCCTCCCACGAGGAAGGTCCCTCATCCCAACCAGAGGAAGACCCTCCGTCCCATCGGGCGACGGTCTCCTCCTGGACGGGTGGATACACCACGCACTCCTCCTCATTTGGCGCAATCCCCTCCGTGGGGTCGTGAAACTGGTATCTTCCCATGATCTCATCAAACTGGGTATCTGAAAAGCGGTATCCGTTCTTGCGAGAAAAATCAAACACAACTGGTGCAGGTAGACGGATGATGCATTCCACATCGCCCTCAAACTGCAGAATATAATCAAGTGCATAACGGTCAGAGGCCCTAGTAACAAAGAAATGCCTTTTCATGGCAGCCAAGTCAAGACTAACAAAAGGAAAAAATGTATCATCTGGGCGCGATTCTCCTTTGAGAAACTGCAAAAGAAGTGTGGCATAGACGCTACCAAAGAGATCCCCCTTGTTGCTACTAGCAGCAAGGCGTCTAGCAATCAGTGTGCCCACATGATACTCGTGATTCCCTGAGAGGGCGTTCGCCATGATAGCACTATCAGGCGAAGAAGTGTTGCTCGTGTTGTCTCAAGCCAACACCCCTCTAGCAATATAATACGCGAAATACCTGAGATGAGGAAACAAAATATTGGAGATCTTCTGACGGTTAGTGTTCCTCACTTCAGTGTTGCACAACGAGTCGAGAAGGGTCTTGAGTGCAGCAGTTTGAGAAAAAACATTTCTCCTCTTCTCTCCTCTGTCGGGAAAACCTAAAGCTTCACAAAAGGTACTCATAGGCATGGTTAGTAACCTTTCATAAACCTGAAATACAACAGCATCATTTTCAGGATAGAATCTGAAACTGTTAATAAATATAGAAGTGAGTGTTTCATACTGTGGCACACGGCTTGTCACAAGCCGTGTCAAACCTGCTCTGGCACACAGGGCGTCGAACTCTTCCTGTATGTCGGCATCCTTCATGAAATATGTGCATGGAAATGCCATGGCCTTTGCGGGTGATGCATCCAACAGCTCCGAGGGTACGATTTCTTCATTGTAGCTCACTCTCGTAGTTGAAGGTGAAGATGTGGACCGCGTAATACGGATAGAGCGCTCGGTTTTCTTCTTCCCAAGCCTTCTTCCTAGCCTATCCATTTATGAATTTTTTGACAAATCACAAAAATGAAGGTTTAAGCAAAACTAGTTTGGGAAAAATATTCTATTTACTTTACAAAGGCTCAAACTAGCAACAAAACTTGAAAAAAAATTCTACACAAAAAATTAAGCTCAACTAAACAGCACCAAGAGCTACTAAATACTCACTAATGAAGCCACCAACTAGAAAACTAATTGTAGGGGTGAGGGAGTCACATACCAAGGAGTATTTGTTACAAATTTCAGCTCAAACGAGTGGTTGTAGAGGGAGAGCGAAGTTCCGTGCTCAAGAACAGCAAGAACACGAAACCAGAGCAAGAACGCGAGTTTTCGGGGTGAAAGAGAGAGAGTGGAAGAAGAGATGCCATCAGAGGGTGCTTGTGGGCCCCAGGAAGGTGTGTGTCGCGACCAGGGGCTGGGTTGCGCCACCTAGCCTCCTGAGCCAAGGGTGGACCCCCTTGGTCAGCCACAGGTACTTCCCGATGGCATTTTACCTGGAAAATTTTATTCTGAATTTTTTGGAATTTTCTGGGCAACTTCAGTGTAGAGAATTTTTCAAAGTTCAAAAAGCTGCAAAAACTTTCGTGAACTTGAGACAAAAGTTAGAACAAGGGAAGATTTAAACAAAAAAACAAAACTTTGGGCACAGCAAGGAGAATAAAAGCTAAAGTAAATGAAAACATAACAAGCTCAGCTTTTTTACCTATATAAAACACGCTAGTTAGCAAGGTTGATCAAGTCTTACCAACAAATCGGTGATATATATAGCAGAAAGTCTCGCTTCTTATGAAGTGATCATTGCACTCTCACTTTGATGGACATTGTACCTACCATAAAAATTTTGTATTTTTGGTATACATGTAGTGGACAATCCCATTCTCCAATCTTCACGGTCTCGATATTCTCAATGGAGTTAAGGCCATGCCTTTTGTCAAAAAAAATTGGAAAATACACCGTGTGTTCTTTTTCATTCACGTTGAAAGTAACCTTCCCTTTATTGCAATAAATAATGGCACCTGCGGTGTTAAGAAACGGTCTACCAAGAATAATGAACATGCTCCCATCCTCGGGCATGTCAAGCACAACAAAATCAGTAAGTATTAAGAAATTGTCAACTTCAACACGAACATCCTCACAAATACCGATCGGGGCGGCTGTGGACTTGTCGGTCATCTGAAGAGAGATATTTGTAGGAATTAGTTTCTCTAAACAAAGCCTTTTGTAGAGAGAAAAGGGCATAACACTCACTCCTGCACCAAGATCACATAAGGCAGTTCTCACATAATTATTCTTTATGGAGCAAGGAATGGTGGGTATACCTGGATCACCGAGCTTCTCAGGAATCTTTCCACTGAAAGAGTAGTTAGCAAGCATAGTAGATATTGCCTCATTAGGAACTTTTCTTTTATTAGTAACAATATCTTTCATATATTTAGAGTAAGGAGGTAACTTAATAGCATCAGTCAAAGGAATTTGAAGAAAAAGAGGTTTCATCCACTCACAAAACTTGTTGTAGTGCTCTTCTTCTTTGGTTTTGACAGACTTACCTGGAAAGGGCATGGATTTATGTACCCATGGTTCTCGTTCCTTCCCGTTTTTTCTTGCAAGGAAGTCTTCTCTAGTGTACTTCTTGCGCTTATCAGGTTCTTCTTCTTCTCGAACCTCAGGTGGATCATTCTTTTCAGCATATTTTTCGGGTTCAGCGTCGTCTTCAGTCTCAGCATCGGAGGTAGATATGTTGTTTGGATCAACAACATGTTCTTCTTCTTCTATAGGATCATTGGCATTTTCAGCTTCCTTGTGTTTCTTTTTCTTCTTCTTATTCTTTGGAGAGCTAACAATTTCTTCTTCCTGCACTTGAGAATCTTGCTCGATCCTCTTCGGGTGCCCCTCTGGGTAGAGAGGGTCCTGGGTGTGTGTTCCACCCCGAGTCTTTATACCATAGGCCTGTAAATTGTCTTGTTTGGCATTGTTAGCAAGCAAATATTTTTGCACATTAAAAATTTGTTGAAGCTGAGTTTGAACTATATGAAAATGCTTCACAAGACATTTAACATCATTAACTTTTCTTCCTAGAACATCAAGCAAACTTTTGATAGCAAGAGTATTATCATGCAACTGACCTTGTATCTTTTCATTAAAGTGACTTTGCTTCATAATAAAATTATCAGGATCATCTAAACATTGGTCAGGAGGCTTACCTTTAGGGATGTCACTTGCATTGAAATCTAAAAGAGAGTGTACCTCTACCATAGGTGGGTGAGTGGTAGGCTCACACAGCTTCTCAATTGGAGGTAGATTCTTCACGTCTTTAGCTTTAATACCTTTCTCTTTTATAGACTTCTTTGCTTCTTGCATATCTTCGGGGCTTAGGACAAGCATGCCTCTCTTCTTTGGTGGTGGAGGTGGTTCAGGGACGGACCAGTCTTTGTGGTTTTTGGCAATCTTTCCCATCAATTATTCTGCATTGTCCGTTGTTCTTTGCCTGAAAACACAACCAGCACAACTATCTAAATAGGATCTAGATTTATCAGTTAGACCCGCATAAAATATATCAAGTAATTCATTCTTAGGGATCTCATGTCCCGGTCTAGCCTTCAGCAAACCGCAAAATCTCCCCCAAGCTTTAGGGAGATGCTCATCCTGCAACAGTTTAAAGTTATAAATTCTTTGTAAAGCAGCATGTTGCATATGAGCAGGAAAATACTTATAAATGAAAGATATAGTCATATCTTGAGGACTCTGAATGGAACCGCATGGTAGTGCATCGTACCATGCTCTAGCATCTTGTTTCAAAGAAAAAGGAAGAAACTTGGTCACATAAAAGTTATGGATCCTTTCATCAGTAGTAAACAAGCTACCAAACTCAGTGAGTTTGGTCAGGTGCTCGATAGCATCATCATTTTCTCTGCCATAAAAGGGATCAGCTTCAGCTGTGGATATAAGTGAAAGGTCAACAGAGAAATTATAATCCGGATCAGTGATGCATATAGGAGACGAAGCAAAAGTAGGATCAGGAATAAACTTGTTCTTCAAGGATTGCTTTGCAAGCAACTTCTTTATAGCGGCAGGGTCGGAATCAACACATTCATTAAGCTCCCTGCAAAAATCATCATCAAGTATAACATAATCGTCCTCAAGGAGTTTATCCTTAAGGCCAGTAAAATCATGAATTTTTCCAATAGGGGTTTTGGTAACAGGGATTTCAACTCCCGAGAATCGGGCAGCAGCAGCAATCTGTTCTTCAATAAAAGAACCAAGTGAACCAGTAGTCTCAAAGGTAGTAGAAGCATCATCAAAATTGTCTGACATATTTCCAGACTCAGCAGAAATAGCATGTAACTTAGGTGAATCAAACTTACTCATAACTGAAGGTGAATCAAGTTTAGCACTAGAGCTAAGAGTAGTACCTCGTCTCGTACGGGATGGTAAGATCGGAACCTTGGGGTCTCCTTTCTTACCCATAGTGGATAACGTGCAGCAGGCAGGATACTTCAAGTAGACCTATAAATAAAGCTATGGTCCCCGGCAACGGGGCCAGAAAACAGTACTTGATAACCCTCAACTGTAGGGGATCGAGGTAGTCTTCGCGGGCAACATAACCCAATTTATTGATTCGACACTTGGGGACACAAAGAATACGTACAGGCTTTGACAATTGAGTTGTCAGTTCAACCACACCTGAAATAAACACTTGCTTGCACAAATATATTAGTAGAAACGGTAATATGGTAGTGGTAGTGTAGGTGATAATAGTGCTGATAGTGCTGGTGAAACGGCAAAATTTAAACAGCGAAAGTAAACAACTAGTAACCAGCGGAAAGAAACACTGTAGGATAGGGAGATGGATGGTTGGACGCTGCTTGGATGAGATCAAACATGTAATAGATTCTAACACGGGCAAGGCTCACGGAAAAGAAAGGATCATCTAGGAAAATATCAAACATCAGGCATGTATCCCAAGGTAGTTGTACGTGCTTGCAAAAATAACTTTGCACAACATCTTTTGTCCTACCCTCCCGCTACGAACGGGGCCAAAAGGAACTTAGGGAGATTAAGGTACTCCTGTCAAAGAGCACCAGAACAAAGCACTAACACTTCATGGATACACGGAATCCTCAAATTATAGTCCATCCCCTTTGGTGTCCCAAGCTGTCACCATTGGGATCGCCGGTTCCGGACTATAATAGGTGCATACAACACATAGATAGGACCAAGAACACCTCAAACTCAAGAAACAAAAGGATGATCAGATTTGAAATCATGGCACTCAGGCCCAAAGTCGCAAGCATTAAGAGCAACAAGTTGTAACAGAGATGATAAACACCAAGTAGATAATAGGCAACATGCCCCCAACAATCTGATGAACTATTACATCATCTAACTCATCCAATCCCTACCATCCCCTTTTCCTACAGCAGGGAATTACTCACACATGAGAGAAGAAGTCATGGAGGGGTGATGGAGAGGCGATGATGATGACGATGACGATGGCGATGATTTCCCCTCACTGGAGGCCAAAGCAGCCTCCAGATTAGCTCTCCCGGAGAAGAATAGAGGGTGGCGGCGGCTCGGCGACGTAGATTGGAAAGGCGACTTCTGTTTCGGAGATTCCTTGCCGAGGGAATAAATAGGGCCAAGGTAGGGCACCAGGGGGTGTGGGACCCACCCAGGAGGGCAGGTCGCGCGGCTAGAGGCTGGGCCGCGCCCCCACACCCTTCTGGGTGCCCCCCGGCTGCTCTGTGGCCCCCCTTTTGCATCGTCAAAGCTTCTGGAACGCTGATTTTTTATATAATTTTTGTGGATTTTTCCAGCGTACCTAAATATCCAGAAACCTGCACAATATGAAACAACACTAGTATCTCTGCTGAAAACAGCGTTAGTCCAGGTTAGTTTCGTCCAAATTATGCAAGAATGAAGCCAAACCAATAGCAAAAGTGTTTGGAAAAGTAGATACGTTTGAGACGTATCAGCGTGCGGCGAGGCTGGCTACAAGCAGAAGCCAACGCGGGAGGTGCGGAGGCGTGTGGAGGACAGGGGCTGCAGTGCGCGTGCTCGCCCTATGCACGCGTGCACTGGGGGCAGCCACTGCTCGCCAAGCATGTCTGGGGCACGCGTGCAACGTCCACGAGGCCACCTGGGGTATGGAGGCACTGGGGAAGGCTTCTAGTGGATACCAGCTTCAAAAAAATGTTTCTGCAATAGACTTTGGAAATTTATGGAGGTCGATTGGCTTGGAGTGTTGAGCTGAATTTTTGTGTGCAAGCTTGGGTTAGGAAGGAGTATAAGTGGTAAAAAGTCTAGAGCCAATTGCTCAAATTTCAAGGTACTTCCTTCACAGAGTGTCCTCCTGACCAGAAATGGAAAATAATTTTTGGAGGGAAAAAGATGTACTGAACTTGTTGATTTTATTTCATGGAATCATGAGGCATGATCCCATAGCCCAGCACAAAAAGTTTCAATTCAGAAGGAGCAGCAGAAGCAAGGCTAGCTTCAAAAATGAGGAGGAAAAAAACTTATTCCTTTATTGAAAAATGAATTTCTTATGGAATAAAAATATGGCAAGGTCATGGATGATCATAGCTTGATCTAGGACCAGAGGGAGAAAGGTTTGGAGGTCACTTGGCCTAGGAAAAATTTAGATCCAAGTGATCAAGGCCAAAAGAGTTTGCAAATCATCAAGCAAATGAAATCCCAATTTTCGTATATCATTAAAGATTTTTGCAAACAAAAGGGGAAAAAACCAGGATGTCACAAACCTACCCCCCTTAGGGTAAATCTCGTCCTCGAGATTTGGTTGCTCAAGGAACAGATACGGATAGGCGGTCCTTAGAAAATCTTCCCTTTCCCATGTGGCTTCTTCCTCAGTATGGTGTGCCCACAGTACCTTGAAAAACCGTATCACCTTACTGCGGGTGGTCCTTTCCATTTGTTCCAAAATTCTGACGGGTTTTTCGTCATAAGTCAGATCCTGTGTCAGCTCCAATTCCTTCATATCCACTTGCTTGACTGGCGATGCATTGCATTTCCGTAACTGTGATATATGGAACACATTATGAACGTCAGATAGTGCCGGGAGTAGTTCCAGTTGGTAGGCTACCCTTCCTCTTCTAGCCAGCACTGGGAATGGTCCGATGTATCGTGGGGCAAGCTTTCCTCGGGTGTGGAATCGCCTTACTCCTTTCATCGGTGTCACTCGCAGGTAGGCATATTCTCCGGGCTCAAAGTTCACTTCCCGGTGTTTTCGGTCATAGTAGCTCTTCTGGCGAGACTTTGTTGCTCTCAGACGGTCCTAAATTTCCCTGACTTGCTTCTCGGCTTCCAGCATCAAATCTGTACAAAAAATACGGTTGTCACCTGTCTGTGACCAGTTGAGAGGGGTACGACACTTACGTCAATATAATGCCTCAAACGGTGACATCTTGAGGATGGACTGATAACTATTGTTGTGTGAGAATTCCGCATATGGAAAACAATCTTCCCACTTGGTTCCATAGGCCAACACACATGCCCTGAGCATATCCTCCAGAATCTGGTTAACTCGTTTAGTCTGTCCATCGGTCTGCGGGTGATATGCCATGTTGTGTTTTAGTGCGGTTCCCAAGGCTTGATGTAGTCGAGCCTAAAATGAGGAGGTGAACGTGGACCCTCTGTCGGAGGTGATAGTCTTGGGTACGCCATGAAGGCTAACAATCTGGGACATGTATAGTGTTGCCAACTGATCTGCTCGATACGTAGTGCGGACCGGGATAAAGTGGGGCACCTTGGTGAGCATGTCCACAATAACCCAAATGGAGTCGTGACCGCGATCGATTCTGGGTGGCCCCACGACGAAGTCCATGCATATGTCATCCCATTTCCACTGAGGGACTTGTAGGGGTTGCAGCAATCCAGCGGGCTTCTGATGCTCGGCCTTGACCCGATTGCAAATATCGCAGCATGCCACATAATATGCAATATCCTTCTTTATTCCGGGCCACCAAAATGTCATTTGCAGGTCCTGATACATCTTGGTACCTCCCGGGTGGATGGAGTAGGAAGATTCATGTGCTTCGCGCAGTATTTGTTGCCTTAAGTTGTTTTTGTCCGGTACGCATAATCGGTCCTCAAACCATAGTGTATCTTGGTCATCAAGACGGAAGGGTGCTTCTTTGCCCTGCCGTACCTTTTCCTTGATCTTCTGAACCTCTGGATATTGTTTCTGAGCTTCTCTGACTTCTTCCACGAGAGTTGGGGTAATTTCCATGGTCTTCACTTGCAGTGGGTTACATAGCACTAGGTTGAGGCTAGTAAATTCCTCTTGCAGTCTTGGATTCATTCTTATCCACAGAGCACGTACCATGCTTGGCTTCCTGCTAAGGGCATCGGCCACCACGTTGGATTTCCCAGGATGATAGTTGATCCCGAGATCGTAGTCCTTGACCAGTTCCAACCACCTTCTCTGCCTGAGGTTGAGATCCAGTTGTGTGAAAATATACTTGAGGCTCTTGTGGTCGGTATAAATTTCGCATCGTTGGCCAATAAGGTAGTGCCTCCATAGCTTCAGGGCATGCACTATGGATGCCAGTTCCAAATCATGGGTGGGATAATTCCCTTCGTGCGGGAGTAGCTGTCGAGAAGGATATGCTACAACCTTCCCTTCTTGCATTAATACGCATCCAAGGCCGCGTCTGGAGGCGTCACAGTAAATGTCAAATCCTTTGTGGAGATCCGGCAAGGTTAAGACTGGTGCGGAGGTTAACTTGGTCTTTAGTTGCCTGAAGCTTTCATCACAGTCCTTGGTCCAGACAAACTTCTGATTCTTCTTCAATAGCTCGGTCAATGGCTTGGCTATCTTGGAGAATCCTTCAATGAATCGGCGATAATATCCCGCCAAATTCAAGAAGCTTCAGACTTCAGTCACGGTGGTAGGTGGCTTCCAGTTCAATACGTTGGCCACTTTACTGGGGTCTACGGCCACACCTTGTGCTGATAGGATGTGCCCCAGAAATCCCACCTCTTTCAGCCAGAACTCGCATTTGCTGAACTTGGCATAAAGTTGGTGCGACCGCAGTCGTTCCAATACGATACGGAGATGATTCTCATGTTCTTCTTCACTTCGGGAGTATATGAGGATATCATCAATGAATACCACCACAAACTTGTCCAGGAAGTCCATGAAGATCTTGTTCATCATGCCCATGAAGTATGTTGGGGCATTAGTCAATCCAAATGACATGACAGTGAACTCATAGAGACAATATCTCGTAGTGAACGTTGTCTTGGGTATATCTTCTTTCTTGATCTTTAGTTGGTAATAGCCCGTACGAAGGTATATCTTGGAAAATACCCGGGCACCATTCTATTGGTCGAATAGATCATTGATGCGAGGTAAAGGGTATTTGTTCTTGATGGTGACCTCGTTCAGTGGGCGGTAGTCCACACACATTCTCAGACTTCCATCCTTCTTCTTGACAAATAGTAACGGCAATCCCCGGGGTGAGGTGCTAGGGCGGATGTACCCTTTCTGTAACAACTCGTCCAGTTGCTTCTTTAGTTCCACCAGCTCGGGAGATGGCATACGGTAATACTTCTTGTATATCGAAATTGTGCCAGGAACAACCTCGATGGCAAACTCTAGCTCTCTAACTGGTGGCATGCCTGGCATTTCTTCTGGGAAGACATCTCGGAATTCTCGAACCACTGGAATCTTGTCCATGTCATCTATGGTGTTCTGGCATACCATCAACTCCGTCTTTCTTGGCATTCCCACTGCGGTGAATTGGGTTGCTTTCCCCTCTGGGTTGACCAACTTCACTATTCGAGTCTGGAAGGCGAGGCGGACTTGGTGAGCTCTTACCCAATCCACTCCGAGAATTGCATCGATCCCCTTGGATTCAAGCAGAAGAAGGGCGGCTGGGAACTTTAGTTCGTATATCTCAATTGTCAGGTTCTTGCATATCATGTCTGCCCTAAGCATGCCCCCAGGGGTTTGTACCACCACGATTTGTTCCAAAAGAGAGAGGGGAAATTGTTTTGGGTTGCAAAACTCCGCGAAATGAACGAGTCGGTCGCCCCGGAATCAAATAATGTAACTACGGGTATGTTATTAATAGGAAACATACCGATGAATACGTCGGGGGACTCGTGGGCTCCTTCGGCCGAGATATGGTTGAATCGAGCTTGGCGGTAGTTTGAGTTGGGCTGGCCCCTCATGTTGTTGACTTTTGGTGCTGATTTTCCCATCTTGGCGGGGCATTTCCTGGAATAGTGCCCTGGCTTTCCGCAGGTGAAGCAAGTGCCATTGCGAATACAATCTTCCTTGACTTGGGGAGTGATGAACGGCTTTCCTTGGTTTGTCGGCTTGGTGATCGTAGTGTTGTCATTAGTCTAGGAAGGCTTGAAATTGGTCTGAGAAGGTTGTGGGGCGGGTTGCCAGACGCGTGGTTTCCAGAAAGATGGCCCATCATTGGTCTTCTTAGCTTCATATTTCTGATTGCGGTCATCATTCCCAAACTTGGTGTCAATGAAAAACTTGTATTCCCGTTCTTCTATGAGTGCCTTGTTGAGAAGGGTCTGGAAGTCTGGAAAGTCCAACATGTTGAGCTGGCAATAGAGAGTGGCTTTGAGTCCTCCAAGGAAACGATCTATCTTCCTTTCTTCCGTGGCCACATAATGAATCGAGTATCTTGTGAGGTGGTTAAACTTGTTGAGGTACTCAGTTACTGTCATGCTTCCTTGGGCAAGGGAGAGGAACTCTCTATGTTTGACCTTCAATAACCCGGTAGGGATGTGGTAGGTGCGAAACTTTTCCTAGGTAATCTCTTCCTCTGGAGGCCATACTGCCTTGGTATTGTCCCACCAAATTGCTGCGGACCCTTCGAGGTAGTGAGTGGAAAACGGTACCTTGTCAGCTTCCTCGCAGTGAGCAATCTCCAACTTATTTTTAATGGTCCTCAACCAGTCATCAGCTTCCATGGGATTTTCTGCTTGGTCAAAGCTCGGGGGTCGGGTGCGCTGGAAATCGGATAGCTTGGAGCGAAATCCTTGGTTCTGATTCTGTCCCACAATCGTCTGCATGCTTCTCAGTAACTCCATGAGATCTTGGTTTCTCTTTTCTTCAAACATTCTCATGATTTGTTCTGTGGTTTGTGCCTGTAGTGGATGAGGTGGTATTGGTTCTGGTGACAGTCCAGCTTTCCTGGCGGATCAACGAACAGGGGTGTCGTCGCCACCAGAGTTGCTGCCTTCACCTCGCCTCATCCTATATCCGTTCCCAATAAAGCACCAATATAATGAGAAACCACCATCGGGGAAATAAGTAAAGTGATAGCAAAAGAAGCTCGAAACACCAGAAAGCAACAGTTGATGACCATTCGAACCCTTGCAAAAACTGGCGAATAACCCAGCGGCCTCCAGAACGGTCTTGACAACTCGGATCTGGGGCATCCCTGGAATAGCTCAACCACTGCTCAAGACGGTCGAGAATCAACTCAGAACTCGGAGCAGTGCTGATAAGAAGAGGGCAGAGGTCCCCTGAGACGGACGAGAAGACAACTCAGAACACAGGGTCTCCACTGCGAAAAGAAACTCAGCAACTGCCTGAGACGGCCGGAAAGCAGCTCAGAACACAGGCGTGTTGCTGAAAAGAGAAAGTGAAAATGGGCATCCACCCCGGACGACCGACCAAGAATCAGCTCAGAACCAGGTGTGGTGCCACTTTCGAAGAGAAAATCGAGCAGGGGTTTGTTCGGATCACCATGTCAAAACCAGCGGAAAAGCGAGTCAAAGGAAGCATTAGAGATGGCGAAATAAAACGAGATGCACACTCATAAATATACATATCATTACAACCTCATACAAGCATACTAATAGGGAATAGCATAACTGATACTTCTCATACGGCAGTTGACAACATGCACATCATACGATAGATGCAATACATACTCATGCTGCTACTCGACATCACTCTAGTCGTGGAAGTGCAGCCGGGCGAACCATCGGAGCCTCCCTTAGAGTCTGAACTAGCGATGTGGATCGTTCTGTGAGTGGTGACGTTAAGACGGCGACGCTGACGAGAAGACTCTCCCTCAGGAGGAGGAGGAGTACGCTGCCTAAGCATACGAGGAGCAGGGGTAGCAGTCAACGCGGCCCACGCCTGTGGGGTCTCGCGTCGAGTGACTACCGGAACAGTTGGGGACTTTTGTGACGGCATCGGTGCAAAGGTGGAGGGTGGAGGAGGAGGTGGAGACTGAGCTAGGATGATAGAGGCAAGTGCCTCCCTCGAACGAGCCAAATCCTCTGCCAGACTAATGATCAACTCGTACTGAGCGGTCATGTATCGAGTGAGGTGGACGACTGCCCGGTCGCACTCCGAGTCGGTCGGAAAGAGAACCTGCCCTATAGAAGACAGGATGGGCTAGTGGGAGAAACCTGGGTGGGTTTGCATCTTGACCTCCTGCTGGCGTAAGTCCAGAAGGGCGTCCAGAGAATCATAGAGGATAGCCTGCCCCGACGTCGAGGCGGGTCCTCCCTTCACGGAACGTGAAAGGCTGCCTATCGTGAAACTCGTGAAAAGGAACACCCATGCACGGTACTCGTGCACGAAGTCGGCCAGCTTCTCGCGGTACACCTGGAACACCGGGTCTTCTCCATGGGGGTACAGTCGGAGCCAAACTCTGTGGAGCAGCGACAGGAAGCCTGGCGACGAATACTCGTACTCAAAGGGGTAGGGAACAGGTGCCATCTACACTCACAGGTTTAGCCATTAGAAATAATAACTAATGCATCTATATTCATGCCAAACAATCATCCAATGCATCAACTAGAGTGCACACAACAAGCAAGACTCTAGACTAGCGTTGATCTAGAGCTCGCGAACTAGTGTGTCCTACAGTCAGCGCGGCTCGGATACCAATTGTTGTGGCACCCCGGCTTAGAGAAACCGGTTTACCTTACATTGCCAGCCCAGAGATCGTGTCTTCTGGCAATGCACAACAAATTGGTATAGAAACAAACGCTTTATTAATAATTATACAGGTACATAGGTTCGTGATACAAATGATTACGAGTCATGGCGGCACATCTCGTGCGGCAACAATATCTACATTATTTATGTTACATCTCGGGGCCTCGATACGAGCGACAAGATACTCTACGGCAGCGGAATAACGGGGTGATGGAGCTCCACTCCACGGGGACACTGCTGGGATACGGCCTAGTTCGCGAAGTACGGCACACCAGAGTTTTCACGCTCAGCTTCTCCTGCATCTGGCATGACACGCCAGTTCAGTACATTGAATGTACTTGCAAGCTCACAACAGCCATGTCATCAGGGCGAACAATCATCAACAATGCAAGTATAACATGCAACATAAGTCTTAGATAGATTATATCATTACCACCCGTCCATGATCATCGCATGACCATGAACCTTACCTCTAAGTCCATCCTGACTCAGCCTCCGGGTCATCGCATGACCGCAAGTTAACTTCATCATATTACCGGTGTATGTGTTGACACAAGTGTGACCTAGTACGAATGGTGTCCATTTCCGTGGACTCGGCTATTCGAATAGATTTGATAACACTCTGCAGAGGTTGTGCACTTTACCCACACCATGGAGCTCCTTGTCCAAGGACTAGGACTACTCCAATGAAACTTGACTACCACGTAATCCTCCTACGGTGCCAACGACATCGCATGTCTTGGGTATCCTTGCCATCGCATGGCCCTGACCATTGCATTGTCCTTAACTCTGTCCCTCGCAGGGACTCCCGGGTAAACAAAACAACTCTTGATCTCGATATTACCACCAGCTACCTAATCAGGGTAGCGTGCAATGCGTAACCTCCCCTCTTTGGTGACATCCATGAAGGCACTACGATAGCCCAAGCTAAGGCCTTCCCACACAGGCAAATGTGGCTGCACGAAATGAATCCGGGTCGGTGGCACTTGGACAAGTGTTAGTTCATGTTCATTAAGTTCCAACCAAGTTCATTAGCAACATGAGATCAATTAATAGTCCAAAATGAGAGTAAACATATGAGCATGATACCAACAAAAATGTGCAGCAATTAATATGGATCAACATGAATACAACGAGCATGGTCATGGGATCAACACATAGGGACCAATGGCATATATCATGATGGAATCAACATGGATATGTCATCATCTCAAGATACATGTATATGATCAAAGAACATATCAAGGTTAATTTAACATGGCATAATTTAATTAATTATTAAATTAAATATCAAGCAATTTCAATATAAATGAGCAAAGCATCATGCAACACATCAAGACCCTCATGACAAGAATATAATGTCTTGCCTTGGTCAAGTGGAGTGTCACTGAACTCCTGGTTCTCAGCAAGCAAGTTGGAGTCCTCTGAAATTAATTTTAAAAGAGTAAAAAAAAGTGAAATGCACTTTGCTTCTGTCTAGTACACCTAGACAGAGAGGACAATTAAAAAAAATTGCCAACTTAAAGAGGAGACCAAGACAAAAATTTAGAAGAAAGAATCAACTCATTTGGCCTTGTGGTTTAGAAGTTATCAATGGTCAAAGTTGGGTCAAAATACCCTTTTAAAATGATTTAAATGATTTTCTGAGAAATTCCCTGGAGGGGCCACGTCTAAGGCGTATTCCTGCGAGGCGCCTCCACTCAGAAATTGATTCGGGAGGGGCTGGGTCACTGGCAGGTGGGGCCTGCTAGTCAGTTTGACTGGGAGAGAGAGGGAGACAGGGCCCGACGGCTCCGGCGAGAGGTTTCAACGGCGGTGAGGTCCTACCGGTGGCGCTAGTCTACACCAGACGAAGGAGGAGGTGACGGTGAGCACGAGCGTACCCAAAACTTGGCGAATGGCGTCTGGACAGCGAGGCGGGGGTCTTCTCAAGCTTCTGGCGGTGACGGGAGCTCGTCGACGTGGAGGTTTTCTGCATGAATACCACCGGCGAATGCGCCGTTAGAACCACCAGAGACAAGGGAAGTTAGGCGAAGAAATGGCGGGGCTAGGGAAGCACCAGGGGTAGCTGGCTACGGTGGCGACCTCACAGCGGAACTCCGGTGAGATACACTGCCTGGGGCCTCCCCGGCGGGCGTTCCTGGGCTTGTGCTCGATTGGAGTGGAGTGGGGGTGGATGCAATGCTCAAAGGCGAAGGGGGTGCGGGTTTTAACAGGGGGCGACGTGATTCCGTCGAGGATGCGGTCGGACAGAATCAATTGGAGCAGTGCGGGCGAGGGGATAAGCTTGAGCCGCTCCGGCGTGTCGAGGGCCTTCTAGAGGTGCGCTGGCGCGCGTGCGAGCGGCTCCCGAGGCGCTGCATCAGCGGGGCGATGAGTCACGTCGGCACTGCTCGCTGTGGCGGCTCTGCATCGACGAGCAAGGAGGAGGGCGGCGCGGCTTTGCTGGGGCAGGTGGCAAGCTGGCGTGCAGCGAGGCTGGCGACAAGCAGAAGCCAACGCGGTAGGTGCGGAGGCGTGTGGAGCACAGGGGCGGCGTGCTGGTCTGCTGTCAAACACTGGCGGTGGTGGTGCATCCTCCGGCGAGCAGCGCGGCTTTGGACAGGGGCAGTTGGCGCACGGGTGAGCTTCCGGAGCTACAGACATAAGGGCGCAACCATGAGCTCACCGGGCGAGGCGTGCCCCTGATGGCGATGTCTCGGCCGTGGCCAGAGCGCGCCTTTGGCTGGCAGTGAGCGTGCTCACCCTGTGCACGCGTGCACTGGGGGCAGCCACTGCTCGCCAAGCATGTCTGGGGCACGTGTGCAACGTCCATGAAGCCACCTGGGGTTTGGAGGCACTGGGGAAGGCTTCTAGTGAATACCGGCTTAAAAAATGTTTCTGCACAGACTTTGGAAATTTCTGGAGGTCGATTGGCTTGGAGTTTTGAGCTGAATTTTTGTGTCCAAGCTTGGTTTAGGAAGGAGTATAAGTGGTAAAAAGTCTAGAGCTAATTGATCAAAGTTCTAGGTACTTCCTTCACAAAGTGCCCTCCTGACCAGAAATGGAAAAGAATTTTTGGAGGGAAAAAGGTGTACTGAACTTGTTGATTTTATTTCATTGAATCATGAGGCATGATCCCGTAGTCCAGCACAAAAAGTTTCAAGTCAGAAGGTGATTTCTACGCACGCTTCTATTCTTGTAGACTATGTTGGGCCTCCAAGCGCAGAGGTTTGTAGGACAGCAGCAATTTCCCTCAAGCGGATGACCTAAGGTTTATCGAACTCAGGGAAGTAGACGTTGAAGATGGTCTCTCTCAAGCAACCCTGCAATTAAGATACAAGAAGTCTCTTGTGTCCCCAACACACCTAATACAACTAGGAGTTGTATAGGTGCACTAGTTCGGCGAAGAGATGGTAAAATATGGGTGATAGGTGTGATAAAACGAAGTAATATAAATCTGTAATAAAAAGTGCAGCAAAGAAACAAGTAACAAAAGTGAGTGCAAACGGTGTAACAATGATGGAAACAAGGCCTAGGCTTCATACTTTCACTAGTGGAAACTCCCAACAACTTTAACATAGTCTAATCACATGATATTTCCCATAAAACATGCAATGGAGACGCACTCGGAGGTCATTCCTTTGTGGTCAAGAGAGGATGAGAATTATGTAGGGCTACAAAAGCACACCTCAAAGTTCGTAGTTCTCAATCTATGGATTTCCCAATGTCACCGCGGCCATCCAAAGAGAGTATCACAATAACCACAACATATCTCAAGGATAGTCAAAGAAAAGCACCAAGAGACTCTCAATCTTCAATCAACACACAAAAGAGGAAATCACTCATGATAATATTCTTCTAACCCATGTCCAATAGACTGTTGTCACCTTGGTCTCGGGGATTATACTAGATAAGATCAATTGAGTACATCAATCTGATACATAGAGGAAGGGGAAATATCATGGGATCACCCTAGATTAACATAGCCTATGATCACAACTAAGATCACATCATGGGATAGAGAGAAGAACACATAGCTACTGGTAGAAACCTTAGTCCCGAGGGAGAACTACTCCTGCTTCATGGAGGGAGGAAGCAACGTCGATGGAGATGAATCCGGGGGCACTTCCCCGTCCCGGCAAGGTGTCGGCACAGGAATTCTGTCCCCCCGAAACTTGTTTTCGATGGCGGCGGAGATCGGAATTGCTTCTGGAGAAAAGGGGTCTGGAATCAGGGTTTCCGTGACGGGATAATAAATAGGGGCCAAAGTAGGGCACCAGGGGGTGTGGGACCCACCCAAGAGGGCAGGTGGCGCGGGTTGCCAGACGCGTGGTTTCCGGAAAGATGGCCCATCATTGGTCTTCTTAGCTTCATATTTCTGATTGCGGTCATCATTCCCAAACTTGGTGTCAATGAAAAACTTGTATTCCCGTTCTTCTATGAGTGCCTTGTTGAGAAGGGTCTGGAAGTCTGGAAAGTCCAACATGCTGAGCTGGCAACGGAGAGTGGCTTTGAGTCCTCCAAGGAAACGATCTATCTTCCTTTCTTCCGTGGCCACATAATGAATCGAGTATCTTGCGAGGTGGTTAAAGTTGTTGAGGTACTCAGTTACTGTCATGCTGCCTTGGGCAAGGGAGAGGAACTCTCTATGTTTGACCTTCAATAACCCGGTAGGGATGTGGTAGGTGCGAAACTTTTCCTAGGTAATCTCTTCCTCTGGAGGCCATACTGCCTTGGTATTGTCCCACCAAATTGCTGCGGACCCTTCGAGGTAGTGAGTGGAAAACGGTACCTTGTCAGCTTCCTCGCAGTGAGCAATCTCCAACTTATTTTTAATGGTCCTCAACCAGTCATCAGCTTCCATGGGATTTTCTGCTTGGTCAAAGCTCGGGGGTCGGGTGCGCTGGAAATCGGATAGCTTGGAGCGAAATCCCTGGTTCTGATTCTGTCCCACAATCGTCTGCATGCTTCTCAGTAACTCCATGAGATCTTGGTTTCTCTTTTCTTCAAACATTCTCATGATTTGTTCTGTGGTTTGTGCCTGCAGTGGATGAGGTGGTATTGGTTCTGGTGACAGTCCAGCTTTCCTGGCGGATCAACGAACAGGGGTGTCGTCGCCACCAGAGTTGCTGCCTTCACCTCGCCTCATCCTATATCCGTTCCCAATAAAGCACCAATATAATGAGAAACCACCATCGGGGAAATAAGTAAAGTGATAGCAAAAGAAGCTCGAAACACCAGAAAGCAACAGTTGATGACCATTCGAACCCTTGCAAAAACTGGCGAATAACCCAGCGGCCTCCAGAACGGTCTTGACAACTCGGATCTGGGGCATCCCTGGAATAGCTCAACCACTGCTCAAGACGGTCGAGAATCAACTCAGAACTCGGAGCAGTGCTGATAAGAAGAGGGCAAAGGTCCCCTGAGACGGACGAGAAGACAACTCAGAACACAGGGTCTCCACTGCGAAAAGAAACTCAGCAACTGCCTGAGACGGCCGGAAAGCAGCTCAGAACACAGGCGTGTTGCTGAAAAGAGAAAGTGAAAATGGGCATCCACCCCGGACGACCGACCAAGAATCAGCTCAGAACCAGGTGTGGTGCCACTTTCGAAGAGAAAATCGAGCAGGGGTTTGTTCGGATCACCATGTCAAAACCAGCGGAAAAGCGAGTCAAAGGAAGCATTAGAGATGGCGAAATAAAATGAGATGCACACTCATAAATATACATATCATTACAACCTCATACAAGCATACTAATAGGGAATAGCATAACTGATACTTCTCATACGGCAGTTGACAACATGCACATCATACGATAGATGCAATACATACTCATGCTGCTACTCGACATCACTCTAGTCGTGGAAGTGCAGCCGGGCGAACCATCGGAGCCTCCCTTAGAGTCTGAACTAGCGATGTGGATCGTTCTGTGAGTGGTGACGTTAAGACGGCGATGCTGACGAGAAGACTCTCCCTCAGGAGGAGGAGGAGTACGCTGCCTAAGCATACGAGGAGCAGGGGTAGCAGTCAACGCGGCCCACGCCTGTGGGGTCTCGCGTCGAGTGACTACCGGAACAGTTGGGGACT